>CAOYZS010000005.1:0-1252995 GCA_948567375.1 Lunularia cruciata | reverse complement strand
AAACCCTAAACCCTAAACCCTAAACCCTAAACCCTAAACCCTAAACCCTAAACCCTAAACCCTAAACCCTAAACCCTAAACCCTAAACCCTAAACCCTAAACCCTAAACCCTAAACCCTAAACCCTAAACCCTAAACCCTAAACCCTAAACCCTAAACCCTAAACCCTAAACCCTAAACCCTAAACCCTAAACCCTAAACCCTAAACCCTAAAACCCTAAACCCTAAACCCTAAACCCTAAACCCTAAACCCTAAACCCTAAACCCTAAACCCTAAACCCTAAACCCTAAACCCTAAACCCTAAACCCTAAACCCTAAACCCTAAACCCTAAACCCTAAACCCTAAACCCTAAACCCTAAACCCTAAACCCTAAACCCTAAACCCTAAACCCTAAACCCTAAACCCTAAACCCTAAACCCTAAACCCTAAACCCTAAACCCTAAACCCTAAACCCTAAACCCTAAACCCTAAACCCTAAACCCTAAACCCTAAACCCTAAACCCTAAACCCTAAACCCTAAACCCTAAACCCTAAACCCTAAACCCTAAACCCTAAACCCTAAACCCTAAACCCTAAACCCTAAACCCTAAACCCTAAACCCTAAACCCTAAACCCTAAACCCTAAACCCTAAACCCTAAACCCTAAACCCTAAACCCTAAACCCTAAACCCTAAACCCTAAACCCTAAACCCTAAACCCTAAACCCTAAACCCTAAACCCTAAACCCTAAACCCTAAACCCTAAACCCTAAACCCTAAACCCTAAACCCTAAACCCTAAACCCTAAACCCTAAACCCTAAACCCTAAACCCTAAACCCTAAACCCTAAACCCTAAACCCTAAACCCTAAACCCTAAACCCTAAACCCTAAACCCTAAACCCTAAACCCTAAACCCTAAACCCTAAACCCTAAACCCTAAACCCTAAACCCTAAACCCTAAACCCTAAACCCTAAACCCTAAACCCTAAACCCTAAACCCTAAACCCTAAACCCTAAACCCTAAACCCTAAACCCTAAACCCTAAACCCTAAACCCTAAACCCTAAACCCTAAACCCTAAACCCTAAACCCTAAACCCTAAACCCTAAACCCTAAACCCTAAACCCTAAACCCTAAACCCTAAACCCTAAACCCTAAACCCTAAACCCTAAACCCTAAACCCTAAACCCTAAACCCTAAACCCTAAACCCTAAACCCTAAACCCTAAACCCTAAACCCTAAACCCTAAACCCTAAACCCTAAACCCTAAACCCTAAACCCTAAACCCTAAACCCTAAACCCTAAACCCTAAACCCTAAACCCTAAACCCTAAACCCTAAACCCTAAACCCTAAACCCTAAACCCTAAACCCTAAACCCTAAACCCTAAACCCTAAACCCTAAACCCTAAACCCTAAACCCTAAACCCTAAACCCTAAACCCTAAACCCTAAACCCTAAACCCTAAACCCTAAACCCTAAACCCTAAACCCTAAACCCTAAACCCTAAACCCTAAACCCTAAACCCTAAACCCTAAACCCTAAACCCTAAACCCTAAACCCTAAACCCTAAACCCTAAACCCTAAACCCTAAACCCTAAACCCTAAACCCTAAACCCTAAACCCTAAACCCTAAACCCTAAACCCTAAACCCTAAACCCTAAACCCTAAACCCTAAACCCTAAACCCTAAACCCTAAACCCTAAACCCTAAACCCTAAACCCTAAACCCTAAACCCTAAACCCTAAACCCTAAACCCTAAACCCTAAACCCTAAACCCTAAACCCTAAACCCTAAACCCTAAACCCTAAACCCTAAACCCTAAACCCTAAACCCTAAACCCTAAACCCTAAACCCTAAACCCTAAACCCTAAACCCTAAACCCTAAACCCTAAACCCTAAACCCTAAACCCTAAACCCTAAACCCTAAACCCTAAACCCTAAACCCTAAACCCTAAACCCTAAACCCTAAACCCTAAACCCTAAACCCTAAACCCTAAACCCTAAACCCTAAACCCTAAACCCTAAACCCTAAACCCTAAACCCTAAACCCTAAACCCTAAACCCTAAACCCTAAACCCTAAACCCTAAACCCTAAACCCTAAACCCTAAACCCTAAACCCTAAACCCTAAACCCTAAACCCTAAACCCTAAACCCTAAACCCTAAACCCTAAACCCTAAACCCTAAACCCTAAACCCTAAACCCTAAACCCTAAACCCTAAACCCTAAACCCTAAACCCTAAACCCTAAACCCTAAACCCTAAACCCTAAACCCTAAACCCTAAACCCTAAACCCTAAACCCTAAACCCTAAACCCTAAACCCTAAACCCTAAACCCTAAACCCTAAACCCTAAACCCTAAACCCTAAACCCTAAACCCTAAACCCTAAACCCTAAACCCTAAACCCTAAACCCTAAACCCTAAACCCTAAACCCTAAACCCTAAACCCTAAACCCTAAACCCTAAACCCTAAACCCTAAACCCTAAACCCTAAACCCTAAACCCTAAACCCTAAACCCTAAACCCTAAACCCTAAACCCTAAACCCTAAACCCTAAACCCTAAACCCTAAACCCTAAACCCTAAACCCTAAACCCTAAACCCTAAACCCTAAACCCTAAACCCTAAACCCTAAACCCTAAACCCTAAACCCTAAACCCTAAACCCTAAACCCTAAACCCTAAACCCTAAACCCTAAACCCTAAACCCTAAACCCTAAACCCTAAACCCTAAACCCTAAACCCTAAACCCTAAACCCTAAACCCTAAACCCTAAACCCTAAACCCTAAACCCTAAACCCTAAACCCTAAACCCTAAACCCTAAACCCTAAACCCTAAACCCTAAACCCTAAACCCTAAACCCTAAACCCTAAACCCTAAACCCTAAACCCTAAACCCTAAACCCTAAACCCTAAACCCTAAACCCTAAACCCTAAACCCTAAACCCTAAACCCTAAACCCTAAACCCTAAACCCTAAACCCTAAACCCTAAACCCTAAACCCTAAACCCTAAACCCTAAACCCTAAACCCTAAACCCTAAACCCTAAACCCTAAACCCTAAACCCTAAACCCTAAACCCTAAACCCTAAACCCTAAACCCTAAACCCTAAACCCTAAACCCTAAACCCTAAACCCTAAACCCTAAACCCTAAACCCTAAACCCTAAACCCTAAACCCTAAACCCTAAACCCTAAACCCTAAACCCTAAACCCTAAACCCTAAACCCTAAACCCTAAACCCTAAACCCTAAACCCTAAACCCTAAACCCTAAACCCTAAACCCTAAACCCTAAACCCTAAACCCTAAACCCTAAACCCTAAACCCTAAACCCTAAACCCTAAACCCTAAACCCTAAACCCTAAACCCTAAACCCTAAACCCTAAACCCTAAACCCTAAACCCTAAACCCTAAACCCTAAACCCTAAACCCTAAACCCTAAAACCCTAAACCCTAAACCCTAAACCCTAAACCCTAAACCCTAAAACCCTAAACCCTAAACCCTAAACCCTAAACCCTAAACCCTACACCCTAAACCCTAACCCTAAACCCTAAACCCTAACCCTAAACCCTAAACCCTAAACCCTAAACCCTAAAACCCTAAACCCTAAACCCTAAACCCTAAACCCTTAAGCCTAAGCCCTAAACCCTAAGTCCTAACCCTAAAACCCTAAACCCTAAACCCTGAACTTTACTTACTTGATTATTGCAAAAGTGATATTTTTTGGGTTGTCACAAATAGTGCCATAATATAGTTCTCATAGAGTGATTCTTGAGTGAAATGAAGAAGCATCAGGTTTCCCATGGTATCTTCTCTTCTTGGCATTGTATTGGAATATGGTGTAGGTTGTATGATGGTCTACATTCAAATTATTGATGTGGGATGTCAAGATTCTCTGTCTAATGTTTCTTATTGGACATAACCATTGTCAAAACCATACCCTATAAGGGCCTAGCCATTTCTTGGCAAATTTACTAGGGAATTGGTCCACCCTATCATTGAATTTCAGTCTTAGGTCTCTTTTGTAGAGTGGAACTTCATTGGTCCTATTGTCAAAATAGGTTTTCTATTTGGCTTGAGTGGCATATTGCATTTAAAATGCTTGAAGACATTTTTGTTATTCAGGTCAATGGAGTGCAAAGACCCTTTCTTCAATTTGTTCCCTTCCTCAGGTAGAGATGTCCTTGTTGACTTATTGATAAGACCTAGAGGGATGGGATTATGAATTCAATAGGCAAAATGGTCACTCACCTAGAGATAAGTTTAAATGGGGTGAATTTGATAGTCATATTTATTGGGGTGCAATAAGCAAATAATGCATCCACTTATTTTTCATCCCAATATATGGGGTTGAGATTGACCATTCTTTTAGAATAGTAAGCAAGAATCCATTGATGTACTCCAATTGCACATTTGATTACGGATGGTAGTGGTAGGCTTGTTATGCAAGATCTTGTAAGTGGTGCTCAATTCCCATACACCTTTGTTGTGAAGTGTGATCTATTGTTTATGATAATGGATAAGGAAGCATTGAATCTAAGTATAATGTTTCAATTCAAAAATTGGATGGTGATGGCACTGGAGTTGTTGACAAAATATTTAGCTTTTGGCTATTTAGTTATATAGTTGACCATAATTTTAATATAATAATGTCTACTCCTTTTGGCTATGGGATTGATTGGTCCTACAAAATCAATGCCCCATTTTTAGAAGGATTATTAACCAATACGGGATGGACATACATGTGGTATCATGAGATGGGTTTACCAATGCATTGGTAGGCATCACACATGTTGGCATATCAGTTGGCATCATTAGAGATGGACAACCACCATTATCTGCCAAGGTAGACCTTGCATGCAATCAGTTCTCCTAAGAATTGCCCCCTTGATTCATCAATATTAGGCATTTTACCTGGAGAAAAAGCAACATCTACTGCCATTTATTGTATTAAACCAAAATCTATTCATCCAATTAATTTGCATTTTCGATGTCTCATTAAAGTAAGTGCTGTGCGACTTAAAAATGGGTTTACACCACAAACGTAAACTTTATCTCCTAGTGTTGGAAGATCTGTATATCTTTGAGCAGAAACTTTTAGTATTATTATATTAAGTTTTTCACTGTTGCATTTAGGAAGAGGGCACCAGGTGGTGGAGATGTAAGAAAAATTACAAATTTAACTACATAGTTTTAAAGAAATTCTAGAAGCTCATAAAGCCACTGAAAAAATTTTACTAAGACAAAGATGAGCTTCGGCAGACCGCTTAGTCCCATTCATCTTTGGCGCAAGAGCGCTTGATCAGTGAGCTATATGCAATAATTGAAACCGGAGGACAACAACTCCTGTTTCGGAAGCATTTCCTATTTATGCACAGCAGGTCCCTTAACCTTATCTTACTCAATATATGATTTACTGTAACTCGAATCCCTCCTCGCCCACAACAACTCTCAGAGTTTGAGAAATGGTTTTCCATCCTAAATTTAAGCTATTCAATTACAACCAGTTTTTGGATTTGATCGTGCTTACTCCAGCTTGGTAGTTTCCACCGCCAAAATGACATGCCTTTAGTACCCTAGGAACTTCTAGGTTGATGCAACCCTAAAGGAATCTATCTACACCTATCTTGTATAGATCACCTTGCAAGATAGTAAAAGGGAGGGTTGACATATGAAAAAGTTTGTGTTTTGCCCATGGCAAATCAAAGGACATGTTTCCCATAGACAAGTAATGTTGAATTTGAATCATGTAGGATGATTGAGTAGTAATTGTATCACATATATAGAAGAGGTGAAAGTCTATGAGATTGGTGTTTAACAATTTCTTTTTACAATTTCTAGGAATATGGCATAGGAAATCTGCATTGTCATGCAATTTGTCAAGATGGTATTTGATAATAAAAAGGAATTCCTATAAAAGTAACATCCATTGAGCAAGTCTTCCCACAAGACATGTTGATGAGTTCCTTGGAAGCTTCTTGATCTATGTGGAATGAAAAACTATGGTCCATAATGGAGTGGCAAAATTTTTGAACAACAAAGATTATCTCAATGCATGCTCACTCTATTGTGGAATAAATTCTCTCTTTTGAATTGAGTTGTTGACTAGCATAGTAGATGGGATGTTCCCATTGGTCATCATAATATTCCAATCAAATACATATGGCCATGTTGGAGGTGTGAACAAAGACATGAAAAGCTAGCTCCCAATAAGGTGTTACAAGAATTGAGGCAATGACCAACTTTTGTTTCAAGGACTCAAAGGCTTTTGTGCATTGATTGGCTAGTCCACAAGAGATTAATTGTGGCATGTAGTAGGCTAGTGATGGTCAAAGCAATCTTAGTGTACATGTGAATGTACCATCAATAATATCCCATATAGCCTAAGAAGCACATGAGATTGCATTGTGGTACTCATATTTTTTGTTCTTGTTATATTTTGAAGAAGAAGTGTACAGTCAAAGTCATGTTGAACCCAAATGGCATTAAAAGAAAGAGAGTTGTATCTTTGGATTGAACTCAAAGTAAAGTGACTTTGTGTCAGGAAAGAAGAACTCAGATTGGACTTGTCACGAAGAAAACCAAAGTAACGAAACTTCACCTTAGGATGATCAACTTGATGCAAAGACAAAATACCAACTTTCCTTTGGGTTATCAACCAAGAAAGTACAAGCAAGAAAGCAGCTAAGGCGCAAATGACTAAACTTGATGATAGTGCTAGGAAGAACTCATGCAAAAGGTGTGATTATCAATGAAGAATGATGGAGGAATGACCACGCAATGAAGAATTATGAACTTGAGATTTTGTTGAGGGGATTTCAAAATGTCACACAATTATCCTAAGCCATTGAGTAGTCAACCCAAAGGAGTGCTTGTAGTGGAGCCATCCAATAATTTGATGTTTAACAATCCTAAGGGAGTTAGAATCTCAAGACCAAGAGACGGTAAAATAATCTTTCAGCTACCACAAGTGAGAGATCGCATGTTGCCAATGAAAGGAGAGAAGAAGAGTCCCTTACTCATAGTGAGAAATCCTATGAATGAGAGGTTAGACATGATAGCAAGTATCAAAGTGCTAAGTAGACTTCAGATCACTTTTTTGGCTTGGAATTGGAACTTGAGTTTTCCAAGGTTCACGGCAGAAGTAGCTATGAGTGATTGTGAGGAGGGACCTGAGGACAAAGGGAAGAGAGGCAATCCATCTTGATGGACAAAGTCAGATTGGAGAGTTTGTAGAGGAGACTAAAGAAATTTGCAATTCCTTCACTATGTCATGTACAAAGAATGGATATAAGGTTGATACCTATCAAGACCTGATGAGGCAAAGTATTGTTGGGGCAATGATGGATCTCTTCAAGCTAGATCAAACCACATACGTGATGAAGCACCAAGCACTATTTTACACCAGATGTTTGTAGGAGCACCAATGAATCGGGCAAAGTGGTTTCACCAACAAATGCAATAGATGGTGTGGTGTTGAAGAGATCAAGCCACTTCCCACTATTTGGTGCCATTTGCTGCACATTTCTATTCCTAAACTTGATGAAGGAGGTGGAGCCAAGGAAGATGGTGTATCAATTTCATCTAGATTTACAAAAAGAAGTGGATGAGGAAGAGCAACAATACATCCAACATATCCAAAGTAGTGATGATCACTATGCAAGAATGGGCTAACATATGAAGGTAGCGATGAATATTCCAAAGACAAAGAATAAAAGTCATCTTCTGGAGATAATGCTACCAATTCAGCCCCAAAGGATGAGAAAGGTGAACCTAAAGCACAACATTGTGGTATCAATGAATCATCAGGAGCAGAAGAATCAGAGGGTGAAGCTGAGTATAAGTCAAAAGACTTGGGAGAAGAAGAAGAACCAGAGCTTACATTGCAAAGTGAAGAGTCAAGCAATGGAAGAAAGGATGAATTGGAAGTTCAGCAACATAGAGAGAATGATGCTGAGGATGAAGAACAAGGGTTCTTGAGTCTAGCTTTGATGGGCTTGTTCAATGATTCCACTAATGTACTTACCTTTCCACTTTTTGAGATTATCCATGAGAATTGGTCCTACATTTTGCCAAACATGCCCCGACACAAACAGAATAGGTATCTAATCCTTCATTGTATAATCTTTGGAGGTTAATGCAATTGACAATATTCTTGTAGGAATACACTTTAACTTATAGAGCTCCACGTAACTTTGGTAGATAATTGGGTGTTTGGGCCGCATGCCGCAATTGACCGCATGGGAGGAGGAGATATTCCTTGTCTAGAATTATTATGGATGGAGATTGAAGAAACCCAAGAAGCCAATCCAAAGTTGGAGTTCCAAAGAGGGATGAGATCAAAAAGAAGTGCACATACTGCAGTTGCAAAACCAAGTAAGGCATGGCCAGTAGATGAAGAAGGAGAAAGTTTGGATGAGATGTCTCTAAGAGTGCAAAGATTCAGACTTTGGAGTAAAGCTCTAGTAGATGAAGTGAAAGATGCAGAGCCTAAGGATCTAGAAACTGCAAGAAGCTTTGATGGGGTAGAATACTTGTCAAATATTGTCTATCCATTGTTGTTGCAATTGAAGAAGAAGAGTTGAGGGAAAGTCATTCAAAGGTGAAGGATGAATTGAGAGTAATACAATACATGAGTGAAGAAAGTTTGGAGTTAAGAAGGAAGTTAATCTGAGGAGAAAGGGAAGTAAAAGAACTTCAGGCTGAAGTAGAACTCAAGAAGAAGGAAATTGAGAGCCTGACCAAAGACTTTGTAAAAAGAGGTGAAGCAATGGCAAAGAAAGATGATCATCAAAGTGAGCAGATGGCAAAGATTGAGACATTAAGGGTAGAAGTGCATGACATGCGAGTAGAAGTTATTCATTTGAAGGCTATGGCAATAGTCATGGGATAAGAGTTGGAAAGCCTAAAGACGAGTGCTATGGAGAAAGATTGAGCTTGGCAGATAAATTAACTGCATGAAGTCAAGAGGATTCAGAGGAATCAGAGGAATGGAAGTGCAACTCAGACAAAATGTGAAGGAGAAGGAAGCATTGAAAGTGGAGTTGGAAGATGAGGTGAAGATGTATAGGGAGGAGTTGCATGTGGAGAGAGAGAAACTGAAGATACCTAAGCTAGAGACAGTTGAGGAAGTAGTAGTGCAAGTGAAGGAAATTCTCATCACAATATCAAAAGTTTAGTTGGAGGAAGCAAGGCTGCATGAATTGAAATTGCCAATGCAAGAGACAAGGAAGAAGAAAGCAAAGGATGTAAATTTGAATAAGTTATTGAGTAGATAAGAGAGAGAGTAGATAGGAAGATGTTAGAGGCAGGAGAGAATGTTTGTCTCTGATAAGATGTTGCAAGGAAGGAGTTAGAAAAAAGGTTTGGAATAAGCCAAAGAAGGACATCCAATCCAAAGTAAGAAAGATAAGAATGCAATTTACTTTGGATGAGCTTTCTGAGTTATTAGAGAAAAGTGGGTCAAAGGATAAAGATGCAGATAGATTACCCATGAGCTCAATTGCAATTCATAGTGAAGAAGTAGAAGAAAGGGTAGAAGATTTAGCAATATAGGATAGATCCAAAGAAGGGGAAATACCTTGAAGTAGAATCGGGTTTAGGAGCCAAAGTTGGGGTTGATATCAGATTGGAGTAGTAATAGTTTTGAGATTTGAAGAGGCAGATATGAAGATGTGGTTTGTCATTTTGGATCTGCAAGTTGGTAAAATTGTAATAGAATGGTATTTTGTTATCTTGTAAGTAACTATCAAAGTGCTCAGCCTATTTAAAGGAAGCATTTGCAATATGTTATTGTTCAATATTCACAATTTCTGAAGATAGATAAAGCACAGTTATGTATCTCAATGCTTGTCATTTGAGCTTAATTTTGAGTATCAATCCTATGTTTGTTTGTGAGTGTTTGGAGAAATTTGAAGTGCAAGTCAGTGAGCTTGTTGGATTTCACAGTGCTGATCTTTATTCTATGTCTTTGATCCTAAGTGAAGTGTAATCAAACCAATGCCTTGAGAAATCTGAGAGGAATTATAGTAGTGGTAATATTTGGCATTTGTGAGTGCAGCATGAGTTTAATATGAAGCATTTTTGATCAAGGAAGTTGTGCCTTCAGTAGAGGGGTGGAACACATTTTTGAAGCAAGGTCATTTTATAGTGAAGTAGTCGTGTTTGGAAGAATCTAAATCATCACAATCAAAGTGTGTTTGGAAAGATTTGACGGAGTTGTGATTATGGTAGTATAATTTGTGATAAGAATGTTTGTTACTCTCTTTTGGGTGTGGTCTCTACTTGAGAGACTAAAGAAGAAATCAAGAAGAACTAAGTGTTATTGTCTAGTTTGCATTTGACCATTTTGACTTGTATCTCTATGGAAATGAACTTCATTTACCTGATTATCACAAAAGTGATACTTTCTGGGTTGCCGCATGCATACCATCTTTGCTATAAGCAATGTGATAACTTAGCAAGTATCACTTTTGTAATAATGGATGAGTAATTGTTGATTACCACAAAGATATTGGTCAAGAATGGTCAAAACAAAGTAAAAGGTAACACTTCAGTTCTGCTTGGTTGCATCTTTAGCTTCTTTGGTAGAAACCACACCTAGAAGAGAGTAACGAGAACCTAATCAAATTGTGTCACAATTAGAAATCATCCATAGATCACAATTCTTCAAATGTCTCCAAATTGATGGTAAGTGTGATGATTCAGTTGATACAAAGCCCTCACTTCTTGGGTTTCTTTGGCTACCTCTCCCTTCCCCAAGAATGTGGCACCCTGCTCCATGCCTGCATCTCTTTCGAGTACTAATCTCCAATCCGACTCTGTCCAGCGAGCCGGATTTCCTCTCTTCCCCTCTTCCTCGGGGCCATCAAGACATTTACTCTTGATTATCTTGATCATGAATCTTGGAAAGCTCACATTCCAGTTCCATGCCAAGAATGTGATCCGAAGTTGGCTCAAGGCTTAGATTCTTGCGATCACATCTAACCTCCAAATTGCATGATTTCTCACTGCAAATTCAGAGTTCTTCTTTCCTCCTCCCATCTTTCTTTCTTCCTCATTGTCTCTCGGATTAGCTCTCTTAAATTCTCCTCTACACACCTACGCATCTTCAACTCTACTTCCCTTCCCATGATCTCCTATACGGCGAAGGAAAATTGCTTGACATTGCTTCATCATTAGCCTGATTTTTATAGAGTTGCACCTTCTTTGTCGCTCTTCAATTTGAGTTTCTATCGAGAAATCACACCTCTTGCATGCTCCTATCACTGCCAAGTGTCCTTCATGCATATGACCGCCGGTTTTTGAACGGTCCCTTCTTGAATTTCCTGCCCCAAAGGAAAGTTGTTACACTGTCCTCGCCTTGGGTTGAGTATCCCCCAATACAAAGACTTCTTACTTTGGGTTGTATGCTGACAGGACAAGTCCAAGTACTTCGCCTTATGACCCAAAGCCACATTACCTTGGGTTTCATCCCAAAGACTCTTTTCTTCACCTTCTTCGGCCATACATGCACAATCCGACTTCTTTATACACTTCTTCTTCTCCATTTTGAAACAAAAAAAATGTGGGTACCACATGCCCCCTCCCTCAAATGTGAGCGTCCCCGTGAACATCGACTTCAAGTGTCTTAGAAAATTCCAAGTCTATGGTGTTATATCTCCAAACTCTCCACCTGTTTACTTGTGCCATCGAGAGATTTACTCTTGATTATCTCGATCATGAATCCTGGAAAGCTTACCTCCTAGTTCCACGCCAAGAATGTGATCCAAAGTCAGCTCAAGACTTCAATTCTTGTGATCACATCTAACCTCCGAATTGCCTGATTTTTCATTGTGAATTCAGAATTCTTCTTTCCTCCTCCCATCTTTCTTTCTTCCTCACTATCTCTTGGATTAGCTCTCTTGAATTCTCCTCTACTCACCAGCGTGTCTTTGACTCTACTTCCCTTCCCACGATCTCCTACAGGACGACTCCTCAGCGGCAAAGGAAAATTGCTTGACATTGCTTTGTCGTTAGCCTGATTTTTATAGAGTCACGCCTTCTTTGTCGCTCTTCAATTTGAGCTTCTACCAAGAAATCACACCTCTTGCATGCTCCTGTCATTGTCAAGTGTCCTTCACGTGTATGACCAATGGGTTTTGAACGGTCCCTTCTTGAATTTCTTGCCCTGAAGGAAAGTTGTCACATTGTCCTTGCCTCGGATTGAGCAGTCCCCAATACAAAGACTTCTTACTTTGGGTTGTATGCTAACAAGGCAAGTCCGAGTACTTCACCTTTTGACCCAAAGCTTGTTACCTCGGGTTTCATCCCGAAGACTCTTTTCTTCACCTTCTTTGGCCATACAGGCGCAATCCAACTTCTCTATACACTTCTTCTTCTCCATTTCAAAAAATACAAAAAATGTGGGTACCATAGATATGTAGGTTGGTAAAGTTGTTGTAGAATAGTATTTTTGTTAGTAATTGTTGATTGCTTGACTATTTAAAGAGGAGGCATTCACCATTTTATGTTGTTCAGTGTTCATAATCTTGAGAATAGATGAAGCAAAGTGCTGATTTTGGTGCTTGTCGCTTGAGCTTACTCTGAGTATCAACTCTATGTTTCTGTGTTTGTGAGTGTTTGGAGAAATTCAAAGTGCAAGTTAGTGTGCATGTTGGATGTTGGATTCTGCAGCCTTGATCTTCATTTTGTGTGTTTGATCTTGAGTGAAGCACAATCATAGCAATGCCTTGACAGATCTAAGAGGAATTGTAGTGTTGGTAGTCTTTTGCATTGTGAGTATAGTGCTGAGTTGATGTGAAGCAATTTAGATCAAGGAAGTTGTGCCTTCAATGGGGGAGGGGGGAGGGGGTGGAACACAATTTTGAGGCAAAGTCATTTTGCAATGAAGTAGCCATTTTTGGGATGGACTGAATCATCACAATCAATGTTTCTTGGACATATTTGAAGTATTGTAATTTGTGAGTGACAAATTGTGGTGACGAGAATGTAAGGAGTGCTTGTTACTCTCTTTTGAGTGTGGTTTCTACTTGAGAGATTAAAGATGCAATCAAGAAGAACTACACTATGATCATTTTACTTTGTATTTGAACATTTCTGAATTGTATCTCTACGGGAACAAACTTTATTTACCTGATTACCACAAAAGTGATACTTGTTGGGTTATCATCCCATCCCTTCATTGGACTTGTCAAAGTGCTACCAACTCAGTCCACTTAAAGAAGTGCTCTACCATAACCAAAACATACCAATGATGTCTCATAATCATTGGTAAAGGTCCAACAAAGTCCAAACTGCAATAGTAACCCAATCCCATGATATGTAATAGGTGTAACTATGATGTAGGAGCATTAAATGATGCTCTAACTTGGTCACAAACCACACATTTGGCAACAAATTTTTTTACATTGCTTTCCATACCATGCTACCAATAATTACTCTAGAGTAAGCTGTATGTCCACTTACTCCAAAATATCCTAGCTCCGCATGAGCATGATATACCAACCATGATCTTTGAGATAGAAGTGGTAATACTTTCATTCTACCATCCTTCCATACACAAAGAAGGTGTCTTCCCCCCGATCTAAACCACTTGGCTTTCTAAAGGACACAATCTCTCTCTTTGGTGCCAATGTGGTTCCTAGAACACCAATGCAAAGATAATCCATCGTTAAGATATCATCATAAATGTCTCATTGACCTATAAAAATTTCTCTACCCTTTAGATCTATGATCTCAACAAGTTTCTCTTGTATGTGTTGAGAGAGATATCATCAAAGCCTTTCAAAACATAAATAGAAAGATAAATGCATGTCAACTTGGCACCATCTCCTCATCTATCTCACCATGCTAGTGTGCTCCAGTCTGATCCTATTGGTTGGATCTACATCATGGTTTACCGCTCCAAGTCTTTTAATAACCATGAAATCATATTCTTATAAAACTAGAGCCCATCATACAAGCTTCCTTAAAAGCTTATTGGACTCCATCAACCACATCAATAGTTAATGATCAAGGATGAGAGTGAAGGGGTTACCAAAAAGGTAACATAAAAATGTGCTAGTGCCTACACTATTTCCAAGCACTCTTCCTCATATGAATATACTTTGCCTCTATTGAATTATTGGAGACTAGCATAGACCACTGCAAAATCCATTTTCTCATTGTCTTGTTGGGTAAGCACTAGTCCAAGCCCTAATGTACTCCAATCAGTATGAACCTAGAATGGTCATCCTTTGATTGATCTTCTAAGAATAGGAGAAGGTGTTAACCTCTCCTTGAGCTCTATAAAAGCTCATCTACCTATCTTTGTAGTTGCCATGCATACTCTTCTTGGATGGCATCACTATAGCTAAAGCATACTCTCAATGTGAAATCTCCACCAAACCAGCCTCAAAAAGATGTCTACTATGGCTCTAAATCAATGTTCTCTCCATGTCACTAGATTTATAGGACATCAGGAAACTAGTATATCACTAGTCAACTCAATCCAAATACCAAGTTCTTTTAGAGCACCCAAATTGTTCATACTAAAGGCAAAATAACTTGTGTAGCTCCTCAAGAACCTCCAAACTCTTTGTTTGTCCCCTCTTGTAAGCTTGGAGCCAATGTTTGGCTCCCAAGTATCCTTTGAATTGATGTAAGAGGGGAAGATGCATTGATTGGCTACTACATTGAGCTCTTGGGAGCAATAATATCATGCCTCCAACCACTAGAGTCCCCAACCTTAGTGCAAAAAACTCCCTCTGCTTTAGCTACAAGCTCAATACATCCTTTAGTTGCATCCCAAGTAGACCAAAGATGTAACTCAAGTAGACCACTCACCTAGATGGACCCCATATAGACCACTCTCACTAGTAGCCACTAGTTTTGTCCCAAGAATGCCATACCCACTTGGTCCATTGCCTTGAACATGTGCCTAAATTGTCTTGATATGCACAGAGCTCACACACTTCTTGAGTGATGATGCCTATCAAACACAAATTACATTGCTATTCCAAGCCAAGGCTCACAATCTAGGTAAAAAACTTTAGGTGCATAGCCTGACAAGAACTTATACATGGATGTCTCTAACACTATTGTAATAGTGCTAATATTGATACAAAAACCCATTGCTTACAACCTTTCATTGGCATTTGGCTCCACCAACTATTATAATTGTGAGTCCCAAACAAATCCAAGACCTCTCTATCAAAAACCATGGGAGCTTGGGAAACTCATAAGTGTGGGTAAAGCAACTCTAGGCTATCCAACAAGGTTCACCACAACCACCATCTATAATTGGCGCCCAACATCCAACAAACCATCAATAATAGGTTAGCTAGTTGTTGAATCCCATCATAAGCACAATATAGAACCTCTCTAGGTAAGAGGTTTTTCCACACAAGATGAAGATGATGCACCCATAATCTCACTCTAGCTGCATCCAACAACATGGTAGGTCCCATCTAAGAATGGATTAATGCTTACTTGCCACTACTTGTGTACAAGAATCACCCATCAATAGGCATTCTCCAAAATGTAGGCTAGAGAAATAGACTAGTGAACTAGAGATATTGTAGTAAATGTAACATCTCCCAAAACACACCAAAACAAGGAACCTATAGACCCTACCATGGTCATCTAGAAATCACCAAATGGGACCATGTCTCTCCAAATCCTATATCCTCAATAAGGAAATGTCTATTGGTAGTGGTAATAACTCAAGATACCAATAGGCCAAGTGTGTTACATGATGTAGAGAGACTCACCTAGCAATCTCATCTCTCTCTATATACAAGTACTTCTATACAAACAACTCCAATATAGTACTGTAGCTAGTCTTGTGCTAATCCCACCAAAGAACTCCAATAGACATACTCCTTTTGCTAGATATTGTCAAGCAATGAATGTGGTATCCAAAGGTGACAAGATAATAGGCTCTAAAAGCTCATCCTTACATAGGTTACATGGTGGTATAATGTTCCATTCCAAGCTTACTCCACCAACTAATCCACATACTATTGCAATGGCTCCTTAGAACTCCACAATAGAACATGCAAGGTGGAACAATCCCACTTGTACTCCAAATTCAACTAATCTCCTTTGGTTTGGGGTATCCTTTACATGAGTATTCTCTTCCAATAATTCACCATGCCAAGTAATGGAACCATTGAAAGCTGAAGTGGAGGCAATGATCCTTGATGATAATGAGCCAAGACTACCACTACTAAAGCATATTGGTAGGCAACATATTTGTCCCTCACTTGACTAGCAACTGGGCATATAAGTGGTTGTCTCCTCCCAATAATCAATATTGAAACCCATGAAGTATTACTTTACTCCACCAACTAGCACATCATATGATTTTTCTATTGTTTCAATGACCTAAGCTCTCACCACATAGCTATTGGTTGAATGATCAGGCTTAATTTGGATGATAAGCAACCCATATGTGATGTACTTTTTGCAACCACCCTCTAGAGATATGGATATGAAACAGAAGACTCTTCACATTGATCTTTTTCAATTGAAGACCAATAATTGTAGTCTTCCCCAACATAAGGAGTGTGCACCAAAGTCTAATAAGTCTAACCGGTGTGGTGTATAAAACTTCCTTAAAGGACTCACCAAATAGAAAATCCCACTCTAGTTGTCTAATAAGACAACTCTTCATGTGAGTGTATACCTTGCATAGGCTCTCTCCAACCTTCCATTGGAACTCCTACAAGCTCTTCAACTTGTCAATCATCCACTCCCTAGTAGTTTTGCCTCAAACACTAGAAGAACTCTACCATGGAGTTTAACCCCAATATTGCACCACCTCTTGCAATAATACCTCCACTTATAGTAGCACCATCTCCAACTAGTGCATCTATACTAGTTCTATAGCTAAAGCAATGTTGCTAAAGCTAGAACTCATAGGTATTGCCAATCTACTCTTAGAAATTGAGCTTGAAGTGATGGAGATGTAGTTGGGAGATCAATAATATTTCCATAGCTCAATCTTCTCCAAGTAAGCTCTCATGAACTCATGATTGTCATCCATTGGTAGAACCTCAAAGTGTTGGAACAACCCATCCCCATGCCATGAAGGGTGTAAACAAAGTTAGATTCCACATCTACTACAAATCACATCAACCATCAAACTCTTACATGAAGTCATCCAACTCAATGATGCACATTGTACTAAAGCAGCACTTGGGGTCTTTGGAGACCCCATAAAGCTTTTCCATATCCCATAATAGTGCAAATGTGCTAGGTGCACTCTCAACTAACTCAACTCTTGTATCAAACTCCAAATTAGAGTCAATCAAAGTCAAAATCAAGTCCTCTCTCATTGGGACCTAAGATACAAGTTGCTACCAAGTGCCACTTCTTATAAACCCACTACATACTATAATGATATCTCCTTTGGAATCTCCATAGAACTTTGTCATGACAATGTAACTTAAACTACAATTGTAACCACCACAAGTACCCCACCAACTAAACACCACTCACCAACTGAACACCACTCATTAATGTAGCTCTAATTGTGAGAACTACACTAGGGAAAAGAGTGACTTGTAAATTACCATCACAACATGCATTCTCCCAAATTATAGGTGATCAATTCTTGCCTCATCAAAGAGAAACATAGGTAGTTTGACTGGTCATCACTTCAGTCTCACTATCAAGAGCACACCAAAGTACCAATGCTCTAAAGTCAAGGCATCTCACACAAACGTGGTGTACAAAAGAAAATTAGAGAATAGAGGAGGTCCAATCACAAGAATCTAAACAAAAAAACTCCATCTCATAAATCAACACCGGAATTGACTCTACCATTGTTTAGCATTTCATGTAATAGGAGTGTCTATCTACTCCTAAGCTACCAAGATCACCAAGGATGGGATCAAACTGCTTCTCCTAGCCAAAGTTACATAAGTATATGTATTAGCCAACCAATCATTAAGACAACAAGTGACGGTTGACTAGTTGGCTAGGGAACCAATTTAGGAATCATATAAGATCTAGGGTTCAAACCTTGTTGCACACAATCTAGAAGGGTGGATAAATTTTACCAAATGATAACAAAAACTACCAAAAACTCATTTGAATTGGCTAAATTTCTAGGCCTTTGTAGCCTCTCTAGCCCACAACCCTATGTCTTAAAGCCTTGAAATTCAAAAGTTCAGCCAAATGCATCCTTTCTTCTTGCAAATTTGAACCTCTCCAAATCTGGCCAACTTGCACCAACTCAAGCACTACCTAGGGCAATTTGTGCAACCTCCAACTTCGGAAAACCTTCGCCAACTCAACTCCAAATCTCAATGATTTTTGCCAATCTGATGCAACTCATCTATAGTTGGCTGACCACCAAATCCTCCGCTAACTATCAACTTGGGCCAAATTGAGAAAATAGATATCTCCAAATCCCAAATTTAAAGGGATAGGTTCCCAAATCTGCATACAATTTTGCTTTTCAAGTCTAATTTGCAACACCAAGCCCTCCAATTTTACTCTCTTGCCCTCAAATCAACATCCATTGACTTGAAATTGACCTCAATTCTAAGAAATTTGGGAGTGCTTTGTTACATTGTCTGCTCTATTGTCAAAACTATATCAACTCAAATAGAGCTATATATATATATGTATAGAAAATCTAGGACCACAATCAAATATGATCTGCAAGGCTTGGAGATACCACGAATGCCCTCACTTCTTAGGCCCCATTTCCTCCTAACTCTCACTTCTATGATGTTAAAACCTCACTCTTCCACTCAAATCACACTCGAATGAGATTTAAATTTGATCCTCCACTCAACAATTGCTAACAATAGGACATTGATTACAATCAAGCCACACCCTCTCTAGCTAAGAGACTCCAGGTGATGCTTGCCAGCCTCTTTTCACCATAGCCAAGAACTCAAAGGCTCAACATCAAAGAAGTGAGCTATTTGGAGTTGCACCTCAAAATTATACCCCTCTGCTCAACCTAGATCTCCAACCCTAACGGCACCATTGACGGTGCAAATAGTGCAAGTGACAATGGGTCCTACCGTGTGATCCATAGCCCTGATATGAAATCTGGCCGCCATCAAGTAGTCCATGAGCAACTACTTAAATAACTATGATTGCAATCATTATCATTTTAACATTTGAGCAAACTAGCTTTGACATTAGAAATATAGTGACAATTTATTATCTAGGGATTATTTACTTAGATTGATATAGGGGTTTTCATTTTTATGAGATGTGCTTTGGATAGGAAATCTCCCTAGGCCCTCAATAAATGGCTTCACATGATAAAAAAAATCAGGTGGATAATCCATTTTTTTTTCATTTGCCTAAATTCAACGTGCATACTCAAGGTGGGGAAGTATAGAAATCATCGTTGCCTGCGAAGGATAAAATATTTCTCTTGCATATATCAAGGTGTATATATAAAAAAAACCACTGTTAACGATAAATTTGAGTATGGGGAAATATTGGGATGTTTGAAATATTTGTATAGCTTAAGCAAATAAGTTCCGCCTCTCCGGGATACTTATATAAACACGGAGTTCCAAAGTCCGAACCATCATTTAGTCCCAAGAGAGACATGCATGTCCGTACAATTCATTTATATGTTTTTTATATTAAAATACTAATTAAAACTTACATGTTATGTACTAATGTAAATATATCAGAAAAAGATGCTCTAGTATATTATATAGTTTTAATCCAAAATTTTATAAGCAGGATTTATTGATAAGTTCAATGCATGTAATATCGTAGTGAACAATCACATAAAAGTTCCATTTACACTCGCACTCGCGGGAATCCCATGGCCTGTTAAAGAGAGAAATTCAGTTTCAAGGTTGTTTATAACGTACTTGTTAGGGTATTTATAAGATTTCTTCGGTGAAGGATTTATAGAGTCTTGGGTCCGGTGTATTTTTGGGGGTTCCCAAATTTGTCCACTTACTGTACCCGAACACTTTGCTATCTTGCCGCTTCAGGCATATTTCTGACTGATTAATGTTTGGGACCTCAAATTACATCCTCTTCGGCATAAAAGTTGGAACGATTACACTGGACTACAAACTTACTGGTTTTACGGGTGGAGATCCCATCATCTAACGCCGTCTTGTTAGCCTTGTTCATTGGTAAGACGGATGAGGGTGGTGGGAATCCACTGTTGAAAGAAATTTGTCGACTGCTAGCAAGAGACCATCAGAGTTGCTTGTTATCTGCTCCCAGGAGACCGCCTCACCATCCTTGCTGGGCACTTGTGATGTTTGCTGCTAAAAGAAAACCAGGATGGACATGAACATTTACCTTCTACAATATTGTCAAACGTCTAAAGTAAAAGAGTCAATCTTGGCAGGCAAATCGTCGAGATAAGACCTTCAAATCTCTTGTAGATGAAACAAAAGAAACAGATGGAAATTAGAAAGTACAATGTTGCCTTATGATAATTTACAAGTCGTACGCTGTGCTGTCGACGCGATTGCATCCGAGCAGTTCTCTTTGAAACGTCAAGCGTACAAAGCGCGTCCATCTCCATGAATTTGTATAACTGTGAATCAGGTTTGACGATATTCGAACATGTCCCAACTGTAAATTAGTAGCTTTCAAAGGTCTACTTACAGGCTCGTCCTTTGCAGATTCCCTTCCAGCAAATGGCGCGGCCGGCACTTGGATTCCTCCACGTCGTACCAAAAGACGCGTTTAGTCAGCGTACGTAAATTATCATTCTACGAGCTAAGGATCACAGCAGTTTACGTACGCGGAGTATGCATATTAGCCTTTCAATCTTCATCTTTATGGTCATACCTTTGCCCGGGCATTCCTCTTCAACGCCGTCAGCTAAACAGCATGACAGGACACCCATCAGAAACTTTTCCGATTGCCATCTTGGAGAGTGTAATAGCGATCGAAAAGTCGACTTAAGGAGAGGGAAAAGCATTTCAGGTTCCCACAATCAAGCGCATACCTTCTCTTTTGCTTCGTGTAGCTGGTGTTCAAGATCATGTAATTGCTGCCTCGCACTCCCGGACATCGCATGTAGTCAGCAGGTATCGCCCGGACCAATAAAATGGAAATGCAACTAGTTCCGCAAGTTGTAGCAATGTTCTCACAGGAGAAATGAGACCTCTTTATTCAGTTCAAGGTGGTCAGCCACTGAATAATGCTCCGGCGGCGCAGTCCGACATGAATTATGCATATTGCTTGAATTGCTTAAACACCTCCGGCGGGGAATCCGTATGCAACGCGGAAGAATAAATAATGACTCCGGCTTGTCTTACGAAGCCGGGCCCCAAGCAAGTTGTTAGGTGTGAACCAGGAACTGAAGGGCCCGAAACGCTTCAACACGAGCCAAAGAGGAAACGCCACTGCAAGAAAGAACCGAGGAGGGTCAGTTACTCCCTGCTCAGTCTCGAATTCATTGTCCGTTTCAGTGGTTTTAGCGTATGACAAGGATGGACTTCACAGCATCAAGGAGGGTTGCTCGTACCGGAATGATTACTACGCAGGACCTAAGCGTTCGCAATAGTTCCAACATGTCTTCAGACAAGTTGGAAAATGTTGTGAAGCTGGTATATACGCGAAAGCCCAAGTCGTCATAGAGTGGACACCTACAATATACTGTTTTACAGTAACTATGAACGGAAAGTAAAGTCTACAAGAAAGCCCAAATCATTTAGTGAACATAAGTAAGACTTATGAACCTTTCGATGCAATATTTTGTACGATGAGGTGAGTTCAGCCAGTTTAATAATATAGTTTAACTATATTATTGTAGTAATATATTTTGAACGATAAAAATGTGAAACAATTTGCATCATGAAAATATGTTATTTCTTTAAAGTGACTTCTAAAGGAAATCCAAAGACGAGACTGGACGTTGTTATGAACGTACGGAAGTAAAGAAAACCATTATAGTTATCGTACGCGGTCGCCACTATAAAAGAAAAGAAGAAATCAATACCATTTCGGAGAAGGACTTAACATGGGAAAACGTTGTAGCAACCTATTCATTAGTTCGGGACGTAAAATGTACAAATCCTCTTCATCAGAAGTCCAGAATGAATTGCAAAATATCCATAAACAGAACTCCAAAAGTCCAAACAACTCCAAATTCAAATAGAAAAACTCCAAACAACTCCAAACAGAAATATTTAAAGTAATTTAAGTCTATAGATAAATAAATAATTATAAATCAGTAATTTATTACTATTAAATATTGTATTAAATTTTCAAACATGTTTTCCAAACGTTACACTATTCAATGCCTCTTTAGATATGATGAACATCTTGGACTTTTCCTGCATAAACCAAGGTATGTATATAAATATTATGCTTCTTTTCTATTTCATATCCAAGGAACCCAAATAGTGGAGCATATTTTAGAGCTCATCGGGTTTGTGGTTGTGAACAGGGCACATATATATAAGAACATATTACAAGTATTGTGGCAACATGTCATATCAAACACATAAAATGTGAGTCAATATGTTCTTAAGAGGAAATATTTCTGGCCTTGAATTGTTTGATAAGTATGCTATAAGTATTCTCAAGTAACATAAACCAACAAACCCAAGATGTTAAATGTAATCGAGTGTAGACTTGAGCTTGTGATGAATAAGCTAAACCTTCAAGGTAAGCCCAAAGTTTATCCAAGAAGAATATATCAAATGAAGAACTCATCAAATGCTCATATAACTAAAAGTGTATATGGCCCATTTGATAATGTTTGTAAGTACAATCATCAATAAAAAAAGCATTGTACCTATTTTAGAAAGGGGAAGTTTGTCAATAATGCACTTACATCTTTTGAAGTCAAGATTTGGAATGTTTACTCTTGCAAAATGCACAAAGTATGCACAAAGAATTCTTCTCTTTCCATACAACCTTCAAAATTCAAATATCATAGAAATTTGATTCCATATGAGCTATATATGTCATGAAATGAATGTACTCATATGGTACACATATTTTCACAACTTCACTCTTTTTTATTAATTTTACTCTTGTTTGTAATGATAGGACAACCTAATTATGTTTAGAAGGAAATTTCTCAGTTTAATACCCTTTAGAGCTATTTCTGCTCTAGCACAGTGGCAAGTGGAGGAAGTCCAAAGAAGATGATTTCTGAAGGAAGAATGCTGAATTTGAAAGAACTCGTAAGGCTGATTGGGAGCAAGTAATTTTGTTCTGAAGTACTTTTGGCCCAAAACAACTGTGAAGGAAATCTTTGGCCTTGAAGGACTTCAGACCTACACCTTGACTTCAAGAGGAATGCCTTTGTCATGCACACGGTTTCTTGGAGGAAGGACTTTGGCCGAGTAATATTTGCAACCAAATGGCTTTAGGCTGGAAGATCTTGAGCTGGGAACATGGTTGTGCGCAAGGACCATACACAAATTTGAATACACCACCATCTGTTCCAAGAACTTCACTAAAGATCATTGGACTGTTTTTTTTTCAAGAAGGACTGTTGGCACTTGGCAAAGACCTTGTATGTGTGACAAAGATATTCAATGGATTAATTCAGATGTGGGGGAGGAGTCTCATGGAAAGTGGATGACCAAGAGCGTTCAACCACTATCCACATCCCAAATGGACAAAGAATGTCCAAAACTTCCCCTTTAAAACTCAGCAAGGGTACCTAATTCCAGTACTTGAGGGTGAAATTCACTACTAGTTTTAAAGCTCAAAGAGAAATTGCTTAGCCCCCAACCTTTGCAGAATTTCCTATTTTCTAGTCTATTTGTAGGCACCTTAGCTTTGCAAACTTCCTCTAAGAGTCAAGATGGTATTTGTCCCAAAGGAAGGCTCCAAAAGCTATCCTTAAAAATCCCATTGTCAACAAGTGGGCCATGTGTTGTAGAAGTGGGGTAATCTAGAGCAGCATTTGAGTTTCTTGCTTTGGAATTGGGAGTTGAGTGATTTTGGTATGATCCATAAGATGAAAGGCAAGAAGGAGAGAACTACATGAAGTGTAATAAGGAACTAGACTAAACTAGACTGAAGAAAACTTGCCCAACCATAAGAAATCAATTTTGAGGCAGAGCAAGAAACAACCAAAGATCTGTTTAATGGGTTTCCTTATTTGTCTACTTATTTTTGTCCCTTAATTATGCATGTGCAGAGTATGATGCTAATGTACAAGCAGCTCATCCCAAAGTGAGGAATGAATTTCAGCTAGTGAAATTTTTGCAAGTCCTTTAAGGTGTGTTAGAAATGAGAGTAGATCTACCATAGGAGAAACCTATGCACTTTGGGGTCAAATATGTTGCACACCAAGTAGCGATGGGAACTTTACATGTAAGATGTGACTATCAAGGGAAAGAACTTAAGGGTGTGAAGGAAAACCTCAAGTTGAAAAAGGAGGAATTAGTAAGTATGGAGGAGAAGTTGCCAGCAAGTACACACTTGTAGCTAAAATCAAGAAGTTGAGAAATTTAAGAATTCAAAAGGATTGTGATCTGAAGGTAGAAATTGCAAGGCATGTCAAAGAGGAGAAGCACCTACATGAGTTGATCTAGAAGGCTGAAATGCAAATAATGCAACCAAGAAGAACTGAAGTGTTACTTTTACTTTGTGTTTGACCATTCCTGACCAGTATCTTTGTGGGAATGAACAATGACTCACTAATTACTAAAGTGATAATTGTTGGGTCATCACAAGTGTCTTGGAACTTGGAGTTGGCATGGCCCTATAGTTTGAGCAACAATGCTTTTGAGTTGTTTGTTCATCTAAGTCTTTCTCTCTAGTGGATCAAACTGCATCTTGAGGTCTTTCAACTTCATATCCAATAGGTGTTCAATGGCCATGTGCTTGAGTTGTTCTAGGAGTTGGATCACTAGGTGTTAGAAATAATTTTACAAGGCTCTGTATATTTCCATATAGGTTAGTATGAAGCATTGACTAAATTGGTGGAGGGTACAAGCGGGAGGAAGAAAGAGTCTCACTACAGAGTTCCAACCAAGTTCCTTATTATTAGCAAACTCCATAAGAGGTGGTTTGTAAAAAATAAAGGATATGGATTTTTCCTTTGTAATACCATAACACATTAATAACATATTAGGGTTATTAAAGTGTCTAGTTTAGGGTGAATCTGGTTTGCACCAATTGCCACCCGGTGTAATGTGTTAATTTAGTAATGTGCTAATTTAGGATTAAATGGGATTTTGCCCATTCCTGCTCGTCATTGCTTGTTGTGCTTGCTGCTGCTTGTTATTGCTTGTAGCCACTCATTGGCACCCAAAGCCGCTTGTTGGCACCCATTGCCGCTGGTAGCCACTCAATAGTGCCTATTGATTTTGCATCCAAATGTGAGATTGCATTGTAATCAAGTTCTTGATCTCCCTTTGCTCAAAATTTTGTTGCTCTTTTGAAACAAAATTCCTTCACTTTCAATTAATTTCTTAGTTACCACAAGGCGATACGAATCATTTTCCATAACTTGTGCTATCTCCCTTGATGCACTAATCTATTGAAATGAACCACCACACCAATGCAAAACTACAAAACCTCCCAATTTAGTTTACTGATAGGATCATTTGCACACAACATTTGCATTTGCAGATGGTGAATTTTATTGAATAGTTGAGAGTGGTATTTTGGATCTGCCAAAAATTCCATAAATCCCACTCTAAGAATCACCCACAAAAAAACATAGCAACCCTCTCAAGAAGCCACATCATCTCTTTTGACAATCATTTATGTCAATATGGCAATCCTAAACATCCATAATATAGTGCTTGATTTTTATAAATGAATGCAAATTGTTGTGATATCCCATAAAAAATTTTATGGGGCATCCATTTATTAGCACCTCATCTCCTTATAGAGTTTGCTAAAAATACTTAAAAATTTGTTATTTATCATGTATACATCCATCAAAACTATTTCTGAAACCTCCTACTATATGACCTATTGTCATGAGTAGTCCTATTTGTTCATTTTGTAGGTTTTTTTGTTCACTCATAGCTCCACTATCATTTCAGCATGGATCTTTCTCCTCAACTTGTCTTCTCTCCTTGTTGACATGTTATGCTTGTAGTGAGCTTTTGCACACAATGGTTTGTAATCTCCTTGTAATTCTATGGTACCCACAATTTTGATTTTTGATGAGTTTTGAAGAAAAAGTGCATTGCTAAAACTAAATCAATGGGTTTGATTTAGGGATTGAAGGAACTGGAGAAGAAACTAGGAGAATCATTTGATTTGATCCGACCCAAGGAAGTCAACTTTGTGTCAGAGGACGAAGGACCCACATTGGATTGGAAGGATAATAGACTTGAAGGAAGTTTACTTTCCATAGGAATGAAAGTTGTAGGTTAGGATTACTGCGGGGGCCATATCTCAATGACCACATGTCCAAATTGTACATGATATATTTCATTGGAAGTGTCTCTTTTAGAAATTTCCATTATCACCACATCAAAGAGTTTGAAGGTCTATAGCAGAAGTTACAAGCATTTGAAGTTTCTAAAGTAGATATATAGAGTAGTTGAGTACTTCGGGTGTAGAGACCTTGGGTGTAGAGACTTCACCCTAGGACAAAGGTGATCCAATCCAAGGTAGTCAGACATCAAATGAAGGTTACTTTGGGGGTCTTCCCAAAGTCTCTCAAGAAGTTAGAGTAGGAAAGAAGATAGTGTTAGGATACCCATGATCTTAATTTCAGCTCAGACTCAAGATAGGTTAAAACAGAGGAGGAAATTGTAGCAGTGGATGAACCTAAAGTGTAGGAGATGAGGAAGAAGAAGGCAAAGGATGTAGAATTGAACAATCTTTTGATTCACCTGAGAGATCAAGCAGATAGGAAAATTACTGAGGTAGGAGATAATGTAAGTCTTAGACTAGATTTAGTTAGATTGGAATTAGATGATCTTTGAAATGACTTGAAAGTAGAAGCCCAATACAAAGTCATAGAAGTAGGAGTGCAGGTGTCTTTGGGTAAGTTGCGTGAGACATAAGAGAAGAGTGGGTTGTAGGATAAAGAAGTACATAGGTTACCCATGTCTGCAATTGTAGTTCAAAGTGAAAGGATAGTAGAAATAGTGGACGAGGTAGTAGTATTAGATAGACCCAAAGGAGAAGTAATTTAGTAACATTGGGTTTGGAAGCCAAAGTTCAGGTTGATATTGGATTAGATTAGAAACAAATTTGAGATTTGAAGAGACAAATATGAAGAGGTGGTTTGTCATTTTGGATTTGTGGGTTGGTAAAGTTGTTGTAGAACATTCTTGCCAAGTTGTCACAACTTCTTATAGCATGCTTTTGATGCAACCATCTTGGCTCTAGACTCTTCCAACGCCCTTTATATTGATGTCACTTCTTCATCTTATGCTCAAAGTTAGCCTTTATGTTGGGTTCATTATTAGAGAACCTTGTCATTGAGAGCAACAACCTCTTCTTTAAGTGTTATAAGACTACCTTGTGTTGCTCATGTCATGCTAATTCTTCCTTTGAAATTTCTTTAGTATTTGATCTTTCTCTTGGAAGTGTTCTTCTTTGTCCTTGAGCTTTTTATGGGCTTTGTTTATATAACAATCCGACAAATATCACTTTTGTGGTAATCAATTAGTAAAAGTTCATTCCCACAGAGATTGAAGTAAAAAATGGTCAAATATGAAGTAAACAATAACACTTCAGCTCTTCTTGGTTGAATCTTTATTCTCTTAGGTAGAAACTACACCTAGAAGAGTGTAACAAGCACTTATCATAGTCTCATCACAAATTAACACTCCATAATCACAATACCATCAAATCTTTCCAACCAACTTTGATTGTGATGATCCAAATTCTTCCAAAGAAGGCTACTGTACTACAAGATGAATTTCCACTCTTCAAGTAATAATCATCACCTTCACAAACCTGCTTGATGTAATATCATTCATCCCCATCTGCTTCTCTTTGTAAATTGGGGTGAAAATGCGATACCATCCGTCATGTCTTGTCTAAGCTCAATAGGTTCAGCCTGAAGTAGAAGTGGAATGCAAAGGGTACAAAGTAGTGGGGCAGCATATCCACTCTCCAACTAGTGATTATCTGCCAAACTCATTGGTGCAAACACCTTGCCCAATCCACTACTTCTCTTGCAAACATTTGATGAAAGAATCTCGCCTATTGCATTGTTACATAGGTGGTTTGCTTTGGCTTGAACCTAGGCATCATTACACTCACAATCCCTCTTTGTACTAGATCCTTGTAACTATCCACCTTGTACCTGTTCTTGGTGTGAGGTCTATTGAAAGAATTCCTCATCTTGGGAGTTTCTTTTGAAGCATCACACTTTTGATAGAAGATGACACCTCTTACCTCTCTTGCTTCTCTTCCCAAGACTGATCTCCAATCCAACTCAGTCCATCAAGCTGGATTTCCTCTCTTCCCTTTGTGCTTGGGCTCGTCCTTACAATTACTAGCAGCAATTTCTTCCATGAACCCTGGACAGCTCAAATTCTAGTTCCAGGCTCAAAATGTGATGCAAAGTAAGGACAAGACTTTGATCCTTGCCACTACATCTAATTGACAAATTGCAAGACCCTTCACCACACTCTGCTTATTTCTCATTGGGGCCATCATGTGCTTCCTCAATCTCTGCTTATGAAAGATCAAACCAGAGACTCTAACCCACTCCTCTTGCATACTCATAGTTTTCATTCCTTTGGGTCAACTTTGAATAGGAATAGGGTACCTTTTGGACATTGTAGCACTTCCATGTGGAAATCTCAATTTTATAGTCCTTTGCTGATTGGTCATTCTTCAATGGTTTCTCCATTTACCCACCAATTCTACGTGTTGGTTTCTTGTCACTTTCAAGATCATCTTGGTCCCAAGGTAGTCACTTTCTTCCCATGTACTTTCTTGATTGGAAAAACCCAAGGAAAAGTTGTTATAGGTTCTTTAGATTGGATTGCACTTAGATGAAAAGCCCTCTATCTTCGGCTTCATACTTCCATCCATTTGACCCGAGTCCTTCTAACTATGGGGCAAACCCACTCACTGCTCAAGACAAGAAAGATTATTCCAGCCCCTAAGTACTTATTGATTTTATCTTTGACCAAGAGTGAGTACTTCGGGTTTAGGCAGTATTGTCTTTGCCAAACCGGAACTGCACCTTCAACCAGATCAATCTGGTGTTCTCCAAATTCTAGTGGAATACTTGGCATTTGATCAATAGACTAGGCAAATACATCATGGAATTCTATAAACAGGGCAGTGTATCCTGCCAACTCCTCCGAAGTGACTATTTTCAAAATTTTGAAATTTTTTCCTTTGGTCAAGACAACATCTTGACAGTCATCGGGGTTGATGATTCCTTCAACATGGCTTACTCGGCTTCATCTGAGTCAAACTGCAGTCAAATCCCCTTCCTCCAAGTCATGTTCACCCAAGGTGATGTCGTATGGGTCTTTGTCTTTGACCTCTACCTCATAGCATTCCAAGTAGTTGACTTGGACTTTGTCTTTAGAGTTTCTAAAGACAAAGGTGATGAATATTTGGATTCATCTTCATCTTCAGACAATGTTGTTTCCCAAAATGGGGAACCTTCATCCAACTCACCGTCACCAGCTTCCGATCTTTGGACGAGATGTCGTTGAACCTTAGCTTTTGCTAGTGTGAATCCACAATAACTTGAGCGCTGTACAACCAAGGTCTTCCAATCAAGAGTGGGTAACCAGTTTTGATTATTGGTTGCAACACAATGTAGTTTAACTTGGAGTGCACTCCTCCAATGATCATGGTAATATTTGACAGCATGCCCAAAGGCCATCTCTTGGTTTGATCCGTGAATTTCAGAATTTGGGGTGTTGGTTCAAATGTTGTATACCCCAATCAATGTGTAGTGTCTTTTTTCATGACATTCACACCTGACCCCAAATCAATGGGTATGGATGTGATCATGCATCATGTGATCTCTGTATCCACTTTGAGAGATCCCAAATCTTCTTGTTCAATATGATAAATTGCGGGCAAGTCTTTGTTGGTCATTGCACTTACTTTCTTGAAGGCTAAACTCAGCTGTTTCTTGTACATCTTGTTGTCCTCCAACAATTGCTTAAATGTGATGTTTGCACTTGTAGATGCCAAAATGGCCATAATATCATACCAAGGGACTCCTCCTAACTTCACCTTCTTCACCTTTGTCTTTGGGTCTGAAGTATATCCTTGTTCAAATCAGATTTTGGGGTGCTTCAGGATAGTGATTGGAGTATTGATGGCCTTGACCCAATGTTCTTTGGATTGACCAACTTTGACTTGGGTTAAGTCCTTCACTTTGGACCTGATATCTGCAGAAAAAATGGGAGGCTTTGTCTTCACGTCCTCCTCCAAACTCATCTCCCACATTCTGAGCATTGCTTCCTTGATTTCTTTCTACAAAGCTCTAGCTTTAGCTTTTGCTAGAATTTTTCCTCATTGGCAAAAAGAATAGCTTTTGGGTGCAAACCTCTTCACCTTTCGTGAAGGTGAAGAAGTAGTACTCGCTTCTTTGGGATCACGCTTCTTCTTACCCAAGCTTGTCTCAACATTCAAAATTTTGAGGTCTAGCCATTCTCCTTCTAAAGCTGGACTCCCTCCTTGAGGCCTCTCCTCAAGTGTTATACAATTTACATTACTATCCCCCTTTGCTTGGAGCACAACACGCTTAGTTTGGGTCTATACATATTTTACAGGCAACTTTGGGTTTGGTGGTTGCGGGCATTGGTTTCCAATATGCCTCAATCCCTTACAATTTCTGCATAGTGGAACATACCCTATTTGCCATCTTGGCTCTAGACAGTTTGGAGACCAATGTCCCATCAAGCCACAATTATAACAAGCACCTGATGCAACATTTTGAGGCCTATTTTGGCTGCCTATTGGTGGTCTCCATGGGGGAGCATTATTTTTATACTCCCTTGGTTCATACCTCAGACCTTGATATGATGTGCTCGCCAGAGGCTATACCTCTTGGGTCTTGTACACAACCTCATTTTCCTCACTTTGGTCCCAACCTGGAACCCAATCAATTTGTTGCATCGGAAATGTAGTGCAAGTCAAACACTCCATATTAGCGTGGCTGGATTTACCACACGCTGTGCACCATACATTTTGTCTGCCAAATGATGGAGGCTTTCTTTGGTCCTTGGCCCCAATCCTCTGGATCTTGAAATCCACAAACTCTTTAATAAGAGTCTCCAGCTTCTGATCCGCCTTATGTACACTCTTTGCTGGAGGTGTTACTGGTTTCTTTCCTCTGTGTCTTTGTATTCTTCTTGGCTTTGAATCTTCTTCGAATTCCGAAGAAGAACTAGAAGACATGGAGGATTCCTCCAAAGAAGGGGATGTGCTACAAGAAGCTCTCCTTCTTGGCTTCTTGCCTTTCTTCTCCCAATTTCTTTGGTTGCTGGACAAGTGAGAGTGGGCTGCCTCATAACGGGCGACATGTTTGAGTACTTTGTCCAAGGAAGTTACGTTCCTCTCCTTGGCAAAGATACAAATCTCTGATGAGAACCCATCGAGGAACCAGGTAATGGCTTGGGCATTGGAATAACCCACCACATCCAATTGCTTTGGGACTCAATTCAAGAGAGCCATGAAAGGCTTAGAGTAGTCTCTCAACTTTTCCTTCTTCCCTCAGTCCAATTCATTAAGTGCCACAAAGACACTTGTATCATAGTCAACTTCCCAAAATCGTTCCAAGAGGCCATTTTGCAAGTTTGCCCAATCGACTGGTGTGAACCCCTTCTTGGTTACATGGGTGTACCAGCTCTGATGTAATACTCTGAGTACAAGAGAAGAGAGAAAACACAGATTGCACACTCAAACATTCGATGCCCCAAGGGGGCACCTTCTCTTTATTATATAGACAAAGAGGATCTCCTCCAAGGAAGCTCCACCATAGGATTAGGGACACAGATAGGTGACATGTCAGCAAGCTCCACCCTTGGATTACTTACTTGGATGGGTGACCTGTCTGGTCTAGGTCCTATCTGATTGGTCAAACGAGCTTTGACCGGAGGGAATCTTTTAGGGAATCTTCTTGTAGGAATCTCAGAATCACATGAGTAAGGTACCGTTGGAAAGCTCTCGACGAGACAAACCAGGGGGGAGGGTAGGCCAGCCTTTCCTCCATTGGGGGGGGGGATCTGCACATTTTTGAGGCCTAATTCATCCGTTTAGGCCTCCAAAATTGCCTTCAAAGATTTCAAGCATATTTCGGTTCCTACTCTATTAGTAGAAGTCCTCTTTTGGTGATACCTCTTTCTGATCTGTTTAGTCCATCATGTGTAACATCCTTCCTGATGTTACCAAACCAATTCTCACCTTTAAATCATATGTCTAGCTATTGGTTCTAAGGTTCTAAAGTCTATTTCGGTTTCTGCCCTATTAGTAGAAGTACTCTTTTGGTGATACTTCTATCTGATCTATTTTGACCATCATGTATAACATCATTCTAGATGTTACCAAACCGAATTTCACATCTAGATCATATGGCTAACCCTTGGTATTACATCTGAGTTTTCTTTCATAGCAGACTTGGAAAAATTCACAGATGATCCATAGAGTCATGTTCCTTGTTGGCAAAGGAAATGACTTCAAATTCTTTGATAAATTTGTCAGGATCTTTGTTTTGTTTTGTCCCCTTGTACTTTGATAGGTGTGTCGAGTGATAGGCAATGATGTCATCGTTTGACTCGGTGGGATCGGCTGTGGTAAAGTTGAACTTGATGGGCCCAAAGAACTGGCTACTATCAATGTTGTGTTGAGAACCTAGGGGTTCCAATTAGTCAAGCTCAAAGTGGGGTCTCCATCAACAGATTCTCCTTCTTTGATGGTGTTGACTTTGACTAGAAACGGAATAGGAGTTCAACACTCTACAAGTGTTTGTGAAAATTCCTTGAGCCAACCGAGGATTTGTTTGTAAGAGATGTTGGCACTCTTCTTTTGTTAAAATTTGTGATGTTCTTTCACAAATGAGTTTCTTTATAAATTTGACTTCCTTTACAGCTTTAGGGGAAGTCGGTGTATTGGGTCGCAACAAATATGTTTGCCCATTGGAATCTTTCTTCTTTTTGGAAGATGGAGACAAAAAGTAGCCTTGCCACCCACCTTTGCATTTCTTTTGTTTGAGTTCTCACATATAGTCTTTAGCTAACCATGACTAATATAGAACCATCCTTTATCTCTATATAAATAATATCTCTTAAGTACTTGTAATATCAAGCTAAATATTGCAATACCACACACATGCACAAATGGGTGTTACAAATCCTTCTCGGCTGCACTCTTCTTCAAGTTGTCAACTCCTGCTCCATTATCACTATCGTTGCCTTCAAATGAATATTCTCGATGTGCACATCACTAACTTCCTCCTTCATTTTGCTCAGCAACATCACCTGCTCCTTCAATTCCTCAGGTTGCTTCTGCAGTTCCTTCCTTCTTGACTCACAACTCTCCTGCAACATCTCGAAAGTCTTCTTCTTCAAGGCTTCATCCATCCAAAGTTCTTCAATTTCTTCCTTTCTTTGGACTTCTTGCTCCCACAACCCCTTCACGTCACTCAGCAGATACTTCATCACCTGCAACTCATTCGTTACCTTTCTATGATCTTGGGGAATTACCTTCTAATGCTCCTTCAACAGTTCCAGCAATGGGGTGACAACCTTCGTTAGATACTATATCCCACCAAAGTTCTCTTCATCTTCATCCCCATCTTTTTACTTCGGCTCTTCCATTGGTGCCTTCTGCCAAAGTCGTGATCTTTGTATCTTTAGAGACATTGCTTCCGAGCTCTCTTCTTCCTTACCGATTGAACTCAGCCCTGCAGAGTACTCCTTCCATTTTTTTGGCATCTTCTCGTCCACCACCAGGCTATGCAATGATTCATTGTTCCAGGTACTCTGTCAATCATCCCATGACAAGCTTCACTTACTCCAACCGCTTGCTGAACCTCAGGTTCCCCCTCACTCTCACTTCCAGAGTCCTCACTTTGTAAAGTGAATTCATCTTCTTCCGATTCCTCTCCTTGTGACTATGTCTCCTCTTCAAACTCTGATTTCGATGATGCTTCTCTCACCATCTTCTTACTCTGCAAAACCAGTCTTCGGGTCTTCCTTTGAGCTGGAGGTGACTTTGCTTCTTTGGGTTTACAACGCTTCTTCTTCTTCAGACTTGTGACTTCTTCCATCCTCCATTGTCCCATCTTCACGAAGTGATCATCATTAGCTTGCAGGTGTGTCATATATTGTCACTCTTCTTCATCCACTTCTTGTCTTAAATCAGGATGGAAATGCGACACCATGCAATGTCTCTCCTCTGCTGTTAGCAAATTCAACATGAAGTAGAAATGTGCTGCAAATGGTGCGAAATAATGTGGAGGTGAACTTGTCCTCCAATTAATCACCATATGCCTTGTTCGGTGGTGAAAACACTTCACCCAATTCACCTTTACTCTTGCAAACATCTGGTGGAAGAAGACAACTTGCTGCATGTTCACGCAAGTCATCTATTATGGTTTGAACAATGCCATAATCATCCCCACAATACTTCGTCTAATTGGGTCCCAATAGGACTCCACCTTGCAACCATTTGTTATTCTCGGAGCAAAGAACAAATTTCGGATCTCCGCCGTTTCTTTTGCAGCATCACACACTCGATAGAAGGTGATCCCTGTCGGTTCTCTTGCTTCTTCTCCCAACACTAACCTCCAATCCAACTCGGTCCATCAATCCGGATTCCCTCTCTTCCCTTTGACTTCAGGGCCCTCCTCACAATTACTGGCAGCTATCTCTGCCATCACTCATGGGAAACTGAAATTCCAGTTCCATGCTAAAAATGTAATACAAAGTCATTTCAAGACTTGGATTTTGGCTACAACATCTAACCTACAAATTGTGAAACTTCGCACCGCCAGATCATTTGTGACCTTCTTTGCCATGATCTGCTCTCTCATTCTTCGGCACTGAAAGACTATGCCTTCTCCTGGAAAAGACACTCTAACCCCTTCTGGATTTCAGAAAATTGCACTCTCAATTGGCTTCCTGACACGCATTATTGTAGGATGACTACTCAGAGGAATTGGAAATTTTACTTGGCATATTCAACTTGTCCCTGTGCAATCGCAATTTTATATTACCCCAAATTGCAGTCATTCTTCAGTCAATTTCAAAGTAGACTTCCCTTCTTCTGCATGTTGCTGTCCTGTCACTATCAAGACATGCTTCTTCTACCTCCATCATTTCTTGAAGTGTACTTTCTTGCCACGTACCAAGGTTGTTAGACAGTCTTCGTATCACCTGCGCTTCCTGATCTGAAGAAAATGCTCTTTGGACTTCTTCCGTTGTACTCCTCTCCTGAGTACCTCTATCATCAGATCCGATATTGACTTCTTTGGATTTCCTCCAAAGTCACTTCCGTCCATTCCTTCTTTTGCAATTCAGCTTTTCGTGTTTACTTCTTCCCTCAAATGCTAATAAGTAGAAAAAACAAAAGATGTGGGCACCATACCACTACTCAATTCTTCACTTTGTAGTGTAAACTCTTCTTCTCCTCCCAAAGCTTCTCTCTTTGACTCAGTTTCTCCTTTGGACTCCCTTTCTTCTTCTGGAGTTGATTCCTTTGCTTTCACCACCACTTCCTTTGGATTAAGCTTTTGCATCTTTTGCGGTTGTACAACTGCAAGGTGACTTTCAGGCTTAGTTTTATTCCTTGCCCTTGGGATGTCAATTGCTTTGATTCTCTCCTGCTCACTCTTCTTGTAGTACTCATCCCCTTCTTGCACTCTCTCCATATAGTATTGTTCATCAACATCTGCTCCCTTGCGCAGATCCAGATAAAAGTGTGATTGCATTTGGTTTCTCTCCTCTAAAGTCAATAAATTCAGCCCAAAATAGAAATGGGCTGTAAAGGGCACAAAGTAATGTGGTGGCATGTCCATCCTCCAACCTGATATCATCTGCTCCATACGTTGATGTAGACATTTTGTCCAATCTATTGCTTCTCCTACAAACATTTGGTGAAAGAACCCCACCTATTGCATCGTGACATAGGTGGTTTTCTCCAGCTTGAACATTACCATCATTGCACTCATAATTCCTCTGTGCTTGGGATCTCTATAGCTATTCACCTTATACCCATTGTTGGTGCGAGGTTGATTGAAAGAATTTGTCACCTCGGTAGTCTCTTTTGAGGCATCACACTTCCGATGGAAGGTGGTACCTCTTATCTCTCTTGCTTCTCTCCCCAAGACTATTCTCCAATCTGACTCTGTCCATCAAGCCGGAATTCCTCTATTCCCTTTCTGCTTTGGCCCATCCTTGCAATCACTTGTTGTAATTTCTACCATGAAACTTGGAAAACTAAAATTCTAGTTCAAGGTCAAGAACGTGATACAAAGCCTTGCTAAGACATCGATCCTTGCCTCTACATCTAATCTATGCATTTCAAGTCCTCTCATGCACTCTGCTTACTCACTTTCGGGGCCATTGTGTGTTTCCTCACTCTCTTCTTGTGGAAGATCATTCTCGAGATCCTAACCAGCTCTTCTTCTTGTGAATTTGCAATTTTCATTACTTCATGTTGACTCTAAATAGGGATAGGGTAGTGTTTGGACATTGCACTACTTTCTTGGAGAACTCTTGATTTTATAGTCTTGTATTGCTCGGTCATTCTTCATTTGCTTCTCCGTTCAAGTCACCAATTCTATGAGGTTGTTTCCACAAGTGTCCACATTCACATGAAAGGGGGCATCCCTATTTGGGGCCCTCATAATGGGGCTTCCACCAGTTTCTTCTTCAATACTTGGAAAGCTTCTTCTTGTTTTTCTTCCCACGAGTAGTCTTCAGACTTCTTCAGAAGCTTTGTAAGGGGTGCGCAAGCACTGCATAGTTTGAAACAAAGCATCTATAGTATCCAACATGTCCTAAGAAGGCTCTCAGCTCCTGGATGTTTTCTAGGGATTCCAAAGCTAAGATAACTTTTACCTTCTCAACATCAACTTCAATACCTTGGCTTGACATCCGATGCTCTAGAAGAATTCCTTCCTTCATTGCAAAGAAGCATTTCTCGAGGTGTAATGACAAACTATCAAAATGACACCTTTCAAAAGTTTGGCAAAGGTAATCTAAATGTTCTTCTCTTCGCCCAAACACACAAAAATCATCAATGAAGACTTCCACAAATTTGCACAAAAAATCCTTGAACATTGCATTCATCATCCGCTGGAAAGTAGTGGGAGCATTACACAACCCAAAGGGCATTTGATTATAAGCAAAAGTGCCCCAATTGGTAGTGAATGTAGTTTTATCCTTGTCTTCATCTCGGATGGATACTTGATTATACCTTGAAAATCCATCAAGAAACTTGTAACAAGGATGAACAGCTACTTGGTCCAAAATTGTATTGGTAAAAAGCAAGGGATGATGATCCTTCCATGTGATTACATTCAACTTGCAAAAATCTTGGCACACTTGAATCTTCCCAATTTTCTTCTTTGGTACAATGATGATGGGTGAGACCCACTCACTGATTAAGACAGGAAAGATTATTCTGGCCTCTAGGTAATTGTGATTTCATCTTTGACCATGAGCAAGTACTTTGGGTTCAGGCGGTACTGTCTTTGCCAAACCAAAACTGCACCTTCAACCAGATCAATCCGGTGTTCTCTAAATTCTCAAGGAATACCTGGCATTTGATCAATAGACCAAGCAAATACATCCTAGAATTCTATAAATAGGGCAGTGTATCCTACCAACTCCTCAAATTGACTATCTTTGAAACTTTCAGAAGTTTTCCTTCAGTCAAGACAACATCTTGACAGTCATTGGGGTTGATGACTCCTTCAACATGACTGACTCAGCATAACCCGAGTCGAACTATAGTCAAACCCCCTTCCTCCAAGTCATTTTCACCCGGGGCAATGCTATATGAGTCTTTGTCTTTGATATCTACCTCGTAGCATTCCAAGTAGTTGACTTGGACTTCATCTTTGGAGTCTCCTGAAGACAAAGATGATGAATCTTTGGATTCATCTTCATCTTCTGATGAAGTTGTTTCTCTGAGGTGGGGAACCTTTATCCAACTCACCATCACTAGCTTTTGATCTTTGGATGATATGTCCTTGAACCCTAGCTTTTATGTTGATGCCAATCCACAATAACTTGAGCGCTATACAACTAAGGTCTTCCGATCAAGAGCGGGTAACCAGTTTTGGTCACTGGTTGCAACACAATGTAGTTCAAGGGCACCCCTCTAATGATTGTAATAATATTTGATAGCATGCCCAAAGGTAGTCCCTTGGTTTGATCCGCAAATTTTAGAATTCAGGATGTTGGTTCAAACATTGTATACCTAAATCAATGTGCATTGTCTTCTGTCATGACATTCACACCCAACCTTAAATCAATGGGTATGGATGTGATCAGGCAGCCTATGATCTCCACGTCCTATAACACCCATTTGTGCATGTGTGTGGTATTGTGATATTTAGCTTGGTATTACAAGTATTTAAGAGATATTATTTATATAGAGATAAAGGATGGTTCTATATTAGTCATGGTTAGCTAAAGTTAGTCATAGCTAAGATAGAAGAGACCTTACTTTAGAAGAAGTAGAAAAGATGAGCACCACTATTTTGTATTTTAATGTGTTGATTGGGTATTATTCCTAAGTGTTTGGCTTTGAGGAAAGAGTTGAGAACTCTTGGGCCCGCAAGCCTTTTTGTTTTGGATTCTTCTTTAGTCCAAGGATAGCCCATGTGAAGGAATCCTTGACTTAGTGGTTGGTTCAAGATAAGACCATAAGACTTAAGGGAATATACCCATGTGAATGGATATTCCTTTCTACTTTTGACTTTACTTGACTTTAGTCTAGTAACTTGAGGTACTACGGTAATTAGTAACTTTGGTACATAACTATTTCACAAGTATATAAACAAGGGGTGAGGAGGTACTCATCATCCTTTCATTTGCAACTATCTCTCTTTCATTGAGTTCTCTAGTGAGCAATGTCTTGAGTCTTGGAGTGTTAGCCTTGGAGGAGTATGATGGAGTTGGGGTTCCTTGCCCTTTTAGTCCATGGTGCATTACCATAATAGCCATCAGAGGTTCATCCTGAATGAGAGACAGGCCGGCTCACAGTCCACTTTGGGAGAGCCTAAATATTCTTGTTCAATGCAATATATTGTAGGCAAGTCTTTCTTGGCCATTGCCCTTACTTTCTTGAGGGCTGAACTCAGCTGCTTCTTATACAGCTTGTTGTCCTCCCACAAATGCTTAAATGTGATGTTAGCACTTGTAGATGCTAAATTGGTCACAATATCATATTGAGGAACTCCTCCAAACTTCATCTTCTTCACCTTCATCTTTGGGTCCAAAGTCTCTCCTCATTCAAATCTGTCGTGCGTATATACATCACTGCACAACATACATTTCTGTCAACATCATACACTAGAGAAGCACAACTCACACATAAGTCATACATAGACTCTAAAGTGCCACAATAATCAGATTGCTTACAACTCTCAACTCAACTCAACTCAACTCAGATCAGTACTTGATCTATCACTGTATAAACTGCCAACAACAGGGCATTGATTACAGTCAAGCCACACCCACTCAAGCACAGAGAATCCAGGTGACGCTCGCCGGCCTCTGTCCACCATAGCCAAGAACTCAAAGGCTCAACATCAAAGAAGTGAGCTCTCTAGAGCTCACTTCAAAACTATACCCCCTGGACTCGAGCTAGCTGTGAAACCCTAATGGTCCCACTGATGGCACACTCGATGGTGTGAATGGTGCAAAGTGATAGTGGGCTCCACTGTGAAGTCAGTACCCCGAACACAAAATCTGACCGTTGGGAGGTAGTCTTTTGAGAAACTGCTGAAATAACTCTAACTACTATCACTGGAACTCTAGTGTCTGAGCATCTAGATGCGACACTACCAATGGCGTGACAACTGTTGTGCGTATATACATCGCTACACAACATACATTGCTGTCAACATCATACACTCTAAAAGCACAACTCACACATAAGTCATACATAGACTCTAAAGTGCCATAATCGCCCTCCTAGCTGGCGATTAGGTCCCTCTAACTCCATATAGCCATCTACTCTAAGTATATGGTATACCCTCTAATGGGCAAAGATCAGGAGGCCGGGTGCTATGGAGCCCTATCATTAGTCGCATGTCTGCAATCTATACCATATAACGAATGAACTAGCTATAGGTCAAGTACGTCTAGGACATAACCACTGTCCCTGAGGAACCACCGTGAGGGGAGGAGTCAAACATGCCATATGCCATCCTCTCGAATAGCTATCACACACTAACATAGTAGCAGCTCCACCAAAAGAGCCACATAACATACACCTCAAGCCTGCACGTACAAGTGCCAAGCTTGGATCCATAGTACCATCAATGTTTGGGAGGTGGCATGGCGCACAATTGCACACATGATCCTTCCAAACAACACTATCACGTCTAACACAAGGACTCCAGATGGCAAAACTTCACACACTATCAAGAAAGTGCGGCCTGTAGAAACATCAAGTGTCGTCGGTGCTGTCTGCTGTAGATATACATAGTCGCTTGGATGAAATCGATGGATCAAGGGTCTATAACCTCCTCCTCAAATGGTAGCATAGTGTAAAGTATCTCTATGCTGAGCAATTGCTAAGTTCTCAAAGGCCATCGGCATCACTCTCCAAAAGATCTCTGCCCGTTGAGAACATGCGCTCATCCATACATCAGGGTCATCCAAGTCCAAAACTACACTAGCATCTTGACAAATGGCTACAGGTAAATCTGGATCTCATCCATAGAGTAAAAACTATGGAGAGAAGGATGCTAAGGAGGCTTGTCGGCTGAACCGATAGCCCATGGCCAACCAAGGTAATTGGAGATCCCAATCTCCCAAGTGGCCTCTCTACAAACCATACTGTCGCAATCCTCTCTTCACCATTTGAACCACTCTCTCTGCTAAGCCATCTGCCTCAGGGTGATCTTGGGATGTAGTACGATGATCAATCAAGGCCTTGTCACACAAGACCTGAAACTCCCCCAAGAACTCTGTACCTTGATCAGTCAAAACCTCAGCTGGTGCACCAAAATGACTAAGAACTTGATCCAAGAACAAGTAAGCTGTCCCTTCACTAGACTTGTCAAGAAGTGCCACCAACTCAATCCACTTGGAGAAGTGCTCCGCCATCACCAAAACATACCAATGATGTCTCACATTCAGTGGTATAGGTCCAACAAAGTCCAAACTCCAATGGTAACCCAATCCCATGATAGGTAATGGGTGTAATTGTGGCGTAGGAGCATTGAGTGATGCTCTAACTTGGTCACAAACCACACATCTGGCAACAAACAATTGTACCCTGGTCTGCATACCACGCCACCAATAATGACTCTGGAGTAAGCTATACATATACTTTACTCCAAAATGTCCTAGCTCCTCATGAGCATGACGGACCAACTGTGGTCTCTGAGATGGAAGTGGTACTACTCGCACTCTACCATCCTCCTATACACGCAAAAGGTGTCTACCCTCCAATCTGAACTGTTTGGCTTGCTGAAGAACACGGTCTATCTCTTTGGCCCCAATTGTGCCACCCACAACACCAGTGCAAAGATAGTCCATCACTAAGACATCATCATGAATGTCTTGCTAAACTGTACCAATATCTTTACTCTTTGGATCTATGACCTCAATAACTCCTCTTGCACGCGCTAAGAGAGATACCACCAAAGCCTCTACAAATATACACAGAAAGACCGATGCATGCCAACCTGGCACCATCTCCTCATCTGTCTTACCATGCCAACGTGCTCCGGTCTGATCCTACTGGCTGGGACATGGGTTTCTACTCAACCCATCTGCATCGGGGTTCACCATTCTAGGTCTATGAACAACCGTGAAATCATACTCCTATAAAATCAGAGCCCATCGTGCAAGCTTCCTTGAAAGCTTGTCGGACTCCATTAACCACTTCAGCGGCTGATGATCAGTGATGAGAGTGAAGGGGTTACCAAATAAGTAACATCGGAAATGTGCTACTGCCCAAACTGGTGCCAAGCACTCTCCCTCATATGAACTATACTTTGCCTCCACTAAATTGTTGGAGCAACTAGCATAGACCACCACAAACTCCTCCTCCTCATCATCATGTTGGGTGAGCACCACTCCAAGCTCCAACATACTCCAATCAGAATGAACCTGAAATGGTCATCCCTTGATTGGTCTCCTCAAAATAGGAGCAGATGTCAACCTCTCCTTGAGCTCTACAAAAGCTCTCTCCTACTCATCTCTTCAACACCACTCTTGTGTAAGCTTGGTCAGCTTTGTCAAGGCCTTGGCAATGGCACTCAATCCTCTAACATAACGGTGAGAGAAGTTCACCAACCCAAGGAATGCTTGCACTCTGATCACATCCGTAGGCCAAGGAATACGTGCAATAGCCTCCACCTTGGTCTGCTAAACACCGAGTCCTCTGGGATAAATAGTGTGACCCAAATACGCAACCTACTGGTGGAAGAACCTACACTTCCTAGGATGTGATTTGAGTCCATGAGATCTCAACCTCTCAAACACATCCAACAACTGTCTCTCATGCTCCTCCACAGTAGTGCTATAAACCAAAATGTCATCAATATAGCACCAAGAAAAATCCAATCCAGCTAGGATCCTATCTATGAACCTCTGGAACTCAGCAAGAGTGTTCTTTAACCCAAATGGTAAGAACCTCCACTAATATAACACATCCTTGCTGTGAGGATCAATAGCCCAAAATGCTATCTTGGACTTATCTTCCTCCATGATTGGCAACTGATGATATCCCCCTCAAAGATCTAGAGTATTGAAGATCTTTGCATGCCCAATCGCATCAAAAATCTCCTCCGCTGTAGGCATGGCATACTGATCAACCTTGGTCTGTTGGTTGACAGGATGGTAATCTCCACACATCAACCTATCTGTATAGTTGCGATGCATATCCTTCTTGGCTGGCATCACTGTCGTGGATGCATACTCTCTATATGAAATCTCCACCAAACTAGCCTCAAAATGGTCACTACTCCGGCTTTGAATCAATGTCCTCTCCATATCACTATATTGATAAGGACGTCGGGAAACTGGCATGTTACTAGTCAGCTCAATCCGTATACCAGGTCCCTTTAGAGCACCCAAATCCTTCATACTGAAGGCAAAACAACTCGTGTGACTCCTCAAGAACCTCCAAACCTTCCGTCTTTCCTCTCTAGTAAGCTTGGGTCCAAGATCCGGCTCCCAAGTATCCTTTGTAACTGTAGTAGGAGTGGAAGACGTACTGACTGGCTGCTACACTGGGCCCTTGGGAGCAATAGTGTCATGCTCTCAAGCACTAGAGGTCCCAACCTCTGTGTGAAAAACTCCCTCCACTTTGGCAGCAAGCTCCACATGTCCTCTAGCTGCATCCCATGTGGACCAAGGGTGTAATCCAAGTAGCCCACGCTCACCTGGATGGACTCCAAGTAGACCACTCTCCCTAGTAGCTACTGGTTGTGGCCCAAGAATACCATGTCCACTTGGTCCATCGCCCCTAGCATGTGCCTGAATTGTCTCGATAGACACATGGCTCACAAGTGTCCAAGTGGTGATGCCTATCAAGCACATCCTACGCTGCTCTACCAAGCCAAGGCTCACCATCCAAGTCAAACAGTTCAGGTCCATAGCCTGACCTAACACTTGACGCTTGGATGCCTTTGACACTATTGGAACAACAGTAATACTGGTGCAAAAACCCATCACCCGCTCTCTTTCATCAGCGTTGGGCTCCACCAACTATTGTAATTGTGAGTCCCAAACAAGTCTAGGTCCTCCCTCTCAAAAAGCATGAGAGCCTAGGAAACCATGAGTGTGGGAAATGCAGCTCTAGGCTATCCAACTAGGTTCACCACTGCCATAGGTGACCTATCAGCCACTACCATTGTCTAAGACTGACGCCCAACATCCAAGATATCATCAACAAGGATGTGGTCAAGTCATTGAATCCCATCATAAGCGCGTTGTAGAACCTCTCTGGGTAAGAGGTTTGTCCAGCAAAGACAAAGACAATGAGCCCGTGATCCCACTCTGGCTGCATCTAACAATACAGCAGGTCCCATCCAAGAATGGACCTGATGTGTACTCGCCACCACTCTAGTGTGAGAATCACCCATCAAGGGAACATTCTCCAAAAGGTAAGTTGGAGAAATAGACTGATGAACTTGGAGATGTCGTAGTATTTGTAACATCTCCCAAAACACACCAAACAAGGATCCTGAAGAACCAATCCTCTACTAGCACGTGTATGTTCCTGACATGGCCATCCAGAAATCACCAAGTGAATAGGCCCATGTTTCTCTAGGTCATGCGCCCCCAGTAAAGAAATGTCTCCTGGTAGGGCCTTCTGGTAACCTCTGACGGCTGACATCGGTAATAACTCCGGATACCGATAGGCCAAGTGTGCTACATGATGTAGAGAAACTCGCCTAGCAGTCTCATCTCTCTCAACATACAAGTGCCTCTGGACTCGTATACCCGCCTGTAACACCACAGCTAGTCCGATGCTGATCCCACCAAATAACTCCAATAGGCATATCCCCTCTATTGGATACTGCCAAGCAATGAGTGTGGTATCTAGAGGTGTCAAAGCAATTGCCTTTGGAGGCTCATCCCCACACTCATCTCCTGATGGTACAAAGCTCCACTCCAAGCCTGATGCACCAACTGATCTGCATGTTGCTGCAATGCCTCCTCTGAACTCCACAATAGAACATCCAAGGTGGATGGAACAATCCCACTCGTACTCCAAAGGCAAGTGATCTCCTTTGGTACTGGAGTATCCTCTGCATGGGCGTTCCCCTCCAACAAGTCACCAGGCCAAGTAAATGCACCATTGAAAGCTAAAACTAATGCTGCCATGGTCCCAAACTGTAGCCAAGACTGCCACTACTGAAGCGTACTGGTAGGCGACATACTCGTCCCTCACCAGACTACCAACCAGGTCTATAAGAGGCTATCTCCTCCCAATAGTCAATGCTCAAACCCATGGAGTATAACACTGCTCCTCCAACTAGCACATCATATGACTTAGCTATTGTTGCAATAGCCCAAGCTATCAGTCGGATGACCAGGCTGAACTTGGACAACAAGCTCTCCACGTGTGATGTACTGTGTCAAACCACCACCTAGAGATGTATGGATCAGAAATGGACACCTCTCCACGTCGGTCTTCCGTAACTCTAGACCAACAACTGCAGCCTTCCCTAACATAAGGGGTTGCGCACCAAAGTCTAACAAGACTCTCTGTGGTGTATAGACCTTCCCTGAAGGTCCCACCAAACAAAAAATCCCCCTCTGGTTATCCAATAGGACAACACCAGGTGTGAACCGTGCTCTCTCAAGGTCTGGTCTAGCTGGCAACTCCTCCAGTCTAGCCACTGCTGCTTGCCATAAACCATTGGTCGCTGAACGGATCCCATGCTCCTCAACAAAGTCAGCTCCACTACCAACCACCTCTGCTCTAGTTGTAGGAATTGCACCATCCTTACTCTCACACAACGTGGCAGCCAACCAGAATACTGGGGCTAGGTCAACTCCCAATGTAAACATATCACTGGCCAAAAACAAAGGATGCCGCATAATCAGCTGAGCCGCCCCCAGCATCATGCTAGACTCAGTTTGTGTAGTAACAGGTGGCTGACTAGCAGGAAGTCCATCATGTACTCCATCACCACCTACCACACTTGCACTGGGATGTCTAGGAACCATGGATGTTGTCTGCAATGCCTCAAATAGCGTGAAAGACTCGGGAAGTCTGACCTATCTCCCAACCTCTCCTCTCTATGGGTCCAACTCCATTGATGCTCTTCTAGGCTCTGGAGCACGTACTGCACTCCTAGTCATTGTTGTAGATGCATCCACCTGTGCTGCTCCGCACATGAAGTCCAAAGCATCTCTATCATCAACATATGAGGTGGAAGCCTCAGCACCCGAATCTGATCTCCTTTGAGCAATAGCCATACTAGCCAATCTCTGCTCCAACTGCTCAATCCGAGTAGCCATAGCTGTGTCAAAAATAAGGGCAGGTACTACACCCCTTCTAGGTGTAGATCCTCTACCACCACCTCTACCACCTCGTCCTCCATGAACTAGAGCTCCTCTACTACCCATAGTAGCCCTACCACTCCATAACTCCGGGTGTAGGTCAAAACACCGGTCACTAGTGTGACCAAATCTGTGGCAATGCTTACACTGCCTCTGTGTTGGCTATGATGCACCCAAGGTATCAGGTCCACTGCCCTGAGTACACTCTCTCCGATGGTGAGGTCCACCACAAGTCCAACAAGCAACACCACCACTCACTGGCTGCTGTTGACCCAAAAATGAGAATAAGAGGTCTAACTCCACTAGGCCCTCCACTCGCTCCATAGGATCTGAGTTGTCCACCTTGTCCTTGAAAATCAATTGGGCAGGGTGCACTCTGCTGCACTCTAGAAGAAGTCACAGTCGTGGATGCGGTCTCCCTACCAAATCTAAATGTCACCACTCTCTCATCCACCATGTTGAGCTCAATACGCTCAACCAAACCAAAGACCACTGCCAAAGTAGGCAAAGTAGCCTATAACAATATAGCATCACGAACTATACATCACAACTCCTTGTCCAATATCCTATACCAAAACTGGACTGCCTGGGCCTCAGTTACTCCTTGAGTGAAACTGATCAGCCGCCTCATGCGAGTGTATGCCTCGCATAGGCTCTCTCCAATCTTTGACTAGAACTCCTATAAGCTCCTTAGCTTGTCAGTCCGCACTCCCTAGTAGTTCTACCTCAAACATAGGAAGAACTCCTCCATGGGGTTAAACCCCGATACCACACCTCCTCCTGCAGTGGTACCTCCACTTGTAGTAGCACTATCTCCAGCTAGTGCACCTCCACTAGCTCCACCCACACTACTCAAGCTAGAACTCATAGGTACAACAAACCTACTCCTAGTCACCAAGCTTGAAGTGATGGAGACATAGTGTGGAGACCAATACTGTCTCCATAACTCAATCTCCTCCAAATGAGCTCTCCTGAACTCATGGTAGTCATCCATTGGTGGATCCTCCAAGTGCTGAAACAACCCCTTCCATGCCATGAAGGGTATGAACATAGTCGGGTTCCGCATCTGTTGCAAATCACACCAACTATCAAACTCTTGGATGAAGTCATCCAAACCAATGGTACCCACTATACCAGAGTAACGCCTAGGGCCTTTGGAGGCCCCATAAATCTCGTCCATGTCCCACAACAAGGGTGCGGACACACCAAGTGCACTCTCAATTGTATTAGCTCTTCTATCGAACTCCAACTCAGAGTCAATCTCCTCCCTCGCTAGGACCTGAGATATAGGCTGATATTGGGTGCCACACCGAGTAAACCCACTGCGTAGTGTAGGGCTATCTCCTCTGAAATCCCCAAAGAACTCTATCATGACAAAGTAACCGCAATAGCAAACCAGAACCACCAACTGCAACCGCAAGTCGCAACCGCAAGTATCCCACCAAGTGCCTACACCACCAAGTGCCAATACTAACTAAGCACCACCCACTAATGTAACTTTAACCAACATAACTATACTAGGAGAAAGGGCAACTTGTAACTTGCCATCATAACACGTACTCTCACAATCTGTAGGTTATCACTTCCTGCCTCATCGGAGAGAAACAAAGGTAGTCTGACTGGTCATCACTCTAGCCTCACCACCGAGAGCACACCAGAGCACCAACGCTCAAAAGTCAGGGCACCTCACACAAACATGGTGCACAAATAGGAAGTAGAGAATTGAGGGGGTCCAATCGCAAGAAATCTAAATGAAAACCCTCCATCTCATAAACAACACAGGATTGACTCTGCCACCATTTGGCATTTGACATAAGAGAAGTTTGCATCTAAGTCCTAAGCTACCAAGATCACCAAGAATGGGATCGAATTGCCTCTCCTAGCCAAAGCTACATGTGTATAGATAACAGTGGTACAGTCACTATGACAACAAGTGAGGGTGGACCAGTTGGCTAGGGCACCAGTCTAGGAACAAGAGATCTAGGGTTCAAACCTTGTTGCACACAATCTAGCACGAAAGGCAGATTTTGCCAACCAATGACCAAGATCAACTCTAAACTAGCTAGCCTCATGCCAACAAGCTGGCTTGCTGGCCCTTCTAGGCCTTTGTAGCCTCTCATAGCCAACAGCCCTATGCCTCAAAGCCTAAATGTAAACCCTAAAGTTGGCTGTCCGCCAAATCCCCTGCTAACTTTCCACTCGAGCCAAATTGACAACATGGGTTTTTCCAAATCACAAATTGATGAGAATAGCTTCCCAACTCCACCTTCAATTTGACTTTCTGAGCCCAACTCGCAGCAAATTGGTCCTGCCTTCACCTCTTGAGCACAAAATCACAACCACTGCTCCAAATTTGCTCCTTCTTTGCTTGAAATTTGGCCAGCGCTTCCATGCACCGTCTGCTTTACTGCCAAATCTGCATCAATTGAATGAGCTTTTGCACACTAGGGAAACACTGAACTTGAATCGAGCTACCAACAATCCACCAAGCTTGAAGATACCACCAACACTCAAAGTTCCTGTACCCAATTTCCCCCTGACCTCACTTCTTTGATGTAATCAGATTGCTTACCATTCTCAACTCAACTCAACTCAGATCAGTACTTGATCTGTCACTCTATAAACTGCCAACAATTGGGTATTGATTACAATCAAGCCACACCCACTCGCCGACCTCTATCCACCATAGCAAGGAACTCGAAGGCTCAACATCAGAGAAGTGAGCTCTCTAGAGCTCACTTCAAAACTATACCCCCCGAACTCTAAAACCCTAATGGTCCCACTGACGGCACACTTGACGGTGTGAATGGTGCAAAGTGACGGTGGGCTCCACCGTGAAGTCAATACCCCGAACACGAAATCTGACCGTCAGAAAGTAGTCTCTGAGAAACTACTGAAATAACGCTAACTACTATCACTGGAACTCCAATGTCCGAGCATCTAGAAGCGGCACTACAAATGGCGTGACAAATTGGACTTTGGGGTGCTTTAAGATGGTGATTGGAGTGCTGGTGGTCTTAACTCAAAGTTCTTTGGGTTTGCCCACCTTGGCTTGGATTAGATCCTTTACTTCAGATTTGATATCTGCCAGAAACACAAGAGGCCCCATCTTCTTATCCTCCAAACTCATCTCCTAAGTTCTTTGTACTACTTTGTTGATTTCTTTCTGCAAAGCTTTAGCTTTGGCTTTCGCTAGAATCTTTTCCTTCTTGGTAGAAAAAATAACTTTTGGATGCAACCTCTTTGCCTTTTGTGAAGACAAAGAAGTAATACTTGCTTCTTTGGGATCACAATTCTTCTTACCCGGATGTGTCTCAACCTTCAAAATTTTGAGGTCTAGCCATTCACCTTCTGAAGCTGGACTCCCTTCTTGAGGCCTCTCTTCCTCAAGTGTTAAACAATTTACATTGATATCCACTTTTGTTTGGAGCGTAGCATGCTCAGCTGGGGTGTGTACACATTTTATAGGTGGCTTTGGGTTTGGTGGTTGCAGGCACTAATTTCCAATATGAATCCTTACAATTTCCGCACAACGGGACATACCTAATTTGCCATCTTGGCTCTGGACAGTTTGGAGACCAATGTCTCATCAAGCCACAATTATAACAAGCAACATTTTGAGGCCCTTTTTGGCCGCCCATTGATGGTCTTTGCGGGAGAGCATTGTTGTTATACTCTGTGGGTCCATGCCTTGGACCTTGATACAATGTGCTTGCCTAAGGCTGTACCTCTTGGGTCTGGTACACAACCTCATCTTCCTCACTTTGGTCCCAACTTGGAAATTTGTTGCATTGGAAATGCAATGTGAGTCAAACATTCCATATAAGCATGACCGGATTTACCACACGTAGTGCACCATACACTTGGTCTGCCAAATGATGGAGGCTTTCTTTGGTCCTTGGCTCCAATCATTTGGATCTTGAAATCCACAAACTCTTTAATAAGAGTCTCAACTTTTGATTTGGCTTATGTACATTCTTTGTTGGAGGTGTTACTGGCTTCTTTCCTCTACATCTTCATATTCTACTTTGCTTTGAATCTTCTTCGGATTCCAAAGAAGAACTAGAAGACGTGGAGGATTCCTCCAAAGAAAAGGATGTGCTGCAAGAAGCTCTCCTTCTAGGCTTCTTGCATTTCTTCTCCCAATTTCTTTGGTTGTTGGACAAGTGAGAGTGGGCCGCCTCATACCTGGCAACATGTTTAAGTACTTTGTCCAAGAAAGTTACATTCCTCTCCCTGGCAAAGATATGAATCTCTAGTGAGAGTTTGCCAAGGAGCCATTGCAGAGTAACCCACCACCCCGGATTGCTTTGAGACTCGGTTCAAGAGAGCCATGAACTGCTCAGAGTAGTCTCTCAACTTTCCTTCTTCCCTTGATCCAAATCATTGAGTGCCACAAAGACACTCATATCATAGTCAACTTCCTAGAATTGTTCCAAGAAGCCATTTTGCAAGTCTGCCCAATCAGTTGGGGTAAACCCCTTCTGAGTTACATGGGTATATCAGCTTTGGGCTTTCTTTCGGAGCAGACTTGGAAAAATTTGTAGATGACTTATAGAGTCATGTTCCTTGTTGGCAAAGGAAATGAGTTCAAATTGTTTGATAAATTCATCGGGATCTTTATCTTGTTCTATTGCCTTATACTTTTGATAGGCATGTTGGGTGATAGGTAACAAAGTCATTGTCCAACTCATTGGAATCAGTTGTGGTAAGGTTGAACTTGATGGACCCGAGGCTGGTGACGTCGTGTTGACAGCCTATGGGTTCCAATTGGTCAAGTTCAACTTGGGGTCTTCTTTGACAATAACTTCTTCTCTGATTGTGTTGACTTCAACCTCAGTAGAAGCAAGAGTTTCAACACCCTCGGAGTTTTGTTTGAAATTCCTTTGGCCCAATCAAGGAATTGTGTGTAGAAGATGTTGACACTCTTCTTCCGTCAAACTTCATGTTGTCTTTTCACAGATAAATTCTATAATAAACTCAACTTCCTTGACAACTTTTGGGGAAGTTGGTGGATAGGGTCGTAAAGAATGTTTGCTTGCTTGCTTGAGTCTTTCTTCTTCTTGGAATTAGGAGACGTGAAGTATCCGTGCCACCCAACTTCACATTTTTTGCATTCAAGCTCTTGCATGGATTCTTGAACTTTGTGAAGGAGTTGTAAATTCCACGCCTCTCTTTTGGCCTTGTCTAAATTGATATGGCCTTTTTGATGTTCTTCTTCTTCATGTTGCAATGTTTGTCTTCAAGCTCTCTCTTCACGTTGTTCACTGAAAGCAAACATTCATGTTGATTGGATGCCCTGTTCTAAAATTGGCTTTGTATTCTTCCACTTCCAAGATTTCTATCCCCTTGCAGCAGCACCAAAACTCATGTAACAACCTGACTTGCAATCTTGTCACAAAAAAATGTCACACTTAATCACAACTCCATCAAATCTTTCCAAACAATCTTGATTGTGATGATTCAATCTCTCTCAAAAATAGCACTTCACTGTAAAATAACTTTGCCTCAAAATTGCATTCCACCTCTCCATTGAAGGCACAACTTCCATGATCAAAATTGCTTCACATCAACACTATGCTGCTGTGGTACCCACATTTTTTGTTTTTTATGGTTAGTAGTGTTTAAGAGACGAAGTAAGCACGGAAAAGTCAAATTGTAGACAAAGATTGGACGGAAATAGCTTTGGAGGAAAGCCGAAGAAGCTGACATCGGATCCAATGATGGATGTACTTGGAAGAGGAGTACACCAAAAAACATCTGAAGATCATTGTCTTCAGGTTGGAAGACACAGGAAAGATGAAGACCGTTTAACAACCTCTATACGTGGCAAGAAAGTACATTTCAAGAAATGGCGGGGGCAGAATAAGCATGTCGTGACAGTGACCGAGAGTGCACGCAGAAGAGAGAAATTCACAAACAAAATTGATTGAAGAATGACTGCAATTTGGGGCAATATAAAATTGCGACTGCGCAAGGGGAAGTTGAATTCGCTGAGTAAATTTCCAATTCCTTTGAGTAGTCGTCCTGCAGGAATGCATGTCCAGAAGCCCGTCGAGAGTGAGATTTTCCGGAACCCTGGGGGAGTTAGAGTGTCCCGTCTAGGAGAGGGTCTGATTTTCCAACAGCGTAGAACAAAAGAGCAAATCATGGCGAAGAAGGTGGCCAACGCGCTGGTAGTGAGAGGTTTGCAATTCAAAGAGTAGATGTAGTAGCTAGAATCAAAGTCTTGGTTAGACTTCATATTACATTTTTAGCATGGAATTGGAATTTCAGTTTCCCCAGAGTGATGGCAGAGATCGCTGCCAGTAATTGTGAGGAGGGTCTTGAGGTGGAAGGGAAGAGAGGCAATCCGGCTTGATGGATTGAGTCGGAAGTTAGTCTTGGGGAGAGAAGTAGGAGAGCCGACAGGGATCACCTTCTATCGGAAGTGCGATGCTGCGGAGGAGACGGCGGAGATCTGTAACTTGTTTTTCGCTCCGAGAACTACGAATGGTTACAAGGTGGAATCCTATCGGGACCCGATCCAAAGAAGTATCATGGGGGCGATGATGGCCATGTTCAAGCCAGAACAAACGACCTACATGACCATGCAGTAGGCAGTCTTCTTCCATCAGATGTTTGCATGAGTACCAGTGAATTGGGCAAAGTGCTTCCATCACCGAACAAGGCATATGGTGGTGAATTAGAGAACAAACTCGCCACCGCATTATTTTGCACCATTCACAACTCATTTCTACTTTGGGCTGAACTTGCTGTCCAAAGACGAGCGTCATCATATGGTATCACACATGCACCCTGATTTGAGACGGGAAGCAGACGATGAGGAGCGCCAGTATATGCTTCATCTGTGAGCAAATGACGAGTACTTTGCAAGGACGGGATAGTGGAAAATCAAAGATATTACCAGTCCGAAGATGAAGAAGCAAAGTACTCGAACCCGAAGAAGCCAAGTCGTCTCCCATGCAAAGAAAGACTCGGCGGCTGATGTTGAAGACCGCTAAAGTCGTAAGAAGGGCATCATCGGGATCGGAGTCGAAAGAAGAAACTAAGTCACAAGAAGAGGACTCGGAAAAAGATGAGCTCACCTTGAAAAGTGAGGAGTCTGGGAGCAAAAGTGAGGGAGAGCCAGAAGTCCAACAATCGGTGGTGGTAAGTGAGGCTGGTCCGGCGATGGTGGAGAACACATCAAGACCAAAGGAGGAGGCAAAGAATCTTGCGGGGCTGAGTTCAAGAGGCCAAAATGAAGACAACGCAAACACAATGAAGATACAAAGATCACGACTTTAGATGAAGGAGCCAATAACGGAGGAGAAGACTCCAGATGAAGATGGCAAGGAAGAAGAAGAACACTTCATCGGGATATCGTATTTGACAAAGGTAATCACACCATTATTGGAGCTGTTGAAGGAGAATCGAAGCGTAATTCCCCAAGATTGCAGGAAGAGGATGAACGAATTGCAGATGGTGAAGTATCTGGTGAGTGAAGTGAAGGAATTGTAGGAACAACAAGTCCGCAGAAGCGCGGAAGTGGAAGAACTTCAGAGGGAAGAAAGCTCGAGGAAGAAAACACTGAGCATGCTACAAGGGAGTTGCACCGAGAAGGAGAGGGAATTGCAGAAGCAAGCTGGAGAATTGAAGGAGCAGGCAATGTGGCTGAGCAAAATGAAGGAGGAAGTGAGTGATGTGTGCATCGAGAATGTCCATTTTAAAGCGATGAACATTGTGATGGAGCAAGAGTTGGACAGCTTGAAGAAGAGTGCCACCGCAAAGGATCAAGCATGGCAGAGAGAGTTGGCAAGTAGACAAGAAGAAGAAGAGTGATTGCGAGAACTTGTCAAGAGCGCGGAACAACAAAATATGCAGAAGAGAGAGGAGAAGAAGATGCTCACTGCAGAATACGAAGACGAGTTGAAGATGTATTGAGAGGAGTTGAAGGTAGAACGCTCTCGAGGATATGAATCAGAATCGGTAGAAGAGGTTGCGGGGAAGTTAAGAGCAATCTTAAGCATAGAGGCTGAGGGAAGATTGGAAGAAGCTCGCCTGCATGAGTTGGAATTACTTGTGTAGGAAACTCGGAAGCGAAAAGCCAAGGATGTGGACATGAACACATTGCTGATTTGGTTGAGAGAGCGAGTAGATAGGAAAATGTTAGATGTAGAGAATAATGTTAGTCTTAGACTGGATTTAGTAAATTCGGAGTTAGAGAAAATTTGGAATAGTGTGACAGTGGAGAAGAAATCCGATGTCGCAGTAGTAAGTATGCAAGTGTCATCGAACTTGAGAATTGACACATTAGAGAAGAGTGGGTCGAGAGATAAAAATGTAGATAGATTACCCGTGAGCTCAATTGTAGATTGTAGTGAAGAAGTTGTAGAACTAGTAAAGAAATTAGTAGAATCAGTCATACCCAAAGAAGGTGAAATAGTAGGAGGATCATCGGGTTTGCAAGCCGATGATGAGGTAGTCATCGGACCAGAATAAAAGTTGATTTTGAGATAGGAAGAGTCAGATATGAAGAGATAGATTGTCACTTAGGATCTGTAGGTAGGAAAAGATGTTAGGAAGTGGTGCCTAGGTAGGCAAATCTGCCGTTTTCTTTAGTATTTAAGTGGAGCATTCGTAGTATGATGTTATTCAGTATTCAAATTTCTGAAGATAGATAAAGTGAAGTGTTGTTTCAGTACTCGTCGCTTAAGCTTAATTCTGATTGTCAATTTTGTGTTTGTGTTTGTGAGTGCGTGAAGAATTCCAAAGAGCAAGTCAATGTGTTTGTGGATGTTGGAATCTGCAGCCTTGATCTTCATTCTGTGTGTTTGATCCTGAGTGAAGTGCATTGGAGCAATGCTTTGACAGATTTGAGAGGAATTGTAGTGTTGGTAGTATTTTGTATTTGTGAGTGCAGCACGAAGTTGATGTGAAGCAATTTTGATCGAGGAAGTTGTGCCTTCAGTGGAGGGGTGGAACACAATTCCGAGGTGAAATTGATCTTCGCAGTGAAGTGCCGTCTTCGGGAGAATCTGAATCATCACAATCAAGAGTTGTTTGGACGGAATTTACTATGATGTGATTACATGTGTGTATTTGTGACAAGTTGTCAAGATTGTGAGCTTGTTACTCTCTTCTGGGTGTAGTTTCTACCTGAGAGATTAAAGAAGCCATCAAGAAGAACTGCAATTGTGACTTTTGACTTCGTATTTGACCAATTCTGGGTTGTATCTTTGCGGGAACAAACTTTACTTACCCAATTACCGCAAAAGTGATATTTGCCGAGTTGTCACAGCTGCACTCACAACCACAAAATACTACCAACACAATAATTCCTCTTAGATCTGTCAAGGCATTTCTCTAATTGCACTTCATTCAAGATCACACACAAAATGAAGATCAAGGCTATGGAATCCAACATCCAACAAACACACTGACTTGCAGTTCAAAATTCTCCACACACTCACAAACACAGACACAAACACAGTGCTGATACTCAGAATTAAGCTCAAGCAATAAGCATTGAAATCAACACTTTGCTTTATCTATTCTCAAAATTATGAGCAATGAACAACATAACACTACGAATGTGTCCTTTAAATAGTAGAGCAATTGACAATTACTAACAACTATACCGTTCTACAACAACTTTTCCTACCTGTAGATCCAAAATGACAATGCAATCCTTCATATCTGCCTCTTCATATCTCAAGTCTATTTCTAATTCGATCCATAATGTCAACTTTGACTTTGGCCTCCAAACCTGATGTTCCTTTGAGAATTTCTCCATCTTCAGGTCTACTCAATTCTACTCTTAATTCTTTTGTTTCTATAATTTCTTCACTTTAGCCTACAATTGAGGTCATGAGTAGTCTTCCTTACTCTTTAGCTCCTGACTAATTCTTCTCTAATGTTTCAGACAACTGATCGGAAGACACCTACACTCCTACTTCTGCAACTTCAGGTCTTCTAACTATGTGCACTTCATGACAAAGTTTATCTAACTCCATTCTAACAAGATCTTATCTAAGACACACATTGTCTCCTACTTCTATGATTTTCCTATCTACTCATTCTAATAGATGAATTAACAAATTATTTAGCTTTGTGTCCTTTGCCTTCCTCTTTCGTGTCTCCTACACCAACAACTTCAACTCGTGCAACCTGGCTTCTTCTAATTTCCCTTTGACCTCCATGTTGAGCATCACCTTTATCTTGTTCACCACTCTTGCTACATCACCAGCTTCCCCCACTATCTTGAGGCTTCTCCTTCTTTCTTTCTTCCTCCAATTCAATGTGATACATTTGTAATTTGTCCTCAAACTTAGCCTTCATCACCTCCTTCTCCTATCGATTTACTGCAACTTGTTCTTCCACCACCCTCAACAATCCTTGCAATTGATCTTCCTCTCTACCACATTTTGCTAACTCCCATCGCCAAGCTTGATCTTTCTCAACAGCCTTCTTCTTTAGACTCTCCAACTCTTGCTCTATTACTGCTACACTTGCCTTGGGATGTATTAATTCTACTTGCACATCAGCAATTTCTCCCTTCAGCACTTCTTTCAATGCCTTCATCTCCTTAGCTTCTTCATGACACTTCACCAAATTCTCCCTCATTGCTTTGGAATGCTTACTCTAAAGAATCTCTTCCACCCAAAGTTCTTCAGCTTCCATCTCTACTCTCATTAGCTTGCTTCTCAATGACAAGGTTTCTGCACTCCACTTCTCTACTATGGCTAACTTGTCTCGCACATCAAGGTTAGCACTCGCCATCTTTGCTTTCTTTTGCTGCAAAAACACCAACAGCGGACACACAACCTTTGATATATACTCCACTCCGTTATACTTCTTGTCATCGCCCTAGTCTTCAATGCCAAGACTCCTTCTTCCTCCTTCTTCTCACACCCCCATTTGATAGTGGAGACCTCTGGACTTGGCTTCCCTGTATCCACACTCTATCTTCAAGTTTGTTGAACCTCCGCCTTGTCTTCATTGCCACTACTCAATTCTTCACTTCGTAATGTGAACTCTTTTTCTCCTCCCAAAGCTTCTTCCTTTGACTCAGTTTCTCCTTTGGACTCCCCTTCTTCTTTCAAAGTCGATTCCTTTTCTTTCACCACCACTGCCTTTGGGTTAAGCTTTTGCATCTTTTACGATTGTACTACCGCAAGGTGACTTTCAGGCTTAGTTCTCTTCCTTACCCTTGGGATGTCAATTGCTACAATTCTCTCCCTCACACTCTTCTTGTAGTACTCGTCCCCTTCTTGCACTCTCTCCATATAGTGTTGCTCGTTAGCATCCGCCTCATTGCGCAGATCTGTATAAAAGTGCGATCGCATTTGGTTTCTCTCTTAGTCAATAAATTCAGCCCAAAATAGAAATGAGCTACAAAGGGCACGAAGTAATGTGGTGGCATGTCCATCCTCCAACTTGAAATCATCTACCCCATGTGTTGATGTAGACATTCTGCCTAGTCTATTGCTTCTTCTGCAAACATTTGGTGAAAAAACACTGCCTGTTGCATTGTGACACAGGTGGTTTGCTCCGGCTTGAACATTGCCATCATTGCACCTACAATTCCTCTCCGCTTGGGATCTCTATAGCTATCCACCTTATACTCATTCTTGGTATGAGGTCGATTGAAAGAATTTCTCACCTTGGTAGTCTCTTTGGAGGCATCACACTTCTGATAGAAGGTGGTACCTCCTATCTCTCTTGCTTCTCTCCCCAAGACTATTCTCCAATCCAACTCAATCCATCAAGCCGGATTTTCTCTCTTCCCCTTGTGCTTTGGCCCATCCTTGCAATCACCCACTGCAATTTCTACCATGATACGTGGAAAACTAAAATTCTAGTTCCAAGCCAAGAGCGTGATACAAAGCCTTGCTAAGACATTGATCCTCACCACTAAATCTAATCTACACATTGCAAGTCCTCTCACCGCACTTTGCGTACTCACTTTTAGGGCCATCATGTGTTTCTTCACTCTCTTCTTGTGGAAGATCATTCCCAAGATCCTAACCCACTCTTCTTCTTGTGAATTTGCAATTTGCATTACCTTGGGTTGACTCTAAATAGGGACAAGGTAGCGTTTGGACATTCTGCTACTTCCTTGCAGAATCTCAATTTTATAGTCCTGTATTGCTTAGCATTCTTCAATTGCTTCTCCACTCCAGTAACTGATTCTGTGAGGTTGTTTCCTATCACTATCAAGAACTTCTTGATCATGAGGTTGTCACTTTCTTCCCACGTACTTTCTTGATTGGCAAACCCTAAAGAAGTTTGTTATAGGTTCTTTGGATTAGGCTATGCTACCCAATATGAAGTCCCCTTCTTTGTCTTTCTCTCGCATCCATCCCGGGTCCTTTGGACTTGACCCAAGGTCAAATTTGGGTTGGCCCAAACACACGCTTCATTTTATTTTCCTTCCCGTTTAGCCCTCTTTGGCTTTACTAACATACTTCTTCTTCAAAACTTTATAAAACCATCTAAAACCAAAAAATGTGAGTACCACATCATCTTCAACTTGGCAATATTTCATTTTTAAAAGTGAAAAAATAATGCATGTAGTGCCATATCTCCATGGAATGCGGCTTGTCATGAATGTAAAACCATTTTTTCTTCAAAATATCATGATCATTGTATCCTGTGGAAAACTCAACTTCAATTTCAAAAGTCAAAATTCAAAAATCCTTCAAATCCCAAGGGAAGACCTTCTTGCAACATGTATTCTACAGATTGGTCTTTGAGTGATATGGTAAAACAAGGAGTTTCTTATGGCAGCTTCTCTTCTTGGCAACATAAGGGAAATAAAATGGGAGGTTGTAGGGCCTACACATTGAACCATTGGTGTAAGATTCTAGGACTTTTCCATCTAATGTTTCCAAATGGATGGAATATTATGAAAAAATTCTTATACTCTATAAGAGCCTAGCCATTTCTTGGCAAAGTTACTAGGGAATCAGCAAATCTGGTCATTGAACTTGAGCACCAGGTCTTGCTTGTGAAGGGGGACTTCTTTTGTAAATCCATTACAATATACCTTTTTGATATCCTTTTTGGGGACTACTTAAATTGAGGATGCCCACTTTGTTTCTCCTACATGATAGATGAACTTGCGCTTGAGCAGTTTATGTAGCTCTTCTTGCACCTTTTAAGAGTAGGTGGAGTTCAACCAATAAGGTTTGGATCAAATAGGTACCAATCTACATGTAGCAATATCTAGCTGTCACATGTCTTTAGGTCAATGCCCATCAATTCCATGTAGTCATAGGCAGAATGTCCCTAAATCTCTAGACTAGAAGAGGCTTGGTACATAAATTATTCTTTGATGCCCACATTGGTGCTAATCCTAACATACTTAGGTGTTTCTTCCACACAAGAAATATCCATATTTCAAAACTCATCTACCACTTGTAAGTGGAGTGGGATAGGCTTAAATGAATGTTTGGAAGGTTATTCAAAAAATAGTATTATAGTCATTCCTTAGGTATGGTCTAATGACACTCTAAATTCTCTTACAATCCTATTTGTGGGTTCCGCTCAGATGTCAACAACAATAGTTGGAGATGGGGGCTCATCTCCTAAGAATGAGCTAAAATGGTGACCATAGGTTTTGTTGCACTATCTCTTGGAATAACAATGTGTTCATGAAGTGTTCCATCAAGATGGAGATATTCCTCATCTATTTCTTTGCCCTAGCAATCAATCTTATATTTGATATAAAAGCAAGAGGTAGTTGAGGTTTCTTGAGTGTGCTCTTAGGTGTAAAAAGGAGAACATGGTATGGAAGAAAGGTCCATTGTTAGTGTTAAAGGGAGAGTCCTCTAAATCCAAAAAGGTTATGCTTGGAGTTGAAGGAGCATTCCTATTAAGAACATTTCACAAAATTTGTAGAAGAATGAAGTGGTGGAAATTGTCCAGCATGACCACGCATCTCCTCTTTTACTGTAGAAAGACAATTTGAAATGGTGTCTACAATTTCTTCATCAATATCAACATGAACATGATTCCATGCATTGATATTGAAACTTGGTTCTCCTTCCCGATTGGAGCTAGACAGACATTCAGTTGGATACATAAGGAGCATTGCATGTTTTGACTTTGTTTTGAAGGCTAACTTGCGATTGGCCATGATGTGACAACATTTCAAGCTACTAGCCAAGGGACTCCAAATCAGATGGGGAAGTGTGAAAAAGCAAGCATATCCATGAGTAGATAATCAATCAAGAAGGTTTGTTCTCCAACAAAGATGGCCACCTTGGACAACAAGCCAAGAGGGTGGTGTCTTTTTCCACTGGCCATGCAAAGGGAGAGATCTTGATTTATGAGCTGGCCTGTCTCACACTTAGGATGAGCCTCTGATTGCTATTAAGGAAATACACCATGGACTAAGAAGGCAAGAAATCTTGACTCCATCAAACTCCTCCAAGGTTAAAACTCCAAAACAAATCCAAGAATCAAGACGTTTCTCACTAGAGAACTCAATGAGAGAGATAGTTGCAAAATAAAGGATTAGTATGAGTACCTCCTCACCCCTAGCTTATCTACTTGTGAAAGATTTAGACACCAAAGTTACTAAGTACCGGAGTAACTTAAGGTACTAGGCTAAAAGTCAAATAAAGTCAAGAATTCTAAGGGAATATCCAGTTCATGGAAATTATCCCTTGAGTAGGTGGTCTTATCCTCACCTACCAACTAAGTCAAGGATTCCTTCACATGGGCTTTCTTTGGACTATAAAAAAATCTGCACCAACAAGGCTTATGGGCCCAAGAGTTATCAACTCTTTCTTCAAAGTCAAATAACTAGGAATAATACCAAGTCAATACACTAGAAGATGAAATAGTGATTCTCACTCCTTTCCTTCCTCTAGAATAGGGTCACCTTTATTTTAGCTCAGACTAACTCTAGCTAATCATGCCTAATGTAAAAGCTTAGTTAAACTCCATATAGATAATAGTCTCCACTACTTGCAATACCAAACTTAATATCCCTATAGATCATACATACATCAATGGGTATTACAATTCATCTCCTTTAAACCTAGAGTTTTCCATTACACCCTTGGTCATAACATTTACCAAGGAGCATGAGTCAATTTGGGAATTGGAATAACACTTCCCTTGATGGTTATTGAAATATTTGGGTCATGGAATTTTGTGTACAATGCATGGTAGTTTGTTGGAATGTCTTCAACCATGGAGATATGCTAGACTCCAAGGTGGGTGTGTGGGTTACCCATATGTGGTTGAGTTCCTACAGGAATGAAATTTGTTCATTGTGGGATAGCATCTTCTAGGGGTGCTCCTTGTAGCAAATTGTAGGTTGCAATTTTATTAGGAAGTTTTGCAACTTCCTTTGCTCCATAGGTGCTACCTTGCACAACTGCTTTACAGTGATATTGGTATGACAACCTAGCAAATACCACTTTTGTGGTAATCAGGTAAGTAAAGTTTGTTCCTGGAGAGATACGAGTCAGAAATGTCCAAATACAAAGTCAAACAGTAACAATCTTAGTTCTTCTTGGTTGTATCTTTAGTCTCTCAGGTAGAAACCACACCTAGAAGAGAATAACAAGCACTAACTTGCAGTCTTGTCACACATTAACACTTCTTAATGACAACTCCTTCAATTCTTTCCAAGCAATCTTGATTGTGATGATTCAGTCTCTCCTAAAAATGGCACTTCACTGCAAAATGACTTTGCTTCAGAATTGTGTTCCACCCCTCCACTTAAGGCACAACTTCCGCAATCAAAAGTGCTTCACATCAACATTGCGCTGCACTCACAAATGCAGAATACTACCAACACTACAATTCTCTCAGATCTGTCAAGGCATTGCTTCAATTACACTTCACTCAGGATCAAACACACAGAACAAAGGTCAAGGCTATGGAATTCAACATCAACAAACACACTGATTTGCACTTCAAATTTCTTCAAACACTCACAAACACAATCACAACGTTGATACTCGGAATCAAGCTCAAGCGACGAGCACTAAAATCAGCACTTTGCTTTATCTATTCTCAGAAATAATGAGCATTGAACAACATTTGACTGTGAATGCCACTATTAAATAGTGAAGCAAATGACAATTGCTAAAAAAAATACCGTTTCCTAACACCTCTTCCTATTTGCAGATCCGAAGTAACAAACCACCTCTTCCTATTTGCCTCTTCCTATCTCAAAATCTGTTAGTACTCCGATCTGATGTCTACTTTGTCATCGGCTTCCAATCTTGAAGTAACTTTACTCACTACTCTGTCCTCAAGTTTCACAACTACTAATTCCTCTACCAGTGTTATGACTTCTTCACTTTGATCTACAATTCCTATCATAGGTATTCTTCTAAATCTCTATCTCCCAACCCACTCTTCTCTAATACCTACAATGGTAATTCAGAAGACATCTGCACTCCTATGTTATCTACTTTGGGTTTTGCTCTTACATCCTTCCGAAGTTTATCTATCTCTAATTTCACTAGGTCTAATCTAATTGTGATATTGTCTTCTACTTCCAATATCTTTCTATCTACACAAGTTTTGACACTGACAAGTAAAGCATTCAAGTCTTTATCCTTTGCATTTCTCCTCCTTTTCTCCTACACCAACAACTTCAACTTGTGCAGTGTTGTCTCTTCAATTTGCACGTTGGCTTCTGTACTCAACATCGCGTTCATCTTTGTCACTATCTCCTTCAATGGCTCCAATCTCATTCTTCTCTCCTGTTCTCGATCTGGAAGCCAATCTTCTCTATACATTGCCAATTCTGCTTTGAACTTGGCTTTCTCTATCTCCTTCTCCTTCTCCTTCTGCACAATCTTCTTCTCCAGATTGCAAAGTAACTCTCTCAATCTTTCTTCCTCTCTATATCTTATTGTCAACTCTCTTTGCCAAAGTTGCTTCTTCTCCTCTACACTCTCCATCACTCTATCAAGCTCTTGCTGCTTCTCTGCTATTCTTGCCATAGTATGGATAATCTCTAATCTCAAGTCAACAAACTGCTGCTTTAAGATTTCATTCCCTGCTTCTTGTCTTCCTCTTGCTATGACATTTTGCTCTATAATTCTCTCTCTACTCTTCACTTCTCTCTTCAAGTTCTCGATTACTTGATTCTGGTCTACTGCATCTACTCGTAGTACTTCCCTTTCCTCCTCACCTCCGGTTATACTCTTCTTCAATTCCAAGTTCTCTTCTTCTAATCAAGCTAACACCTACAATACAATCTTCACCTCCAAACACTTCGACTACATCTCCTTCTTCTTGTGTTCAAACTTCACTAACAATGGGCACACAATCTCCCTCAAATACTCTACTCCTTCACTCAGATTTATCTTTACTTGTGGACTTGTATCCTTCTTCTTCTCTTCCTCACTCGACACTTGCCTTCTAAGCTGCAATCGCCTTATAGGAATGGATTCTTCATTCCCCAAACTTCCATCCTCCTCTTTTCTTACCTTGCTTGGCCCCGCTTCATACTTCACCTTGGGTTTGTAATGAACTCCCCTTTGAATTGTAACTCTCTTCTCCTCTCGCTCTGGAACTTCATCTTCCAGTTTTGAGTTACTTTTCTCCTTCGTCTCCATCTTGGCTTCCTCCTCTTTGGGCATTGACTTCATCTCCACTCCATCATCGCTGTCACTACTCATGCCTTCACTCTGCAGCGTGAACTCAGGTTCTTCCTCCTTCTCCAAGTCTTTGGACTTGCACTTGGCTTCTCCTTCCGACTCTTCTTCTAATGATGCAATTACCACCAGTTCTTTCCTCGGGTTCACCTTTCTAGCCTTCTGAGGTTGCGCTTCTCTTCTTCTTCTTCTCCTTGTCGACTCCTCTTCTTCAACTTTGGAGTGCACACCTTTAATTGCACACTCTTCCCTATCTACACGTAGTACTCATCACTGCTCTTGATCTGAAGAATGTATCGCTGCTCTTCCGCATTGACATCTCTTCTGAAGTCGGGGTGGAAATGGGACACCATCTTGTTTTGCTTTGCCGCATTGAGCAAGTTCAGCCCCAGATAGAAATGGGCTGCAAACGGCACTGTAATGTAGAGGCGACTTGTCCCACAAATTCCACACCATCTGTCTCGTCCTCTGATGAAGACACTTTGCCCAGTTAATTGGCTCTCCTGCAAACATCTTATGGAAGAACACTACTTGGTGCTTCATCACATAAGTCATTCTCTCTGGCTTCAAGATTGCCATTAGAGCACTCACAATCCCCCTCTTGACAAGATCCTTATAGCTCTCCACTTTGTAGCCATTCTTTGTGGGCTTCAAAGAGAAAGCATCTCTCACTTCTTGGGTTTCTTCAACTACTTCTCCCTTCCCCAAGAACATGGCACCATGCTTTGCGCCTGCTTCTCTCCCGAGTACTAACCTCCAATCTGACTCTGTCCATCAAGCCGGATTTCCTCTCTTCTCTTCTTCCTCAAGGCCATCAAGACACTTACTCTTGATGATCTCAGTCATGAAACCTGGAAAGCTAACATTCCAATTCCATGCCAAGAATGTGATCCAAAGCCTGCTTAGGACCTCGATTCTTGTGATCACATCTAACCTCTGAATTGCATGATTTCTCATTGCAAATTTGGAGTTCTTCTTTCCCCCTCCTATCTTTCTCTCTTCCACTCTGGGTTGGGGACTATTCTTCCTATTCATTCCCGGCTTAACTCTCTCTACTTCCTCTTGATACACCAGCGCGTCTGTGACTACACTTTCCTTCCCATGATCTCCTACAGGCCAACTTCTTAACGGTGATGGAAAATTGCTTATCATCACTTTGTGTTTAGCCCAAATTTTATAGTGGCACACCTCCTCCGTCTTTCTTCACTTCAAGTTTCTACCAAGAAATCACACCTCCTACATGCTCCTGTCACTATCAATTCCCCTCACGCGTATGACTGCCATTTTTGTGAGTGATACCTTCTTGAACGTCTCACCCCAAAGGAAAGTTGTTACACTATCCTCACCTTGGGTTGAGTGCCCCTGAGATGAAGTTTCCTTACTTTGGGTTTTTGTTTGACAAGGCAATTCCTAGTACCTTGCCTTCTGACACAAAGTCACTTTACCTCAGGTTACAACCCAAGGACACTTTTCTTTGCCTTCTTCTGCCATATAGGCGCAATACAACTTCTTTTGTACACTTCTTCTTCAAAATTACCAAAAAAAAAAAATGTGGGTACCACAATTGGCTTTCATATTGGCCAAATTGCCAATTATGTCATATTCATGTATGACAAAATTTTGGTGGCTGTTTTGTTAATGAGTCAAACATAGGGACTGCAGTTTGGTACATTTCTAAAGCAAGCTATGGGATATATTTGCATACAACATCTTCACCTAAACTACCAAAGAAATAGCTATCAGAATTAGAAATACTGCCTAGGATAGGTACTTCATAGGTACATGACCTTGTTGAAAGGAACCCATGTGCCTCTACAATCACATCATTGGTAATGAAAGTTGATTCTCTTGTAGCAAAATTTTCTTTGATGGTGATAAAGTTAACATTCCCATTAGGACCAACATGGTTTGGTGGTTCATTTTCCTTGTGCTTGAATGATGAAGGTCTTGAAATCAGGGCATTGCACAATGGTATGTGCTTTAGAACAAAATGCACAACAGATATGCTTATTAGGGCATTGGTTGGCATAATGAGAATTACTACAAATATGATAATGTATCTTAGGTCCAAGAGGCCCTCTGCCTTTTCCATTCCATTGTCATGTGTAGAAGGGCAGATCTTACCATTTCTAGTTAAATTATTGTTCTATGGGATGACAACAACAACAACAACAACATGTGCTCTTTCTTCTTTGGGCTTGCGATTCTTTGCAACATTTCACAATTTACCATGATTTGCTCATACTTTCACAATGGACATAGTAATTGGAATTTGTGGGGTGGCACATAAAGCATTGGTGTGCACTTGTCCCAAGCAATGTGTGGTACCCACATTCTTTTATGTTTTGTGAGTTTTAAAGAAAAAGTGCATTATTGAAGCCAAATTGAAGCTTCATGAAGAAGAACAAAGAATTTGTTTGACATAGAACCAAAGAAGTTGACCTTGGATCAGAGTTAGAAGGACTCCGGTCATACTTGTAGAAGCATAGATCCAAAAAAGTTGACCTTGGGTCAGAGTTAGGAGGACTCGGGTTGGATGGGTTGGGAGCATAGACCCAAAGTAAGGATACTTTGCATTGGGATGCACAACCCACTCCAAAGAAATTGTAACAACTTTTCCTTGAGCCTAGCCAATCAAGGAATTTTGGGGAAAGAAATGGCTACCATGGGATCAAGATGATATTGAGAGTGACAAAAAATAGACATGTAAAATCTATGTGTCAATTCAAGATCAATTCAAGAATGACTACGCAACAAAAAACTATAAGATTGAGACTTTCTCAAGGGAGTTTTGAAATATTATGACACTATCCTATGCCTCTCAATATTTTTCCTGAAGGAGTTAGGATCTTGGGTTCCAAGGAGGATTTGATCTCTCAGAGACTAAGATTGAGAAAACACACAATGCCACCAAAGGGTAGTAAGAAGAGTTTGGTGAGGAGTCTTGCAATTCAAAGATTAGACATAGTGGTAAGGATCAAAGTCCTAAGAGATCACCTTTTTGGCATGGAACTAGAATTTAAGCTTTCTAGGGTTCTTGGCAAAAACTATTGCCAGCAATTGTAAAGATAGGCCCAAGATAGAGGGGAAGAGAGGAAATCTGGCTCAATGGACTGAGTTGAATAAGAGATTAGTCTTGGGGAGAGAAGCACAAGAAGTAGGAGGAGTCAATTTCTATCTGAAGTGTGATTCTTTGGAAGAAACAACAATGGTAAGGAATTCTTTCAATGCACCTTGCACTCAGTATGGGTACAAGGTGGATAGGTATAAAGACCCAATATGAAGGGGTATATTGGGTCGTTTGATGGCAATGTTTAAGCCAAAGCAAAACACCTATATTACAAAGCAAAAGGCTATGTTCTTCCACTAGATGTTTGCAAGAGAAGTGGTGAATTGGGCAAAGTGTTTTCACCAAATAGTAGGTCAGATGAAACCCAAGTAGAAGAAGCAATTGGAGTTAATTTGGGTGTAGAAGACAAAGTAGAGGTAGACCTCAGATCAGATTAGTAATAGATTTGAGATATGAAGAGGCAAATATGAAGAGATGGATTGTCATTTCAGATTTGTAGGTTGCGTAATGTAGTGGTTAGAATGGTATGTTGTTAGATAATGTTGCAATGCTCTACCAAAAGAGGCATTTGTAGTGTTTTTTTGATCAATATTTATAATTTTGAAGTTGAGTAAAGCAAAGTGTTGTAACTTAGTGCTTAATTCTGATTATGAATCTTTGTGTGTGTGTGTGTGTGTGTGTGTGAGTGTTTGGAGAAGTTCAAATTACAATTAGTGGATGTTGGATTATGTAGTATTGGTACCAATTTTGTGTGTTTGATCTTAAGTGGATAGCAATCAAAGCAATGCGTTGACAAATCTATGAAGAATTGTAGTGTTGGTAATATTGAACATTTGTGGGTGCAACATTAGATTGATGCAAAGTAAATTTGATTGAGAAATTTGTGCCTTTAGTGGAGGGGTGGTACACAATTCCAAGGCAAACTCATTTTGTGGTGAAGTAACCTTCTTTAGGAGAACTGAATCATCACAATTTGTGTTAATGATGAATTGTGATTATGAGTGACATTTTTTTGTGATAAGATTGCAATCAAGTGTTTGTAAATCTCTTTTGGTTGTGGTTTCTACCCAAGAGGCTAAAGATGCAATCAAGAAGAACTCTTTGTGATTTTTACTTTGTATTTGACATTTTCTAACTTGATCTCTATGGGAAAAAATTGTTACTTTCTGGTTACCACAAAATTGATGCTTGTTAGGTTGTCACAAGAAGCTAAGTCAAAGTAATGACTCAAAATAGGAAGAAGAGCTCACTCTACAAAGTAAGGAGTCTAGTAGTGAGAGTGAGGGAGAGCTCAAAGTCCAGCAAACTATGGATGACGTGGCTGGAGAAGAAGATGAGGAGGTCTATGCGACAATTGATTGGATGGAATGCAAAGATGCTCCATGTTTGGAGTAACCTGCGGTGGATCTAGAAGAAGAGCAAGAAACAAAACCAAGATTGGTGATTTTGAAAGGAATGAGATCAAAGAGAATTTTGCAATCTGCCATTGTAGGATTGAGTAAAGCTAAGGAGGAAGAAGAAAGCTCAGAAGAAGTAACATTGAAGGTAAGAAGATCAAGAATTTGGGGTAAGGCACCAGCAAAAGAAGCGCCGACTACAACCAAAGAAAGAGAAGCAAATGAAGGAGAGGTCACTGGAGTTCCATATCTATCCAAGATTGTCTATCCTTTGTTTTTGCAATTGCAGAAGATGAAGGAGGATCTGAAGAGAGAGCATCCTAAAGTGAAGGATGAGCTTGATGTAGTTAAGTTCTTGAATGAAGAAGTCTTAGAGTTAAGGAAGAAGTTAACCTGAGGAGAGGAAGAAGCCAAAGAACTTTGGGTTGAAATTGTTCTTTGGAAGAAGAGCCTTGACAATTTGTAGGAGAGTTTTGTGAAGCACGGCAATGAACTTGAATGACAAGTTGGAGAACTTGAAGGACTAGAAAGCATCATTCAAGAAGATGAAGGGTGAATTTATTGATGTGCAATTGGAGGCAATCCATTCAAAGGCAATGGTAGTTGTGATGGAGCAAGAATTGGAGAGCTTGAGAAAGGTTGTAGAGGAGAAGGATTGGGCCTAGCAGCATGAGTTGACAAATCAAAATCAAGAGGAGGAGAGGTTGCAAGGACTAATCAGAAGTGTGGAGATTCAATTTGTTCAATACATGGAGGAGAAAGAAGCACCTAAAGCAGAATTTGAAGACAAGTTGAAGATGTACATGAACAAGTTGGAACCAAAGAGGAGTCAAGAGAAGATAGTTCCAAGGAATGCATCAAACTGAGAAGGAGGAGTAATCATGAGATTGAAGGCAATGTTGAGTACTAAAGACAAAGTGAAGATGGAAAAGCAAGACTGCACGAGTTGAAGTTGCTAGTGCACGAGACAAGGAAGAGGAAAGTGAAGGACATAGATATGAATAAGGTATTGATTCACTTACAAGAAAGAGTAGATAGAAAGGTGTTGGAGATAGGAGAAAATGTTTGTCTTAGATTAGATCTTGTAAGATCAGTGTTAGATGAGGTTAGGAGTAATGCAAAAGTAGGAACCCAATGTCAAGTAGCGAAGGTAGGAGTACAAGTGTCTTTGGGTGAGTTACTTGAGACATTAAAAGAAGCTAAAGGAGAGAAGGAGAAGGTGGATAGTGTAGCTATGACTTAAATATTAGTTCAGATTGCAGATAGGATAAAGATAGGAGAGATTGAAGTTGAACCCAAAGCAAAGGAAGTGATTAAAGGTAATTAAGGTGTAAAAGTGTGGTGCCCACATTTTTTGTTTTTTTTCAAATAAAGAAGAAGAAGTGTATAGAGAAGTCGGATTGTGCCTGTGTGGCCAAAGAAGGCAAAGAAAAGAGTCTTTGGGATGAAACCCAAAGTAAAGTGACTTCGGGTCATAAGGCAAAGTACTCAAAAATGCCCTATTAGTATACAACCCGAAGTAAATTGTCTTTGTATTGGGGGGAGCTCAACCCACGGCGAAGACAGTCTAACAACCTTTCATCGGGGCGAGAAATTCAAGAAGGGACCGTTCAAAAATTGGCGGCCCATACACGCAAAGGTTGATTGACAGTGACAGGTGCATGCAGGAGGTGTGATTTCTTGGTAGAAACTTGAAGTGAAGGAAGATGAAGAAGCGCAACTCTATAAAAATTGAACTCGCAATGAAAAAATGTCGAGTAATTTTCCTTTGCCATTGAGAAGTCGTCTTGCAGGTGATTGTGGGAAGGGAAATAGAGTTGGAATCGTGTTAGTGCATAAGGGAGAAGTCGCGAGAGTGAAATCAAGAGATAATGAGAAGGTAGAAGAGATGGGAGGAGGAAAGAAGAACTCTGAATTTGCAGTGAGAAATCATGCGATTTGGAGGTTAGATGTGATTGCTATGATCAAAGTCTTGAGCCGACTTCAGATCACTTTCTTGGCATGGAACTAGAACATGAGTTTTCCAGGTTTCATGACAGAAATCATCAAGAGCAAGTGTCTCGATGGACCTGAGGAAGAAGGGAAGAGAGGAAATCTGGCTTGCTGGACAGAGTCAGATTGGAGACTCGTACTCGGGAAGGAAGCAGGCTTGGAGCAGGGGGCCACGTTCTTGGGAAAGGGAGAGATAGCCCAAGAAACTCAAGAGGTGAGAGATGCATTCTCATCAAAGCGGACAAAGAATGGGTACAAAGTTGAGAGCTACAAAGACCCTGTGAAGAGAGGAATCGTGAGTGCACTGATGGCCATCCTGAAGTGTGACAACCCAGCAAATATCACTTTTGCGGTAATCAGGTAAGTAAAGTTCGTTCCCGCAGAGATACGAGTCAGAATTGGTCAAATACAAAGCAAAGTAACAATGTAGTTTTTCTTGAGTTCTTCTTTAGTCTCTTAGGTAGAAACCACACCCAGAAGAGAGTAACAAGCACTGACTCACAGTCTTGTCACGAATTAACACTCCTTAATCACAACTCCTTCAAATCTTTCCAAACAATCTTGATTTGTGATGATTGAAGCTCTCCCAAAAACGGCACTTCATTGCAAAATGACTTTGCCTCAGAATTGCATTCCACCCTTCCATTGAAGGCACAACTTCCTTGATCAAAATTGCTTCACATCAACCTCGCACTGCACTCCCAAATGCAGAATACTACCAACACTACAATTCCTCTCAGATCTGTCAAGGCATTGCTTCGATTGCACTTCACTCAGGATCAAACACACAGAATGAAGATCAAGGCTGTGGAATCCAACATCCAACAAGCACTCTGACTTGCACTTCAAATTTCTCCAAACACTCACAAACACAATTGCGAAATTGATACTCGGAATCAAGCTCAAGCGACGAGCACTGCTTCACAGCACTTTGCTTTATCTATTCTCAGAAATAATGAGCATTGAACAACAATTTCCTACGAATGCCACTCTTAAATAGTGAGCAATCAATAGTTCTAACAACTATACCGTTCTACCACAACTGTTCTACCTGCAGATCCGGAATGACAATGCACCTCTTCATATCTGCCCCTTCAAATCTCAAATTGGTTAGTAATCCGATCCGATGTCTACTTCTTCCTCGGCTTTCAAACCCGAACTCGAAGTAATCTTACTGCCTACTACTCTGTCCTCGGGTTTCACATCTCTTATTTCTTTGACCAGATCCAGCAATTCTCTTTCCTGCTCTAAAATTGCACTAGTGGGTAACCTATCTAACTCTTCATCCTTTGACCCACTCTTCTCTAATGTCTCTGAGGGCAACTCCGAAGACATTTGGATTCCTATGTTATCTACTTCGGGTTTTGCCTTAACATCTTGCCGAAGCTTTTCTAACTCTATTCTCACTAAGTCTAATCTAATTGCAATATTGTCTTCTACTTCTAAGATCTTCATGTCTACACGAGTTCTGAGACTAATCAACAAGGCATTCAAATCTATATCTTTTGCTTGTCTTTGCCTTATCTCCTGCACCAACAACTTCAACTCGTGCAACCTTGTTTCTTCAATCCAAACGCTGGCTTCTGTACTTAATATTGCGTTCACTTTGAGGACTATCTCCTTCAATAGCTCCAATCTTGTCTTTTGTTCTTGTTCCCGATCTGCAAGCCATTCCTCTCTGTACATTGCCAACTCTTCTGTGAACTCGGCCTTCACCGCTTCCTTCTCTTTCTCCTTCTGTACAATTTTCTCTTCCTGATTACAAAGTAACTCTCGTAATCTCTCTTCTTCTCTATACCGCACAGACAACTCTCTTTGCCAGAGTTGCTTCTTCTCCTCCATACTCTCCATCACTCTATCAAGCTCTTGTTCTTTCTCTGCTACCCTCGCCATAGCATGGATAAGCTCTACTCTTGAATCAGCAAACTGCTGCTTCAAGATTTCGAATTCAGCTACATATCTCTCCCTTGTGACGTCACTCTTCCTTGCAAGATCCTCTCGATCGCTCACTTCTCTCTTCAGGTCTTTGATTACCTGACTTCTCTCTATTGCTTCTGCTTGTAGTACTTCTCTCTCCTTCTCACCTTGGGTTATACTCTTCTTCAACTCCCATGTTTCTTCTTCTAATCTCGCTACCACCTACAATACAGTCTTTACCTCTCGACAAGTTGACTGCATCTCCTTCTTCTTCTTCTCCAACTTCACTAACAGCGGGCATACTACCTCTCGCAGGTACTCTTCTCCTTCACTGGAAACTTCTTCCTCCCACGGAGTAATTTACTGTTTCTCCTCATGTTCTCCTGATACGCGCCGTCTTCTCTGAAGTCTTCGTATTGGGATTGATGCCTCACTACTCGTGCTATCTTCTGCATCTGCCTTCACTTTACTCGGCCCCGCCTCACACTTTGCCTTACCTCTCGAGCGAACTCCTTGCTGTACTACGATCTTCTTCTCCTCAAGCACCGCATTGTCTTCGGCTTTTACTTCGGCTTGTACTTCTTCTTCGTATTCTTCAGCCACTGGTGCCGAGGTCATTTCTCCACCGTCTTCACTATCAGTGCTAGTATCTCCGCTCTGCAGTGTCAGCTCAGGTTCCTCCTCACGTTCCGAGTCCTCCATCTTGAGCACGGCTTTACCTTCTGAGTCTTCATCTTCCGACTCAATCACCACCATCCCCCGCCTCGGGTTATGTTTCTGCATCTTCCGAGGTTTCTTGTTTTCTTTGGCTTCTACGTGCCGAGTTCTCTTCTTCGTCGGGGTACTTACCACAACCTCCATGTTTTTCCCTGTCTTTGCATAGTAGTCGTCTGTGCTCCAGATTTGAAGAATGTATTGCTGCTCCTCCGCGTCGACTTCTCTTCTCAAGTCAGGATGGAAATGAGACATCATTCTATTGCGCTCCGCCAAATTGAGCAAATTAATTCCTTCGATCCTCGCTATTACATCTAATCTCCGAATCGCATGATTTCTCACCGCAAATTCAGAGTTTTTCTTCCCTCCTCCCATCTCTTCTGCTTTCTTACTGTCTCTCGATTTCTCTCTCGTGACTTCTCCCTTGCACACTAACCCGATTACAACTTTATTTCCCTTTCCCCGCTCACCTGCAAGACGACTTCTCAACGGCAAAGGAAAATTGCTCGACATTTCGTCGTTGCAGTTTGAATTTTTATAGAGTTGCACTTCTTTGTCTTCCGTCGCTTCGAGTTTCTACAGAGAAATCACACCTCCTGCATGCACTTGTCACTGTCAATCAACCTTCGCGCATATGAGCCGCCAGTTTTGAAATGGCCCCTTCTTGAATTTCTTGCCCCGACGAAAGGTTGTTAGACTATCTTTGCCTCGGGTTGAGCTCCCCCCGATCCGAAGACAATTTACTTCATATGGTATGCTGACATGGCATTTCTGAGGACTTTGCCTTATGACCCAAAGTCACTTTACTTTGGGTTTCATCCCAAAGACAATTTTCTTTGCCTTCTTCGGCCATACAGGCGCAATCCGACCTCTCTATACACTTCTTCTCCTTTATTTTGAAAAAAAACAAAAAATGTGGGCACCACATACCCCCTCCCTCAAATGTGAGCGTCCCCGCGAACATAGATCTCGGGTGTCTTAGAAACTTCCGAGTCTATGGTCCAATATCTCCAAACTCTCCACCCATTTACTCGAGTGGCAAAAGGACTACCTTCCAAATCGACGAGTTGCATGGATCCATTTTCGTAAAGATGAAGAACTTGATAGGGACCCATCCATCTCAAATGCAACTTGCCTGGAAAAAATATTCGGCAATTGTCATATAACAAAACCAAATCTCCTTCTTGTACAGTCATAGGCTTGATTCTCTGATCGTGCCTGACTTTCCTCTGTGCTTGTACTTCTTTCGTGGTTTGCATTGCATCGTCTCTTTTCTCTTCTAACCACATCAGTTGATGAATCCAAAGATCTTGACTTTCCTCTTCCGACATCCGTTCTTCGCACAGAACTCGATATGTCGGAACTTCAAATTCAACTGGTAGTATGGGATGCAAGCCATATGTCAAGAAGTATGGGGTTTGTTTGTTGTAATCTTCTTTGTCGTTCGATATGCCCACAACGCGGCTAGTAATTTCGTATCCCAGTCATAGGCATAATTGACAGTCACCTTATTCAAAATTTTACAAAGTAACCCATTCGCTTTTTCCGTTAAGCCCTTTGCTTTTGGGTTATAAGGAGTCGTCTTCCAATGTTTAATCTGAAAATACTTGGTTAACGCCTCCATTATAGAGTTCAAAAAATGTGTTCCTCGGTCACTGACCAATTCCAGAGGACACCCATATCGGGAGATGATGTTTCAAAAGAAAAATTCCGCCACAGTTTCAGCATCATTCTACGAGTTGCTTCCGCTTCAACCATCTTGGTAGCATAGTCAGTGCAAACCAAAATGTAGCGCTTTCTTGTGACTCGGGTCACTGGTTGAATGGGACTCACAAAATCAATCCCCCATTTCTCAAATGGGGCCAAAGGCAAAATTGGTCTCAAAGGCCATTGAGAAGTAGCCGTCGGCTTCCCCGTTCTCTGACACGCATCACAGCTTTGGATATGAGCATGTACATCTTTGTACATTGTAGGCCAACAATACCCTGCCAAAAGAATTTTCTTTACAGTATTCTTCAGAGCATAGTGTCCTCCCAATGCCTTGGAGTGTAAAGATTCAATTACTCTTCCTACTTCGTATGACTCCAAGCATCGCCGAAGTACTTCATCTTTGCCCATCTTAAATAAAATGCTGTGTTTAAGCTGGTACGGCCCCATTTTCATGAGAAAGACTGCCTGCTGTTCCGGATCCATCCCCTCAGGACAATGGAGAGTATTCAGATAATTATATTCATCTGCATACCTCGTACTTCTCATTGCTGATAAGTGATACAACTCTTCATCAGGAAACCGATCGTCAATTTCCCACTCCCGGTCTTGAGTTTCTACCCTGGACAGGAAGTCCGCATTCAAATGCAAAGCTCCCTTCCTCACTTGTATAGTATACGTGAACTCTTGTAATAACAAGATCCATCTTGCAATTCGTCCCGATAAATCTGCCTTCTTGACCAGATGTTGCAATGCATAATGGTCAACATAGAAGACAAACTCATACCCCAACAAATAATGACAAAATTTCTTGTAGGCATACACCATTCCGAGTGCTTCTCTTTCAGTCGTCGAATAGTTCTTCTCAGAAACTGAAAGTTGTCGGCTGGCATAATACACCGGGTAGTCCTTCTTCTTCTCGTCCTTCTGACTTAAGACAACCCCGATGGCCATGGACAAAGTGTCCACATACACATGGAAAGGGACGTCCCAATTTGGGGCCCTCATGACTGGTGCTTCAACCTGTTTCTTCTTCAACACCTGGAAAGCTTCTTCTTGATGTGCTTCCCATATATAGTCTTTGGATTTCTTGAGAAGCTTTGTAAGTGGTGCAGCAAGCACTGCATAGTTTGACACAAAGCGTCTGTAATATCCGACATGTCCCAAGAAGGCTCTCAGCTCTCGGATGTTCTTCGGGGATTCCAAAGCTGCGATTATCTTAACCTTCTCAACATTGACTTCAATACCTCAGCTTGACACCCGATGCCCCAGAAGAATTCCCTCCTTCATTGCGAAGAAGCATTTCTCCGGGTGTAATGACAAGTCGGAAAAATGACACCTTTCAAACGTTTGGCGAAGGTAATCTATATGTACATCTCTTTGCCCAAACACACAAAAGTCATCAATAAAAACTTCCACAAATTTGCGCATGAAATCCTTGAAGATCAAATTCATCATCCGTTGGAAAGTAGCGGGAGCATTACACAACCCAAAGGGCATTTGATTGTAAGCAAAAGTGCCCCAATTGGTCGTGAATGTAGTTTTATCCTTGTCTTCTTCTTGAATTGATACTTGATTGTACCTTGAAAATCCATCGAGAAAACTATAACAAGGATGCCCAGCTACTTGATCTAAAATTGTATCGGTAAAAGGCAAGGGATGATGATCTTTCCTTGTAACTGCGTTCAATTTTCAGAAGTCTTGGCACACTCGGATCTTCCCTATTTTCTTCTTCGGGTCAATGACAATGGGGGAGACCCATTCACTGCTTAAGATAGGGAAGATGATTCTGGCACCTAAGTACTTGTCAATTTCATCTTTCACCAACAGCGAGTACTTTGGGTTCAGGCGGTATTGTCACTGCTGAACCAGAACTGCACCTTCAACCAAATCAATCCGGTGTTCTCCGAATTCTTGTGGAATACCTGGCATTTGATCAATCGACCAGGTGAATACATCCTAGAACTCTATAAACATGGCAGTGTATCCTGCCAACTCCTCCGAAGTAACTATCTTCGAGATCTTTAAAATTTTTCCTTCAGTTAGTAACACCTCTTGACAGTCATCGGGGTTGATGACTCCTTCAACGTGGCTTACTCGGCTTAACCCGAGGCGAGCGGCCATCAAACCCCCTTCCTCCAAGTCAAGTTCACCCGAGGTGAGGTCATATGGATCTTCGTCGTCCATCTCTACCTCATAGCATTCCAAGTAATTAACTTGGACTTCTTCTTCGGATTCATCTGAAGACAAAGACGATGAGCCTTTGGATTTGTCTTCCTCTTCTGACGAACTTGTTTCCCCGAGGTGAGGAACCTTCGTCCAACTCACAGTCACTAGTTTCTGATCTTCGGACGAAATGTCCTTGAATCTTAACTTCTGCTGATGCCAATCCACTACAACTTGGGCACTATACAACCAGGGTCTGCTGATCAATAGAGGGTAACCAGTTTGTGTCACTGGCCGCAACATGATGTAATTCAACTTGAAGGGTACTCCTCCAATGATCGTGGTAATGTTCGACAACATGCCCAAGGGCCGTCCTCTGGTGTGGTCTGCAAACTTCAAAACTCGGGATGTTGGTTCAAACGTATGATACCCGAGTCGATTCGCCATATCTTTTGTCATGACATTCACACCGGACCCAGAGTCAATGGGTATCGATGTGATCATGCACCCTGCAATCTCCGTGTCTACCTTGGGAGATCCCAAATCTTCTTGTTCAATACGATAAATAGCAGGCAGGTCCTTCTTTGACATCAACCTCACCTTCTTGAGGGCCGAATTAAGCTGTCTCTTGTACAGCTTGTTATCTTCCCACAATTGCTTAAATGTAACATTGGCATTTGTGGTGGCCAGATTGGCTACAATATCATATTGGGGAACTCCTCCCAATTTGACCGTCTTCGTCTTTGGCTTTGGGTCCGAGGACCCTCCATGTTCCCTCTTGACTTCGGGACGCTTCAAAATGGTGACGGGCTTGCTGATGGCCTTAACCCGAGCTTCCTCGGGTTGGCCCACCTCGGCTTGGATCAGACCCTTTACTTCAGATCGGATGTCCACAGGAAAAATTGGAGACTTTGTCTTCGTCTCTTCTTCCAAACTTAGTTCCCGAGTCCTGAATAATGCCTCCCTTAATTCTTTCTGCAAGGCTTTAGCTTTAGCTTTTGCGAGGATCTTTTCCTCCTTGGCCGAAAGAATGGCTTTTGGGCGCTGTCTCTTTGCCTTTCGGGAAGACGACGAGGTCGTACTCAGTTCTTCGGGATCACGCTTCTTCTTGCTGGAGCGTGTCTCAACTTTCAAAACTTCAAGGTCCGGCCATTCTCCTTCTGAGGCCGAACTACCTTCTTGAGGTCTTTCTTCCTCAAGAGTAATGCAATTTACATTCGTATCCCCCTTCGGCTGAAGTGCTGCACGCTCAACGGAGGTCTGTACATATTTTATAGGAGGCTTTGGGTTTGGTGGGTGAGGGCATTGGTTGCCCGTATGCCCCGATCCTTTACAATTTCCACACAAGGGAACGTACCTAATTTGCCTTCTTGGCTCGGGACAATTTGGAGACCAATGTCCCATCAAGCCACAATTATAACAGGCTCCGGGTGCAACATTCTGAGGGTGATTTTGGTTGCTCATTGGTGGTCTTTGTGAAGGAGCATTGGGGTTATACTCCCTGGGTCCAAACCTCGGACCTTGATACGATGTGCTCGGTTTAGGCTGTACCTCCTGAGTTTGGTACACCGCCTCTTCGTCCTTGTCTTGGTGCCATCCCGGAACCCAATCAATCTGCTGCACTGGGAATGCATTATGAGTATTGCACTCTGTGTTGGTGTGGCCGGATTTGCCACATGCGGTGCACCACACATTAGATCGTCCAAATGCTGGAGCCTTTCTTCGGTCCTTAGCCCCAATCATCTGGATCTTGAAATCCAAAAACTCCTTGATGAGGGCATCCAGCTTTGTATCCGCCTTATGTACACTCTTGGCTGGAGGAGTCACTGGTTTCTTGCCTCCATGTCTTCTGACTCGTCTTGGCTTTGATTCTTCTTCGGATTCCGAAGAAGAGCTCGAGACGTAGAGGATTCGTCGGAAGAAGAGGAAGTGTTGCGCGAAGCTCTCCTTTTGGGCTTCTTGCCCTTCTTCTCTTGATTTCTCCGGTTACTAGCAGAGTGAGAGTGGGCCGCTTCATAACAAGCGACATGTTTGAGTACTTTGTCCAGGGAAGTTACATTCCTCTCCCTGGCAAAGATTTGTATCTCTGGTGAAAGGCCCCCAAGGAACCAGGTAATGGCTTGGGCATCGGAGTATCCCACCACCCCCGATTGCTTGGGAACTCGGTTCAGTAGTGCCATGAACCACTCAGAGTAGTCCCTCAACTTCTCCTTCTTGCCCCGGTCCAAATCGTTGAGTGCCGCAAAGACGCTCATATTGTAGTCAACCTCCCGGAATCGTTCCAGGAAGTTGTGTCTCAAGTCCGCCCAGTCCGATGGTACAAACCCCTTATGAGTCACATGGGTGTACCAGCTCCAAGCTTTCTTGTGGAGCAGACTTGGGAAAATTCTCAGTCGATCCGCCAAGTCATGCTCCTTGTTAGCAAAGGAGATGACTTCAAATTCTTTGATGAATTCATCGGGGTCTTTGTCTTTTTCTCCCCTTATACTTCTGATAGGCGTGTCGGGTGACAGGGAGTGAAGTCATCATTTGATGCATTGGGATTGGCTGAGGTAATGTGGAACTTGACGGAACGGAAGGATTGGCTGGAATTGACGCCGTATTGTCAGCCCAGGGATTCCAATTCGTCAAATTCAAGGTAGGGTCTTCTTCAACAATTTCTGCTATGAGGGTGTCGACTTCAACCCGAGTGGAAGATTCAGGATCAACACCTTTGATGGGTTCTTCAAAATTCCTTCGGGACAACCGAGGAATTGTTTGTAGAAGATATTGACACTCGTCTTTAGTAAGTGTTCGTGCTGTCTTTTCTCGAATAAAGGTCTTCAAGGAAACAACTTCCTTTACAGCTCTAGGGGAAGTTGGTGTACTAGGCCGCAATGCATATGTTTGCCCACTCGATTCTTTCTTCTTCTTGGAAAAAGAAGGAGATGCAAAGTAGCCTTGCCAACCGTCTTCGTGTTTCTTGTGGTCAAGTTCTCGCAGGGCTTCTTGCACTTTGTGAAGGAGTTGAAACTCCAACGCCTCTCGTTCAATTTCGTCAACGATGGATGGGACGTTCAAATGTTCATCTTCTTCACGCTGAAGTGCTCATCTTCAAGCTCTCTCTTCTCATTGTTCTTTCAATGCAGACATTCATATTGCGTTGATACCTAGTTTCCAATTTGGCTTCGTATTCTTCCACTTCCAAGATTTGTATCCCCGGCAGCGGTGCCAAAAATCATGTGACAACCCGGCAAATATCACTTTTGCGGTAATCAGGTAAGTAAAGTTTGTTCCCGCAGAGATACGAGTCAGTATTGGTCAAATACGAAGCAAAGTAACAATGTAGTTCTTCTTGAGTTCTTCTTTAGTCTCACAGGTAGAAACCACACCCAGAAGATAGTAACAAGCACTGACTCGCAGTCTTGTCACGAATTAACACTCCTTAATCACAACTCCTTCAAATCTTTCCAAACAATCTTGATTTGTGATGATTCAGGCTCTCCCAAAAATAGCACTTCACTGCAAAACGACTTCGCCTCAGAATTGTGTTCCACCCCTCCACTGAAGGCACAACTTCCTCGATTGAAATTGCTTCACATCAACCTCGGATTGCACTCCCAAATGCAGAATACTACCAACACTACAATTCTTCTCAGATCTGTCAAGGCATTGCTTCGATTGCACTTCACTCAGGATCAAACACATAGAATGAAGATCAAGGCTGTGGAATCCAACATCTAACAAGCACTCTAAATTGCACTTCAAATTTCTCCAAACACTCACAAACACAATTGCAAAATTGATACTCGGAATCAAGCTCAAGCGACGAGCACTGCTTCACAGCACTTTGCTTTATCTATTCTCAGAAATAATGAGCATTGAACAACAATTTCCTACAAATGCCACTCTTAAATAGTGAGCAATCGATAGTTCTAACAACTATACCGTTCTACCACAACTGTTCTAACCTGCAGATCCGAAATGACAATGCACCTCTTCATATCTGCCCCTTCAAATCTCAAATCGATTACTAATCCAATCCGATGTCTACTTCTTCCTCGGCTTTCAAACCCAAACCCAAAGTAATCTTACTTCCTACTACTCTGTCCTTGGGTTTCACATCTCTTTTCTCTTCGACCAGATCCAACAATTCTCTTTCCTGCTCTGAAATTGCACTAGTGGGTAACCTATCTAACTCTTCATCCTTCGACCCACTCTTCTCTAATGTCTCTAAGGGCAACTCCGAAGACATTTGGATTCCTATGTTATCTACTTCGGGTTTTGCCTTAATATCTTGCCGAAGCTTTTCTAACTCTATTCTCACTAAGTCTAATCTAATCGCAATATTGTCTTCTACTTCTAAGATCTTCATGTCTACACGAGTTTTGAGACTAATCAACAAGGCATTCAAATCTATATCTTTCGCTTGTCTTCGCCTTGTCTCCTGCACCAACAACTTCAACTCGTGCAACCTTGTTTCTTCAATCCAAACGCTGGCTTTTGTACTTAACATTGCGTTCACTTTGAGGACTATCTCCTTCAATGGCTCCAATCTTGTCTTTCGTTCTTGTTCTCGATCTGCAAGCCATTTCTCTCTGTACATTGCCAACTCTTCTGCAAACTCGGCCTTCACCGCTTCCTTCTCTTTCTCCTTCTGTACAATTTTCTCTTCTTGATTACAAAGTAACTCTCGCAATCTCTCTTCTTCTCTATACCACACAGACAACTCTCTTTGCCGGAGTTGCTTCTTCTCCTCCATACTCTCCATCACTCTATCGAGCTCTTGTTCTTTCTCTGCTACCCTTGCCATAGCATGGATAAGCTCTACTCTTGAATCAACAAACTGTTGCTTCAAGATTTCGAATTCAGCTACATGTCTCTCCTCGCGACGTCACTCTTCCTCGCAAGATCCTCTTGATAGCTCACTTCTCTCTTCAGGTCTTTGATTACCTGACTTCTCTCTACTGCTTCCGCTTGTAGTATAAATCTCTCCTTCTCACCTCGGGTTATACTCTTCTTCAACTCCGAGTTTTCTTCTTCTAATCTCGCTACCACCTGCAATACAGTCTTTACCTCTGGACAAGTCGACTGCATCTCCTTCTTCTTCTTCTCCAACTTCACTAACAGCGGGCATACTACCTCTCGCAGGTACTCTACTCCTTCATTGGAAACTTCTTCCTCCCACGGAGTAATTTCTTGTTTCTCCTTATGTTCTCCTGATACGCACCGTCTTCTCTGAAGTCTTCGTATCAGGATTGATGCCTCACTACTCGTGCTATCTTCTGCATCAGCTTTCACTTTACTCAGCCCCGCCTCACACTTCGCCTTATGTCTCGAGCGAACTCCTCGCTGTTTTGCGATCTTCTTCTCCTTGAGCACAAGTACTTCGTCTTCCAGCACCGCATTGTCTTTGGCTTTTACTTCGGCTTGAACTTCTTCTTTGTATTCTTCAGCCGCTGGTGCCAAGGTCATTTCTCCACCGTCTTCACTGTCAGTGCTAGTATCTCCGCTCTGCAATGTCAGCTCAGGTTCCTCCTCACGTTCTGAGTCCTCCATCTTGAGCTCGGCTTCGCCTTCTGAGTCTTCATCTTCCGACTCAATCACCACCATCCCCCGCCTTGGGTTATGTTTCTGCATCTTCCAAGGTTTCTTGTTTTCTTCGGCTTTTGCGTGCCGAGTTCTCTTCTTCGTCGGGGTACTTACCACGACCTTCACATTTTTCCCTATCTTCGCATAGTAGTCGTCCGTGCTCCAGATTTGAAGAATGTATTGCTGCTCCTCCGCATCGACTTCTCTTCTCAAGTCAGGATGGAAATGAGACACCATTCTATTGCGCTCAGCCAAATTGAGCAAATTCAACCCGAGGTAGAAATGTGTTGCAAATGGTACGATGTAGTGTAGAGGCGACATACCCCGCAGATTCCGCACCATCTGCCTTGTTCTCCCATGAAAACACCGTGCCCAATTGATCGGTTCTCCTGCAAATAGCTTGTGAAAGAACACCGCTTGGTGTTTCATCACATAAGTGGTTCTCTCCGGCTTCAAGATGGCCATTAGTGCACTCACAATTCCTCTCCTCACAGGGTCTTTGTAGCTCTCAACTTTATACCCATTCTTTGTTCTCTTTGACCAGAAGGCATCTCTCACCTCTTGCGTTTCTTGGGCTATCTCTCCTTTCCCCAAGAACGTGGCTCCCTGCTCCGAACCCGCCTCTTCCCCGAGTACGAGTCTCCAATCCGACTCTGTCCAGCAAGCCGGATTTCCTCTCTTTCCTTCTTCCTTGGGACCATCAAGACACTTACTCTCGATGATTTCTGTCATGAATCTTGGAAAACTTACGTTCCAGTTCCATGCTAGAAAGGTGATCAGAAGTCGGCTCAAGACTTTGATCCTTGCTACTACATCTAATCTCCAAATCGCATGATTTCTCACTGTGAATTGAGAGTTTTTCTTCCCTCTTCCCATCTTTCCTGCTTTCTTACTGTCTCTTGATTTCTCTCTCGTGACTTCTCTCTTGCGCACTAACCCAAGTACAACTTTATTTCCCTTTCCCCGCTCACCTGCAAGACGACTTCTCAACGGTGAAGGAAAATTGCTCGACATTTCGTTGTTGCAGTTTCAATTTTTATAGAGTTGCACTTCTTTGTCTTCCGTCGCTTTGAGTTTCTACCAAGAAATCACACCTCCTGCATGCACTTGTCACTATCAATCAACCTTCGCGCGTATGAGCCGCTAGTTTTGAAACGGCCCCTTCTTGAATTTCTTGCCCCGACAAAAGGTTGTTAGACTATCTTTGCCTCGGGTTGAGCTCCCCAATCCGAAGACAATTTACTTTGTATGGTATGCTGACAGGGCATTTCCAAGGACTTCGCCTTATGACCCGAAGTCACTTTACTTCGGGTTTCATCCCAAAGACAATTTTCTTTGCCTTCTTTGGCCATACAGGCGCAATCCGACCTCTCTATACACTTCTTTTCCTTTATTTTGAAAAAAAAACAAAAAATGTGGGCACCACATGAAGTCGGAGAGAACCACGTATGTGATGAAACACCAAGCGATGTTCTTTCACAAGTTGTTTGCAAGAAAACCAATCAATTGGGCAAGGTGTTTCCACGGGAGAACGAGACAGATGGTGTGAAATTTGCGGGATAAATCGCCTCCACACTACATCGTGCCATTTGTAGCGCATTTCTACCTGGGCTAAATTTGCTGAACTTGGCGGAGTGAACTTGGATGGTGTCGCACTTCCATCCTGATTTGCAAAAGGAGGTCAATGTGAAGGAGCAGCATTACATCTTGCAAATCAGGAGCACCGACAACTACTACACAAAGATAGGGAAGAACGTGGAGGTTGCAATGAGTACCCCAAATATGAAGAAGAGAAGTTGGCAAGGCAAAGCCGAAAACACAAAGAAACCTCGGAAGACATGAAGAGGCAACCCGAGGCAAGGTATGGTGGTGATCGAGTCAGAGGATGAAGACTCGGAAGGTGATGCCGAGCTTAAGACTGAAGACTCGGAACACAAGGAGGAGCCTGAGCTAACGCTGCAGAGTGGAGATACGAGTAGCGATAGTGATGAAGGAGGAGAAATGACATTGGCGCCGGCTGCAAAAGAAGAAGAAGAAGAAGAAGTGCAGGCAGCAATTGAAGTCGAGGATAATACACAGTTGGAAGACAAAGTAACTGTGCCCAAAGAGAAGAAGATTGCAGTACAGAGAGGAGTTTGCTTGAGATGTAAGGTGAAATGTGAAGCGGGGCCGAGTAAGGCAAAAGAAGACTCAAGTGAAAGCTCGGGAAGTGAGGCGTCGATTCCGATACAAAGACTGCAGAGAAGAAGGCGAGTATTGGGCAAACAAGAAGTGAGAAGGGAGATCACTCCGCATGTTGAAGTAGTGGCCAGTGACGGAGTGGAGTACATGCAAGAGATCGTGTGCCCATTGCTGGTGAAGTTGGAGCACAAGAAGAAGGAAATGCAATCGACATGTCCGGAGGTGAAGACTATTTTGCAGGTATTATCGAGATTAGAAGAAGAGAACTTGGAGTTGAAGAAGAGTGTAACCCAAGGTGAGGAGGAAAGGGAGGCACTACGAGCGGAGGCAGTAGGGAGAAGTCAGGTAATTGAAGACCTGAAGAGAGAAGTAAGATATCGAGAGGATCTTGTGAAGAAGAGTGACATAGCAAGGGAGAGGCAAGTAGTAGAATACAAGATCTTGAAGCAGCAGTTTGCTGATTCAAGAGTAGAAGTTATCCATGCTATGGCAAGAGTAGCAGAGAAGGATCAAGAGCTCGATAGGGTGATGGAGAGTGTGGAGGAGAAGAAGCAACTTTGGCAACGAGAGTTGGCAGCATGATATAGAGAAGAAGACCGATTACGAGAGTTACTTTGTAATCAAGAGGAGAGAGTTGTATAGAAGGAGAAGGAGAAGGAGACGGTGAAAGCCAAGTTCAAAGCGGAATTGGCGATGTACAGGGAGGACTAGCTTGCAGATCGAGAACGAGAGCGGAAGATGAGATTGGAGCCTTTGAAGGAAATAGTCCTCCGGATGAATGCAATGTTGAGTACAGAGGCCAACATTCGGATTGAAGAGACGAGGATGCACAAGTTGAAGTTGTTGGTGTAGGAGACGAGGCGAAGACAAGCAAAGGATACATATATGAATGCCTTTTTAATTCGTCTCAGAACTTGTGTAGACAGAAATATTTTAGAGGTAGAGGATAACATTTCGATTAGATTAGACTTAGTGAAAATAGAGATAGAAAAGCTTCGGAAAGATGTTAGAGCAAAACCCAAAGTAGATAACATAGGAGTACAAATGTCTTTGGAGTTACCATTGGAGACATTGGAGAAGAGTGGGTGAAGAGATGAAGAGTTAGATAGATTACCCACTAGTGCAATTTCAGATCAGGAAAGAGAATTGTTGGAATTGGTAGAAGAGGTAGAAGATATGAAACCCGAAGATAGAGTAGTAGGAAGTAAAGTTACTTCGGGCTCGGGTTTGAAAGCCGAGGAAGAAGTAGACATCGGATCGGATTAGTAATAGTTTTGAGATTTGAAGAGGCAGATATGAAGAGGTGCATTGTCATTTCGGATCTGTAGTTTAGAAGAGTTGTTGTAGAACGGTATAGTTGTTAGAACTGTCAATTTGCTCACTATTTAAGAGTGGCATTCACAGAGAATTGTTGTCCAGTACTCATTATTTCTGAGAATAGATAAAGCAAAGTGTTGTGAAGCAGTGCTTGTTGCTTGAGCTTGATTCCAAGTATCAACGTTGTACTTGTGTTTGTGAGTGTGTGGAGAAATTCGAAGTGCAAGTCAGTGTGTTTGTTGGATGTTGGATTCCACAGCCTTGATCTTCATTCTGTGTGTTTGATCCTGAGTGAAGTGCAATCGAAGCAATGCCTTGACAGATCTGAGAGGAATTGTGGTGTTGATACTATTCTGCATTTATGAGTGTAGTGCGAAGTTGATGTGAAGCAATTTTGATCGAGGAAGTTGTGCCTTCAGTGGAGAGGTGGAACATAATTCTAAGGCGAAGTCATTTTGCAGTGAAGTGCCATTTTTGGGAGAGCCTAAATCATCACAATCAAGATTGTTTGGAAAGATTTGATGGAGTTGTGATTATGGAGTGTTAATTTGTGACAAGACTGCGAGTCAGTGCTTGTTACTCTCTTCTGGGTGTGGTTTCTACCTGAGAGACTAAAGATGAACTCAAGAAGAACTGAAATTGTTACTTTGCTTCGTATTTGGACATTTCTGACTTGTATCTCTGTGGGAACAAACTTTACTTACCTGATTTCCGCAAAAGTGATATTTGCTGGGTTGTCACAAGAAGCCAAAGTAGAGGTAGACATCAGATTGGATTAGTAACAATTTTGAGATTTGAAAGAGGCAGATACAAAGAGATGCATTGTCATTTTGGATCTATAGGTTGGCAAAGTAGTAGTGGATACACCATATAGTTAGATAATTGTCAAAAGGCTTTGCCTATTTAAAGGAAGCATTCACAATGATGTTGTTATTCAATATTGTGATTTTGAAGTTGAGTAAAGTGAAGTGTTGTAACTCATTGCTTGTCATTTTAGCTTAATTCTGAGTATCAATCCTATGTGTGTGCTTGTGAGTGTTTGGAGAAGTTTGAAGTGCAAGTCTGAGTGTGTTAGATGTTGGATTCTACAGCTCAGATTTCATTCTATGTGTTTGAATGATCTTGAGTGGATAGAAATAGAGGCAATGCCTTCATGAATCTATGAGGAATCATAGTGTTGATAGTATTCTACATTTGTGAGTGCAACCTTGGATTGATGTGAAGCAATTTTGATTGAGGAAGTTGTGCCTTCAGTGGAGGGGTGGAACACAATTTCAAAATGAAGTCTTTTGTGGTGAAGTAGCCTTCTTTGGGTAGAACTGAATCATCACAATTAGTGTCAATTTGGAAGGATTTGAAGAATTGTGATTATGGGTGTTGTGATTTGTGATGAGACTATGATTCAATACTTGTTACTCTCTTTTGAGCGCGGTTTCCACCCAAGAGGCTAAAGATGCAATCAAGAGGAATTTTTGGTTGCTTTTTGCTTCATATTTGACCATGTTTTTCTCATATCTCTATGGGAACAAACTATTACGTGCTAATTACCACAAAAGTGATATTTGCTAGGTTGTCAAATGATTTTTGGTGCCATTGCCAGGAATTCAAATTTTGGGAGTGGAAGAATTCAAAGTTGAATCTTAAGCTTATTGTCCAACCAATATCAATGTCTACATCAAGAGAAGAATGGGAAGAGAGGGCTTGTAGATGAAATTTGCACCATGAAGAAGAAGAATGTTAGAAGATCCAACTCACTAGTGAAGAATTTGAGAAGGAGGCATTGGATCTTCAACTTCTTCACAAAGTTCAAGAAGCCTTGAAAGACCTTGAACAAAAGAAATGCCAAATTGGATGGCGAGGCTACTTAACATCCATCACATAGAAGGATTCAAGCAAGCAGACATATTCTTTGAGACATAACACACTAACTTTGTTCAAAGTTATCAATTGAGTTGGTTACTTAAGAAACCTTATTTGTGAGAAGACAACACAAGTTTTGACGGAAGAAGAGTGTCAATACATCTTACACATGATTCCTTGACTAGTTAAAGGCATCTTAATGAGCAATTTGATGCTATTGACTCTCTTCCTCCATCTTGGGTTGAAAGTCAACATACCTTCAAAAGAAAAACCTGTCCAAGGAGACTCATTGTTGATTTTGGTACCTTGGAGGCTAAAACTAATGCATAATCACCAACAAGTACCCTGGGCCAAACCAGTTTGGCACCACCACAGCTTATTCATCAAACTTCCAACATGACTTTGTTAACTATTACCCAACATGCATATTAGAAGTATAAAGGGACGGAACATGATGAAGACCTTGATGAATTTATCAAGGAGTTTGAAGTAATTTCCTTTCAAACAAGGAACATGACTCCACTAATCAGTCCTGCATTTTTTCAAGTCTTCTCAAGAAGAAGACAAGAAGTTAGTACACCCATGTAACCGGAAGGGGTTCAAACCAACCAACTTGACAGGCCTACAAGACAACTTCCTAGAAAAATTTTGGGAGGTTGATTATGATACAAGTGTCTTTGTGGCACTAAATGATTTGGAGTGAGGCAAAAATGAGAAGTTAAGAGACTACTCTAAGTGGTTCATGGCTTTAATGAACTCTAAGTGCTAAAGCAATCTAGTGTGGTGGGTTGCTCTGGTGCCCAAGCCATTACATGGTTCCCCGGTGGATTGTCATCAGACATTTGTATTTTTGCTAGGGAGAGGAATGTAACTTCCATGGACAAAGTACTCAAACATGTCACCCAATACAAGGTGGCACACTCTCATTCATCTGGTAATAGAAGAAATAGGGAGAAGAAAGGCAAGAAGCCCAAACAAAGAGCTTCTTGCAATACCTTCTCTTCTTTGGAAGAATCCTCCATGTTGTCCAATTCTTCTTTGGAATCCAAAGAAGATGTAAAGCCAAGAAGAACCCAAAGACAAGGAGAAAAGAAAGCATTGATCTCTCCAATGAAACCTGTAAAAAAACATACACTAAGGGAGACTCTTATTAAAGAGTTTACAAATTCTAAAATCCAAATGATTGGGGCTACAGATAGAAAAAAACCCACCTACATTTGGAAGACCAAATGTATGGTGCACTACATGTGGTAAGTTGGGTCATGCCAACACAAAATACTTGACCAAAATTGCATTTTCAATGCATTAGATTGATTGGGTTCCAAGTTTAGACCAAAATGAGGAGGAGGAGGGGGTGATGTATCCAACACAAGAGGTACAACCTCAAGCAAGTGCATTGTAACAAGGTCCAAGGTATGGAACAAGGGAGTATAATACTAATGCTCCCTATCAAAAATTGCCAATGGGCAGCCAAAATAGGCCTCAAAATGCTGCATTGGATGCTTATTACAATTGTGGCTCTATGCACTATTGGTCTCCAAATTGTCTTGAGCCAAGGCATCAAATTGTGTATTTTCCCCTTTGTAGGTAGTATAAACGTTTAGGGCATGTTAGCAACTAGTGTTCTTAGCCACCCAACCCAACGCCTATGGTGAAGGATGTATAGACTCCGGCTGAGTGAGTTGCACTACTGTCAAAAGGAGATGCCACTATGAATTACATAACTCTTAAGGAAGAAAGACCTCAAGAAGATCATCCGGCTTCAGATGGGGAATGGCCAGATCTTGAAGTATTGAGAGTTGAAACATGCTCAAGAAAGAAGAAGTGTGATTTTAGGGAAGTGAGTACTACTTCTTTGTCTTCAAGAAAGGTGAAACAACTACATCCCAAAGCAATCCTATTTGCTAAGGAAGAGAAAATTCTGGTAAAAGCCAAAGCTAAAGCCTTGCAAAAGGAAATCCAAGAGGTAATACAAAGAACTCAGGAGATGAGTTTGGAGGAAGATCCAAAGACAAAGCCTCCAATATTTATGGCCAACATCCAATCCAAAGTAGAGTGTCTGATCCAAGCCGAGATGGGTAACTCCAAAGTACCTCAGCTTCAAACCACCAATACTCTAGTCACCATTTTGAAGCAACCCAAAGTAAGGTCGGAGTGGGAAGAGACTTCAAACCCAAGGACAAAGTCAAAGTCAAAGAAGATGAAGTTGGGAGGAGTACCACAATATGATATTGTGGTGGATTTGGTATCTACACAAGCTAATTGAACATTTAAGCAACTATGGGAGGACAACAAGCTGTACAAGAAGCAGTTGAGTTCAACCTTCAAGAAAGTAAGGGCAATGACCAAGAAAGATTTTCTGACCTCTATCATATTGAGCAAGAAGAATTGGTATCTGTTGAATGGATGTGGAGATCACATGTTGCATGATCATATCAGTACCCATTGACTCAAGTTCCAGTGTGAATGTCATGACAAAAGATATTGCACATTGATTGGGGTATCACACATTGTCATACTTTACCTTTTTCTCTCTAGGAACCCACAAGGTGCCTAGTTGTGGAGCTTATGGAATAGAGGTTGTGCTAAACTTGTCACTAATGATCTGAGCACGTGTAGTACCCAACCAATAAAAGCCTCCACTCTTCTTTCTAAGATTCCTTCTACCGGGTAGGGAAGTAACAAGTAACTTAACTTGCCATCATAACACACACTCCTAGTCTATTGGTTGCACTTCCAACATTACTAAGGAGAAAAGCACAAGACACCTAGAAAGAAGGAACCTAAGCGCAATGCATGCACACCAACTAAGCCAACTAGGTGTATAAACAATGCAAGCACAAAGAGGATCCAATCACAAGAATTTGGCAACAACACTCTATGCTTTTTGTCAAAAAAGAGTTTCAAAGCTTTCTTGCTCTCTCATCAAGATAATTTCAACCTATACTTCTATCCTCCTCCAATATGTACTTCATATCTCAACCAATTTATAACCCAAATGTGGAACTTCTATGTCCTTTTGATGGGGAAAACTTTGCATAACTCATGTGAACATAACCTTTTGTGTGTGCCTTGGATTTAAGTGTTCTAGGATTCAATGAAAAGCCTATAAGATAAGCTTTCCAATGATATGATATATACCTCAATTTGATTACTAAGCTCCCTTGACAAGGTCCCATATTTGGCCAGTTTCTTGTAAGTTTTCACCCTAATTTTGAAATCCCTAATTTATTGTTTGCTCCTAGTTCTTGGCAACTTTTCCTCAGATTTTTGAATCAGAGGTACACTTGCTTCCTGCTTGATTTATTCTGATTTTCTGATTTCTGATTGATTTCCTGGCAACTTTTCCACTTGATTTCTGAATCATAGGTACACTTGGGAAGGGCTTGATCTTTCAGACACCTAGAGTGAAAAAGCACACAATGCCACTAAAGGGTAATAAGTAGAGTTTTTTGAGGGGTCCTCCAATTTTTCAATAAGATGTAGTAGCAAGGATTGAAGTCTTGAATAGATTTCACATCACTTTTTTGGCATTGAACTATAATTTGAGCTTTCTAGGAAAAAATTGCATGCCAGCAATTGCAAAGATGGTCCAAAGATAGAGGGAAAGAGAGAAAATGCAGCTCAATGGACTGAGTTGGATTGGAGATTAGTATTGGGGAGGGAAGTAGGAGAAGTAGGAGAAGTAGGAGGAGTCATCTTCTTTTGGAAGTGTGATTTTTTAGAAGAAATAGTTGAGGTGAGAAATTCTTTCAATCACCTTGTACTAAGAATGGGTGGTACAAGGTGGATAGCTATAAGGACCCAATATGGAAGGGTATAGTCAGCATTATAATGGCTATGTTTAAGCTAGAGTGAACCACCTATGTAACAAAGCCGCAAGGTGTGTTTTTCCACCAAATGTTTGCAAGAGAAGTGGTGAATTGGGCAAAGTGTTTTCACCAGAGAGTAGGTCAGATGATTCATGGTTGGAGAATGGACATGCCAGTGTGAAGATTAAGAGAGGAGAAGAGTTCACCTTGTAGAGTAAGGAGTCTAGCAGTGAGAATGAAGGAGTACCCAAAGTTCAACAATTGGTAGACAAAGTGGTAGGCAAAGAAGATGAGGAGTTCCATGCAGCAATTGACCATATGGAAGGAGGAAACACGCCCTGTTTGGAGCTACCTGCAGTAGAGCTGTGGGAAGACTGAGCAAAAGAGCCTACCGTGGTGTTCCGAAGGAAGCAAAAATGAAGAAGAGTGTGCAGGTTGTAGCTATAGTTTCAAGCAAAGCCAAAGAGGAGGAAGAAAGCTTGATGGGAGTGATAGTGAAAGTACAAAGATCACAACTTGGGGTAAAGCACCAGCCAAAGAATTGCTAACCAAAGAAGACAATGAAGCAAGGTACACCAAATTAGAATTCATATCAAAGATGATCTTTCCTTTGTTGTTGCAGCTGCAAAAGAGTAAGGAAGAATTGAAGAAAGATCATCCAAAAGTGAAGGATGAGTTTGATGTCTAGAAGTTCTTGAGTAAAGACAACTTAGAGTTGAGGAGTAAGTTAACCCGAGGAGAGAAAGAAGCCAAAGAAATTTGGGTTTATGTTATTCTTTGGATGAAGAGCTTTGATAACTTGAAGGATAGTTGTGTGAAGCATGGCAAAGAACTCAAACAATGAACTGAAGAATTGAAGGAATAGAAGATAATGTTTGAGAAATTGAATGGAGAGTTGTGGATGCATGCTTGGAGGTGCTACATTTGAAGCCAATGGCAATGGTGATGGAGCAAGAATTGGAGAGCTTGAGAAAGAGTGCAAAAGAGAAAGATCAAGCTTGGCAACATGAGTTGGTAGATAGACATTAGGAGGAAGACAAGTTGCAAGGGCTGATCAGAAGTGTGGAGACTCAACTGATCAAGTATGTGAAGGAGAAGGAAGCATTGAAGGTGAAATTTGAGAACAAGTTGAAGATGTACATGATGTACAAGAGTTGGAAGCAAGGAGGAATTGAGAGAATATCATTCCGAGGAGTGAGTTAAATTAAGTGGGAGATGTTGTGGTAGAGTTGAAGGTGATGTTGAGCACAAAAGCTGAAGTAAAGATGGAGGAGTCAAGATTGCACAAATTGAAGTTGCTTGTGTTAGAGGTGAGGAAGCATAAAGTAAAAGATGTAAATATAAGTTGTGAATTTGCTAAAGGGAGAAGGTAGATAGGAAAATGTCGGAGATAGGAGACAATGTCTCTCTCAGATTAGATCTTGTGAAATCAAAGTTAGAGACACTTTGGAGTAAGGAGAAAGTAGAAACCCAATGCAAAGTAGCAGAGGGAAGAGTACAAGTGTCTTCAGGTTATATATATGAGGTCATTGAAGAATTTAGAATAGAGAAGGAGAAGGTAGATAGTATAGGTATGACTTTATTTTTAGTTCAAGTTCAAGATAGAATAGAAATTGAAGAAGAAATAGATGTTAGAGTTGAACCCAAAGTGCAAGAAGTGATTGAAGGAAATTTGGGTGTAGAAGCCAAAGTCAAGGTAGCCATCAGATTGGATTAGTAATAGATTTGAGAGTTGAAGAGGTAGATATGAAGAGGTGGATTGTCATTTTGGACTTGTAGGCTGGTAAAGTGTTGTTAAAATTAGGCTTCAAAAGTGTTGTTTGAATGGTATATTGTTACATAACTATCAAAGTGCTCTACCTACTTAAAGGAGGCATTCAAAGTGTTTTCTTGTTCAATATTCATATTTTTGAAGTTGAGTAAAGCCAAATGTTGTAACTCAATGCTTGTCATTTCAGCCTAATTCCAAGTATCAATTTTTTGTGTGAGTTTGTGAATGTTTGGAGAATTTTGAAGTGCAAGTCTGGGTTTGTTAGATGTTGGATTTTATAGTTCTAATTCCATTTTGTTTGATCTCAAGGAAATGCCCTGAAAATCTGTGAGGAATTGTACTATTGGTAGTATTGTATAGTTGTGATAACAATACTAAATTGATGCAAAGAAACTTTGATTGAGGAAGTTGTGTCTTTGGTGGAGAGGTAGAACACAATTTTGAGGCAAAGTTGTTTCATGGTGAAGTAATCTTCTTCGTGAAATTGAATGATCACTATCAAGATTGGTTTGGAAAGATTTGATGAATTGTGATTCTGGGCATTGTAATTTGTGACAAGAATGTGAATTGAGTACTTGTTACCCTCTTCTAAGTGTGGTTTATACTCAAGAGATTAAAGACAAACTCAAGAAGAACTATTGGTGATGTCTTACTTTGTATTTGACCATTTTTGACTTGTAACTTTGTGGGAACAAATTGTTACTTGCTGATTACCACAAAAGTGATACTTGTTGGGTTGTCACAATTATTGATCAAAAGACTCTTGTTGTATAATGCTTAAGTTGTTGTGGATTGGCATCAGCAGAAGTTGGTGATCATCAGTTGGATAAAGGTTCCCCACCTTGGGCAACTTTGTGCAAAGATGAAGATGAATCTAGAGAATCATTGTCTTTGTCTTTTGAAGACTTGGATGAAGAAGTCCAAATCAATTACTTAGAATGCTACAAGGTAGAGGTCAAAGATGAAGATCCATATGATATCACCTCGGGTGAAAGTGATTTGGAGTAAAGTGGTCTAAACAACCCAATTTGAGGCGAGTCAGCCATGTTGTAGGAGTCATCAACCCCAATGACTATCAAGATGTAGTCTTATCCAAAGGCAGAATTTTGAAAATATCAAAGACCATCACTTTGAACAATTTGGCAGAATACACTACCTTATTGAGTACACGTTGTATTTTCCTGGTCTATTGATCAAATGTCAAGAATTCCCAAACAATTGTGGGAACATTGGATTGGTCTAGTTGAAGGTGCAATTCCAATTTGGTAGAGACAATATCACCCAAAGTACTTGCTATTAGTGAAAGATGAAATCAACAAGTACTTGGAGGGCAGAATAATCTTTCCAATCTTGAGCAATGAATGGTTTCTCCCATTTTCATTATTCCAAAAAAAAAGATTAGGAAGATTTGAGTGTGCCAAGGGTGACAACTCTGCAAGTATGACTTCTCCAGTAATAAATAGTAAATTTCATTCCCACAAAGATACTTGTCAAAAATGTTCAAATACAAAGTAAAATGATCATAATGTAGTTTTTCTTGGTTGCATCTTTAATCTCTTAGGTAGAAACCACACTCAAAAGAGAGTAATAAGCATTGACTCATAGTCTCATCACAAAATATACTCCCATAATCACAACTCTATCAAATCTTTCCAAACAATCTTAATTGTGATGATTAAGATTCTTTTGAAGATGGCTACTTCACTACAAAACTACTTTGCCTCAGAATTATGTTCCACGCCTCCACTGAAGGCACAACTTCCTCAAATGAAATTTCTTCACATTAAACTCGTGCTGCACTCACAAATGCACAATACTACCAACACTACAATTCCTCTCAGATCTGTCAAGGCATTGCTTCCATTACACTTCACTCAAGATCAAACACACATAATGAAGATCAGTGTTGTGGAGTCCAACATCCAACAAGCTCACTTACTTGCACTTCAAAATTCTCCAAACACTCACAAATGCAAACATAAACTTGATACTTGGAATTAAGCTTAAACAACGAGCATTAACATACAACACTTCACTTTATCTATCTTCAAAAATATGAATACTAAACAACACAACACTATGAATGCTTCCTTTAAACAGGCAAAGCAGTTCAATAGTTATCTAACTAATATACCATTCAACAACAACTCTACCAACCTGCAAATCCAAAATTACAATGCACTTCTTCATATCTGCCTCTTGAAATGTCAAAACTATTCCTACTATGATCCGATGTCTACTTTGACTTCAGTTTCCAAACCTTATTCTACTTCAAGAATTTCCCTTTCTTTGGGTCTCTCTTCTTCTACTAATGCCTTCACTATTTCTACTATCTCTTCACTCTAAACTACAATTGCACTCGTGGGTATTCTATCTACTCCTTCATTTGCTGACCCACTCTTCCCTAATGTCTCAAGTAACTCATCCAAAGACACTTGCACTCCTACTTTTGCTACTTTGGATTTCTTATCCTCCTTCACACTATTCCAAAGTTTCTCTAATTCCAATCTTGCTAAATCTAATCTGAGACAAACATTGTCTCCTACTTCAATCATCTTCCTATCTACTCAATCTCTTAAGCAAATCAACAGACTTTTCATATCTACATCCCTTTGCCTTCCTCTTCCAAGTTTCTTTCACAAGTAACTTCAATTCATGTAGTCTTGCTTCCTCTAGCTTCCCCTCAGCTTTTGTATTCAACGTAGTTGTCATTCTCCCGACAACTTATCCTACCAACTCCAATGCATGCTCAACTCCAATGCTTGTTTTGCCTTCAACTCTTCTCTATATGTTATTAACTCATCTTTGTACTTGGCTGCCAACATCTTCTTCTCCTTTGCATACTGAGCAAGCAAACTCTCAACAATTCTTACCAAACTTCTTAGTCTTTCTTCCACTTGGTGTTGGATTGTTATTTCCCTCTACCATGCTTGATGGCTTTCTCTGCTGCACTCTTCTTCAAGCTCTCTAACTCCTACTCCATCAGAGCTGCCATTGCCTTTTCATGTATGCCTTCAACACAAGCTTTGCTTACTTCACCTTTCATCTTCTTGATCAAACCCTTCTACTCCTTTAGCTCTTTGGTTTGACCGTCCATCTCTCTTCCATGCCTATCAAAACTCTCTTGAAAATTCTCTATTGTCTTCTTCCTTAACACCACATCCACCTAAAGTTCCTTAGCTTATTCTTCCCTTTGGGTTACCCTTCCCTTTAATTCTCTTGCTTCTTCAATTAGATACTTCATCGCTTGCACCTCGTTCTTCACCTCTAGATGATCTTCCTTTATCTCCTTCTTCTTCTTCTTCAACAGCAACAACAACGGACACTCAATCTTTGACATGTACGCCACTCCATCAAAGAGTTCTTCTTTGTCTTGGTCTTTGTACTTGGCCTCCATTGGCTCTTCTTCAGCCGGAGCTTTACCCCAAAGTCTTGATCTTTGTACTTTCAATGTCCTTTCTTCCAAGCTTGCTTCTTCTTCTTTCACTTGGCTCAGACCTGCAGGTACAACCTATAGTAACCTCTTCAATCTTTTTCCCTTCTAGACTAGCTTCTTTGCTTCTTCTTTTATCTCCTTCATAGGTAACTCCTAACAAGGGTCATCTCCTCCCTCCATACAATTGATTCCCGCATGGAACTCCTTGTTGTCTTTTGCCATCCTTGCATCAACTAACTATTGGACTTCATCTTCACCTTTGTTCTCATTGCCAGACTCCTTGCTCTGCAATCTGCAAGGCACAACTTCCTTGATCAAAATTGCTTCACATCAACTCAACATTGTACTCACAAATGCAAAATACTACCAACACTACAATTCCTCTCAGATCTGTCAAGGCATTGCTCCGATTGCACTTCACTCAAGATCAAACACACAAAATGAAGATCACGGCTATGGGATCCAACATCTAACAAGCAAACTAATTTGCAGTTTAAAATTCTCCACACACTCACAAACACAAACACAAATTTGATACTTGGAATTAAGCTCAAGCGACGAGCACTAAACTCAGCACTTTGCTTTATCTATCTCCAAGAATTTGGGATGCTAAACAACATAAGACTACAAATGCCTACTTTAAATAGTAGAGCAATTGATAGTTGCTAACAACTATACTATTCTACAACAACTCTACAGACCTGTAGATCCAAAAGGACAATGCACCTCTTCATATTTGCCTCTTCAAATCTCAAATCTATTTCTACACCGGTCTGATGTCTACTTCTTCTTTGGCTTCCCCATGAACCTCCGATCACTTCTCCTTCTTTAGGTCTATCTTATTCTACTAATTGCTTTGCTATCTTTACCACTTCTTCACTCTAAACTACAATTGCACTGGTGGGCAACTTATCTAACTCTTTATCTCCCAACCCACTCTTCTCCAATGTCTCAGGTAACTAGTCCAAAGACACCTGCACTCCTACTTCTGCAACTTTGGACTCCTTACCTTCCTTCACACTACTTCAAAGTCTCTCTAATTCTGAATTCACTAAGTCTAATTTGAGACTTACATTTTCTCCTACCTCAATTATCTTCCTATCTACTCGTTCCCTCAAACAAATCAAAAGATTATTCAACTCAATGTCTTTCACTAGTCTTCCTTCACATTTCTTGCACTTTGTATCAATTCACTATAGCTATTTTCTTTTCTAATTCTATCTTATCTTCAATAAGGATTGAGATTAAAGTCATGGGTATCCTAACACTATCTTATTTCCCTACTTTGAGTTCCTCAGATGACTCTAGCAAGATCCCCCGAAGTCACTTACATCCAGTGTCTGATGTCCTCAGATTGGGTCACCTTTGTCTTGAGGTGAATAAACTTCTAACCCAAAGTCCTATAAGTCTGAAGTTGTATAGACCCAAAGTACTGCGGACCCAAAGAACCCAACCCAAAATCCTTCAACTACTCTATACATCTACTACAAAAACTTCAAATGATTGTAACTTTTGCTACAGACCTCCAAACTCAAAGATTTTGGTGGCAATGGAAAGCCCTAAAAACGATGCTTCCAACAAGATATAGAACACACGATTTGAACATGTGCATATTGAGATATGCCCCCGTAGTAATCCTGGCCTGCAACCTTCAACCTACTTTCCGATCTGAAGCATCTTTCTTTGGGTCATCTCCGCTCCTTCAATCCAATCCGAGTCCTTCTTCCTTGACATGAAGTTGACTTCCTTGGGTCTGATCAAAATAGAGGCTTCTCATTGTTTCTTCTCTATTTGAATTCGATTTGGTTTCAGTAATGCACTTCTGTTTTAAAACTCATCCAAAATTTAAAAAAATGTGAGTACCACAGTAATACTATTCCTTTGGGTTTAGTCCAGTTCTTCATCTTTTGACTTCTACCTTCCACTATCTTCCTCTGTCCCATCTTGATGAAATGATTGTTGTTGGACTGCAATTGTAGAATGTATTTTTGCTCTTCTTCATCTACTTCACGTCAAAGATCAAGATGGAAATGCAAAACCATCCAATGCTTCTCCTCCATTGTCAATAGATTTAACCCTAGGTAGATATGTGCTGCAAAAAGTATGGACTAGTGTGGTGGCAAATTTTTCCTCTAGTTGACAATCATCTGCCTTGTTCTTTGGTGGAAACACTTTGCCCAATTCACCTTCTCTCCTACAAACATTTGGTGGAAGAAGACCGCCTACTGAATGGTCATGTCCATCATTTGCTCTGGCTTGAACATTGCCATTAACACCCCACAATGCTTTGTTTAATTGAATCCTAATAGGACTCCACTTTGTTACCATTGTTGGTTTGTGGAGCAAAGAACAAATTTCTAATTTCTGTGGTCTCTTCCACAGCTTCACACTTATGAGAAAAGGTGATTCTAGTTGCATCTCTTGCTTCTTTTCCCAAGACTAGCTTCCTATCCAGCCCAGTCCATTGAGCCAGATTTCCTCCCATTCCCATTACTTTGGGGCCTTCCTCACAATTACTAGTAGCTGTCTCTACCATGAAACTTGGAAAACTAACATTCCAATTGCAGGCCAAAAATGTTATAAGAAGTCTGCTCAGGAATTTGATTCTAGCTACTATATCAAATCACTTATTTGCAAAACTCCTTGTTGCAAGTGCATTCTTACTCTTCTTTGCCATGATCTACTCATGAGTTCTTTGGCATTGGAAGATTATGTCTTCTCTTGGACGTGACACTCTAATCCCTTCTGGTCTTTGGATAATTTCACTCTCAATCAGCTTCTTGACTTGCATTCTTGCAGGACAACTACTCAAAGGGACAAGGTATCTTCTTGACATGTTTGATTTCCCCCCGTGCAATCTCAATTTTATAGCACTTCAAGGCGCAGTCATTCTTCAGTCAATTTTGAAATTGATTCCTACTTCTACATGTTTGTTTCTTGTCACTCTCAAAGCATTCTTTTCCTACCTCTGCTGTTTCTTTAAGTGTACTTTCTTGGCTGGCCTGAGCCACAAAAGGTTGTTACAGCTTCTTTGTATTGACTTCAAGCTCTAAATATACCCTTCTTTGGATTTGTCTCTTTGTAAGCCATGTCTAAGTACTTCCTTTCCCAACCAAAGTTGACTTCTTTGGGTTTACTCCAAAGACACATAAGTCCATTGTTTTTTCTTGCTTTGACCGCAATTTGGTTTTCTCAATACACTTCTTCTTCAAAACTCATCAAAACAAAAAATAAGGATTTTTGCAAATTAAATGCAATAACAAGAAAGGATCATCACTAAAAAGATAGTGATAGTTCCCATCCAAAAGTCAAAGAAGCAAAGTAGACCCAAGGATATGGTGTCTTCATTGAAGAGAAGGATGAATAGGAGACTAAACCCAAGATGCAAGACAATGGTAGTAGATTTATCATCAAGAGCTAAGTGAGAGGAAAAAGTAGTGTCCAACTCTAGGGACCTTGATGAAGAAGAGCTCACTTTGAAGAGTAAGGAGTCAAGCAAACAAAGTGAAGGTGAACCAAAGTCCAAAAATCAGCCAAAGACATGGTTGAGGAGGAGGATCAAGAGTTCCATGTGCAAATTGAGCGCATGGCATGAAGATATATGCCTTGTTTGGAATCCCCGGATGATGATATTCTAGAAGAAAGAGAGGAAGAACCAAGAATGGTATTCTAGAAGAAAGTGAGGTCTAGAAGAAGTTTGCAGTCTGCAAGTGCATGACCAAGTTGAGCTAAGAATGATGAAGAAAGCTTGGAAGAAGTCAATTTGAAAGTAAGGAGATCAAGAATTTATGGTAAGGCACCAATAAATACATTGCCTATCAAAGCCGGTGATGAGGATGCATTCCAAGTTATCTATCTAGTCTCATTTGTCCCCTACTAGTGCATTTGTAAGAGAGGATGCATGAGATGAAGGAAGAGCACCCAAAGGTGAAAGATGAGCTTCCATTGGAGAAGATGTTGAGTAATGAAGTCTTGTAGTTAGAAGCATGATTAACCAAATGTGTGGAGGAAGCCAAAGTACTTTGGGTATTGATGTAGTGATTTGCCAACAAAGTTTGAATGACTTGAGGGGGAATTTTGAGCAGCATGGAGGTTTCTTGGAGCACCAAAAGGAAGAGTAAAATGAAGGTGGTGCTCAAGAAATTAGGGAGGAATTTGATGATGCTCATCTTAAAGTAATGCATCCCAACACCAAAACAGTGATACACAAGCAATTGAAGACTTGAGGTCAATTAGAGTGGAGAAGGATTGGGCTTGACAGCAAGAACTTGCAAGCCAAGAGCATGAAGAAGAAAGGTTGCAAGATCTGCTCATAAGTGCAAAAGCTCAAGTCATTCACCATGTTAAATAGCAGAAGAAGATAGAGGCAAAGCATGCTAAGGAGTTGAAGACGCTTTGAGAGAAGTTGAAGGAGGAGATGACTTGAGGCAAGCTGATCTCACAAAAAGAAGTATCGGGATCAGTGGAAGAGATCATCATCAAATTGAAGGGGATGCTCAACACTAGAGCCAAAGTGTAGGTAGAGGAGTCTTACCTACAAGAACTCAAGTTGCTAATATAGGAGACTCAAAAGCACAAGCTAAAGGACTTTGATCTGAATAAATTGTTAATTTGCCTTAGAGATAGAGTAGATAGAAAAATCATTGGAGTACAAGACAATGTTCGTCTTAGATTAGATTTTGTTAGATCAGACTTAGATAAAGTTTGCCATAGACAACATGAGAGTGTAGTAAACCAACCTTAAGTAATTGAGGTCAGAGTGTAGGTGACTTCAGGTGAGTTACTTGAGTTAGAGAAGTATAATGTAGTTAAGATATCTATGACTGCAGTCTCTGTCCAAAATGAAGAAGAGACAGTAGTTGAGGAAGATATAGAAGTAGTTGATGAACCCAAAGTGTAGGAGATCTAGTCATTACTTTGGGGTAGGAAGCTGAAGTTGAGGTAGTACTTGGATAGAAGTCGTGTAACAATTTTCAGATTTGAAGCATTGCAAATTGGAGTTTTGACAATTCATATGTGGGGATTTTTTATAAGTGGTTTAAGTAGTTTAGACGGTTTTTCTAACTGCTGAGTGCTCTACCTATTTAAAGTGATTATTCATAGTCTATTATATTTAGTATTGAAGTTGAGTAAAGCAAAGCGCTAACATTCAATATTGTTGTTGGTAACTTAATTCCAAGTATCAATCTGTAATGTGCATTTGTGAGTGTGTAGAGAAATTTGGATTGCAATGAGAGTGTGTTCAATGTCAGATTTTCCAACTCTGATTTTCATTGTGTGTTGATCCTGAGTAGATAGCAATCAAAGCAATGCCTTGATGGATCTGTGAGAACAATAGTGTTGGTAGTATCTATCATTCATGATTGCGGGCAAACAACTGATGCAAAGTCATTTTGGCTAAGGAATTTGTACATTGGTGTAAGGGTGGAATGCTATTCCAAGGTGAAGTCACTTTGTTGTGAAGTAGCCTTCTTTGTAGCCTTATGCATTCTCTTCAAAGCGTATGAAGAATGGGTACAAAGTAGAGAGTTACAAGGATCCTGTAAATAGAGGGATTGTGAGTGCTCTCATGGCAATCTTGAAGCCGGAAAGAATGACTTATGTGATGAAGCACCAAGCGGTGTTCTTCCATAAGATGTTTGCAAGAGAGCCAATTAACTGAGCAAGGTGCTTCCATGGGCAAACAAGATAGATGGTGTGGAACTTGTAGGATAAATTGCCTCTGCATTACATTGTGCCGTTTGCAACACATTTCTATCTGGGGCTGAATTTGCTCAATGCGGCGGAGCGCAACAGAATGGTGTCGCATTTTCATCCCAAATTAAGGAAGGAGATCAACACGGAGGAGTAGCAATACATTCTTCAGATCAGAAGCAGCAATGAGTACTATGTGTAGACGGGGAAGAGTGTGCAAGTGGACGTGAGTACTCCAAAGTCAAAGAAGAGGATTCAACAAGGAGAACGCAAAGACGTCAAGAGAACAAGACCTAGGAAGACCAGAAGGGTAAACCCGAGGAAAGGTATGGTAGTAATTGTGTCTTCAGAAGAAGAATTGGAAGGCAAAGTCGAGTGCAAGTCCAAAGACTCAGAACGCAAGGAAGAACCCGAGATCACACTACAAAGTGGAGACACGAGTAGTGATAGCGATGAAGGTGGAGAGATGATGTTGGTACCCACAGCAAAAGAAGAAGTCAAGATGGAGCTTGAGGAGGAAGGTAATGTGAAGTTAGAAGAAAAATTGCCAGGGAAGGAAGAGAGAAATCAAAGAGGAGTGCGGTCCAGGCAAAATGCAAAGTGTGAAGCGGGTCTGAGCAAGGTAAGGGAAGGGGAGAATGCCAGTTCGGGGAGTGAAGTGTCTATTCTGATATGACGACTGTAGCAAGGAAGGCAAGTATCAAGAGAAGAAGAGGTGAAGAAGGAGATCACTCCGCAAGTTGAAGATGCCGTGAGTGACGGAGTGGAGTACCTGCACAAAGTTGTGTGTCCTTTGTTGGTGAAATTGGAACACAAGAAGAAAGAGATGCAGTCAAAGTGTCGGGAGGTGAAGACTGTGTTGCAGGTGTTAGCCCGATTGGAAGAAGAGAACTCGGAATTGAAGAGGAGTATAATCCGAGGAGAGGAGGAAAGGGAAGTACTACGAGTAGAGGCAGTAGTATAGAATCAAGTAATAGAGAACTTGAGGAGAGAAGCAAGGAATCAAGATGAACTTGTGAAGCAGAGTGACATAGCAAGGGAGAGACAAGTAGCTGAAATGAGATCTTGAAGCAACAATTTGCTGATTTGAGATTAGAGATTATCCATGCTATGGCAAGAATAGCCGAGAAGGAACAAGAGCTCAATAGGGTGATGGAGAGTGTAGAAGAGAAGAAGCAGCTATGGCAACGAGAGTTGACAGTGAGATATAGAGAAGAAGAGAGGTTGCGAGAGTTACTTCATAATCAAGAGGAGAAGATTGTACAAAAGGAGAAGGAGAAGAAAGTTGTGAAAGCCGAGTTTGAGGCAGAATTGGCAATGTACCAAGAGGATTGGCTTGCAGATTAGGAACAAGAGAGGAAAATGAGACTGGAGCCATTGAAGGAGATTGTAATTAGGATGAACGTGATGTTGAGTACAGAGGCCAATGTGCATATTGAAGAGACGAGGCTGCATGAGTTGAAGTTGTTGGTGCAGGAGACGAGGAGGAGACATGCTAAGAACACCAATTTGAATGCATTGTTGATTAGTCTCAGAACTCATGTAGATAGGAAGATATTGGAGGTAGAAGACAATATCACAAATAGATTAGACTTAGTGAAATTGGAGATAGATAAACTTTGGAAAGATGTTAGAGAAAAACCTAAAGTAGATGAAGTAGGAGTACAAATGTCTTTGGAGTTGCCATTGGAGACATTAGAGAAGAGTGGGTCGGGAGATAAGGAGTTAGATAGATTACCCACTAGTGAAATTTCAGATCAGGAAAGAGAACTATTAGATTTGGTAGAAAATGTAGGAGTTAAGAACCCAAGGAAAGAGTAATAGGAAGTAAAGTTACTTCGGGTTCGGGTTTGAAAGCCGAGGAAGAAGTAGACATCGGATCGGAATAGAAACAGAATTAAGATTTGAAGAGGCAAATGTGAAGAGGTGCATTGTCATTTTGGATCTGCATGTTTGTAGAGTTGTTAGGAAGAGGTGCATTCAGAAGATAATTGTCAATTACTTCACTATTTAAGAGTGGCATTTGCAGTCTTATGTTGTTTAGTGCTCATAATTTTGAGAATAGATAAAGCAAAGTGCTGTGAAGTAGTGCTCATCGCTTGAGCTTGATTCCGAGTATCAACATTGTGTTTTTGTTTATGAGTGTGTGGAGAAATTTGAATTGCAAGTCAGTGTGCTTGTTGGATGTTGGATTTTGTAGCCTTGATCTTCATTCTGTGTGTTTGATCTTGAATGAAGTGCAATTGGAGCAATTCCTTGACAGATCTGAGAGGAATTGTAGTGTTGGTAGTATTTTGCATTTGTGAGTGCAGTGTGAAGTTGATGTGAAGCAATTTCAATTGAGGAAGTTATGCCTTCAGTGGAGGGGTAGAACACAATTCTAAGGCAAAGTCGTTTTGCAGTGAAGTGCCATTTTTGGGAGAGCTTGAATCATCACAATCAAGATTGTTTGGAAAGATTTGATGGAGTTGTGATTAAGGAGTGTTAATTTGTGACAAGACTGCGAATCAGTGCTTGTTACTCTCTTCTGGGTGTGGTTTCTACCTGAGAGACTAAAGAAGAACCTAAGAAGAACTGCAATTGTTACTTTGCTTTGTATTTGACCAATTCTGAATTGTATCACTACGGGAACAAACTTTACTTACCTGATTACCACAAAAGTGATATTTGTTGGGTTGTCACAATATCCAAAATGACAATGTGCCTCTTCATATCTGCCTCTTCAAATCTCAAATTTTTTGCTAATCCAATCCGATGTCAACCTTGACTTTGGCTTCTAAACCTGCTGTTCCCTCAAGTATTTCTCCTACTTTGGGTCTACTTAATTCCACTCCTCACTCTTCTATTTCTACTATTTCTTCACTATGAACTACAATTTCACTACTATCTATTCTATCTACATCCTTATTATCCAACCCATTTCTCTCTAATGTCTCAAACAACTAATCAAAAGACACTTGAAATCCTACTTCTACAACTTCAGTCTTCTTGACTAATTTTACCTCACTACAAAGTCTATCCAAATCTGTTCTCACCAGATCTAATCTGAGGCAAACATTGTGTCCTACTTCTAACATCTTCCTATCTACCCAATCACGTAGACAATCAACAGATTGTTCAATTTTGTGTCCTTCCCTTTCCTCTTCCTTGTCTCCTGCACCAACAACTTCAACTCATGCAGTCTTGCCTCTTCCAACTTCCCTTCTACCTCCGTGCTGAGCAGCATCTTCATCTCGCTTACCACTGCTGCTACAACATCAGATTCCACACTATCTATACCTTTTCCTTCTTTCTTTCTTCCTCCAACTCATTTTGATACATATGCAACTTGTCCTTGAACTTAGCCTTCATCTCCTCCTTCTCTTGTCAGTTCAATATGAGTTGATCTTCTGCTACTCTCAACAATCCTTGCAATCGGTCTTCTTCTTGAATATGATCTAATAACTCCCGCTGCTAGGCTTGATCTTTCTTGGCTGCCTTCTTCTTGCTCCATCACTGCTACACTCACCTTTGAATGTATCACATCCACTCGTGCATCAACAATTTCTTCCTTAAACACTTTGATCAACGTCATCTTCTCCTTGGCTTCCTCATGATACTTACTACATCCTCACTCATCGCCTCTAAGTGCTAACTCCAAAGAATCTCCTCCACCCAAAGTTCTTTGGCTTCTATCTCTACCCACGTTAGCTTACTTTGCAATAGTGAGGTCTCCAAACTCCACTTCTCTACGACTGCTAACTCATCTTTCATAACCAAGCGCTCAACATCTCTACTTTCTTCTGCTATAGAAACACCAATACTACACACACAACCTTTGATAAATACTCCACTCCATCATACTTCTTGTCATCGGGCCTGAGTTCTTCACCTTTTGCATGTAACTCCTCCATTTGCCTTACCCCAAAGTTGTGATCTTCATATCTTCAATGTCTCCTCATCCAAGCTCTCCTCCTCCTCAATGATAACTTTATTGGATCCAACATTGGTTGCTTGCACACTTTTTTTCCCCCAGCAGCTCTTGGACACACCAAGACTCTTGCTTCTTCCTTTTCATGTCCTTGATCAATGGTGGACACCTCTAGACTTGTCTTTTCTTCATCCATAATTCTTCCTCTCACTTGTTGAACTTCCACCTTGCCTTCATTGCCATTGCTTGACTCTTCACTTTGTAGTGTGAACTCTTCTTCTCCTTCCAAGGCTCCTCCCTTTGATTTGGTTCTTCTTCTGACTCCTCTACCTCCGGAGTCAATTCCTTGACTTTCACCAATGCTACCATTTTGATTAGGCTTCTACATCTTCTGCTGACACAACATGACCTTTGGGTTTATCTCTCTTTCTTGGCCTGGGGATGTCAATTGCTATGATTCTGTCCTTTCTACTCTTCTTGTAGTACTCATCTCCTTCTCGCACCTGCTCCATGTAGTATCATTCATCTACATCCGCCTCCTTGTGCAAATCTGGATGAAAGTGCGACCGCATTGTATTTCTCTCCTCCAAATTCAGCAAATTCAGCCCAAAGTAAAAATAAGCTACAAAGGGCAGGAAGTAATGGGGTGGCATGTCCATCCTCCAACCTGTAATCATCTACCCCACTTGCTGATGCAGACACTTTGCCCAATCTACTACTTCTCCTACAAATAGTTGATGAAAGAACATTGCTTGTTGCTTGTGACATAGGTGGTTTGCTCTGGCTTTAACATTACCATCATCACGCTCACAATCCCTCTCCTCAATGGGTCTTTATAGCTATCCACCTTATACTCATTCTTGGTGCAAGGTCGATTGAAAGAATTTCTCACCTCGGCAATCTCTTTTGAGGCATCACACTTTTGATAGAAGGTGGTACCTCCTACCCCTCATGCTTCTCTTCCTAGGACTAATCTCCAATCTGACTCAGTTCATCAAGCCGGATTCACTCTCTTCCCTTCATGCTTTGGCCCATCCTTGCAATCACTCGTGGCGATTTCTGCCATGAAACCTAGAAAACTAAAATTCCAGTTCCATGCCAGGAATGTGATACAAAGTCTTGATAAAACTTCAATCCTTGCCGCTACATCTAATCTATGCATTGCAAGACCTCTCACTGCACTTTGGTTGCTCACTTTTGTGGCCATTGTGTGTTTCCTCACTTTTTTCTTGTGAAAGATCATCTCGAGATTCTTACCCACTCTTTTTCTTGCATATTTGCAATTTGCATTCCTTTGGGTCAACTCTGAATATGGATAGGGTAGCATCTAGGAATTGCAGTGCTTCCTCATGGAAATCTAGATTTTATAGTCCTTTGCTGATTGGTCATTCTTCAGTTGCTAATTCGCACCACTCACAAATTCTGTAAAGTTGTTTCTTGTCACTACCTAGAACTTCTTGAGCCCAAAGTAGTCACTTTCTTCCCGTGTACTTTCTTGGTTGGCATACCCCAAAGAATTTTTTTACAAGTTCTTCATATCAAGCTGCACTACTTGATACAAAGTCCTTGTAAGCTTAGCTTGCACTTTGGTATTTATAGGTAACATATAAGGCTTTTGTAGAAGCTTCTTAAGGAGCTTCCTAAAAGTTGTCTTCTTAGAGTGCAAGCTAAGTTAATTGGGAAGATTCTTGAGAAGCTTCATTCTAGAAGCCACCTACTTGGTGTGCAAGCTAAGCTAGCCGGGAAATTTCCCAAGAAACTTCCTCCTAAAAGTTACCACTTGGCATAGACATTGATATTTCAAGGTACAAAGAAGTTTCCATGATGCTTTTAGAATTCTCATAATCCTTGGCTAATTTGGCCTATTTGCTACTTTGTTAGTCTCAACTAACTCGTTTGTTAACTCCACATTGTTACAATTTTGGACTTGGATGATCCAAACATATGGGTGAGTGCATATTCTCAATAGGCAAGGATCTTTTGGAGAGTGATGTTGATGGCTTTTGAGAACTTAAAAATTGCTCAACATAGGGATACCCTATGCTAAGCTACTATTTGAGGAGGAGGTTATAGACCCTCAATCTATCAATTTCATCTAGTTGACTGTATATATCTATAGCAAATTGCACAAACAATGCTTGACGTTACTATAGGCCATACTATCTTGAAAGTATGTGAAGTCCTTGTGTCAAAAGGACATGATGATGTTTTTTGGAAGGATCATGTGCACAACTGTGTGTCATACCAACTCCCAAGCATTGATGACACTATGGACCCAAGCTTGGCACTTGTATGTGCAGGCTTGTAGTGGATGTTATGTGGCTCTTTTGGTGGAGTTGTTACTATATTGGTGTGTGATGGCTATTTCAGAGGATAGCATTTGGTGTGCTTGATCTCCCTTCACGGTGGTTCCTCAAAGACAATGGTTATGTCTTAGATGTACTTGACTTATAGCTAGTTCACCCTTTATGTGATAAAGATTCCAAACAAGTGACTACTAATGGGGCTTGATAGCACCTAGCCTCAATGTTGGCCCACCATAGGGCATATCACATACTTGGAGTAGATGACTATCTAGAGTTAGAGGGAGCTAACCACCGACTAGGAGGCAATTGTAGCATTGTAGAGTTCAAGTATAACTTATGTGTGAGTTGTGCTTCTATAGTGTATGATGTTGACAGCAATGTATATATGTATGACAATTGTCATGATATTTGTCACACTTAAGCTAGTTTGCTTGGATGTTAGAGTGGTAATGTTTGCAATCTCAGTTATTTCATATTTTGCTCATGGACTACTTGATAGTGGCCAGATTTCATGTTAGTGCTACTGATTACATGGTGGGACCCACCATCACTTACACCATTTTCATGCCAGACATACTATCAAGGGTGCTATTAGGGTTGGAGACCTATGTTGAGCAGAGAGGTAAACTTTCAAAGTGCAGCTCTAGAGAGCTCACTTCTCTGATGTTGAGCCTTTGATTTTCTTGGCTATGGTTAATAGAGGCCAACCAGCATCACTTGGAGTCTCTTAGCTAGAGTGGGTGTGGTTTGATTGTAATCAATGCTTGATTGTTGGCATATTGTTGAGCAGAAGATAGAGTTTTAGATCTGGTTTGAGTGTGACTTAATAGAAGAGTGAACTTTTTAGTATGGCACTTTAGAGTTTAGATCTGATTTAAGTATGACTATATAGAAGAGTGTTACTGATTATCATGGCACTTTAGAGTTCATGTATAACTTATGTGTGAATTATGCTTCTATAGTGTACAATGTTGACAACAATGTATATTGTATAGCAATGTATATATGCATGATGAAACTCATTTTCTTAATTTTATAGGGGTTTTTTATCCAACACAAGTAATTGCTCATTTCCTTAATTCTCACCTTGGGTTAAAGTTAAATCTAAGCAAGTGATGGAATACCACATTATTCATGTGTCTTTTCCCATAGGCATCCATTTCATATCTTAAATGGTCTTAGAAAAATTATAGTAGAATTGGATGACATGTTGATAAATTACCTAGAAAGTTATAAAGTAGAGGTCGTAGAGGAAAAACATACAAAAGCCATGTGGACCATAATGAAATGGAGAAGGGAGGTATAACCTAGCTCAACTTGGATTCAATTAAGTGATTCATGAAGAAGGATTCATCAATCCTGATGATCATCAAGATGTGGTTTTGGAATAAGAGAAGGTTCTGAGTATAAAAAACTCTTTCCCCAAAAGAAATGGTATTCTATACTCAATTTTTGGGAATACTAAGATTTGATTGCCTGGTCAATCAAATAGATGCCTAGAATTCTCAGACTGTTTATGGAGCATTGTATTGATTTGATAAATGGAGCAATTCTAGTTGGACTCAGCAGTTCTAGCAGTTGAACTCAAGTGAAAAATGAGATACATTATTGTTTATGGGTTGGAATTATATATTCCCAATATTAAGCATTGAGTAGATGTCCCTGACTATCATTATTCCAAAGAAGAAGATAGGAAAAATTTGGGTATGTCAAGATTTCTTGAAACTTAATGCAATCACCAAGAAGGACCATCATCCACTTCCTTTTACAAATTAAATTTTGGATCAAGTGGCGCGACATCCTTGCTTTAGTTTTCTCAATGGGTTTTTTGGTTATAACCAAGTTGTAGTACCCACATTTTTGTTTTTTTCTTATTTTGGAAAAAGAAGAGTACAAAAGAAGTCGAATTGTGCATGTATGGTACAAAAAGGCAAAGAAAGGTGTCTTTGGATTGTAACCCAAGGTAATGTGACTTTTAGTTAGAAGGCAAGGTACTTGGAATTGCCCTGTCAGCATACAACCCAAAGTAAGGAGACTTTGGCTTGGGGGTGCTCAACCCGAGGCGAGGACAGTGTAACAACTTTCCTTCGGGGTGAGACATTCAAGAAGTTACCACTCACAAAAATGGTGGTCATACACGTGAGGGAAAATTGATAATGATAGGAGCATGCAGGTTGTGTGATTTCTTGATAGAAACTCGAAGTGAAGATAGACGGAGAAGGTGCGCCACTATAAAATTTGGGCTAGAGACAAAGTGATAACAAGTAATTTTTCATCGCCATTAAGAAGTCATCTTATGGGAGATTGTAGGAAGGGAAGTGTAGTCAAAGACGCATTGGTGTGCCAAGAGGAAGTCAAGAGAGTTGTTCGTGGAATCAGTATGAAGAATAGCCCCCAACCCAAAGAGGAAGAGAGAAAGATGGGAAGTGGGAAGAAGAATTCTGAATTTGCAATGAGAAATGATGCAATTTGGAGGTAAGATGTGATCATGAGAATTGAAGTCTTGAGTAGGCTTTGGATCACATTCTTGGCATCGAAATGGAACGTTTGCTTTCCAGGTTTCATGATTGAGATTATCAAGAGTAAGTGTCTCGATGGCCCCAAGGAAGAAGGAAGAGAGGAAATCCGGCTTGATAGACAGAGTCGGATTGGAGATTAGTACTCGGAAGAGAGGTAGGCGCAGAGCATGGTACCATGTTCTTGAGGAAGGGAGAAGTAGCTGAAGAGACCCAAGAAGTGAGAGATGCCTTCTCTTTGAAGCACACAAAGAATGGCTACAAGGTGGAGAGCTATAAAGATCTTGTGAAGAGAGGTATTGTAAGTGCACTGATGGCGATCTTGAAGCCGGAGAGAATGACCTATGTGATGAAACATCAACCGGTATTCTTCCACAAGATGTTTGCAAGAGAGCCAATCAATTGGGCAAAGTGTTTTCACCAACGTACAAGACAAATGGTGTGGAATTTATGACACAAGTCGCCTCTACACTACATTGTGCCGTTTGCAACCCACTTTTATTTGGGATTTAACTTGTAGAATACAGTGGCAAGACAAAAGATGGTGCACACTTCCATCCCGATTTGAGAAAAGATGTTGATGCGGAGGAACAACAGTATAGCTTGCAAATCAGGAGCAGCAACAAGTACTATGCGTAGACAGGGCAGAGTGTGCAGTTGAAGGTAAGCACTATGAAGTCAAAGAAGAGGAGTTGACACAGAGAAGAAGAAGAAGTAGTGGCAGCGAGACCTAAGAAAGCTAGAAAGGTGAACCAAAGGAGAGATTTGGTGGTAATCATGTTGTCGGGCAAAGAGTCAGACGGGGAGGCCAAGTGCAAGTCTGAAGACTTGGAGAAGGAGGAAGAACCCGAGTTCACGCTGTAGAGTGGGGATGCAAGTAGCAACAGAGATGGTGGAGTGGAGATATAGTTAGCACCGGAAGAGGAGAAAGTAAAGATGGAGACGGCAGAAGAAGGTAACCCGAGACTTGAAGACGAGGTTCCAGAGTAGGAGGAGAAGAGGGTGACTATTCAGAAGGGAGTCCATTCCAAACAAAAAGTGAAGTATGAAGTGGGGCTGAGTAAGGTAAGAGAAGTGGAGAATGGAAGTTTGGGGAGCAAAGAATCCATGCCCATAAGGCGATTGCGGTTGAGAAGGCGAGTGTCAAGTGAGGAAGAGGTGAAGAAGGACAAAAGTCCACAAGTTGAGATAACTCTAAGAGAAGGAGTGGAGTATTTGTGGTAGATTGTGTGCCCTTTGTTAACCAAGTTAGAGCACAAGAATAAGGAAATACAGTCAAAGTGTTCGGAGGTGAAGACTATATTGCAGGTGTTAGCATGATTAGAAGAAGAGAACTCGGAGTTAAAGAAGAGTGTAACCCAAGGTGAGGAGGAAAGGGAAGTATTACAAGTAGATGCAGTAGTACAGAATCAAGTAATTGAGAACTTGAAGAAGAAAGTGGGGAATAGAGAAAGAATCATAGAGCAGGATGAAATAGTGAGAGAAATACAAGTAGCGGAGAATGAGATCTTGAAATAAGAGTTTGCTAATTCGCTCCTTGAAATTATTCATGCTATGGCAAGGGTAGCAGAGAAGGAGCAAGAGCTTGATAGGATGATGGAGAGTGTAGAAGAAAAGAAGCAACTCTGGCAAAGGGAGTTGATCTTGAGTGAAGTGCAATCGAAGCAATGCCTTGATAGATCTGAGAGGAATTGTAAAGTTGGTAATATTCTACATTTATGAGTGCAACACAGTGTTGATGTGAAGCAATTTTGATTGAGGAAGTTGTGCCTTCAGTGGAAGGGTGGAACACAATTCTGAGGTGAAGTTGTTTTACAGTGAAGTGCTATTTTCAAGAGAGACTGAATCATCACAATCAAGATTTTTTGGAAAGAATTGAAAGAGTTGTGATTAAGTGTGACAAAATTGTCATGACAAGATTCCAAGTCAGTGCTTGTTACTCTCTTCTAGGTGTGGTTTCTACCTGAGAGACTAAAGATGCAACCAAGAAGAACTGAAGTTGTTACTTTGCTTTGTATTTGACCAATTCTGAATAGTATCTCTGTGGGAATAAACTTTACTTACTTGATTACCGCAAAAGTGATATTTGTCAGGTTGTCACACACTTATCTATCCAAGAAGAAGACAAGGGTAAAACAGCCTTCACTATAGACTAGGGACCTATTTTATCAGATGCCCTTTGGATTGTGCAATGTCCCAACTACATTCTAGAGAATGATGAATGATATCTTCAAAGACTTCACACTTATTGGTTGGCCCATCTACACACTTACTAGCCGCATTCTCTACCATGAAATTGGGAAAACTCAGGTTCCAGTTTGATGCAGGGAAAGTAATACAAAGTTTACTAAGAACTTCAATGTGAGCCATCACGTTTAACCTCCTAATCACTGGGTTCCTCACTGCCAATGTAGGGCACTTCTTGATTCCCTTCATTCTACTCTCTTTTGTTATATGCTTCTGCAAGACAATTCTCCCATCCCTTGGACATGCAACTCTTAATCCTTATGGATTCCTCAAAACTTCACTCACTACCACTCATCTTCCCTAGTCTCTCTTTGGACAACTCCTCAAAGGCAAAGGAAATTCACTTGTCATTCATCTCTTTCTTGATTCAAAACTTGACTATAGTCTGATGTTTCTCAGTCATTCTTTGAATGCTTGTGTACCAAGAAATCACACCTTCTGCATGCACTTCTCCTGTCATTGTCAATTTCCTCTACTCAAGCCTTAGCTATTTTTGTGTGTAGTACAATCTTGAATTTCCAACCCAAAGGAGATCTATTACACTATCTTTGCATCAGGTTGATCATCCCAAGGCAAACTCTCCTTACTTTGGGTTGAACTCATACAGGATCCAAGTACTTTGTGTTTGACATAAAGTCACTTTACTTTGTGTTACAAACCAAAGACACAATTCTTTATCCTTCCAATGTCGTTTGGGTTCAATATGACTTCATCTGTACACTTCTTCTTCTTCAAAATAGAACCAAAAAAAAATAAAAAAAAATGTGGGTACCACATACCCCCTCCCTCAAATGTGAGCATCCTTGCAAACATAGATCTTGGGTACTTTAATAAAATCTGGGTCCACGGTCCAATATTTCCTAACTCTCCACCTGTTCACTCGAGTGGCAAATAGTTACCCTTCCAAATCAGCAAGCTGAATGGAGCCATTGTCATAAACGTGGGTCACATGATATGGTCCCATCCATTGCAAGTGCAACTTGCTTGGAAAAAATATTGGATAATTGTCGTACAACAAGACCAAATCTCCCTCCAAAACAAACACAAGCTTAATGTGTTTATCATGCCTGACTTTCCATTGCTCTTGTACTTCGTTTGTAGTTTGCATTGAATCATCTCTTTTCTCTTCCAACCCCATAAGTTGGTGAATTTGAAGTGCTTGACTTTCTTCCTCCGTCAAACGTTCTTCACACAAAATCCAATAAGTCGACACTTCAAATTCAATTGGCAATATAGGATGCAATCCATATGTTAAGAAGTATGGAGTTTGCTTGGTTGTTATCTTTTCTGTCATGCAATATGCCCATAATGTGGTAGGTAACTTCATATCCCAGTCATAGGCATAATTCATAGTCACCTTATTAATTATTTTACATAGAAATCCATTTGCTTTCTCTATTAGTCCATTGGCTTTTGGGTTATATGGTGTTGTCTTCCAATGTGTAACTTGGAAGTACTTGGTTATTGCCTTCATCATGGAGTCCAAAAAGTGAGTTCTTGAGATCATTGACCAAGTTTAGAGGACATCCATATCAGGAGATGATATTTCAAAAGAAAAATTCTGCAATTGTTTCCGCATCATCTCTTCAAGTAGCCTTGGCTTCAACCATTTTGGTTGCATAGTTAGTGCAAACCAAAATGTACCTTTTCCTCGTGACTTGGGTTACTGTTTGTATTGGTCCCACAAAATCAATTCCCCATTTCTCAAATGAGGCCAATGGCAAAATCGGTCTCAAAGGCAATTGGGAAATAGCCTTCGGTTTCCCTATTCTTTGACAGACATCACAACTATGAATGTATGCATGGGTATCCTTATACATCATAAGCCACCAATACCTTGCTGAAAGAATTTTCTTCATTGTATTCTTCTAGTGTCCTTGCAATGCCTTGGAGTGCAGGGATTTGATTACTCTCCTAGCTTTGTATGCCTCCAAGCATCTCCAAAGTTCATTGTCTTCCCTATTTTAAACAATGTGTTGTGCTTCAATTGGTACTGTCCCATCTTCTTGAGAAAAACTGCCCTTTGCTCTAGGTCCAGTCCCTCAAGACACTAAAGAGTATGCAAATAATGATATTTTGCTACATACCTCGTACTTCACATTGCTGTCAAGTAATACAATTCCTTGTTCAGGAATTGGTCTTCAACCTCCCATCTTGGTCTTGAGTTTCTAACCTAAGATAGGAAGTCCGCATTTGAATGCAAAGCTCCCTTCCTTACTTGTATAGTGTATGTGAATTCTTGTAGCAACAAGATCCATCTTGCAATTTGCCTTGACAAATCTGCCTTCTTGACCAGATGTTGTAAAGCATAATGGTCCATGTAAGAAAAAAAACTTGTAGCCCAACAAATAGTATCAAAATTTGTTGTAGGCATAAACCATTCTAAGGGCTTCTCTTTCAGGCATAGAATAATTTCTTTCTTAAACTAAAAGTTGTTGGCTAGCATAGTAGATTGGGTAATCCTTCTTCTTTTTGTCCTTCTGACTTAAGACTACTCCAATGGGCATGGACAAAGTGTCCAAATACACATGAAAAGGGACAGCCCAATTCAGGGCTCTCATAATTGGTGCTTCAACCAGTTTTTTCTTCACTAATTGGAAAGCCTTTTCTTGTCTTGCTTCCCACAAGTAGTCTTTGGACTTCTTCAGAAGCTTTGTTAATGGTGCAACAAGCACTATGTAGTTCGACACAAAGTGTCTATAATATCCAACATGTCCCAAGAAGGCTCTTAGCTCCCAAATGGTTTTAGGAGATTCCAAGGCTAAGATGACTTTCACTTCTTGACATCCACATCAATACCTCGACTTGAACTTGATGCCCCAGAAGAATTCCTTCTATCATGGTGAAGAAACATTTCTCCAAGTGTAATGACAAGCCAGAAAAATGATTTTAAAAAATTCAAAAGTTTGGCACAAATAATCCAATTGTATTTCTTGTTGGCCAAACATGCAAAAATCATCAATCAAGACCTCCACAAATTTGCACAAATAATCTTTGAATGTTGCATTCAGCATCCACTAGAAAGTAGCGGGGGCATTACACAATCCAAAGGGCATTGGATTGTAAGCATATGTGCCCCAATCGGTGGTGAATGTGGTCTGATCCTTGTCTTCCTTCTAATGGATACTTGATTGTACCCTAAAAATCCATCAAGAAAACTATAGCACGGATGACCAACTATTTGATCCAAGATCATATTAGTAAAAGGCAAGGAGGATGATAATCCTTCTTCATGACTGCATTCAATTTGCAAAAGTCTTGGCACACATGAATCTTCCCAATCTTCTTCTTTGGAACAATGAAAATGGGGGAGACCCACTCACTGTTCAAGATAGGAAAGATTATCCCGGTTCCTAAGTACTTGTAGATTTCATCTTTCACCAAGAGCAAGTACTTCAGATTTTGGCAATACTATCTTTGTTGCACCGGAACTGCACCCTTAACAAGATCAATCTAATGTTCTCCAAATTGGCATGGAATACCCAGCATTTGATCAATAGACCAGGCAAATACATCTTGGTACTCTATAAACAAGGCAATGTATCCTGCCAACTCCTTAGCCAAAACTTTTCAAAACTTTCCTTTAGCCAAGATGTCATCTTGATAGTCACCAAGGTTAATGACTCCTTGAATGTGACTGACTTGGCTTAACCCAAGTTGAACTGTGGTCAAACCTCCTTCCTCCAAGTCATTTTCACCCGAGGTGATGTCATATGGATCTTCATCTTCTACATCCACATTGTAGCATTCCAAGTAATGGACTTGGACTTCATCTTTGGAGTCATCTAAAGATAAGCAGAATGAAACTTCAGATTCAACTTTGTCATTGACAAAGTTGTCTCTCCAAGGTGGGGGACCTTTATCCAACTCACCATCACCAGCTTCTGGTCATCGGACAAAATGTCCTTAAACTTAACTTTTGCTGGTGCCAATCCACCACAACTTGGGCATTGTACAACCAAGGTCTTCTGATCAATAGTGGGTAGCCAATTTTGGTCATTGGCTTCAACACAATGTAATTCAATTTGAAGAGCGCCCCTCCAATGATCATCATTATGTTTGATAGAATACCCAAAGGCCGTCTCCTAGTTTGATCTGCAAACTTTAAAATGTGGGGTGTTGGCTCAAATGTGTGGTGTACTCCAACTGATTTGCAGTATCTTCAATCATGACATTAACACCAGACCTCAAATCAATAGGTATCAATGTTCTCATGCATCATGAAATCTCCACATCAACTTTGGGAGATCCCAGATCCTCCTACTCAATACGATAAATGGCCGGCAGGTCTTTTTTGGACATCACCCTTACTTTCTTGAGGGCCAAACTAAGTTGTTTCTTGTACAACTTATTGTCCTCCCACAGATGCTTGAATGCAATGTTTGCACTTGTTGATGCCAAATCCACCACAATATCATATTGCGGTACTCCTCCTAACTTCACTTTCTTCACCTTTGTCTTTGTATTTGAAGACTGACCTTGTTCGAGTTGGACTTTGAGCTACTTCAAGATCATGACCAGAGTACTGGTGGTCTTGACCTAAGGTTCTTTGGGTTTGCCCACCTTGGCTTGTATCAGGTCCTTTACTTTGGATCTGATGTTTGCCAAAAACATTGGAGGCTTCGTCTTTGTATCCTCCCCCAAACTCATCTCCCAAGTCCTTTGCACCGCTTCTTGGATTTTTGTCTGTAAAGCTTTAGCTCTGGCTTTTGCAAGAATTTTCTCCTCCTTTGCAAAAAGAATTGCTTTTGGGAACAACCTCTTTGCCTTTTGTGAAGACGAGGAAGTAGTACTCAGTTCCTTGGGTTCACACTTCTTCTTGCCCATGCATGTCTCAACTTTCAAAACTTCAAGGTCTGGCCATTCTCCTTCTAGGGCCAAACTCCCTTCTTGAGTTCTCTCTTCCTCAAGTGTTATACAATTTATAGCAGTGTCCCCTTTTGCCTGAAGCGTTGCATGCTCTGCTGGGGTCTGTACATATTTTACAGGCGGCTTTGGGTTGGGTGGATGAGGACACTAGTTGTCTATATGACCCAATCCTTTATAATTCCCACATAGTAGGACATACCCAATTTGCCATCTTGGCTCAGGACAGTTTGGATACCAATGTCCTATCAAGCCACAATTGTAACATGCCGCTGGTGCAACATTTTAGGGCTGATTTTGGCTGCCCATTGGTGGTCTTTGTGGAGGAGTATTGGGATTATACTCCCTTGGTCCATACCTTGGACCTTGGTACAATGTGCTTGCTTGAGGCTGTTCTTCTTGAGTTTGGTACACCATCTCTTCTTCCTCCTCGTGGTTCCATCCTAGAACCCAATCAATTTGTTGTATTGGAAATGCATTACAAGTATTGCATTTTGTGTTTGCATGGCCTCACTTGCCACATGTAGTGCACCATACATTGGATCTGCCAAGTGAAGGAGGCTTGTCTTTGGTCCCTTGCCCCAATCATCTAGATCCTAAAATCTGCAAACTCTCTTATAAGAGTATCCATCTTATTTTCTGCCTTATTTACACTCTTTGCTGGCGGTGTCAATGGTTTCTTTCCTCCACGTCTTTGTATTCTTCTTTGCTTTGACTCTTCTTTGGTTTCCAAAGAAGAACTTGAAGATGTGGAAGATTCCTCCAAAGAAGGGGATTTATTGTGAGAAGCTCTTCTTCTAGGCTTCTTCCCTTTCTTCTCTTGATTCCTTTGGTAATCGAATGAGAGTGAGCTGCCTCATATTGGGTGACATGTTTGGGATTTTGTCTAGGGAAGTTACATTCCTCTCCATGGCAAAGATACAAATCTCTAGTAACAGTCCTTCAAGGAACCAGGTAATGGCTTGGGCATTGGAGTAACCCACCACACCAGCTGTCTTTGGGACACGGTTCAAAAGGGCCATGAACCACTCAGAGTAGTCTCTCAACTTCTCCTTCCTTCTTCTATCCAAATCATTGAGTGTTGCAAAGACCCTTGTGTCGTAATCAACTTCCCAGAATTGTTCTAGGAAGTTGTTTATCAAGTTTGCCCAGTCTGGTAGTACAAACTCCTTCTAGGTTACATGATTAAACCAACTCTAAGCTTTCTTTTGGAACAGACTTGGGAAAATCCATAGGCTATTAGTAGATTCATGTTCCTTGTTGGCAAAGGAAATGACTTTGAATTCTTTGATGAATTCATCAAGGTCTTTGTCTTGTTTTGTCCCCTTATACTTATGATAGGCATGTTGGGTGTAATACTCCAAGGACAAGAGAAGAGAGAAAACACAGATTGCACACTCAAACATTTGATGCCCCAAGGGAGCACCTTCTCTTTATTATATAGACAAAGAGGATCTCCTCCAAGGAAGCTCCACCATAGGATTAGGGACACAGATAGGTGACATGTCAGCAAGCTCCACCCTTGGATTACTGACTTGGATGGGTGACCTGTCTGGTCTAGGTCCTATTTGGTTGGTCAAACGAGCTTTGACCGGAGGGAATCTTTTAGGGAATCTTCCTGTAGGAATCTTAGAATCACATGAGTAAGGTACCGTTGGAAAGCTCTCGACGAGACAAACCAGGGGGGAGGAAAGGCCAGCCTTTCATCCGTTGGGGGGGGGGGAATCTGCACATTTTTGAGGCCTAATTCATCCGTTTAGGCCTCCGAAATTGCCTTCAAAGATTTCAGGCATATCTTGGTTCCTACTCTATTAGAAGAAGTCCCCTTTTGGTGATACCTCTTTCTGATCTGTCTAGTCCATCATGTATAACATCCTTCCAGATGTTACCAAACCAATTCTCACCTTTAAATCATATGTCTAGCTATTGGTTCTAAGGTTCTCAAGTCTATTTCGGTTTCTGCCCTATTAGTAGAAGTACTCTTTTGGTGATACTTCTATCTGATCTATTTTGACCATCATGTATAACATCATTCTAGATGTTACCAAACCAAATTTCACATCTAGATCATATGGCTAACCCTTGGTATTACAGACCTCCCTCCTTTTAAGACGCAACGTCCTCGTTGTGCAATTGTTGCTCAAATGCTTGCACCAACACCGGTGCATGTGCCAAATTGGCAGCGGGTTCCCAGGTTGCTTCATAGAGAGGGTAACCTTTCCATTGTACTAGATATTCCACCCGCGGATGGCGAGTACCACGCATGCGCTTTTGGAGAATCCGCTCTACTTCATATTCCTCTGTGCCATCAATGATTGTCGAACAAGGTCAAATGTCCTGTGTGGAAGTACCTTGGCCTGATCGGGAGCATATCTGCGTAATAGGGAGACATGGAACACTGGATGGATCTTCATGTGTGGTGGTAGCTCAAGGTGATAGGCCACAGCGCCGATGCGACGAAGAATCAAGAAAGGCCCAATAAAACGAGGTCTGAGCTTACGAGATCCAACTAATGTGAGGTTGGTTGTCGATAGCCATACTTGATCCCCAACATTGAACTCCATGTGCCTACGGTGTGCATCAGCATACTGCTTTTGTCGATTTTGCGCAATCTGTAACTTGTGCTTGGCGCTCTCCACACCTTGTTGGATTCTAGAAACAAATGTGTTGACTGCATCAACCTTGGTAGTCACTAGACGGATCTTCATCAAGCTAGAAGGTGTGAAGGGATGCTCACCATACATGAGGAAGAATGGAGTGACCTGGGTGGAGGCATTCACTGAATTGTTGTAAGCAAATTCCACCAACGGTAGTAGGGTGTCCCACCTCTCTTGCTCTTCTAAGGTGAAGCCGCGTAACATGTCTTCAATCGTGCGATTAGCCCGCTCTGTTTGGCCATCTGTTTGTGGGTGGTAAGCTGTAGACATGGCCAACTTGGTTTTGAAGAAACCAAAGAGTGTTCGCCAAAACAAACTGGTGAATTGGGTGCCTCTATCGGTGATGAGTACTCTAGACAAGCCATGGTGAGCAAAGACTGCATCTAAGTATAGTTGAGCTAGTTGTGGAGCGGTCACCTCCTTGGTGGTAGGGCGTACATGAATCATTTTGTTGAGCCGGTCCACAAAGACCACAATGGAGTCAAACCCTGAGGTGGTCTTGGGTAATTCACAGACGAGATCCATACTCACTTGTTCCCATTGTTGGGTAGGAGTGGGAAGAGGTTGAAGAAGCCCTGCAGGAGCTTGATTAGAAGCTTTGTTCTGTTGACAAAGTAGGCAGCTACGCACATAGTCCATCACGTCGTTGCTCATCTTGGGCCAATAGTAATGGCGCTTGACTGCCTCCAAGGTCTTGTCCACTCCGACATGAGTTGCAATGGCCAAATCATGACATTCCGCTAGAATGGTGGTGCGTAATTCTAGGACATTTGGGATCCACAATCAGCCCTCTCGAAAGGTGAGTCCTTGGGTGCTGGTGACACCTTTGGACGCTTGCGCTTCTACAATCTGTGGGTCAGTTTTTGTAGTAGCTAGAATCTCTTGCCAGAATTCAGGGTTAATCTTAACCTCTACCGCCAAGTTGTTGGCCATTGGCATGCGGGTGAACGCATCTGCAAGTTGCTTCTTACCTTCCACGTAGGTGATTGTCATGTTGAAGCGTTGTCGCCACTCTGCCTACCGAATTTGGCGACGAGATAGATCCTTCTGCGTCTCGAGGTAGACTAGAGGTTTGTGGTCTGTCTCTACTACAAATGCCTTCTCGCCTAGGTAGTGCTTCCAATGCTTGGTTGCTAGAACAATGGCCAGCTCTTCTCATTCTGTGGTGTGGTAGTTGCGCTCTACCCGTAACAAATTTTGAGAGAAATATGCAATTGGATGCCATCCGTCATGCCACTCTTGTTGTAGGACTGCTCCTATTGCTACGCCTGATGCATCCGTAGCCAACTTGATTGGACGTTTTGGGTCATACCACTTCAAGATTGGTGCATGTAGCAAGGCGGCCTTCAATTCTTGAAAGGCCAACTCTTGTGCAGTTCCCCATGTCCACTTCTTCCCCTTGCCAAGTAGTGCCGTTAAAGGCTGTGCAACCTTGAAGAAGTCCTTGACAAATCTACGATAGAATCCCATCAACCCCAAGAAGCTCTTAAGTTGAGTCTAATCTTCTGGGGCACTCCATTTTTGAATGACCTCTATTTTATTTGTCAATACTTGAATGCCCTCTGCACTTACTCTATGCCCTAAGTAGTCTACTTCAGACTTGCCAAACTCACACTTTGAGATTTTGGCGTACAACTGATTGTCTTAGAATCTGGACGACCTCTCGTAGATGTTGTTTGTGTTCTGTCATCGTGCTACTATATACTAAGATATCATCCAAGAAGACAATAACAGACTTATCCAAGTATGGACGAAATATGTCATTCATTAGGCTCATGAAAGTGGCAGGCGCATTGGTAAGGCCAAAAGGCATCACAAGATACTCAAAGTGGCCATACCTAGTTCGAAAGGCAGTTTTGTACACATCCTCCTCTGCAATTCGGATTTGATTGTAACCGCTCCGCAAGTCCAGTTTGGTGAAGTATCTCGCTCCATGGAGTTGATCAAACAGGTCATCCATGCGAGGTAAGGGGTATTTGTTCTTCACTATTTGCTGATTGAGACCCCGATAGTCAATGCACATGCGCATTGTACCATCCTTCTTCTTCACAAACAAGACAGGGGCCCCATATGGTGATACACTAGGTTGGATGAACCCTTTCTGTAGCATCTCCTCAATTTGAGTCTTACACTCCTCCAACTCATGAGGTGATAGGCGATATGGGGCCTTACAAGGAAGTGTCTTCCCCGGGAGTGTCTCTATTTTGTGATCTACTCGCCTTTTAGGTGGTAATCCTGAGGGTAGATCATCGAGAAAGACATCTTGAAACTCATCCACCACATCCTTCAATTTCTCAGGAATTTGTCCAGCAAGTTGTGCACTCTGGACTTCTCTTATTAGACCCATAAAACATCTCTCGGTCTTACAGACGGTTGTCGTCCCTACGACATATAGAGGCAGTTTTTGCCTGTGTGATTTTTCTTTAACCCCAATGATTGACCATTGGTGGGTTCTCACTACTTTCTTCCTCCAATCCACCATTGGGTTGTACTGCTCCATCCATGGCATGCCTAAAATTGCATCATAACGAGCTAACTATATCACTCGCCACTCAATTGCTTCCTGATATTCTCCTACAGAGAGGGTTACCCGTCTAGGTAATGATTCAATCCTCTCTGTTTGCCCATTTGGTAACTCTACTTCTTCACTTCCATCTCTCTCTAGATACATTCCCAATCTGATTGCAACAGAGCGAGACAAGAAATTCTCTGTTGCTCCCGGATCTATTAATACTCTCACTTGATTACCTTCTAGGATTCCATTCACAACAATCAATTGTGAGGTTGCCTTTCGGGATCTTTGTGCATTATTCTTCTTCCTTCCCTTGCTTCTCTACTTCCTTATTGATTCAGTAAGGCCGCGAGGTACATTTACTGGCGATCTTTGTTTTCCAAAGTGGTTTCCACCTCCTCCTCTTCAATGTGCCTCTCCATGTTGTTCAAAGATCGCCTATACGTAGGCCGAGGGCCTCTAGGGAAACAAGTGCGACAATTGGTAGATATGTGCCCAATACGGCCACAATTGTAACAACAGCGTTGTTCTCCTCGAGTCCCTTCTCCTCGTGGGACTCCATCTCTTCATTCTTCTACCCGTCCTTGCTCTCCTTGAAGCGGCCGTGCTCCTCGATCCCAGAATCGAAGGTTGCCCAATTCCATCAGTACTGGTCCACCCATGTGTGGCATTTCTGCCCGATAATGTTGAGGTGGAACTACTCCTTCAGCTCCACCTAATGCTCCGGCTATTCTCTGCGCACAAGCAATGGCTTCAAATACCGTGCAAAGGTTTTGCACCATGACTTCTTGGCGAATCTGCTCTTTCAACCCTCGTTTGAAATTGTCGAGAGCCTCTGCTGGACTCATGTCGGTAATTGCAACTTGTAGATCCAGAAATGCCTCCACATACTCTTGTACGCTATTCTTCTGTCTCAATCCCCATAGCCGGGTTCGAGCCATCTGCACAGAATCCACCGATTGGAAATTCTTGAGCAGTCCTTCTTGCATTGCTGTCCATGTGACCTCTCTTCTCTTTGCCAGCATGGATCGTTCCCAAGCATCATACCATGTGAGGGCTTTATCGGTCAAGTACCCACATGCACACACGCCTGCAGCATGCTCTGTGATCTCTGTTGAGAACAATCAAAAATATCGATTCATTCTTGAGATCCAATTCTCCACTACTCCCATCATACGCTGCCCCTTGTAAAGCTCGATGTTGCAGGTCTTCTTCATCCGGAGTAGCAATGTGGCTTCATCGTTGATAGGGTTCGTAGGCACGAGTGCCTCTCCAAGTACTTCAATCGTAGGTATTGGGTTTTGAGACGGCTCTTCTTCTTGCATGGCTTGATCGTTCCTGAGGATCTGCACTTGACTTTGCAATGTCTCTATGGTCATCTTAATCTCTCGAAATTCATTCAACATCCCTTGCATTCCTTGCACCAGCTCTTGCAACTGCGGATCCATGGTGCCTGCAACACCCAATTGCTAATGTCTACTTCAATACAGAGTCAATATAATCACTCTGGAAGGCGCACAAACTATCGGAACTACCATTGGGACCTCAGAAGCTATCACTCGTTGATAATACTCCTCACCAAAATTCCTAACCACAAAATCTCTAAACATCAATTTCGGCCTCACTACATAACGGATTTCTACTTGAGTGTTGAAAGGGAGAGGATTTGGGACATTCATATCCATATTATCATAATAGAATGTAGATTGTCAAATCCCACTCTCTGTCATATATCACCACAGGTAGAATCACCGGGTTTGGTGAGTTCATCACTCTGTCCATGAATTCAACACCGAAGTGATAAACTAGCGATACTCTCATCTGCTCATGCTGGATGTACATAACCTTGATGTGGAATGGGTTTGAGAATGGAAAGCTAGGTGTGGGAAATTGTCCCCCCGGTGCATCCATCCCATCCGCTCTCCAAAGTCCTTCCTAAGTCTAGAGATTACTCTATGTTCTCCACCTCAAATTACTCAGTTTCAGTAGTTCGTGCTATTCCAAGAGGGATGATCCACTCTCTTGGACTAGAACACTCGCTCTGATACCATTGCTCCGAGGACAAGAGAAGAGAGAAAACACAGATTGCACACTCAAACATTCGATGCCCCAAGGGAGCACCTTCTCTTTATTATATAGACAAAGAGGATCTCCTCCAAGGAAGCTCCACCATAGGATTAGGGACACAGATAGGTGACATGTCAGAAAGCTCCACCCTTGGATTACTGACTTGGATGGGTGACCTGTCTGGTCTAGGTCCTATTTGGTTGGTCAAACGAGCTTTGACCGGAGGGAATCTTTTAGGGAATCTTCCTGTAGGAATCTTAGAATCACATGAGTAAGGTACCGTTGGAAAGCTCTCGACGAGACAAACCAGGGGGGAGGGAAGGCCAGCCTTTCATCCGTTGGGGGGGGGGGGAATCTGCACATTTTTGAGGCCTAATTCATCCGTTTAGGCCTCCAAAATTGCCTTCAAAGATTTCAGGCATATCTTGGTTCCTACTCTATTAGAAGAAGTCCCCTTTTGGTGATACCTCTTTCTGATCTGTTTAGTCCATCATGTATAACATCCTTCCAGATGTTACCAAACCAATTCTCACCTTTAAATCATATGTCTAGCTATTGTTTCTAAGGTTCTCAAGTCTATTTCGGTTTCTGCCCTATTAGTAGAAGTACTCTTTTGGTGATACTTCTATCTGATCTATTTTGACCATCATGTATAACATCATTCTAGATGTTACCAAACCAAATTTCACATCTAGATCATATGGCTAACCCTTGGTATTACATTGGGTGATAGGATATAAAGTCAGTCTTTGGCTTTGGGGAATCGGCTTTGGTAAGGTTGAACTTGGTGGACCCAAGGAGCTGGCTGGTATTGAAGCCGTGTTGACAGCCCATGGGTTCCAATTGGTCAAGTTCAAAATGGAGTCTTTGTCAACAATTTCTTCTTATCTGATAGTGTCAACTTTGACTAGAAACGGAACAAGAGGTTCAACACTTTTGGAGTGCTCTTGAAAATTCCCTCAAGCCAACCGAGGAATTGTTCGTAAGAGATGTTGGGACTCTTCTTCCATTAAGATTTGTGTTGTCTTTTCACAAATAGATTTCTTTATAAATTTGACCTCCTTTATAGCTTTAGGGGAAGTTGGTGTATTGGGTCATAACAAGCATGTTTGGCCATTTGCGTCTTTCTTCTTCTTGGAAGCTGGAGGCAAGAAGTATCCTTACCACCCAACTTCATGTTTCTTTTGTTTGAGTTCTCACAAGGCTTCTTGAACTTCATGGAGAAGTTGAAAATCTGACACCTCCCATTCAGTTTTGTCAAAAGTGGATTGGATCTTCTAGCGTTCTTCTTCTTCACAGTGCAAAGTTCATCTTTGAACTCTCTCTTCTTGTTGTTCTCTCAATGCAGACATTTATATAGGTTCAAAAACTAGTTTAAAATTTGGCTTTGTATTCTTCCACTTCTGAGATGTGTATCCCTGGCAGCGGTGCCAAAAATCATCCAACAACCTAGCATATATCACTTTTGCAGTAATCAGGCAAGTAAAGTTCATTCCCGCATAGATACGATTTACAATTGGTCAAAAACAAAGTCAAATAGTAACAAGCAGTTCTTCTTGGTTGCGTCTTTAATCTCTTAGGTAGAAACCACACCTAAAAGAGAGCAACAAGCACTAGATTGTAGTCTTGTCACAACAATTTGTCACATAATCACAAATCTTTCTGTCCAAACAAACTTGATTATGATGATTCAATCCTTCCCAAAAATGGCTACTTCACTGCAAAATGACTTCACCTCAAAATTGTGTTCCACTCCTCCACTAACTTCCTTCATCAAAATTGCTTCATATCAACACCACACTGCACTCACAAATGCAAAATACTACCAACACTACAATTCCTCTCAGATCTATCAAGGCATTGCTCTGATTGCACTTCACTCAAGATCAAACACATAGAATGAAGATCAAGGTTATGGAATCCAACATCCAACAAGCACACTGACTTGCACTTTGAAATTCTCCACACACTCACAAATACACCCACGGAATTGATACTCTAAATTAAGCTCAAGCAAAGAGCACTGCTTCATAGCACTTTGCTTTATCTATTCTCAGGAATATGAAAATTGAACAAAATTTTATTGCAAATGCCTCTTTTAAATAGGTAGATAAATTCAGCATTTATGTAACTTCCTTAAAATGATTTCTAACAACTTTACCAACCTATAGATTGGAAATGACAATGCACCTCTTCACATCTACCTCTTCCCATCTCAAAACTGGTGCTAATCTGATCCGATGTTTACTTCTACTTCTGCTTCTAAACCCAAGGAAAGTTCCTTCATCTCATGTACTTCGGGTTCTACAACTACTAACTCTTCTACCAATTCTAACACATCTTCACTCTGATCTGCAATTAACCTCATAGGTATTCTATCTCCCTCCTTATCTCACACCCACTCTTCTCTAAAGTCTCAAGCGTCGAATCCGAAGACACATGCACTCCTATCTCTCTTAGTTTGGGTCTGATATATACAGTATTTTGACGATTATCTAATTCCAATATAATCATACCCAGCTTTATAGAAATGTTATTCTCTACATCTAAGATCTTCCTATCTATCCGAGTTCTAAGACTGATTAACAAGGCATTGAAGTCCTTGTCCTTTGCATTTTGACTCCTTGTCTCCTACACAAGCAATCATAACTTGTGTAGCCTCAATTCCTCCATTCTTACTTGATGCATACTCTACTTTGCCTTCCAATTCGACCTCCTCTTCTGGTGGAATCATTTGGATTTGATTTCCCTCCCTCTGCCCAATTCTTCTTAATTTTTGGAGCAGCATTGGCAAGCTCTCCACCTCAAGTCAACTTCTCTCCTTCTTTCTTGGCAGGGGTACATACATCCTTCTATCTTGTCCTATTCTTGCATAGTGGTCATCATTGCTTCTCAATTGCCAATGTATTGTTGCTCCTTGTCATCGGCTTCTTGATGATGAAAGTGAGAGATAACCTTCTTCTTCTGATCGCTACTCAGCAAATTCAACCCTAAACTTGCTACAAAAGAAAAAAATTTGTGTAGTGGTGTCAAACTCCTCCAATTCAACACCATCTGCCATGTCCCTTGATAGAAATACTTTGCCTAGTTGATCAGCTCTCCTGCAAAAAAATTATGAAAGAACACCACCTGCTACTTTGTAATGTAGGTAGTGTGCTCAGATTTAAACAAGGCCATCATCACACTTACAATACTCCTCCACACTGGGTTCCAATAAGTCTCCACCTTGTACCCATTCTTCATACGCTTCAAGGTGAATGAATTTCTGATCTCTTGGGTTTCTTCTACAACTTCTCCTTTCCCCAAGAATGTGGCCTCATGCTCTTCCCCTCTCTCTTTGCCTAACACCAATCTACAATCCAACTCTGTCCATTGAGTTGGATTTCCTCTCTTCCCTATTGTCACCGGCCCATCTATACACTTATTGGCCGTGATCTCTACCATGAAATTGGGAAAACTTAATTTCCAATTCCATGCAAGGAAAGAAATATGAAGTTCACTGATAACTTCAATGCGAGCTATCACATCTAACCTCTTAATCATTGGGTTCCTCACTACCAATGAAGGGCACTTCCTAATTCCCTTCATTCTACTCTCCTTTGTGATATGCTTCTGCAAGACAATTCTCCCGTCCCTTGCACGTGCAACTCTAAATCCCTTTGGATTTCTCAAAACTTCACTCACTACCACTCCTCTTCCCTAGTCTCCCTCAAGACAACTTCGCAAAGGGAAAAGAAATTCATTTGTCATTCATCTCTTTTTTGATTTAAAACTTGACTTTATAGTCCAATATTTCTCAATCATTCTTTGTATGCTTGTCTACCAGGAAATCACACCTTCTGCATGCACTTCTCTTGTCACTACCAATTTCTCCCGCTTGTGCATTAGCCATTTTTGTGTGCAGTACAATCTTGAATTTCCAACCCAAAGGAAGTCTATTACATTGTCTTTGCATTGGGTTGATCACCCCAAGGCGAAGTCTCCTAGCTTTGGGTTGAACTCTTACAGATCCAATCCAAGTACTTCATGTCTGACACAAAGTCACTTTACTTTGGATTACAAACCAAAGACACAATTCTTCTCCTTCCAATGCCATTTGGGTTCAATACAACTTAGTCTGTACACTTCTTCTTCAAAATAGAACAAAAACTAAAAAAACTAAAAATGTGGATACCACACAATAGCTATAGTGTTGAGTCAAAAGAACAAGAAGAAAAAGGACATCCCATCTATTAGGCCAATAGGTAGTTGTTTGTGGTATATAAAATTTACACCATGGTAGAAAGGGAAGCACTTGGAATGGTTTATGCTTGTACAAGTTTTTATCACTATTTGTTAGGATACAAGTTTATCTTTCACATGGATCACTAGACACTACTTGGTGAAGAAAGCTAATCTATTGGGACAAATTACCCAATGGATTTTGCTATTGTAAGAATTCATCTATATAGTGCAGGTAAGGAAAGGAGTTTTGCATGAAAATGCAGACTTCTTGTCCAAGTTAGAGATATAAGAGCAAGAGAAAGATATCAATGCCTTGATGAGAAATTATATGAGTTAATGGCAACACAAAGTACTTTTTATGCAGGCAAATATCACTTCCTCCATACATTTCAATGCCTAAGGAAGCTTGATCTCAAGCAAAGAGTAGTGTTCCTATAGAAGATGGAACCTTACCAATTGAAACATAACATCCTTTTTAAAATGCACAAAGATGGGGCTCTTTGTAGATGTATGGAAGCATATGAGGTAAGAGGAGTAATTGTGTCCTTTCACATGGAGGCTTTTGGGGACATTATGGCTTCAAGAATATGGTGAAGAAGACTTTGATAGTTGGCTACTAGTGGCCGAAAATGTATAAGGATACACAAGCACATATCCAAAGAAGTGATGCTTGTCAATGTATCAAAAATCCTACCACCACTACTCAATGGCCATTAAAACCCATTTTTACCCACCCTCAACCCACCCTAAACCCATATAAACCCACCCTAAACCCATTTGAGAAGTGGGATATTGATTTTGTAGGACCCATTCAACCAATCACCAAGTTTATAAGGAAATGATACATTCTAGTGTGTACTGATTATGCTACAAAGATGGTAGAGGCTAAAGCAACCAGAAGAGATGATGGAAAAAAAATTGCAGAATTTTTCTTTCACAATATCATCTTGAGGTATGGTTGCCCATTGGAAGTGGTTAGCAATAGAGGAATTCATTTTTGAATTCATTAGTGGAGGCATTGACAAAATATTTTTAGATTAAGCATGAGAAGACCACTCCTTACAATCCAAAGGCAAAACGGGTTGATAGAGAAAGGTAATGGCCTACTCTACAAAATTTTGAATAAAGTGACTATGAATTATGCGTATGGCTAGGATATGAAGTTACCAACAGCCTTGTGGGCTTACCAAACTACAGAAAAGTATCACTACAAAGAAGACACTTTATTTCTTAACATATAGTTTGCATTTAGTCATGTCTATAGAATTTGGAGTATTATCATACAGAGTACTCTCCAAGGAGGGACTATTTGAAGAAGAAAATCATGAACTCTGCCTACACCAAATAATGTGGTTGAAATAGAAGCACAAAGATGTTTTGCAGACCACCCAAGAAGTACAATCATGAAAATTCAAACATGATCAAAGATTAAAGCCCATCAATATTAGAGAATGTGGTTAGTTGTTGTTGTATGATAAAAATAATATTCTTCTTGGGAAAGCTATAGTTTTGACGGATGGAGCCTTACCAGGTAATGCATATTTTTTAAAATAGATCTTTATAATTGGTGGATTTGGAAGGAGAGTGTGGATGGCGGGTATGTTGCTGTTGGAAATTAGATGACTGAAGGTGAAAGTAGAAACCCAAAGTATGTTTTTGAAGATGCTCACATTTGAAGGAGGAGGGAGGTTTATGGTACCCACATTTTTTTCTTGGGTAGAAATTAGAGTAAAATTAGTTGTTAGTATTTGTGACAACCCGGCAAATATCACTTTTGCGGTAATTAGGTGAGTAAAGTTTGTTCCTACATAGAAACGATTCAGAATTGGTCAAATGCAAAGAAAGTAATAAATGGGGTTCTTCTTAATTTCTTCTTTAGTCTCTCAAGTAGACACCACACCCAAAAGAGAGTAACAAGCACTCAATCTCAACAACTTGTCACAAATCTCACACTCATAATCACAACATAACAAATACTGTCCAAACAAAGCTTAATTATGATGATTCAGATTCTCTCAAAGATGGCACTTCATTGCAAAACAACTTCACCTCATAATTGTGTTCCAACCCTCCACTGAAGGCACAACTTCCTTGATCAAATTGTTTCACATCAACACTACACTACACTCACAAATGCATAATACTACCAACACTACAATTCCTCTCAGATCTATCAAGGCAGTGCTCCAATCGCACTTCACTCAGGATCAAACACACAGAATGAAGATCAAGGCTGTGAAATCTAACATCCAACATGCACACTGACTTGCACTTCAGAATTCTCCACACACTCACAACTACAAACACAAAGTTGATACTCAGAATCAAGGTCAAGCGACGAGCACTGAAATCAACACTTCGCGTTATCTATCTTTAGAAATTATGAATATAAAACAACATAAAATTGCAAATGCCTCCCTTAAGTAGTAAAGCAATTGACATTTACTAACAACTATACCGTTTTACAATAACTTTTCTAACATGCAGATCTGAAATGACAAACCACCTCTTCATATGCCTCTTCATATCTCAATACTGTTTCTACTCCGATTTGATGTCCACTTCCTCTTTGGCTTCAAAACCCGATGATCTTCCTATCACATCTCTATTGATTCTGATGCATATTCCCGAGATGGCTCTACCTTTAACTCTTCCCGGTACATCTTCAACTTGTCTTTGTACTCAACAGAAAGCATCTTCTTCTCCTCCACATATTGAGAACTCTCTAACTCAGCACTTCTTACCAAGTGTCTCAATCTTTCTTCTTCTTGATGTCAGATTGACAGCTCTCTCTGCCATGCTTGATCTTTTTGTGCTGCACTCTTCTTCAGGCCTTCTAACTCCTGCTCCATCACTGCTGCCATCACTTGCACATGAGTACTTTCAATGTGTGCTTCACTAACTTCCTCCTTCATCCTCATTAACAACATTGTCGGCTCTTTCAACGCTTCGGCTTGACACTACATCTCTCTTCCCCTCTTCTTGAAACTCTCTTGCAACTTCTCAAAAGTCTTCTTCTTCAAGACTATATCCAACTAAAGCTCCTCAACTTCTTCTTCTCTTTGAGCTACACGTTCTCACAATCCCTTTACTTTGTCTAGCAAAGACTTCACCATCTGCAACTCATTCTTCACCTCCCTTTGATCTTGCGGGATAACCTTCTGTTGTGCTTTCAACAACTCCAACAATGGAATCACAGCCTACATTAAGTATTGTAATCCTCCAAAGTTCTCTTTGTCTTTGGCCCTGTCTTTGTACTTCATCTCTTCTACCGGCTTCTTCTCTCGAAGTCTTGATCTTTGTACTTTCAGTGATATTGCGCCTGAGCTTCCTTCTTCCTTACCAGCTGAACTCAGTCCTGTAGGGTCTTCCTTCTGTTGCTTGGTCTCCATCTCCTCCACAACAAGGGCTACATAGGGATTATCACTTCCTCCCATACAATCAATCGCCACATGAAATTTTTCATCTTCTTTTGCTTCAGCCAATTGCTGAACTTCTTTTTCTCTATCACTCTCACTTCCGGATTCCCCACTTGGTAATGTGAGCTCTACTTCTTCTGAGTCTCCTCCTCTAGTCTCTATCTCCCCTTCAGACTCGGTTTCCATAATCTCTTCTCTCACCACCTTCTTACCTCACAAAGTAAGTCTTCAAGTCTTCCACTATGCTTGAGGCAACTCTTCCTCTTTGGGTTTAATCCACTTCTTTGTCTTTGGACTTCTTACTTCTTCCCTCTCTTGCTGTCCCACTCTGATGAAGTGATCATCATTGGCTCAGAGGTGTGTCATATAGTGCTGCTTTTCTTCATCTGCTTCTCACCGTAGATCAAGATGGAAATGTGACACCATGTGTCGCCTCTCCTCCATGGTCAGCAAATTTAACCCTAAGTGGAAATGTGTTGCAAACGGTGTGAAATTATGTGGAGGTGAATTAGTTTTCTAATTGATGACCATCTGCCTCCTTTGCTAGTGGAAGCACTTTGCCTAGTTCACCTTCACTCCTGCAAACATCTGGTGGAAGAAGACGGCCTGCTGCATGTTCACATATGTTGTTTGTTCAGGTTTGAACATAGTCATTATTGCTCCAATGATGCTTCCTTTAATCGGGTCCCGATAGGACTCCACTTTGCAACCATTAGTCGTACACGGAGCAAAGAATAAATTGTGAATTTCCGCAATCTCCTCTGCAGCCTCACACTTCCGATAGAAGGTGATCCCAGCTGCCTCTCCTGCTTCCTTCCCCAACACTAACCTCCAATCCGACTCAGTCCATCAAGCCAGATTTTCTCTCTTCCCTTTGACTTCAGGGCCTTCCTCACAATTACTGGTAGCTATCTCTGCCATGACTCATTGGAAACTGAAGTTCTAGTTCTAGGCTTAAAACATAATACAAAGTCTATTCAAGACTTTGATCCTTGCTACAACATCTAACCTCCAAATTGTGAAGCTCCGTACTATGAGTGTGTTCTTGACCTTCTTTGCCCTGATTTGATCTCTTGTTCTTTGGCACTGGAAAGCTATTCCCTCTCCTGGACGCAACACTATAACCCCTTCTAGACTTCAGAAAATTCACTCTCAATTGGCTTCTTGACACGCATTACTGTAGGATGACTACTCAAAGGAATAGGATATCTACTTGACATATTTGATTTCCCCTTGCGTAGTCGCAATTTTATATTACCCCGGATTGCAGTCATTCTTCAGTCAATTTCAAAATCATCTCTCCCTTCTTCTACGTGTTGATTTCCTATCACTGCAAAGGCATGCTTCTCCTACCTCTGCCATTTCTTGAAGTGTTCTTTTTTGCCATGTAGAAAGGTTGTTAGACTGTCTTTGTATTGGCCTTTGCTTCCTGTCCAAAGACAAGTTCTTCTTTGGACTTGTCTCTTCGTATCCCCCATCCAAGTACTTCCACTTTCTGACCCAAAGTCAACTTCTTTGGGTTTACTCCGAAGACGCACCCGTACATTGTTTCCTTTGTAATTTGGCTGTCTTACTAACTTCTTCTTCAAAAACTTAAAAAAAACAAAAAATGTGGGTACCACATACCTCCTTCCTCAAATACGAGCGTCTCCACGAACACCAACAATTGGTTCTTTATACAAAGTCGGGTCTATAGTCCAGTATTTTCAAACTCTCCACCCATTTACACGAGTGTCAAAAGGATTGCCTTCCATGTCTGCAAGTTGAATAGAGCCATTAGCATATATGTGCATAACACGGTATGGCTCCATCCACCTAAAATGCAATTTGCCCAGAAAAAATATTTGGCGATTGTCATATAACAGCACCAAATCACCTTCTTGAACAGCCACAAGCTTGATTCACTTATTGTGCCTACTTTCCCTCTGTTTTTGCACTTCCTTCATGGTTTGCATTGCATTGTCCCTTTTCTCTTCTAACCACATCAATTGATGGATTCAAAGATCCTGGCTTTCTTTTTCCGACAATCATTCTTCACAAAGAATCCGATATGATGGTACTTCAAATTCAACTGCTAGTATGGGATGCAATCCATATGTGAAGAAGTAGGGAGTTTTTTTGGTTGTAATCTTTTTTGTGGTTCTATATGCCCACAAAGCTGCAGGTAAATTTGTATCCCAATCATAGGCATAATTGACTGTCACCTAATTCAAAATTTTACACAACAATCCATTGGCCTTCTCTGTTAGTCCATTTGCTTTTGGGTTATAGGGAGTCATCTTCCAATGTTTAATCTCGAAGTACTTGATTAATGCTTCCACCATGGAGTTCAGAAAATGAGTTCCCCAATCACTAACCAATTCTAGAGGGCAACCATAACATGAAATGATGTTTTGGAAGAAAAATTCTGCTACTATTTCCACATCATCTCTCCGTGTTACTTCTGCTTCTACCATCTTGGTAGCATAATCAGTGCATACCAAGATGTATCTCTTCCTTGTGACTTGGGTCATAGGTTGAATTGGACCAAGAAAATCAATACCCCATTTCTCAAATGGAGCCAATGGCAAACTCGGTCTCAAAGGCCACTGAGAAGTAGCCATCAGTTTTCCTATTCTTTGATAGGCATCACAACTTTGAATATGGGTGTAAGTGTCTTTATACATCATAGGCCACCAATATCCTGCTGAAAGGATTTTCTTCACATTATTCTTCAAGGCATAGTGTCCTCCTAATGCTTCAGAGTGTAAGGACTCAATGACTCCTCCAACTTTGTATGCCTCCAAACATCTCCAAAGTACTTCATCTTTGCCCATCTTAAATAAAATGTTGTGTTTTAGTTGGTACGGTCCCATCTTCTTGAGGAAGACTGCCCTCTACTCTAGGTCCAGCTCCTTAGGGCAATGACAAGTATGCAAATAGTGATATTCGACCGCATACCTTGTACTTTGCATAGCCATTAAATGATATAGCTCTTCATCAGGAAACCAATCATTGACTTCCACGTCTTGGTCTTGAGTTTCTAACCTAGATAGGAAGTCCACATTTGAATGCAAAGCTCCCTTCCTTACTTGTACAATGTATGTGAATTCTTGTAACAATAAGATCCATCTTGTAATTCACACAGACAAATCTGCCTTCTTGACCAAATGTTGCAATGCATAATGATCAACATAGAAGACAAAATCATATCCCAATAGATAGTAGCAAAACTTCTTGCAAGCATAAAACTATTCTGAGTGCTTCTCTTTCAGTCATCGAATAGTTCTTTTCCGTAATAATTGTTGGTTGGCATAAGAACTTGGATAGTTCTTTTTCTTCTTGTCTTTTTGACTTAAGACAACTCTTATTGCCATGGACAAAGTGTCCACATACACATGAAAAGGGGCATCCCAATTTAGAGCCCTCATAATTGGTGCTTCAACTAGATTCTTTTTCAATACTTGGAAAGCTTCCTCTTGTTCTGCTTCCTACAAGTAGTCTTTGGGCTTCTTTAGAAGCTTTGTAAGGAGTGCTGCAAGCACCACATTTGTAGTATCCGACATGTCCTAAAAAGGCTCTTACTTCCCAAATGTTTTTTGGGGATTCCAAAGCTAAGATAACTTTTACCTTCAACATTGACTTCAATACCCCGGTTTCATACCTAATGCCTTAGAAGAATTCCCTCCTTCATTGCAAAGAAGCATTTCTCCAAGTGTAATGACAAACCAGAAAAATGACACCTTTCAAAAGTTTGGGAAAGATAATCTAAATGTACTTTCTTCGCCCAAGCACACAAAATTCATCAATGAAGACCTCCACAAAATTTGTGCAGAAAATCCTTGAAGATTGCATTCATCATCCACTGGAAAGTAGCAAGAGCATTACAACAACCCAACGGGCATTTGATTGTAAGCAAAAGTGCCCCAATCGATAGTAAATGTAGTTTTATCCTTGTCCTCTTCTTGGATGGATACTTGATTATACCCTAAAAATCCATAGAGAAAACTGTAACAAGGATGTACTTGGTCCAAAATTGTATCAGTAAAAGGCAAGGGATGATGATCCTTCCTTGTGACTGCATTCAACTTGCAAAAATCTTGGCACACTCAAATCTTCCCAGTCTTCAAACAATGACTAGAAGAAGAAGAAGAAGAAAGAAGGAGAAAGTTCAAAGGCAGCACATCAAATTATCAATTTGGATGACGATGAAAGTTTGGAGAACGATGTATTTTTGACAATACAAAGATCCCAACTTCATAGTAAAGCATCAAACTCAAAAGGGAAGAGCAAGCTTGATGAAGTATTGGAAGAAAAGGTAGAAGAGGAAGGAGGGTGTGAAGGAGTAGAGTACCTTCAAGATGTGGTATGTCCGCTGTTGCTGCAGATGGAGAAGAAGAAGAAAGAGATGCAAAGTAGACATCCCAATGTGCAGATTGTATTGCAAGTGCTGGAGAGATTAGAATCTAAGAATCTGAAGTTGCAAGAGAGTATGATCAGAGGAGAGGAAGAAAGAGAAATATTGTGAGTAGATCCAGCATTGCAGAAGAAGATAATGAAAATCTGTTAGAGAAGTTGAAGAAGTAGGGAAGAGAGTTGGCGCTAAAGGTGAAGGAAGTCATGCAAGAGAGACTTCAGGTACAAAAGTTACAAGCCAAAGTGAAGTTAGAGCAAGATAATAGCAGGGAATTGGTTGAAGCTAAGGAAGAAGAGCTTGATGCATTTTGATAAAGATTAGAAGAGAAGACAGCAGCCTGGAAATGGGAATTAACCAAGCACCATCAAGAAGAAGGATGGCTGAGAGATTTGGTGAACACATTGGAGGCAAAGATTGATCAGTATGTGTAGGAGTTGGAGGATCACACATTGGAGTCTGATGAGGAGTTGAAGATAAGTAGAGCTATGATGGAGGAGGAGAGACCAAAGAAGCAATCATAGAGCTATGAGATTAACCATTGAAGCCAAAGTAAGAATGGAGGAATTGAGGTTACATGAGTTATGATTGCTTGTGCAAGAAATGAGGAGTAAGAATGCAAAGGACAACGACTTGAATGCCTTGGTAATCGGTCTTAGAACTCGGATAAATAGGAAAATGTTAGATGTAGAGATAACATTTCTATCAAGCTGGGTTTGATTAAATTGGAATAAGATAATCTTTGGAATATTGTAAATATCAGACCCAAAGTAAGAGAGATAGGAGTGCAGGTGTCTTTGGATTTGACGCTTAAGACCTTAGAGAAGAGTGGGTTGCAAGATAAGGTTGTCAAAAGAATACCTATGAGGTTAATTGCAGATTAGAGTGAAGACATGTTAGAATTGGTAGAAGAGTTAGTAGTTGTAGAACTCAAAGTACTTGAGGTGAAGGGACTTTCCTCAAGTTTGGAAGCCAAAGTCAAAGTAGAAAATGGATTGGATTAGGACCAGTTTTGAGATAGGAAGAGGCAGATATGAAGAGGTGCATTGTCATTTTGGATCTACAAGTTGGTAAAGTTGTTAGAAATTGGTTTAGGAAGTTAGATAACTGCTGAAGTGATCTGCCTATTTAAAGGAGGCATTCTTGTTGTTTAGTTTTCATATTCTTGAGAATAGATAAAGTGAAGTATTGTGAAGTAGTGCTTGTTGCTTGAGCTCAATTTTGAGTATCAATTTTGTGTGTGTGTTTGTAACTGTTGAAAGAAATTCAAATTGCAAGTCAATGTGCTTGTTGGATGTTGGATTTTGTAGCCTTGATCTTCATCCGGTGTGTTTGATCTTGAGTGAAGTGCAGTTGGAGCAATACCTTGATAGATCTGAGAGGAATTGTGGTGTTGGTAGTATTCTGCGTTTGTGAGTACAGCAAGATGTTGATGTGAAGCCATTTTGATCAAGGAAGTTGTGCCTTTAGTGGAGTGGTGGAACACAATTCTAAAGTGAAGTCATTTTGTAGTGAAGTAGCTATTTTTGGGATGGACATCACAATCAAGTTTGTTTAGACAAAATAGAAAGATTTCTGATTATAGGTGATAAACTATTGTGACAAGATTGTGATCTTGTGCTTGTTACTCTCTTTTGGGTTGTGGTTTTTACCTAAGAGATTAAAGAAGAACTCAAGAAGAACTGATTTGGTTACTTTGCCTTGTATTTATCCAATTCTGAATTGTATCTTTGCAAGAACAAACTTTACTTACTTGACTACCGCAAAAGTGATATTTGCGGTAGATTCATCCGGGTTGCCACAATGGACAGGTGGACGTTCAAAAATGTTGGACCATGAACTTGGACTTGTACAAGAAAATTGAAGTTGATGTTTTGTGAGGATGGTCACATTTGAGGGAGGGTGTATGTGGTACCCACATTTTTTATGAGTTTTAAAGATGAAGGGTATGTGCAATCTGAATTGCAGCCCAATGAAGAAGAAAAGAAGGGAATCATGTTTTGAAGTAGACCCAAAAAAGTTCACTTTGGGTCTGAGAAAGAAGTGCTCAGACTAGACTTATGGAGGGGTAGACTTGAAGTAAGGTTTCTTTGTATTAGGAGGCTCAATCTGATCTGAAGAAATTTTAACAACTTTTCTTTGGGTCATGTCAATCAAGAAGGTACAAACAAAGAAATGGCTGAGTCATGACAAGGATAATTTGAGAGTGACATGAAACAAACATGCAAAATCTATCAGTGTCAATTTCAAATTGACTGAAGAATGAATATATCATGGAGCACTATAAAATTAAGATTTCATTGAGGGAAATCTAAAATGTCTTTAAGATATCATGTTCCTCTTAGTAGTCCCAAAGGAATGCCAGTCACAAAGCCCAAAGGGAGTTAGAATCATGCATCTAGGAGAGAGATAGTATTCCCATGACCTAAAGTCTATGAGTGCAATATGGCAAAGAAGGGTGCTAAAAAGAAATCCTCATTCATAGTGAGAAGTCTAGCAATTTGAAGGTTAGATGTACTAGCATGGATTGAAGTCCTAAGTAGACTTTGGATTACATTTCTAGCCTAGAACTAGAACTTGAGTTTTCCAAGGTTCATGGCAAAGATAGCTGCCGACAATTGTGAGGATGGCCCCAAAGTAGTAGGGAAGAGAGGGAGTCTGGTTTGATAGATAGAGTTGAATTGAAGGTTAGTCTTTGGGAAAGGAAGCGGGGGATGTGGCAAGAGTCACCTTTTATTGGAAGGGAGAGGCTTTAGAAGAAACTGCAAAAGTAAGAAATCCCTTCAGTGCTCCATGTACCAAAAATTGTTACAAGATGGATACCTATTGTGAACCAATAAGGCAAAGTATTGTTAGGGCTCCGATGACGATGTTCAAACCCAAGCAAACCACATACATCATAATGAATCAGCCAGTGTTCTTTCATCAAATGTTTGTAAAGGAAAAGGTGAATTGAGCAAAGTGCTTTTGCTAATAAATAAGACAAAGGATTGTCAACTAGTGGATAGATATGCCATTCCACTACCTTGTACCATTTGCATCACATTTTTATCTAGGGTTAATGTGGTGCCCACATTTTTTGTTTTTTTTCAAAATAGAGAAGAAGAAGTGTATAGAGAAGTCGGATTGCGCTTGTATGGCCAAAGAAGGCAAAGAAAAGAGTCTTCGGGATGAAACCCAAAGTAAAGTGACTTCGGGTCATAAGATGAAGTACTCGGAAATGCCCTGTCAGCATACAACCCAAAGTAAGGAGTCTTTGTATCGAGGGGAGCTCAACCTGAGGCAAAGTCAGTCTAACAACCTTTCGTCGGGGTGAGAAATTCAAGAAGGGACCGTTCAAAACTGGTGGCCCATACGCGTGAAGTACGATTGACAATGACAGGCGCATGCAGGAGGTGTGATTTCTTGGTAGAAACTCGAATTGAAGAGAGATGAGGAAAGCACAACTCTATAAAAATCAGGCTTGCGACAAAGCAATGTTGAGCAATTTTCCTTTGCCGTTGAGAAGTCGTCCTATAGGTGATCGTGGGAAGGGAAATAGAGTTGAAGATGCGCTAGTGTGTAAGGGAGAAGTAGCGAGAGTGAAACCAAGAGATAGTGAGAAAGTAAGAGAGATGGGAGGAGGAAAGAAGAACTTGAATTTGCAGTGAGGAATCAAGCGATTTGAAGGTTGGACGTAATCGTAGGAATCAAAGTCTTGAGCTGACTTCGGATTACGTTCTTGGCATGGAACTGGAATGTTAGTTTTCCAAGTTTCATAACTGAGATCATCGAGAGCAAGTGTCTCGATGGACCTGAGGAAGAATGGAAGAGAGGAAATCCGGCTCGCTGGACAGAGTCAGATTGGAGATTAGTACTTGGAAAGGAAGCAGGCGCTGAGTAGGGTGCCACGTTCTTGGGGAAGGAAGAGATAGCTGAAGAAACCCAATAAGTGAGGGATGCATTCTCCTAAAGCGGATGAAGAATGGATACAAAGTGGAGAGTTATAAAGATCAAGAGGGGGATTGTGAGTGCTTTGATGGCAATCCTGAAGTTGGAGAGAACAACCTATGTGTGAAACACCAAGCGGTGTTCTTTCACAAATTGTTTGCAGGAGAACCAATAAATTGAACGAGGTGCTTCCATGGAAGGACGTGACAAATGGTGTGGAATTTTGGGATAAATTGCCTCCACATTACATCATGCCATTTGCAGCACACTTCTACCTTGGGTTGAATTTGCTGAACTCGGTGGAGCAAACTCGAATGGTGTCGCATTTCCATCCCAACTTAAGAAGAGAAGTCGATGTAGAGGAGCAGCAGTACATCCTTCAAATCCAAAGCACAGACGAGCACTACAAGAAGACGGGGAAGAATGTGGAGATAGAAGCGAGTACTCCAAAATTGAAGAAGCAAAGTCGGTAGGCCAAAGCCAAAAACAAGACAAAACCTCGGAAGACCAAGAGAGGAAACCCGAGGCGAGGAATGGTGGTGATCAAGTCAAAAGACGAAGACTCGGAAGGTGAAGCCGAGTGCAAGTCCAAAGATTTGGAACACGAGGAGGAACCCGAGTTAACGCTACAAAGTGGAGATACGAGTAGCAATAGTGATGAAGGTGGAGAAATGACGTTGGTGCTAGCTGCTGCCGAGGAGGAAGAAGAAGTGCAGGCGGAGATCGAGGGCGAGGACAACACGAAGTTGGAGGATGAGATACCTGAGCCCAAAGAGCAGAAGTCTACGATTCAGAGGGGAGTTTGCTCAAGACGCAAGGCGAAGTGTGATGCAGGTCCGAGTAAAGTAAAAGAAGAAGTGAATGAAAGCTCGGGAAGCGAGGCGTCAGTTCCAATACGAAGACTGCAGAGATGAAGGCGAGTATCGAGTGAACATGAAGTGAGAAGGGAGATTGCTACGCAAGAGGTAGTAGCATGCGATGGAGTAGAGTACCTGTGGAAGATCATGTGTCCACTGCTAGTGAAATTGGAGCACAAGAAGAAGGAAATGCAGTCAACTTGTCCAGAAGTGAAGACTGTTTTGCAGGTCTTAGCGAGATTAGAAGAAGAGAACTTGGAGTTGAAGAAGATCATAAACCAAGGTGAGGAGGAAGGTGAAGTACTACGAGCGGAGGCAGTAGTGAAGACTCAAGTAATTGAAGACTTGAAGACAGAAGTGAGATATTGAGAGGAGCTTGTTAAGAAGAGTGACATAACGAGGGAAAGACAAGTAGCATAGTATGAGATTTTGAAGCAACAGTTTGCTGATTCAAGAGTAGAACTTATCCATGCTATGGCGAGGGTAGCAGCAAAGGAACAAGAGCTCGATAGAGTCATGGAGAGTGTAGAAGAGAAGAAGCAACTCTGGCAAAGGGAGTTAGTAGCACGATATAGGGAAGAAGGAGGCTACAAGAGTTACTTCGTAATTAGGAAGATAAGATTGTATAGAAGGAGAAGGAGAAGGAGAAGGAAATGGTGAAAGCCGAGTTCGAAGCAGAGTTGGCGATGTACAGGGAGGATTGGCTTGCAGATCGAGAGCAAGAAAGAAAAATGCGGTTGGAGCCATTGAAGGAGATTGTCCTCAGGATGAACGTGATGTTAAGTATAGAGGCCAGCATTCAAATTGAAGAAATGAGGCTGCATGAGTTGAAATTGTTGGTGCAGGAGACGAGGCAAAGACAAGCAAAAGATATAGGTTTAAATGTGTTGTTGATAAGTCTCAGGACTCGTGTAGATAGGAAGATAATATCACGATTAGATTAGACTTAGTAAAGTTGGAAATAGATAAACTTTGGAAGGATGTTAGAGCCAAACCCAAAGTAGATAACATAGGAGTGCAGATGTCTTCGGAGTTACCATCAGAGACATTGGAGAAGAGTGGGTCAGGAGATAAGGAGTTAGATAAGTTACCCACTAGTGTATTTCAGATCAAGAAAGAGAGTTGCTGGATCTAGTAGAAGAATTAGAAGTTGTGAAACTCAAGGACAGAATAGTAGGAAGTAAATTTACTTCAGGTTCGGTTTGAAAGCCGATGACGAAGTAGACATCAGATCGGAGTAGTAACAGTATTGAGATTTGAAGAGGCAGATGTGAAGAGTTGCATTTTCAGTTCGGATCTGCAGGTTAGAAGAGTTGTCATAGAACGGTATCATTATTAGAACTGTCGATTGCTTCACTACTTGAGAGTGACATTCGCAATATCATGTTGTTTAGTGCTCATAATTCTAAGAATAGATAAAGCGAAGTGCTGTGAAGTAGTGCTCGTCACTTGAGCTTGATTCCAAGTATCAATGTTGTACTTGTGTTTGTGAAGTGTTGGAAGAATTTCGAAGTGCAAGTCAGTGTGCTTGTTGGATGTTGAATTCCGTAGCCTTGATCTTCATTCTGTGTGTTTGATCCTGAGTGAAGTGCAATTGAAGCAATGCCTTGACAGATCTGAGAGGAATTGTAGTGTTGGTAGTATTCTGCATTTGTGAGTGCAGTGCGAGGTTGATGTGAAGCAATTTCAATCGAGGAAGTTGTGCCTTCAGTGGAGGGGTGGAACACAATTCTGAGGCAAAGTCATTTTGCAGTGAAGTGTTGTTTTTGGGAGAATCTGAATTGTCACAATCAAGATTGTTTGGAAAGATTTGATGGAATTGTGATTAAGGAGTGTTACTTTGTGACAAGACTGCGAGTTAGTGCTTGTTACTCTCTTCTGGGTGAGGTTTCTACCTAAGAGATTAAAGACGCAACCAAGAAGAACTACATGTTATTTTTTGAGTTTGTATTTGACCAATTTTGACTCGTATCTCTGCAAGAACAAACTTTACTTACCCGAAAAGTGATATTTGCCGGGTTGTCACAGTTAAACTTGATGATGATGGAGGAGAAACACAAAATGGTTTCACATTTCTACCCAGTCTGCACCGAGAGCCAAATGCAGATGAGCAACATTATATCTTGCAAATTTGAGCATGCAATGAACACTTTGCTATTATGGGACAAAAGAAGAGTGTGGCGGTGACCATTTTGAAGATGAAGAAGTAGAATAGACCCAAAGATGTGGTCCCACCGATTAAGCCACAAAAGGTAAGAAGATTGAACCTGAGAGGTGAGGTAGCGGTAATGGACCTATCTTTGGGAGCAAAATCTGATGGTGAGGCTCAGTCCAAGGGAGAAGACTCAAAGGAGGATGAAGATGAACTCACTTTGCAGAGTAGGGATTCAAGCAGGAGCCCAAAGTCTAGCAGTCAAATGACAAAGTGGCTATGAAGAGGATGAGGAGCTCCATGTGGCAATTGATTGTATGGAAGGAGGAGCTGCTACCCATTTGGAATTACTTGGAGTAGAGATGGAAGAAGAGAGAGAAGAGGAACCAAAAATGGTGGTCCAAAAAAGAGTGAGGTCAAAGAGAGGACTGCAAACTATAATTGCAGGTCTGAGTTGAGTAAAGGACTAAGAAGCAAGCTCCGAAGAAATGACTTTGAAGATGAGAACATCACAACTTTGGAGTAAGGCACTAAAGGAGGATTTGCCTATCAAAGCCAAGTATGAATACCACAAGGTTCATTTGAGTATTTTTATTTGTCAGTGATCATTTATCCTTTGTTATTGCAATTGAAGAAGAAGAAGAACAAGATACAAAAAGATTATTAAGAGGTGATAGATGAGTTGAAGGTGATGAAGTTTCTCAGCAAAGAAGCTTGGGATTTAATGGAGAAGTTAACCCAAAGAGAAGAAGAAGCCAAAGAACTTTGGGTGGATGCAATACTTTGGAAGAAGACTCTTGAGAACTTGCAAGAGATTTTTGAAAAGCATGGGAGAGAGCTTGACTATCAAGCTTAAGAATTGAAGAATCAGAAGGCAGAGTTTGAGAAGATGAAGAGCAAAGTTGGTGAAGCGTGCATTAAAGTGATACACTCAAAAGCCATTGCAGCAGTAATGGGGTAGGAGTTGGAAAGTTTAAGGTCAAGTGCAACGGAGAAAGATCAAGCATGGTAGAGAGAGTTGACAATAGAAGTTGAGACGAGGAAAGATTGTGAGGTTTGGTTAGAAGTGCAGAACTCCAGATTGCTCAGTATGTGGAGGAGAAGAAGATGTTGACTATTGAGTACAAAAAAATTTGCAGATGTATCATGAAGAGTTGAAGATGGAGAGAACTCATGGTTATACATCAAAATTGGTATGAGAAATTATAGGGAGGATGAAGGCAATGTTGAGTACAAAAGTAGAAATAAAGTTGGAGGAAGCCAAATTGCATGAGTTGAAGTTGTTGTTGCAAGAGATGAGAAGAGAGAGGCGAAAAACATTGAATTCAATAATCTTTTGATTTGCTTGTGAGAGAGGGTAGATAGGAAGATGTTAGAAGTAGGAGATAATGCAAGTCTCAAATTAGATTTAGTTAAATCAGATTTAGATAAACTTTGGAGTGGTGTGAAGGAAGAACCTAGTTGCAAATTAGTAGAGGTAGGAGTGCAAGTGTCTTTGAATGAGTTACCCAAGACATTAGAGAAGCTAAACTAGAGAAAGAGAATGTAACCAGTAGATTGATGACTTCAGTTTCAATTCAAATTGAAGAAATGATAGTAGAAGAAATTGTAGTTGAACCCAAAGTAGAGGAAGTGATTGAAAGTAATTCTGGTGTAGAAGCTAAAGTTGAGGTAGACATCAGATTGGATTAGTAATAGATTTAAGATTTGAAGAAGTGGAATGTCATTTGGATCTACAAGTTGGTAAAGTAGTAGTTGAAATGATATATAGTTAGATAATTGTTGTAATTCTATGCATATTTAAAGGAAGCATTCATAAGGAATTTTTTTCAGTATTGTTATTCTGAAGTTGAGTAAAGCAAAGTGTTGTTGTAACTCAATGCTTGTTGTTTCAGCTTAATTTTGGATATCGATCATGTGTATGTGTTTGTGAGTGTTTAGAGAAGTTGATCTTCAAGTCAATATGTGTTGGATGCTAGATTCCATAGCACTACTATTTGTTCTATGTGTTTGATCCTAAGTGGATAGCAACTAAGGCAATGGCTTGACAAATCTGAGGAATTGTAGTGTTGGTAGTATTTTACATTTGTGATCACAATACAAGATTGATGCAAAGCAATCTCAATTGAGGAAGTTGTGCCTTCAGTAGAAGGATGGTACACAATTGCAAGGTGAAGTTGTGTCTTCAGTTGAAGGATGGTACACAATTGCAAGGTGAAGTTGTTTCAAGGTGAAGTAGCCTTCTTCAAGAAGAACTAAATCATCATAATTAGTGTCAATTTGGAAAGGATTTGAAGAATTGTGATTATAGGTGTTGGAAATTGTGACAAGATTGCAATCAAGTGCTTGTTACTCTCTTCTAGGTGTGGTTTCTACCCAAAAGATTAAAAATGCAACCAAGAAGAACTGTTTGGTTATTATTTTACTTCATATTTAACCATTTCTGACTCGTATCTCTATGGGAATGAAATATTACTTGTTGATTACCACAAAAGTGATACTTTTTGGGTTGTCATACCTTGTGAAGTAGGCCTTTAGCAGGAAGAACCTATAGTTTGGGTCATCTTGGCTGCACAATCTTGTGTGCAGCCATAGTCAGACAAAGAGATGAAACTTCTTGTAGACACTTATTGTAATACCAAGGGTTAGCCATATGATCTAGATGTGAAATTTGGTTTGGTAACATCTAGAATGATGTTATACATGATGGTCAAAATAGATCAGATAGAAGTATCACCAAAAGAGTACTTCTACAAATAGGGCAAAAACCGAAATAGACTTGAGAACCTTAGAACCAATAGCTAGACATATGATTTAAAGGTGAGAATTGGTTTGGTAACATCTAGAAGGATGTTACACATGATGGACTAAACAGATAAGAAAGAGGTATCACCAAAAGAGGACTTCTACTAATAGAGTAGGAACCGAAATATGCCTAAAATCTTTGAAGGCAATTTCGGAGGCCTAAACGGATGAATTAGGCCTTGAAAATGTGCAAATTCCCCCCCCTCTCAATGGAGGAAAGGCTGGCCTTCCATCCCCCCTGGTTTGTCTCGTCAAGAGCTTTCCAATGGTACCTTCCTCATGTGATTCTGAGATTCCTATAGGAAGATTCCCTAAAAGATTCCCTCCGGTCAAAGCTCGTTTGACCAACCAGATAGGACCTAGACCAGACAGGTCACCCATCCAAGTAAGTAATCCAAGGGTGGAGCTTGCTGACATGTCACCTATCTGTGTCCCTAATCCTATGGTGGAGCTTCCTTGGAGGAGATCCTCTTTGCCTATATAATAAAGAGAAGGTGCTCCCTTGGGGCATCGAATGTTTGAGTGTGCAATCTGTGTTTTCTCTCTTCTCTTGTCCTCGGAGTATTACAATGGTATCAGATTGAGTGTTCTAGTCCAAGAGAGTGGATCACCCCTCTTGGAATAGCACAAACTACTGAAACTGAGTAATTTGAGGTGGAGAACATAGAGTAATTGCTAGACTTAGGAAGGACTTTAGAGAGCGGATGGGATGGATGCGCCGGGGGGATAATTTCCCGCACCTAGCTTTCCATTCTCAAACCCATTCCACATCAAGGTTATGTACATCCAGCGTGAGCAGATGAGAGTATCACTAGTTTATCACTTTGGTGCGGAATTCATGGACAGAGTGATGAACTCACCAAACCCGGTGATTCTACCTGTGGTGATATATGACAGAGAGTAGGATTTGACGATCTACATTCTATTATGATAATATGGATATGAATGTCCCAAATCCTCTCCCTTTCAATACTCAAGTAGAAATCCGTTATGTAGTGAAGCCAAAATTGATGTTTAGAGATTTTGTGGTTAGGAATTTTGGTGAGGAGTATTATCAACGAGTGATAGCTTCTGAGGTCCCAATGGTAGTTCAGATAGTTTGTGCGCCTTCAAGAGTGATTATATTGACTCTATATTGAAGTAGACGTTAGCAATTGGGTGTTGTAGGAACCATGGATCCGCAGTTGCAAGAGCTGGTGCAAGGAATGCAAGGGATGTTGAATGAATTTTGAGAGATTAAGATGACCATGGAAACATTGCAAAGTCAAGTGCAGATCCTCAAGAACGATCAAGCCATGCAAGAAGAAGAGCCGTCTCAAAACCCAATACCTACGACTGAAGTACTTGGAGAGGCACCCGTGCCTACGAACCCTATCAATGATGAAGCCACATTGCTACTCCGGATGAAGAAGACCTGGAACATCAAGCCTTACAAGGGGCAGTGTACGATGGGAGTAGTGGAGAATTGGATCTCGAGAATGAATTGATATTTTCGATTGTTCTCAACAGAGATCACAGAGCATGCTGCAGGCGTGTTTGCATGTGGGTACTTGACCGATAAAGCCCTCACATGGTATGATGCTTGGGAATGATCCATGCTAGCAGAGAGAAGGGAGGTCACATGGACAGCAATGCAAGAAGGACTGCTCAAGAATTTCCAATCGGTGGATTCTGTGCAGATGGCTCAAACCCGACTATGGGGATTGAGACATTGAAGAATAGCATACAAGAGTATGTGGAGGCATTTCTGGATCTACAAGTTGCAATTACCGACATGAGTCCAGCAGAGGCTCTTGACAATTTCAAACGAGGGTTGAAGAGCGGATTCGCCAAGAAGTCATGGTGCAAAACCCTCGCACGGTATTTGAAGCTATTGCTTGTGCGTAGAAAATAGCCGGAGCATTAGGTGGAGGTGAAGGAGTAGTTCCACCTCAACATTATCGGGCAGAAATGCCACACATGGGTAGACCAGTACCAATGGAATTGGGCAACCTTCGATTCTGGGATCGAGGAGCACGGCCGCTTCAAGGAGAGCAGGGACGGGTAGAAGAACAAAGAGATGGAGTCCCACGAGGAGAAGGGACTCGAGGAGAACAATACCATTGTTACAATGGTAGCCGTATTGTGTACATATCTACCAATTGTCGCACTCATTTCCCTAGAGGCCCTCGGCCTTTGTACAAGCGATCTTTGAACAACATGGAGAGGCACATTGAAGAGGAGGAGGTGGAAACCACTTTGGAAAACAAAGATCACTAGTAAATGTACCTCGCGGCTTTACTGGCTCAATAAGGAAGCAGAGAAGCGAGGGAAGGAAGAAGAATAATGCGCAAAGATCCCGAAAGGCAACCTCACAATTGATTGTCGTGAATGGAATCCTAGAAGGTGTAATCAAGTAAGAGTATTAATAGATCCGGGAGCAACAGAGAATTTCTTGTCTCGCTCTGTTGCAATAAGCTTGGGAATGGATTTAGAGAGAGATGGAAGTGAAGAAGTGGAGTTACCAAATGGGCAAACAGAGAGGATTGAATCATTACCTAGACGGGTAACCCTCTCTGTAGGAGAATATCAGGAAGCAATTGAGTGGCGAGTGATACAGTTAGCCCGTTATGATGCAATTTTAGGCATGCCATGGATAGAGCAGTACAACCCAATGGTGGATTGGAGGAAGAAAGTAGTGAGAACCCACCAATGGTCAATCATTGGGGTTAAAGAAAAATCACATAGGCAGAAATTGCCTCTATATGTTGTAAGAACAACAACTGTCTGTAAGACCGATAGATGTTTTATGGGTCTAATAAGAGAAGTCCAAAGTGCACAACTTGCTAGAAAAATTCCTGAGAAATTGAAGGATGTGGTGGATGAGTTTCAAGATGTCTTTCCCGATGATCTACCCTCAGGATTACCACCTAAAAGGCGAGTAGATCACAAAATAGAGACACTCCCGGGGAAGACACCTCCTTGTAAGGCCCCATATCGCTTATCACCTCATGAGTTGGAGGAGTGTAAGACTCAAATTGAGGAGATGCTACAGAAAGGGTTCATCCAACCTAGCGTATCACCATATGGGGCCCTTGTCTTATTTGTGAAGAAGAAGGATGGTACAATGCGCATGTGCATTGACTATCGGGGCCTCAATCAGCAAACAGTGAAGAACAAATACCCCTTACCTCGCATGGATGACCTGTTTGATCAACTCCATGGAGCAAGATACTTCACCAAATTGGACTTGCGGAGTGGTTACAATGAAATCCGAATTGCAGAGGAGGATGTGTACAAAACTACCTTTTGAACCAAGTATGGCCACTTTGAGTATCTTGTGATGCCTTTTGGCCTCACCAATGCGCCTGCCACTTTCATAAGCCTAATGAATGACATATTTCGTCCATACTTGGATAAGTCTATTATCGTCTTCTTGGATGATATCTTAGTATATAGTAGCACGATGACAGAACACAAACAACATCTACGAGAGGTCCTCCAGATTCTAAGATAGAATCAGTGGTACGCCAAAATCTCAAAGTGTGAGTTTGGCAAGTCTGAAGTAAACTACTTAGGGCATAGAGTAAGTGCAGAGGGCATTCAAGTATTGACAGATAAAATAGAGGTCATTCAAAAATGGAGTGCCCCAGAAGATCAAACTCAACTTAAGAGCTTCTTGGGGTTGACAAGATTCTATCGTAGATTTGTCAAGGACTTCTCCAAGGTTGCACAGCCTTTAACGGCACTACTTGGCAAGGGGAAGAAGTGGATATGGGGAACTGCACAAGAGTTGGCCTTTCAAGAATTGAAGGCCGCCTTGCTACATGCACCAATCTTGAAGTGGTATGACCCAAAACGTCCAATCAAGTTGGCTACGGATGCATCAGGCGTAGCAATAGGAGCAGTCCTACAACAAGAGTGGCATGACGGATGGCATCCAATTGCATATTTCTCTCAAAATTTGTTATTGGTAGAGCGTAACTACCACAACACAGAACGAGAAGAGCTGGCCATTGTTCTAGCAACCAAGCATTGGAAGCACTACCTAGGCGAGAAGGCATTTGTAGTAGAGACAGACCACAAACCTCTAGTCTACCTCGAGATGCAGAAGGATCTATCTCATCGCCAAATTTGGTGGGCAGAGTGGCGACAATGCTTCAACATGACAATCACCTACATGGAAGGTAAGAAGCAACTTGCAGATGCATTCACCCGCATGCCAATGGCCAACAACTTGGTGGCAGAGGTTAAGATTAACCCTGAATTTTGGCAAGAGATTCTAGCTGCTACAAAAACTGATCCATAGATTGTAGAAGCGCAATCGTCCAAAGGTGTCACCAGCACCCAAGGACTCACCTTTTGGGAGGGCCGATTGTGGATCCCAAATGTCCCAAAATTATGCACCACCATTCTAGCAGAATGTCATGATTCGGCCATTGCAGTTCATGTTGGAGTGGACAAGACCTTGGAGGCAATCAAGCGCCATTACTATTGGCCCAAGATGAGCAACAACGTGATGGACTATGTGCGTAGCTGCCTACTTTGTCAACAGAACAAAGCTTCTAATCAAGCTCCTGCAGGGCTCCTTCAACCTCTTCCCACTCTTACCCAACGTTGGGAACAAGTGAGTATGGATCTCGTCTGTGAATTACCCAAGACCACCTCAAGGTTTGACTCCATTGTGGTCTTTGTGGACCAGCTCAGCAAAATGATTCATGTACGCCCTACCACCAAGGAGGTGACCGCTCCACAACTAGCTCAACTATACTTAGATGCAGTCTTTGCTCACCATGGCTTGTCTAGAGTACTCATCACCGATAGAGGCACCCAATTCACCAGTTTGTTTTGGCGAACACTCTTTGGTTTCTTCAAAACCAAGTTGGCCATGTCTACCGCTTACCACCCACAAACAGATGGCCAAACAGAGCAGGCTAATCGCACGATTGAAGACATGGTACACGGCTTCACCTTAGAAGAGCAAGAGAGGTGGGACACCCTACTACCGTTGGTGGAATTCGCTTACAACAATTCAGTGAATGCCTCCACCCAGGTCACTCCGTTCTTCCTCATGTATGGTGAGCATCCCTTCACACCTTCTAGCTTGATGAAGATCCGTCCAGTGACTACCAAGGTTGATGCAGTCAACACATTTGTTTCTAGAATCCAACAAGGTGTGGAGAGCGCCAAGCACAGGTTACAGATTGCGCAAAATTGACAAAAGCAATATGCTGATGCACACTGTAGGCACATGGAGTGCAATGTTGGGGATCAAGTGTGGCTATCAACAACCAACCTCACATTAGTTGGATCTCGTAAGCTCAAACCTCATTTTATTGGGCCTTTCTCGATTCTTCGTCGCATCGGCGTTGTGGCCTATCACCTTGAGCTACCACCACACATGAAGATCCATCCAGTGTTCAATGTCTCCCTATTATGCAGATATGCTCCCCGATCAGGCCAAGGTACTTCCACACAGGACATTCGACCTTGTCCGACAGTCATTGATGGCACAGAGGAATATGAAGTGGAGCGGATTCTCCAAAAGCGCATGCATGGTACTCGCCATCCATGGGTGGAAAAATCTAGTACAATGGAAAGGTTACCCCCTCTATGAAGCAACCTGGGAACCCGCTGCCAATTTGGCACATGCATCGGTGTTGGTGCAGGCATTTGAGCAACAATTGCACAACGAGGACGTTGCGTCTTAAAAGGAGGGAGGTCTGTAATACCAAGGGTTAGCCATATGATCTAGATGTGAAATTCGGTTTGGTAACATCTAGAATGATGTTATACATGATGGTCAAAATAGATCAGATAGAAGTATCACCAAAAGAGTACTTCTACTAATAGGGCAGAAACCGAAATAGACTTGAGAACCTTAGAACCAATAGCTAGACATATGATTTAAAGGTGAGAATTGGTTTGGTAACATCTGGAAGGATGTTACACATGATGGACTAAACAGATCAGAAAGAGGTATCACCAAAAGAGGACTTCTACTAATAGAGTAGGAACCGAAATATGCCTAAAATCTTTGAAGGCAATTTCGGAGGCCTAAACGGATGAATTAGGCCTCGAAAATGTGCAAATCCCCCCCCCCCTTCCCGGCAGAGAAAAGGCTGGCCTTCCATCCCCCCTGGTTTGTCTCGTCAAGAGCTTTCCAATGGTACCTTACTCATGTGATTCCGAGATTCCTATAGGAAGATTCCCTAAAAGATTCCCTCCGGTCAAAGCTCGTTTGACCAACCAGATAGGACCTAGACCAGACAGGTCACCCATCCAAGTAAGTAATCCAAGGGTGGAGCTTGCTGACATGTCACCTATCTGTGTCCCTAATCCTATGGTGGAGCTTCCTTGGAGGAGATCCTCTTTGCCTATATAATAAAGAGAAGGTGCTCCCTTGGGGCATCGAATGTTTGAGTGTGCAATCTGTGTTTTCTCTCTTCTCTTGTCCTCGGAGTATTACACTTACCTTTGGAGTTGGCTCAAGGGTCTAACACCTCCAAGAGTCCTTTGGCTTTCATGGTATGTCTATATCACTCAATGTTTGATCATCATCTATGGGATGTAGGTTCCTAGTACAACCACCTACTAGTCCCAAAAGTGCAATGAGAAGGCAAGGAGCACCAATTCATAAGAATAAAAATATACTCAAAGGACAAGAAAAATGACACTTATGCATTCCACCCATGTATATAGCCAGCTTAGGAGTTGATAACTTTATATATTTTCTTGCTGTACCAACCATAAGACATAGAATAAGGTCTAAAATCCTGAAAAGTAGAAGAATGACCAATTCCCATTGCCACACCACCAGGCCTTCTCTACTGCCAAGGGAAGGCATTCCTCTTGTATATCCTAATCTAAACCTTAAGAAAATTATTATCTACCCAAAAATGTTATACTAATTTGGCCACTATGTCCTTTGCGGTCCATGCCATAATTGCCAATTGGCTCTCCTCCCTTACATGCTTTCCCTAGATGTTTTTTAACATACTCTCTTAGCATGTTGTTGAACCTTGAAATAATTTCACTAATGTACATTCCCACAAATCTTCTTGTCTCGCAACATTTTGTTCTCGTATCCTTTACTAACCTGTAGCTTGTAGTCCCTAAACTTAGACCTTTTTGTAACATGGACCAATAAGAGTACTATAAGGAAGAGGATGACTACCTATTTGTGGTGCAAAACATTGCTCTAAGGGCACCATGATCTCGGCATTCATGCTCCCTTTCTTTATACTAAGAGAATTTGTCAATAATGAGCCACAACATAGTGTTTTACCACCATGCCATATTAATAATCTTGGCTCATGTTACAATTGTGGAGCTCTAGGACATTGGTCAACCAATTGTCTTGAGCTCCATAAGCAAATACATTGTGTTTTATTGTGTGGAAATTGTAACGGACAAGAGCATTGTGGTGCACTGCGACAACTAAGCAAATATCACTTTTGTGGTAATCAAGTAAGTAAAGTTGTTCCTGCAGAGATACAATTCAGAATTGGTCAAATACAAAGTCAAACAGTAATAATGTAGTTCTTCTTGAGTTCTTCTTTAGTCTCTCAAGTAGAAACCACACCCAGAAGAGAGTAACAAGCACTGATTTGCAGTCTTGTCACAACAATCTGTCACACTTAGTCACAACTCCTTCAATTCTTTCCAAACAATCTTGATTGTGATGATTCAGGCTCTCTTGAAAATGACACTTCACTATGAAAAAGACTTTGCCTCAGAATTGTGTTTACTCCTCCATTGAAGGCACAATTTACTCGATCAAAATTGCTTCACATCAACTTTGCACTGCACTCACAAATGCAGAATACTACCAACACTAGAATTCCTCTCAGATCTGTCAAGGCATTGCTTTGATTGCACTTCACTCAAGATCAAACACACAGAATGAAGATCAAGGTTTTGGAATCTAACATCCAACAAGCATGCTAACTTGCACTTCAAATTTCTCCACACACTCACAATTACAGACACAGAGTTGATACTCGGAATCAAGCTCAAGCAATGAGCACTACTTCACAACACTTTGCTATATCTATTTAAAAAAATTATGAGCATTGAACAACATATGACTACGAATGCTACTCTTAAATAGTGAAGCAAATGACATTTTAAACAAAAATACCGTTCTACAACAACTCTTCTAACCTACAGATCCAAAATGACAATGCACCTCTTCATATCTGCCTCTTCAAATCTCAAAACTATTTCTAATCCGATCCAATGTCTACTTCTTCCTTGGCTTTCAAACCCAAACCCGAAAAAACTTCACTCACTACTACTCTATCCTTGGGTTTCACAACTCCTAATTTCTCTACCAAATCTAACAGTTCTCTTTCCTGATCTGAAATTCCACTAATAGGTAATCTTTCTAACTCCTTATCTCCCGACCCACTCTTCTCTAATACCTCCAATGGTAACTCTGAAGATATCTGCACTCGTATGTTATCTACTTCAGGTTTTGCTCTCACATCCTTCCGAAGTTTATCTATCTCTAATTTGACTAAGTCTAATCTAATTGTGATATTGTCTTCTACTTCCAGTATCTTCCTATCTTCATGAGTTCTTAGACTGATCAACAAAGCATTCAAGTCTTTGTCCTTCGCATTTCTCCTCCTCGTCTCCTGCACCAACAACTTTAACTTGTGCAGCCTTGTCTCTTTGATGCGCACACTGGCCTTTGTACTCAGTATCACATTCATCTTGATCACGATCTCTTTAAAGGCTCCAATCTCATTTTCCTCTCTTGTTCTCAATCTGCAAGCCAATCTTCTCTGTAGATTGCCAATTTTGCTTCAAACTCGGCTTTCACAGCTTCTTTCTCCTTCTCTTTTTGCACAATCTTTTCCTCTTGATTGCGAAGTAACTCTCTCAACCTTTCTTCTTCTCTATACCACACTGTCAACTCTCGTTGCCACAGCTGCTTCTTCTTCTCTACACTCTCCATCACCCTATCAACCTCTTGTTCTTTCTCTACTACTCTTGCCATAGCATGGATAATTTCTAGTCTTGAATCAGCAAATTGCTACTTCAAGATTTCATATTCAGCAATTTGTCTTTCCTTTGCTATAACACTCTGCTCTATCAGCTCCTCCCAATTCCTTGCTTCTCTCCTCAAATTCTCAGTCATTTGATTCTACACTACTGCATCTACTTGTAGTACTTCACTTTCCTCCTCACCTCGGATTATACTCTTCTTCAATTGCGAGTTCTCTTCTTCTAATCATGCTAACACTTGCAACATTGTCTTCACCTCCGGACACTTCAACTGCATCTCCTTCTTCTTGTGCTCTAACTTCACTAATAAGGGGCACACAACCTCCTGCAGGTACTCCACTCCTTCACTCGGAGTTACCTCGACTGGTGGAGTGATCTCCTTCTTCACCTCTTCTTCACTTGACACTTGCCTTCTAAGCCGAAGTCACCATATAGGAATGGATGCTTCACTCCCTGAACTTTCATTCTCCTCTTCTTTTACCTTACTTGGCCCCGCTTCATACTTCACTTTTTGCTTGGAACAAACTCCTTGTTGAATGGTAACTTTCCTTTCTTCTTGCTTTGGCACTTCATCTTCTAACTTTGAGTTACCTTTTCCTTCATCTCCGTCATGGCTTTCTCTTCCTCAGGTACTGATGTCATCTCCTCTCCATCATCATTGTCACTAATTGTGTCTCCACTCTGCAGTGTGAACTCGTGTTCTTAATCTCTTTCCGAGTCTTTGGACTTGCACCTGGCTTCACCTTTCGATTTTTCCTCCAACGATGCGATTACCACCATACCTTTCCTCGAGTTTACTCTTCTGGTTTTCTGAGGTCTTACTTTCTTGATGTATTCTCCTTCTCCTTGTTGACTCCTCTTCTTTGACTTTGGAGTACTCATGTCCAATTGCACACTCTTCCCCGTCTATGCATAGTACTCATCGCTGCTCCTGATCTGAAGAATGTATTGTTGTTCCTCCGTGTCAACATCCTTTCTTAAGTTGGGATGGAAATGTGACACCAACCTATTGCGCTCCGCCACATTGAGCAAGTTCAGCCCCATATAGAAATGAGTTGCAAATGGCACAATGTAATGCGGAGGTTATTTATCCCATAAATTCCACACCATCTGTCTTTTTCACCCATGAAAACACTTTGCCCAGTTAATTGGCTCTCCTGCAAACATCTTATGGAAGAACACCACTTGGTGCTTCATCACATAAGTTGTTCTCTCCGGCTTCAAGATTGCCATTAGTGCACTCATGATCCCTTGCTTGATAGGATCCTTGTAACTCTCTACTTTGTATCCATTCTTTGTGCACTTTAAAGAGAAAGCATCTCTCACCCCCTGGGTTTCTTCTGCTATTTCTCCCTTCCCCAAGAACGTGGCACCATGCTTTGTGCCTGCTTCTGTTCCGAGTACTACCTCCAATCTGACTTCGTCCAACAGGCCGGATTACCTCTCTTCCCCTCTTCCTTGAGGCCATTTAGACATCTACTCTCAATTATCTCAGTCATGAACCCTGGAAAGCTTACATTCTAGTTCCATGCCAAGAATGTGATCTGAAGTCTACTCAAGACTTCAATTCTTGCGATCACATCTAACCTCCAAATTGCATGATTTCTCACTGCAAATTTGGAGTTCTTCTTCCCTCCTCCCATCTTCCTACTGATTCCCGGATTAGCTCTCTCCAATTCTCCTCTACACACCAACATGTCTTCGACTCTACTTCCCTTCCCACAATCTCCAGCAGGATGACTTCTTAATGGCAAGGGAAAATTGCTTATCATCGCTTTGTCTTTAGCGCAATTTTTATAGAGTCGTGCCTTCTTTGTCTCTCTTCAATTTGAGTTTCTATCAAGAAATCACACCTCTTGCATGCTCCTGTCACTGTCAAGTGTCTCTCACGCATATGACCACCGTTTTTGAACAGTCCCTTCTTGAATCTCTTGCCCCAAAGGAAAATTGTTACATTGTCCTTGCCTCGGGTTGAGCACCCCCGATGCAAAGACTCCTTACTTCAGGTTGTATGCTGACAGGGCAATTCCAAGTACTTCACCTTATGACCTAAAGCCATGTCATCCCGAGGACACTTTTCTTCACCTTATTTGGCCATACAAGCGCAATTTGACTTCTCTATACACTTCTTCCACATTTGAAAAAAAAACAAAAAATGTAGGTACCACATGCACACAATTTTGTTTTGTTTTGTCAGCGTTTGGAGAAGAAGTAAGCAAGAAAGCCAAATTACAAAGAAAAGAATGGATGGGAGTGTCTTTGGAAGGAATCTGGAGAAGTTGACTTCAGGTCAAAAAACAGAAGTACTCAGAAGAGGAGTACAAAGAAACAAGTCCGAAGACAATCATCTTCGGATCGGGCAGAGAAGGCCGATACGAAGACGGTCTAACAACCTTTCTACGTGGCAAGAAAGTACACTTCAAGAAACGGTGGAGGCAGAAGAAGCATGTCTTGATAGTGACAGGACATCAACATGTAGAAGAAGGGGAAGTCAATTTTGAAATTGACTGAAGAATGACTGCAATTGGGAGTAATATAAAATTGCAATTGCGTAGGGGAAAATTGAATATGTCAAGTAGATTTCATGTTCCTCTAAGTAGTCATTCTGCAATAATGCGTGTCTAGAAGCAGATTGAGACTAAAATTTTCCAAAATCTAGAAGGGGTTAGAGTGTCTCCTCTAGGAGAGGGAAGTCTTCCAATGCTGAAGAACAAGAGAGCAGATCATGGCAAAGAAGGTCAAGAATGCCCTTGCAGTAAGAAGTATTGCAATTTGGAGGTTGGATGTTGTAGCAAGGATTGAGGTCTTGAATAGACTTCAGATTACTTTTTTAGCGTGGAACTGGAATTTCAATTTCCCATGAGTCATGGCAAAGATAGCTGCCAGTATTTGTGAGGAAGGTCATGAAGTTGAGGGGAAGAGAGGAAATCTGGCTTGATGGACTGAGTCGTATTGGAGGTTAGTGTTGGGGAAGGAAGTAGGAGAACCAATGGAGATCACCTTCTATTGGAAGTGTGATGTTGCAGAGGCGACTACGGACATACACAATTCATTCTTTGCTCTATATACAATTATTGGTTACAAGTTGGAGTTCTATCGGAACCAGATTAAATGAAGCATTTTGGGGACGATAATAGCAATGTTCAAACCAAAACAAATGACTTATGTGAACATGCAGTAGACGGTCCTTTTCCACCGGATGTTTGCAGGAGTGAAGGTGAATTGGACAAAGTGTTTCCACTAAAGAAAAAGGCAGATGGTTGTCAATTGGAGGACAAATTCCCCTCCACATTATTTTGCACCGTTTGTAGCACATTTCTACTTTGGATTGAATTTGCCGACAGCGGAGGAGAGGTGTCGCATGGTGTCACATTATCATTCTGATTTGAGACGGGAAGCGGATGAAGAAGAACAACAGTACATGGCACACCTGCAAGCCAATGATGATCATTTCATGAGAATGCGACAATGGGAGATGGAAGAAGTCATAAGCCCAAAGACAAAGAAGCAAAATGAACCTGAAGAAGCAGAGTTGCCTCCAACACAAAGAAAGATCCAAAGACTCATTTTGTGGGGTAAGAAGGCGGTGAAAGAAGAACCTTTGGAAACCAAGTCTGAAGGGGAGATAGAGTCTAGAGGAGAAGACTCAAAAGAAGCAGAACTCACGTTACAAAGTGGGGAATCTAGAAGTGAGAGTGAGGATGGAAAAGAAGTTCAACAATCGGCTGAAGCAAAAGAAGATGAAGCTTTTCACACAATGATTGACAGTATCAAGGGAAATGCTAATTCTTATGCAGCCCTGGTCATGGAAGAGAAGGGGGCTGAGCAAAAGAAGGAGTACCCTAAGGGCCCAAGTTTAGCAGGTAAGGAAGAAGGAAGCTCAGATGTAGTATCACTGAAGGTACAAAGATCAAGACTTTGGAAGAAGGAGCCGGCGGAAGAGGCAAAGTACGAAGATGGGGCCAAAGACCAAGACAACTTTGGAGGAATACAATATTTATCGCATGTTGTAACTCCATTGTTGGAGTTGTTGAAAGAGCACCAGAAGGTAATCCCACAAGATCATATGAAGGTGACGAATGAGTTGCAGGTGGTGAAGTATCTGCTGGCTGAAGTGAAGGGATTGCAAGAGTGTGTAACCCAAAGAGATGAGGAAGTTGAAGAGCTTTGGGTGGATATAGTCTTGAGGCAGAAGACATTTGAGAAGTTGTAGGAGAGTTTTGAGTCAAGAGAGAGCAAAATGCAGTGGCAAGCCAAAGAGTTGAAGGAGCAGACGATGTTGCTGACCAAGATGAAAGAGGAGGATAGTGAAGTGCACATCAAGAGTATTCATGTGAAAGTGATGGCATCAGTGATGGAGCAGGAGTTAGAAAGCTTGAGGAAGAGTTCAGCTAGGAAGGATCAAGCATGGCAAAGAAAGTTGGTGGTCAGACATCAAGAAGAAGAAAGGCTGAGAGAGTTGGTACGAACTGCAGAGTTACAAAGTTCTTAGTATGTGGAGGAGAAGAAGATGCTTGCTATTGAGTACAAAGATAAATTGAAGATGTACCAGGAGGAGTTGAAGGCAGAGTTTAGGGTCTCAAGGGTATGCATTGGAGTCAATAGGAGACATTATGGGAAAGTTGAGAGGAATGTTGTGCACTAAGGCTGAAAGAAGATTGGAAGAAGCAAGACTACACGAGTTAAAGTTGCTTGTGCAAGAAACTCGGAAGAGGAGAGCCAAAGATGTTGATATGAACACTCTACTAATCCGATTGAGCAAGCGAGTAGATAGAAAGATGTTAGAAGTAGGAGACAATGACAATCTCATATTAGATTTAGTGAATTTAGAGTTAGAGAGAATTAGGAGTAGTGTGACATAGGAGAAAATGTCTGATGTTGTAGAAGTAGGAATTCAAGTGTCTTTGAACTTGTCCGTTGAGACCTTAGAGAAGAGTGGTGGTTGCAAGATAAAGAAGTAGATGGATTACACATGACCTCAATTATAGTTCCTAGTGAAGAAGTAGTAGAAATAGTGAAGGAATTAGTAGAATCAGATAAACCCAAAGAAGGAATAGTAATAGGAAGATCATCGGGTTTGAAAGTCGATGAGCAGATTGACATCGGATCGGAGCAGAAACAATTTTGAGATTTGAAGAGGCAGATATGAAGAGGTGGTTTGTCATTTTGGATCTCCATCTTTGCTCAATCTGCACCTGCAATACAATCTACATAGGATTGAGCAAGAGGTGGTTTGTCATATTGGATCCAAAATGAAAGAATGACAATCGTTTGAATTCAAAATTGGGTGTCACAGCAATATGAATGTCTTCATCAAGAGAAGAACAAGAAGAGAGAGTTAGAAGACAAACATTGCATCGTGAAGAAGAAGAACGCTTGAAGATCCAATCCACTTTTGACAAAGCCAAACGGGAGGCGTTGGACTTCCAACTTCTTCACAAAGTTCAAAAAGCTTTGCATGAACTCAAACAAAAGAAATGCAAAGGCAGATGGCAAGGCTACTTCTCATCCCCCTTCTTCTTAAAGCTGTAAAGGAAGTTGAATTTATCAAGAAGTTTGTTTGTTAAAAGATAACACAAACACTTATGAAAGAAGAGTGTCAACATCTTCCATGCATGATTCCTCGGTTGTCTTGAAGGAATTTTGAAGAACACTTGGAAGGTGTTGAACCTCTTGCTTTTATTTGTTGAAGTCAACATAAACAGAGAAGAAGAAATTGTCAAAGAAGACTCCACTTTGAACTTGACTAATTGGAATCCTTCGGCTGTCAACACGGCATCCATACCAAGCAGCTCCTCGGGCCCATCAAGTTCAAACTTACCATAGCCAATCCCACCAAATTGAATGATGACTTTATTGCATGTCACCCGACACACCTATCAGAAGTATAAGGGGACCAAACAAGATGAAGATCCTGATGAATTTATCAAAGAATTTGAAGTCATCTCCTTTGCCAACAAGGAACATGACTCTACGGATTGTTTGCAAACTTTTCCAAGTATGCTCCAAAAGAAAGCTTGGAGGAACACCCATGTAACCCAGAAGGGGTTCACACCAGCCGATTGGGCAGACTTGCAAAATGGCTTCTTGGACCAATTCTAGGTTGTTGATTATGATACAAGTGTCTTTGCAGCACTCAATGATTTGGACTGAGTGAAGAAGGAAAAGTTGAGAGATTACTCCAGGCGGTTCATGGCCCTATTGAACCAAGTTTTGAAACAATCCGGTGTGGTGGGTTACTCCAATGCCCAAGCCATTACCTGGTTCCTTAGCGGGCTTTCATTGGAGATTTGTATCTTTGTCAGGGAGAGGAATGTAACCTCCTTGGACAAAGTCCTCAAACATGTCACCCAATATGAGGCGGCTCACTCTCACTCGTCCAACAACCAAAGAAATTGAGAGAAGAAAGGCAAGAAGCCTAGAAGGAGAGCTTCTTGCAGCACGTCCCCTTCTTCGGAGGAATCCTCCACATCTTTGAGTTCTTCTTTGGAATCCAAAGAAGAATCAAAGCCAAGAAGAATACAAAGACATGGAGGGGAGAAACCAGTAACACCACCAGCAAAGAATGTACCTAAGGCGAATCAGAAGCTAGAGACTCTTATTAAAGAGTTTGCGGATTTCAAGATCCAAATGATTGGGGCTAAGGACCAAAGAAAGCCTCCGTCATTTGGCCGACCAAATGTATGGTGCACTTTATGTGGTAAATCCGGCCATGCTAATACGGAGTGTTTGACACGCAATGCATTTCTAGTGCAACAAATTGATTGGGTTCCCAGTTGGGATCAAAGTGAGGAAGAGGAGGTTGTGTACCAAACCCAAGAGGTTCAGCCTCAAGCGAGCACATCGTATCAAGGTCCAAGGTATGGACCAAGGAAGTATAACAATAATGCTCACACATGAAGACCACCGATGGGTGGCCAAAATAGGCCTCAAAATGTTGCATTGGGTGCTTGCTATAATTGTGGCTTGATGGAACATTGGCTTCAAATTGTTCAGAGCCAAGATGGCAAATTGGGTACATTTCACTTTGTGGAAATTTAAGGTAGTGCCCGCAACCACCAAACCCAAATCTGCCTATAAAGCATGTACAAATCCCTGCTGAGCGTGCTGCACTGCAAGCAAAAGGGGATACAAATGTGAATTGTATAACACTTGAGGAGGAGAGGTCTCAAGAAGGGAGTCCTGCTTCAGAAGGACAATGGCTGAACCTCAAAATTTTGAAGGTTGAGACACGCACGGGTAAGAAGAAGCACGATTGCAAAGAAGTGAGTACTACTTCTTCATCTTCACAAAAGGCGAAGAGGTTATGCTCAAAAGCTATCCTTTCTGCCAAGGAGGAAAAGATTCTAGCAAAAGCTAAAGCAAAAGCCTTGCAGAAAAAAAATCAAGGAAGTAGTACTTAGAACATGGGAGATTAGTTTGGAGGAGAACACAAAGACAAATCCTCCCATTTTTCTGGCAGATACCCGGTCCAAAGTAAAGGACTTGATCCAAGCCAAAGTTGGTCAACTCAAAGAACATCCGGTCAAGGCCATTAGTACTCCAAATCACCATCTTTAAGCACCCTGAAGTCTGATTTGAACAAGGACAGACTTTGGACCCAAAGATAAAGGTAAAGAAGGTAAAGTTGGGAGGAGTCCCACATTATGATATTGTGGCTGATTTGGCATCTACAAGTGCTAATGTCACATTTAAGCAATCGTGGGAGGACACAAAGCTATACAAGAAGCAGTTGAGTTCAGCCCTCAAGAAAGTAAGGATGATGACCACAAAAGACTTGCCCGCAATTTATCATATTGAACAAGAAGATTTGGGATCTCTTGAAGTGGATGTGGAGATCACATGCTACATGATCACATCCATACCCATTGATTTGGGGTCGGGTGTGAATGTCATGACAAAAGACACTGCACATTGATTGGGGTATAAAACATTTGAACCAACACCCCGAATTTTGAAATTTGTGGATCAAACCAAGAGACGGCCTTTGGGCATGCTGTCAAACATCACTATGATCATAAGAGGGGTGCTCTTTAAGTAAAATTACATTGTGTTACGACTAGTAACCAGAATTGGTTACCCTCTCTTGATCCAAAGACCTTGGCTGTACAATGCCTAGGTTATTGTGGATTGGCACCAACAAAAGTTATGGTTCAAGGACATTTTGTCCGAAGATCAGAAGTTGGTGACCATGAGTTGGATGAAGGTTCCTCACCTCAGGGAAACAACTTTGTCAGAAGACAAAGATTCATCGCCTTTGTCTTCAAAAGACTCTGAAGATGAAGTCCAAGTCAATTACTTGGAATGTTATGAGGTAGAAGTCAAAGATGAAGACCCATATGACATTGCCTTGGGTGAACAAGACTTGGAGGGAGGAGGTTTGACTGCAGTTTGGCTTGGATTGAGCCGAGTAAACAATGTGGAAGGAGTCATCAACCCCTATGATTGTCAAGATGTTGTCTTGACTGAAGGAAAATTTTTGAAGATTTCAAAGATAGTCACTCTGGAGGAGTTGGCAGGATACACTGCCCTATTTATAGAATTCCAGGATGTATTTGCCTGGTCTATTGATCAAACATTGGGTATTCCACAAGAATTTGGAGAACACCGGATTGATCTGGTTGAAGGTGCAGTTCCAGTTTAGCAAAGAAAATACCGTTTGAACCCAAAGTACTCCCTCTTGGTGAAAGATGAAATTGATAAGTACTTAGGGGCCAGAATAATCTTTCTTGTCTTGAGCAATGAGTGGGTTTCCCTCATACTCATTGTTCCGGAGAAGAAGACAGGAAAGATTTGAGTGTGCCCATATTTTTGCAAATTGAACGCAGTGATGAGGAAGGATCGTCATCCTTTGCCTTTTACCAATACCTTTTTGGACCAAGAAGCTGGTCACCCTTGTTATAGTTTTCTCAATGGATTTTTAGTGTACAATCAAGTATCCATCCAAGAAGAGGACAAGGATAAAACTACATTCACTACCAATTGAGGCACTTTCACTTACAATCAGATGCCCTTTGGGGTTGTGTAATGCTCCCGCTACTTTCCAGCGGATGATGAATGCAATCTTCAAGGATTTTTTGCGCAAATTTGTGGAAGTCTTTATTGATGATTTTTGTGTGTTTGGGCAAAGAGATGTACATTTGGATTACCTTCACTAAACTTTTGAAAGGTGTCATTTTGCCGGTTTGTCATTACACCCGGAGAAATGCTTCTTCACAATGAAGGAGGGAATTCTTCTGGGGCATTGGGTGTCAAGCCGAGGTATTCAAGTTGATGTTGAGAAGGTCAAAGTAATCTCAGCTTTGGAATCCCCAAAGAACATCCAGGATCTGAGAGGCTTCTTAGGACATGTCGGATACTACAAACACTTTGTTTCAAACTATGCGGTGCTTGCTGCATCCCTTACAAAGCTACTGAAGAAGTCCAAGGACTACTTATGGGAAGCAGAACAAGAAGATGCTTTCCATGTATTGAGGAAGAAACTGGTTTAAGCACCAATTATAAGGGCCCCAAATTGGGACACCCCTTTTCATGTGTATGTGGACACTTTGTCCATGGCAATCGGATTCACCTTAAGTCAGAAGGACAAGAAGAAGAAGGACTATCCGGTTTATTATGCCAGCCGACAACTATCAGTCTTAAAAAAGAACTATTCAACAATTGAAAGAGAAGCACTCGGAATGGTGTATGCCTGCAAGAATTGTCACTACTACCTACTGAGATACGAGTTTTTCTTCTATGTTGACCATTACGCATTGCAACATTTGGTCAAGAAGGCAGATTTGTTTGGGCAAATTGCAAGATGGATCTTGTTGTTACAAGAATTCACATACACTATACAAGTAAGGAAGGGAGCTTTGCATTTGAATGCGGAATTCTTATCTAGGTTAGAAACTCAAGACCAAGACTTGGAAGTTGATGATCGGTTTCCTAATGAAGAGCTATATCATCTGATGGCTGTTTGAAGTATGAGGTATGCGGCCGAATATCACTATCTGCATACTTATCATTGTCTTGAGGGGCTAGACCTGTAGCAAAGGGCAGTCTTCTCCAAGAAGACGGGACCGTACCAATTTAAACACAACATTTTGTTTAAGATGGGCAAAGATGAAGTACTTCAGAGATGTTTGGAGGCATACAAAGTTGGAGCAGTCATTCAATCCTTACACTCTGAAGCATCGATAGGACACTATGCCCTGAAGAATACTGTGAAGAAAATCCTTTCAGTAGGGTATTGGTGGCCTACAATGTATAAAGATACTTATGCCCATATTCAAAGTTGTGATGCCTATCAAAGAACAAGAAAACCGACAGTGACTTCCCAGAGGCCTTTGAAACCAATTTTGCCATTGGATCCATTTGAGAAATGGGGCATTGATTTCGTGGGTCCAATTCAACCAGTAAGCCAAGTCACAAGAAAGAGGTATATCTTGGTATGCACTGATGATGCTACCAAGATGGTAGAAGCATAGGCAATACGAAGAGATGATGCGGAAACAGTTGCAGAATTTTTCTTCCGGAACATCATTTCCCGTTACATGTGTCCTCTGGAATTGGTCAGTGATTGGGGAACTCATTTTCTGAACTCTATGGTGGAAGCATTAACCAAAAACTTCTAAATTAAACATCGGAAGACAACTCTCTACAATCCAAAAGCAAATAGACTAACAAAGAAGGCCAATGGATTGTTGTGTAAAATGTTGAACAAGGTGACAGATTGGGACACAAAGTTAACTGTAGTTTTGAGGGCATATAGAAAAAATGAAAAGATTACCACCAAGCAAACTCCCTATTTCTTGACATACGGATTGCATCCCATACTACTAGTTGAATTTGAAGTACCGACATATTGGATTCTTTGCAAAGGATGATTGTTGGAGGAAGAAAGGCAAGATCTTTGGATCCATCAACTGATGTGGTTAAAAGAGAAAAGGGACAATGCAATGCAAACCACAAAGGAAGTACAAGAACATCGGAAAGTCAGGCACGATAAGAGAATCAAGCTTGTTGTTGTTCAAGAAGGTGACTTGGTCTTGTTATATGACAATCGCCGCATATTTTTTCCAAGGAAACTACATTTGAGGTAGATGGAGCCATATCGTGTTATGCACATATCTGCAAATGGATCTATTCTTGCAGACTTGGAAGGCAATCATTTTGCCACTCGCGTAACGGGTGGAGGGTTAGAAAATATTGGACCACGGATCCAAGTTTGTATAAAGAACCGGTTGTCAGTGTTTGCGGGGATGCTCACATTTGAGGGAGGGGGTATGTCGTGCCCACATTTTTTGTTTTTTTTCTGTTTTGTTAGTGTTTGGAGAAGAAGTAAGCAAGAAAACCAAAGTACAAAGAAAAGAATGGACAAGAGTGTCTTTGGAAGGAATCCAAGGAAGTCGACTTCAGGTCGGAAAATGGAAGTACTCAAAAGGAGAGTACAAAGAAACAAGTCCAAAGACCATCATGTTCGGATTGGGCAGGAAAGGCCGATACGAAGATGGTCTAATAACCTTTCTACATGGCAAGAAAGTACACTTCAAGAAATGGTGGATGCAAAAGAAGCATGTCTTGATAGTGACAGGACATCAACACGTAGAAGAAGAAGGAGTCTATTTTGAAATTGACTGAAGAATGACTGCAATTGGAGGTAATATAAAATTGCAATTGCATAGGGGAAAATTGAATATGTCAAGTAGATTTCATGTTCTTCTCAGTAGTCGTCCTGCAGTAGTGCATGTCAAGAAGCCGATTGCGAGTGAAATTTTCCGAAATCTAGAAGGGGTTAGAGTGTCTCGTCCAGGAGAGGGAATAGTCTTCCAGTGGCAAAGAACGAGAGTAGATCATGGGAAAGAAGGTCAAGAACACCCTTGCAGTAAGAAGTTTTTCAATTTGGAGGTTGGATGTCGTAGTAAGAATCGAGGTCTTGAATAGATTTCATATTACTTTTTTAGCGTGGAACTAGAATTTCAGTTTCCCAAGAGTCATGGCAAAGATAGTTGCCAGTAATTGTGAGGAAGGTCCTAAAGTTGAAGAGAAGAGAGGAAATCAGGCTCGATGGACTGAGTCGGATTGGAGGTTAGTGTTGGGGAAGGAAGCAAGAGAACCAACTGGGATCACCTTCCATCGGAAGTGTGATGCTGCAGAGGAGACAACGGACATATGCAATTTGTTCTTTGCTCCACACACAACAAATGGTTACAAGGTGGAGTCTTATCGGGACTCTATTAAACAAAGGATCATGGGGATGATAATGGCAATGTTCAAACCTAAACAAACAACTTACATGAATATGCAGCAGGTGGTTTTTTTTCACCAGATGTTTGCAAGAGCGAAGGTGAACAGGGCAAAGTGTTTCCATAGCAAACGAGGCAGATGGTTGTCAATTGGAGGAAAAATTTGCCTCCACATTATTTCACACTGTTTGCATCACATTTCTACTACAAGTTGAATTTGCTGACAGCGGAGGAGAGGTGTTGCATGGTGTCACATTTTCATCCTGATTTGATATGGGAAGTGGATGAAGAAGAACAGAAGTACATGGCACACCTACGAGCTAGTGATGATCATTTCTTGAGAACGGGACAACGGGAGATGGAAAAAGTCATAAGCCCGAAGACAAAGAAGCAAAATAAACCCAAAGAAGCAGAGTTGCCTCCAACACAAAGAAAGACCCGAAGACTCGTTCTATGGTGTAAGAAGGCGGTGAAAGAAGAACCTTCAGAAACTGGGTCTGAAGGGGAGACAGAGTCTATAGGAGAAGATTCAGAAGAAGCAGAACTCATGTTACAAAGTGGGGAATCCAGAAGTGAGAGTGAGGGTGAAGATGAAGTTCAGCAATTGGCTGAAGCAAAAGAAGATGAAGCTTTTCATGCGATGGTTGATAGTATAAAGGGAAATGCTAATCCTTGTGTAGCCCTGGTCATGGAAGAGAAGGGGGCTGAGCAAAAGAAGGAGTACCTTGCGGGCCCAATTTTAGCAGGTAAGGAAGAAGGAAGCTTGAAGGTAGTATTGCTGAAGGTACAAAGATCGAGACTTTGGAAGAAGGAGCCACAGAAGAGGCAAAGTACAGAGATGGGGCCAAAGACAAAGAGAACTTTGGAGGAATATAGTATTTATTGCATGTTGTAACTCCATTGTTGGAGCTGTTGAAAGAGCACTAGAAGGTAATCCCACAAGATTGTATGAAGGTGACAAATGAGTTGCAGGTGGTGAAGTATCTGCTGGCTGAAGTGAAGGGATTGCATGAGCGTGTAACCTGAAGAGACAAGGAAGTTGAAGAGCTTTGGGTGGATACAATCTTGAGGAAGAAGACTTTCAAGAAATTGCAAGAGAGTTTTGAGTCAAGAGGGAGAGAAATGCAGCGGCAAGCCGAAGGTTGAAGGAGCAGACGATGTTGCTGACCAAGATGAAAGAGGAGGTCAGTGAAGTGCATATCAAGAGTATTCATGTGAAAGCAATGGCAGCAGTGATGGAGCAGGAGTTAGAAAGCTTGAGGAAGAGTGCAGCCAGGAAGGATCAAGCATGGTAGAGAGAGTTGGCGGTCAGAAATCAAGAAGAAGAAAGGCTGAGAGAGTTGGTACAAAGTGCTGAGTTACAGAGTTCTCATTATGCGGAGGACAAGAAGATGCTTGCTGCTAAGTGCAAAGATGAGTTGAAGATGTACCGGGAGAAGTTGAAGGTAGAGCGATCTCAAGGGTATGCATTGGAGTCAGTAGGAGATGTTGTGGGAAAGTTGAGAGGAATGTTGTGCACTGAGGCTGAAGGAAGATTGAAAGAAGCAAGACTACACGAGTTAAAGTTGCTTGTGCAGGAAACTCCAAAGAGGAGAGCCAAAGATGTTGATATGAACACTCTACTAATCCGATTGAGGGAGCAAGAAGATAGAAAGATGTTAGAAATAGGAGACAATGTCAGTCTCAAATTAGATTTAGTGAATTCAGAGTTAGAGAGAATTAGAAGTAGTGTGACAGAGGAGAAGAAGTCCAATGTTGTAGAAGTAGGAATTCAAGTGTCTTTGAACTTGTCCTTCTAGACCTTAAAGAAGAGTGGGTTGCAAGATAAAGGAGTAGATGGATTACACATGACCTCAATTATAGTTCCTAGTGAAGAAGTAGTAGAAATAGTGAAGGAATTAGTAGAATCAGATAAACCCAAAGAAGGAGAAGTAATAGGAAGATCATCGGGTTTGAAAGCCGATGAAGAGATTGACATCAAATCAGAGTACAAACAGTTTTGAGATTTGAAGAGGCAAATATGAAGAGGTGGTTTGTCATTTTGGATTTTTAGGTTGGAAGAGTTGTTATAGAATGGTATAGTTGTTAGCAACTATTGATTGCTCTACTACTTAAAGGAGGCATTCACGGTATAATGTTGTTCAGTATTCATAATTTTTGAAGATAGATAAAGCTAAGTGCTGATTTCAATGCTCATTGCTTGAGCTTAATTCTGAGTATCAACTCTACGTGTGGGTTTGTGAGTGTATGGAAAAATTCAAAGTGCAAGTCAATGTGCTTGTGGGATGTTAGATTCCACAACCTTGATCTTCATTCTGTGTGTTTGATCTTGAGTGAAGTGCAATCGGAGCAATGCCTTGACAGATCTGAGAGGAATTGTAGTGTTGGTAGTATTCTGTATTTGTGAGTGCAGCTTTGAGTTAATGTAAAGCAATTTTGATTGGGGAAGTTGTGCCTTTAGTGGAGGGGTGGATCACAATTTTGAGGAAATTCGTTTTGCAATGAAGTGCTATCTTCGGGAGAATCTGAATCATCATAATCAAGATTTTTTTGGACAGAATTTGCTATGTTGTGATTATGGGTGTGTGTATTTGTGACAAGTTGTCAAGATTGTGAGCTTGTTACTCTCTTCTGGGTGTAGTTTCTACCTAAGACATTAAAGAGGAACCCAAGAAGAACTACAGGTTATGGTTTTTCATATTTGACCAATTCTAAATCGTATCTCTACGGGAACAAACTTTACTTACCTGATTACCGCAAAAGTGATATTTGCCGGGTTGTCACAAGCATGTACTAGCTCAATTGTCCCCAACTGCCGATGCCCAAACCTCAAGTGCAGTTTATAAGCATGTCCCCTTAGACTAAAGAAGAGGTAGATGTTTACAGGTAATCTTAGAAGATCCTAGAGGTGGAGACACTCTTCTATTAGATGAGGAAGGTTGGCCAGACTTGGAGGTGAATTGAGTAGATACTCAATCACAAAGGCATGAAGTAAGTAACTTATCTCCATGAAAATTGAAAAATTCCTCAAAACCAAAGAAAGAGAGTTTATCCTAAGAAAATCATGTCTAAGAAGGAGTTGAAACTCCTAGCTAAGATCATGCTAAGGGAGGACCAAAGACATTAAAAGAAGGCAACTGCATGAACATAAAGAGAAGTTCTTGTGTAGGAAGGAGCCAAAGAAACACAAACATATGGTTTGTTTGCCATTAAATACCTTCTTGATATACAACAAGTTCAAAAGCTCCCTAATATGGAAATCTAGAAGGTGCAAGTACTAGAGGCAATGGTCCTAGCATAATGGAATTAACATCCAAGGATAATTATAATCAAGTGCAATCAAGGTACTTCATCATGTCAAAAAATGATGGAGAATCTAACCTCAAGCTGCTATTGACTTAAGCCTCTTTCCCAACACTAACCATTGCTCCAATGCACCTTACTGTGACAATGACCTCATATAACAAGAAGATATCATCCAACATAAGCAAGGCCTACAAGCCAACAATACAAAGTGCTACCTTCACAAGGTTACCTCCCACATAATGTCCCAAAGAAGAGAGGATGAAGAGTTGATTTGTTATTGGGAGTAATAGTATATGAAATCATTGTAGACTTGGGATCCTTGAAAGCAAATGTAACATTCATACAACTAATGGAGGACAAAAAGTTGTACAAAAACTGGTTGGCCTTAGCTCTTTTGTGAGTGTAGAGCAAAAGGAAATTTGACCTTCCAACTATCTATTGGATAGAAGTAGAGGATTTGGATTCCCTAGAAGTAGCAATAGAAATCGATAATTGCATGATCTTATTAGTGCCTATTGATTCAAGATCAAGAGTGAACATCATGATGAAGGAGGGCTTATAACCTTTGCTATATTACTTTTGAGCCTACCCCATAAAATCCTTAAGTTTGCAGATCAAAGTAGATAGAGACCTCATGGTATATTGACCAACATCCCCACTATCATTATGGGACTAACCTTTCATCTTGATTACATCATTCCTTGTTTGGTAACAAAGATAGCTTATCCAATATTGATAGGAAGACCATGGTTGTATGGAGGCCAAGTGGAGGTTAAATAGCAATTGCACAAACTAAAATTTTAAGATACCAAGTTGAGGAAATCACAACCTATGAAGCCCAAGTGGAGGTTGACTAGCACTTGCACAAACTGAATTTTTAGGATACCAAGTTGATTAAATCATAACCTATGATAGCATGGTAGAAGAAGGTCTCTCTATTATCATCTAGAGAAGAATATATTGATGAATTTTCAAACGATGATAACAATTTGCCAAGTGATGGTGCCATAAACTCCCTTGATTGCTACAAGATTGATGGTAAGTTTGAAGGAAGTAATCACCATGAAAGTCAAGAAGAGTCACTTGACTTACTCTTGGGAGTAAGTCAAGTGAGTCATGTAGAAGGCATCATCAACCCAAACAATAGTCAAGACATCATTATTGCAAAAGGGATATTGTTGAAGATCTCCAAGTCCATGAGAAATTATGAATATAAAGTCTGTACTTCTTTATTCATAGAGTAGCAAGATGTTTTGCTAGTAAGATAGAAAAGATGCCAAGTATTCTTGGAAAATTTGGTGAGCATCAAATTGATCTAGAGGAAGGAGCAATTCTAGTCAAGCAACAATAGTACTATCTCAACCTTGAGTACTGATTGCTAGTAAAGGACATTATAAATAAGTATCTTTGGGTTGGGACCATTTTTCTTGTATTCAAGAGTGAGTGGGTATTGCTCATCATAGTAGTATCCAAGAAGAAGACTAGTAAGTTTTGCATGTGCCAAGGCTTCCAAAACCCTAATGCTGCTACAAAGAAGGATCATCACTTGTTGCCCATCAATGGTACTATCTTGGATCAAGTTGTAGGATATGTATGCTATGGTTTCCTAGATGAATTCTCAAGATACAACTAGCGTTCAAGAAGGAGATAAGAATAGGCTACCTTTACTATTGATTGGATACCTACATATACAATTGTATGTAGTTTGGTTTATGTAACACATTCTATATTCCAAAAATGATGATTGCCATCTTCAAGGACTATTTGCAAAAATTCCTACAGATCTTCACTGACAATTATTGCACCTTTAGCCATACGGAAGATCTTCTTTCCTTCTTAAGGAAGACTTTCAAGAGATGTTGTTTGATAGGACTCTCCTTACACCAAATCTTTTTTCTTCATGATGACCAAGAGCATCATGTCTCAAGACACAATGTGTAAGTGAATGTATAAAAGGTGAAAGTGATTTAGGCACCAGAGTCCCATATGATTTTGAGGAAATTATGAGCCTTCTTTGGCCATGTAGGATACTATTGGAGATTTGTTGCCAACTACGCAGTTTTGGTGGCCCCACTCACAAAGTTGAAAAAGACAAAAGAGTTCTTGAGTGGATGAAAGTTGTGATAACCCAACAAGTATCACTTTTATTGTAATCATGTAAATAAAGTTCATTCCCATAAAGATACGAGTCAGAAATGGTCAAATACAAAGTAAAATGATCATAATGTAGTTCTTCTTGGTTGCATCTTTAATCTCTTAGGTAGAAACCACACCCAAAAGAGAGTAGCAAGCACTGATCATAGTCTTGTCATGAATTAACATTCCATAATCACAACTCCATCAAATCTTTCCAAACAATCTTGATTGTGATGATTCAAAAAGCTACTTCACTACAAAACAACTTCACCATAGAATTGCATTCCACCTCTCCATTGAAGGCAAAATTTCCTCAATCAAAATTGCTTTGCATCAATCCCACATCACACTCACAAATGCAGAATACTACCAACATTACAATTCTTTAGATCTGTCAAGGCATTGCTTTGATTGCACTTCACTCATGATCAAACACACAAAATGAATATCAGCTTTGTGGAATCCAACATCCAACAAGCTCACTAAACTTGTACCTCACATTTCTTGAAATGCTCACAAAAACACATAGGATTGATACTCAAAATTGAGCAAAAATGTCGAGCATTGAGTTACAACACTTCACTTTATCAACTTCAAGAATATAAATACTGAACAACATCACACTAAAAATGCTTCCTTTAAATAGGTTGAGCATTTTGACAATTATCTAACTAAAATACCATTTCCTAAAAACTTCACCAACTTACAAATCCAAAATGACAATGCATCTCTTTAAATCTCAAAACTATTATTACTCTAATCTGAAGTCAACCTTGACTTCAAATTCCAACCCTAGGTTCCTTCAACAATTTTTCCTTCTTTGGATCTATCTAATACTACTAAATCTTCTACTTTTTCCTCTACTTCTTCACTATGAACTACAATTACACTCATGGGTATCGTATCTACATATTTATCTTTTGACCCACTTTTCTTTAATATCTCTAAAATCTCATCTGAAGTAACTTGCATTCCTACCTCTCTTACCTCACATCAGATGTTCTTTTTTGAATTACAAATTTCATCTAACTCCTTTCTTGTTAATCTAATCTGAGACAAACATTCTCTTTTGCCTCTAAAATCTTCCTATTGACTCAATTTCTCAGACTAATCAATAACTTATTCAATTGTACATCCTTTGCTTTCTTCTTCTTTGTCTCTTGCACTAGCAATTTCAGTTCATGCAGTCTTGCTTCTTCTAACTGACCTTTTGATGTTGTGCTTAGCATTGCCTTCACTCTCCCTACTACTTCCTCAATTATCTCTGGCCTAGGTACCTGCAGCTTCTCTCTCTCTCTCTCCACCTGCAACTCCTCCTGACATATCTTCACCTTGTCTTCCAACTCAGCCTTTAATGCTTCTTTCTCCTTCATACTTTGCCTGAGTTGCTCTTCCACTCTGCCTAAGTTGCTCAACCCGTGCAACCTCTCCTTATCACAACTTTGCATAATTAGCTCTCTTTGCCAAGCTTGATCTTTCTCTACCACACTTGTCTTTAAGCTCTCCAACTCTTATCCCATGACTGTTGCCATAGCTTTCAAATGAATAACTTCCACTTTTGCATCATGCACTTCTACCTGCAAGGTCTCAGTCTTTGCCATCTGCTCCTTTTGATCTTCTTGCTTCATCAATGCTTTGCCTCTCTTTACAGAATCCTTAGTCAGGCTCTCAATCCCCTTCCTTCTTAGCTCTACTTTAGTCCAAAGTTCTTCTACTTCCCTCTCTCCACGGATTAGCTTTTTTCTTCACCTTGAACTTTCTTCACTCATGTATTGTACTACTTTCAATTCATCTTTCAACTCTACTTGACTGCCTCTTAATTCTTCTCTCTTCTTCTTGAGCTGCAACAACAATGGATAGACAATTTTTGACAAGTACTATATCCCATCAAAGACTCCTGCAGTCTTGTGTTCTTTAGGTTTTGCACTCCTCACTTCTTCTATTGGAGCTTTACTCCAAAGTCTTAAATCTCCTCACTCTCAAAGGAATCTCATATGAGCTTCCTCCTTCTTCCTCTACGGGGCATACTTTGCTCATTTCTGCATTGGCAGTAGGCATACTTGTGACAACTTGGCAAATATCACTTTTGTGGTAATAAGGTTAGTAAAGTTTGTTCCCACAGAGATACGAGTCAAAATTGGTCAAACACAAAGTCAAACTGTGACAAGCATGGTTTGTCTTGAATTCTTCTTTAACCTCTTGGGTAGGAACCACACCTAGAAGAGAAGAACAAGCAATGATCACAATCTCATCACCACAATTTGTCACTCACTAATCACAATACTTCAAATACGTCCAAATAAACACATGATTGTGATGATTCAATCCATCCCAAAAATGGCTACTTCATTGTAAAACAACTTCACCTCAGAATTGTGTTCCACCCTTCCACTGAAGGCACAATTTCCTTGATCAAAATTGCCTCACATCAACTCAGTGCTGCACTCACAAATGCAAAATACAACCAACACTAAAATTCTTCTTAGATCTGTCAAGGCATTGCTCAGATTGCACTTCACTCGGGATCAAACACAAAAAATGAAGATCAAGGTTGCGGAATCCAACATCCAACAAACAAAATGACTTGCACTTGAGAATTCTTTCAACACTCACAAGCACACACAAAGAATCAATACTTGGAATTAAGCTCAAGCGACGAGCACTTCTTCACAACACTTCACTTTATCTATTCTCAAGATTATGAGCATTGAACAACAATTTATTGGGAAGGCCTCCTTTAAATAGGTTGAGCTCTTCATAGTTATCTAACTTCCTAGACTACTTCCTAACAACTTTACCAACCTACATATCCAAAAAGACAATGCACCTCTTCATATCTACCTCCTCCTATTTTAAATTTGGTCCTTATCCAATCTGATGTCTACCTCAACTTTGGCTTCTAAGTAACTTCATGCACTTCTATATCTTTGGGTTTATGCACTATCACTAAATCTTCTATCAATCCCACTACTTCTTCACTCTAATTCATGCTCTCCTTGACTCAACTTTCTTCTCAACTCCAAATTTTCATCACTCATATACTACACTACTGCCTATTCATCTTTCACTCTTGAGTGATCTCTCTTCATTTGTGACAACCCGGAAAATATCACTTTTGTGGTAATAAGGTAAGTAAATTTGTGGTGCCCACATTTTTTGTTTTTTTCCAAAATAAAGGAGAGAAAGTGTGTAGAGAAGTCGGATTGCGCCTGTATGGCCGAAGAAGGCAAAGAAAAGAGTCTTCGGGATGAAACCCAAAGTAAAGTGACTTCAGGTCATAAGGCGAACTACTCGGAAATGCCCTATTAGCATACAACCCGAAGTAAATTGTCTTCGTATCGGGAGGAGCTCAACCTGAGGTGAAGATAGTCTAACAACCTTTCGTCGGGGCAAGAAATTCAAGAAGGGACCGTTTAAAAACTAGCGGCCCATACGCACGAAGGTTGATTGACAGTGACAGGTGCATGCCGGAGGTGTGATTTCTCGGTAGAAACTCAAAGTGACAAAAGACGAAGAAGCGCAACTTTATAAAAATCGAGCTTGCAACGACAAAATGTTGAGTAATTTTCCTTCGCCGTTGATAAGTCGTCTTGTAGGTGATCAGCGGAAGGAAATAGAGTTGGAATTGTGTTAGTGCACAAGGGAGAAGTCACAAGAGTGAAATTGAGAGAGAGTGAGAAAGTAGAAGAGATGGGAGGACAAGACAGATGGTGTGGAATTTGCGAGATAAGTCGCCTCCACACTACATCGTGCCATTTGCAGCACATTTCTACCTCGGGTTGAATTTGCTCAATTCGGCAGAGTGAAACAGAATGGTGTCTCACTTCCATCCCGACTTGAGAAGAGAAGTCGATGTGGAGGAACAATAGTACATTCTTCAAATCCGGAGCACGGATGAGTACTACACTAAGACGGGTAAGAGCATGGAGATAGAAGCGACTACTCCGATGACAAAGAAGAGGGGTCGGCAAGGTGAAGCCGAAGGCCTCAAGAAACCTCAGAAGATGCAGAGAGGCAACCCGAGGCAAGGTATGGTGGTAATTGAGTCAAAGGATGAAGACTCAGAAGGAGATGCCGAGCTCAAAACTGAAGACTTGGAACACAAGGAGGAGCCTGAACTTACGCTGCAGAGTGGAGATACAAGCAGCAATAGTGATAAAGGGGGATATATGACATCGGTACCGGTGGCTGATGAATACAAAGAAGAAGAAGTGCAAGCCGAGATGGAGGCCAAAGACAACGCACAGTTGGAAGACGAAGTAACTGTGCCCGAAGAAAAGAAGATCGTAGTACAGCAAGGAGTTTGCTCAAGACGTAAGGCGAAGTGTGAAGCGGGGCCGAGTAAAGTGAAGGAAGAGGTAGGAGAAAGCTCGGGAAGTGAGGCATCAATTCCGATATGAAGACTGTAGAGGAGAAGGCGAGTATCGGGTGAAGAAGAGGTAAGGAAGGAGATTTCTATGCAGGAAGAAGTAGGTGCAAGAAATGGAGTGGAGTACCTGCAGGAAATTGTGTGCCCGTTGTTTGTGAAGTTGGAGCACAAGAAGAGGGAGATGCAGTCGAGATGTCTAGAGGTGAAGACTGTGTTGCAGGTATTAGCACGATTAGAAGAAGAAAACTCGGAGTTGAAGAAGAGTGTAACCCGAGGTGAGGAGGAAAGGGAAGTACTGCAAGCGGAGGCAGTAGAGAGAAGTCAAGTAATTGAAGACCTGAAGAGAGAAGTGATTTATCGAGAAGATCTTGTTAAGAAGAGTGACATAGCAAGGGAGAGACAAGTAACGGAATACAAGATCTTGAAGCAGCAGTTTGCTGATTCACGATTAGAAATTATCCATGCTATGGCGAGGGTAGCAGAGAAAGAGCAAGAGCTTGATAGAGTGATGGAAGAGAAGAAACAATTGTGGCAATGGGAGTTAACAATGAGATATAGAGAAGAAGAACAATTACAAGAGTTACTTTGTAATCAGGAGGAGGAGGTTGTACAGAAGGAGAAGGAGAAGGAGACGGTGAAAGCCGAGTTCAAAGAGGAGTTGGTGATGTACAAGGAGGACTAGCTTGCAGATCGTGAACGAGAGAGAAAGATGAGATTGGAGCCGTTGAAGGAGATTGTCCGCAGGATGAATGCGATGTTGAGTATAGAGGCCAGCGTTCAAATTGAAGAAACGAGATTGCACGAGTTGAAGTTGTTGGTGCAGGAGACGAGGCAGAGACAGGTGAAAGACACCGATATGAATGCTTTGTTGATTAGTCTCAGAACTCGTGTAGATAGGAAGATCTTAGAAGTATAAGACAATATTGCAATCAGATTAGACTTAGTGAAAATAGAGATAGAGAAGCTTCGGAAGGACGTTAGAGCAAAACCCGAAGTAGATAACATAAGAGTACAAATGTCTTCGGAATTATGGTGGAGACATTAGAGAAGAGTGGGTCGAGAGATAAGGAGTTAGATAGATTACCCACTAGTGCAATTTCAGATCATGAAAGAGAATTGTTGGATCTGGTAGAAGAAGAGGAACATACAAGACCCAAGGAAAATGTAGTAGGAAGTAAGATTACTTTGGGTTCGGGTTTGAAATCTGAGGAAGAAGTAGACATTGGATCAGATTAGTAACAGTTTTGAGATTTGAAGAGGTAGTAATGAAGAGGTGCATTGTCATTTTGGATCTACAGGTTAGAAGAGTTGTTGTAGAACGGTATAGTTGTTAGAACTGTCAATTGATTCACTATTTAAGAGTGGCATTCATAGTATCATGTTGTTCAGTGCTCATTATTTCTGAGAATAGATAAAGTGAAGTGCTATGAAGCAGTGCTTGTCGCTTGAGCTTGATTCCGAGTATCAACGTTGTACTTGTGTTTGTGAGTGTGTGGAGAAATTTGAAGTGCAAGTCAGTGTGTTTGTTGGATGTTGGATTCCACAGCCTTGATCTTCATTCTGTGTGTTTGATCTTGAGTGAAGTGCAATCGGAGCAATGCCTTGACAGATTTGAGAGGAATTGTAGTGTTGGTAGTATTCTGCATTTGTGAGTGCAGTGCGAGGTTGATGTGAATCAATTTTGATCAAGGAAGTTGTGCCTTTAGTGGAGGGCTGGAACACAATTCCGAGGCAAAGTCATTTTGCAGTGAAGTACTGTTTTCGGGAGAGCCTGAATCATCACAATCAAGATTGTTTGGAAAGAATTGATGGAGTTGTGATTAAGGAGTGTGAATTTGTGACAAGACTACGAGTCAGTGCTTGTTACTCTCTTCTGGGTGTGATTTCTACCTGAGAGACTAAAGAAGAACTCAAGAAGAACTACATTGTTACTACATGCTTCCTATTTGACCAATTCTGACTCATATCTCTATGGGAACAAACTTTACTTACCCAATTACCGCAAAAGTGATATTTGTCAAGTTGTCACAAAATTTCATTCCCATAGAGATACTGGTCAGAAATGTCCAAATACAAAGTCAAATGTCACAATGTAGTTCTTCTTGGTTGTATCTTTAATCTCTCAAGTAGAAACCACACCCAGAAGAGAGTAACAAGCACTGATTCGTAGTCTCGTCACAACAATTTGTCACATATAATCACAACTCCATCAAATCTTTCCAAACAATCTTGATTGTGATGATTTAGATTCTCTTGAAAATGGCACTTCACAGTAAAATGACCTTACCTTAGAATTGTGTTCCACCCTTCCATTGAAGGCACAACTTCCTTGATCAAAATTGCTTCACATCAACATTACAATTGCACTCACAAATGCAGAATACTACTAACACTACAATTCCTCTCAGATCTATCAAGGCATTGCTTCAATTTCACTTCACTCACAACCCAACACACAAAATGAATATCAACGCTACAGAATCCAACATCCAACAAGCACACTGATTTGCATTTCAAGATGTTCCACACACTCACAATTACAATCACAAAGTTGATACTCGGAATCAAGCTTAAGCAACGAGCACGGAAATCAACACTTTGCTTTATCTATTCTCATAAAAATGAATATTGAGCAACATATCATTGCAAATGCTCCCCTTAAATACTAAAGCAATAGTCAATTATCTACCTTATGTACCACCTTCCTTACAACTCTTCTTGCCTACAGATCCAAAATGACAAACCACCTCTTCATATCTGCCTCTTCAAATCTTTAAACTATTACTACTCCAATCCAATGTCTACCTCTTCCTTGGCTTCCAATCCCGAAGTAACTTCACACACTACTCTAGCCTCGGGTTTCACAACTACTAATTCCTCTACCAATTCTAACACTTCTTCTTTCTGATCTACAATTCCTATCATAGGTAATCCTTCTAAATCTCTATCTCTCGACCCACTCTTCTCTAAAATCTCCAATGGTAACTCCGAAGATATCTATACTCCTACTTCATTTACTTCGGGCTTCGCTAGTACATCCTTCCAAAGTTTATCTATCTCCAACTTTACTAAATCTAATCTAATTGTGATATTGTCTTCTACTTCCAGTATCTTCCTATCTACAAGAGTTCTGAGACTAATAAGCAAGGCATTTAAATCTTCATCCTTTGCATTTCTCCTTCTCATCTCCTACACCAACAACTTCAACTCGAGCAATCTTGTTTTCAATCCTAACGCTGGCTTCTATACTCAACATTGCATTCATCTTTGTAACAATCTCCTTCAATGGCTCAAGTCTCATCCTTCTCTCACATTCTCGATCTGCCTGCCAATCTTCTTTATACATTGCCAATTCAGCCTCAAATTTGGCTTTCACCGTCTCCTTTTCCTTCTCCTTCTGACAATCTTCTCTTCCAAATTATGAAGTAACTCATGCAATTGCTCTGCTTCTTTACATCTCACTGTCAACTCTCTTTGCTAGAGTTGCTTCTTCTCTTCTACATTCTGCATCACTCTATCAAGCTCTTGCTCCTTCTTTGCTACTCTTGCCATAGCATGAATAATTTCTAACCATGAATCAGCAAATTGCTATTTCAAGATTTCATACTCCGCTATCTATCTCTCCCTTGCTATGACATTCTGTTCTATAACTCACTCTCTACTTCCTATTTCTCTTCAAGTCTTTGATCACTTGGTTCTGTACTACTGCATCTACTTGTAGTACTTTTCTCTCCTCCTTACCTTGGGTTATACTCTTACGAGGATTCTTGGACTAACTCTCCCGACTTCCTCTTGACACACCAGTGCATCTTCTACTACACTTCCTTTCCCATGATCTCCCATAGGACGACTCCTTATGGCGATGAAAAATTACTTGTCATCACTTTGTCTCTAGCCCAAATCTTATAGTGACATGCTTCCTTCGTCTTTCTTCACTTTGAGTTTCTACCAAGAAATCACACCTTCTTCATGCTCCTATCACTATCAATTTCCTCCCGTTCATAGGCCAGCCATTTTTGTGTGCATAACCTTCTTGAATTTCCAACCTCAAAGGAAAAGGTTTGATAGGTGAGTCCTCCCTCGGTGCTTTACTCCAATGTTGTGATCTTTGTATCTTCACATTGCACTCTTTTAGTTGCCTTCTTCTTCCTTCACTTGACCCGATCCTACATTTGCAGTCTACAATCCTTTCTTTGACCTTACTCCCCTTTGGAACACCAACCTTGGCTCTTCCTCCATCTTTACTATAGGCAATTCCAAACATAGGCATCTCTACCTTCCATACAATCAATCGCCACATGGAACTCCTCATCTTCTTCAGCCATTTTATCCACCAACTGCTGAACTTTGGGTTCTCCATCACTCCCACTGCTTGACTCTCTACTCTCCAATGTGACTTAATCTTCTTCTTCCTATACGAAGTCATCTCCATTGGCTCAATCTCGCCTTCAAACTCTACTCCCACCACCGATACCTCACCTCTTGGGTTCAATGTCCTTGTCTTTCATGGCAAAATGGGTGACAACACCTCTTTGGGACTATTCCACTTCTTCATCTTCAGAATAATCACTGCCACTACCTTCTTCTGTCCCATCATGGCAAAGTGTTCATTGCTCCCTTCTATTTGCATGATATACTGTTGCTTCTTTGCATCCATCTCTTGATGCAGATCTGGGTAGAAATGAGAAACCATTTGCTGTTTCTCCTACAAAGTCAGCAGGGTTAAACCCAAATAAACATGTGCTACAAAAGTAGTGGTGTGGCAAATCCATCCTCCAATTTACAATTATGGTCATATTCATTGGTATAAGCACTTTGCCCAATTCACCTTTTCTCTTGCAAACATGTGACAACCCGGCAAATATCACTTTTGTGGTAATTGGGTAAGTAAAGTTTGTTCCCGCAGAGATACGAGTCAGAAATTTCCAAATACAAAGCAAAGTAACAATTTCAGTTCTTCTTGAGTTTGTCTTTAGTCTCTCAGGTAGAAACCACACCCAAAAGAGAGTAACAAGCATAGACTCGCAATCTTGTCACAAATTAGCACTCCATAATCACAACTCCTTCAATTCTTTCCAAACAATCTTGATTATGATGATTCAGGCTCTCCTGAAAATGGCACTTCACTGTAAAACAACTTTGCCTCAGAATTGTGTTCACCCCCTCCACTGAAGGCACAACTTCCTCGATCAAAATTGCTTCACATCAACTTCGCATTGCACTCACAAATGCAAAATACTACCAACACTATAATTCATCTCAGATCTGTCAAGGCATTGCTTTGATTGCACTTCACTCAGGATCAAACACACAGAATGAAGATCAAGGTTGTGGAATCCAACAGCCAACAAGCACACTGACTTACACTTTGAATTTCTTCACACACTCACAAACACAAGTACAACATTGATACTCGAAGTCAAGCTTAAGCGACGAGCACTACTTCGTAGCACTTAACTTTATCTATTCTCAGAAATAATGAGCACTGAACAACATCTAACTGTGAATGCCACTCTTAAATAGTGAATCAATCGATAGTTCTAACAACTATACTATTCTACAACAACTCTTCTAACCTGCAGATCCAAAATGACAATGCACGTCTTCATATCTGCCTCTTCATATCTCAAAACTGTTACTAATCCGATCCGATGTCTACTTCTTCTTCGGCTTTCAAACCTGAACCCAAAGTTATTTTACTTCCTACTACCAGTGCTTCTAATTTGTAGGATGTACTACTGCTCCTCTATGTCGACTTCCCTTCTCAAATCAGGATGGAAATGCGACACCATCCGAGTTTGCTCCGCCGAGTTCAGCAAATTCAACCCGAGGTAGAAATGAGCTGCAAACAGCACGATGTAGTGTGGAGGAAATTTATCCCACAGATTCCACACCATTTGTCACGTTCTCCCATGGAAATACCTCACCCAATTGATTGGCTCTCCTACAAAAAATTTGTGAAAGAACACCGCTTGGTGTTTCATCACATAGGTCGTTCTCTCCGGCTTCAGGATTGCCATCAGAGCAATCACAATTCCCCTCTTGATAGGATCTTTGTAGCTCTCAACTTTGTACCCATTCTTCGTCCACTTTGACGAGAATGCATCTCTCACTTCTTGGGTTTCTTGGGCTATCTCTCCCTTCCCCAAGAACGTGGCCCCTTGCTCCGAGTCTGCTTCCTTCCCGAGTACTAATCTCCAATCCGACTTTGTCCAACAAGCCGGATTTCCTCTCTTCCCTTCGTCCTTGGGTCCATCGAGACACTTGCTCTCAATGATCTCAGTCATGAACCCTAGAAAACTAATATTCCAGTTCCATGCCAAGAATGTAATCTGAAGTCGGCTCAAGACTTCTATTCTTGCGATTACATCTAACCTCCGAATCGCATGATTCCTCACTACGAATTTGGAGTCTTCTTTCCTCCTCCCATCTCTCCTACTTTCTCACTGTCTCTCAGTTTCACTCTTGCGACTTCTCCCTTACACACTAGCGCATCTCCAACTCTATTTCCCTTCCCACAATCACCTGCAAGATGACTTCTCAACGGCAAAGGAAAATTGCTCGACATTGCTTTGTCACGAGCTCAATTTTTATAGAGTTGCACTTTCTTCATCTTTCTTCACTTTGAGTTTCTATCAAGAAATCACACCTCTTGCATGCACTTGTCATTGTCAATCATACTTTGCATATATGGGCCACCGGTATTTGAACGGTCCCTTCTTGAATTTCTTGCCCCGACAAAAGGTTGTTAGACAGACTTCGCCTCAGGTTGAGCTCCTATTGATACGAAGACTCCTTACTTTGGGTTGTATGCTGACAGGGCATTTCCGAGTACTTCGCCTTATGACCCGAAGTCACTTTACTTTGGGTTTCATCCCGAAGACTCTTTTCTTTGCCTTCTTCGGCCATACAAGCACAATCCGACTTCTCTATACACTTCTTCATCTGTATTTTGAAAAAAACAAAAAATGTGGGCACCACAAAACATCTGATGGAAGACTACCGCCTGATTCTCCATGACATATGTGGTTCACTTAGGTTTTAACATTGCCATCATAGCCCAATACTTTATCAAGTTCCAATAGGTATCCACCTTATAACCATTGTTGGTACAAGGAGTGCTGAAGGATTTTCTCTCTTTTGCAATTTCTTTTGAAGACTCACCCTTCCAAAAGAAGGAAACTCCGGCCACATCCCCAACTTCCTTCCCCAAGACTAATCTCCAACCCGACTCTATCCATTGAGCCAGATTGTCTCTACTTTGGGACCATCCTCACAATTACTAGCATCTATCTCTGCAATGAATCCTAGAAAACTCAAATTCCAATTCCAGGCCAAAAATGTAGTCCAAAGTCTATTCATGACTTTGATCCTTGCCACTACATCCAACCTCCAAAATTGCTAGACTTCTCACCATGAGTGAGGAGCTCTTCATACTTCCCTTCTTTGGTATCATGCACTCATAAATTCTAGGTTGTTGGAATACTATCCCCTCTCTTGGATGTGTGTTTCTAACTCCCTCATGTCTTTGGTAAATTAAACTCTTATTCAGCCTTGTGACTCTCATTCCTTTAGGATGACTACTAAGAGGAATATGATATCTTCTTGACATTCTAGATTGCCATTGACAAAGCCTTAACCCATTGACAAAGCCTTAACCTTAGTGTTATGATGTGCGGTCATTCTTCAATCAATCTTCACTTCAGACTCACACCTTTTGCAAATGCTACTCTTGTCACTCTTAATTTTATCCTTCTCACAACCTAGCCATTTTCTTGAGTGTACTTTCTTGACTGGTTGGCCCAAAGAAAATTTATTACAATCTCTTTGGATCAGGTTGAGCACCCCGATATGACATAACCTTACTTTGGATCTACCACTCAATAAGTCTGATCTGAGTCCTTTTTCCTTTGAAACAAAATTGACTTCTTTGGGTCTACTCCAAACACACACTTCTCCTCTTTTCTTTTTCATTAGGTTGCAATTTGGCTTCAACAATACACTTCTTCTTTAAAACTTATCAAAATCAAAAAAAAGTGGGTACCACATACCCCTTTCCTCAAATGTGAGCACCCTTATGAACATCAACTCTCTCTTCTTTACATATCCAAGTCCACGGTCCAATATTTTTGAGTCTCCACCCATTCACTCAAGTGGCAAAGGGATTTCTTTCCAGGTCTTTGAGTTGAAAAGAGCCATTGTCATAAATGTGCATCACTTGGTATGCCCCATCCACCTTAAGTGCAACTTGCTTAGAAAAAATATTTGGTGATGATTATACGACAACACTAAATCTCCCTGCCAATCAGCAATGGAATTTATTTACTTATCATGCATGAATTTTTTGTATCTTGCATTTCTTTTGTAGTTTGCATTGCATCGTCTCTTTTCTCTTCTAACCACATGTGGTACTCACATTTTTTGTTTTTTTCAAAATGGAGAAGAAGAAGTGTACAGAGAAGTCGGATTGCGCCTATATGACCAAAGTAGGTGAAGAAAAGAGTCTTTGGGATGAAACCCAAGGTAATGTGGCTTTGGGTCATAAGGCAAAGTACTCGGACTAACCCTATCAGCATGAAACCCAAAGTCGACTTTGGGTCAGACGTAAAGAAGAAGCCAAAGACGAAGACGGAAAGAGAGAGAGACTTCGTATTGGGCGGCGCAAGCAGATCCAAAGAACGTGTAACAAACTTCTTTTGAGTCAGCGTAATCAAGAAAGTATAAGGGAAGAAAGTAATGACCTCGAGATCAAGAACTTCTTGATAGTGACAAGCAACAACTTCACCAAATCAAAAATTTGAGAGCAATAGTGATTGAAGAGTGACTGATTGGCATAGGACTATAAAATTACACAATGTGCAAGAAGAAGGAGCAATGTCCAGCTGCTACCCGGTGCCTATTCAGTGTTGACCTGAAGTAATGCAAATTGCAAATCCGTAGGAAGAGGAGTGGGTTAGGATTTCGGGGATGATCTTCCACAAGAGAAAAGTGAGGAAGCACACAATGGCACCAGAAGTGAGCAAGCAGAGTGTGGTGAGAGGGCTTGCAATTTGTTGATTAGAAGTAATAGCATGGATCAAAGTCTTGACGAGACTTTGTATCATGTTCCTGGCTTGGAACTGGAATTTCAGTTTTCCAAGTTTCATGGTAGAAATTGCAACAAGCAATTGCAAGGATGGGCCAAAGAATGAGGGGAAGAGAGGGAATCCCGCTTGATGGACAGAGGCGGATTGGAGAGTAGTGTTGGGAAGGGAAGCCAAAGAGGTAGGAGGTACCACCTTCTATCGGAAGTGTGATGCTTCAGAAGAAACTACCAAAGTTAGGAAGTCATTCAATCAACCCCGCACTAAGAATAGGTATAAGGTGGATAGTTATAGAGACCCTAAGCGGAGAGGAATTGTAAGCGTGATGATGGCCATGTTCAAGCCAGAGCAAACCACCTATGTTACTATGCAATAGGCAGCGTTCTTTCACCAAATGTTTGCGGGAGAGGCAATAGATTGGGCAAAATGCTTGCATCAAAGAGTGGGGTAGATGACTTCAGGATGGAGAATGGATATGCAATGTGGTGCCCACATTTTTTGTTTTTTTTCAAAATAAAGGAGAAGAAGTGTATAGAGAGGTCAGATTGCACCTGTATGGCCGAAGAAGGCAAAGAAAATTATCTTTGGGATGAAACCCGAAGTAAAGTGACTTTGGGTCATAAGGCGAAGTCCTCAGAAATGCCCTGTCAGCATACCATACGAAGTAAATTGTCTTTGAATTGGGGGGAGCTCAACCCGAGGCAAAGACAGTCTAACAACCTTTTGTCGGGGCAAGAAATTCAAGAAGGGGCCGTTTCAAAACTGGCGGCTCATACGCGCAAAGGTTGATTGACAGTGACAGGTGCATGCAGGAGGTGTGATTTCTCGGTAGAAACTCAAACTGACGGAAGACGAAGAAGTGCAACTCTATAAAAATCAAAACTGCAATGACGAAATGTCGAGCAATTTTCCTTTGCCGTTGAGAAGTCATCTTGCAGGTGAGCAGGAAAGGGAAATAAAGTTGTACTCGGGTTAGTGCGCAAGGGAGAAGTCATGAGAGAGAAATCAAGAGACAATAAGAAAGTAGAAGAGATGGGAGGAGGGAAGAAAAACTCTGAATTTGCAGTGAGAAATCATGCGATTTGGAGATTAGATGTAGTAACAGGGATCGAAGTCTTGAGCCGACTTTGGATCACCTTTCTAGCATGGAACTGGAACGTAAGTTTTCCAGGATTCATGACAGAAATCATCAAGAGTAAGTGTCTCGATGGTCCCGAGGAAGAAGGAAAGAGAGGAAATCCGGCTCGCTAGATAGAGTTGGATTGGAGACTCGTACTCGGGGAGGAGGCGGGTTCGAAGCAGGGAGCCACGTTCTTGGGGAAAGGAGAGATAGCCCAAGAAACGCAGGAGGTGAGAGATGCCTTCTCGTCGAAGAGAACAAAGAATGGGTACAAAGTTGAGAGCTACAAAGACCCTGTGAGGAGAGGAATTGTGAGTGCACTAATGGCCATCCTAAAGCCGGAGAGAACCACTTATGTGATGAAACACCAAGCGGTGTTCTTTCACAAGCTATTTGCAAGAGAACCAATCAATTGGGCATGGTGTTTTCATGGGAGAACAAGGCAGATGGTGTGGAATCTGCGGGATAAGTCGCCTCCACACTACATCATACCATTTGCAGCACATTTCTACCTCGGGTTGAATTTGCTCAATTTAGCGGAGCGCAATAGAATGGTGTCTCATTTCCATCCTGACTTGAGAAGAGAAGTCGACGCGGAGGAGCAACAATACATTCTTCAAATCCGGAGCACAGACGACTACTATGCAAAGACATGGAAAAACGTGGAGGTCGTGGTAAGTACCCCGATGAAGAAGAGAACTCGGCACGCAAAAGCCGAAGAAAACAAGAAACCTCGGAAGATGCAAAAACATAACCCAAGGCGGGGGATGGTGGTGATTGAGTCGGAAGATGAAGACTCAGAATGCGAAGCCGAGCTCAAGACGGAGGACTCGGAACGTGAGGAGGAACCTAAGCTGACACTGCAGAGCGGAGATACTAGCACTGACAGTGAAGATGGTGGAGAAATGACCTCGGCACCAGCGGCTGAAGAATACAAAGAAGAAGTACAAGCCAAAGTAAAAGCCGAAGACAATGCGGTGCTGGAAGATGAAGTACCGGTGCTTGAGGAGAAGAAGATCGCAGTACAGCGAGGAGTTCACTCAAGACATAAGGCGAAGTGTGAGGCGGGGCCAAGTAAGGTGAAGGCAGATGCAGAAGATAGCACAAGTAGTGAGGCATCAATCCCGATATGAAGACTTCAGAGAAGACGGCGTGTATCAGGAGAACATGAGGAGAAACAAGAAATTACTCTGTGGGAGGAAGAAGTTGCCTGTGAAGGAGTAGAGTACCTGCGAGAGGTAGTATGCCCGCTGTTAGTGAAGTTGGAGAAGAAGAAGAAGGAGATGCAGTCGACTTGTCCAGAGGTAAAGACTGTATTGCAGGTGGTAGCGAGATTAGAAGAAGAAAACTCGGAGTTGAAGAAGAGTATAACCCGAGGTGAGAAGGAGAGAGAAGTACTGCAAGCAGAAGCAGTAAAGAGAAGTCAGGTAATCAAAGACCTGAAGAGAGGATCTTGCAAGGAAGAGTGACGTTGCAAGGGAGAGACATGTAGCTGAATTTGAAATCTTGAAGCAACAGTTTGCTGATTCAAGAGTAGAGCTTATCCATGTTATGGCAAGGGTAGCAGAGAAAGAACAAGAGCTCGATAGAGTGATGGAGAGTATGGAGGAGAAGAAGCAACTCTGGCAAAGAGAGTTGTCTGTGCGGTATAGAGAAGAAGAGAGATTACAAGAGTTACTTCGTAATCAGGAAGAGAAAATCGTACAGAAGGAGAAAGAGAAGGAAGCGGTGAAGGCCGAGTTTGCAGAAGAGTTGGTGATGTACAGAGAGGAATGGCTTGCAGATCGGGAACGAGAACAAAAGACAAGATTGGAGCCATTGAAGGAGATAGTCCTCAAAGTGAACGCAATGTTAAGTGTAGAAGCCAGCGTTTGGATTGAAGAAACAAGGTTGCACAAGTTGAAGTTGTTGGTGTAGGAGACAAGGCGAAGACAAGTGAAAGATACAGATTTGAATGCCTTGTTGATTAGTCTCTGAACTCGTGTAGACAAGAAGATCTTAGAAGTAGAAGACAATATTGCGATTAGATTAGACTTAGTGAGAATGGAGTTAGAAAAGCTTCGGCAAGATGTTAAGGCAAAACCCGAAGTAGATAACATAGGAATCCAAATGTCTTCGGAGTTGCCCTCAGAGACATTAGAGAAGAGTGGGTTGAAGGATGAAGAGTTAGATAGGTTACCCATTAGTGCAATTTCAGAGCAGGAAAGAGAATTGCTGGATCTGGTCGAAGAAATAGGAGATGTGAAACCCGAGGATAGAGTAGTAGGAAGTAAGATTACTGCAGGTTTGGGTTTGAAAGCCGAGGAAGAAGTAGACATCGGATCGGATTAGTAACCGATTTGAGATTTGAAGGGGCAGATATAAAGAGGTGCATTGTCATTTCGGATCTGCAGGTTAGAACAGTTGTGGTAGAACGGTATAGTTGTTAGAACTATCGATTGCTCACTATTTAAGAGTGGCATTCGCAGGAAATTGTTGTTCAGTGCTCATTATTTCTGAGAATAGGTAAAGTGAAGTGCTGTGAAGCAGTGCTCGTCGCTTGAGCTTGATTCTGAGTATCAATTTCGCAATTGTGTTTGTGAGTGTTTGGAGAAATTCGAAGTGCAAGTTAGAGTGCTTGTTGGATGTTGGATTCCACAACCTTGATCTTCATTCTGTGTGTTTGATCCTGAGTGAAGGGCAATCAAAGCAATGCCTTGACAGATTTGAGAAGAATTGTAGTGTTGGTAGTATTCTGCATTTGGGAGTGTAGTGCAAGGTTGATGTGAAGCAATTTCGATCGAGGAAGTTGTGCCTTCAGTGGAGGGGTGGAACACAATTCTGAGGCAAAGTCGTTGTGCAGTGAAGTGCCATTTTTGGAAGAGCCTGAATCATCACAAATCAAGATTGTTTGGAAAGATTTGAAGGAGTTGTGATTAAGGAGTGTTAATTCGTGACAAGACTGCAAGTCAGTGCTTGTTACTCTCTTCTGGGTGTGGTTTCTACCTGAGAGACTAAAGAAGAACTCAAGAAGAACTACATTGTTACTTTGCTTTGTGTTTGACCAATTCTGACTCGTATCTCTACGGGAACAAACTTTACTTACCTGATTACCGCAAAAGTGATATTTGCCGGGTTGTCACATGCTACCACACTATTTTGTGCCATTTGTAGCACACTTTTATTTTGGGTTGAACTTACTGACTTTGGAAGAGCGAAGTCGAATGCGGTTGCACTTTCATCTAGATTTGCGCAAGGAAGCCAATGCAGATGAGCGATACTATATGGAGAGAGTGCAAGAGGAGGATAGGTACTATAAAGAGAGTGGGAGAGAAAAGATCATAGCAATTGACCTTCCAAGAGCATGAAAGAGGACCAAGCCTGAGAGTCGTGTTGCGACAATACAACCCCAGAAAGTTCCAGGGCTTAACCTGATGGCGGTGATAGTGCAGTCGAAGGAAGTCATGCAGGAGGAAGAAGAAGAATCAGAAGGAGAAACCGGATCAAAGGGAGGAGTGTCAGGCAAAGAAGAGGAGTTTACGCTACAAAGAAAAGAATCAAGTAGCGGCAGCAAAGGCAAGGTGGAGGTTCAGCAAGTGATATAGCCGATGAAAGAGGTCAGAAAGCCGAGTCCCAAAGTTTCCATGATGGAACGGTGCAGTAAGAAGAGAGGAGAAGAAGTCGAGCACAACCTCAAGCTGCCAAGCGTGACAATACCCTGAGTGTATCGGCAGTGGGGCCCAGTAACCTTACTCAAAAAGAGGGAGAAATTTTTGAGGAGGAAACTTTGAAGGTGCAAATATCTTGACTTTGGAGCAAGGTACCAAATATAGAAGAGTCGGAACCCAAAGTCTGAGCTGAGGATGCAAGGTGCAAAGGAGGAAGAAGGAGAAGTTTACGGTGATGGAAGAAACTAGTGAAGTAAAAGGTGTCATCAATGAAATTAAGGCCATGCTGAGTACAGAAGTGGAATGTAAACTCAAAGAAGCGAGGTTGCATGAGCTAAAGTTGTTAGTGCAGGAAACGTGCAAGAGGAAGGTGAAGGACACCAAGTTAAATAATCTCTTAATCTGGCTATGAGATTGTGTAGATAGGAAGATGTTAGAGGTGGGGGACAATGTGTGTCTCAGACTAGACCTTATTAGGATGGAGTTAGCTAAACTTCATAGTGAGGTAGAAGCAATAGGAAGACTCAAAATAAGAGAAGTAGGAGTGCAGGTGTCTTCGGATTTGACATTTGACACTTTAGAGAAGAGTGGGTCAGAAGATAAAGTAGTAGAAAGGTCACCCAAGACCTTCATTGTAGATCAGAGTGAAGAAGTACTAGAACTGATAGAAGATTTAGGAGTTATGAAACCCAAGGATAGAGTAGTGGTAAGAGAGGTTACTTCGGGTTCGGGTTTGAAAGCCGAAGAAGAAGTAGACATCGGATCGGATTAGCAACAATTTTGATATTTGAAGAGGCAGATATGAAGAGTGCATTGTCATTTCAAATCTGCATGTTCATAGAGTTGTTGTAGAATGGTATTTTTGTTAGAACTGTCATTTGCTTCACTATTTAAGAGTGGCATTTGCAAGAAATTGTTGTTCATTATTTCTGAGAATAGATAAAGCAAAGTGTTGTGAAGCAGTGCTTGTCGCTTGAGCTTGATTCCGAGTATCAGCTTTGTGTTTGTGTTTGTGAGTGTTGAGAGAAATTCAAAGTGAAAGTCAATGTGCTTGTTGGATGTTGGATTCCGCAGCCTTGATCTTCATTCTGTGTGTGTGAAAACCCAGCAAATATCACTTTTGGGTAAGTAAAGTTTGCTCCCATAGAGATACGAGTCAGAAATGTCTAAATACAAAGTCAAACGGTAACACTTTAGTTCTTCTTGGTTGTGTCTTTAATCTCTCAGGTAGAAACCACACCCAGAAGAGAGTAACAAGCTCACAATCTTGACAACTTGTCACGAATACACACACATAATCACATCATAGCAAATTCTGTCCAAACAACTCTTGATTGTGATGATTCAGATTCTCCCGAAGACGGCACTTCACTACGGAGAACAATTTTGCCTTAAAATTGTGTTCCACCCCTCCACTGAAGGCACAACTTCCTCGATCAAAATTGCTTCACATCAACTTTGTGCTGCACTCACAAATGAAGAATACTACCAACACTACAATTCCTCTTAGATCTGTCAAGGCATTGCTCCGATGCACTTCACTCAGGATCAAACACACAGAATGAAGATTAAGGCTACAGATTCCAACATCCACAAACACACTGCTCTTTGGAATTTTCCACACACTCACAACTACAAACACGAAATTGACAATCGAAATTAAGCTTAAGCGACGAGCACTGAGAACAACACTTTGCTTTATCTATCTTTAGAAATATGAATACTGAATAACATAGGACTGCGAATGCTCCACTTAAATACTGAAGCAAACGGCGGACCTGCCTACCTAGGCACCGCTTCCTAACATATTTTCCTACCTACAGATCCCAATTGACAATCTATCTCTTCATATTTTGCCCCTTCCTATCTCAAAATCAATACTTAGCCCAATCCGATGTCTACCTCATTATCGGCTTCCAAACCCGATGATCTTCCTACTACTTCTCCTTCTTTGGGTATAGCTAATTCTACCAATTCCTTCATAATTCTACGACTTCTATGCTAGGAACTACAATTGAACTTAGGAGTGACTTATCTAACTCTCTATCTCCTGACCCACTCTTCTCCTCTGTGTCAATTATCAAGTCCGATGACACTTGAATTCCTATTCTTGCAACATCGGGTTTCTTCTCCTCTATCACACTATTCCGGATCTTCTCTAACTCCGAATTGACTAAATCTAATCTAAGACTAACATTGTTCTCTACGTCTAACATTTTCCTATCTACGCGCTCTCTCAATTGGATCAACAAGGTGTTCATGTCCACATCCTTGGCTTTTCTCTTTCGAGTTTCCTGCACAAGTAACTTCAACTCATGTAGGCAGGCTTCTTCCAATCTCCCTTCAGCCTCTGTGCTTAAGATTGCTCTCAACTTCCCCGCAACTTCTCCCACAGATTCTGATGCATATCCTCAAGAGCACTCTACCTTCAACTCCTCACGATACATCTTCAACTTGTCTTTGTACTCCGCAATGAGCATCTTCTTCTCCTTTGCATACTGCATGCTCTGCCCTTCTGCGCTCCTCACAAGTTCTCGTAATCGTTCCTCTTCTCCTTGCCTGGCTGCCAACTCTCTCTGCCATGCTTGATCTTTTGCCGCTGCACTCTTCTTCAAACTATCCAACTCCTGCTCCATTACGATGGTCATCGCCTTCAAATGAACATTCTCGATGCACACATCACTCACTTCCTCCTTCATCTTGCTGAGCCACATTGCCTGTTCCGTTAATTCTCTGGCTCGCCTCTTCAGTTCTTTTTCTTTTACTTCGCAGCTTTCTTGTAACATAGTAAGAGTCTTCTTTGTCAAGCCTTCCTCTCTCCAAATTTCTTCCACTTCCTCACTTCTTTGGACTTGTTGCTCCTGCAACTCCTTCACTTCACTCATCAAATACATCACTACCTGCAACTCGTTCATCCCCTTCCTGCGATCTTGGGGCATTACCTTCCAATGATCCTTCCGTATCTCCAGCAAGGGTGTGACCACCTTTGTCAAATACGATATCCCGCCAAAGTTCTCTTCCTCTTCATCGCCATCTTTGTCTGGAGACTTCTCCTCCATCATCAGCTCCTTCATCCAAAGTCACGATCTTCATATCTTCATCATTTTGGTACTTTCTTCGTCTGGGCCTCTTGAACTCGGCCTCGCGGGATTCTCCTCTTTCTCTTCTGGTCTTGACTTGTTCACCACCATTGCCTGACAAGCCTCACTGACCACCACCGATTGCTAAACTTTTGGCTCCCCATCACTATTGCTCCCGGACTCCCTACTTTTTAAGGTGAGCTCCTCTTCTTCACATTCCTCCTCTTGCGACTCAGTTTCTTCCCCAGACTCCGATCTCGATGATGCATCTTTTACGATCTTTGTAGTCTTTAAAATCAGCCGCTTAGTCTTTCTTTGCATGGGAGGTGACCTCGCTTCTTTGGGTTTGCCATGTTTCTTTGTCTTTGGACTGGTAATTTCTTTGACCTTCCACTATCTGGTCTATGTGAAGTATTCATTGTTTGCTCGAAGATGCAGCATATACTGGCACTCATCCTCATCTGCTTCTCGTTGTAAATCTGGATGCATGTGAGACCCCATACGATGACGCTCCTCTTCGGTCAGCAGGTTTAGTCTGAAGTAGAAATGTGCTATGAACGGTGCAAAGTAATGTGGTGGCAAGCCCGTTTGCCAATTAACCACCATCTGCCTCGTTCGGTGGTGAAAGCACTTTGCCCATTTCACTGGAGCTCCTACAAACATTTGATGGAAGAATACGGCTTGCTGCATGTTCACGTAGGTAGTTCATTCTGGCTTGAACATGGCCATCATCACCCCCACAATGCTTCTTTGGATCAGATCCCGATAGGACTCCACCTTGTATCCATTCGTCGTTCTTGGAGCAAAAAACGAGTTGCAGATCTCCGCCGTCTCCTCTGCAGCATCACACTTCCGATAAGAGGTGATCCCCATCGGCTCTCCTGCTTCTGTCCCCAAGACTAACCTCCATTCAGACTCAGTCTATCAAGCCGGATTGCCTCTCTTCCCTTCCACCTCGGGACCCTCCTCACAATTACTAGCAGCGATCTCTGCCATCACTCCCGAGAAACTGAAATTCCAATTCCCTGCTAAAAATGTAATACAAAGTCTAGTCAAGACTTCGATTCTAGCTACTACATCTACTCTTCGGATTGTGAAACCTCGCACCGCCAACGAATTGGCCACCTTCTTTGCCATGATCTGTTCTCTCGTTCTACGATGCTGGAAGATGAGACCCTCTCCTGGACGAGACACTCTAACTCCCTTGGGGTTTCGGAAAATCTCACTCTCGATGGGCTTTTGGACACGCATTACTGCAGGACGACTACTCAAAGGGATTGGAAATTTACTCGGAACATTCAATTTTTCCCTGCGTAGTCACAATTTTATATTACCCCGAATTACAGTCATTCTTTAGTCAATTTCAGCTTCGAATTTCTCTCTTCTGCATGCAAATCCCGGTCACTATCAAGACATGCTTCTTCTACCCTCGCTGTTTCTTGAAATGTACTTTCTTGCCACGTACCAAGGTTGTTAAACGGTCTTTGTCTCTCCTGCACCCTCCAACCCAAAGACGGTGATCTTTGGACTTTTTTTGTCATACTCCTCTTCCGAGTACCTCCATCATCAAATCCGATGTCATCTTCTTCAGATGTCCTCTGAAGTTAGTTTCGTCCATTCTTCATCCGCAATTCGACTTTCAATGCTTACTTCTTCTCTTAAACATGACTAAACATAGAAAAACAAAAAAAAATGTGGGTACCATAGTGTGTTGGATCCTGAGTGAAGTGCAATCAAAGCAACGCCTTGACAGATCTAAGAGGAATTGTAGTGTTGGTAGTATTCTGCATTTGTGAGTGCAGCATAGTGTTGATGTGAAGCAATTTCAATTGAGGAAGTTGTGCCTTCAGCGGAGGGGCAGAACACAATTCTAAGGCAAAGTCGTTTTGCAGTGAAGTGGCATTTTTGGGAGAGCTTGAATCATCACGATCAAGATTATTTGGAAAAAATTGAAGGTGTTGTAATTAAGAAGTGTTAATTTGTGACAAGACTGCAAATCAGTGCTTGTTACTCTCTTCTAGGTGTGGTTTCTACCTAAGAGATTAAAGATGCAACCAAGAAGAACTAAATTGTTACTTTGCTTTGTATTTGGACATTTCTGACTCGTATCTCTATGGGAACAAACTTTAATTACCTGATTATCACAAAAGTGATATTTGCCGGGTTGTCACACCACATTAATTGATGGATCCAAAGATCCTAACTTTCTTTCTTTGACAATCATTCCTTGCAAAGGATATGATATGACCGTACTTGAAATTCAATTGGTAGTATAGGATACAATCCATATGTTAAGAAATATAGATTTTGCTTGGTTGTAATCTTTTTGGTGGATATATATACGTACAAAGCTGCAAGGAGCTTTGTATCCCAATCGTAGGCATAGTTGATAGCCACTTTGTTCAAAATTGTACACAATAACCCATTTTCCTTCTCTGTTGGTCCATTTGGTTTTGGGTTATAAGGAGTCATCTTCTGATGTTTGATTTGGAAGTACTTGGGTAATGCCTCCACATTAAGTTCACAAAGTGAGACCTTTGGTCACTAACCAATTCTAGAGGACATTTTTATTGGGAAATGATGTTTCAAAAGAAAAATTTTGGCAACAATTTTTGCATCATCTCACCAAGTTGCTTTAGCTTCAACCATCTTAGTTGCATAATCAGTGCAAATCAAGATGTATCTCTTCCTTGTGAATTAGGTCACTAGTTGAATCGATAAAATCAATAAAATCAATTCCCCATTTCTAAAATATGGCCAATGGCAAAATTGGTCTCAAAGGCCATTGGGAAGTAGCCAAAGGTTTTTGCTCTTTGATAGGCATCACAACTTTGGATATGGGCTTGTGTATTCTTATACATCATAGGCCACAAGTACCCTATTGCAAGAATTGTCTTTATTATGTTCTTAAGGGCATAGTGTTCCCACCATGCTTCCAACTGCAAGGACTTTGCTATCTCTTGCACCAACAACTTCAACTCGTGCATCCTTGCTTCTTCTAATTTAACCTCAGCTTCAATACTTAGCATTGCTTTCAACTTCTTCATGACTGTTCCTATTGCATCCAACTCCACACTAAAAACTACCTTCTCCTTACTTCTTTCTACTTCCAATTCATTTTGGTACATTTTCAACTCATCCTCTAATTTAGCCTTCAGTGCCTCCTTCTCTTGCACATACAAGACTAGTTGATCTTTGACCCCTTGAAGTAGCCTCCCAATTGTTCCTTTTCCCAATTACATTTTGTCAACTCTTGTTGCCAGGCTTGATCCTTCTCTGCTACACTCTTCTTCAGACTCTCCAACTCTTGCTCCATTATTGCCGCAATTGCCTTCAAGATTATGACCTTTACCCAAGCATTAGCAACTTCACATTTCATCTTCTTGACCAATGCTTTTTGCTCCTTCAATTCTTCATTGCACTTTACAAAGTTCTCCTACAAGGTATCAAAGCTTTTCCTCCAAATAATTGCTTTAGCCCAAAGTTCTTCTCCTTCCTTCTCTCCTTGAGTTAGCCTACTCCTTAACTCCAAGGTTTCCTCACTCCATTTCTTTACTATTTCCAACTCATCCTTCAGTCTCAAATGATTCCTCTTCAGCTCCACTTTCTTCTATTGTAGATGCACCAACAAAGGACAAATGATCTTTGATAGGTACTTATGGTACTCACATTTTTCAATTTTTTACAAGTTTTAAAGAAGAAGTGCATTGGTAAAGCCAAAGGAGGGCTAAATAAGGAAGAGACACAAAGAAGTGTGTGTTTGGCATAAACATTAAGTTGACCTTGGGTCAAAGTTGGAAGGACTCAAGTCAGATAGACAAACTTATGAAGCCAAAGATGAAGGACTTTGCATTGGGTAATGAAACCTGATCCAAAGAACCTGTAACAACTTTTCCTTGGGTTCAGCCAATAAAGAAAGTACATGGGAAGAAAGTGACTACCTCAAGACCAAGATGATCTTGAAAGTGATAGGAAACCAACCCATACAATTGGTGGGTAAATGGATTGAAGAATGACCAATCAGCAAAAGACTATAAATTTGAGATTTTGACAAGGAAGCATTGCAATGCCTAGAAGGTATTTGTTCCTATTCAGAGTTATCCCAAAGGAATACAAATTGTGCATTTGCAAGAGGAGTGGGTTAGAGCCTCGGGTTTGATCTTTCATAAGCAAAGAGTGAGGAAGCCCCATAATGGCTCCAAAGGAAATAAGTAGAGTGTGGTGCGAGGTCTTGCAATTCATCAATTAAACATAATGGGAAGGACTAAGTCTAGTCCAGACTTTGATTCACATTTATGGCCTAAAACTGGAATTTGAGCTTTCCATGGTTCATGACAGAAACTACTTTCAACAATTGCAAGAACGGGCCCAAGCATAAAGGGAAGAGAGGAAATCTGGCTCAATGGATTGAGTTGGATTGGAGGTTAGTCCTAGGAAGAGAAGAAAAACAGGTAGGAGGCATCACCTTCTATTGAAAGTATCATGGTTTGAAAGAAACTGCCGAGGTGAGTAATTCTTTTAATCAACCTCACACCAAGAACAGGTTCAAGTTGCCAGCTACAAGGATCTAGTACAAAGAGGGATTGTGAGCATGATGATGGCTATGTTCAAGCCAGAGCAAACCACCTATGTAATGATGCAGCAAGCAATCTTCTTTCACTAGATGTTTGCAAGAGAGGTGGTGGACTAGGCAAGGTGTTTGCACCAAGTTGGGCAGATGATCACCAGTTGGAGAATGGATATGCTGTCCCACTACTTCTTACCCATTGCAACCCACTTTTACTTTGGGCTAAACCTACTTAGCTTGGAGGAGAGAGAATAGATGGTGTCCTATTTTCACCCCAATTTATGAAGAGAAGCAAATGAGGATGAACAATACTACATTGAGTAGGTTTGTGAAGGAGATGATTATTATCTGAAGAGCAAAAAGGAGAAGATAGTGGTGGTGCACATCCCCATACAAAAGAAGAGAAGTAGACCCAAAGGACAAATTATGCTAGTGCAGCCTCATAAGAGATGAAGACTAAATCCAAAGGCCACACCGGCAGAAGTGAAGGAATTGACTTCAGAGGAAGAATCGGAAGGAGAAATGGAGTCAAAGGGAGAAGCCTTGGGAGCAAAAGAAGAATCTATACTATAAAGCAAAGAGACAAGCAGTGGCAATGAACAAGAGGCCAAAGTTCGACAATCAAGAGAGGGGATTGTTGGAGAAGAAGAGCGGGAGTTTCATGAGGGGATCAACTACTTGGAAGGTGGAGACAAGCTGTATCTAGAGTTGCCAAAAAAGGAGCTAGAAGATGAAAAATCAGGAGAAGGTGCCTTGGTATTTCCAAGGGCAGCAAGAACAAAGAGAACCACTCAAGTGGTCATTGCCAGATTGAGCAAAGCTGAAAACAAAGAAGAGAGCTTGGAGGGCAAGACACTGAAGATACAAAGATCACGTCTTCAAGGTAAGGCACTAGCCAAAGAAACACCTAGCAAAGACAAAGACATTGGAGATGATTAAGGAAGATCTGGTAGAGTCAAGTATCTATTGAAGATCATTTGTCCTTTGCTGGCACTTTGCAGCAAAAAAAGCAAGTTGAGAGCCATCATCCAAAAGTGAGGGATGAGTTGGATGTAGAAAAAATATGGAGTGAAGAGACCTTAGAGTTAAGGAGTAAACTAACCTGCGGAGAGAAGGAAGCCAAATAACTTTGGGCTGAAGCAGTTCTTTAGAGGAAAAGCTCAGATGCCTTGTAGGAGAACTTTGTGAAGTGTAGTGAATTGAAGGAGCAAAAGGTGTTGGTCAAGAAAATGAAGCATGAAGTTTCTGATGTTTGGGTTGATTTCATACACTCAAAGGTGATTAAAGCAGTGATGGAGCAAGAGTTAAAAGTTTGGAGAAGTGCACAATATAGAAGGAGTAAGCCTAGCAACAAGAATTGATAAAATGTCATTGGGCGGAAGAATGATTGTGGGAGTTGCTCCAAGGATAGAAGATCAATTAGTCCAATATGGGCAAGAGAAGGAGACATTGAAGGCTGAATTTGAGGATGAGTTGATGATGTATTGGAACAAATTGGAAGTGGAGAGAAGTAAGGAGAAGTTCCAAGTGTGGAGTTGGATGCAGTAGGAGCGGTCATGAAGAATTTGAGAGTGATGCTAAATACTGAAGCAAAGGGTAAATTAGAAGAGGTGGAGGTTGCATGAGTTGAAGTTATTGGTGCAGGAAACAAGAACGAGGAAAGCAGAAGATGCAAGGTTGAATAATCTTTTGATTTGCCTAAGAGATAGGGTAGATAGATGTTAGAGGTAGGAGGCATTGTCTGTCTCAGATTAGATTTTGCTAGATGAGATTTAGATAGATTTCATGGTGGGATGAAGCAGATACAAATTCCAAAGTCACAGAAGTAGGATTTCAAGTGTCGTTGGCTGAGTTGCTTGAGATATTAGAAGAGAGTGGGTTAGTTGATAAAGAAGTAGATAGATTACCCATGTTTGTAATTGTAGTTTAGAGTGAAGAAATAGTAGAAATAGAAGATGTAGGAGTAGTATTAAAGAGACCCAAAGAAGGGGAATTGATTGTAGTAACATAAGGCTTGGAAGCCAAAGTTGAGGTTGACATCAAATTGGCTTAGAAATAGATTGGAGATTTGAAGAGGCACATATGAAGAAGTGGTTTGTCATTTTGGATCTACAAGTTGGTAAAGTTGTTGTAGAATGGTATTTTTCTTAGTAACGATCAAGTCTTTAGCCTATATAAAGGAAGCTTTTGCAGTGTTATGTTGTCAGTATTTATATTTTCAAAGTTGAGTAAAGCAAAGTGTTGTAACTCAATGCTTGCTGTTTAAGCTTAATTCCAAGTATCATCCTTGTGTGTGTTTATGAGTGTTTGGAGAATTGTAAATGCAAGTTAGATTGTTGGATGTTGGATTCTGCAGTTTTGATTCTATTGTGTATTTGATCTTGAGTGGATAGCAATCAAAGCAATGCGTTGATAGATCCATGAGGAATTGTAGTGTTGGTAGTATGTTGCATTGGTGAGTGCAATACGGGGTCGATGTGAACAATTTTGATTGAGGAAGTTGTGCCTTTAGTGGAAAGGTGGAACACAATTCTGAGGAGAGATCATTTTGTAGTGAAGTAGCCTTCTTTGAATCATCACAATCAAGAATATTTAGAAAGATTTGATGGAGTTGTGATTAGGGGTGTTAATTTGTGACAAGATTGCAAATCAATGCTTTTACTCTATTCTTGGGTGTAGTTTCTACATGAGAGGCTAAAGAAACACTAAAGAATTGAAGTGCTATTGTTTAATTTGTATTTGACCATTTTTGACTCATATCTTTGTGGGATACACTATCTTGTATCCACAAAAGTGATACTTGCCGCATTGTCACAATACTCGACTCCAATGTATCTTCCTTCATCATCTCTGATGTCTTTGTTTTTGGTAGGTGCTTCTTTGGCTGGTGCCTTATCTTAAAGACCTTATCTTTGTATCTTCAATTTTTTGTCATCCAAGCTCTCCTCTTTGTCTTCAAGTTTGCTTGGTCTTGCAGCTACAACTTGAGTACTTCTCTTTGATCTTGCTGCTCTTGGAAATACCAAGCCAACCTCTCCTACTTGTTCATCTCTGAACTCAACTACCAATTACTCCAAACACGGCTTGTCACCTCCTTCCATGCGGTCAAACATCGGAGCAAGTAGGAAGAGTAGTAAAGAAACTCAATGTGATGCTTAAAGCCAAAGCCAAAGTGAAGGTAGAAGAAGTACGCCTATACAAGTTAAAATTGTTGGTGCAAGAGATGAGGATGAGAAACCAAAGGACATGGATCTGAACAATCTTCTAATTTTCTTGAGAGATAGAGTAGATAGGAAAATTAGTGAAGTAGGAGACAATGTTTATCTTAGATTAGATTTAGTGAAATCCAAGTTAAAGTAGATTCAAAGTAATGTGAAGTTAGGAGCCCAAGGTAAGAGAGGTAGGAGTGCAAATGTCTTTGGATGAGTTTTTTGAGACATTAGAAGGAAGTGGGTTGGAAGATAAGGAGATAGATAGAAGACCCATGAGGTCAATTGTAGTTCAGATTGAACAGATTAGAGAAATAGCAGAAGATGAGAAGTTGATAGAGCCAAAGTAGAAGAAGCAAAGGAAGTTACATCAGGTTTAGTAGAAGAGGAAGAGGTAGACATTGGATTGGATTCATAATCAATTTGAGATTTAAATTGATAAATATGAAGAGTGGGTTGCCAATTTGGATTTGGAGATTGTTAGGAAATAGGATATGAATTAGGTAACTATCGAAGTGTTCAGCCTATTTAAAGGAGGCATTTGTAATGTGTTGTTGGTTAGTATTTGTATTTTTGAAGTTGAGTAAAGTGAAGTGCTATAACTTAGTGCTTGTCATTTTAGCTTAATTCTAAGTACCAATCTTGTTTGTGTTTGTGAGTGTTGGGAGAATTTTGAAGTGCAAATAGATTGTTGGATGCTGGATTTCATAGTTTTGATTGCATCTTGTATGTTTGATCTTGAGTGGATAGCAATCAAAGCAATGCCTTGACAGATCCATGAAGAATTGTAGTGTTGGTAGTATTCTGCATTGGTGGCACAGTATAAGGTTGATGCAAAGCAATTTTGATCAAGGAAGTTGTGCCTTCAGTGGAGGGTGAAAGGCGGAACACAATTCTGTGGCAAAGTAAATTTGTAGTGAAGTCGCCTTCTTTGGAAGAATCTGAATCATCACAATCAAAGTTGGTTTGGAAAGATTTGATGATATTGTGATTATGGAGTGTTAATTTTTGACAAGACTACAAATTAGTGCTTGTTTTTTTCTTTTGGGTGTGGTTTCTACCTGAGAGATTAAAGACACAACCAAGAAGAACTACATTGTTACTATTCACTTTGTATTTGACCATTTTTGACTCATATCTCTATGGGAACAAACTTTTACTTACTGATTATTGCAAAAGTGATACTTTTTGGGTTGTCACAAAGCTTGTAGTATTTTTGGCTGAAATCAGATCTGAAGTCAAGAATCTGATTCAAGCCAAGGTGGGTAAACCAAAAGCACCTAGGGTCAAGACTATTGGTACTTTGGTCATCATCATGAAACGCCTTAAAATCCAATTTGAATGCGGAGAGACATCTAACCCAAAGTCAAAGGTGAAAAAAGTGAAGTTGGGAGGAGTACACCAGTACAATATTGTGGTAGCCTTGGCATCCATGAATGCTAATGTCACATTCAAGCAATTGTGGGAAGACCATAAGCTGACCAAGAAGCAGCTGAGTTTAGCTCTTAAGAAAGTAAGAGTGATGACCAAGAAAGGTTTGCCAGCCATCTATCATATTGATCAAGAAGATTTGGGATCTCCCAAAGTGGATGAGGAGATTTCCAATTGCATGATTATGTCAATTCCATTGATAGTCTGGTGTAAATGTCATGACAAAGAACACCATATATTATTTGCATACCATAGTTTTGAGCCTACACCCCAAATTTTGAAGTTTGTAGACCAAACTAGGAGATAACCATTGGGCATGTTGTCAAATATAACTACAATCATTAGAGGAGTGCCCTTCAAGTTGAATTACATTTTGTTGAGACTAGTGACCAAAAGTAGGTACCCACTTTTGATCAAAAGACCCTGGTTTTACAATACTCAAGTTGTTGTGGATTGGGACCAGTAGAAGTGAGGTTTAAGGACATCTCACCCAAAGACCAGAAGCTGCTGATTGTGAGTTGGACAAAGGTTCCCCACCTGGAGAAAACAACTTCATCAAAAGACAAAGATGAATCTAAAGATCCATTGTCTTTGTCTTCCATAGACTTTGAAGAAGAAGTCCAATTACTTGGAGTGCTACAAGGTGGAAGTCAAAGATGAAGTCCCATATGACATCACCTTGGGTGAAATTTTTTTGGAGGGAGGGGTTTTAGTGTTATTCAACTTGGGTTAAGCTGAGTCAATCATGTTGAAGCAATCATCAACCCCAATGTTGAGACAATCATCAACATCTTGAAGAAAGACTATCTAATTTACTATGCCAACCCGCAACTTTCAACTGCAAAAAAGAATTATTTGATGATTGAAAGAGAAGTCTTGGGAATGGTGTATGCCTACAAGAAGTTTTGCCATTACTTGTTGGGATGCAAGTTTGTCTTCTATGTGGACCATTATGCTTTACAACATTTTGGCAAAGAAGGCAGATTTGTATGGGCAAATTGCAAGGTGGATCTTGCTGTTACAAGAATTCACATACACTATACAAGTAAGGAAGGGAGCTTCACATTCAAATGAAAACTTCTTATGCAGGTTGGAAACTCAAGACCAAGACTTGGAGGTTGTTGACCAGTTTCAATAGGATATTAGTGGCCTACAATGCACAAGGACACTCATGCACATATCCAAAGTTGTGATGCTTGTCAACAAGTATAAAAACGAACAGCTACTTTCCAATGGCCTTTGAGACCAATTTTTCCATTGGCTCCATTTGAGAAATGAGGAATTGATTTTGTGGGCCTGATTATACCAATGATCTGATTCACAAGGAAGAGATACATCTTGGTGTGCATTGATTATGCTACCAAGATGGTTGAAGTTGAGGCAACTCGGAGAGATGATACGGAAATAGTCATAGAATTTTTCTTTTGTAATTTCATTTCATGTTGTAGATGTCTTCTAGAATTGGTCGGTGATTGGGGGACTCATTTTTGAACTCAATGGTGGAAGCATTAAGCAAGTAGTTCTAGATTAAACATTGGAAGACAACTCCTTATAATCCAAAAGCAAATGACTTAGCAAAGAAAGCAAATGGGTTGTTGTGCCAAATTTTGAACAAGGTGACGGTCAACTATGCCTACAATTGGGACACAGAGTTACCTACAGCTTTGTAGGCATATTGAACCACTGAAAAGGTTACCACCAAATAAACTCCATATTTCTTAACATACGGATTGTATCCCATACTACCAATTGAATTTAAGTACCATCATATTGAATCCTTTGTGAGGAATGATTGTCAAAGGAAGAAAGTTAGGATCTTTAGTTCCATCAACTAATGTGGTTAGAAGAGGAAAGAGACAATGCAATGCAAACCATAAAGAAAGTACAAGCTCAATGGAAATTCAGGCATGATAAGAGAATCAAGCGTATTGCTATTCAGGAAGGCAATTTGGTGTTGTTATATGTCAATTGCCAAATATTTTTTCTAGGCAAACTGCACTTAAGGTGGATGGGGCCATACCTTGCAATGCACATTTATGAAAATGGTTCTATTCAACTTGCAGACTTAGAGGGCAATCCCTTTGCCACTTGAGTGGGTGAGTTAGAAAATATTGGACCATGGAATCAAACTTGTATAAAAACTCCAAAGCCGATATTTGTGGGGATGCTCACATTTGAGGGAGGGGTTATGTATTACCCACATTTTTTTTTTTTAATGATTTTTAAAGAAGAAGTTTATTGTTAAAGGTGAAGGAAGGCTAAATGGGGAAGAAACAAGAAGAATTATGTATTTGACATAAACTTAAAATCAACCTTAGGTCAGAGTCAAAAGGACATGGATGGATGGAAGTATGAAGCCAAAGGTAGAGGACTTTGTATTGGGATGTGAAACATGATCCAAAAAACCTATAATAATGTTTCCTTAGGTTTAGAAATCAAGAAAGTACTCAATTTTTTGATAAAGCCGCTTATGCCCACCTCCGCGGTGTTGACTCATTAAAATTCCTCTGTTGTTTCGACCTTGTAAAGAAAGTGACAACCTTGGGATCAAGAAGACATTAAGAGTGATAGAAAATAGACATGCAGAATTGTCGTGTCAACAAAAGATTGACTAAAGACTGATGGATTAGCAAAAGACTTTAAAAGTAAGATGTCATCATGGGCATTCTAAAATGTCACAAAAATATCCTAGGCCTCTCAATAGTTGTCTCCAAGGACTTAGCATCTCAAGTTTTGGGGAGGGTTTTGATCTTTCAAAGATTGAGAGTGAGGAAGCACACAATGGCCCCAAAAGAATAAGTAGAGTGTGGTGAGGGGTCTTGCAATTTTCTAATTAGATGTAAGCAAGGATCAAAGTCTTGAATAGTCTTTGCATTCCATTTCTGGCCTGGAACTGGAATTTGAGCTTTCTAGGTTTTATGGCAGAAATTGTTGGCTGTAATTTTAGAGACAAGCCCAAGCATGAAGGGAAGAGAGGAAATCTAGCTTGATGGACTGAGTTGGATTGGAGATTAGTCCTGGGGAGAGAATCAAGAGAAGAAGAGGAAGTCACCTTCTATAGGAAGTGTGAATCTTCAAAAGAAATTGCTGAGGTGAAGAATTCTTTCAGTAGACCTTGCACCAAGAACGGGTACAAGGTGGATAGTTATAAGGACCCAATACAAAGAGGGATTTTTAGCACAATTATAGCAATGTTGAAGCCAAATCAAACCACATATGTAACGATGCAGCAAATGATGTTCTTCCACCATATGTTTGCAAGAGAGTGGTAGATTGGGCAAAGTGTTTGCACCAATATGTTGGGTAGATGATTACCAATTGGAGAATGGATTTGCCACCCCACTACTTTGTGCCCTTTGCAGCTCACTTCTACTGCAGACTAAATTTACTTAGCTTGGAGGAGAGAGGATGGATGGTGTCCCACTTTCACCCTGACTTACATAGAGAAGCTGATGGAAATGAGCAGTAATATATCAATCGGGTTTGAGAAGGCAATGACTACTACCTCAAGAGTGGGAAGGGGAGGATAGTGTTTATGGACATCCCCATGCCAATAAGTAAAGTAGATCCAAGGGAAGAATCACACCAATACAGCCATAGAAGATAAAAGGACTGAATCCAAAGTCAGCATCAATAGAAGTAAAGGAACCATCCTTGGAGGAAGAATCAGAAGGAGAAATAGAGTTGATGGAGGAAGACTCGAGAGCAGAAGAAGAGTTCACATTGTAGAGTGGAGAGCCTAGTAGCAAGAGTGAGGGAGAGCCCGAGGTTCAGCAATTGGGTAAAGAGGTTGTTGCAGAGGAAGAGCGGGAGTTCCACGAGGTAATTGAACAAATGAAGGAAGGAGATGAGCCTTGTTTAGAGTTCCTTGCCGTTGAGTTAGAAGATGACCAAGCAAGAGAGGCTAGCTTGGTATTTCAAAGGTTAGTAAGATCGAAATGAAGTGCTCAGGTTGTAATTGCAGGTCCGAGCAAAGTCAAAGAGAAAGAAGCAAGCTTGGATGGTGTAACACTGAAGGTACAAAGCACCAACCAAAGAAGCACCCACCCAACATGAAGATGCGGGAGATGATGAAGGAAGACACATCAGAGTCAAGTATCTATCAAAGATTATGTGTCCTTTGTTGGTGCAGCTACAAAGGAAGAAGGAAGAGTTGAAGAAGGATCATTTTGGAGTGAAAGATGAGTTGGAAGTAGTAAGGCACTAGAGTGAAGAGACCTTGGAGTTGCAAAGTAAGCTAACCCAAGGAGAGAAGGAAGCCAAAAACTTCAGGCTGAAGCAATTCTTTGGAAGAAAACCCTTGATAACTTGCAAGAGAACTTTATGAAGTACAATGAAGAAATAAAGGAGTAGAAGGCATTGGGTGAGAAGATGAAGCAAGAAGTTGCTGACTCAAGAGTAGAAGTTATACACTCAAAGGAAATTGCTGTAGTAATGGAGCAAGAGGTGGAGAGTCTAAAAGAGCAAAGCATAGTAGGATCAAGCCTAGCAATAAGAGCTAGCAGATAGACATTGAGAGGAAGATCAATTGTGAGGGTTGATGAGAAGTGTTGAAGGTCAACTGGTCTAGTATGTGGAAGAGAAGTAGGCATTGAAGGCTGAATTTGAGGACAAAGTTGACAATGTATTGGAACAAATTGGAAGTAGAGCAAAGTAAGGAGAAGATAGTTCATAATGTGGAGTCAGATTTGGTAGGAGCAATGATGGAAGGTAGTGGCAAAGGTAGTGGCAAAATTTCTTGCTGGCATATACCATCCTGAGTGCTTATCTTTCAGTCATCGAATAGTTCTTTTCAGAAACTGAAAGTTGTCGGCTGGCATAATACACTACAAAGTCCTTCTTCTTCTCATCCTTTTGACTTAAGACAACACCAATAGCCATGGACAAAGTCTCCACATATACATGAAAAGGGACTTCCCAATTTGGGGCCCTCATAACTGGTGCTTTAAGCAACTTTTTCTTCAACACCTAGATAGCTTCTTCTTGATTTGCTTCCCACATATAGTCTTTGGATTTCTTCAGAAGCTTTGTAAGGGGTGCAATAAGCACCGCATAATTTGACTCAAAGCGTCTATAGTATCCGACATGTCCCAAGAAGGCTCTCAGCTCTTGGATGTTCTTCGGGGATTCCAAAGCTATGATTACTTTAACCTTCTCGACATCAACTTCAATACCTCGGCTTGGCACCCAATGCCCCAGAAGAATTCCCTCCTTCATTGCGAAGAAGCATTTCTTTGAGAGTAATGACAAGCCGGCAAAAGTTTGGTGAAGGTAATCCAAATGTACATCTCTTTGCCCAAACACACAAAAATCATCAATGAAGACTTCCACAAATTTGCACAAGAAATCTTTGAAGATTGAATTCATCATCCACTGGAAAGTAGCGGGAGCATTACACAACCCAAAGGACATTTGATTGTAAGCTAAAGTGCCCCAATTGGTCGTGAATGTAGTTTTATCCTTGTCCTCTTCTCGAATGGATACTTGATTGTACCCTAAAAATCCATTGAGAAAGCTATAACAAGGGTGACCAGCTACTTGATCTAGAATTGTATTGGTAAAAGGCAAGGAATGATGATCCTTCCTTGTGACTCCGTTCAACTTACGGAAGTCTTGGCACACTCGGATCTTCCCTGTTTTCTTCTTCGGGACAATGACAATGGGGGAGATCCATTCATTGCTTAAGACAAGGAAGATGATTCCGGCTTCTAAGTACTTGTCGATTTCATCTTTCAACAAAAGTGAGTACTTTGGGTTCAAGCGGTATTGTCTCTGCCGAACCGGAACCGCACCTTCAACTAGATCAATCCGGTGTTCTCCAAATTCTCGTGGAATACCTAGCATTTGATCAATAGACCGGGGGAATACATCCTAGAATTCTATGAATAGGGCAGTGTATCTTGCCAACTCCTCTAAAGTGACTATTTTTGAAAATTTTAAAATTTTCCCTTCAGTCAAGACAACATCTTGATAGTCATCGGGGTTGATGACTCCTTCAACGTGGCTTACTCGGCTTAACCCGAGGCAGGCTGCCATCAAACCCCCTTCCTCCAAGTCAGGTTCACCCGAGGCAAGGTCGTATGGATCTTCATCTTTGACATCCACCTCGTAGCATTCCAAGTAGTTAACTTGGACTTCATCTTTGGATTCATCTGAGGATGAAGACGATGAGTCTTTGGATTCGTCCTCCTCTTCTAACAAACTCGTTTCCCCGAGATGGGGAACTTTTGTCCAACTCACAAGCACCAGCTTCTGATCTTCGGACAAAATGTCCTTGAATCGTAACTTCTGCTGATGCCAATCCACCACAACTTGGGCACTGTACAACCAGGGTCTTCTGATCAATAGAGGGTAACCAGTCTTTGTCACTGGTTGCAACACAATGTAATTCAACTTGAAGGGCACCCCTCCAATGATCATGGTTATGTTTGACAGCATGCCCAAAGGCCATCTCCTGGTTTGGTCCGCAAATTTCAAAACTTGGAGTGTTGGCTCAAACGTATGATACCCAGTCAATTTGTAATATCCTTGATCATGACATTCAAACCGGAACCCAAATCAATGGGTATCGATTTGATCATGCACCCTGCAATCTCCGTGTCAACCTCGGGAGATCCCAGATCTTCTTGTTCAATACAATAGATAGCGAGCAGGTCCTTCTTTGACATCAACCTCACCTTCTTAAGGGCCAAATTCAGCTGCTTCTTGTACAACTTATTGTCTTCCCACAATTGCTTGAATGTAATGTTGGCATTTGTGGCTGCCAAATTGCTACAATATTGTATTGGGGTACTCCTCCCAATTTGACTGTCTTTGCCTTTGGCTTTGGGTTCAAAGTCTCTCCATGTTCCATTTTGACTTCGGGATGTTTTAAGATGGTGACGGGATTGCTAGTGGCCTTAACCCGAGGTTCGTTAGGTTGGCCCACCTTGGCTTGGATCAGACCCTTTACTTCGGATTGGATGTCTGCCAGAAAAAGTGGAGGCTTTGTCTTCGTCTCCTTCTCCAAACTCAGTTCCTGAGTTCTGAGTAGTGCCTCCTTGAGTTCTTTCTTGTCCTCCGGTTTCATAATTCCTACATCTTCTACCAGATCTAACAATTCTCTTTCCTGATCTGACATTTCACTAGTGGGTAATCTATCTAACTCCTTATCTTTTGACCCACTGTTCTCTAATGCTTCCAAGGGTAACTCCGAAGACATCTGCACTGCTACTTCATCTACTTTGGGTTTTGCTCTAACATCTTTCTAAAGTTTATCTATCTCCAACTTTATCAAATCTAATCTAATCGTGATATTATCTTCTACTTCTAATATTTTCCTATCTACATGAGTTCTGACACTAATCAATAATGCATTCAAATCTGTATCCTTTGCATGTCTCCTCCTCGTCTCTTGCACCAACAACTTCAACTCGTGCAGCCTCGTCTCTTCAATACAAACACTGGACTCTGTACTTAGCATCACATTCATCCTAATTATGATCTCCTTCAATGGCTCCAATCTCATCTTCCTTTCACACTCCCGATCTGCAAGCCAATCTTCCTTGTACATTGCCAATTCTGCCTCGAACTCGGCTTTCACAATTTCCTTCTCCTTCTCCTCTTGCACAACCTTCTTCTCATGATTACGAAGTAACTCTTGTAATCTCTCTTCTTCCCTATATCTCATTGTGAACTCCCATTGCCCCAATTGCTTCTTCTCTTCTACACTCTCCATTGCTCTATCGAGCTCTTGTTCCTTCTCTACTACCCTTTCCATAGCATGGATAATTTCTAGTCTTGAATTAGCAAACTGCTGCTTCAAGATTTCATCCGCTACTTGTCTTTCCCTTGCTATGTCACTCTGCTCCACAAGTTCCTCTTGATACCTTGCTTCTCTCTTCAAGTTCTCAATCACTTGACTCTGCACTACTGCATCCACTCGTAGTACTTCCCTTTCCTCCTCACCTTGGATTATACTCTTCTTCAACTCCGAGTTCTCTTCTTCCAGTCTTGCTAATACCTACAACACAATCTTCACCTCCGGACACTTTGACTGCATCTCCCTCTTCTTGTGCTCTAGCTTCACCAACATCGGGCACACAACTTCTCACAAGTACTCCACTCCATCACTCGCAACTACTTAAACCTACGGAGTGATCTCCTTCTTTACCTCTTCTTCTCCCGATACTCGCTTTCTTCTGTGCAATCATTGTATTGGAATAGATGCTTCACTTCCTAAACTAGCATTCTCCTCTTCCCTTGCCTTGCTTGGACCCGCTTCAAACTGCACTTTGCGCCTCGACCAAACTCCCCTCTGAATTGTAATCTTCTTCTCCTCCGGCTTAGGCACTTCATCCTCCAACTTCACGTTATTCTCTTCCTTGAGCTCCACCCAAACTTCTTCTTCTTCTACAAGTAGAGTGTGACAACCCGGCAAATATCACTTTTGCAGTAATCGAGTCAGTAAAGTTCGTTCCCGTAGAGATACGATCCAGAATTGGGAAAATACGAAGTCAAAAGTCACAATTGCAGTTCTTCTTGATTGCTTCTTTAATCTCTCAGGTAGAAACTACACCCATAAGAGAGTAACAAGCTCACAATCTTGACAACTTGTCACGAATACACACACATAATCACAACATAGTCAATTTTGTCCAAACAACTCTTGATTGTGATGATTCAGATTCTCTCGAAGACGGCACTTCACTGCAAAGACCAATTTTGCCTCAGAATTGTGTTCCACCCCTCCACTGAAGGCACAACTTCCTCGATTGAAATTGCTTCACACCAACTTCGTGCTGCAATCACAAGTGCAGAATACTAACAACACTACAATTCCCCTCAGATCTGTCAAGGCATTGCTCCGATGCACTTCACTCAGGATCAAACACACAGAATGAAGATCAAGGCTGCAGATTCCAACATCCACAAACACATTGACTTGCTCTTGGGAATTCTCCACACACTCACAAACATAAACACAAAATTGACAATCGGAATTAAGCTTAAGCGACGAGTATTGAAACCAGCACTTCGCTTTATCTATCTTCAGAAATTTGAATACTGAATAACATCGTATTGCGAATGCTCCACTAAAATACTGAAGCAAATGGCAGATTTTCCTACCTAGCACCGCTTCCTAACATCCCTTCCTACCTATAGATCCCAAATGACAATCTATCTCTTCATATCTGACTCTTCCTATCTCAAAATCGACTTTTATCCTGATCCGATGTCGACCTCATCATCGGCTTCCAAACCCAATGATCTTCTTGCTATTTCACCTTCTTCGGGTATGACTGATTCTACTAATTTCCTTACTAATTCTACAACTTCTTCACTACAATCTGTAATTGAACTCCGGGTTACTCTATCTACACTCTTATTACCCAACCCACTCTTCTCTAATGTGTCAATTAGCAAGTCCAATGACACCTGAATTCCTACTTCTACGACATCGGGTTTCTTCTCCATTGTCACACTATTCTGAATCTTCTCCAATTCTGAATTGACTAAATCCAATCTAAGACTAACATTATTCTCTACTTCCAACATTTTCCTATCTACTCGTTCTTTCAACCAAATCAGCAATGTGTTCATGTCCACATCCTTGGCTCTTCGCTTCCGAGTCTCCTGCACAAGTAACTTCAACTCATGCAGACGAGCTTCTTCCAATCTTCCTTCAGCCTCCGTGCTTAAAATTGCGCGTAGCTTCCCCGCAATGTCCCCTGCTGATTCCGATGCGTATCCTCGAGAACGCTCCACCTTCAATTCCTCCCGATACATCTGCAACTTGTCTTTGTATTCTACAACGAGCATCTTCTTCTCCTCTGCATACTGGATTTTTTGCTGCTCCGCACTTTTGACAAGTTCACGCAAACGCTCTTCTTCTTCTTGCCTGGACGCCAATTCTCTCTGCCATGCTTGATCTTTTGTTGCGGCACTCTTCTTCAAGCTGTCCAATTCTTGCTCCATCACGATGTTCATCGCCTTAAAATGGACATTCTTGACGCGCATATTACTTACTTCCTCCCGCATCTTGCTGAGCCACATCGCCTGCTCCTTCAATTCTTTGGCTTGCGTTTGCAGGTCCTTCTCCTTCTCTGCGCAACTCTCTTGTAACACGCTCAGCAGTTTCTTCCTCGAGTCTTCCTCCCTCGGAAGATCTTCAATTTCTGCACTTCTTCGGATTTGATGCTCCTACAGCTCCTGCAATTCCTTCAGCAGATGCTTCACCACCTGCATTTCATTCATCTCCTTTTTGCGATCTTGGGGAATTCCTCTCCAATGTTCCTTCAACATCTCCAGCAATGGTGTGACCACCTTCGTTAAATATGATATCCTGCCAAAAGTTTCTTTATCATCATTGCCTCCTTCGTCTGGAGTCTTTCCTTGTGTCATCAGCTCCTTCATCCGAAGTCGTGATCTTTGTATCTTCATAGTGTCTGCGCTATCTTCGTCTTGGCCTCTTGAACTCGGGCCCGAGGGATATTCCTTCTTTGCTTCGGATTTGGTTTGTTCTCCACCATTACCTCGCCAGCTTCACTCACCACCACAGATTGCTGGACTTTGGGCTCTCCCTCACTTTCACTACCCGACTCCCCACTCTTCAACGTGAGCTCTTCTTCGTCTGAGTCTTCTTCTTGCAACTCAATTTCTTCATCCGACTCCAATCCCGAAGATGCTCTTCTCACGACGTTAGTGGTCTTCAACATCAGCCTCCAAGTCTTACGTTGGATGGGCGATGGTTTAGCTTCTTTGGGCTTACTTCGCTTCTTCTTCTTCGGACTGGCAACATCTTCAATCTTCCACAGTCTTGTTCTCGCAAAGTATTCGTCATTTGCCCTCAGCTGAAGCATGTACTGTTGCTCCTCTTCGTCGGCTTCTCGTCTCAAATCAGGATGCATGTGGGAGACCATACGATGCCTCTCGTCTTCAGAGAGCAAGTTTAGGCCGAAGTAGAAATGTGCTACAAATGACGCAAAATAATGCGGTGGCAAGCCCATTTGCCAATTCACTACCATCTGCCTGGTTCGGTGATGGAAACACTTCGCCCAATTCACAGGTACCCCTGCAAACATCTGGTGGAAGAAGACCGCTTGCTGCATGGTTACGTACGTTGTTCGCTCCAGCTTGAACATGGCCATCATCACCCCTACAATACTTCTTCGGATCGGGTCCCGATAGGACTCCACCTTGTAACCATTTGTAGTTCTTGGAGCAAAGAACAAATTACAAATTTCCGCCGTCTCCTCTGTAGCATCATACTTCCGATAGAAGGTGATTCCTGTCGGCTCTCCTGCTTCTCTCCCCAAGACCAACTTCCAATCCGACTCAGTCCATCGAGCCGGATTGCCTCTCTTCCCCTCCACTTTGGGACCCTCCTCACAATTACTGGCAGTGATTTCTGCCATTACTCCCGGGAAACTGAAATTCCAGTTCCAGGCTAAAAAGGTGATACGAAGTCTCACCAAGACTTTGATCCTTGCTACTACATCTACCCTTCGAATTGCAAAACCTCTCACTGCCACCGCGTTGGCCACCTTCTTCGCCATGATTTGTTCTCTCGTTCTACGTTGTTGGAAGATCAGCCCCTCTCCTGGACGAGACACTCTAACTCCCTCAAGGTTTCGGAAAATTTCACTCTCGACGGGCTTCCGGACACGCATTCCTGTAGGATGACTACTCAAAGGAATTGGAAATTTACTCGGCAAATTCAACTTCCCCTTGTGCATTCACAATTTCATATTGCCCCGAATTGCAGTCATTCTTCATTCAATTTCATCTGTGAGTTTCTCTCTTCTGCGTGCTCTCCCGGTCACTGTCAAGACATGCTTCTTCTGCCCCCGCCGTTTCTTGAAATGTACTTTCTTGCCATGTACTGAGGTTGTTAAACGGTCTTCATCATTCCTGTGTTTTCCAACCCAAAGACAATGATCTTCGGCCTGCTTCCGGCGTACTCCTCTTCCGAGTACCTCCATCGTTGGATCCGATGTCAGCTTCTTTGGCTTTCCTCCAAAGTTACTTTTGCCTCTTCTTTGTCTGCAATTCGACTTTTCTGTGCTTATTTCGTCTCTTAAACACTACTAACCATAAAAAACAAAAAATGTGGGTACCACATACCCCCTCCCTCAAATGTGAGCGTCCCCGCAAACACCGACAACCGGGTTTTTATACAAAGTCGGGTTTGGGGTCCTATATTTTCTAACCCTCCAACCATTGACGCGAGTTGCAAAAGGATTGCCATCCAGGTCTGCCAGTTGAATAGAACCATTATCATAATTGTGCATCACATGATACGGTCCCATCCATCTCAGATGTAATTTTCCTAGAAAAAATAGGCGGCAATTATCATATAATAATACCAGATCTCCTTCTTGAACAGTCACAAGTTTGATTCTTTTATCGTGCCTACCTTTCCGTTGTTCTTGAATTTCCTTTGTTGTTTGCATTGCATCGTCCCTTTTCTCTTCCAACCACATCAGTTGATGGATCCAAAGATCTTGACTTTCTTCCTCCGACAAACGTTCTTCGCAAAGTATTCTATATGTCGGTACTTCAAACTCAACTAGTAATATGGGATGCAATCCGTATGTCAAAAAATAAGGAGTTTGCTTGGTAGTAATTTTTTCTGTTGTCCGATATGCCCATAATGCTGCACGTAACTTCGTATCCCAGTCATAGGCATAATTGACTGTCACCTTACTTAAAATTTTACACAGCAATCCATTGGCTTTCTCCGTGAGTCCATTTGCTTTCGGGTTATAAGGCGTGGTCTTCCAATGCTTAATTTGGAAGTATTTGGTTAACGCTTCCACCATTGAGTTCAAAAAATGAGTTCCTCGATCACTAACCAATTCTAGAGGACACCCATAACGGGAAATGATGTTTCGGAAGAAAAATTCTGCTACTATCTCCGCATCATCTCTTCGTGTTGCCTCTGCTTCCACCATCTTGGTGGCATAATCCGTACATACTAAGATGTACCTCTTCCTTGTGACACGAGTTACTGGTTGAATAGGTCCCACAAAATCAATACCCCATTTTTCAAATGGGGCCAAAGGCAAAATTGGTTTCAAAGGCCACTGGGAAGTCGCCGTCGGTTTCCTTGTTCTTTGACAGGCATCACAACTCCGAATATGGGCATGGGTATCTTTATACATCGTAGGCCACCAATACCCTGCTGAAAGAATTTTCTTCATCGTATTTTTCAGGGCATAATGTCCCTCCGATGCTTTCGAGTGCAAGGATTCAATGACTCCTCCTACTTCGTATGCTTTTAGGCATCTCCGAAGTATATCATCTTTGCCCATTTTAAACAAAATGTTGTGTTTTAATTGGTACGATCCCATTTTCCAAAGGAAGACTGCCCTTTCTTCCGGATCCAGCCCCTCAGGACAATGGCATGTATGCGAATAATGATATTCTGCTCCATACCGCGTACTTCACACCATCATTAAATGATATAGCTCCTCATCAGGAAACCGATCATCGAGTTCCCAATCTTGGTCTTGAGTTTCCAACCTGGATAAGAAGTACGCATTTGAATGCGAAGCTCCTTTCCTTACTTGTACAGTGTATGTGAATTCTTGTAACAACAAGATCCATTGTGCAATTTGCTCGGACAAATCCGCCTTCTTGACCAAGTGTTGCAGTGCATAATGGTCCACATAGAAGACGAATTCGTATCCTAACAGATAGTGGCAAAATTTCTTGCAGGCATACAACCATACCGAGGGCTTCTCTTTCAGTTGTTGAGTAGTTCTTTTCAGAAACAGAAAGTTGTCGGCTGGCATAATACACCGGGTAGTCCTTTTTCTTCTTGTCTTTTTGACTTAAGACAACTCCAATGGCCATGGACAAAGTGTCCACATACACATGAAAAGGGGCGTCCCAATCTGGGGCCCTCATGACTGGTGCTTCAACCAGTTTCTTCTTCAATAATTGGAAAGCTTCTTCCTGAGTTGCTTCCCACAGATAATCTTTGGATTTCTTCAAAAGCTTGGTAAGTGGTGCAGCAAGCACGGCATAGTTTGACACGAAGCGTTTGTAGTATCCGACGTGTCCTAAAAAGGCTCTCAGCTCCCGGAGGTTCTTTGGGGATTCCAATGCTGTAATTACTTTGACCTTCTCGACATCCACTTCAATTCCTTGGTTTGACACCCGATGCCCCAGAAGAATTCCTTCCTTCATTGCAAAGAAGCATTTCTCCGGGTGTAATGACAAACTGGCAAAATGGCACCTTTTGAAAGTTTGGCGAAGGTAATCTATATGTACATCTCTTCGCCCAAACACACAAAAATCATCAATGAAGACCTCCACAAATTTTCACAAGAAATCCTTGAATATTGAATTCATCATCCTTTGGAACGTAGCAGGAGCATTACACAACCCAAAGGGCATTTGATTGTGAGCGAAAGTGCCCCAATCAGTCGTAAATGTGGTTTTGTCCTTGTCTTCTTCTCGAATGGATACCTGATTGTATCCTAAAAATCCATCGAGAAAGCTATAGCATGGATGACCAGCTACTTGGTCCAGAATTGTGTATGTAAATGGTAAAGGATGATGATCCTTTCTGGTGACTACGTTCAATTTGCAAAAATCTTGGCATACTCAAATTTTCTTGGTCTTCTTCTTTGGAATGATGACAATGGGTGAAACCTACTCACTACTTAGAACAGGGAAAATTATTCTGGCCCCTAAGTACTTATCAATTTCATCTTTTACTAGGAGAGAGTACTTCGGGTTCAGGCGGTATTGTCTTTGCGAACTGGAACTGCACCTTTGACCAGATCAATCCGGTGCTCGCCCAATTCTCGTAGAATTCCCGGCATTTGGTCGATAGGCCAGGCGAATACATCCTGGAACTCTATAAACAGGGCAGTGTATCCTACCAACTCCTCTGCGGTGACTGTCTTTGAAATTTTTAAAATCTTTTCTTCCGTTAAGACCACATCTTGACAGTCATCAGGGTTAATGACACCTTCTTCGTGACTTACTTGGCTCAACCTGAGTCGTACTGCCATCAAACCCCCTTCCTCCAAGTCTTGTTTACCCGAGGCGATGTCGTATGGGTCTTCATCGTCGACTTCTACCTCGTAGCACTCCAAATAATTTACTTGGACATCGGCTTCGGAGTCCTCCGAAGACGAAGATGATGAATCTTTGGATTCATCCTTGTCTTCTGACAAAGTAGTTTCCCCAAGATGAGGCACCTTTGTCCAACTTACCGTTACCAGCTTTTGTTCTTTAGACGAAATGTCTTTGAATCGTAATTTTTGCTGGTGCCAATCCACCATAACCTGGGCACTGTACAACCAGGGCCTCCCAATCAAGAGAGGGTAGCCAGTTTTGGTTACAGGTCTTAACACAATGTAGTTTAACTTAAAAGGCACCCCTCCGATGATCGTGGTAATATTCGACAGCATGCCCAAGGGCCGTCTCCTAGTTTGATCCGCAAACTTAAGAATCCGGGGTGTTGGTTCAAATGTTGTGTACCCCAGTCGATGTGCAGTGTCTTTTGTCATGACATTTACACCCGACCCCAAATCAATGGGTATGGATGTAATCATGCAGCCTGCTATCTCCGCATCCACCTCGGGAGATCCCAAGTCTTCTTGTTCAATACGATAAATTGCGGGCAAGTCCTTCTTTGTCATCGCCCTCACTTTCTTGAGAGATGAGCTTAGCTGCTTTTTATAGAGCTTATTGTCCTCCCATAATTGCTTAAACGTGACATTCGCGCTTGTAGACGCCATATCTGCCACAATATCGTATTGTGGGACTCCTCCTAATTTCACCTGCTTCGTCTTTGGCTTTGGTTCTGAATTGTATGCCAGTTCAAAGTGAACTTTGGGATGCTTGAGGATGGTAACCGGTGGGTGTAGGTGGTTGACCCGATGATCATTGGGTTGACCAACTTTGGCCTGAATCAGGTCTTTTACTTCAGACCTGATATCTGCCGGAAATACGGGGGTTTGCGTCTTCGCATTTGCCTCCACACTCATCTCCCACGTGCGTAGTACTGCTTCCTAAATTTCTCTTTGCAAAGCTTTGGCTTTAGCTTTTGCTAGGACCTTTTCTTCTTTTGCGGAGAGAATAGCTTTTGGTCGCAGTCTCTTCATTTTCCGGGAGGAAGACGACGACATACTTTTTTCTTTGGAACCTTGATCCTTTCTCTCCGCACAAGTTTCTACTTTCAAAATTTCAAGGTCCGGCCAATCCCCTTCTGAAGCTGGACTCCCTTCTTGAGGCCTCTCTTCCTCAAGTGTAATACAATTGACGTTAGTGTCCCCCTTAGCCTGGAGCGTAGCACGCTCAGCAGGAGTTTGAACATACTTGACAAGGGGCTTTGGATTGGGTGGTTGCGGGCACTGGTTTCTTGTGTGCCCCAATCCTTTGCAATTCCCACACAGGGGTACGTACCCAATTTTTTGTCTTGGCTCCGGACAATTTGGAGACCAATGTCCCATTGAGCCACAATTGTAACAAGCACCCGGTGCCACATTTTGAGGTCTATTTTGACCACCCATTGGGGGTTTTTGTGGAGGAAAAGTAGGATTGTACTCCCGTGGTCCAAACATGGGACCTTGATATGATGGGCTTGATGGAGGCTATGTATCTTGGGTTTGATATACCGTATCTTCTTCTTCGCCTTGATCCCATCCAGGAACCCAATCTATTTGTTGCACTAGAAATGTTGTGCAAGTTAAACACTCCGTATTAGCATGGCCGGATTTACCACACACCGTGCACCATATGTTTGGTTGTCCAAATGACGGGGGTTTTCTTCGGTCCTTCGCCCCAATCATCTGAATTTTAAAATCCACAAACTCTTTAATCAGAGTTTCCAACTTGTGATCCGCCTTGGATGTATTCTTTACTGGCGGTGTTATGGGCTTCTTTCCCCCACATCTTCGTATCTTTCTCTGCTTGGGTTCTTTGTCGGATTCCAAAGAAGAACTAGAAGAAGTGGAGGATTCTTCCAAAGAAGAAGAAGTACTACATGAAGTTCTTTGTCTTGGCTTTTTGCCTTTCTTCTCACGATTTCTTTGATTACTGGACGAGTTAGAATGAGCCGCCTCATATCAGGCAACATGTTTGAGGACTTTGTCCAAAGAGGTTACATTTCTCTCCTTGGCAAAGACTCGAATCTCCGGTGATAGTCCACCCAGAAACCAGGTAATGGCTTGGGCATCGCAATACCCCACCACCCCGGATTGCTTCGGAACTCGGTTAATAAGGCCATGAACTGCTCAGAGTAATCTCTCAATTTTTCCTTCTTTCCTTGATCCAAACCATAGAGTGCCGTGAAGACACTTGTATCATAATCCACTTCCCAAAATTGTTCCAAGAAGCCATTCCGTAAGTCTGCCCAGTCCGCTGGGGTAAATCCCTTCTGCGTTACATGAGTATACCAGCTTCGAGCCTTCTTTTGGAGCAGACTTGGAAAAATCTGCAGAGTCATGTTCCTTGTTGGCAAAGGAAATGACTTCAAATTCCTCAATGAATTCATCAGGATCTTTGTCTTGCTCTGTACCTTTGTACTTTTGATAAGCATGTCGGGTAACAGGTAACGAAGACATTGTTTGGTGTGGCGGATTTGGGTGTGGTAAGTTTGAACTTACAAGAACCGCACAGCTACTTGGTATGGATGCCTTGTTGTCTGCCCACAGGTTCCAATTCGTCTAGTTCAAATTGGGGTTGTCTTCGACAATTTCTTCTTCTCTGGTGGTGTCGACTTCAACCCAATCAGAAGTAAGAGGGTCCACAGCTTCCGTCTGATCTTTGAATCTTCTTCGAGATAACCGAGGAATTTTTTGTACCAGATGTTGACACTCTTCCTCTATAAGTGTTCGCGCTGTCTTTTCTCGAACGAACTTCTTAATGAAATCGACTTCCTTTACAGCTTTAGGGGAAGTCGGTGTACAGGGTCGTAGCGCGTATGTCTGCCCGCTCGAGTCTTTCTTGGTCTTGGCAGATAGGGATGAAAAGTAGCCTTGCCAACCTCCTTTGTGTTTCTATTGATCAAGTTCCACCCAAACTCCACCCAAACTTCTTTGAGCTCCACCCAAACTTCTTCTTCTTCTACAGGTAGAGTGTGACAACCCGGCAAATATCACTTTTGCGGTAATTGGGTCAGTAAAGTTTGTTCCCGTAGAGATACGATCCAGAATTGGGCAAATACAAAGTCAAAAGTCACAATTGCAGTTCTTCTTGATTGCTTCTTTAATCTCTCAGGTAGAAACTACACCCATAAGAGAGTAACAAGCTCACAATCTTGACAACTTGTCACGAATACACACACATAATCACAACATAGTCAATTCTGTCCAAACAACTCTTGATTGTGATGATTCAGATTCTCCCAAAGACGGCACTTCACTGCGAAGACCAATTTTGCCTCAGAATTGTGTTCCACCCCTCCACTGAAGGCACAACTTCCTCGATCGAAATTGCTTCACACCAACTTCGTGCTGCAATCACAAGTGCAAAATACTAACAACACTACAATTCCTCTCAGATTTGTCAAGGCATTGCTCCGATGCACTTCACTCAGGATCAAACACACAGAATGAAGATCAAGGCTGCAGATTCCAACATCCACAAACACATTGACTTGCTCTTCGGAATTCTCCACACACTCACAAACACAAACACAAAATTGACAATTGGAATTAAGCTTAAGCGACGAGTACTGAAACCAGCACTTCGCTTTATCTATCTTCGGAAATGTGAATACTGAATAACATTGTATTACAAATGCTCCACTTAAATACTGAAGCAAATGGCAGAGTTGCCTACCTAGCACCGCTTCCTAACATCTCTTCCTACCTACAGATCCCAAATGACAATCTATCTCTTCATATTTGACTCTTCCTATCTCAAAATCAACTTTTATCCCGATCCGATGTTGACCTCATCATCGGCTTCCAAACCCAATGATCTTCTTGCTATTTCACCTTCTTCGGGTATGACTGATTCTACTAATTTCTTTACTTATTCTACAACTTCTTCACTACAATCTGTAATTGAACTCCGGGTCACTCTATCTACACTCTTATTTCCCAACCCACTCTTCTCTAATGTGTCAATTAGCAAGTCCGATGACACCTGAATTCCTACTTCTACGACATCGGGTTTCTTCTCCACTGTCACACTATTCTGAATCTTCTCCAATTCCGAATTGACTAAATCTAAGACTAACATTACTCTCTACTTCCAACATTTTCCTATCTACTCGTTCTCTCAACCGAATCAGCAATGTGTTCATGTCCACATCCTTGGCTCTTCGCTTCCGAGTCTCCTGCACAAGTAACTTCAACTCATGCAGATGAGCTTCTTCCAATCTTCCTTCAGCCTCCATGCTTAAAATTGCGCGTAGCTTCCCCGCAATGTCCCCTACTGATTCCAATGCATATCCTCGAGAATGCTCCACCTTCAATTCCTCCCGATACATCTGCAACTCATCTTCGTATTTTGCAGTGAGCATCTTCTTCTCCTTTGCATACTGGATTTTTTGCTGCTCCACACTTTTGACAAGTTCACGCAAACGCTCTTCTTCTTCTTGCCTAGACGCCAATTCTCTCTGCCATGCTTGATCTTTTGTTGCGGCACTCTTCTTCAAGCTGTCCAATTCTTGCTCCATCACGATGTTCATCGCCTTAAAATGGACATTCTCGACGTGCATATTACTTACTTCCTCCTGCATCTTGCTGAGCCACATTGCTTGCTCCTTCAATTCTCCGGCTTGCTTTTGCAGGTCCTTCTCCTTCTCTGCGCAACTCTCTTGTGACACGCTCAGCAGTTTCTTCCTCAAGTCTTCCTCCCTCCGAAGATCTTCAATTTCCGCACTTCTTCGGATTTGATGCTCCTGCATCTCCTGCACTTCCTTCAGCAGATGCTTCACCACCTGCAACTCATTCATCCCCTTTTTATGATCTTGGGGAATTCCTCTCCGATGTTCCTTCAACATCTCCAACAATGGTGTGACCACCTTCGTTAAATATGATATCCCACCGAAAGTTTCTTCTTCATCATTGCTTCCTTCGTCTGGAGTCTTTCCTTGTGTCATAGGCTCCTTCATCCAAAGTCGTGATCTTCGTATCTTCATAGTATCAGCGCTATCTTCGTCTTGGCCTCTTGAACTCGGGCCCGTGGGATATTCCTTCGTTGCTTCGGGTTTTGGTTTGTTCTCCACCATTACCTTGCTAGCTTCACTCACCACCACCAATTGCTGGACTTTGGGCTCTCCCTCACTTTCACTACCCAACTCCCCACTCTTCAACGTGAGCTCTTCTTCGTCTGAGTCTTCTTCTTGCGACTCAGTTTCTTCATCCGACTCCGATCCCGAAGATGCTCTTCTCACAACGTTAGTGGTCTTCAACATCAGCCTCCAAGTCTTACATTGGATGGGCGATGGTTTAGCTTCTTTGGGTTTACTTCGCTTCTTTGTCTTCGGATTGGCAACATCTTTGATCTTCCACTGTCCCGTTCTCACAAAGTATTTGTCATTCGCCCTCAACTGAAGCATGTACTGGTGCTCCTCTTCGTCGGCTTCTTGTCTCAAATCAGGATGCATGTGGGAGACCATACGATGCCTCTTGTCTTCAAAGAGCAAGTTTAGGCCGAAGTAGAAATGTGCTGCAAATGACGCAAAATAATGCGGTGGCGAGCCCATTTGCCAATTCACTACCATCTGCTTGGTTCGGTGATGGAAACACTTCACCCAATTCACAGGTACCCCTGCAAACATCTAGTGGAAGAAGACCCTCTGCTGCATGGTTACGTATGTTGTTCGCTCTGGCTTGAACATGACCATCATTGCCCCTATGATACTTCTTTGGATTGGGTCCCAATAGGACTCCACCTTGTAACCATTCGTAGTTCTTGGAGCGAAGAACAAATTACGAATTTCCGCTGTCTCCTCTGCAGCATCATACTTCCAATAGAAGGTGATTACTGTTGGCTCTCGTGCTTCTCTCCCCAGGACCAACTTCCAATCCAACTCAGTCCATCGAGCCCGATTGCCTCTCTTCCCCTCCACTTTGGGACCCTCCTCACAATTACTGGCAGCGATTTTTGCCATTACTCTCGAGAAACTGAAATTCCAATTCCAGGCTAAAAGGTGATACAAAGTCTCACCAAGACTTTGATCCTCGCTACTACATCTTCCCTTCAAATTGCAAAACCTCTCACTGCCAGCGCGTTGGCCACTTTCTTTGCCATGATTTGTTCTCTCGTTCTATGCTGTTGGAAGATCAGCCCTTCTCCTGGACGAGACACTCTAACTCCCTCAGGGTTTCGGAAAATTTCACTCTCGATGGGCTTTTGGACACGCATTCCTGCAGGATGACTACTCAAAGGAATTGGAAATTTACTCAGCAAATTCAACTTCCCCCTACGCATTCGCAATTTTATATTGCCCCGAATCATAGTCATTCTTCAGTCAATTTTGTCTGTGAGTTTCTCTCTTCTGCGTGCTCTCCCGGTCACTGTCAAGACATGCTTCTTCTGCCCCCGCCGTTTCTTGAAATGTACTTTCTTTCCACGTACCGAGGTTGTTAAATGGTCTTCATCATTCCTGCGTTTTCCAACCCGAAGACGATGATCTTTGGCCTGCTTCCGGTGTACTCCTCTTCCGAGTACCTCCATCATTGGATCCGATGTCAGCTTCTTCGGCTTTCCTCCAAAGTTACTTTTGCCTCTTCTTTGTCCGCAATTCAACTTTTCCGTGCTTACTTTGTCTCTTAAACACTACTAACCATAAAAAAAAAATGTGGGTACCACATAGAGATGTCATCTCCCCACTTTCATCGCTATCACTACTTGTATCCCCACTTTGTAGCGTAAGCTCGGGTTCTTCCTCATGTTCCAAGTCTTTGGACTTGCACTCGGCTTTGCCCTCTGAGTCTTCTTCCAACGCCTCGATCACCACCATACTTTTCCTTGGGTTTTTGCTCCTGGTCTTCCAAGGTCTCATCTTCTCTAAATCTTTGCCTTCTCCTTGTCAACTCTGCTTCTTTGACTTCAGAGTACTTACTTCTACCTACTTACTCTTCTCCGTCTGTATGTAGTACTCATCACTACTTTGCATACTCTTCCCCTGGTGCGCTCCGCCACATTGAGCAAATTCAACCCAAGGTAGAAATGTGCTTCAAATGGCACAATGTAGTGTGGAGGCAGCTTATCCTGCAAATTCCACACCATCTGCCTCGTTATCCCATGGAAGCACCTCGCTCTGTTGATGGGCTCTCTTGCAAACATCTTATAGAAGAACACCGCTTGGTGTTTCATCACATAAGTCACTCTCCGGCTTCAAGATTGCCATGAGAGCACTCACAATGCCTCTCTTGACCGGATCTTTGCAACTCTCTACTTTATACCCATTTTTTGTCCTCTTCAAAGACAAGGCATCCCTCACTTCTTGGGTTTCCTCGGCTACCTCTCCCTTCCCTAAGAACATGGCACCCTACTCCGCACCTGCCTCTCTTCCATGTATTAATCTCCAATCTGACCCTGTCAAGTGAGCCGGATTTCCTCTCTTCCCCTCTTCCTCAAGGCCAGCAAGACATTTACTCTCGATTATCTCGATCATGAATCCCCAAAAACTCACGTTCCAATTCCAAGCCAAGAATGTGATCCGAAGTCGGCTCAAGACTTCAATTCTTGCGATCACATCTAACCTCCAAATTGCATGATTTCTCACTGAAATTTAGAGTTCTTCTTTCCTCCTCCCATCTTTTTTGCTTCCTCACTGTCTCTTGGGTTAACTCTCTCGAATTCTCCTCTACACACTAGCGCATCTTCAACTCTACTTCCCTTCCCCCGATTTCCTGTAGGACGACTCCTCAACAGCAAAGGAGAATTGCTCGACATTGCTTTGTTGTTAGCCTGATTTTTATAGAGTTGCGCCTTCTTCATCTCTCTTCAATTCAAGTTTCTATTGAGAAATCACACCTCTTGCATGCGCTTGTCTTTGTCAAGTGTACTTCATATGTATGACTGCCGGTTTTTGAACGGTCCCTTCTTGAATTTCTCGCCCCAAAGAAAAGTTGTTACACTATCTTTGCCTCGGGTTGAGCTCCCTCTGATACAAAGACTTCTTACTTTGGGTTGTATGCTGACAAAGCAAGTCCAAGTACTTCGTCTTATGACCCGAAGCCACGTTACCTCAGGTTTCATCCCAAAGACTCTTTTCTTTGTCTTCTTCGGCCATACAGGCACAATCCGACTTCTCTATACACTTCTTCTTCTCCATTTCAAAAAAAAAACAAAGAAGCTGATGAGGAGGAGCAGCTTTACATGTAGCAAACTTGCAGCAATGATGAGCAGTACCAACAGACCGGTCAAGATCAACCTGCGGAGATGTCAATTCCAAAGAGGAGGAAGAGGACCAAACCCAAAGAATGGACTTTTCCAGTGTAGACTACAAAGGAGAAGAGAATGGAAGTAATCCAAAGAAGGCCTCTGCAAACCCCTATGACAGACAAACAGTTGGAAGTAGCAATGGAATCCAAGTTGGTGGAAGAGGAAGATGAAGAAGTAGAGTTAACTCTTCAGAGTGAAGAATCAGGGAGAGATGGAGAACCCAGAGTACAACAATTAGAAGAAGAAGAATGGGAGTTGTGGGAAGATTTTGATCAGATCAGAGAAGGAGAACTGCCGAGCTTGGAGCTATTTGAGCACAAACAGAATAGGTCAAAAGGGGAGCCAACTCAAGATTTGGAAAAGGCGGGGGACTCCAACAAGAAGGAAGTGCACGTCATGCACTTGGAGGACAATGAATCTTCAGTTGAAGACGGCGGCTTACCTGTGCAAAGATCAAGACTTTGGGTGCAAGTTCCGGATTTTGAAGTGGAAGGAGAAGAGGAAGAACATGCGGAAGAGTGTGAAGGAGTTAAGTATTTGCAGGAAGTGGTGTGTTTGTAATTGGAGCAATTGGAAAGAAGAAAGAGAGAAGTACAGCACACACAGCTGAGTATGAAGACTGTTTTGCAGATGTTCAAAGTGATGGAGGAAGAGAATGTGGAGATGAAGAAATGCTTGAGCAGCGAAGAAGAAGAATAAGAGGCGTTGAGTGTAGATGTTGTTTTGCAGAGAAGGTAAATGCCAATCTGCAAGAGAGTTTCAAGGAGCAGGGGAAGGAATTGATGTTGAAGGTGAAGAAAGTCACACAAGAAAGACTTTGGGTAGAGAAGTTGCAAGCCAAAGTAAAGTCAGAGCAAGAAAGGATAAAAGAACGTGTAGAGGCAAAGGAAGAAGAGCTAGATGCTTTTAGGCAGAAAGCAAAGGAGGAGACGGCAGCATGGCAACAAGAATTAACTAACGGCCATCAAGAAGAAGGGAGATTGAGAGATATTGCAAAGACTTTGGAGGCAAAGATTGGGCAGTATGCCAAGGAGTTAGAAGATTGCATGGCAGAGCACGAAGTAAATTGCAGGTGGAGTGTGTTGCAGTTCAGATGGAACGTGAGAAGAGGAAGAAGCTCGACTTTGTAGAAGATGACATCGTAGGAGTAAAGGTGATGCTGAGCACTAAGGCTGAAGTACATTTGGAGGAGACACGTTTACATGAGTTGAAACTCTTAGTGCAAGAGACGTGGAAGCGGCAAGCAAAGGAGGCGGAGATGAATAGAATTTTGATTAGACTTAGGGAGAGAGTAGAGAGGAAAATTAATGAGGTAGGAGACAACATAAGTCTTAAGTTAGATCTTGTAAAAGCAGATTTAGATATACTTTGTAGGGAGTTAGTTAATAGACAGGAAGAATCCACAGACATTGCTTGTGTCAGATCAAATTGCAGGGCAGAATAAGAACCGATGAAGGCTACTTTGGGTTTGGAAGAAGAAGAAGAGGCAGACATCGGATTTGAGTAGTAACAGATTCAAGATTTTGAGGGGCAGATATGAAGCAATGCATTGTCATTTTGGATCTGCAGGTTGTTAGAGGTTGTTAGGAAGCAGTTTAAGGAGTAAGATAACTATTGATTGCTTTACTATTTAAAGGAGGCATTTGAAGTGTTATGTTGTTTAGTGCTAATAATTTTTAGAATAGATAAAGCAAAGTGATGTGATTTCAGTGCTTGTTGCTTGAGCTTAATTCTGAGTATCAACGCTGTGTTTGTAATTGTGAGTGTGTGGAGAATTCTGAAGTGCAAGTCAGTGTGCTTGTTGGATGTTAGATTCCGCAACCGTGATCTTTATTCTGTGTGTTTGCTCTTGAGTGAAGTGCAATCAAAGCAATGCCTTGACAGATCTAAGAGGAATTGTAGTTTAGGGTTGTCATATGATTTTTGGTGCCGCAGCCAAGGATACAAATCTCTGAAGTGGAAGAATATGAAGCCAAAATTTTGACTGGTTTTGGAACCAATATGAATGTCTGCATTGAGAGACCAATGGAAGAAAGAGTTTGAAGATGAAATTTGCATTGTGAAGAAGAAGAATGCCAAAAGATTCAATCTACTTTTGACAAAACCAAACGAGAGGCATTGGACTTTCAACTTCTTCATGAACTTCAAGAAGCCTTGCAAGAACTTAAACAAAAGAAATGAGAGGGCGGGTGGCAAGGCTACTTCTCATCTCCATCTTGCAAGAAGAAGAAAGACTCCAGTAGGCAAACATACTTGTTGTGACCTAGTAGACCAACTTCCCCTAAAGTTGTAAAGGAAGTCAAGTTTATAAAGAAATTCATTCTTGAAAAGATAGCACAAACTTTAACGGAAGAAGAGTGCCAACATCTCTTACAAAGAATTCCTTGGTTGGCTTGAGAAAATTTTCACAAACACTTTCAAAGAGTTGAACCTCTTGCTCCATTTCTAGTCAAAGTCGACACCATCAGAGAAGGAGAATCTGTTGACAAAGACCCCACTTTGAACTTGACTAATTGGAACGCTTGGGCTATCAACATGATGTCAACACCAGCCATTTCATTGGGTCCATCAAGTTCAACCTTACCACAGCCAATTCCATCAAGTCAAACAATGACTTCATTACCTATCACCCGACATGCCTATCAAAAGTATAAGGGGACAGAACAAGACAAAGATTGTGGTGAAATTATCAAAGAATTCAAAGTCATTTCCCTTGACAACAAGGAACATGACTCTATGGATTGTCTATGAATCTTTCCAAGTTTGCTCCAAAAGAAAGCCCAGAGCTGGTGTACCCATGTAACCCAGAAGGAGTACATACTAGCCGGCTGGGCAAACTTGCAAAATGGCTTCCTGGAATGATTCCAAGAAGTTGAACTATGATACAAGTGTCTTTGTGGCACTCAATGATTTGGACCAAGGAAAGAAGGAGAAGTTGAGAGACTACTCTGAGCTATTCATGGCTCTCGTGAACCAAGTCCCAAAGCAATCCAGTGTGGAAGGTTACTCTGATGCCCAAGCCATTACCTGGTTCCTTGGCGGACTCTCACCGGAGATTTGTATCTTTGCCAAGGAGAGGAATGTAACTTCCTTGGACAAAGTACTCAAACATGTTGCTTGGTATGAGGCGGCCCACTCTCACTCATCCAGCAATAGAAGAAATTGGGAGAAGAAAGGAAAGAAGCCTAGAAGGAGAGCTTCTTGCAACACATCCCCTTCTTTGGAGGAATCTTCCACGTCTTCCTGTTCTTCTTCAGAATCCATAGAAGATTCAAAGCCAAGAAGAATTAGAAGACATGGAGGAAAGAAACCAGTGACACCTCCAGCAAAGAATGGACATAAGGCGGATCAAAAGCTATATACTCTTATTAAAGAGTTTGCAGATTTCAAGATCCAAATGATTAGGGCTAAGGACCGAAGAAAGCTTCCTTCATTTGGCAAACCAAATGTATGGTGCACTACGTGTGGTAAATCTGGCCATGCTAATATGGAGTGTTTGACTTGCATTGCATTTCCAGTGCAACAAATTGATTAGATTCCAAGTTGGGACCAAAGTGAGGAAGATGAGGTTGTGTACCAGACCCAAGAGGTGCAGCCTTAGGCAAGCACATCATATCAAGATCCGAGGTATGGACCAAGGGAGTATAACAAAAATGGTCCCCCATGAAGACCACCAATGGGTGGCCAAAATAGGCCTCAAAATGTTGCAGTGGGTGCTTGTTATAATTGTGGCTCGATGGGACATTAGTCTCCAAACTGTCCCGAGCCAAGATGGCAAATTAGGTATGTTCTGCTATGCAAAATTTGTAAGAGATTGGGGCATACTGGAAATCAGTGCCCGCAACCACCAAACCTGAAGCCGCCTGTAAAATATGTACAGACCCCGGCTGAGCATGTTGTGCTCTAGGTGAAAGGGGATACCAATGTAAATTGTATAACACTTGAGGAGGAGAGGCCTCAAGAAGGTAATCCGGCCTCTGAAGGAGAATGACCAACCTCAAAATTTTGAAGGTTGAGACATGCTCGGATAAGAAGAAGCGTGATCCCAAAGAAGCAAGTACTACATCTTTGTCTTCACAAAAGGCGAAGAGGTTGTGTCCAAAAGCTATTCTTTTTGCCAAGGAGGAAGAGATTCTAGCAAAAGCCAAAGCAAAAGCTTTGCAAAAGGAAATCAAAAAAGCAATATAAAGAACTTGGGAGATGAGTTTGTAGGATAAGAAGATGGGTCCTCTTGTGTTTCCGGTAGATATCAGATCTGAAGTAAAGGATCTAATCCAAGCCAAGATGGGCAAACCAATGAACTCTGGGTTTGCCCACCTTGGCTTTGGGTAAGACCGCCAGTACTCTGGTCACCATCTTAAAGCACCCCAAAGTCCAATTTGAACAAGGAAAGACTTTGGCACCAAAGACAAAAGTGAAGAAGATGAAGTTGGGAAGAGTTCCTCACAATATTGTTGCCAATTTGGCATCTACAAGTGCTAATGTCACATTTAAGAAATTGTGGGACGACAATAAGTTGTACAAGAAGCAGCTGAGTTCAACTCTCAAGAAAGTAAGGGCAATGACCAAGAAAGACTTGCCCGGCAATTTATCATATTGAACAAGAAGATTTGGGATCTCCCGAAGTGGACGCAAAGATCACAGGCTGCATGATCACATCCATACCCATTGATTCAATGTCAGGTGTGAATGTCATGATAGAAGACATTGCATATTGACTGAGGTATATAATGTTTGAACCAACACCCTAAATTCTGAAATTTGCGGTTCAAACCAGAAGATGGCCTTTGGGCATGCTGTCAAATATTACTATGATCATTGGAGGGGTGCCCTTCAAATTAGATTACATATTGTTGTGACTAGTAACCAAAATTGGTTACCCATTATTGATCAAAAGACCCTGGTTGTATAGTGCCCAAGTTGTTGTGGATTGGCACCAGCAGAAATTTGGTTCAAGGACATTTTGTCCGAAGACCCGAAGCTGGTAATGGTGAGTTGGATGAAGGTTCCCCACCTTGGAGAAACAACTTTGTCAGAAGACAAAGATGAATCCAAAGATTCATCATCTTTCTCTTTAGGAGACTCTAAAGACAAAGTCCAAGTCAACTACTTGGAATGCTATGAGGTAGATGTCGAAGACAAAGACCCATACAACATCGTCTCAGGTGAAAACAACTTGGAGGAAGAGGGTTTGACTGCAGTTTGACTTGGACTAAGTTGAGTGAGTCATGTTGAAGGAGTTATCAACCTCGATGACTATCAAGATGTTGTCTTGACTAAAGGAATTGAAGATTTTGAAGATAGTTACTTCAAAGGAATTGGCAGGATACACTACTTGTTTATAGAATTCTAGGATGTATTTTCTTGGTCTATTGATCAAATGCTAGGTATCCACAATAATTTGGAGAGCACCAGATTGATATGGTTGAAGGTGTTGTTCCTGTTTAGCAAAGTCAGTACTGCCTGAACCCAAAGTACTCACCCTTGGTAAAAGATGGAATCTACAAGTACTTAGGGGCCAGAATAATCTTTCTTGTATTTAGTAGTGAGTGGGTCTCACCCATTGTCACTGTCCCGAAAAAGAAAATGGGGAAGATTTGAGTGTGCCAAGATTTTTGTGAGCTGAATACAATCACAAGGAAGGATCATCATCCCTTGCCATTTACTGATGCCATTTTGGACCAAGCAGTTGGTCATCCTTGCTACAATTTTCTTGATGGATTTTCAAGGTATAATCAAGTACCCATCCAAAATGAAGACAAGGATAAAACTACATTCACTACCGATTGGAGCACTTTTGCTTAGAATCAAATGCCCTTTGGGTTGTGTAATGCTCTTGCTACTTTCTAGCTGATGATGAATACAATCTTCAAGGACTCTTTTGTACAAATTTGTGGACGCCTTCATTGATGTTTTTTGTGTGTTTGGGCAAAGAGAAGTACATTTAGATTACCTTTGCCAAACTTTTGAAAGGTGTTGTTTTGCTAGTTTGTCGTTACACTTGGAGAAATGCTTCTTTGAAATAAAGGAAGGGATTATTTTGGGGCATCGGGTGTCAAGCCAAGGTATTGAAGTTGATGTTGAGAAGGTAAAAGTTATCTAAGCTTTGGAATCCCCTAAAAACATCCAAGAGCTGAGAGCCTTCTTGGGACATGTCCGATACTACAAACGCTTTGTATCAAACTACATGGTGCTTGCTACACCCCTTACAAAGCTTTTGAAGAAGTCCAAAGACTACTTGTGGGAAGAAAAACAAGAAGAAGGTTTCTAAGTATTGAAGAAGAAACTAGTTGAAGCACCAATTATGAGGGCACCAAATTGGGATGCCCATTTTCATGTGTATGTGGACACTTTGTCCATGGAAATCGGAGTCATCTTAAGTCAGAAGGATGAGAAGAAGAACAACTACCCAATTTACTATGCCAACCAACAATTATCAATTTCAAAAGAAAACTATTTGATGACTGAAAGAGAAGCACTTAGAATGGTTTATGCATGCAAGAAGTTTTGCCACTACATGTTGGGATACCCAACATGTAGTGTTGGGTATCCCAACACTACGAGTTTGTCTTCTATGTTGACCATTACGCGTTGTAACATTTGGTCAAGAAGGCAGACTTCTCTGAGCAAACTGCAAGATGGATCTTGTTGTAACAAGAATTCACATACATTGCACAAGTAAGGAAGGGAGCTTTGCATTCAAATGTGGACTTCCTATTTAGGTTAGAAACTCAAGACCAAGACTTGGAAGTCGATGATTGGTTTCATGATGAAGAGCCATATCATTTGATGGCTATGTGAAGTACAAGGTATGTGGCCAAATATCACTATATGCATACTTGTCATTGTCCTGAGGGGCTGGACCTAGAGCAGAGGGCAGTCTTCCTCAAGATAATGGGACCATACCAACTAAAACACAACATTTTATTTAAGATGTGCAAAGACAAAGTACTTAGGAGATGTTTGGAGGCATACAAAGTCAAAGGAGTTATTGATTCCTTATACTTTGAAGCATCGGGAGGACACTATGCTCTAAAGAATACTGTAAAGAAAATCCTTTTAGTAGGGTATTGGTGGCCTTTGATGTATAAAGACACTTACGCCTATATTCAAAGTTGTGATGCTTGCCAAAGAACAAGAAAACCAATGGCTACTTCCCAATGGCCTTGGAGACAAATTTTGCCATTGGCTCTATGTGAGAAATGGGGTATTGACTCCAATTCAACTAGTGACCCGAGTCACGAGGAAGACATACATCTTGGTATGCACTGATTATGCTACCAAGATGGTAGAAGCTAAAGCAACATGGAGAGATGATGCAAAAATAGTGGTAGAATTTTTCTTCCAAAACATCATTTCATGTTACAGGTGTCCTCTGAAATTGGTGAGTGATCAAGGGACTCATTTTTTGAACTCCATGGTGGAACATTAACCAAGTACTTCCGGATTAAACATCGGAAGATGACTCCCTATAACCCAAAAGCAAATGGATTAACGGAGAAGGCCAATGGATTGATTTGTAAAATCTTGAACAAGGTGATAATAATTTATGCATACGATTGGAACACAAAGTTACTTGTAGCTTTGTGGGCATACAAAATGACTACAAAGATTACAACCAAACAAACTCCATATTTTTTGACATACAAGTTGCATCCCATACTACTAGTTGAATTTGAAGAACCGTCATATCGGATTCTTTGTGAGGAATGATTATCAGAGAAAGAAAGCCATGATCTTTGGATCCATCAACTAATATGGTTAGAAGAGAAAAGGGACAATGCAATGCAAACCATGAAGGAAGTGCAAGAACAAAGGAAAGTCAGGCACAATAAGAAAATCAAGCATGTGGCTGTTCAAGAGGGTGATTTTGTGTTGTTATATGACAATTGTAAACTATTTTTTCTAGGCAAACTGCATTTAAGGTGGATGGGGCCATATTGTGTTGTGCACATATATGCCAATGGTTTAATTCAACTTGCAGACTTGGAAGGCAATCCTTTTGCCACTTGAGTAAACGGGTGGAGAGTTCAAAAATATTGGACCACAGACCCGACTTGTATAAAGAACCAATTGTTGGTGTTCATGAGGATGCTTTCTTTTGAGGAAAGGGGGTATGTGGTACCCACATTTTTCATTTTGGATGAGTTTTGAAGAAGTGCCTTGCTGAAACCAAATTGAAATCAAATGGAGAAGAAATGAGGGGAAACGTGTGTTTTGATCAGGCCCAAGGAAGTTAACTTCATGTTGGAGGAAGAAGGACTTGGATTGGATCAAATCCAAAGAAACTTACTTCGTGTCAGAGGAAGAAAAACTTGGATCAGATGCTGAAGGAGTGCAGACCCGAAGGAGGAATGGAAGTTGCAGGTCAGGATTACTATGGGAGCCATATCTCAATGAAAAAAGTCCAAATCATTTGTGCTTTATTTTGTTGGAGGCTCCCCATTCAGGGCTTTCTGCTGCCATCAAAATCATAGAGTTTGGAGGTCTGTAGCAGAAGTTACAAGTATTTGAAGTTTTAGGAGTAGATGTATAAAGTAGTTGAGTGTCTTCGGTTCGCAGTACTTCAGTTCTTTATGACTTCGGGTTAGAAGTTTCTTTGCTTTAGGACAAATGTGACTATATCCAAGGTAGTCAGACCTCAAAGTGCAGTGAAGGTGACTTTGAGAGTCTTGCAAGAGGCATCAAAGGAAGTTAGAGTAGAGAAAGAAGATATTTAGGATACGTGTGACTTCAATTTCAATTTTGATTGAAGATCAGATAGAATTAGAAGAGAAATAGTATAACTGAATGAACCCAAAGTGCAAGATTAGACAGTGTCTTTGGGTCAGTTACGTGAGCGATTAGGGGAAAGTGGGTTAAAATTTGAAGGCGTAGATAGTGTACACATGCTTTCAATTACAATTATTGATGAGGATAAAGTAGAATTAGCACAAGAATTGATAGTAGTTAGACCCAAAATAGAAGAAGTAGGCATCCAAATGTCTTTGGAGTTGACATTGGAGATATTAGAGAAAAATGGGTTGCATGAAGAAGATGTATGTAGATTGTCCATGATAGGAATTACAGATCAGAGTGAAGAGGCATTAGAATTGGTAGTTGGTAAACCTAAGGATAGAGTAGTATGTGAGGTTACTCTGAGATTCAAAGCCGAAGAAGAAGTAGACATTGGATCAGAGTAGTAACAGATTTAAGATTTGAAGAGGCAGATATGAAGAGGTGGTTTGTCATTTTGCATCTTTAGGTTGGTAAAGTTATTAGTAGGTAGTTTAGGAAGTTAGATAATTGTCAAAGAATTTGCTTATTTAAAGGAGGCATTTGCAGTATGTTGTTTAGGGTTATTCATAATTCTGAGAATAGATAAAGCAAAGTGCTGATTTTAGTGCTCATAGCTTGAGCTTAATTTCGAGGATCAATTATGTGTTTGTGTTTGTGAGTGTTTGGAGAATTCTGAAGTGCAAGTTAGTGCGTGTTGGATGATGGATTCCATAGCCTTGATCTTTATTCTGTGTGTTTGATCTTGAGTGAAGTGCAATTGGAGCCATGTGTGACAACCCGGCAAATATCACTTTTGCAGTAATCAGGTAAGTAATGTTTCATTCCCGTAGAGATGCTATTCAGAATTGGTCAAATACAAAGTCAAACAGTAACAATCTTAGTTCTTCTTGGGTTCTTCTTTAATCTCTCAGGTAGAAACTACACCCAGAAGAGAGTAACAAGCACTGACTCACAGTCTCGTCACAAATCAACACTTCTTAATCACAACTCCTTCAATTCTTTCCAAACAATCTTGATTGTGATGATTGAGGCTCTCCCAAAAATGGCACTTCACTGCAAAACAACTTTGCCTCAAAATTGTGTTCCACCCCTCCACTAAGGCACAATTTCCTTGATCAAAATTGCTTCACATCAACAATGCGCTGCACTTACAAATGTAAAATACTACCAACACTACAATTCCTCTTAGATCTGTCAAAGCATTGCTTCAATTGCACTTCACTCAAGATCAAACACACAGGGTAAAGATCAAGGCTGCGGAATCCAACATCCAACAAGCACACTAACTTGCACTTTGAATTTCTCCACACACTCACAAACACAAACACAATGTTGATACTCAAAATCAAGCTCAAGCAACAAGCATTGCTTCACAGCACTTTGCTTTATCTATTCTCAAAAATTATGGGCACTAAACAACATAATATTGCGAATGCCACTCTTAAATAGTAGAGCAATCAACAATTGCTAACAAAAATACCGTTCTACAACAACTCTACAAACCTACAGATCCGAAATGACAATGCACCTCTTCATATTTGCCTCTTCCAATCTCAAATCTGTTTCTACTCTGATCCGATGTCAACCTTATCATTGGCTTTCAAACCCGATGATCTCTCTATAATTTCCCCATCCTTGGCCCAATCCAATTCTACTCCTAACTCTTCTATTTCTACAATTTTTGCACTACAATCTACAATTGAGGTCTCAGGTAATTGCCCTAACTCTTTATCTCCTAACCCACTCTTCTCTAAGGTTTCAGAGAACAACTCCAAAGACACTTCTACTCCGACTTCTACAACTTTCGGTCTTCGTACTTCTTCTACCTCACTATGAAGTTCAGCTAACTCCGTTCTAACAAGATCTAGTTTGAGACACACATTGTCTCCCACCTCTAACATCTTTCTATCTACACTATCTTACAAACAAATTAAGAGATTATTCAACTCAATGTCCTTCGCCTTCCTCTTGCGCATCTCCTGCACTAATAACTTCAGCTCATGCAATCTCACCTCTTCAAGTTTACATTCACTTCTGTGCTCAGCATGGCCTTGATTTCATTGACAACTCCCTCTACTTCATTAGCTTCTTCTACAATGGAAGCTTCTCCTTCTTCCTTTCTTCCTCCAATTCATTGCGATACATCTAGAGCTCATCTTCAAATTCTCTTCTCTTCATCTGCTCAGCCTTCAATGCCTCCTTCTCTCTCCGATTCATAGAGAGTTGCTCCTCCGCTACTCTCACCAATCCTTGCAATTGATCTTCTTCTCTACTGCGTTCCACTAATTCTTGTTGCCAGGCTTGATCTTTCTCCGCTGCCTTCTTCTTGAGACTCTCCAACTCTTGCTCCATCACCGTAGTAATTGCTTTGGAGTGTATCAACTCTACACGCACATCTGCAAGTTCTTCTTTCAACATTGTAACCATCTCAGTCATCTCCTTTGCCTCCTCGTGACTCTTTACTAATTCCTCCCTTGTCACCTCAAAGTGCTTACTCCAAAGAACCTCCTCAACCCAAAGTTCTTTGACTTCCATTTTCACCCTTGTCAACTTACTTCACAACAACAATGTTTCTGCACTCTAGGTCTTTACTATTGCAAATTCATCTGGCATCTCAAAATTGGCACTTACCATCTCCATCTTCTTCTGCTGCAACATCATCAACAACGGACATACTATTCTGGACAAATAGTCCACTCCTTTGCACCTTGCATCATCAGCTCGGACTTCAGATTCCGACCACTCTACGTCTTGCACCTTGCCCCAAAGTCGTGATCTTTGCACCTTCAAAGATTCTTCTTCTGAACTTTCTCCTCCTTCTAGAGTAACTTTACTAGGCCCTTCTTCAGATACATTCATAGCATTCTTACCCTTGGCAGTTCAGGGTTGTGCCACAACTTTCTCTTCCTTCTTCCTCTCACTTCCTCATTCAAGCATGGAAACTTTGGGACTCGGCTTTCCTGCCTCGATCATTGGCTGTCACGTTTGCTGAACCTCCGCTTCACCTTTGCTATCATTGCTTGATTCTTCACTTTGTAGCGTGAACTCCTCTTCTTCTCCCGACATTCCTTCCTTCGATCCGGTTTCTCCTTCCGACTCTTCTTCTTCTTTGTGCATGGCTTCCTTGTCTTCACTACCACCACCGTTGGGTTAAGCTTTGGAACTTTTTGGGGCTGGACTGTCGCAACATGACTCTCAAGCTTGGCTCTCTTTCTCACTCTTGAAAGGTCAATTGCTATGATCTTCTCCTTACCACTCTCCTTGTAGTACGCATCCCCATCTTGCACTCTCTCCATATAATATCGCTCATCCACATCTGCCTCCTTTTGTAAATTTGGATGAAATTGCAAATGCATTTGACTTTGTTCTTCCAAAGTAAGCAAATTCAACCCAAAATAAAAGTGTGCTGCAAATGGCACAAAGTAATGTGGTGGCATATCCATTCTCCATCCTAAAATCATATGCCCCACTCTGATGTAGACATTTTGCCCAATCTACTGCCTCTCCCGCAAACATTTGGTGAAAGAAAACCGCCTGGTGCATAGTAACATAGGTGGTTTGCTCTGGCTTGAACATTGCCATCATTGTGCTTACTATCCCTCTTTGCTTGGGTCTCTATAACTGTCTACCTTATACCTATTCTTAGTGCAAGGTCGATTCAACAAATGCCTCACTTTGGCAGTCTCTTCTAAAGCATCACACTTCCGATAGAAGGTGGTACCGCCCACCTCTCCTGCTTCTCTTCCCAACACAACTCTCCAATCCGCCTCTGTCCATCGAGCAGGATTCCCTCTCTTCCCCTCATGCTTTGGTCCATCCTTGCAATTGCTTGTTGTAATTTCTACCATGAAACCTGGAAAACTGAAGTTCTAGTCCAAGCCAAGAACATGATACAAAGTCTCGTCAAGACTTCGATCCACGCTATTACTTCTAATCTATGAATTGCAAGCCCCCTCACCACACTCTGCTTACTCATTTTTGGGGTCATCGTGTGCTTCCTCACCTTCTTCTTGTGGAAGCTTGTCCCCAAAATCCTTACCCACTCTTCTTGCGGATTTTCAATTTGCATCACTTTGGGTTGACTATCAATAGGAATTGGATAGCGACTGGACATTGCTCTACTTCCTTGCACCACTCGCAAATTTAGTCCTGCGCCAATCAGTCATTCTTTAGTTGCTCCTCTCTTGTCTCCGATTTGGTGAAGTTGTTTCCTGTCACTATCAAGAAGTTCTTGATCTTGAGGTCATTACTTTCTTCCCGTGTACTTTCTTGATTGTGCCGACTCTGAAGAAGTTTGTTACAGGTTCTTTGGATCTGCTCACACCACCTGATAGAAAGTCTCTCCTTCTTCTTCTTGTCTTTGGGTTCTATTTCATGTCTTCACCCGAGGTCGACTTTGGGTTTCTACTTCAAACCCTTGCTTCTTCTTATTTCTTCTCGGGTTAGCCCTCTTTAGGCTCTATCTACATACTTCTTCTTCAAATGCTAACAAAACAGAAAAAAACAAAGAATGTAGGTACCACACAATGCCTTGATAGATTTGAGAGGAAATGTACTATTGGTAATATTTTGCATTTGTGAGTGCAGCATTGTGTTGATGTGAAGCAATTTCAATCAAGGAAGTTGTGCCTTCAATAGAGGGGTGGAACACAATTTTGAGGTGAAGTCATTTTGCAATGAAGTGTTGTTTTTGGAAGAGACTAAATCATCACAATCAAGATTGTTTGGATAGATTTGATGGATACGTGATTAAGAGTGTTAATTTGTGATGAGACTGCAAGTCAGTCTTGTTACTCTCTTTTGGGTGTAGTTTCTACCTGAGAGATTAAAGATGCAACCAAGAAGAACTGAGATTGTTCCTTTGCTTTGTATTTTGTCATTTCTAACTTTGAGGTCCATCCATTCTCCTTCCAGAGCCGGGCTCCCTTCTTGAGGTCACTCTTCCTCAAGTGTTATACAATTTACCACAATATCCTCTTTTGCCTTTTGCATGTTTAGTTGAGGTCTGTACATATTTTACAAGTGGCTTTAGGTTGGGTGGATGAGGACACTGGCTGCCAGTATGACCTCATCCTTTACAATTCCCACATAAAGAGACATACCTAATTTGCCATCCTAGCTCTAAATAGTTTGGAGACCAATGTCCCATTGAGCCACAATTGTAATATGCCCCTAGTGCAATGTTTTGGGGCTGATTTTGGTTACCCATTGGTAGTCTTCATGGAGGAGCATTAGGGTTATATTCCCTTGGTCCATACCTCAGAACTTGGTATGATGTGCTTGCCTAAGGCTGTACTTCTTGGGTTTGGTACACCACCTCCTCTTCCTCTTCTTGGTTCCATCTTGGAACCCAATCAATCTGCTGCACTAGAAATGCATTACGAGTGTTGCATTCTGTGTTTGTGTGGCCTGACTTGCCACACGTTGTGCACCGTACATTTGATCTTTCAAATGAAGGAGGCTTCCTTTGGTCCTTTGTCCCAATCATCTAGATCTTAAAATTTGCAAACTCTTTATAAGAGTATCTAGCTTGTTGTCAGCCTTACGTACACTTTTTGTTGGCCGTGTCAATAGTTTATTTCCTTTGTGTCTTTGTATTCTTCTTGGCTTTGACTCTTTGTCGGATTTTGAAGAAGAACTTGAAGATGTGGAGGATTCCTTGGAAGAAGGGGATGTGCTACGAGAAGCTCTTTGTCTAGGCTTCTTGCCTTTCTTCTCCCGATTCCATAGGATAGCGAAAGAATGAGAGTGAGCCACCTCGTACCAAGTGACATCTTTGAGGACTTTGTCCAGGGAAGTTACATTCCTCTCCTTGGCAAAGATGTGAATCTTTGTTGATAGTCCTTTTAGGAACCAAGTAATGGCTTGGGCATCGGAGTAACCCACCACCCTAAATTGCTTTGGGACACGATTCAAAAGGGCCATGAACCGCTTAGAGTAGTCTCTCAACTTCTCCTTCTTTCCTCTATCTAGACCATTGAGTGTCGTGAAGACACTCGTGTTGTAATCAACTTCACAAAATCATTCCAAGAAATTGTTTCTCAAGTTTTCTCTATCAACTGATATGAACCCCTTTTGGGTTACATGCATATACCAACTCTGAGCCATCTTTTGGAGCAGACTCAAGAAAAACCCCCAGGCAATCCATAGAGTCATGTTACTTGTTGGCAAAGGAAATGACTTTGAATTCTTTGACAAATTCATTAGGGTCTTTGTCTTGTTCTGTCCTCTTATACTTCTGATAGGCATGTCAGGTGATAGGTAACAAAGTCATTGTTTGGCTTTGAGGAATTGACTGAGGTAAGGTTGAACTTGATGGACCCAAGGAACTGGCTGGTATTGATGTCGTGTTGATAGCCCAGGGGTTCCAATTAGTCAAGTTCAAAGTGGGTTCTTCATTGATAGATTCTTCTTCTCTGATGAGGTTGACTTTGATTGGAAATGGAGTAAGAGTTTCAACACTTTCAGAGTGCTCTCAGAAATTCGCTTGAGCCAATCGAGGAATTGTTTGTAAGAGATGTTGGCACTCTTCTTCCATTAAGATTCATGTTGTCTTTTCATGAATAAATTTCTTTATAAATTTGACTTCCTTTACAGCTTTAGGGGAAGTTGGTGTACTGGATCATAACAAGTGTGTTTGCCCATTGGCTTCTTTCTTCTTCTTCTTCATGGAGACAAAAAGTAGCCTTACAGTCCTCCTTCACATTTCTTTTGTTCAAGTTCTTGCAAGGCTTCTTGAACTTGTGAACAAGTTGAAAGTCCAATGCCTTCCGTTTGGTTTCATCATAAGTAGATTAGATTTTCTAGCATTCTTCTTCTTCATGATGCAAAGTTCATCTTTGAACTCTCTCTCTCTCTTCCCGTTGTTCTCTCAATGCAAACATTCATATTGGTTAGAAACCTTGTTTAAAATTTGGCTTTAGATTCTTCCACTTCCAAGATTTGTATCCTCGGCAGTGGCACCAAAATCATGTGACAACCTGGCAAATATCACTTTTGTAGTAATCAAGTAAGTAAAGTTCATTCCCATAGAGATATGATTCAAAAATTTCCATATACAAAGCAAAGTAACTACATAAGTTCTTCTTGGTTGCATCTTTAATCTCTCAGGTAGAAACCACACTCAAAAGAGAGTAAAAAGCATTGACTCTTTGTTTCTTCACAAATTAACACTCCTTAATCACAAATCTTTCCAAACAATCTTGATTGTGATGATTAAGTCCATAAAAAAATGGCTACTTCATTGTGAAACATCTTCAACTCAAAATTGTGTTTCACCCCTCCACTAAAGGCCCAACTTCCTCGACCAAAATTGCTTCACATCAATTCAGCACTGCACTCACAAATGCAAAATAATACCAACACTACAATTCCTCTCAGATCTGTCAAGGCATTGCTTCAATTGCACTTCACTTAGGATCAAACACACAAAATGAAGATCAAGGTTGTGGAATCCAACATCCAACAAGCACACTAACTTGCACTTTGAATATCTCTCCATACTCACAAACAAAAACACAAAGTTGATACTCGGAATTAAGCTCAAGTGACAAGCACTAAAATCAGCACTTCACTTTATCTTTTCTCAGGAAAATGAATACTGAACAACAACACACTACGAATGCCCCCTTTAATAGGCAGACACACTTAACAATTATCTAACTTCCTAAACTGCTTCCTTAATGACTTTACCAACCTACAAATCCAAAATGACAAACCACCTCTTCATATCTACCTCTTCCTATCTCAAAACTGTCCTAAGCTGATTTGATGTCTACCTTGACTTTGGCTTCTAAACCCAAGGAAAGTTCTTGCCCTTTTGTGACAACCTGACAAATATCAGTTTTGTGGTAATCAGGTAAGTAAAGTTCATTCCCGCAGAGATACAATTCAGAATTGGTCAAATATGAAACCACACCCAGAATCGAGTAGCAAGTAACTTGTCACGAATTAACACTCCTTAATCACAACTCCATCAAATATTTCCAAAAATCCTTGATTGTGATGATTCAGATTTTCCTGAAAATGGCACTTCACTACAAACGACTTTGTCTCAGAATTGTGTTCCACCCCTCCATTGAAGGCACAACTTCCTTGATCAAAATTGTTTCACATCAACACTATGTTGCACTCACAAATGCAAAATACTACCAACACTACAAATCCTCTCAGATCTATCAAGGCATTTCTCCAATTGCACTTTACTCAAGATCAAACACACAAAATGAAAATCAAGGCTAAGGAATCCAACATCCAACAAGCACATTGATTTGCACTTCAAGATTCTCCACACACTCACAAACACAATCACAATGTTGATACTCGGAATCAAGCTTAAGTGACGAGCACTAGAATCAACACTTTGCTTTACCTATTCTCAAAAATAATGAATACTGAACAACACTTTATTGCAAATTCTCTGCTTAAATAATAAAGCAATTGACAGTTATCTACCTAATGTACCACTTCCTAACAACTCTTCCTACCTGTAGATCCAAAATGACAATCCACCCCTTCATTTCTGTCTCTTCAAATCTCAAAATTGTTTCTACTCTGATTTGATGTCTACTTCTTCCTCAACTTCCAATCCCAAAGTAACTTCACTCACTACTTTATCCTCGGGCTTCACAACTACAAATTCCTCTACCAATTCTAACACTTCTTTTGCCTGATCTACAATTCTTATCATTGGCAATCCTTCTAAATCTCTATCTCCCTACCCACTCTTCTTTAATATCTCCAATGGTAACTCCAAAGATATTTGTACTCCTACTTCATCTACTTGGGGCTTTGCTCTTACATCCTTCCAAGTTTATCTATCTCCAATTTACTAAATCTTATTGGATCATGATATTTTCTAATATCTTCCTATCTACACAAGCTCTGAGACTAATAAGCAAGGCATTCAAATCCTTATCCTTTGCATTTCTCCTCCTCGTCTCTTGCACTAACAACTTCAACTCGTGCAATCTTGTTTCTTCAATTCTTATGCTGGCTTTTGTACTCAGCATCGCGTTCATCTTTGTCACAATCTCCTTCAATGGCTCAAGTCTCATTCTTCTCTTTTGTTCTTGATCTGCAAGCCAATCTTCCCTAAATAGGGCCAAAACTGCCTCAAACTCAGCTTTCACTATCTCCTTCTCCTTCTCTTTTGAGCGATCTTCTCTTCCAAATTACAAAGTAACTCTTGCAATCTCTCTTCTTCTCTATATCTCACTGTGAAATCTCTCTGCTAGAGTTGCTTCTTCTCTTCTACATTCTCCATCACTCTATCAAGCTCTTGCTCCTTCTCTGCTACTCTTGCTATAGCATGAATAATTTCTAATCGTGAATCAAACTACTGTTTCAAAATCTCATACTCCGCTATCTACATTTCCCTTGCTATGACATTCTGATCTATTATTCTCTCTCTACTCCCCACTTCCTTCTTTAAATTTTCAATTACCTGATTTTGTACTACTACATCTACTCATAGTACTTCCCTCTCCTCCTCACCTCGGATTATACTCTTCTTCAACTTTGAGTTCTCTTCTTCTAATTTTGCTAACACCTGCAACACAGTCCTCACTTTCGAATAGTTTGACTGCATCTCCTTCTTCTTTTGCTCCAACTTTGTTAACAATGGGCACACCACCTTCCACAAATACTCTACTCCTTCACTTTACTTTACCTCTGCTTGCGGACTTTCCTCCTTCTTTGCCTCTACTTCACTCAACACTTGCCTTCTCTGCCGCAATCGCTTGATTGGAATGGATTCTTTGCTCCCCAAACTTCCACTCTCCACTTCTCTTACCTTACTTGGTCCCGCTTCATACTTTGCCTTTCTTTTGGAATGAATTTATCTCTGAATGGTCACTCTCTTCTCCTCCGCTAGAACTTCATCTTCTTGTTTTGGGTTACCTTCTTCTTCCATTTCCATCTTTCCTTCTTCTTCCTTGGGTACCAATTGCATCTCCACTCTATCTTCACTCTCACTGCTCGTCTCCCCACTCTGCAACGTGAATTTGGGTTCTTCCTCCTTGTTTGAGTCTTCTGACTAGCACTTGGCCTTCCCTTTTGATTCTTCACCCAATGACGCAATTACCACCAAGTCTTTCCTCAAGTTTACCTTCCTCGTCTTCTGAGGTCTCATCGCTGCTACTTCTTCTTCTTCTCCTTGTCTACTCCTCTTCTTTGACTTTGGAGTGTTCACCTTCAATTGCACACTTTGCTCCATCTGCAAGTAGTACTCCTCATTGCTCTTTATCTGCGAGATGTACTACTGCTCCTCCGCATCAACATCTCTTCTCAAATTAGGATGGAAGTGCAATACCATCTTGTATCTCTCCACCGCAATCAACAAGTTCAGTCCCAAGTAGAAATGGGCTGCAAACGGCACAATGTAGTATGGAGGCAACTTGTCTCGCAAGTTCCACACCATCTGCCTTGTGTGCTGATGAAAGCACTTTGCCCAATTGATCAGCTCCCCTGCAAACATCTTGTGGAAGAACACCGCTTGATGTTTCATCACATAAGTCATTCTCTCCGGCTTGAAGATAGTTATCATTGCACTTACAATGCCTCTCCTCACAGGGTCTTTATAGCTTTCAACTTTGTAGCCATTCTTTGTGCATTTTGAAGAGAAGGCATCTCTCTATTCTTAGGTTTCTTCATCTACTTCTCCTTTCCCCAAGAATGTGGATCCTTGCTCATCACCTGCCTCTATTCTGAGTACTAATCTCCAATCCAACTCTATCCATCGAGCCAGATTTCCTCTCTTCCCTTCTTCCTCAGGGCCATTGAGACATTTACTCTTGATGATCTCAGTCTTAAACCCTGGAAAGCTAATGTTCCAGTTCCATGCCAAGAATGTGATCCAAAGCCTGCTCAAGACTTTGATTTTAGCAATCATATCTAATCTCCAAATTGCATGATTTCTCACTACAAATTCAAAGTTCTTCCCACCTCTCATCTTACTCTCCTCTACTTTGGGTGAGTGGCTACTTTTCTAACTGATTCCTAGACTAACTTTCCTAACTTCCTCTCAAAACACTAGTGTGTGTTCTACTACAATTCCCTTCCCATGATCTCCCACAGGACGACTCCTTAAAGGCAATGGAAAATTACTTGTCATCACTTCATCTCTAGCCTGAATTTTATAGTGGAGCGCTTTCTCCGTCTATCTTCACTTCGAGTTTCTACCAAGAAATCACACCTCTTTCATGCTCCTATCACTATCAATTTCCTCCCGCTCATAGGCCAGCCATTTATGTGCATGGTACCTTCTTGAATGTCGAACCCCAAAGGAAAGTTATTACACTATCCTCGCCTCGGGTTGAGCACCTCCCGAGCCAAAGTCTCCTTACTTCAAGTTGCATGTTGATAGGGCAAATCCGAGTACCTCACCTTTTGACACAAAGTCACTTTTCCTTGGATTACAACCCAAAGACACCATTCTTCACCTTTTGATGCCATATAGGTGCAATACAACTTCTTCTATACACTTCTTCTTCAAAACTATGAAAAAAAATAAAATGTGGGTACCACACCTTCTCTACCTTTGGGTTCTACCAGTTCCAACTCTTCTACCAATTCTTACATACCTTCACTTTGATTTACAATTGTGACAACCCGACAAATATCACTTTTGCGGTAATCGGGTAAGTAAAGTTCGTTCCCGCAAAGATACGAGTCAGAAATGTCCAAACACAAAGCAAAGTAACACTTTCAGTTCTTCTTGAGTTCTTCTTTAGTCTCTCAGGTAGAAACCACACCCAGAAGAGAGTAACAAGCACTGATTCGCAGTCTTGTCACAAATTAACACTCCTTAATCACAACTCCATCAAATCTTTCCAAACAATCTTGATTGTGATGATTCAGGCTCTCTTGAGAACGGCACTTCACTGCAAAACGACTTTGTCTCAAAATTGTGTTCCACCCCTCCACTGAAGGCACAACTTCCTCGATCAAAATTGCTTCACATCAACTTTGCACTGCACTCACAAATGCAAAATACTACCAACACTACAATTCCTCTCAGATCTGTCAAGGCATTGCTCCGATTGCACTTCACTCAGGATCAAACACACAGAATGAAGATCACGGTTGTGGAATCCAACATCCAACAAGCACAATGACTTGCACTTTGAATTTCTTCACACACTCACAAACACAATTGCAAAGTTGATACTCGGAATCAAGCTCAAGCGACGAGCACTGCTTCACAGCACTTTGCTTTATCTATTCTCAGAAATAATGAGCACTGAACAACATTTGACTGCGAATGCCACTCTTAAATAGTGAACAAATTGACAATTCTAACAACTGTACCATTCTACAACAACCTTTCTAACCTGCAGATCCAAAATGACAATGCACCTCTTCATATCTGTCTCTTCAAATCTCAAATCAGTTTCTACTCCGATCCGATGTCTACTTCTTCTTCGGCTTTCAAACCCGAACCCGAAGTAATCTTACTTCTTACTACATTTTCCTCGGGTTTCAGACCTTCTACTTCTTCTACCAGATCCAGCAATTCTCTTTCGTGATCTGAAATTCCACTAGTGGGTAATCTATCTAACTCCTTATCTCCCGACCCACTCTTCTCTAATGTCTCTGAGGGCAACTCCGAAGACATTTGGACTCCTATGTTATCTACTTCGGGTTTTGCTTTAACATCTTTCCAAAGTTTTTCTAGCTCTACTTTCACTAAGTCTAATCTAATTGAAATGTTATCCTCTGCCTCCAAAACCTTTCTGTCTACATGAGTTCTTAATTTGATTAACAAGGCATTCATCTCAGTGTCTTTTGCTTGTCTTCGCCTCGACTCCTGCACCAACAACTTCAATTCGTGCAGACCCGCTTCTTCAATTCGAACGCTGACCTTTGTACTTAATATCGCATTCACCCTGAGGATTATCTCCTGCAATGGCTCCAATCTTGTCTTCCTTTCTCGTTCCCGATCTGCAAGCCATTCCTCTTGGTACATTGCCAACTCTATCTCGAACTCGGCTTTCACCGTCTCTTTCTCCTTCTCCTTCTGCACAACCTTCTCTTCCTGATTATGAAGTAACTCTCGTAATCTCTCTTCTTCTCTATATCGTGCAGCCAACTCTCGTTGCCAAAGTTGCTTCTTCTCCTCCATACTCTCCATCATTCTATCAAGCTCTTGATCCTTCGCTGCTACCCTCGTCATAGCATGGATAAGCTCTACTCTTGAATCAGCAAACTGCTGCTTCAAGATTTCATATTCAGCTACCTGTCTCTCTCTTGCTATGTCACTCTTCCTCGCAAGATCTTCTCTATAGCTCACTTCCCTCTTCAGGTCTTCAATTACCTGACATCTCTCTACTGCCTCCGCTCGTAGTACTTCTCTCTCCTCCTCACCTTGGGTTACACTCCTCTTCAACTCCAAGTTCTCTTCTTCTAATCTTGCTACCACCTACAATACAGTTTTTACCTCATGACAAGTCGACTGCATCTCCTTCTTCTTGTGCTCCAACTTTACCAACAACGGGCACACTACCTCTTGTAGGTATTCCACTCCATCATTGGCAACTTCTTCCTCCCACGGAGTGGTCTCTCTTTTCTCCTCGTGTTCTCCTAATACTCGCCTTCTTCTCTGGAGTCTTCGTATCAGGATTGATGCCTCACTGCCCGAGCTTTCTTCCACCTCTGCCTTCACTCTACTCGGCCCCGCCTTGCACTTTGCCTTACATCGCAAGTGAACTCCTCGCTGTACTGCGATCTTCTTGTCCTCTGGCACCGGTACTTCGTCTTCTAGTGCTGTATTGTCTTCGGCTTCTACCTCGGCTTGCACTTCTTCTTTGTATTCTTCAGCCGCTGGCGCTGAGGTCATCTCTCCACCGTCTTCACTATCACTGCTCGTATCTCCACTCTGCAATGTTAGCTCAGGTTCCTCCTCATGTTCCGAGTCCTCTGTTTTGAGCTCGGCCTCGCCACCTGAGTCTTCATCTTCAAACTCAATTACCACCATTCCTTGCCTCGGGTTACTTCTTTGCATCTTCCGAGGTTTCTTGCTTTCTTTGACTTCTGCTTGCCGAGTCCTCTTCTTTGTCGGGGTACTCACTACGACCTCCACGTTTTTCCCTGTCTTCGCGTAGTAGTCATCCGTGCTCCGGATTTGGAGAATATATTGCTGCTCCTTAACATCGACCTCCTTCCTCAAATCAGGATGGAAGTGCGACACCATCTGATTCCGCTCCGCCGAGTTCAGTAAATTGAGCCCGAAGTAGAAATGTGCTGCAAACGGCACAATGTAATGTGGAGGCAACTTATCCCGCAGATTCCACACCATCTGCCTCGTTCTCCCGTGAAAACACCTTGCCCAATTGATAGGCTCTCCTGCAAACAACTTATGGAAGAACACCGCTTGGTGTTTCATCACATAAGTCGTTCTCTCCGGCTTCAAAATTGCTATGAGAGCACTCACGATCCCTCTCTTCATTGGATCCTTGTAACTCTCAACCTTGTACCTATTCTTTGTTCTCTTCAACGAGAAGGCATCTCTCACCTCCTGAGTTTCTTGGGCTATTTCTCCTTTCCCCAAGAACGTGGCTCCCTGCTCCAAGCCTGCCTCCTTCCCGAGTACGAGTCTCCAATCCAACTCTATCCAGCGAGCCGGATTTCCTCTCTTCCCTTCTTCCTCGGGTCCATCAAGACACTTACTCTCACTGATATCTGTCATGAATCTTGGAAAACTTACGTTCCAGTTCCATGCCAGAAAAGTGATCCGAAGTTGGCTCAAGACTTTGATCCTTGCTATTACATCTAATCTCCGAATTGCATGATTTCTCACTACGAATTTGGAGTTTTTCTTCCCTCCTCCCATCTCTTCTGCTTTCTCACTTTCTCTCGATTTCACTCTCATGACTTCTTCCTTACGCACTAACACGAGTCCAACTTTATTTCCCTTTCCTTGATCACCTGCAAGATGACTCCTCAACGGCAAAGCAAAATTGCTCGACATTTTGTCGTTGCAGTTTTGATTTTTATAGAGTTGCACTTCTTTGTTCTTCATCACTTCGAGTTTCTACCAAGAAATCAGACCTCTGGCATGCACCTGTCAATGTCAATCAACCTTCGTGCGTATGAGCCGCTAGTTTTGAAACGGCCCCTTCTTAAATTTCTCGCCATGACGAAAGGTTGTTAGACTGTCTTCGCCTCGGGTTGAGCTCTCCCTGACCCAAAGACAATTTACTTCATATTGTATGCTGATAGGGCATTTCCGAGTACTTTGCCTTATGACCCGAAGTCACTTTACTTCGGGTTTCATCATGAATACTCTTTTCTTTGCCTTCTTTGGCCATATGGGCGCAATCTGACTTCTCTATACACTTCTTCTCCTTTATTCTGAAAAAAAACAAAAAATGTGGGCACCACAACAATTAACCTCACAAGTAATTTGTCTACCATCCTATCTTGCAACCCACTCTTCTCTAAAGTGTCGAGTGTCAAATCCAAAGACATTTGCACTCCTATCTTTGTTACTTTGGATCTGCTATGTTTAGTATTCCAAAGAGTTTCTAACTCTAACTTAATCAACCCGAGTCTGATAGAAATGTTATTCTCTACATCTAACATCTTCCTATCAATCCAAGTTCTAAGACTGATCAACAAGGCATTCAAGTCCTTGTTCTTTGTGTTCTTACTTCACCTCTCCTGCACTAGCAATTGTAATTCATGTAAATGTGATTGTTCCATTCTCACTTTGGCTTCTGTGGTTAACTTTGCCTTCAATTCCACAATTGCTCCTTCAAGTGATTCCTCTGATTGCTTCCTCTGTCTTTCTTCCTCCATCACAGCTTTGCTGAGCTTCAACTCTTCCTCATACTCTACTATGTGATCCTCCAATTCCTTCACTATTGGTCAATCTTTGCCTCTAGCATCTGCACCAAATCTCTCAGCCTTCTTCTTCTTCTCTACTCACGCTCTCTTGCAACTTCCAATTTTCAGTCTCTAACCTCTCCAGCACCTGCAACACCATCTGTATGTCAAGATATCTGCTTTGCATCTCCTTCTTCTTCTTCGCCATTTGCAATAACAATGGACATACCACATCCCAAAGGTACTCTACGCCCTCACATCCTACTTCTTCTACTTCCTTCTCTTCAATGACTATAGCGATTGGATGCTTCTCGATCGCTATAGTTGAGTCCAATGCCTTAATACGAAGTTGGGATCTTTGTATTGTCAGTGACCCCTCATCCTCCAAACTTCTTCATCATCTAGATTAATGATCTGCCTTGGTTTCTACTATTAATCCTTTGTTTGCCTCAATTGCTAACTCAGCCATAATTTCTTCTTTTGCATCTTGCTGCTCAATTTCTTCTTCCAGAGTTATCTTCTTCTCTTCATCTTGTTGCACCTTGGGTTCACCCTCACTCTCTTCACTCGACCCTTCACTTTGTAGGATGAATTCTGCCTCTTCTTTCTTTGATCTCTATGATGCAGACTCTGCTTTGCCTTTTGATTTGACTTCCTTTACATGCACAATCCTCTGGACTTACTTCCCTTCTCTCAGCCCAATTCTTCATAAGTTTTGGGGCTGCACTAGCAAGCACTCCACCTCATGTCAACTTCTCTTCTTCTTGCTTGGCAAGGGCACAGTCATCTTCCAATCTTGTCCCGTTCTTGCATAATGATCATCTGTGCTCCTCAATTGCCGAATGTACTATTGTTCTCCATCGTCGACTTCTTGTCACAAATCGGGATGGAAATGCAAAATGATCTTCTTCTTCTCATCACTGCTTAACAGAATCAACCCAAGGTAGAAGTGTGTTGTCAACGTCCTCCAATTCAACACCATCTACTTCGTTTCTTGATATAAGCGCTTTGCTCAATTGATTGTTCTCTTGCAAACATCTTGTGGAAGAATACTGCCTGCTGCTTTGCCACATAGGTGGTGTGCTTGGACTTGAACATCACCATCATTGCACCTACAATGCTTCTTTGCACCGGGTCTCGATACATCTCCACCTTGTACCCATTCTTAGTGCACTTCAAGGTGAACAAATCTCTAATCTCTTGGGTTTCTTCTACGACTTTTCCCTTCTCCAAGAACATGGCCCCGTGCTCTTCTCCCTCTCTCTTCCTAACACCAACCACCAATCCAATTCTGTCCATCGAGCCAAATTGCCTCTCTTCTCGACTGTCGCCGGCCCATCTACACATTTATTGGCCGTGATCTCTACCATGAAATTTGGAAAACTCAAGTTCCAATTCCATGTGAGGAAAGTGATGTGAAGTCTACAAAGAACTTTGATGCAAGCCATCACATCTAACCTCCTAATCATAGGTTTCTTGACACCAATGTAGGGCACTTCTTGATTCCCATCATCTACTCTCCTTTATGATGTGCTTTTGCAAGACAATTCTCCCATCTCCTAGACGTGCAATACTCAATTCTTCTAAATTCTTTACGACTTCACTCACTACCACTCCTCTTCATTGGTCTCTCTCAAGATGACTTTGCAAAGGCAAAGGAAATTCACTTGTCATTCATCTTGTTCTTGATTTGAAACTTGACTTTATAGTCTGACGTTTCTCAATCATTCTTTGAAAGATTGTCTATCGAGAAATCACACCTTTTGCATGCACCTTTCGCACCTCTCTTGTCATTGTTAATTTCTCCCATTTGTGCCTTAGTTGTTTGTGTATGCGGTGCCATTCTTAAATTTCCAACCCAAAGGAAATTTGTAACTCAGTCTTCAAATTGTGTTGATCACCTCAAGGTGAAGTCTCCTTACTGCGGGTCAAACTCTGACAGACCTGGTTTGAGTACTTTGCGTCTGACACACAGTCACTTTTCTTGGGTTACAAAGCAAAGACACAATTCTTCTCCTTCCAATGCCATTTGGGTTCAACATGACTTCATCTATACACTTCTTCAAAATAGAGCAAAACTTTTAAAACAAAAAATGTGGGTACCAAATGCTACCAAGATGGTAGAAGCAGAGGCAACTTGGAAAGATGATGCAAAAATAGTTGCAAAATTTTTCTTCCAAAACATCATTTCATGTTATGGATGTCTTTTGGAATTGGTTAGTGATCAAGTGACTCATTTATTGAACTCCATGGTGGAAATGTTAACCAAGTTCTTCCAAATTAAACATCGGAAGATGACTCCTATGGTACCCACATTTTTCATTTTGGACGAGTTTTGAAGAAGAAGTGCCTTGTTGAAACCAAATTGAAACCAAATGGAGAAGAAATGAGTGCAAATGTGTGTTTTGATCAGACCCGAGGAAGTCACTTTTGTGTAAGAGAAAAAAGGTCTCGGACTGGATCAGACCTGAAGAAGCTTACTTCGTGTCAGAGGAGGAAAAAAAACTCGGATCAAATGTTGAAGGAGGGCAAACTCGAAGGAGAAATAGAAGTTGTAGGTCAGGATTCTTGCGGGAGCCATATTTCAGTAAAAACAAGTCCAAATCAAGCGTGCTATATCTCGTTAGAAGCGTCTTGTTCAGGGCTTTCCATTGCCTCCAAAATCGTAGAGTTTGGAGGTCTGTACAGGAAATAACAAGTATTTGAAGTTTCTTGAGTAGATGTACTTTGGGTTGGTGTCTTTGGGTCAATGGGACTTCAGATTTCAGGCACGATAAGAGAATCAAGCCTGTGGCTATTCTTGAGGGTGATTTGGTGTTGTTATATGACAATTGCCAAATATTTTTTCCCCATAAATTGCATTTAAGGTGGATGGGGCCATACCGGGTTATGTACATTTATACCTATGGGTATATTCATCTTGTAGACCTAGAGGGAAATCCTTTTGCTACTCAAGTGAATGGATGGAGAGTTAGAAAAGATTGGACCACGGACCCAGCTTTGTATAAAGACCCTACTGCCGGTGTTTGTGGGGATGCTCACATTTGAAGGAGAAGGTATGTGGTACCCACATTTTTCAATTTTTAAGTTTTTGTGTGATTTGGTGGAAGAAGTGCATGGATGAAGTCGTATTCAACCCAAATGGCATTGGAAGGAGAAGAATTGTATCTTTGGGTTGAAACCTAAAGTAACGTGACTCCGAGTCAGAAGTGAAGTACTTGGATCAAACCCGGCCAAGAGAAACCCAAAGTAATGGAACTTCATCTCGGGGTGATCAACGTGATGTGAAGATGGCATAACAACTTCCCTTCAGATGGGTCAGTCAAGAAAGTACAAGCAAAGAAATGGTGCACAAGGCGCTAACTACTAACCTAGATAATTAATGCCATGAGGAAGTCATGCAAAAAGGGTGTGTTTCAATGACAAGCAACAAAGGAATGGCTGATCAATGAGGAATTATAAACTCGGGACTTTGTCGAGGGGATTTTCAAATATCCCACAAGTATCTTAAGCCACTAAGTAGTCGACCCAAAGGAGTGCTTACAGCCAAGCTAGGCGATTGTTTGATGTTTTATGAGTCTGAAGGAGTTAGGATCTCAAGAACAAGAAAAGGTAGAATTATTTTTCAATTACCATGCATCTAGAGATCACACAATGCCAAAGAAGGGTGAGAAGAAGAGTCCTTTGCTCACAGTGAGAAATCCAATGATTTCAAGATTAGATATGATAACTCGGATTGAAATCCTAAGTAGACTTCAGATCACTTTTTTGGCATGGAATTGGAATTTGAGTTTTCTAGGGTTCATGGTAAAGAAGCATTAATCACTTGATGTTTTTGTCATGGATAAATTCAGCTTGATGGATAAATTCAGATTGGAGATTGGTGTTGGGAAGAGAAGCCGGTGAGGAAATTGAGGCAACATTTCTAGGGAAAGGAGAGTCTACAAAGGAGATGGATGAAATTCACCATTCGTTTATGGCGCCATGCATGAAGAACAGATACAAGGTGGATACCTATCGAGAGCTAGTCAAGCAAAGCATCATTGGGTCAATGATGGCACTCTTCAAGCCCAATCGTACAACTTATGTAATGAACATCAGACTGTCTTCTTCCACCATATGTTTGCAAGCGCACCAATAAATTGGGCAAAGTGCTTTCATCAAAGAACATGGCAGATGGTATGGTGTTGGAGAAAGCAAGATGTGTCTCACTATTTGGTGCCATTTGCTGCCCATTTCTACTTTAGATTGAATTTGATGGGGGAGTCTAACTGAAGAAAGATGGTGTCGCATTTTCATCCAAACTTATGAAAGACTGCAAATGATAAGGAATAGTAGCATATACGAGAGATCCGAAGTAGTGATGAGCATTATGCATGCACAAGACAATATCTAAGAGTAGTAGTGACCATCTCAAAGACAAGGAAGCAAAGTTGTCTTGAGGAGAATTGGTTGCCAATTAAGCCGAAGAAGGTGAGGAAAATGAACCCGAGGCAAGAAGTCATAGTGCTCTGTGGTACCCATATTTTTCATTTTGGACAAGTTTTGAAGAAGAAGTGCCCTGTTGAAACCAAATTGAAACCAAATGGAAAAGAAATGAGGAGAAACTTGTGTTTTGATTAGGCCTGAGGAAGTTGACTTTGTATTGGAGGAAGAAGTACTCGGATTTGATCAGACCCAAAGAAGCTTACTTCGTGTTAGAGGAGGGAAAAACTTGAACCAAACGCTTGAGGAGGGTTTCTTTGCATCAAAATGGAGATTACAGGTCAGGATTATTGCGGGGGCTATATCTCATTAAAAAAAGTCCAAATCATACGTTCTATATCTTGTTGGAAGCGACTTGTTTGGGGCTTTCCACGGCCACCAAAATCACAAACTTTGGAGGTTTATAGCAAAAGTTATAAGCATTTGAAGTTTTGGGAGTAGATGTATAGAGTAGGTTAGTGTCTTCGGGTTGGTGTCTTCGGGTCTACAAGACTTCGGACTTCGGGTTTACAAGACTTTGAGTCTAAAGAGTTTGCCTCAAGACAAATATGATTCAACCCGAGGTAGTCGGACCTCAGAGTGCAGTGAAAGTGACTTCAGGAGTCTTGCCAAAGGCATTAGAGGAAGTTAGAGTAGAGAAAGAAGATATTTAGGATACCCATGATTTCAATTTCAGTTCTGATTGAAGATAAGATAGAAATTGAAGGAGAAGTAGTAGTAATGAATGAACCCAAAGTGCAAGATCAGACAGTAAGTGTCTTCGGGTCAATTACATGAGCGATTAGGGGATAGTGGGTTACAAATTGAAAGCGTAGATAGTGTACCCATGCTTTCAATTACAATTCTTGATGAGAACATAGTAGAATTAGTAAAGGAATTGATAGTAGTTAGACCCGGAGTAAGAGAGATAGGAGTGCAGATGTCTTTGGAATTACCATTGGAGATATTAGAGAAGAGTGGGTCGGGAAATAAGGAGTTAGATAGATTACCTATTAGTGGAATTTCAGATCAGGAAAGAGAAATGTTAGAATTGGTAGAAGAATTAGGAGTTGTGAAACCCGAGGACAGAGTAGTGTGTGAAGTTACTTCGGGTTCGGGTTTGAAAGCCAAAGAAGAAGTAGACATCGGATCGGATTAGAAACAATTTTGAGATTTGAAGAGGCAGATATGAAGAGGTGCATTGTCATTTCGGATATGCAGGTTTGTAGAGTTGTTGTAGAATGGTATACTTTTTAGTAACTGTTGTTTGCTTCACTATTTAAGAGTGGCATTCACAATAAATTGTTGTTCAGTGCTCATAATTTTTGAGACTAGATAAAGCAAAGTGTTGTGAAGTAGTGCTCATCACTTGAGCTTGATTTTGAGTATCAACATTGTGTCTGTGTTTGTGAGTGTTGGAAGAAATTCACAGTGCAAGCCAGTGTGCTTGTTGGATGTTGGATTCCATAGCCTTATCTTCATTCTGTGTGTTTGATCTTGAGTGAAGTGCAAACGGAGCAATGCCTTGACAGTTCTGAGAGGTATTGTAGTGTTGGTAGTATTCTGCATTTGTAAGTACAGCGTAGCGTTAATGTAAAGCAATTTCAATCGAGGAAGTTGTGCCTTCAGTGGGAGGGTGGAACACAATTCTGAGGTGAATTCATTTTGTAGTGAAGTGCCATTTTTGGGAGAGCTTGAATCATCACAATCAAGATTGTTTGGAAAGAGTTGAAGGTGTTGTGATTAAGAAGTGTTACTTTGTGACAAGACTGAGAGTCAGTGCTTGTTACTCTCTTCTGGGTGTGGTTTCTACCTGAGAGACTAAAGAAGAAATCAAAAAGAACTACATTGTTACTGTTTGACTTCATATTTGACCAATTCTGAATTGTATCTATGCGGGAACGAACTTTACTTACCTGATTACCGCAAAAGTGATATTTGCTGGGTTATCACATGCTCGATGAGTTGTGGGGAGCAGAAGAGTTGGAAGGGGAAGCCGAGTACAAAATAGAAGACTCAAGAGAAGAAGAAGAACCGAAGTTGACACTACAAAGTGAAGTGAAGGAGAGGTGGAAGTTCAGCAATGTCACAACCCGGAAAATATCACTTTTGCGCTATCTGGTAAGTAAAGTTTGTTCCCATAGAGATACTAGTCAGAATTGGTCAATACAAAGCAAAGTAACAATCTCAGTCCTTCTTGGTTGCATCTTTAATCTCTCAAGTAGAAACCACACCTAGACTAGAGTAACAAGCACTAACTTGCAATCTCGTCACAACAATTTGTCATCCATAATCACAACTTCATCAAATCTTTCCAAACAATCTTGATTGTGATGATTCAGATTCTCCCAAAAATGGCACTTCGCTGCAAAACAACTTTGCCTCAGAATTGTGTTCCACCCCTCCACTAAAGGCACAACTTCCTCAATCCAAATTGCTTCACATCAACACTACGTTGCACTCACAAATGCAAAATACTACCAACACTACAATTCCTCTCAGATCTATCAAGGCATTGCTTCAATTGCACTTCACTCAAGATCAAACACATAAATGAAGATCAAGGCTACAAAATCCAGCATCCAACAATCTCATTCACTTGCACTTCAAAATTCTCCAAACACTCATAAATACACACACAATGTTGATACTCAAAATCAAGCTCAAGAGATGAGCAGTAAAATCAGCACTTCACTTTATTTACTCTCAAAAATAATGAATATTGAACAACATATGACTACAAATGCTCCCTTTAAATTGTAAAGCAATCGTTAGTTACTAACAACTATATTGTTCTACAACAACTTTTCCTACCTAAAGATCCAAAATGACAATGCACCACTTCATATCTACCTCTTTAAATCTCAAAACTGTTACTACTCCGATCCGATGTCTACTTCTTCCTCGGCTTCCAATCCTAAAGTAACCTCACATACAACTCTATCCTTGGATTTCACAACTATTAATTCTTCTTCCAATTCTAATACTTCTTCTTCCTTGTTTGCAATTCCCGTCATAGGTAGCCTTTCTAAATCGTTATCCACCAACCCACTCTTCTCTAATATCTCCAATAGCAACTTCAAAGATATTTGTACTCCTATCTCATCTACTTTGGGCTTTGCTCTTACATCCTTCCGAAGTTTATCTATCTCTAACTTAACTAAATCTAATCTAATTGTGATATTGTCTTCCACTTCCAATATCTTCCTATCTACACGATTTTTGAGACTAATCAGCAAAGCATTCAAATCTTTATCCTTTGCATTTCTTCTCCTCATCTCTTGTACTAACAACCTTAACTAGTGCAATCTTGCCTCTTTAATCCTCACACTTGCTTCTGTACTCAACATTGATTCATCTTTACTATGATTTCTTTCAGTGGCTCAAGCCTCATCCTTCTCTCCTGTTCTTGATCTGCCTACCAATCTTCCCTATACATTTCCAGCTTTACCTTGAATTCGGCTTTCACCATCTCCTCCTCCTCCTCCTTTTGAACCATCTTCTATTCCAGATTACGAAGTAACTCCCTTAATCTTTCTTCCTCTCTATATCTCACTGTCAACTCTCTTTGCTAGAGCTGCTTCTTCTCTTCTACACTCTCTATCACTTGATTGAGCTCCTGCTCCTTCCCTGCTACTCTTGCCATAGCATGGATGATTTCTAACCTTGAATCAACGAACTGTTGTTTCAAGATTTCATACTCAACTATCTGTCTTTCTCTTGCTATGACATTCAGCTCTATTATCCTCTGTTTACTTCCCATTTCCTTCTCAATTACTTGGTTATGTACTACTACATCTACTCATAGTACTTCCTTCTGCTCCTCTCCTTGGGTTATGATCTTCTTCAACTCCGAGTTCTCTTCTTCTAACTTCACCAACACCTGCAACACAATCTTTACCTCCGGACACTCCGACTGCATTTCTCTCTTCTTCTACTCCAACTTCATTAACAACAAGCATACAACCTCTTGTAGATATTCTCCTTCTTTGCTCTGATTCACCTTGGTTTGCGGGCTTTTCTCCTTCTTTGCTTGACACTCTTCTTCTCAGCTGTAGTTGTCATATTGGAATGGATTCTTTGCTCCTCAAACTTCCACTCTCCATTTCTCTTCTTCTACTCGGCCTTGCCTCACATGTCACCTTCCTTCTGGAATGGACACCTCTTTGGATGATCACCCTCTTCTCCTCCTTCTTTGGAACTTCATCTTCTTGTCTTGGGTTACCTTCTTCTGCCATCTCCAACTTTTCTTCTTCTTCCTCTGGTACTGGCTGCATCTCCACTCCATCTTCACTCTCACTACTTGCTTCACCACTCTGCAATGTGAGTTCAAGTTTTTCCAACTCTCCAAGTCTTTTGACTTGTACTCGGCTTCCTCTTCAAATTCTTTGCTTCATGATGCAATCACCACCAGGTCCTTCCTTGGGTTTACATTTTTGGTCTTCTGAGGTTTCATCACTGCTACTTATTCTTCTTCTTCTTGTTGACTCCTCTTCTTTGACTTTAGAACATTCACCCCCAACTGCACACTCTGCCCCATTTGCACATAGTACTTGTCACTACTTCTGATCCATAGAATGTATTGCTGCTCCTCCGCATCAGCATCTCTTCTCAAGTTGAGATAGAAGTATGACACCATTTTGTGTCTTTCCGCGGTGTTCAACAAATTTAATCCCAAATAGAAGTGGCACAATGTAGTGTGGAGGCGACATGTCCCGCAAATTCCACACCATTTGTCTCATGCGTTGATGGAAGCACCTCACCTAATTGATTGGTTCCCTTGCAAACATCTTATGGAAGAATACCGCTTGATGTTTCATCACATAAGAGATTTGCTCCGACTTGAAGATAGCCATCATTGCTCCTACAATGCCTCTCTTCATAGGGTCTTTGTAACTCTCAACTTTATAACCATTCTTTGTGCATTATGAAGAGAAGGCATCTCACACTTCTTGGGTTTCTTTAGCTACTTCCCCTTTCCCCAAGAATGTAGCTCTGCTCCATACCCACCTCTCTTTTGAGTACTAACCCCCAATCCAACTCTGCCCATCAAGCCAGATTTCCTCTCTTACGCTTTGCCTCGGGTCCATCAAGACATTTATTCTCGATGATCTTGGTCATGAAACTTGGAAAACTAAGGTTCCAATTCTATGCCAAAAATGTGGTCCAAAGTCTGCTCAAGACTTCAATTCTTGTAATCACATCTAATCTCCAAATCACATGATTTCTCACTACCAATTCCGAGTTCTTCTTTCCACACCTCATCTTACTCTCTTCTACTCTAGGTGGTGACTACTCTTCCAATTGACTCTTGGACTAACTCTCCTGACTTCCTCTTTATGTACAAGTGTGTCTCTTACTACACTCCCTTTTCCACAATCTCCCTTAAGACAACTCCTTAATGGTGATGGGAAATTATTGTCATCTCTTCCCAAATTTTATAGTGGCGTGTCTCCTCTATCTTTCTTCACTTTGAGTTTCTACCAAGAAATCACACCTCTTGCTGATAGGCCAGCCTAGGCCACATAGGCCAGATTTTCCTCCCACTGATAGGCCAGCCATTTTAATGTGCGGTACCTTCTTGAGTGTCCAACCCTGAAGGAAAGTTCTTACACTGTCCTCACCTTGGGTTGAGTACCCCCAAGCCAAAGTCTCCTTACTTTGGGTTGAATGGTGACAAGACCAATCTGAGTACTTCATCTTTTGACATGAAGTCACTTTAACTTGGGTTACAACCCAAAGACACTATTCTTCACCTTTTGATGCCATACAGGTGCAATACAACTTCATGTGTACACTTCTTCTTCAAAAATAAGAAGAACAAAATATGGGTACCACATACCCCCTCCCTCAAATGTGAGTGTCCCCGCAATCATAGATCTTGGGTTACTTCTTTCCTTTGAGTCTATTGTCTAATATCTCCGAACTCTCCACCTATTCACTCGAGTGGCAAATGATTGGCCCTCCTAGTCTGCAAGTTGAATAGACCCGTTGTCATAAAGATGAAGGACTCAATAGGGGCCCATCCATCTGAAATGCAGTTTGCCTAGAAAGAATATTTGATGATTGTCGTATAACAAAAACAAGTCTCCTTTGCAAATAATAACATGCTTGATATGCTTATTGTGCATGACTTTCCTTTGTTCTTGCACTTCTTTTGTGGTTTGCATTGCATCATCTCTTTTTTCTTCTAACCACATCAGTTGATGGATCCATAGATCTTGACTTTATTCTTCTAACGACCATTCTTCACATAAAATCTTTGCGTCGGTACTTCAAATTCAACTAGTAGGATGGAGTGCAAGCCGTATGTCAAGAAGTATGGAGTTTTCTTGGTTGTGATCTTTTCTGTCATTCGATATGCCCACAACATGGCTAGTTACTTTGTATCCCTATCTTAGGCAGAATTGACAATCACCTTATTAAGAATTTTGTAGAGTAACCCATTTTCCTTCTCCATTAGGCCATTTGCTTTGGGATTATAAGGAGTCTTCTTCCGATGTTTAATCTGAAAGTACTTGGTTAACGTCTCCATCATAGAGTTCAAGAAATGTGTCCTCTATCACTGACCAATTCCAAAGGACATCCATATTGGGAGATGATATTTTGAAAGAAAAACTTTGCCACTATTTCTACATCATCTCTGCAAGTTGCTTTGGATAATCCAAATGTATATCTCTTTGCCCAAACACACAAAAACCATCAATGAAGACTTCCACAAATTTGCATAAGAAATCCTTGAAGATTGCATTCATCATCTGCTGGAAGTTAGCAGGAGCATTACACAACCCAAAGGGCATTTGATTGTAAGCAAAAGTGCCCTAATCAGTAGTGAATGTAGTTTTATCCTTGTCCTCTTCTCAAATGGATACTTGATTGTATCCTAAAAATCCATTGACAAAACTGTAGCAAGGATGACTAGCTACTTGATCCAAAATTGTATTGTAAAAGGCAAGGGATGATGATCCTTCCTTGTGACTGCATTCAGTTTGCGGAAATCTTGGAACACTCGAATCTTCCTAGTTTTCTTCTTCGGGACAATGAAAATGTGTGAGACGCACACATTGCTTAAGATAGGAAAGATTATGCTGGCCCCCAAGTACTTGTTGATTTCATCTTTCACCAAGAGTGAGTACTTTGGGTTCAGGTGGTACTGTCTTTGCCAAACCGGAACTGTGCCTTCAACCAGATCAATACGGTGTTCTTTGATTCTTGTGGAATACCCAACATTTGATCAATAGTGTAACAATTTGGAGTTTAGCAACGTAACTAGTAAGGCTATCGAAGTAGAGAATAAGCCAAATTAGCCTAGAATATTCCAAAAGCATCTAGGAAGCTTCTTGGGAAGCTTCCCGACTAGTTAGCTTGTGGCCCAAGCAGGTAGCTTCTAGAAGGAAGCTTCTAACTAGCTTAGCTTGCATGCCAAGTAGGCAGCTTCTAGAAGGAAGCTTCTTGAGAAGCTTCTCAAGGGCCTTGTATGCTACCTATAAATACCAAAGCCAAAGCTCATGCTAGGCTATGGAGTTTCCCACATTCAAGCGTCCCAATGTGAACTTCCATTCTCCTATTTCTCTCATTGGTTTGTCTTTTACACTAGTATCAGAGCAAGAATGGGATGGATGGAATTTATGGACCACCAAATCTACTTCCACCAAACCATTGGGATTTTTGTGTCCAAGTACTACCCAAGCATCATTTCACACAATTCATCACCTCATACTTTGGACAAGATTTTCTCCATATGATCACCATATCTGAGGAACCCTTGGTACTTCCAGTGGTAACTTATGGAGAACGGTGGATGTATTGTTTCTATGTGTTAATAAATTAGATAGATTAGGAGTAGCGTGATATAGTAGTAACCATGGCGGCAATACCCAATGTTATCCTTGCTATGCAACAACAAATCGAGCACCTTACTTGATTGTTGGATGAATGAGAGTTTCGACGACAAGAGCATGAAGAGAGAGTACCAATTTGAGAAGGAGAAGATCGGATCAGATTCCCTAAACCCAAGGTATTTGAGGGCAAGAATCTCCCAGGTGCAGTGGAGAATTTTTGTTTGATTGTGAATGTTATTTGAAGCTACCACCAACCTACAAGACGAGTGAACATAGATTCTCTTGGCTTCTAGCAATTGGATGGAGTAGCAAAGCTATGGTGGAGATTTTGAGTGGAGCAAGTTAAATGGAAAATTGTTGCATCAATCTTGATATGGGTAAAATTCAAGAGTGAAATAATTAGTCGATTCCAAGCTATAAATGCCACATGAGTTGCATGAGATAAGTTGGCAGAGTTGAAATAGATTGGCTATGTAAGAAGTTACGTCACGTAATTCCAAAACACCATCATGCAAATTCCAGATATATTGGAAGGTGAAGCTCTAGATTGATTTGTGAGGGGCTTGAAGGCAAGAACCAAATTAGAGGTAGCCATGCGGGAGCCACAATACTTGGAAGAAGCCTTGCGGTTGGCTGAACATTTTGATTCCTTAATGGCAACAACTTGGTCTTGACCTCAACCTCCATAGAGCCTACCTAATGGTTTAGGCATTACACACAAGTGAAGGAGCCGTCACCAATGGAGATTGATGCCATTCAACAAAGACCACTTGGCACTACAGATAGAGAGAAACTATGAAAAAATGGTGGTTGTTTTTATTGTTGTCAATTGGGGCATCGCATTGCTAAATGCCCTCTCAAGGATGGATGACCTCAACAAGCTGCCCAGGTGGAGGTTGTGGAGCGGATTGATCAGGGAAATGAGGAATCCCAATAGGAGATTTCAAGCCACCTATTGGGAACTTGATTAGTTCCAATGGGATGGAAGGCTTGACCTATGCAAGTCTACTTCACTTGCAAGGTATGATATCTAATCGAGGTTGTAGGGTTTTGGTTGATTCCAGAAGTTCAAAGAATTGCATGTCTATGCAAGTAGCAAAGGAATTGGGTATTCCTATCAAGCTAGTAATTGGGAGTAGATTGATGATGGTGGATGGTAGAAAGGGTTATGCACTCCGCACCTTGCATCCTATTACCTTCAAAATTAGGAAGGAGTATTTGGAGTGTATGAGGTTTGTAGTGGCACCTCTAGACTATGATATCATTTTGAGTCTACCTTGGCTTGAACATCATAAGGTTCAATTTGATTGGACCCAATAACAAATTCAAGTACAACACCAAGGTAGGAATTTCCAATTAGGTTGTTTGGCATCTCTGAGTAAACACCTTAGAATAGTCAATCCCAAGATGGGAAGTTTGTTGAGAAGGTAGCCATAGAGCGAGCCTTGAAGGAAGATGAGTCCCAAGATGGAAAGTTTGCCAAGAAGGCAACCATGGAGCAAGCTTGGAAGAGAGATGAGTCCCTGGAAGGGAAGTTTGTTAGTGAAGCAGCCATAGAGCAAGCTTTGGAGGAAGAAAAGTCTATATTCAATGTGTAGATCAAACCAATTGCACAAGAACAATCTAAGGAGGGCCAAGAGCCTCATCAAGCAATGGTTGATCGGATAGTTCAAGTGTTTGCGGATGTGTTTCCGAATGATCTTTAAAAGGGATTTCCCTCCAATTGGGGTATGCCCCTCAAGATCAAGTTATTGCCAAGTAGTACTCCAGTGAGTAGACCAATCTATCGACTCTCACCAAAAGAGTTGGAGTAATTGCAAACAACACTAACTGAGTTATTGGAGAAGGACTACATACCACATAGTACCTCTTCTTGGGGAGCACCGGTACTATTTTTTCCAAAGAAGGATGGAGGACTTTGTTTCTATATTGATTATTGTGGACTCAATAAACAAACCATGAAGAATGCATATCCCTTGCCTCAAATCAATGACTTGCTTGATCAACTAAGTGGAGCATGATACTTTTCCAAGTTGGATCTTCACAACGGCTATTGGCAAATCTTTATTGATCGAGAGGATGTGCAAAAGACTACCTTTCACACAAGGTATGGGCATTTGGAGTGGAGAGTTCTATCTTTCGGACTCACTAATGCTCCAACAGTCTTCATGGATCAGATGCATCGGGTGTTGGATGGACTATTGGATCAGTCCGTGGTGGTGTTCTTGGATGATATCTTAATTTATAGCAAGACAAAGGTAGAACATGTGCATCATGTATGAGAAGTCCTAAGACTACTACGACAATGGAAATTTTACTGCAAGAAGTCAAAGTGTGCCTTTTGGTAGAAGGAGGTTATCTTCTTTGGGTCATAAGATCTCATCAAAGGGAATCAAGATAGAAGAAGAGAAAATCAAGGCCATTATTGATTGGCCTACCCTAAAGGATGCTACAGAAGTACGAGCATCCAATGGATTGGCCAGTTTTTACCGATAGTTCATCCACTATTATGCTCATGTGGCTACACCATTGACTGACCTCTTGGTAAAGAACTCAAGCTTCCAGTGGAACACCAAGCATGAAAAAGCATTCCAAAAGTTAAAGCATATGGTGTCTTCAAGACCCATTATTCAACCATATGATCCTCAACTACATTGTGTGGTGGATTTTGATGTTTCTAACTTTGCAATTGGAGCCATGTTACAACAAGAATTCCCAGATAGACTACATCCTATTGCCTTTGTGTCTTGCCAACTAAATACAATTGAAGGAAATTACTCTACTCGAGAACTGGAACAACTTGCAACGGTATATGCTACCAAGGTATGGAGGCATTATCTCTTGGGGAAACAAGTGATCATGCAAATTGATCACAAACCATTGTTGTAGACCTTACACTTGGAACACATGAAGAATCAACATCATTGATGGGAGGAGCAACTCCAATTGTTTGACTTTCAAACTTGAGTACAAACCAGGTCGGTTCTATGTCATCCCTGATGCTCTATCACAATGACTTGATTTGAAGTCTCTTCCCCTCATCACAACAGCAATTACAACGGTATCAATTGATCCCAAGGTCCATAATGAGTTTTGGTCAGCTCTACAACAAGATCCCTTCTTCCAAATGGTACATGGTCATCTGATAACAGGTGACAAGGAGTACAACACCTTCTCCTTCAAGGAGGTCTTCTATTCCATGAGGATCAGATCTATGTTCCAGCCAAAGGTGATCTCCGACTTGTGCGCCTTCAAGAAGCCCATGATTTACTAATAGTTGGTCACATGGGAGTGGATAAGACCTTGGGTACCCTCCAACGCAATGATGGTGGCCCAACATGACACAAGATGTTTGGGAGTTTGTCCGATTGTGTGAGAGTTGTCAACGTAACAAGGTCAGTAACCAGAAGCCAAGTGGACTCCTTCAGCCATTTCCCATTCCAACTACTCGTTGGGAACATGTGAGTCTAGATCTCATGACCTCCTTGCCAAAGATACAACAAGGTCACACAGCAATTGTGGTGTTTGTGGATAAGCTTAGTAAGCAAATCCATTTGGCACCACCGGTTGATATTGTGGATGTTCCAAACTTGGTGCAACTCTACTTTGATAATGTATTCAAACATCATGGGATGCCATGTGTACTCATCTCTGACCATGATCCTTGCTTCACTGAAAAGTTTTGGCAAGCACTCTTCCAGATACTTGGCACCAAGCTTACTTTGTCCACAGCCTATCATCCTCAAAATGATGGACAAATTGAACGTGCAAATTGCACATTGGAAGATATGCTTTGTGCTTTTGTCAACATTCACCATACCAATTGGGATGAATGTTTTGCAGCTGCGGAGTTTAGGAGCAAGCACCGGATTCTCTCCTTTCTTTCTCAATTTTGGCCAAGACCCACTTGCCCCAGATTCTCTTCTTGCTCCTCCTCCGTCTCAGGTCCCTCATACTTCAACCTTCTTGACCACTATATCCAAATCTCTCCAACAAGCTAAATCTCACCTCCTTGTTGCTCAGAATCATCAAAAACAATATGCAGACCACCATTGTTGTGATCTCACCTTTGAAGTCGGTGATAAAGTTATGCTATCCTCTAGTAATCTACCCCTCCCACTTGATACCCAAGTTTTTAAACTTGCCTCTTATTGGATAAGACCTTTTGATGTCACTCAAATTGTCTCTCTTGTTGCTTATCGACTTGCCTTGCCTTGCCTTGTCATATGCGCATCCATCTTGTCTTTCATGTTTCCAAGTTATAACCCTTTGTTCCTAACCCTCTTCATTTTCCTCTTGATTCCAACCTCCTCCTCCCCCTATCCCTCTCAATGATAATGAGGAGTACAAAGTTGGTCTTATCCTTGCACGTCGCCACATCCAATGAGGACATCGACAACATATAGAGTACAAGGTCCTTTGGAAAGGGTATCTCCTTCATAATGCCACATGGGAACCTCTTTCTCACCTCCATGTGGTACCCACATTTTTTTTGCTTTTTTATGGTTAGTAGTGTTTAAGAGACGAAGTAAGCATAGAAAAGTCGAATTGCAGACAAAGAAGAGCCAAAAGTAACTTTGGCAGAAAGCCGAAGAAGCTGACATTGGATCCGATGATGGAGGTACTCGGAAGAGGAGTACGCCAGAAGCAGGCCAAAGATCATCGTCTTTGGGTTGGAAAACACAGGAATGATGAGACCGTTTAACAACTTTGGTACGTGGCAAGAAAGTATATTTCAAGAAATAGCATGGGCAGAAGAAGCATGTCTTGATAGTGACCGGGAGAGCACGCAGAAGAGAGAAACTCACAGATGAAATTGACTGAAGAATGACTACGATTTGGGGCAATATAAAATTGCAAATGCGCAGGGGGAAGTTGAATTTGCTGAGTAAATTTCCAATTCCTTTGAGTAGTCATCCTGCAGGAATGCGTGTCCAAAAGCCTATCGAGAGTGAAATTTTCCAAAACCCTGAGGGAGTTAGAGTGTCTCGTCCAAGAGAAGGGCTGATCTTCAAACAGCGTAGAACAAGAGAACAAATCATGGCGAAGAAGGTGGCCAACACGCTGGCAGTGAAAGTTTTGCAATTCGAAGGGTAGATGTAGTAGCGAGGATTGAAGTCTTGGTGAGACTTTGTATCACCTTTTTAGCCTGGAACTGGAATTTCAGTTTCCCGGGAGTAATGAAGCACTTCCCAAAGTTTGTCTATCTCCAACTTTACAAAATCTAATCTAATTGTGATATTGTCTTCTATTTCCAATATCTTCCTATCTACAAGAGTTCTGAGACTAATCAGCAAGGCATTTAAATCTTTATCTTTTGCATTTCTCCTCCTCGTCTCCTACACCAACAACTTCAACTCGTGCAATCTTGTTTCTTCAATCCTAACGCTGGCTTCTATACTCAACATTGTATTCATCTTCGTAACAGTCTCCTTCAATAGCTCAAGTCTCATCCTTCTCTCACATTCTTGATCCGCCAGCCAATCTTCTTTGGCATTGCCAATTCAACCTCAAATTTGGCTTTCACCACCTCCTTTTCCTTCTCCTTCTGAGCAATCTTCTCTTCCAAATTACAAAGTAACTCTTGCAATCTCTCTTTTTCTCTATATCTCGCTGTCAATGCTATCTGCCAAAGCTGCTTCTTCTCTTCTACATTCTCCATCACTCTATCAAGCTCTTGCTCCTTCTCTGCTACTCTTGCCATAGCATGAATAATTTCTGCCGTGAATTAGCAAATTTCTATTTCAAGATTTCATACTTTGTTATCTGTCTCTCCCTTGCTATGACATTCTATTCTATTACTTTCTCTCTACTTCCCATTTCTCTCTTCAAGTTTTTGATCACTTGGTTTTGTACTACTACATCTACTTGTAGTAATTCTCTCTCCTCCTCAGCTCAAGTTATACTCTTTTGACTGATTCTTGGACTAATTCTCCTGACTATTTCTCGACACACCAGCGCGTCTTGTACTACACTTTCTTTCCCACGGTCTCCCATAGGATGACTTCTTAATGGCAATGGAAAATTACTTGTCATTGCTTTGTCTCTAGCCCAAATCTTATAGTGGCGTGCTTTCTCCGTCTTTCTTCACTTTGAGTTTCTACCAAGAAATCACACCTCTTTCATGCTCCTGTCACTGTCAATTTCTTCCTGTTCATTGGCCAGCTGTTTTTGTGCATGGTACCTTCTTGAATGTCCAACTACAAAGGAAAGTTGTTACACTATCCTTGCCTTGGGTTGAGCACCCCTAAGCTGAAGTCTCCTTACTTTGTATTGCATGCTGACAAGGAAAATCTGAGTACTTCATCTTCTGACATGAAGTCACTTTACTTCAGGTTACAACCAAAGACACCATTCTTCACCTTCAAATGTCATACAAGTGCAATATGATTTCATATATACACTTCTTCTTCAAAAATTGAAAAAAACAAAAATGTGGGTACCACACAATTCTTCTCTCTTCTTTTGCAATTGTAAAAGCAAAGGACAAACTACCTGGGATAAGTAATCTATCTCATCAAAGACTTGTAAGCTCTCAACTTTCTTTGGCTCTTCTCTTCTCACTTCTTCTATTGGAGCTTTATCTGAGCTTTCCCCCTCCTCCACTACCGGACTTACATTGCTTGCTTCTGCCACCACAATAGTAACACTCCTCCTTCTTCTACCCTGCTGAACTTCCACCTTTGGCTCAGCCTCCAGAGTTTCTTCTATCTCTATGATGGGTAATTCAAGACACAAGTTTCCTTGAGCGAGGAATCCATTCCAATAAGGCCACTTCAGCTGAGAAGAAGAGTGCCAAGCAAAGAAGAAGCAAAGAAGGAGAAAATCCCACAAGCCGAGGTAAATCAGAGCAAAGGAGTAGAGTATATGCGGAAGGTTGTATGCCCATTGTTAATGAAGTTGGAGGAGAATAAGAGAGAAATGCAGGTAAAGACCATGTTGCAGGTGTTGGTGAAGTAAGAAGAAGAGAACTAGAAGTTGAAGAAGATCATAACCCGAGGAGAGCAGAAGGAAGTACTATGAGTAGATGCAGTGGTATAGAACCAAGTAAATGAGAATGAAGTGGGAAGTAAAGAGAGGATAGTAGAGCAGAATGTCATAGCAAGAGAAAGACAAATAGCCGAGTTTAAAATCTTGAAACGACAATTTGCTGATTCACAATTAGAAATCATCCATGTTATGGCTAGAGTAGCAGAGAAGGAGCAAGAGCTTGATCAAGTGATGGAGAGTGTAGAAGAGAAGAAGCAGCTCTGGCAAAGAGAGTTGACAACAAAATATAGAGAGGAAGAAAGATTAAGGGAGTTACTTTGTAATCTAGAATAGAAGATAGTTCAAAAGGAGAAGGAGAAGGAGATAGTGAAAGCCAAATTCAAGGTAGAAATGGCAATGTATTGGCAGGCGGATCAAGAACAAGAGAGAAGGATGAGGCTCAAGCCATTGAAGGAGATCATAGTAAAGATAAATACAATGCTGAGTATAGAAGCAAGTGTGAGGATTGCACGAGTTAAGGTTGTTGGTGCAGGAGACGAGGAGAAGAAATGCAAAGGATAAAGATTTGAATGCTTTGCTGATTAGTCTCGAAACTCGTGTAGATAGGAAGATATTGGAAGTGGAAGACAATATCACAATCAGATTACATTGGGTTAAGTTAGAGATAGATAAACTTCAGAAGGATGTAAGAGCAAAGCCCAAAGTAGATGAGATAGGAGTACAAATATCTTTGAAGTTACCATTGGAGATATTAGAGAAGAGTGGGTTGGAGGATAACGATTTAGAAAGGCTACCTATGATGGGAATTGCAGATCAGGAAGAAAAAGTGTTAGAATTGGAAGAAGAGTTAGTAGTTGTGAAACCCGAGGATAGAGTAGTAAGTGAGGTTACTTTGGGATTGGAAGCCGAGGAAGAAGTAGACATCGGATTAGAGTAGTAATAGTTTTGAGATTTGAAGAGGCAGATATGAAGGGGTGCATTGTCATTTCAGATCTACAAGTAGGAAAAGTTGTTGTAGAATGATATAGTTGTTAGTAATTGACCATTGCTTTACTATTTAAAGGGAACATTTGCAATCATATGTTGTTCAGTATTCATTATTTTTGAGAATAGATAAAGCAAAGTACTAATTCAATGCTCGTCGGTTGAGCTTGATTCCGAGTATCAACATTGTGTGTGTATTGTGAGCATTTGGAGAATTCTGAAGTGCAAGTCAGTGTGCTTGTTGGATGTTGGATTCTGTAGCCATGATCTTCATTCTGTGTGTTTGATCTTGAGTGAAGTGGAATTGGAGCAATGCCTTGATAGATCTAAGAGGAATCGTAGTGTTGGTAATATTTTGCAATTGTAAGTGTAGCACAATGTTGATGTGAAGCAATTTCATTGAGGAAATTGTGCCTTCAATGGAGAGGTGGAACACAATTTTGATCATTTTGCAATGAAGTGCCATTTTTGGGAGAATCTGAATCATCACAATCAAGATTGTTTAGAAAGATTTGAAGTTGTGATTATGGGTGACAAATTGTTGTGACGAGACTGCAAGTCAATGCTTGTTACTCTCTTCTAGGTGTGGTTTCTACCTGAGAGATTAACGATGCAACCAAGAAGGACTAAGATTGTTACATTGCTTCATATTTGACCAATTCTGACTAGTATCTCTCTAGGAACAAACTTTACTTACCTGATTACCGCAAAAGTGATATTTGCCAAGTTGTCACATGATTTTTGGCACCGCTGCCAGGGATACAAATCTCAGAAGTGGAAGAATACAAAGCCAATATTGAAATAGGGTGTCAAAGCGAAATGAATGTCTGCACTGAGAGAACAACAAGAAGAGGGAGTTCAAAGACAAACATTGCATTGTGAAGAAGACAAATGCCAAAAGATCCAATATATTTTGACAAAACCAAATAGGAGGCATTGGACTTTCAACTTCTTCACAAAGTGCAAGAAGCCTTGCAAGTACTCAAACAAAAGAAACACAAAGGCGGTTGGCAAGGCTATTTCTTGTCTCCTTCTTCCAAGAAGAAGAAAGACTCAAGCGGGCAAGCATATTCATAACAACCCAATACACCAACTTCCACTAAAGCTATAAAGGAAGTCAAATTTATAAAGAAATTTGTTTGGGAAAAGACAACATGTATACTAATGGAAGAAGAGTGTCAACCTTTTTGTATGCACAATTCCTCAATTGTCTCAAAGAATTTTGAAGAACACTCCAAAGGTGTTGAGCCTCTTCCTTCTACGCTAGTTGAAATCAACACAGTCAAAGAGGAAGTAATTGTCGAAGAAGACCCGACGTTGAACTTGACTAATTGGAATCCTTGGGCTGTTAATATGGCATCAATACCAACCAATTCCTTGGCTCCATCAAGTTCAACTTTACCATAGCCAATTCCATCAAGCTGAACAATGACTTTGCTACCTATCACCCAACACGCATATCAAAAGTATAAGGGGACAGAACAAGACAAAGATCCCAATGAATTCATCAAAGAATTCAAAGTCATTTCCTTTCCTAATAAGGAACATGACTCAGTGGATCGCCTGAGGATTCCTAAGTCTACTCCAAAAGAAGGCTCGGAGTTGGTATACTCATGTAACCCAAAAGGGGTTCATACCAGCGGACTGAGCAGACTTGAGAAACAATTTCCTAGAACGATTCCAGGAAGTTGATTATGACACAAGTGTCTTTGCGACACTCAACGACTTGGATAGAGGCAACAAGGAGAAGTTGAGAGACTACTCTGAGGAGTTCATGGTGGTCTTGAACTGAGTCTTGAAGCAATAGGGTGTGATAGGATACTTTGATGCCCAAGCCATTACCTGGTTCTTGGGAGGACTTTCACCAGAAATTTGGATCTTTGCTAAGGAGAGGAATGTAACTTCCTTGGATAAGGTACTCAAACACCTTGCCTGTTATGAGGTGGCTCACCTCACTCTGAGGGCAATCAAAGAAATCAGGAGAAGAAAGGCAAGAAGCCTAAAAGAAGAGCTTCTTGTAGCTCAATCAAAGCCAGGAAGAATACAAAGACATGGAGGCGAGAAACCATTGACACCCCCAATGAAGAGTTCACATAAGGCAGACAACAAGTTGGATGCTCTTATGTGGTGCCCACATTTTTTATTTTTTTCAAAATAAAGGAGAAGAAGTGTATATAGAAGTCGGATTGTGCATGTATGGCCGAAGAAGACGAAGAAAATTGTCTTCGGGGTGAAACCCAAAGTAAAGTGACTTCGGGTCATAAGGCAAAGTACTCTGAAATGCCGTATCATCATACAATACGAAATAAATTGTCTTCGGCTTGGGGGGAGCTCAACCCAAGGCAAAGACAGTCTAACAACCTTTCGTCGGGGCGAGAAATTCAAGAAGGGGCCGTTTCAAAACTAGCGGCTCATACGTGCGAAGGTTGAGTGACAATGACAGGTGCAGGCCGGAGGTGTGATTTCTCGGTAGAAACTCGAAGCAACGGAAGACAAAGAAGTGCAACTCTATAAAAATCAAAACTGCAACGACAAAATGTCGAGCAATTTTCCTTTGCCGTTGAGGAGTCGTCTTGTAGGTGATGGGGAAAAGGGAAATAGAGTTGGACTCATGTTAGTGCGCAAGGGAGAAGTTGCGAGAGAGAAATCGAGAGACAGTAAGAAAGCAGAAGAGATGGGAGGAGGGAAGAAGAACTCCAAATTTGCAGTGAGAAATCATCCAATTTGGAGATTAGATATAGTAGCAAGGATTGAAGTCTTGAGCCGACTTCAGATCACTTTTCTGGCATGGAACTGGAACGTAAGTTTTCCAGGATTCATGACAGAAATCATCGAGAGTAAATGTCTTGATGGTCCCGAGGAAGAAGGGAAGAGAGGAAATCCGGCTCGCTGGACAGAGTCGGATTGGAGACTCGTACTCGGGAAGGAGGCAGGCTCGGAGCAGGGAGCCACGTTCTTGGGGAAAGGAGAGATAGCCCAAGAAACGCAGGAGGTGAGAGATGCCTTCTCGTCAAAGAGGACAAAGAATGGGTAAAAATTTGAGAGCTATAAAGACCCTATGAGGAGAGGAATTGTGAGTGCACTAATGGCCCTCTTGAAGCCAGAGAGAACTACCTATGTGATGAAACACCAAGCTGTGTTCTTTCACAAGTTATTTGCAGGAGAACCGATCAATTGGGCAAGGTGCTTTCACAGAAGAACGAGGCAGATGGTGTGGAATCTGTGGGATAAGTCGCCTCCACACTACATCGTACCATTTGCAGCCCATTTTTACCTTGGGTTAAATCTGCTCAATTTGGCGGAGCGTAATCAGATGGTGTCTCATTTCCATCCTGATGTGAGAAGAGAAGTCGACGCGGAGGAGCAGCAATATATTCTCCAAATCCGGAGCACGGACAATTACTACGCGAAGATAGGGAAGAACGTGGAGGTTGTTGAAAGTACCCCGACGAAGAAGAGAACTTGGCAAGTAGAAGCTGAAGAAAACAAGAAACCTCAAAAAATGCAGAAAAATAACCCGGGGCGAGGAATGGTGGTGATTGAGTCGGAAGATGAAGACTCAGAAGGCAAAGCCGAGCTCAAGACGGAGGACTCAGAACGTGAGGAGGAACCTGAGCTGACATTGCAAAGTGGAGATACGAGCAGTGACAGTGAGGAAGGAGGAGAGATGACTTTGGTACCAGCGGCTGAAGAATACGAAGAAGAAATGCAAGCCAAAGTAGAAACCAAAGACAATGCGGCGCTAAAAGACAAAGTACCAGTGTGCGAGGAGAAGAAGATCGTAGTACAGCGAGGAATTTGCTCAAGATGTAAGGCAAAGTGTGAAGCGGGACCGAGTAGAGTAGAGGAAGAGGTAGAAGGAAGCTCGGGCAGTGAGGCATCGATCCCGATACGAAGACTCCAGAGAAGAAGGCAAGTATTGGGAGAACACGAGGAAAGAAGAGAGACCACTCCGTGGGAGGATGAAGTTGTCAGTAATGGAGTAGATTACCTGCAGATGGTAGTATGCCCGCTGTTGGTGAAGATGGAGAAGAAGAAGAAGGAGATGTAGTCTACTTGTCCAGAGGTAAAGACTGTGTTGCAGGTCTTATCAAGATTAGAAGAAGAAAACTTGGAGTTGAAGAAGAGTATAACCCGAGGTGAGGAAGAGAGAGAAGTACTGCAAGTAGAAGCAGTCGAGAGGAGTCAAGTAATCAAAGACGTGAAGAGAGAAGTGAGTTATCGAGAAGATCTTGCAAGGAAGAGTGACATTGCAAGGGAGAGATAGGTAGCGGAGCATGAAATCTTGAAGCAGCAGTTTGCTGATTCAAGAGTCAAACTTATCCATGCTATGGCGAGGGTAGCATCAAAGGATCAAGAGCTCGATCGAGTGATGGAGAGTATGGAGGAGAAGAAGCAACTCTAGCAGCGAGAGTTGGCTGCGAGATATAGAGAAGAAGAGAGATTACAAGAATTACTTCATAATCAGGAAGAGAAGGTTGAACAGAAGGAGAAAGAGAAGGAAGCGGTGAAGGCCGAATTCGAAGAAGAATTGGCGATGTACAGAGAAGAATGGCTTGCAGATCGGGAACGCAAATGCAAGACAAGATTGGAGCCATTGAAGGAAATAGTCCTCAGAGTGAATGCGATGTTGAGTACAGAGGCCAGCGTTCGAATTGAAGAGACGAGATTGCACAAGTTGAAACTGTTGGTGCAGGAAACAAGGCGAAGACAAGCGAAAGATACAGATTTGAATGCCTTGTTGATTAAATCGAGAACTTGTGTAGATAGGAAGATATTAGAAGTAGAAGACAATATTGAGATTAGATTAGACTTAGTGAGAATAGAGTTAGAAAAGCTTTGGCAGGATGTTAAGGCAAAACCCGAAGTAGATAACATAGGGATCCAAATGTCTTCGGAGTTGCACTCAGAGACATTAGAGAAGAGTGGGTCAAAGGATGAGGAGTTAGATAGATTACCCACTAGTGCAATTTCAGATCAGGAAAGAGAATTGCTGGATTTGGTAGAAGAAGTAGAAGATCTGAAACCCGAGGACAGAGTAGTAGGAAGTAAAATTACTTTGGGTTTGGGTTTGAAAGCCAAGGAAGAAGTAGACATCAGATCGAAGTAGAAACCGATTTGAGATTTGAAGGGGCAGATATGAAGAGGTGCATTGTCATTTCGGATCTGTAGGTTAGAACAGTTGTGGTAGAAACGGTATAGTTGTTAGAACTGTCGATTGCTTCACTACTTAAGAGTGGCATTCGCAAGAATTTGTTGTTCAGTGCTCATTATTTCTGAGAATAGATAAAGCAAAATGTTGTATCTATGTTTAGTGCTCGTCGCTTGAGCTTGATTCCGAGTATCAATTCGCAATTGTGTTTGTGAGTGTTTGGAGAAATTCAAAGTGCAAGTCAGAGTGCTTGTTGGATGTTGGATTCCACAGCCTTGATCTTCATTTTGTGTGTTTGATCCTGAGTGAAGTGCAATCGAAGCAATGCCTTGATAGATCTGAGAGGAATTGTAGTGTTGGTAGTATTCTGCATTTGTGAGTGCAGTGCGAAGTTGATGTGAAGCAATTTCTATCAAGGAAGTTGTGCCTTCAATGGAGGGGTGGAACACAATTTTGAGGTGAAGTTGTTTTGCAGTGAAGTGCCGTTTTTGGGAGAGCCTGAATCATCACAATCAAGATTGTTTGGAAAGAATTGAAGGATTTGTGATTAAGGAGTGTGAATTTGTGACAAGACTGCGAGTCAGTGCTTGTTACTCTCTTCTAGGTGTGGTTTCTACCTGAGAGATTAAAGACGCAACCAAGAAGAACTAAATTTTTACTTTGCTTTGTATTTGACCATTTCTGACTCGTATCTTTGTGGGAACAAACTTTACTTACCCGATTGCCGCAAAAGTGATATTTGCCGGGTTGTCACATGATTTTTGGCACTGCTGCCGGGGATACAAATTTCGGAAGTGGAAGAATATGAAGCCAAATTGGAAAATGGGTATCAAGGCAATATGAATGTCTGGATTGAAAGAACAACGGGAAGAGAGAGCTCGAAGACGCGCACTTCAGCGTGAAGAAGACAAACGTCTGAACATCCCATCCATCGTTGACAAAACTGAGAAAGAGGCGTTGGAGTTTCAACTCCTTCACGAAGTGCAAGAAGCGCTGCGAGAACTTGACCACAAGAAACTCGAAGGTGGTTGGCAAGGCTATTTTGCATCTCCCTCTTCTTCCAAGAAGAAGAAAGAATCGAGTGGGCAAACATATGCATTGCGGCCTAGTACACCAACTTCCCCTAGAGCTGTAAAGGAAGTTGTTTCCTTGAAGACCTTTGTTCGAGAAAAGACAGCACGCACACTTACTGAAGACAAGTGTCAATATCTTCTATGAACGATTCCTCGGTTGTCCCGAAGGAATTTGGAAGAACCTATGGAAGGTGTTGACCCTGAATCTTCCACTCGGGTTGAAGTCAACCCCCTCAGAGTAGAAATTGTCGAAGAAGACCCTACGTTGAATTTGACGAATTGGAATCCCTGGGCTGACAACACGGCGTCAATTCCAGCCAATTCTTCCGTTCCGTTAAGTTCCACATTTCCTCAGCCGATCCCAGTGCATGGAACGATGACTTCGCTTCCTGTCACCCGGCACGCCTATCAGAAGTATAAGGGGACAGAACAAGACGAAGACCCCGATGAATTCATCGAAGAATTCAAAGTCATCTCCTTTGCTAACAAGGAGCATGACTCGGCGGATCGACTAAGAATTTTTCCAATTCTGCTTCGCAAGAAAGCTCAGAGCTGGTACACCCATGTGACTCAGAAGGGGTTTGTACCATCGGACTGGGCAGACTTGCAAAACAACTTCCTGGAACGATTCCGTGAGGTTGACTATGATACAAGTGTCTTCGTGGCACTAAACGATTTGGACCGGGGCAAGAAGGAGAAGTTGAGAGACTACTCTGAGCGGTTCATGGCATTATTGAACCGAGTTCCCAAGCAATCGGGAGTGGTGGGATACTCCGATGCCCAAGCCATTACCTGGTTCCTCGGGGGCCTTTCACCAGAGATACAAATCTTTGCCAAGGAGAGGAACGTAACTTCCTTGGATAAAGTACTCAAACATGTCGCTCGTTATGAAGCGGCCCACTCTCACTCTGCCGGTAACTTGAGAAATCGGGAGAAGAAGGGCAAGAAGCCCAGAAGGAGAGCTTTGCGCAGCACCTCCCCTTCTTCGGACGAATCCTCTACGTCTTTGAGCTCTTCTTCGGAATCCGAAGAAGAATCAAAGCCAAGACGAGTCAGAAGACGTGGAGGCAAGAAACCAGTGACTCCACCAGCCAAGAGTGTATATAAGGCGGATACGAAGCTGGATGCCCTCATCAAGGAGTTTTCAGATTTCAAGATCCAGATGATTGGGGCTAAGGACCAAAGAAAGGCCCCAGCATTTGGACGATCTAATGTGTGGTGCACCGCATGTGGCAAATCCGGCCACACCAACACAAAATGCACTACTCGTAATGCATTCCCGGTGCAGCAAATTGATTGGGTTCCGGGATGGAACCAAGACGAGGATGAAGAGGCGGTGTACCAAACTCAGGAGGTACAGCCTCAACCGAGCACATCGTATCAAGGTCCGAGGTTTGGACCCAAGGAGTATAACCCCAATGCTCCTGCATGAAGACCACCAATGAGCAACCAAAATCGCCCTCAGAATGTTGCGTCCCGAGCCTATTATAATTGTGGCTCGATGGGACATTGGTCTCCAAACTATCCCAAGCCAAGAAGGCAAATTGGGTACGTTCCCCTAGGTGGAAATTGTAAAGGATCGGGGCATACGCGCAACCAATGCCCTCACCCGCCAAACCCGAAGCCTCTTGTAAAATATGTACAAACCCCCGCTGAGCGTGCAGCACTTCAGCCGAAGGGGGATACAAATGTAAATTGTATAACTCTTGAGGAAGAAAGACCTCAAGAAGGGAGTCCGGCCTCGGAAGGAGAATGGCAAAACCTTGAAATTTTGAAAGTTGAGACACGCTCCACCAAGAAGAAGCGTGATCCCGAAGAACTGAGTACGACCTCGTCGTCTTCCCGAAAGGCGAAGAGATAGTGCCCAAAAGCAATTCTTTCGGCCAAGGAGGAAAAGATCCTCACAAAAGCTAAAGCTAAAGCCTTGCAGAAAGAATTAACGGAGGCATTACTCAGGACTCGGGAACTGAGTTTGGAAGAAGAGACAAAGACGATGTCTCCAATTTTTCCGGCGGACATCCGATCCGAAGTAAAGGGTCTGATCCAAGCCAAGGTAGGCCAACCCGAGGAAGCTCGGGTTAAGACCATTAGCAAGCCCATCACCATTTTGAAGCGTCCCGAAGTCAAGAGGGAGCATGGAGAGTTTCGGACTCAAAGCCGAAGACAAAGACGGTCAAATTGGGAGGAGTTCCCCAGTATGATATTGTAGCTGACTTGGCCACCACAAATGCCAATGTTACATTTAAGCAATTGTGGGAAGATAACAAGCTATACAAGAGACAGCTTAATTCGGCCCTCAAGAAGGTGAGGTCTATGTCAAAGAAGGACCTGCCTGCTATCTATCATATTGAACAAGAAGATTTGGGATCTCCTGAGGTAGACGCGGAGATTGCAGGGTGCATGATCACATCAATACCCATTGACTGTGGGTCCGGTGTGAATGTCATGACTGAAGATACTGTGAATCGACTCGGGTATCATACGTTTGAACCAACACCCTGAGTTTTGAAGTTTGCAGACCAAACCAGGAGACGGCCCTTGGGCATGCTGTCAAACATTACCACAATCATTGGAGGGGTACCCTTCAAGTTAAATTACATTGTGTTGTGGCCAGTGACAAAAACTGGTTACCCTCTGTTGATTAGCAGACCCTGGTTGTATAGTGCCCAAGTTGTAGTGGATTGGCATCAGCAGAAGTTAAGATTCAAGAACATTTCGTCCGAAGATCAGAAGCTGGTGACTGTGAGTTGGACGAAGGTTTCCCATCTCGGGGAAACAAGTTCGTCAAAAGAGGAGGACGAGTCCGGCGACTCACCGTCTTTGTCTTTAGACGAATCCGAAGAAGAAGTCCAAGTTAATTACTTGGAATGCTACGAGGTAGAGGCTGACGACAAAGATCCATATGACCTTGCCTCGGGTGAGCCTGACTTGGAGGAAGGGGGTTTGATGGCCTCTCGCCTCGGGATAAGCCGAGTAAGCCACGTTGAAGGAGTCATCAACCCCAATGACTGTCAAGAGGTGTTACTCACTGAAGGAAAAATTTTAAAAATCTCAAAGACAGTTACTTTGGAGGAGTTAGTAGGATACACTGCCATGTTTATAGAGTTCCAGGATGTATTTGCCAGGTTGATTGATCAAATGTCGGGTATTCCACGAGAATTCGGAGTACACCGGATTGATTTGATTGAAGGTGCAGTTCCGGTTTGGCAGCGACAATACCGCCTGAACCCAAAGTACTCACTTTTGGTAAAAGATGAAATCGATAAGTACTTAGGGGCCGGAATCATCTTCCTTGTCTTAAGCAGTGAATGGGTCTCCCCTATTGTCATTGTCTTGAAGAAGAAAATAGGGAAGATCCGAGTGTGCCAAGACTTCCGAAAATTGAATGTAGTCACAAGGAAAGATCATCATCCCTTGCCTTTTACCGATACAATTTTAGATCAGGTAGCTGGGCATCCTTGTTATAGTTTTCTTGATGGATTTTTAGGGTACAATCAAGTATCCATTCAAGAAGAAGACAAGGATAAAACTACATTCATGACCGATTGGGGCACTCTTGCTTACAATCAAATGCCCTTTGGGTTGTGTAATGCTCCCCTTACTTTCCAACGGATGATGAATTTGATCTTCAAAGATTTCCTGCACAAACTTGTTGAAGTTTTTATTGATGACTTTTGTGTGTTTGGGCGAAGGGATGTACATATAGATTACCTTCGCCAAACGTTTGAAAGGTGTCATTTTGCCGGCTTGTCATTACACCCGGAGAAATGCTTCTTTGCAATGAAGGAGGGAATTCTTCTGGGGCATCGGGTGTCAAGCCGAGGTATTGAAGTCGATGTTGAGAAGGTTAAGATAATTGCAGCTTTGGAATCCCCGAAGAACATCCAGGAGCTGAGAGCCTTCTTGGGACATGTTGGATATTATAGACGCTTCGTGTCAAACTATGCAGTGCTTGCTGCACCACTTACAAAGCTTCTGAAGAAATCCGAAGACTATCTGTGGGAAGCACCTCAAGAAGAAGCCTTCTAGGTGTTGAAGAAGAAACTGGTTGAAGCACCAGTCATGAGGGCCCCAAATTGGGACGTCCCTTTTCATGTGTATGTGGACACTTTGTCCATGGCCATCGGGGTTGTCTTAAGTCAGAAGGACGAGAAGAAGAAGGACTACCCGGTGTATTATGCCAGCCGACAACTTTCAGTTTCTGAAAAGAATTATTCGACGACTGAAAGAGAAGCACTCGGAATGGTGTATGCTTGCAAGAAATTTCATCATTATTTGTTGGGGTATGAGTTTGTCTTCTATGTTGACCATTATGCATTGCAACATCTGGTCAAGAAGGCAGATTTATTGGGACGAATTGCAAGATGGATCTTGTTATTACAAGAGTTCACGTATACTGTACAAGTGAGGAAGGGAACTTTGCATTCGAATGCGGACTTCCTGTCCAAGTTAGACACTCAAGACCAGGAGTGGGAAATTGACGATCGGTTCCTTGACGAAGAGTTGTATCACTTATCAGCAATGAGAAGTACGAGGTATGCAGGTGAATATAATTATCTGAATACTCTCCATTGTCCTGAGGGGATGGATCCAGAACAGCGGGCAGTCTTTCTCCAGAAAATGGGGCCGTACCAGCTTAAACACAACATTTTATTTAAGATAGGCAAAGACAAAGTCCTTCGGCGATGCTTGGAGTCATACGAAGTAGGAGGAGTAATTGAATCTTTACACTCCGAGGCATCGGGAGGACACTATGCTCTGAAGAATACTGTAAAGAAAATTCTTTTGGTAGGGTATTGGTGGCCTACAATGTACAAAGATGTACATGCTCATATTTGAAGCTGTGATGCGTGTCAGAGAACGGGGAAGCCGACGGCTACTTCTCAATGGCCTTTGAAACCAATTTTGCCTTTGGCCCCCTTTGAGAAATGGGGGATTGATTTTGTGGGTCCCATTCAACCAATGACCCGAGTCACAAGAAAGTGCTACATTTTGGTTTGCACTGACTATGCTACCAAGATGGTTGAAGCGGAAGCAACTCGCAGAGATGATGCGGAAACTGTGGCGGAATTTTTCTTTCAAAACATCATCTCCCGATATGGGTGTCCTCTGGAATTGGTCAGTGACCGAGGAACACATTTTTTGAACTCTGTAATGGAGGCATTAACCAAGTATTTTCAGATTAAACATCAAAAGACGACTCCTTATAACCCAAAAGCAAATGGCTTAACGGAAAAAGCGAATGGGTTACTTTGTAAAATTTTGAATAAGGTGACTGTCAATTATGCCTATGATTGGGATACAAAATTACTAGCCGCGTTATGGGCCTATTGGACGACAGAGAAGATTACAACCAAACAAACCCCATATTTCTTGACATATGGCTTGCATCCCATACTGCCAGTTGAACTTGAAGTTCCGACTTATCGAGTTCTGTGCGAAGAACGAATGTCGGAAGAGGAAAGTCAGGATCTTTGGATTCACCAACTGATGTGGTTAGAAGAGAAAAGAGATGATGCAATGCAAACCACAAAAGAAGTACAAGCACAGAGGAAAGTCAAGCACGATCAGAGAATCAAGCCTATGACTGTACGAGAAGGGGATTTGGTTTTGTTATATGACAATCACCGAATATTTTTTCCAGGCAAGTTGCATTTGAGATGGATGGGTCCCTATCAAGTTTGTCATCTTTACAAAAATGGATCCATGCAACTCGTCGATTTGGAAGGTAATCCTTTTGCCACTCGAGTAAACAGGTGGAGAGTTCAGAGATATTGGACCATAGACTCAGAAGTTTCTAAGACACCCGAGGTCTATGTTCGCGGGGACGCTCACATTTGAGGGAGGGGGTATGTGGTGCCCACATTTTTTGTTTTTTTTTAAATAAAGGAGAAGAAGTGTATATAGAAGTCTGATTGCACCTCTATGGCCAAAAAAGGTGAAGAAAATTGTCTTCGGGGTGAAACCCGAAGTAAAGTGACTTTGGGTCATAAGGCGAAGTACTTTGAAATGCCGTGTCATCATACAATACGAAGTAAATTGTCTTCGGCTCGGGGGGAGCTCAACCCAAGGCAAAGAAAGTCTAACAACCTTTTGTTGGGGCGAGAAATTCAAGAAGGGGCCGTTTCAAAACTGGCGGCTCATACGCACGAAGGTTGAGTGACAGTGACAGGTGCAGGCCGGAGGTGTGATTTCTCAGTAGAAACTCGAAGTGAAGGAAGACGAAGAAGTGCAACTCTACAAAAATCAAAACTGCAATGACGAAATGTCAAGCAATTTTCCTTCGCCGTTGAGGAGTCGTCTTGCAGGTGATCGGGGAAAGGGAAATAGAGTTGGACTCGTGTTAGTGCACAAGGGAGAAGTTGCGAGAGAGAAATCGAGAGACAGTAAGAAAGCAGAAGAGATGGGAGGAGGGAAGAAGAACTCCAAATTTGTAGTGAGAAATCATGCAATTCGGAGATTAGATATAGTAGCAAGGATCAAAGTCTTGAGCCGACTTTGGATCACTTTTCTGGCATGGAACTGGAACGTAACTTTTCCAAGATTCATGACAGAAATCATCGAGAGTAAATGTCTTGATGGTCCCGAGGAAAAAGGGAAGAGAGGAAATCCGGCTCGCTGGACAGAGTTGGATTGGAGACTCGTACTCGGGAAGGAGGCAAGCTCGGAGCAGGGAGCCACGTTCTTTGAGAAAGGAGAGATAGCCCAAGAAACGTAGGAGGTGAGAGATGCCTTCTCGTCAAAGAGGACAAAGAATGGGTAAAAAGTTGAGAGCTATAAAGACCCTGTGAGGAGAGGAATTGTGAGTGCACTAATGGCCCTCCTGAAGCCGGAGAGAACTACCTATGTGATGAAACACCAAGCGGTGTTCTTTCACTAGTTATTTGCAGGAGAACCGATCAATTGGGCAAGGTGCTTTCACGGAAGAACGAGGCAGATGGTGTGGAATCTGCGGGATAAGTCGCCTCCACACTACATCGTACCATTTGCAGCCCATTTTTACCTTGGGTTAAATCTGCTCAATTTGGCGGAGCGTAATCGGATGGTGTCTCATTTCCATCCTGATGTGAGAAGAGAAGTCGATGCGGAGGAGCAGCAATATATTCTCCAAATCCGGAGCACGGACAATTACTACGCGAAGATAGGGAAGAACGTGGAGGTCGTTGAAAGTACCCCGACGAAGAAGAGAACTCGGCAAGTAGAAGCCGAAGAAAACAAGAAACCTCGGAAAATGCAGAAAAATAACCCGAGGCGAGGAATGGTGGTGATTGAGTCGGAAGATGAAGACTCAGAAGGCAAAGCCGAGCTCAAGACGGAGGACTCAGAACGTGAGGAGGAACCTGAGCTGACATTGCAAAGTGGAGATACGAGCAGTGACAGTGAGGAAGGAGGAGAGATGACTTTGGTACCAACGGCTGAAGAATACGAAAAAGAAATGCAAGCCGAAGTAGAAACCAAAGACAATGCGGCGCTAAAAGACAAAGTACCAGTGTGCGAGGAGAAGAAGATCGCAGTACAGCGAGGAATTCGCTCAAGACGTAAGGTGAAGTGTGAAGCGGGACCGAATAGAGTGAAGGAAGAGGTAGAAGGAAGCTCGGGCAATGAGGCATCGATCCCGATACAAAGACTCCAGAGAAGAAGGCAAGTATCGGGAGAACACGAGGAAAGAAGAGAGACCACTCTACAGGAGGACGAAGTTGTCAGTAATGGAGTAGATTACCTGCAGATGGTAGTATGCCCGCTGTTGGTGAAGATGGAGAAGAAGAAGAAGGAGATGCAGTCTACTTGTCCAGAGGTAAAGACTGTGTTGCAGGTCTTATCAAGATTAAAAGAAGAAAACTCGGAGTTGAAGAAGAGTATAACCCGAGGTGAGGAAGAGAGAGAAGTACTGCAAGCAGAAGTAGTCGAGAGGAGTCAGGTAATCGAAGACCTTAAGAGAGAAGTGAGTTATCAAGAAGATCTTGCGAGGAACAGTGACATCGCAAGGGAGAGACAGGTAGCGGAGCGTGAAATCTTGAAGCAGCAGTTTGCTGATTCAAGAGTCGAACTTATCCATGCTATGGCGAGGGTAGCATCGAAGGATCAAGAGCTCGATCGAGTGATGGAGAGTATGGAGGAGAAGAAGCAACTCTGGCAGCGAGAGTTGGCAATGAGATATAGAGAAGAAGAGAGATTACAAGAATTACTTTGTAATCAGGAAGAGAAGGTTGAACAGAAGAGAAAGAGAAGGAAGCGGTGAAGGCCAAATTCGAAGAAGAATTGGTGATGTACAGAGAAGAATGGCTTGCAGATCAGGAACGCAAACGCAAGACAAGATTGGAGCCATTGAAGGAAACAGTCCTTAGAGTGAACACGATGTTGAGTACAGAGGCCAGTGTTCGAATTGAAGAGACGAGATTGCACGAGTTGAAACTATTGGTGCAGGAAACGAGGCAAAGACAAGCAAAAGATACAGATTTGAATGCCTTTTTGATTAAATTGAGAACTCGTGTAGATAGGAAGATATTAGAAGTAGAAGACAATATTGCGATTAGATTAGACTTAGTGAGAATAGAGTTAGAAAAGCTTTGGCAGGATATTAAGGAAAAACCCGAAGTAGATAACATAGGGATCCAAATGTCTTCGGAGTTGCCCTCAAAGACATTAGAGAAGAGTGGGTTGAAGGATGAGGAGTTAGATAGATTACCCACTAGTGCAATTTCAGATCAGGAAAGAGAATTGCTGGATCTGGTAGAAGAAGTAGAAGATCTGAAACCCAAGGACAGAGTAGTAGGAAGTAAAATTACTTCGGGTTTGGGTTTGAAAGCCGAGGAAGAAGTAGACATCGGATCGGAGTAGAAACCGATTTGAGATTTGAAGGGGCAGATATGAAGAGGTGCATTGTCATTTCGGATCTACAGGTTAGAACAATTGTGGTAGAAACGGTATAGTTGTTAGAACTGTCCATTGCTTCACTACTTAAGAGTGGCATTCGCAGGAATTTGTTGTTTAGTGCCCATAATTTCTGAGAATAGATAAAGCAAAGTGCTGTGAAGCAGTGCTTGTCGCTTGAGCTTGATTCCGAGTATCAATTTCGCAATTGTGTTTGTGAATGTTTGGAGAAATTCAAAGTGCAAGTCAGAGTGCTTGTTGGATGTTGGATTCCACAGCCTTGATCTTCATTCTGTGTGTTTGATCCTGAGTGAAGTGCAATCAAAGCAATGCCTTGACAGATCTGAGAGGAATTGTAGTATTGGTAGTATTCTGCATTTGTGAGTGCAGTGCGAAGTTGATGTGAAGCAATTTTGATCGAGGAAGTTGTGCCTTCAGTGGAGGGGTGGAACACAATTTTGAGGTGAACTTGTTTTGCAGTGAAGTGCCATTTTCGAGAGAGCCTAAATCATCACAATCAAGATTGTTTGGAAAGAATTGAAGGATTTGTGATTAAGGAGTGTGAATTTGTGACAAGACTGCGAGTCAGTGCTTGTTACTCTCTTCTAGGAATGGTTTCTACCTGAGAGATTAAAGACGCAACCAAAAAGAACTAAATTGTTACTTTGCTTTGTATTTGACCATTTCTGACTCGTATCTCTGTGGGAACAAACTTTACTTACCCGATTACTGCAAAAGTGATATTTGCCAGGTTGTCACATCTTATAAAAGAGTTTTCAGATTTTAAGATCTAGATGATTGGGGTGAAGGATCAAAGAAAGCCTCCATCATTTGGCAGATCCAACATATGGTGCACCGTGTGTGGAAAGTCAGGTCATGCAAATATGGAATGCAATACTTGTAATGCATTTCCGGTGCAATAGATTGATTGGGTTCCAAGATGGAAGCAAGAAGAGGAAGAGGAGGCAGTGTACCAAAAACTCAAGAGGTACCGCCTTAGGCAAGCACATCATACCAAGGTCCAAGATACAGACTAAGTGAGTATAACCTCAATGCTCCCCCATGAAGACCACCGATGAGCAACCAAAACTGACCTTAGAATGTTGCACCCGGAGCATGTTACAATTGTGGCTCAATAGGACATTGGTCTCCAAACTGTCCGGAGCCAAGACGGCAAATTGGATATGTTCCCTTATGTGGGAACTATAAAGGATCGGGTCATATGGGCAACCAATGTCCTCATCCCCCAAATCCAAAGCCACTAGTGTATAGACCCCAGCCAAGCGTGTTGCACTTCAGGCGAAAGGGGATACAAATGTAAATTGTATAACACTTGAGGAGGAGAGACCTCAAGAAGGGAGCCCGACCTCTAAAGGTGAATGGCCAGACCTTGAAATTTTGAAGGTTGAGACATGCACAAGTAAGAAAAAGCGTGACCCCAAGGAACTGAGTATGACCTCTTCATCCTCACAAAAGGCAAAGAGACTACACCCAAAGTCAATCCTTTCTGCCAAGGAGGAAAAGATTCTAGCAAAAGCTAAAGCTTTGTAGAAAGAACTCAAGGAAGTAGTATTCAGGGAAATGAGTTTGGAGGAGGAGATGAAGACAAAGCCTCCAGTTTTTCTGGCGGACATCAGATCCAGAGTGAAGGATTTTATCCAAGTTGAGGTGGGCCAACCCAAGGAACCCCGGATTAAGACCACTAGTACTCCAATCAACATCTTGAAGCACCCTCAAAGTTCAATTTGAATAAGGACAGACTTAGGACACAAAGACAAAGATGAAGAAGATGAAGTTGGAAGGAGTCCCTCAACATGATATTGTTGCCAATTTGGTGTCTACAAATGTTAACGTCACATTGAAGCAGTTATGGGAGGACATTAAGCTATACAAGAAGCAGCTGAGTTCAGCCCTCAAGAAAGTAAGGGCAATGACCAAGAAAGACTTGCCCGCAATTTATCATATTGAACAAGAAGATTTAGGATCTCCCAAAGTGGACGTGGAGATTGCAGGGTGCATGATCACATTGATACCCATTGATTTGGGTTCCGGTGTGAATGTCATGACCAAAGATTGGTTGGGGTATCATATGTATGAGCCAACACCCCGAGTTCCGAAATTTGTAGACCAAACCAGGAGACTGCCATTGGGCATGCTATCAAACATATACCATGATCATTGGAGGGGTGCCTTTCAAGTTGAATCACATTGTGTTGTGACTAGTGACCAGTGACAAAAACTGGTTACCCACTATTGATTGGAAGACCTTGGTTGTACAATGCTCAAGTTGTGGTGGATTGGCACCAATGGAAGTTGCGATTTAAGGACATTTTGTCCAAAGACCAAAAGCTAGTGACTATGAGTTGGATGAAGGTTCTCCATCTTGGGGAAACAACTTCGTCAAAAGATGAGGATGAATCCAAAGACTCATCATCTTCATCTTCCAAAGATTCCAACGACAAAGTCCAAGTCAATTACTTGGAATGTTACGAGGTGGACATCGACAACAAAGACCCATATGACCTCACCTTGGGTGAACATGACTTGGAGGAAGGAGGTTTGATGGTAGCTTGACTCAGATTGAGCCAAGTGAGTCATGTTGAAGGAGTCATCAACCCCGATGACTATCTAGATGTTGTCTTGACTGAAGGAAAAGTTTTGAAAATTTTGCAGACAGCCACTTCAGAGGAATTGGCAAGACGCACTACCCTATTTATAGAATTCCATGATGTATTTGCTTGGTCAATTTGTAAAAGACTGAAACCAAGGAGAGAAATAGGAGAATGGAAGTTCACATTGGGACGCTTGAATGTGGGAAAACTCCAAATGCCTAGCATGAGCTTCGGCTTTGGTATTTATAGGTAGCATACAAGGCACTTGAGAAGCTTCTCAAGAAGCTTCCTTGAGCCGCTTTCTTAGACTGCAAGCCAAGTTAACCAAGAAGCTTCTCAAGAAGCTTTCTTCTAGAAGCCGCCTACTTGGTGTGCAAGTTAAGCTAGTTAGAAGCTACTTGCTTGGGCTACAAGCTGACTAGTCGGGAAGCTTCCCAAGAAGCTTCCTAGATGCTTTCGGAATATTCTAGGCTAATTTGGCTTATTCTCTACTTTGTTAGTCTTACTAACTACGTCGCTAAACTCCATATTGTTACATATTCTCCCACTACTAGTTGGTGACGTCCTCTTCACCATTGAAGCTTCAAACTCATGGATGGCCATTTGTGCATTGTGGGTGTGACAACCCGGCAAATATCACTTTTGCGGTAATCGGATCAGTAAAGTTTGTTCCCGCAAAGATACGATCCAGAATTGGTCAAATACGAAGTCAAAAGTCACAATTGCAGTTCTTCTTGATTGCTTCTTTAATCTCTTAGGTAGAAACTACACCCATAAGAGAGTAACAAGCTCACAATCTTGACAACTTGTCACGAATACACACACATAATCACAACATAGTCAATTCTGTCCAAACAACTCTTGATTGTGATGATTCAGATTCTCCCAAAGACGGCACTTCACTGCGAAGACCAATTTTGCCTCAGAATTATGTTCCACCTCTCCACTGAAGGCACAACTTCCTTGATCGAAATTGCTTCACATCAACTTCGTGCTGCAATCACAAGTGTAGAATACTAACAACACTACAATTCTTCTCAGATCTGTCAAGGCATTGCTCCGATGCACTTCACTCAGGATCAAACACACAGAATGAAGATCAAGGCTGCAGATTCCAACATCCACAAACACACTGACTTGCTCTTCGGAATTCTCCACACACTCACAAACACAAACACAAAATTGACAATCGGAATTAAGCTTAAGCGACGAGTACTGAAACCAGCACTTCGCTTTATCTATCTTCGGAAATGTGAATACTGAATAACATCATACTGCAAATGCTCCACTTAAATATTGAAGCAAACGGCAGATTTGCCTACTTAGCACCGCTTCCTAACATCCATTCCTACCTACAGATCCCAAGGGACAATCTATCTCTTCATATCTGACTCTTTCTATCTCAAAGTCGACTTTAATCCTGACCCTAAACTCTTCCTATCTCAAAATCGACTTCTATCCCGATCCGATGTCGACCTCATCATCGGCTTCCAAACCCGATGATCTTCTTGCTATTTCACCTTCTTTGGGTATGACTGATTCTACTAATTTCTTTACTAATTCTACAACTTCTTCACTACAATTTGTAATTGAACTCCGGGTTACTCTATCTACACTCTTATTTCCCAACCCACTCTTCTCTAAGGTGTCAATTAGCAAGTCCAATGAAACCTGAATTCCGACTTCTGTGACATCGAGTTTAGGCTCCACTGTCACACTATTCTGAAACTTCTCCAATTCCGAATTGACTAAATCCAATCTAAGACTAACATTATTCTCTACTTCCAACATTTTCCTATCTACTCGTTCTCTCAACCGAATCAGCAATGTGTTCATGTCCACATCCTTGGCTCTTTGCTTCCGAGTCTCCTGCACAAGTAACTTCAACTCATGCAGACGAGCTTCTTCCAATCTTCCTTCAGCTTCCGTGCTTAAAATTGCGTGTAGCTTTCCTGCAATGTCCCCTACTGATTCTGATGCGTATCCTCGAGAACGCTCCACCTTCAATTCCTCCCGATACATCTGCAACTCGTCTTGGTATTCTGCAGCGAGCATCTTCTTCTCCTCTGCATACTGCATTTTTTGTTGCTCCACACTTTTGACAAGTTCACGCAAACGCTCTTCTTCTTCTTGCATGGACGCCAGTTCTCTCTGCCATGCTTGATCTTTTGTTGCGGCACTCTTCTTCAAGCTGTCCAATTCTTGCTCCATCACAATGTTCATCGCCTTAAGATGTACATTCTCGACGCGCACATTACTTACTTCCTCCTGCATCTTGCTGAGCCACATCACTTGCTCCTTCAATTCTCTGGCTTGCTTTTGCAGGTCCTTCTCCTTCTCTGCGCAACTCTCTTGTAACATGCTCAGCAGTTTCTTCCTCGAGTCTTCCTCCCTCCGAAGATCTTCAATTTCTGCACTTCTTCGGATTTGATGCTCTTGCAGCTCTTGCACTTCCTTCAGCAGATGCTTCACCACCTACAACTCATTCATCCTATTTCTACGATCTTGGGGAATTCCTCTCCGATGTTCCTTCAACATCTCCAGCAATGGTGTGACCACCTTCGTTAAATATGATATCCCGCCGAAAGTTTCTTCTTCATCATTGCCTCCTTCGTCTGGAGTCTTTCCCTGTGTCATCGGTTCCTTCATCCGAAGTCGTGATCTTCGTATTTTCATAGTATCAGCGCTATCTTCGTCTTGGCCTCTTGAACTCGGGCCCGCGGGATATTCCTTCTTTGCTTCGGGTTTTAGCTTGTTCTCCACCATTACCTCACCAGCTTCACTCACCACCACCAATTGCTGGACTTCGGGCTCTCCCTCACTTTCACTACCCGACTTCCCACTCTTCAACGTGAGCTCTTCTTCGTCTGAGTCTTCTTCTTGCGATGCAGTTTCTTCATCCGACTCCGATCCCGAAGATACTCTTCTCACAACGTTAGTGGTCTTCAATATCAGCCTCCGAGTCTTACGTTGGATGGGCGATGGTTTAGCTTCTTTGGGTTTACTTTGCTTCTTTGTCTTTGGACTGGCAACATCTTTGATCTTCCACTGTCCCGTTCTCGCAAAGTATTTGTCATTCGCCCTCAGCTGAAGCATGTACTGTCGCTCCTCTTTGTCGGCTTCTTGTCTCAAATCAGGATGCATGTGGGAGACCATACGATGCCTCTTGTCTTCAGAGAGCAAGTTTAGGCCAAAGTAGAAATGTGATGCAAATGGCGCAAAATAATGCGGTGCCGAGCCCGTTTGCCAATTCACTACCATCTGCCTGGTTCGGTGATGGAAACACTTTGCCCAATTCACAGGTACCCTTGCAAACATCTGGTGGAAGAAGACCGCCTGTTGCATGGTGACGTACGTTGTTCGCTCCGGCTTGAACATGGCCATCATCAACCCTACAATACTTCTTTGGATCGGGTCCCGATAGGACTCCACCTTGTAACCATTCGTAGTTCTTGGAGCGAAGAACGAATTACAAATTTGGAAGGTGCAAGAGAGATCTTGAATGTCAAGCCGATGAAGTGAAGAATCAAAAGGCAGCATTTGAGAAGTTGAAGAGTGAATTTGATGAAGTGCAAATTAAAGTGATACACACAAGGTAATGGAGTAGGAGTTGGAGAGCATAAGAGCAAGTGCAGCAAAGAAATATCAAGCATGTTAGAGAGAGATGATGAGTAGAAATCAAGCAGAGGAGAGGTTGCGAGGATTGATCCAAAGTGTGGAGACCTAACTTATCCAATACATGGAGGAGAAACAAGCCTTAAAAATTGGATTTGAGGAGTTGAAAATGTATTGGGATGAGTTGGAAGTAGAGAAAAATCAGTAAGAAATATTCCAAGGAAGACATCAAAGACAATGGAGAGATCTTTGGAAGGATGGAGGTGATGTTGAGTACAAAGACAAAAGAGAAGTTGGAGGAAGCAACATTGCAGAAGTTGAAGTTGTTAGTGTAGGAAACTTGGAAGAGGAAAGTCAAGGATATAGAATTAAATAATCTTTTTATTCTCTTAAGAGAGATAGTAGATAGAAAGATGATAGATGTAGAAGACAATGTGATTCTCAAATTAGAGTTACTTAGATGAGATTTAGATAAACTTTGCAGTAGGGTGAAGGAAGAAACTAGATTTGAAGTAGTTGAGGTAGGAGGGCAAGTGTCTTTGGCTGAGTTACCTGATGTGTTTAAAGAAGTTAGGGTAGAGAAGGAGAATGTAGTTAGATTAAAGATTATCTCAGTTGTAGTTCAAAGTGAGGATGTGAAAGAAGAAGTTGTAAAGATTGCAGATGAACCGAAAGTAGAGGAGACAATTGAAGATAATTATGGTATAGAAGCCAAAGTAGAAGAAGACATTTGTGGTACACACATTTTTGTTTTTTTTGTCAATTTTGAAGAAGTGTACAAAAGAGTTGAATTGCGCAGGTATAGCCAAAGAAGGTGAAGAAAAGTGTCCTCGGGGTGTAACCCGAGGTAAAGTGACTTTGTTTTAGAAGGCAAGGTACTTGGAATTGCCCTGTCAGCATACAACCTGAAGTAAGGAGTCTTCGTCTCGGGGGTGCTCAACACAAGGTGAGGATAGTGTAACAACTTTCCTTTTGGACGAGACATGCAAGAAGGTACCATTCAAAAATGGTGGTCATACGCATGAAGGACACTTGACAGTGATAGGAGCATTCAGGAGGTGTGATTTCTCCATAGAAACTTGAATTGAAGAAAGACAGAGAAGGCACGGCTCTATAAAATTTGGGCTAAAGACGCAGCAATGACAAGCAATTTTCCATCCCAATTAAGAAGTCGTCTTGCAGGAGATTGCGGGAAAGGAAGTGTAGTTGAGGACGAGCTGGTGTGTCAAGAGGAAGTCGAGAGAGTTAATCCGGATATCAGTAGGAAGAATAGTCCCTAGCCCTGAGTGGAAGAGAGAAAGATGGGAGGTGGGAAGAAGAACTCCAAATTTGTAGTGAGAAATCATGCAATTTGGAGGTTAGATGTGATCACAAGAATCAAGGTCCTAAGCAGGCTTCGGTTCACATTCTTGGCATGGAACTGGAATGTTAGTTTTGAGGTTTCATGACTGAGATCATCGAGAGCAAGTGTCTTGATGGCCCTAAAGAAGAAGGGAAGAGAGGAAATCCGACTCGATGGACAGAGTCGGATTGGAGGTTAGTACTCGGGAGAGAAGCCGGCATAAAGCATGGTGCCACGTTCTTGGGGAAGGAAGAAGTAGCCAAAGGAACCCAAGAAGTGAGAGATGCCTTTTCTTCAAAGCACACAGAGAATGGCTACAAAGTGGAGAGCTACAAGGATCTTGGCAAGAGAGGGATTGTGAGTGCTCTAATGGCAATCTTGAAGCCTGAGAGAACAACTTATGTGATGAAGTAGCAAGCGGTGTTCTTCCATAAGATGTTTGCAGGGGAGCTAATTAACTGGGCAAAGTGTCTTCATCAAAGGACAAGACAGATGGTGTGGAATTTGCGAGACAGGTCACCACCACATTACATTGTGCCATTTGCAGCCCATTTCTATATGAGGCTGAATTTGCTCAATGCGGCGGAGCAAAACAAGATGGTGTCTCATTTCCATCCCGACTTGAGAAGAGATGTTGATGCGGAGGAGCAGCAATACATCTTGCAAATCAGGAGTAGCGATGAGTACTACGAGTAGATGGGGCAGAGTGTCCAAGTGAAGGTGAGCACTCTGAAGTTGAAGAAGAGGAGCCGACAAGGAGACAAAGAGGTAGAGAAAGCACAACCTTGGAAAGCCAGAAGAGTGAACCAGAGGAAAGAATTGGTGGTAATCGCATCATTGGAAGAAGAGTCAGAAGGAGAAGCAAAGTGCAAGTCCAAAGACTCAGAGAAGGAGGAAGAACCCAAGTTCACGCTGCAAAGTGGAGACATGAGTAGTGACAGCGATGATGGCAAAGAGATGCAGTCGGTACCCAAAGAGGAGGAAGCTAAGATGGAGACGGAGGAGAACAATAACTTGAAACTAGAAGACAAAGTTCCAGAGCAGGAGGAAAAGAGAGTTACAATTCAGAGGGGAGTCCGTTCCAGACAAAAGGTGAAATATGAAGTAGGGCCGAGTAAGGTAAGAGAAGAGGAGGATGGAAGTTCGGGAAGCAAAGAATCCATTCCTATAAAGCAATTGCGGCTTAGAAGGCGAGTATTGAGTGAGGAAGAGAAGAAGGAAGAGATAAGTCAGCAAGCTAAAGTAATTCTGAGTGAAGGAGTAGAGTATTTGCGGGAGATTGTGTGCCTATTGTTGGTGAAGTTAGAGCACAAGAAGAAGGAGATGCAGTCAAAGTATCCAGAGGCGACGACTGTATTGCAGGTGTTAGCTTGCTTGGAAGAAGAGAACTTGAAGTTGAAGAAGAGTATAATCCAAGGTAAGGAGGAAAAGGAAGTACTACAAGTAGAACTTGAAGAGAGAAGTGAGGAGTAGAGAGAGATTCATAGAGCAGAGTGACATAGCAAGGGAAAGACAAGTAGCTGAGTATGAAATCTTGAAGCAATAGTTTGTTGATTCAAGATTAGAAATTATCCATGCTATGGCAAGAGTAGCGGAGAAGGAGTAGGAGCTTGATAAAATGATGGAGAGTGTGGAAGAGAAGAAGCAGCTCTGGCAAAGAGAGTTGACAGTGAGATATAGAGAGGAGGAAAGGTTAAGAGAGTTACTTTGCAATCAGGAGGAGAAGATTGCCCAGAAGGAGAAAGAGGAGACCGTGAAAGCCAAGTTCAAAGCGGAATTGGCAATGTGCAGAGAAGATTGGCTTGTAGATCAAGAACAAGAGAGAAGAATGAGACAAGAGCCATTGAAGGAGATCGTGATCAAGATGAACGTGACGCTGAGTATAGAAGCCAATGTGCAAATTGAAGAGACAAGGTTGCATGAGTTGAAATTGTTGGTGCAGGAGACAAAATATGAAGGATAAAGATTGGAATGCCTTACTTATCAGTCTCGGGACTTGTGTAGATAGGAAGATATTGGAGGTAGAAGATAATATCATGATTAGATTAGACTTAGTGAATTAGAGATAGATAAACTTTGGAAGGAGGTGAAAGCTAAACCCAAAGTAGATGACATAGGAGTCCAAATATCCTTGGAGTTACCGGTGGAGATATTAGAGAAGAGTGGGTCTGGAGATAGAGAAGTAGAAGGATTACTTATGATAGGAATTGTAGATCAAAGTGAAGAAGTAGTAGAATAGGTAGAAGAATTAGAGGTTGTGAAATCCAAGGACATAGTAGTGAGTGAAGTTACTTTGGGTTTGGAAGCCGAGGAAGAAGTAGACATTGGATCGGAGTAGAAACAGATTTGAGATTTGAAGAGGCAAATATGAAGAGGTGGTTTGTCAGTTTGGATCTGTAGGTAGGAAGAGTTGTTGTAGAACGGTATAGTTGTTAGAATTGTAGTTTGCTCCACTATTTAAGAGTGGCATTCATAGTAAAATGTTGTTTAGTGCTCATAATTTCTAAGAATAGATAAAGCAAAGTGTTGTGAAGTAGTGCTCATTGCTTGAGCTTAATTCCGAGTATCAACGTTGTGATTTTGTTTGTGAGTGTGTGGAGAAATTCAAAGTGCAAATCAGTGTGCTTGTTGGATGCTGGATTCCGCAGCCTTGATCTTCATTCTGTGTGTTTGATCTTGAGTAAAGTGCAATCGAAGCAATGCCTTGACAGATCTGAGAGGAATTGTAGTGTTGGTAGTATTCTGCATTTGTGAGTGCAGTGCAGTGTTGATGTGAAGCAATTTTGCTTGAGGAAGTTGTGCCTTCAATGGAGGGGTGGAACACAATTTTGAGGTGAAGTCGTTTTGTAGTGAAGTGCCATTTTTGGGAGAGCCTGAATCATCACAATCAAGATTGTTTGGAAAGATTTGATGGAGTTGTGATTAAGAAGTGTTAATTTGTGGCAAGACTATGTGTCAGTGCTTGTTACTCTCTTCTGGGTGTGGTTTCTACCTGAGAGATTAAAGACGCAACCAAGAAGAACTGAAGTTGTTACTTTGCTTTGTATTTGGACATTTCTGACTAGTATCTCTACAAGAATGAACTTAACTTACCCAATTACCGCAAAAGTGATATTTTCCGGGTTGTCACATGCTTTTTGGCGCTGCTGCCGGGGATACAAATCTCGGAAGTGGAAGAATATGAAGCCAATTTTGAAACTGGGTGTCAAAGAAATATGAATGTCTGCATTGAGAGAACAATGGGAAGAGAGAGTTTGAAGACAAACATTGCGTCATGAAGAAGACGAACGCTTGAAGATCCAATCTACTTTTGACGAAACCAAACGAGAGGCATTGGACTTTCAACTTCTTCATGAAGTGCAAGAAGCCTTGCAAGAACTTGACCAAAAGAAATGCAAAGGCAGTTGGCAAGGCTACTTTGCATCCCCATCTTCCAAGAAAAAGAAAGACTCGAGCGGCCGGACATATTCATTACGGCCCGATACACTGACTTCCCCTAGAGCTATAAAGGAAGTTGCATCTGTAAAGAACTTTGTTCAAGAAAAGACAACATAGACACTAATGGAAGAAGAGTGTCAACACCTTCTATGAATGATTCCTCAATTGTCTCAAAGGAATTTTGAAGAACACTCCGAAGATGTTGAGCTTGATTCTTCCACTCGGGTTGAAGTCGACACCCACAAAGGAAAAATTGTCGAAGAAGACCCTACTTTGAACTTGACAAATTTGAACCCAAGGGCTATCAACATAGCATTGATACTAGCCAACTCCTCAGTCCCATCAAGTTCAAACTTACCCCAGCCAATTTTACAAAGTCAAACGATGACTTTGTTACCTGTCACTCGACACACCTATTAGAAGTATAAGAGAATAGAACAAGATGAAGATCCTGATGAATTCATTGAAGAATTTGAAGTCATCTCCTTTCCAATAAGGAACATGACTTGGTGGATAGACTGTGCATTTTCCAAAGTCTGCTCTGAAAGAAAGCTCAGAGGTGGTACACCCATGTAACCTAGAAGGGGTTTGTACCGGCAGACTAGGCGGACTTGAGAAACAATTTCTTGGAACAATTCCGGGAAGTTGATTACGACACAAGTATCTTTGCGGCACTCAACAATCTAGACAAAGGCAAGAAGGAGAAGTTGAGAGACTACTTTGAGCGGTTCATGGCACTCTTGAGCCAAGTCGCAAAGCAATTGAGTGTGGTGGGTTACTTTGATGCCCAAGCCATCACCTGGTTCTTGGGAGGACTTTCACCAGAGATTTGGATCTTTGCAAAGGAGAGGAATGTAACTTCCCTTGACAAGGTACTCAAACATGTTGCCCGCTATGAGGTGGCTCACTCTCACTCTGCCAGCAATCAAAGAAACCGGGAGAAGAAAGGCAAGAAGCCAAGAAGGAGAGCTTCTCGCAATACATCCCCTTCTTTGAAGGAATCCTCCAGGTCTTCAAGCTCTCCTTTGGAATCCAAAGAAGAATCAAAGCCAAGACAAGTACAAAGACGTGGGGGTAAGAAACCAGTGACTCCCCAGCAAAGAGGTACATAAGGCTGATACTAAGCTGTATGCCCTCATCAAGGAGTTTTTTGGATTTTAAGATCCAGATGATTGGGGCGAAGGACCAAAGGAAGCCCCCATCATTTGGCAGATCTAATGTATGGTGCACCACGTGTGGCAAGTTAGGCCATGCAAACATGGAATGAAATACTCGCAATGCATTCCCGGTGTAGCAGATTGATTGGGTTCCGGGATGGAACCAAGAAGAGGAAGAGGAGGTGGTGTACCAAACTTAACAGGTGCAGCCTCAGGCGAGCACATCATATTAAGGTCCAAGGTACGGACCAAGGGAGTATAACCCCAATGCTCCTCCATGAAGACGACCAATGGCAACCAAAATTGACCTCAAAATGTTGCACCTGGGGCATGTTGCAATTGTGGCTCGATGGGACATTGGTCTCCAAACTGTCCAGAGCCAAGAAGGCAAATCAGGTACGTTCCCCTGTGCGGAAATTGCAAAGGATCGGGTCATATGGGCAACCAATGCCCTCACCCACCAAACCCAAAGCGGCATGTAAAGTATGTACAGACCCCGGCTGAGGGTACAACACTTCAGGCAAAGGGTGAAACAACTGTAAATTGTATAACACCTGAGGAGGAGAGACCTCAAGAAGGGAGTATGGCCTCGGAAGGAGAATGGCCAGACCTTGACCTTGAAATTTTGAAAGTTGAGACACACAAAAGTAAGAAGAAGCGTGATCCTGAAAAACTGAGTATGACCTCATCGTCTTCTAGAAAGGCGAAGAGGCTATGCCCAAAAGCAATCCTTTCTGCCAAGGAGGAAAAGATCCTCGCTCAAGCCAAAGCTAAAGCCTTGCAGAAAGAACTCCAGGAAGTGATACTCAGGACCCGGGAAATGAGTTTGGAGGAGGAGACGAAGACGAAGCCTCTTGTTTTTCCAGTGGACATCCAATCTGAAGTAAAGGTGTGATCCAAGCCAAGGTGGGCCAACCCAAGGAACCTTGGGTCAAGACCACTAGTACTCCCATCACCATTTTGAAGCATCCCAAAGTCAAATTTGAACATGGAGAGACTTCAAACCCAAAGCCGAAGACAAAGATGGTGAAATTAGGAGGAGTAACCCAATATGATATTGTAGCGGATCTAGCAGCCACAAATGCAAATGTCACATTTAAGCAATTGTGGGAAGACAACAAGCTATACAAAAGGCAGCTGAATTTGACCCTCAAGAAAGTAAGGTCGATGCCGAAGAAGACCTACCCGCCATATATCATATTGAACAAGAAGATTTGGGATCTCCCGAGGTTGATATGGAGATTGTAGGGTGCATGATCACATTGATACCCATTGATTTGGGTTCCAGTGTGAATGTCATGATGGAGGATATTGAAAATTGACTGGGTATCATACGTTTGAACCAACATCCCAAGTATTGAAATTTGCAGACCAAACCAAGAGATGGCCATTGGGCATGCTGTCAAATATTACCACTATCATTGAAAGGCTGCCCTTCAAGTTGAATTACATTGTGTTGCAACCGGTGACCAAAACTGGTTACCCACTATTGATCAAAAGACCCTAGTTGTACAATGCCCAAGTTGTGGTGGATTGGCACCAGCAAAAGCTAAGGTTCAAGGACATTTTGTCCGAAGACCAGAAGTTGGTGACTGTGAGTTGGACTAAGGTTCCCCATCTCGGGGACACAAGTTTGTCAGAAGATGAGGACGAATCCAAAGACTCATTGTCTTTGTCCTCAGATGAACCCGAAGACGAAGTCCAAGTCAATTACTTGGAATGCTACGAGGTAGATGTCAAATACAAAGGTCCATATGAACTTGACTTGGGGGAAGGGAGTTTGATGGCAGCTTGACTTGGATTAAGCCAAGTAAGCCACGTTGAAGGAGTCATCAACCCCGATGATTGTCATGATGTTGTCTTGATTGAAGGAAAAATTTTGAAAATTTTGAAGACAGTCACTTTGGAGGAGTTGGCAGGATACATTGCTCTGTTCATAGAATTCTAGGATGTATTTGCCTAGTCTATCAATCAAATGCCGGGTACTCCATGAGAATTTGGAGAACACCGGATTGATCTGATTGAAGGTGCAGTTTTGGTTTGACAGAGACAATACTGCCTGAACCCGAAGTACTCTATCTTGGTGAAAGATGAAATCGACAAGTACTTAGGGGCCGGAATAATCTTACCTATCTCAAGTAGTGAGTGGGTCTCCCCTATTGTCATTGTCGCAAAGAAGAAAATAGGGAAGATCCGAGTGTGCCAAGATTTCCGCAAGTTAAATGCAGTCACAAGGAAAGATCATCATCCCTTGCCTTTTATTGATACAATTTTGACCAAGTAGCTGGTCACCCTTGTTATAGTTTTCTCAATGGATTTTCAAGGTACAATCAAGTATCCATCCGAGAAGAGGACAAGGATAAAACTACATTCACTACCAATTGAAGCACTTTTGCTTACAATCAAATGCCCTTTGGGTTGTGTAATGCTCCGACTACTTTCCAACAAATGATGAATTCAATCTTCAAGGATTTCTTGCGCAAATTTGTGGAAGTCTTCATTGATGATTTTGGTGTGTTTGGGTGAAGAGATGTAAATTTAGATTACCTTTGCCAAACTTTTGAAAGGTGTCGTTTTGCCGGTTTGTCATTAAACCCAGAGAAATGCTTCTTTGCAGTGAAGGAGGGAATTCTTCTGGGGCATTGGGTGTCAAGCCGAGGTATTGAAGTCAAAGCCAAGGTATTGAAGTCCATGCCAAGAAGGTTCAAGTAATCTCAGCTTTGGAATCTCCGAAGAACATTCAAGAGCTACGAGCCTTTGTGGGACATGTCTGGTACTACAGACGCTTTGTTTCAAACTATGCGGTGCTTGCTGCACCCCTTACAAAGCTTCTGAAGAAATCCGAAGACTACCTATGAGAAGCAAATCAAGAAGAAGCTTTCCAAGTATTAAAGAAGAAACTGGTTGAAGCACCAGTCATGACGGCCCCGAATTGGGACGTCCCTTTTCATGTGTATGTGGACACTTTGTCCATGGCAACTAGAGTCGTCTTAAGTCAAAAGGATGAGAAGAAGAAGGACTACCCAATTTATTATGCCAGCCAACAATTTTCAGTCTTAGAAAAGAAGTATTTGACAACTGAAAGAGAAGCACTCGGAATGGTGTATGCCTGCAAAAAATTTCACCAGTACCTACCGGGATATGAGTTTGTTTTCTATGTTGACCATTATGCATTACAACATTTGGTCAAGAAGGCAGATTTGTCCGGGAAAATTGCAAGATGGATCTTGTTGTTACAAGAATTCACATATACTGTACAAGTATAGAAGGGAGCTTTGCATTCAAACGCGGACTTCTTGTCCCATTTAGAAACTCAAGACCAGGAATAGGAAATCGATGATCGGTTCCCTGATGAAGAGTTATATCAATTAATAGCAATGCAAAGTACAAGGTATACAGCCAAATATCATTATCTGCATACTCTCCATTGTCCTGAGGGGCTGGACCCGGAGCAGAGGGCGGTCTTTCTTAGGAAGATGGGGCCGTATCAGCTGAAACACAACATTTCATTTAAGATGGACAAAGATGAAGTACTTTGGCAATGCTTGGAGTCATACAAAGTTGGAGGTGTAATCAAGTCTTTACACTCCGAAGCATCAGGAGGACGCTATGCTCTAAAGAATACGGTAAAGAAGATTCTTTCTTTGGGGTACTGGTGGCCTATGATGTACAAAGACACACATGCCCATATCCGAAGCTATGATGCTTGTTAGAGAACATGAAAGCCGACAGCTACTTCACAATGGCCTTTGAAACCAATTTTACCCTTGGCCCCATTTGAGAAATGGGGAATTGATTTTGTGGGTCCCATTCAACCAGTGACCCCAGTCACAAGGAAGAGATACATCTTGGTATGCACTGACTATGCTACCAAGATGGTTGAAGCTGAAGCAACTTGCAGAGACAATGCAAAAACCATTGCGGAATTTTTCTTTCAAAACATCATCTCCCAATACGGATGTCCTCTGGAATTGGTCAGTGACAAAGGAACACATTTTTTGAACTCTATGATGGAGGTGTTAACAAAATACTTCCAGATTAAACATTGGAAGATGACTCATTATAATCCAAAAGAAAATGGCTTAACGGAAAAGGCGAATGGGTTACTTTGTAAAATTCTGAATAAGGTTACTGTCAATTATGCCTATGATTCGGATACAAAATTACCAGCCATGTTATGGGCATATCAAACGATAGAAAAGATCACAACCAAACAAAATCCATACTTCTTGACATACGGGTTGCATCCCATACTACCAATTGAATTTGAAGTCCCGACATATCGGATTCTATGCAAAGAACAATTGTCAGAAAAAGAAAGTTAGGAGCTTTGACTCCATCAATTGATGTGGTTAGAAGAGAAAAGAGATGATGCAATGCAAACCACAAAAGAAGTACAAGAGCAGAGGAAAGTCAGGCATGATAAGCACATCAAGCCTATGACTGTTTGCAAAGAAGACTTGGTTTTGTTATAAGACAATCGCCAAATATTTTTTCCAGGCAAACTGCATTTGAGATGGATTGGGCCTTATCAAGTTCTTCATCTTTATGACAATGGGTCCATTCAACTTGTAGACCTGGAAGGCAATCCTTTTGCCACTTGAGTAAACGAGTGGAGATTTTGGAGATATTGGACCATAGACTCGAAAGGCTCTAAGACACCCAAAGTCTATGTTTGCGGGGACGCTCACATTTGAGGGAGGGGATATGTGGTACCCACTTTTTTTTTCAATTTGAAGAAGAAGTGTACAGAAGAGTCAAATTTGCCGGTATGGCCAAAGAAGGCAAAGAAAAGTATCCTCGGGGTGTAATCCAAGGTAAAGTGATTTTGTGTCAAAAGACGAGGTACTCAGAATTGCCTTGTCAGCATACAACCCAAAGTAAGGAGTCTTCTTTGTCTCGGGGGTGCTCAACCGGAGGTGAGGACAATGTAACAACTTTCCTTCCGGACGAGACATTCAAGAAGGTACCATTCAGAAACAGTGGTCATACGCGTGAAGGACACTTGACAGTGACAACTACATGCAAGAGGTGTAATTTCTTGGTAGAAACTCAAATTGAAGAAAGACGGAGAAGGCGTGACTCTATAAAATTTGGGCTAAAGATGCAGCGATGACAAGCAATTTTCCGTCGCCATTAAGAAGTCATCTTGCAAGAGATCATAGGAAGGGAAGTGTAGTCAAAGACACGCTATGTTGAGAGGAAGTTTAGAGAGTTAATCCGAGAATTAGTAGGAAGAATAGTCCCCAGCCCAGAATAGAAGAGAGAAAGATGGGAGGTGGGAAGAAGAACTCCAAATTCACAGTGAGAAATCATGCAATTCGGAGGTTAGATGTAATTACAAGAATCAAGGTCCTAAGCAGGCTTTGGATCACATTCTTGGCATGGAACTAGAATGTTAGTTTTCCAGGTTTCATGATTGAGATCATTGAGAGCAAGTGTCATGATGGCCCTGAAGAAGAAGGGAAGAGAGGAAATCCGGCTCAATGGACAGAGTCAGATTGGAGGTTAGTACTCGGGAGAGAAGCCGGCGTAGAGCATGGTGCCACGTTCTTGGGGAAAGGAGAAGTAGCCGAAGAAGCCCAAGAAGTGAGAGATACCTTTTCTTCAAAGCGCACAAAGAATGGCTACAAAGTGGAGAGCGACAAGGATCTTGTCAAGAGAGGGATCATGAGTGCTCTGATGGCAATCTTGAAGCTGGAGAGAACAACTTATGTGATGAAGCAACAAGCGGTGTTCTTCCAAAAGATGTTTGCAAGAGAGCTAATTAACTGGGAGAAGTGTCTTCATCAAAGGACAAGATAGATGGTGTGGAATTTGCAAGACAGGTCGCCGTCACATTACATTGTGCCGTTTGCAGTTCATTTCTGTATGGGGCTGAATTTGTTCAATGCAGCGGAGTGAAACAAGATAGTGTCTCATTTCCATCTCGACTTGAGAAGAGATGTTGATGTGAAGGAGCAGCAGTACATCCTGCAAATTAGGAGTAGCAACGAATACTATGAGCAGATGGGGCAGAGTGTCCAAGTGAAGGTGAGCACTCCAAAGTCAAAGAAGAGGAGCCGACAAGGAGACAAAGAGGTAGAGAAAGCACGACCTTGGAAAGCCAGAAGAGTGAACTTGAGGAAAGAATTGGTGGTAATCGCGTTGTCGGAAGAAGAGTTGAAAGGAGAAGCAGAGTGCAAGTCCAAAGACTCGGAGAAGGAGGAAGAACCTGAGTTCACGCTGCAAAGTGGAGACACGAGTAGTGACAGTGATGATGGCAGAGAGATGCAGTCGGTACCCAAAGAGGAGGAAGCTAAGATGGAGACGGAGGAGAATGATAACTCAAAACTGGAAGACAAAGTTCCAGAGCAGGAGGAAAAGAGAGTTACAATTCAGAGGAGAGTCCATTCCAGACTAAAGGTGAAATATGAAGCAGGTCCAAGTAAGGTAAGACAAGAGGAGGATGGAAGTTTGGGGAGAAGAATCCCTAAAGAATCCATTCCTATAAAGCAACTGCGGCTTAGAAGACAAGTATTGAGCAAGGAAGAGAAGAATGAAGAGATAAGTCAGCAAGCTGAAGTAATTCCGAGTGAAGGAGTGGAGTATTTGCGGGAGATTGTTTGCCCATTATTGGTGAAGTTAGAGCACAAGAAGAAGGAGATGCAACTAAAGTATTTGGAGGCAACGACTGTATTGCAGGTGTTAGCTCGATTGGAAGAAGAGAACTTGGAGTTGAAGAAGAGTATAATCCGAGGTGAGGAGGAAAGGGAAGTAATACAAGTAGATGTTGTAGTACAGAATCAAGTCATCAAGAACTTGAAGAGAGAAGTGAGGAGTAGAGAGAGACTCAAGGAGCAGAGTGATATAGCAAGGGAAAGACAAGTAGCTGAGTACAAAATATTGAAGCAATAGTTTGCTGATTCGAGATTAGAAATTATCCATGCTATGGCAAGAGGAGCGGAGAAGAGCAGGAGCTTGATAAAATGATGGAGAGTGTGGAAGAGAAGAAGCAGCTCTGGCAAAGAGAGTTGACAGTGAGATATAGAGAGGAGGAAAGGTTAAGAGAGTTACTTCGCAATCAGGAGGAGAAGATTGTGCTAAAGGAGAAAGAGAAGGAGACCATGAAAGCCGAGTTCAAAGCGGAATTGGCAATGTACAAAGAAGATTAGCTTGCAGATCAAGAACGAGAGAGAAGAATGAGACTAGAGCCATTGAAGGAGATCGTGATCAAGATGAATGCAATGTTGAGTACAGAAGCTAGCGTGCAAATTGAAGAGACAAGGTTGCACGAGTTGAAGTTGTTGGTGTAGGAGACGAGGAGACAAAATGCAAAGGATAAAGATTTGAATGCCTTACTTATCAATCTCAAGACTTGTATAGATAGGAAGATATTGGAGGTGGAAGATAATATCACGATTAGATTAGACTTAGTGAAATTAGAGATAGATAAACTTTGGAAGGAGAAAAAAGCTAAACCCAAAGTAGATGACATAGGAGTCCAAATATCCTCGGAGTTACCGGTGGAGATATTAGAGAAGAGTGGGTTTGGAGATAGAGAAGTAGAAGGATTACCTATGATATGAATTGTAGATCAAAGTGAAGAAGTAGTAGAATTGGTAAAAGAATTAGAGGTTGTGAAATCCGAGGACATAATAGTGAGTGAAGTTACTTTGGGTTTGGAAGCCGAGGAAGAAGTAGACATTGGATCAGAGTAGAAACAAATTTGAGATTTGAAGAGGTAGGTATGAAGAGGTGGTTTGTCAATTCGGATCTACAGGTAGGAAGAGTTGTTGTAGAACGGTATAGTTGTTAGAATTGTAGTTTGCTCCACTATTTAAGAGTGGCATTCATAGTAAAATGTTGTTTAGTGCTCATAATTTCTGAGAATAGATAAAGCAAAGTGCTGCGAAGTTGTGCTTGTTGCTTGAGCTTAATTCCAAGAATCAATGTTGTAATTGTGTTTGTGAGTGTATGGAGAAATTCAAAGTGCAAATCAGTGTGCTTGTTGGATGTTGGATTCCGTAGCCTTGATCTTCATTCTGTGTGTTTGATCTTGAGTGAAGTGCAATCAAAGCAATGCCTTGACATACCTGAGAGGAATTGTAGTGTTGGTAGTATTCTGCATTTGTGAGTGCAACGCAGTGTTGATGTGAAGCAATTTTGCTCAAGGAAGTTGTGCCTTTAGTGGAGGGGTGGAACACAATTCTGAGGTGAAGTCATTTTGTAGTGAAGTGCCATTTTTGGGAAAGCTTGAATCATCACAATCAAGATTGTTTGGAAAGATTTGGAGTTGTGATTAAGAAGTGTTAATTCATGACGAGACGATCAATTAGTGCTTGTTACTCTCTTTTGGGTGTGGTTTCTACCTAAGAGATTAAAGACACAACCAAGAAGAATTGAAGTTGTTACTTTGCTTTGTATTTGGACATTTTTGACTAGTATCTCTGTGGGGACAAACTTTACTTACCCAATTACCGCAAAAGTGATATTTGTTGGGTTGTCACAACATTGGATTGGATTAATATTAGTTTGAGATTTTAAGAGGCAGATATGAAGAAGTGGAATGTCATTTCAGATATGTAGGTTGGTAACATAGTAGTTGAAGCAATTTAGGCAGTTAGATAACTATTAGTGCTCTGCCTATTTAAAGGAAGCATTTGTAGTATAGTTTTGTTTAGTATTCATATTTTTGAAGTTGAGTAAAGCAAATTTTTGTAACTCAGTGCTCATCTTGTGCATGCATTTATGAGTGTTTGAAGAAGTCCAAATTGCAATTAATTAGTGTTAGATGTTGGATTCTGTAGCTCTGATTTCATTTTGTGTGTTTGATCCTAAATAGAGTGCAATCAATGCAATGTCTTGAAAAATTTATGAAAAATTGTAGTGTTGGTAGTATCTTGCATTTGTGATCATAGTGTGGGATCAATGCAAAGCAATTTTGATTGAGGAAGTTGTGCCTTCAATGGAGGGGTGGAACAAAATTCCAAGGCAAAGTCATTTTGTGATGAAGTAGCCTTCTTTGGGAAGAACTAAATGATCACATTGAAGATTGGTTTGGAAAGAAATTGAAGAATTCTGATTATGGGTGTGATTTATTTGTGACAAGACTATGATATGGTGCTTGTTACTCTTTTTTTATTGTGGTTCTACCCAAGTGCTTAAAGATGCAACCAAGAAGAACTTTTTTGTGACTTTTACTTTGTACTTGACCATTCTTGACTCATATCTCTATGGGAACAAATGATAACCTATTAATTACTACAAAAGTGATACTTGCTAGGTTGTCACAAAGATTTTTCACAAGAGAGGATAGTCCCTTCTAACCCTAAAAATAATTCCTATCTACTCTAATAATTGTACTAATTACAACCAACCGTCTCCTTTGATGCTTGCACCATAAATTTCAAGTGGCTCTCCTCCCTTAGATAGTTCTCCTCTAAATGTACACAACCTACTCTATCAATGTGCCAATAAAGTCTTAGTTTCTATTTTCTTCTGATTACTATACATTCCCATACTCTCTCTTTATGGATCTAACCATTCAATGTTGATCCATACTTGGTTCTTTCTTGCATAGGATTTTTTCTTGTAGAAGAAATTTTTTGCCCCATGATAGTAGCTATGGTAGATAATGCAAGACCAAGAAGTGAAGATTTTTTCATCCGGATTTTGCCACCTGCACTAGATGATGAGGTGGATATTGGAAATCATACCAACAAAGCATTGTCATTCTAATAGCAAGTGATGATGCATACATCGGACTGTCTTTAGCCAAGAGAAAGGGAATGGTGAAATATTTTGAGGATGTCCTTAATTTTCACATGAGAAGGATAACAAGAAAGCAAGTTCAATCCTTAAACTCATCCTAGGTGCTTTTGATGACAAAGCTAAGCCATCACAAGAAGATGGAGTCCATGTTAACAAAGAATGTGGTCCAAGAAAGAAGACAAACACACAAGAAGAGACCCATACAACAAAATAGGAGGAGTCCATAAAAAGGCAACTACAAAATGAGAGGGAAGAATGTACATGCAAGTGATAATGTAGCCATACCACACATAGAGGAGATGGAGGGGGATTCTAAGCATCAGCCTATAAGCCCACCACTAGTCAATGAATCAAGGGTGAAGAATGACACTAGCATAAAAGCACAAAGGTAGCTTGATCTCATGGTTGATGACAATATGCATTGTTGATATGGTGATGCCTACCATGGAGGCCTTGGAGGAATCTCTGCTATTTTGCTAGGGAATTGATCCTCCCATCCACAACCCAATGATACTCACAAGGAACTTGCACAAGCTTGTTTAAATGATTACAAATGAGAAGGCTACTCTTTGTAATGAATTAAATGTGGTACCCACATTTTTTAGTTTTTTTTAGTTTTAAAGAAGAAGTGCATTGGTAAAGCCAAAGAAGGGCTAAGGGGAAGAATGGGGAAGAAACACAAAGAATTATGTGTTTTGGTGTAAACCCAAAGTTGACCTCGGGTCAAAGTTAAAAGAACTTGGGTCAGATGGACAAAAGTATGATGCCAAAGACAAAGGACTTTGCACCAGGATGTGCAACCCAATCCAAAGAACCTATAACAACCTTTCCTTGGGTTTTTCCAATCAAGAAAGTACATGGGAAGAAAGCGACTACCTTGGGACCAAGATGATCTTGAAAGTGACAAGAAACCAACTCGTAGAATTGGTGGGGAAATGGAGAAACAACTGAAGAATGACCAATCAGCAAAGGACTATAAAATTGAGATTTAAATGTGGAAATGCTGCAATGCCTAGAAGGTATTATGTTCCTATTCAAAGTTGACCCAAATGAATGCAAACTTTGAGTATGCAAGAGGAGTGGGTTAGAGTCTTCGGTTTTAACTTTCATAAGCAGAGAGGGAGGAAGCACATGATGGCTCCAAAGGGAGTGCAGAGTGTGGTGAGGGGTCCTACAATTTGTCAATTAGATGTAGTGGCAAGGATCAAAGTCTTGTCCAGACTTTGCATCTCATTTTTGGCCTGGAATTGGAATTTGAGCTTCCAAAGGTTTGTGGCAGAAATTGCAGCCAGTAATTATAAGGATAGGCCCAAGCACAAAGGGAAGAGAGGAAATCCAACTTGATAGACTGAGTTGGATTGGAGATTAGTCTTGGGAAGAGAAGCATGAGAGGTTGGATGCGTCACCTTTTATTGGAAGTGTGATGCTTCGAAAGAAACTGCTGAGGTGAGGAATTCTTTTAGTAGACCTTGCACCAAGAACGGGTACAAGGTGGATAGTTACAAGGGTCCAATATGAAGGATCATGAGTGTGATGATGGCTGTGTTCAAGCCAAAGCAAACCACCTATGTAACAATGCAGTAGGCAATATTCTTTCACTAGATGTTTGCATGAGAAAGGGTGGATTGGGCAAGGTGTTGGCACCAACGAGTTGGGTAGATGATCACCACTTGGAGAATGGATATGCTTCCCCACTACTTCATACCTTTGCAGCCCACTTCTACTCTGGGCTGAACCTATTGAGGAGAGAGGACGGATGGTGTCTCATTTCCACCTTGATTTACAAAGAGAAGTAGATGGGGATGAACAATATTACATCAAGCAGGTTCATGAAGGTGATAATTATTACCTTAAGAGGAGAAAGGAGAAGAAAGTAGCAGTGGACATCCCCATGCCAAGAAAAAGAAGTAGACCCAAAGGACAATTATGCCAGTGCAACCCTAGAAGATACAAAGACTCAATCTGAAGCCTTCACCAATGGAATTGAAGGAATTGACCTCAAAGGAAGAATTTGAAGGAGAATTAGAGTCAAAGGGAGAAGACTTGGGAGCAAAATAAAAATTCACATTGCAAAGCAAAGAGTCAAGCAGTGGCAGTGAAGGAGAGGCAAAGTTTAGCAATTGAGAGAAGGGATTGCTAGAGAAGAAGAGCTTGAGCTCCATGAGGCAATCTACTTCATGGAAAGAGGAGACAAGCCATGTTTGAAGTTGCCAGCAGATGAGCTAGAAGATGAACATGTAGGAGAGGCTGCCTTGGTCTTTCCAAGGGCAGAAAGAACAAAGAGAAGTTCTCACGTGGTTGTCATTGGACCAAGTAAAGTTGAGGACAAAGAAGAGAGCTCGGAGAGTGAGACATTGAAGATACAAAGATCACATCTTCAGGGTAAAGTACCAGCCAAAGAAATGCCTGCCAGAGACAAAGACAAAAGAGATGATGAAGGAAGATGAGCCGGAGTTGAGTACCTATTAAAGACTGTCTATCCTTTGTTGGTGCTTCTACAGTAGAAGAAAGAAGATTTGAGGAGCCATCGTCCAAAAGTCAGGGATGAGTTAGAGGTAGTGAAGAAATGGAGTGAGAAGACCTTGGAGTTGAGGAGTAAGCTAACCCAAGGAGAGAAGGAAGCCAAAGAACTTAGGGCTGAAGTATTTCTTCAGAGGAAAAGCTTGGATGCCTTGTAGGAGAATTTGTGAAGTGCCAAAAAGAATTAAAGGAGCAGAATGCATTGGTTGAGAACATGAAATGGGAAGTTGCTAATGTACAAGTTAAGGTCATGCACTCAAAGGCAATTGAAGCAATGATGGAACAAGAGTTGAGTGTTTGAAGAAGACCACGGCAATGAAGGACCAAGCATGGAAATGAGAATTGGCAAAACGTAATTGGGAGGGAGAATAAGTGCAAGGGTTGCTTCAAGTAGTTGAAGTTAGTCCAATATGCGCAAGAGAAGGAGGCACTAAAGGCTGAATTCACGGACAAGTTAACAATTGTGACAACTAAGCAAGTATCACTTTTGTGGTATTCAAGTAAAAAGAGTTTGTTCCCATAAAGATATGAGTCAAAATGGTCAAATACAAAGCAAAAAATAATAGTTTAGTTCTTCTTGAGTTTGTCTTTAACCTCTCAGGTAGAAACCACACCCAAAAGAGAGTAACAGGCACTAATCACAATCTCATCACAAATTAACACTCCATAACCACAACTCTATCAAATTTTGTCCAAAAAAATCTTGATTGTGATGATTCAAATTCTCTCAAAGATGGCTACTTCATTATAAAATGACTTTGCCTCAGAATTACATTCCATACCTCCATTGAAGGCACAAATTCCTTGATTGAAATTGCTTCACATCAGACTCATGTTGCACTCAGAAATCCAAAATACTACCAACAATACAATTCCTCTCAAATCTATCAAGGCATTCATCCGATTGCACTTCACTCAAGATCAAACACATAGAATGAAGATCAAGGCTGCAGAACCCAATATCCAACAAGCACACTAACTTGCACTTTGAAATTCTCCACACACTCACAAACAAAAAACCAATTTGATACTCAGAATTAAGCTCAAGTGACAAGCACTGAACTCAACACTTTGCTTTATCTATCTTCAGAAATTGTGAATACTGAACAACATAAGATTGCAAATGCATCCTTTAAATAGGTAGAGCACTTTGACAGTTGACTAACTAAAATACCATTTCCTAACAACTTTACCAACCTATAGGTCCAAAATCACAATGCACCTCTTCAAATCTACCTCTTCTTATCTCAAATCTGTTTCTACTCCGATCCAATATCAACCTCTACTTTGGCTTCCAAACCGGATGTTCCTCCTATCACTTCTCCTTCTTCAAGTCTACTTAATTCTACTACATCCTCCTCAAATTCTATCACTTCTTTACTACAATCTGCAATGAAGACCATGGGTAATCTATCTATGTCTTTATCTTCTGACCAACCTTTCTCTAATGTCTTAGACAATTGATTCAAAGACACGTGCACTCCTTCTGCTACTTGGGACTTCTTATCTCCCTTCACACTACTCCAAAGTCTCTCAAACTCTAAATGTACTAAATCTAATTTGAGACTCACATTTTCTCCTACCTCTAACATCTTCCTATCTAATTGATCTCTCAAGCAAATCAACAACTTATTCAACTCAATGTCTTTTTCTTTCTTCTTCCTCGTCTCCTACATTAGCAATTTCAACTCGTGCAGTCTTGCTTCCTCCAGTTGAAACTTAGACATTGTGCCAAGCATCTCCTTCACTCTCACAACTACCTCTTGGACTATCTCCTACCTCGGCATCTATAGCTTCTCTCTCTCTACTAACAACTCCTCCCGATACCTTCTCACCTCATCTTCCAACTCGGCCTTCAATGCTTCCTTCTCCTTCACACTCTACCCGAGTTGCTCTTACATTCCTTTAACCAACCCATGCAATTGCTCCTCCTCACAATTTTGCATAGTTAACTCTCTTTGCCAAGCCCAATCTTTCTCTGCCACACTTGTCTTCAAACTCTCCAACTCTTGTCCCATGACTGCAGCCATGGCCTTCAAATGGATGATCTCCACTTGCGTGTCACACACTTTTGCCTTCAATCTTCACCATCTGTTCCTTCCGATCTTCTTCTTGCTTCATCATGGCTTTGCCTCTCTTCATGAAGTCTTTTGTCAGGCTCTCAATCTCCTTCCTCCTCAACTTTACATCGGTCTTGAGTTCTGTTAATTCCCACTCTCCACAAATTAACTTTCTTCTCAACACCAAACTTTCTTCACTCATAAACTTCACTACTGCCAATTCATCTTTCAATTTTGAGTGATCTTCTCTCAACTCTTCCCTCTTCTTCTTTAACTGCAACAACAAGGGACAAACCATCTACAACAAGTACTCCACTCCATCAATGACTCTTGAACTCTTAGGTTGCTCAGGTTTGTCTCTCGTTACTTCTTCTACTACAGCTTTACTCCGAAGTTGTAATCTTCTCACTCTTAGGAGCATCTCATCCGAGCTTTCTCCCTCTTCCACTATTGGGCTTACATTGTTGGGTTGTGCATTGATAGTAGGAACACTTGTGACAACGTGGCAAATATCACTTTTGTGGTAATCGGGTAAGTAAAGTTTGCTCCTTCAGAGATATGATTCAGAATTGGTCAAATACAAAGTCAAATAGTAACTTGTAGTTCTTCTTGATTTCTTCTTTAATCTCTCAGGTAGAAACTACACCTAGAAGAGAGTAACAAGCTCACAGTCTTGACAACTTGTCACAAATACACACACACATAATCACAACATAGCAAATTCTGTCCAAACAACTCTTGATTGTGATGATTTAGATTCTCCCAAAGATGGCACTTCACTATGAAGAACAATTTCACCTCAAAATTTTGTTCCACCCTTCCACTGAAGGCACAACTTCCTCAATCAAAATTGCTTCACATCAACTTCGTGCTACACTCACAAATGCAGAATACTACCAACACTACAATTCCTCTCAGATCTGTCAAGGCATTGCTCCAATGCACTTCACTCAGGATCAAACATACACAATGAAGATCAAGGCTACAGAATCCAACATCCACAGACACACTGATTTGCACTTTGAATTTCTCCACACACTCACAAACACAAACATCGAATTGAAAATCGGAATTAAGCTCAAGCAATGAGCACTAAAAACCAACACTTTGCTTTATCTATCTTCAGAAATTTGAATACTGAACAACATGCTCCCCTTAAATACTGAAGCAATGGAAGTTCTTCATACTAATGTACCGCTTCCTAACATCTCTTCCTACCTGTAAATCCAAACTGACAAACCACCTCTTCATATCTGCCTCTTCATATCTGCCTCTTCCTATCTCAAAATTGTTACTTACCTCAATCCGATGTCTACCTCATCATCGGCTTTCAAACCCAATGATCTTCCTAGTACTTCTCCTTCCTCCGGTATATCTACAACTACTAATTCCTGCACTACTTCTACACTAGGAACTACAACTAAGCTCATGGGTAATCCATCTACTTCCTTATCTCCTGACCCACTCTTCTCTAATGTGTCAAATAACAAGTCCAATGACACTTGTATTCCGATGTCTGCAACATCGGACTTCTTCTCCTCTGTCACACTACTCCTAATTTTCTCTAACTCTAAATTGACTAAATCTAATCTGAGACTAACGTTGTCTTACTTCTAACATCTTCCAATCTACTCTCTCCTTCAATCGGATCAGCAAAATATTCATATCTACATCTTTAACTCTCCTCTTCCAAGTTTCCTGTACAAGCAACTTGAGCTCATGCAAACGTGCTTCTTCTAATTTCCCTTCAGCCTCAATGCACAGCATAGCTCTCAATTTGCCTGCTTTGTCTCCCACTGATTCCGACTCATACACTTGTGATCACTTTGCTTTCAACTCTTCATGATACATCTTCAGCTTGTCTTCGTACTCAGCAGCGAGCATCTTCTTCTCCTCCGCATACTGTGAACTTTGTAGCTCCGCACTTTGCACTAGCTCACGCAATCTTTCTTCTTCTTCATGTCTGACTGCTAACCTTCTCTGCCATGCTTGATCCTTCCCGGCTGCACTCTTCTTCAAGCTGTCCAACTCCTGCTCCATCATCGCTGCCGTCGCCTTCAAATGAATATTCTTGATGCGCACATCACTAACTTCCTCCTTCATTTTGCTCAGCAACATCGCTTGCTCCTTCAATTCCCCTACTTGCTTCTACAGTTCTTTCCCTCTTGACTCGCAGCTCTCTTGTAACATCTCAAAAGTCTTCTTCTTCAAGACTTCATCCCTCTGAAGTTCTTCAATTTCTTCATTTCTTTGGACTTCTTGCTCCTGCAACCCCTTCACTTCACTCAATAGATGCTTCACCACCTGCAACTCATTTGTCACCTTTTTACAATCTTAGGGAATAACTTTTTGATGCCCCTTTAGTAGTTCCAACAATGGTGTGACAACCTTCATTAGATACAGTATCCCATTGAAGTTCTCTTCATCTTCATCACCATCTTTGTCTTTGTACTTCAGCTCCTCCATCAGCTCCTTTTGCCAAAGTCATGATCTTCGTATCTTTAGAGACACCGCTTTTGAACTCTCTTCTGAACTCTCTTCTGCTTTACTAATTGAACTCGGCCCTATAGGATATTCCTTCTTTTCCTCTGGTCTTTGCTTGTCTACCACCAGGGCTACGCAATGACTTGTTGTTCTAGGTACTCTGTCAATCATCGCATGACAAGCTTCACTGACTCCAACCACTTGCTGAACCTTAGGTTCCCCCTCACTTTCACTTCTAGACTCCTCACTTTGTAAGGTGAGTTCATCCTCTGCTGATTCCTCTCCTTGCGACTCTATTTCTTCTTCAGACTCTGATTCCAATATGCTTCTCTCACCATCTTCTTACTCTGCACAACCACTCTTCGAGTCTTCCTTTGAGCTAGAAGCGATGTGGTACCCACATTTTTTGTTTTTTTGAAATGGAGAAGAAGAAGTGTATAGAGAAGTCAGATTGCACATGTATGGCCGAAGAAGGCAAAGAAAAGCGTCTTCAGGATGAAACCCAAGGGAATGTGGCTTTGGGTCATAAGGCAAAGTACTCGGACTTGCCCTATCAGCATACAACCCGAAGTAAGAAGTCTTTGTATCAGGGGAGCTCAACCCTAGGCAAAGACAATGTAACAACCTTTCTTCAGGGCAAGAAATTCAAGAAGGGGCCATTCAAAAACCGGCGGTCATATGCGTGAAGTACACTTGATAGTGAAGGTGCATGCAAGAGGTGTGATTTCTTGGTAGAAACTTGAATTGAAGAGAGACGAAGAAGGCACGACTCTTAAAAATTGGGCTAACAACGAAGCAATGTCGAGCAATTTTCCTTTGCTGTTGAGGAGTCCTCCTGCAAGAGATCATGGGAAGGGAAGTAGAGTTGAAGACGCGCTAGTGTGTAGAGGAGAATTCAAGAGAGTTAACCCAAGAGATAGTGTGAAAGTAGGAAAGATGGGAGGAGGAAAGAAGAACTCTGAATTCATAGTGAGAAATCATGCAATTTGGAGGTTAGATGTGATCGCAAGAATTGAAGTTTTGAGCCGACTTCGGATCACATTCTTGGCGTGGAACTGGAACGTAAGTTTTCTAGGATTCATGACCAAGATAATCGAAAGCAAGTGTCTCGATGGCACCGAGGAAGAGAGGAAATTCGGCTTGCTAGACAGAGTAGGATTGGAGATTGGTGCTCGGAAGAGAGGTAGACGTGGAGCAGGTGCCACGTTCTTAGGGAAGGGAGAGGTAGCCGAAGAAACCCAAGAAGTAAGGGATGCCTTCTCTTCAAAGAGGACAAAGAATGGGTATAAGGTCGAGAGTTACAAAGATCTGGTGAAGAAAGGGATCATGAGTGCTCTCATGGCAATCCTGAAGCCGCAGAGGATGACTTATGTGATGAAACACCAAGCAGTGTTCTTCCATAAGATGTTTGCAGGAGAACCTATCAATTGGGCGAGGTGCTTCCATGGGAAGATGAGGCAGATGGTGTGGAATTTGCAGGATAAGTCACCTCCACACTACATTTTGCTATTTGCAACACATTTCTAGTCGATGCGGAGGAGCAACAATATATTCTTCAAATCCGAAGCACTGATGAGTACTATGCACAAATGGGGAAGAGTGCATAGGTAGAAGTAAGTACTCCAAAGTCAAAGAAGTGAAGTCGACAAGGAGAAGGCAAAGACATAGAGAAGACGTGACCTCGGAAGACCAAGAGAGGAAACCCGAGGAAAGATATGGTGGTGATTGCATAATCGGAAGAAGACTCGGAAGGCAAAGCCGAGTGCAAGTCTGAGGACTCGGAACATGAGGAAGAACCTGAGCTCACACTACAAAGTAGAGATACGAGTAGTGATAGCGATGAAGGTGGGGAGATGACATTGGTACCTATAGAAGAAGAAGTTCGGGTGGGGATTGAGGAAGAAAAGAACATGAAGTTGGAGGACGAGGTACCCAAGCCGGAGGAGAAAAAGATTACGATTCAGAGGGGAGTTTGGTCGAGGCGCAAGGCAAGGAAAGAGGAGACTGCTAGTTTGGGAAGTGAAGCGTCTATTCCGATACGGCGACTACAGAGAAGAAGGCGAGTATCGGGAGAAGAAGGAGATCACTCCGTAGGTGGAAGTAGTTGCAAGTGATGGAGTGGAGTACCTACAAGATATTGTGTGCCCATTGTTAGTGAAGCTAGAGCACAAGAAGAAAGAGATGCAGCCAAAATGTTTGAAGGTGAAGACTGTGTTGCACGTATTAGCATGACTGGAAGAAGAGAACTCGGAGTTGAAGAAGAGTATAATCCAAGGCGAGGAGGAAAGGGAAGTATTGCAAAGGGATGCAGTAGTGCAGTGTCAAGTAATTGAGAACCTAAAAAGAGAGGCGAGGTATCGAGAGGAACTTGTGAAGAAGAATAACATAGCAAGGGAGAGACAAGTAGTTGAGTACAAAATCTTGAAGCAACAGTTTGCTGATTCAAGACTAGAAATTATCCATGCTATGGCGAGGGTAGCAAAGAAGGAACAAGAGCTTGATAGAGTGATGGAGAGTGTAGAAGCAAAGAAGCAACTATGGCAACGGGAGTTGATAGTGAGATATAGGGAAGAAGAGAGATTACAAGAGTTACTTTGTAATCAAGAAGAGAAGATTGTGTAGAAAGTGAAGGAGAAGGAAATTGTGAAAGCCGAGTTCGAGGCAGAGTTGGCAATGTATAGGGAAGATTGGCTTGCAGATTGGGAGTGTGAAAGGAAGATGAGATTGGAGCCATTGAAGGAGATCGTAATCAGGATGAATGTGATGTTGAGTACAGAGGCCAGTGTTCGTATTGAAGATACGAGGCTGCACGATTTGAAGTTGTTGGTGCAGGAGACGAGGAGGAGACATGCGAAGGATACAGACTTGAATGCTTTGTTAACTGGTCTCAAAACTCAAGTAGATAAGAAAATATTAGAAGTAGAAGACAATATCATGATTAGATTAGATCTAGCAAAGTTAGAGATAGATAAACTTCGGAAAGATGTTAGAGCAAAACCCGAAGTAGATGAAGTAGGAGTGTAGATGTCTTTGGAATTACCATTGGAGACATTAGAGAAGAGTGGGTCAGAAGATAAGGAGTTAGATAGATTACCTACAAGTGAAATGTCAGATCAGGAAAGAGAATTGTTAGATCTGGTAGAAGATGTAGGAATTATGAAACCCGAGGATAGAGTAGTAGGAAGTGAAATATCTTCGGGATCGGGTTTGAAAGCCGAAGAAGAAGTAGACATCGGATTGGATTAATAACCAATTTGAAGAGGCAGATATGAAGAGGTGCATTGTAATCTCAGATCTATAGGTTTGTAGAGTCATTACGTGTGGTACCCACATTTTTCATTTTGGACGAGTTTTGAAGAAGAAATGCCTTGCTGAAACCAAATTGAAACCAAATGGAGAAGAAATGAGGGGAAACTTGTGTTTTGATCAGGCCTGAGGAAGTAGACTTCATGTTAGAGGAAGAAGGACTCAGACTGGATCAGACCCAAAGAAGCTTACTTCATGTCAGAGGAGGAAAAAAAACTCGGATCAAGCGCAGAAGGAGGGCAAACGCAAAGGAGAAATGGAAGGTTACAAGTCAGGAACACTGCGGGGGCCATATCTCAGTGACTACATATCCAAATCAAGTGTGCTATATTTCGTTGAAAACGTGTTGTTAAGGGCTTTCCATTGCCACCAAAATCGCAAAGTTTGAAGGTCTATAGAAGAAGTTACAAACATTTGAAGTTTTTGGAGTAGATGTACTTTGGGTTGAGGTTCTTCGGGTCCATGGGACTTCGGGTTTATATGACTTTGGGTCATGAGACTTCGTCTCGAGACTAAGATGACCGACTAAATCTGAGATAGTTGGACCTCGGAGTGCAGTGAAGGTGACTTTGGGAATCTTATGAGAGACATTAGAGGAAGTTAGAGTAGTGAAAGAAGATAGTTAGGATACCCATGACTTCAATTTCAGTTCAGATTGAAGATGGAATAGAAATTGAAGGAGAAGTAGCAGTAGTGAATAAACCCGAAGTGCAGGATCAGACAGTAAGTGTCTTTGGGTCAGTAACATGAGTGTTTGAGGGAAAGTGGGTTACAAATTGAAGGCGTAGATAGTGTATTCATACTTTCAATTACAATTCTTGATGATGACACAGTAGAATTAGTAAAGAAATTGATAGCAATTAGCCCGAAGTAAGAGAGATACGAGTGCAAGTGTCTTTGGATTTGACATTTGACACTTTAGAGAAGAGTGGGTCGGGAGATAGTGATTTAGAAGACTTAATTATGATAGGAATTGCAGATCAGGAAGGAGAAGTGTTTGAATTAGTGGAGAAATTAAGAGTTGTAAAACCCGAAGACAGAGTATTAGGAAGTAAAGTTACTTTGGGTTTGGGTTTGAAAGCCGAAGAAGAAGTAGACATCGGATCGGATTAGTAACCAATTTGAGATTTGAATAAGCAGATATGAAGAGGTGCATTGTCATTTTGGATCTGCAAGTTTGTAGAGTTATTAGGAAGAGGTGCATTAGGAAGATAACTGCCATTTGCTTCACTACTTAAGAGTGGCATTTGTAGTATCCTGTTGTTTAGTGCTCATAATTTTGAGAATAGATAAATGGAAGAGCTGTGAAGCCGTACTCGTCGCTTGAGTTTGATTCCGATATCAACTTTGTGATTGTGTTTGTGAGTGTGTGAAGAAATTTGAAGTGCAAGTCAGTGTGTTTGTAGGATGTTGGATTCCACAACCTTGATCTTCATTCTGTGTGTTTGATTTTGAGTGAAGTGCAATCGAAGCAATGCCTTGACAGATCTGAGAGGAATTGTAGTGTTGGTAGTATTCTGCATTTGTGAGTGCAGTGCGAGGTTGATGTGGAACAATTTTGATCGAGGAAGTTGTGCCTTCAGTGGAGGGGTGGAACACAATTTTGAGGCAAAATTGTTTTGCAGTGAAGTGCCGTTTTTGGGAGAGCCTGAATCATCACAATCAAGATTGTTTGGAAAGAATTGAAGGTTTTGTGATCAAGAAGTGTTAATTCGTGACAAGACTGCGAGTCAGTGCTTGTTACTCTCTTCTGGGCGTGGTTTCTACCTGAGAGATTAAAGATGCAACCAAGAAGAACTGAAATTGTTACTTTGCTTTGTATTTGACCATTTTTGACTCGTATCTCTGCGGGAACAAACTTTACTTACCTGATTACCACAAAAGTGATATTTGTCGGGTTGTCACATGATTTTTGGCGTCGTTGCCGGGGATACAAATCTCGGAAGTCGAAGAATACAAAGCCAAATTTGAAACTAGGTATCAAAGCAATTTGAATGTCTGCATCGAGAGAACAACAAGAAGAGAGAGTTTGAAGACGAGCATTGCAGCGTGAAGAAGACAAATGTCTGAAAGTCCCATCCACTTTTGACGAAATTGAACAAGACGCGTTGGACTTTCAACTTCTTCACAAAATGCAAGAAGCCCTACGAGAACTTGACCACAAGAAACGTGAAGGTGGTTAGCAAGGCTTCTTCGCATCCCCCCCTTCATCCAAAAAGAAGAAAGACTCGAGTGGCCAAACATATGCATTTTGGCCCAGTACACCGACTTCCCCTAGAGCTGTAAAGGAAGTCACGTCCTTAAAGAACTTTGTTCAGGAAAAGACAGCACGGACACTCACAAAAGAAGAGTGTCAGCATCTTCTAGGTGCATTAGGAAGATAACTGTCAATTGCTTCACTACTTAAGAATGGCATTTGCAAGCTTATGTTGTTTAGTGCTCATTATTGCTGAGAATAGATAAAGCAAAGTGCTGTGAAGTGGTGCTCGTCACTTGAGCTTGATTCCGAGTATCAGCTTTGCAATTGTGTTTGTGAGTGTGTGGAGAAATTTGAAGTGCAAGTCAGTGTGCTTGTTGGATGTTGGATTCCGCAGCCTTGATCTTCATTCTGTATGTTTGATCTTGAGTGAAGTGCAATCAAAGTAATGCCTTGACAGATTTGAGAGGAATTGTAGTGTTGGTAGTATTCTACATTTGTGAGTGTAGTGTGAAGTTGATGTGCAGCAATTTTGATCGAGGAAGTTATGCCTTCAGTGGAGGGGTGGAACACAATTTTGAGGCGAAGTTGTTTTGCAGTGAAGTGCCGTTTTTGGGAGAGCTTGAATCATCACAATCAAGATTGTTTGGAAAGATTTGATGGAGTTGTGATTAAGGAGTGTGAATTTGTGACAAGATTGAGAATGAATGTTTGTTACTCTCTTCTGGGTGTGGTTTCTACCTGAGAGATTAAAGATGCAACCAAGAAGAACTACATTGTTACTGTTTGACTTTGTATTTGACCAATTCTGACTTGTATCTCTGCATGAACAAACTTTACTTACCCAATTACCACAAAAGTGATATTTGCCAGGTTGTCACATGATTTTTGGCGCCGTTGCCGAGGATACAAATCTCGGAAGTGGAAGAATACAAAGCCAAATTTGAAACTAGGTATCAAAGCAATTTGAATGTCTACATTGAGAGAACAACAAGAAGAGAGAGTTTGAAGACGAGCATTGCAACGTGAAGAAGACAAATGTCTGAAAGTCCCATCTACTTTTGACGAAATTGAACAAGAGGCATTGGACTTTCAACTCCTTCACAAAATGCAAGAGCCCTGCGAGAACTTGACCACAAGAAACGTGAAGGTGGTTAGCAAGGCTTCTTCGCATCCCCCCCTTCATCCAAAAAGAAGAAAGACTCGAGTGGCCAAACATATGCATTATGGCCCAATACACCGACTTCCCCTAAAGCTGTAAAGGAAGTCACGTCCTTAAAGAACTTTGTTCAGGAAAAGACAGCATGGACACTCACGAAAGAAGAGTGTCAGCATCTTCTACGAATGATTCCCCGGTTGTCCCGAAGGAATTTTGAAGAACACATTGAAGGTGTTGATCATGAATCTTCTAACCAGGTTGAAGTCGACACCCTCATATCAGAAATTGTCAAAGAAGACCTTACCTTGAATTTGATGAATTGGAATCCCTAGGTTGACAACACGGCGTCAATTCCAGCCAATTCCTTGGTTCCGTCAAGTTCAACTCTACCCCAGCCAATCCCAATGCATTGAAAGATGACTTTGTTGCCTATCACCCAACACGCCTAGCAAAAGTATAAGGGGACAGAACAAGACAAAGACCCTGATGAATTCATCGAGGCATTCAAAGTCATCTCCTTTGCTAACAAGGAGCATGACTTGGCGGATTGACTGCAAATTTTCCCAAGTCTACTCCGAAAGAAAGCTCGGAGCTGGAAAACCCATGTGACTTAGAAGGGGTTTGTACTGGCAGACTGGGCAGACTTGAGGAACAACTTCCTGGAATGATTCCGAGAGGTTGACTACGACACGAGTGTCTTTGCGGCACTCAATGATTTAGACCGAGGCAAGAAGGAGAAGTTGAGAGACTACTCTGAGCGGTTCATGGCACTCTTGAACCGAGTTCCAAAGCAATCGGGGGTGGTGGGTTACTCTGATGCCCAAGCCATTACTTGGTTCCTGGGAGTACTTTCACCGGAGATTCGAATCTTTGCGAGGGAGAGGAATGTAACTTCCTTTGATAAGGTACTCAAACATATCGCCCGTTACGAGCCGGCCCACTCTCACTCTGCCGGCAACCAGAGAAATCGGAGAAGAAAGGCAAGAAGCCCAGAAGGAGAGCTTTGTAGAGTAAATCCTCTTCTTTGGAGGAATCCTCCACGTCTTCGAGCTCTTCTTCGGAAACCAAAGAAGAATCAAAGCCAAGACGAGTAAGAAGACATGGGGGTAAGAAACCAGTGACTCCTCTAGCAAAGAGTGTACATAAGGCGGATACCAAGCTGGATGCCCTCATCAAGGAGTTTTTGGATTTTAAGATCCAGATGATTGGGGCTAAGGACAGAAGGAAGGCCCCAGCATTTGGCAGATCAAATGTATGGCGCACCGCATGTGGCAAGTCAGGCCATGCAACACAGAATGCAATACTTGTAATGCATTCCTAGTGCAACAGATTGATTGGGTTCCGGATGGAACCAAGATGAGGAAGAAGAGGCTGTGTACCAAATGCAAGAGGTACAGCCTCAGGTGAGCACATCATATCAAAGTTTGAGGTTTGGACTAAGGGAGTATAACCCCAATTCTCCTCCATGAAGACCACTGATGAGCAACCAAAATTGACCTCAGAATGTTGCACCTGGAGCCTATTACAATTGTGGCTCGATGGGACATTGGTCTCCAAACTATCCGGAGCCAAGAAGGCAAATTGAGTATGTTCCCCTATGCCGAAATTGCAAAGGATTGGGCCATACGAGCAACCAATGCCCTCACCCACCAAACCCAAAGCCGCCTGTAAAATATGTACAGAGCCCCGCTGAGTGTGCAACAATTTAGGCAAAGAGGGATACTAATGTAAATTGCATCATGCTTGAGGATGAAAGACCTCAAGAAGGGAGTCCGGCCTCGGAAGGGGAATGGCCGGACCTTGAAATTTTGAAGGTTGAGACATGCGCAAGTAAGAAGAAGCATGATCCCGAAGAACTGAGTATGACCTTGTCGTCTTCCAGAAAGGCAAATAGACTGCACCCAAAGGCAATTCTTTCTGCCAAGGAGGAAGAGATCCCCTCGAAAGCCAAAGCTAAAGCCTTGTAGAAAGAACTTAAGGAGGCACTTCTCAAAACTCGAGAACTGAGTTTGGAGGAGGAGACGAAGATGAAGCCTCCAATTTTTTCAGCGGACATCCAATCCAAAGTAAAGGGTCTAATCCAAGCCAAGGTGGGCCAACCCAAGGAACCTCGGTTTAAGGCCACTAGCAATCCCGTCACCATTTTGAAACGTTCCGAAGTCAAAATGGAACATGGAGAGACTTTGAACCCAAAGCCGAAGGCAAAGACGGTCAAATTGGGAGGAGTACCCCAATATGATATTGTAGCGGATTTGGCAGCCACAAATGACAACATTACATTCAAGCAATTGTGGGAAGATAACAAGCTGTACAAGAAGCAGCTGAATTTGGCCCTTAAGAAGGTGAGGTCAATGTCAAAGAAGGACCTGCCCGCTATCTATTGTATTGAACAAGAAGATCTGGGATCTCCCAAGGTTGACACGGAGATTGCAAGGTGTATGATCACATTGATACCCATTGATTTGGGTTCCGGTGTGAATGTCATGACTGAGGATATTGCAAATTGACTGAGGTATCATACGTTTGAGCCAACACTCCAAGTTTTGAAATTTGCAGACCAAACCAAGAGACGGCCTTTGGGCATGCTGTCAAACATAACCACAATCATCGGAGGAGTGCCCTTCAAGTTGAATAACATTGTGTTGTGACTAGTGACAAAGACTGGTTACCCTCTGTTGATCGGAAGACCCTGATTGTACAGTGCCCAAGTTCTGGTGGATTAGCATCAGCAGAAGTTACGATTCAAGGACATTTCATCCAAAGATCAGAAGCTGGTGATTGTGAGTTGGACTAAAGTTCCCCATCTCAAGGAAACGAGTTTGTAAGAAGAGGGGGACGAATCCAAAGACTCATCATCTTTGTCCTCATATGAATCCACAGACAAAGTTCAAGTCAATTACTTGGAATGCTACAAGGTGGATGTCAAAGACGAAGATCCATGTGACCTCGCCTCAAGTGAACCTGACTTGGAGGAAGGAGGTTTGCTGGCAGCTCACCTTGGGTTAAGCCGAGTAAGCCACATTGAAGGAGTTATCAGCCCTGATGACTGTCAAGATGTTGTCTTGACTGAAGGTAAAATTTTAAAAATTTTGGAGACAGTCACTTTGGAGGAGTTGGCAGGATACACTGCCTTGTTCATAGAATTCTAGGATGTATTCGCCTGGTCTATTGATCAAATGCCAGGTATTCCATGAGAATTTGGAGAACACCGGATTGATCTGGTTGAAGATGCAGGGCCAGTTCGGTAGAGACAATACCACCTGAACCCGAAGTACTTGCTTTTGGTGAAAGATGAAATCGATAAGTACTTAGGGGCCATCCCTGTCTTAAGCAATGAATGGGTCTCCCCCATTGTCATTGTCCCAAAGAAGAAAACAGGGAAGATCCGAGTGTGCCAAGACTTCCATAAGTTGAACGGAGTCACAAGGAAGGATCATCATCCCTTGCCTTTTACCAATACAATTCAAGATCAAGTAGCTAGTCACCCTTGTTATAGGTTTCTTGATGGATTTTTAGAGTACAATCAAGTATCCATTTGAGAGGAGGACAAGGATAAAACCAAATTCACGACCAACTGGGGCACTTTCACTTACAATCAAATGCCCTTTGGGTTGTGTAATGCTCCTGCTACTTTCTCGCGGATGATGAATTCAATCTTTAAAGATTTCCTGTGCAAATTTGTGGAAGTCTTCATTGATGATTTTTGTGTGTTTGGGCAAAGAGATGTACATTTGGATTACCTTCGCCAAGCTTTTGAAAGGTATCATTTTGCCGGCTTGCCATTACACCCAAAGAAATGCTTCTTCGCAATGAAGGAGGGAATTCTTTTGGGGCATTGGGTGTCAAGTCAAGGTATTGAAGTCAATGTCTAGAACGTTAAAGTTATCACAGCTTTGGAATCCCCAAAGAACATCCGGGAGCTGAGAGCCTTCTTGGGACATGTAGGATACTACAAACACTTTGTGTCAAATTATGCGGTGCTTGCTGCACCCTTACAAAGCTTCTGAAGAAATCCAAAGACTATCTATGGGAAGCAAATCAAGAAGAAGCTTTCCAAGTGTTGAAGAAGAAGCTGGTTGAAGCACCTGTTATGAGGGCCCCGAATTGGGACGTCCCTTTTCATGTATATGTGGACACTTTGTCCATGGCCATTGGTGTCGTCTTAAGTCAAAAAAATGAGAAGAAGAAGGACTACCCGGTGTATTATGCCAGCCGACAACTTTCAGTTTCTGAAAAGAACTATTTGATGACTGAAAGAGAAGCACTTGGGATGGTGTATGCCTGCAAGAAATTTTGCCACTACCTGCTGGGATACAAGTTTGTCTTCTATGTTGACCATTACGCATTGCAACATTTGGTCAAGAAGGCAGATTTGTCCAGGCAAATTGCAAGATAGATCTTGTTGTTACAAGAATTCACATATACTATACAAGTAAGGAAGGGAGCTTCGCATTCAAATGCGGACTTCCTGTCCAGGTTAGAAACTCAAGACCAAAAGTGGGAAATTGACAATCGGTTCCCTAGCAAAGAATAATATCAATTAACAACAATCCAAAGTACAAAGTATGCAGCAGAATATCATTATCTGCATACTCTCCACTGTCCTGAAGGGATGGACCTGGAGCAGAGGGCAGTCTTTCTCAGGAAAATGGGGCCGTACCAGCTCAAACACAACATTCTATTCAAGATGGGCGAAGATGAAGTACTTTGGTGATGCTTGGAGTCATACGAAGTAGGAGGAGTAATTGAATCTTTACACTCCGAAGCATCGGGAGGACACTATGATCTGAAGAATACTGTAAAGAAGATTCTTTTGGCGGGTATTGGTGGCCTACGATGTACAAAGACACGCATGCTCATATCCGAAGCTATGATGCTTGTCAAAGAATGGGGAAGCCAATGGCTACTTCTCATTGGCCTTTGAGACCAATTTTGCCTTTGGCCCTATTTGAGAAATGGGGAATTGATTTTGTGGGTCCCATTCAACCAATGACCTGAGTCACAAGAAAGCGATACATTTGGGTTTGCACTGACTATGCTACCAAGATGGTCGAAGCTAAAGCAACTCACAGAGATGATGCCAAAACTATGGAGGAATTTTTCTTTCGAAACATCATCTCCCAATATGGGTGTCCTCAAGAAGTGGTCAGTGACCGAGGGACACATTTTTTGAACTCTGTAATGGAGGCATTAACCAAGTACTTCCAGATTAAACATCGGAAGACGACTCCTTATAACACAAAAGCAAATGGCTTAACAGAAAGGAAAATGGGTTACTTTGCAAAATTGTGAATAAGGTGACTATCAATTATGCTTATGATTGGGATACAAAATTACCAGCCGTGTTGTGGGGATATCAAACTACATAAAAGTTTACAACCAAAAAAACTCCATACTTCTTGACATATAGCTTGCATCCCATACTACCAGTTGAATTTGAAGTACCGACCTATGGGATTCTTTGCGAAGAACAACTGTTGGAGGAAGAAAGCCAGGATCTTTGGATCCATCAACTAATGTGGTAAGAAGAGAAAAGAGATGATGCAATGCAAACAACAAAGGAAGTACAAGCGCAGAGGAAAGTCAGGCATGATGAGCATATCCAGCCTATGGCTGTGCATGAAGGAGATTTGGTTTTGTTATATGACAATCGCCAAATATTTGTCCAGGCAAGTTGCATCTGAGATGGATGGGGCCCTATCGAGTTCTTCATCTTTATGAAAATGGGTCCATGCAGCTTGTAGACCTGGAGGGCAATCCTTTTGCCACTCGAGTAAACGGGTGGAGAGTTCGGAGATATTGGACCATAGACTCGGAAGTCTCTAAGACACCTGAGGCCTATGTTCACGGGGACGCTCACATTTGAGGGAGGAGGTATATGGTACCTACATTTTTTTTTTCGAAATGGAGAAGAAGAAGTATATAGAGAAGTCAGATTGCGCCTGTATGGCCAAAGAAGGCGAAGAAAAGCGTCTTTGGGATGAAACCCAAGGTAACGTGGCTTTGGGTCATAAGGCAAAGTACTTGGACTTGCCTTGTCATCATACAATCCGAAGTAAGAAGTCTTCCTATTGGGGGGAACTCAACCCGAGGTGAAGATATTGTAACTACCTTTCTTTGGGGCAAGAAATTCAAGAAGGGACAGTTCAAAAACCGGCGGTCATATGCGTGAAGTACACTTGATAGTGACAAGCGCATGCAAGAAGTGTGATTTCTTAGTAGAAACTCGAAGTGAAGAGAGACAAAGAAGGCGCAACTCTATAAAAATTGGGCTAACAACAAAGCAATGTCAAGCAATTTTCCTTCCCTATTGAGGAGTCGTCCTGTAGGAGATCACGGGCAGGGAAGTAGAGTTGAAGACGTGCTAGTGTGTAGAGGAGAATTTGAGAGAGTTAATCCAAGAGATAGTGAGGAAGCAGGAAAGATGGGAGGAGGAAAGAAGAACTCCAAATTTGTAGTGAGAAATCATGCGATTTGGAGGTTAGATGTGATCACAATAATTGAAGTTTTGAGCCGACTTTAAATCACATTCTTGGCATGGAATTGGTATGTAAGTTTTCCAGGATTCAAGACCGAGATAATTGAAAGTAAGTGTCTTGATGGCCTCGAGGAAGAGGAGAAGAGAGGAAATCCGGCTCGCTAGACAGAGTTGGATTGGAGATTGGTGCTTGGAAGAGAGGCAAGCACAGAGCAGGGTGCCACATTCTTGGGGAAGGGAGAGGTAGCGGAAGAAACCCAAGAAGTGAGGGATGCCTTCTCTTCGAAGAGGATGAAGAATGGGTATAAGGTCAAGAGTTACAAAGATCCGGTGAAGAGAGGGATTGTGAATGCTCTCATGGCAATCCTAAAGCCGGAGAGGACAACTTATGTGATGAAACACCAAGCGGTGTTCTTCCATAAGATGTTTGTAGGAGAACCTATCAACTCGGTGAGGTGCTTCCATGGGAGGACAAGGCAAATAGTGTGGAATTTGTGGGATAAGTCGCCTCCACACTACATCATGCCGTTTGCATCACATTTCTACCTCGGGTTGAATTTGCTCAATTCGGCAATGTGCAGCAAAATGGTGTATCACTTTCATCCCGACTTGAGAAGAGAAGTCGACGTGGAGGAGCAACAATATATTCTTCAAATCCGGAGCACTGATGAGTACTATGCACAGACGGGGAAGAGTGTGCAAGTAGAAGTAAGTACTCCAAAGTCAAAGAAGTAGAGTCGACAAGGAGAAGGTGAAGACGTAGAGAAGACAAGACCTCAGAAGACCAGGAGAGGAAACCCAAGGAAAGGTATGGTGGTGATCGCGTCATTGGAAGAAGACTTGGAAGGCAAAGCCAAGTGCAAGTCTGAAGACTCAGAACACGAGGAAGAACCTGAGCTCACACTCTTAAGTGGGGATACAAGTAATGATAGCAATGAAGGTGGGGAGATGACGTCTATACCTATAGAAGAAGAAGAAGTTCAGGTGGGGATTGAGGAAGAAAATAATGCAAAGTTGGAGGACGAGGTACCCAAGCCGGAGGAGAAGAAGATTACAATTCAGAGGGGAGTTCAGTCAAAGTGCAAGGCAAAGTGTGAAGTGGGTCCGAGCAAGGCAAGGGAAGAGGAGAATGCTAGTTCGGGAAGTGAAGCGTCTATACTGATATGATGACTGTAGAGAAGAAGGCAAGTATCGGGAGAACAAGAGGTGAAGAAGGAGATCACTCCGTAGGTTGAAGTAGTTGCAAGTGATGGACTGGAGTACTTGCAAGAAATTGTGAAAGCCGAGTTCGTCTAGCTATGAAGCAGTGCTTGTCGCTTGAGCTTGATTCCGAGTATCAGCTTTGCAATTGTGTTTGTGAGTGTGGAGAAATTTGAAGTGCAAGTCAGTGTGCTTGTTGGATGTTGGATTCCGCAGCCTTGATCTTCATTCTGTGTGTTTGATCCTAAGTGAAGTACAATCGAAGCAATGCCTTGATAGATCTGAGAGGAATTGTAGTGTTGGTAGTATTCTGCATTTGTGAGTGCAGTGCAAAGTTGATGTGAAGCAATTTTGATCAAGGAAGTTGTGCCTTCAGTGGAGGGGTGGAACAAAATTTTGAGGTGAAGTCATTTTGTAGTAAAGTGCCGTTTTTGGGAGAGCTTGAATCATCACAATCAAGATTGTTTGGAAAGATTTGATGGAGTTGTGATTAAGGAGTGTGAATTCATGACAAGATTGAGAATCAGTGTTTGTTACTTTCTTCTGGGTGTGGTTTCTACTTGAGAGATTAAAGACGCAACCAAGAAGAACTACATTGTTACTATTTGACTTTGTTTTTGACTAATTTTGACTTGTATCTATGCTGGAACAAACTTTACTTACCCAATTACCACAAAAGTGATATTTGCCGGGTTGTCACATGTGACTTTGCTTCTTTGGGTTTACTGCTCTTCTTCTTCTTCAAACTTGTGACTTCTTCCATCTTTCATTGTCCTATCTTCAAGAAGTGATCATCATTGGCTTGCAGGTGTGTCATATATTGTCGCTCTTCTTCATCTGCTTCCCGTCTTAAATCAGGATGGAAATGTGACACCATGTGATGCCTCTCCTCCATTGTTAGCAAATTCAACCCGAAGTAGAAATGTGTTGCAAATGGTGCAAAATAATGTGGAGGCAAACTTGTCCTCCAATTGATCACCATCTACCTCGTTCGGTGGTGAAAACACTTTGCCCAATTTACCTTTACCCATGCAAACATCTGGTGGAAGAAGACCGCTTGCTGCATGTTCACGTAAGTTGTTTGTTTTGGCTTAAACATGGCTATAATTGCCCCCACGATACTTCTTCTAATCGGATCCCAATAGGACTCCACCTTGTACCCATTCGTGGTTCTTGGAGCAAAGAAAGAATTTTGGATTTCCACCATCTCTTTTGCAGCATCACACTTCCAATAGAAGGTGCTCCCTGTTGCTTCTCTTGCTTCCTTCCCCAACACTAACTTCCAATCCGACTCAGTCCATCGACCCAAATTCCCTCTCTTCCCTTCTACTTCGGGGCCCTCTTCACAATTACTGGTAGCTATCTCTGCCATCACTCTTGGAAATTGAAATTCCAATTCCATGCTAAAAACATAATACAAAGTCTTTTTAAGACCTTGATTCAGGCACATCTAACCTACGAATTGTGAAACTTCGCACCCCCGGAACATTTGTGACCTTCTTTGCCATGATCTACTCTCTTGATCTTCAGCACTGAAAGACTATGCCTTCTCTTGGACGAGACACTCTAACCCCTTCTCGATTTCAGAAAATTGCTCTCTCAATTGGCTTCCGGACACGCATTATTGCATGATGACTACTCAAAGGAATTGGAAATTTACTTTGCATATTCAACTTGTCCCTGCACAATTGCAATTTTATATTACCTCAAATTGTAGTCATTCATCAGTCGACTTCAAATTTGACTTCCCCTCTTCTGTGTGTTGCTGTCCTGTCACTATCAAGACATGCTTCTTCTGCCTCCGCCGTTTCTTGAAGTGTACTTTCTTGCCACATACCAAGGTTGTTAGACGGTCTTCGTATCACTTGCACTTTCCAACCCAAAGACAATGCTCTTTGGACTTTTTCCGTCGTATGCCTCTTCTGAGTACGTCCATCATCAGATTCGATCTCTCCTTCTTCAGATTTCCTCCAAAGTCCCTTCCATCCATTACTTCTTCCGCAATTTGGCTTTCCGTGCTTACTTCTTCCCTTAAATGCTAATAAATAGAAAAAACAAAAAATGTGGGCACCACATACCCCCTCCCTCAAATGTGAGCGTCCTCGCGAACACTGACAAGTGGTTCTTTATACAAAGTTGGGTCTGTGGTCCAATATTTTCTTACCCTCCACCCGTTGATGCGAGTGGCAAAAGGATTGCCGTCCAAGTTTGCAAGTTGAATAGAGCCATTGACATATATGTGCATCACGCAATACAGCCCCATCCACCTCAAATGTAATTTTCCTGGAAAAAATATGCGGCGATTGTCATATAACAATACCAAGTCTCCCTCCTAAACAGCCACAAGTTTGATTCTTTTATCGTGCCTAACCTTCTGTTGTTCTTGGACTTCCTTCATAGTTTGCATTGCATTGTTCCTTCTCTCTTCTAACCACATCAGTTGATGGATCCAAAGATCTTGGCTTTCTTCCTCCGACAAGCGTTCTTCACAAAGAATTTGATATGTTGGTACTTCAAATTCAACTGGTAATATGGGATGCAATCCGTATGTCAAGAAGTAAGGAGTTTGCTTGGTAGTAATCTTTTGAGTTGTTCGAAATGCCCACAAAGCTGCAGGTAACTTTGTGTCCCATTCGTAGGCATAATTGACTGCTACCTTGTTCAAAATTTTGCACAACAATCCGTTGGCCTTCTTTGTGAGTTCATTTGCTTTTGGGTTGTAAGGCATGGTCTTTTGATGTTTAATTTGGAAGTACTTGGTTAACGCTTCCACCATAAAGTTCAAAAAATGGGTTCCCCAATCACTGACCAATTCCAAAGGACACCCATAATGGGAAATGATGTTTCAGAAGAAAAATTCTGCAACTGTTTTTGCATCATCTCTTCGTGTTGCCTCTGCTTCCACCATCTTGGTAGCATAATTGGTGCATGCCAGGATGTACCTCTTCCTCATGACACGGGTCACTGGTTGAATAGGGCCCACAAAATCAATACCCCATTTCTCAAATGGGGCCAGGGGCAAAATTGGTTTCAAAGGCCGTTGGGAATTCGCCGTTGGTTTCCTTGTTCTTTGACAAGCATCACAACTTTGAATATAGGCGTGAGTATCTTTATACATTGTAGGCCACCAATACCCTACTGAAAGGATTTTCTTCACCATATTTTTCAGGGCATAATTTCCTCCTAATGCTTCTGAGTGTAAGGATTCAATGACTCCTCTGACTTCATATGCTTCCAAACATCTCCAAAGTACTTCATCTTTGCCCATCTTAAACAAAATGTTGTGTTTTAATTGGTACAGTCCCATTTTTTGGAGGAAGACTGCCCTTTGCTCCGGGTCCAGCCCCTCAGGACAATGACACATGCAATTCAGCCACACACATTGTACTTTGAACAGCCATCAAATGATATAGCTCTTCATCAGAAAACCAATCATTGATTTCCAACTCTTGGTCTTGAGTTTCTAACTTGGATAAGAAGTCCGCATTTGAATGCAAAGCTCCCTTCCTTACTTTTACAATGTATGTGAATTCTTGTAACAACAAGATCCATCATGCAATTTGCCGGGACAAATCTACCTTCTTGACCAAGTGTTGCAATGCATAATGGTCAACATAGAAGACGAACTTGTATCCCAGTAGGTAGTAGCAAACTTTCTTGCAGGCATACACCATTCCAGAGTGCTTCTCATTTAGTCATTGAATAGTTCTTTTTTGAGACTAATAATTGTTGGTTGGCTAATAGACCGGGTAGTCCTTCTTCTTCTTGTCCTTTCGACTTAAGACAACCTTGATTGCCATGGACAAAGTGTCTAGATACACATGAAAAGGGGCGTCTCAATTTGGGGCCCTCATAACTGGTGCTTCAACCAGTTTCCGCTTCAATACTTGGAAAGCATCTTCTTGCATGGCTTCCCACAAGTAGTTTTTGGATTTCTTCAGTAGCTTTGTAAGGGGTGCAGCCAGCACCGCATAAGATGACACAAAGTGTCTGTAGTATCCGACATGTCCTAAGAAGGCTCTCAATTCCCGGATATTCTTCAAGGATTCCAAAGCTGAGATTACTTTGACCTTCTTGGCATCAACTTCAATACCTTGGCTTGACACCCGATGCCCCAAAAGAATTCCCTCTTTCATTGCAAAGAAGCATTTCTCCGGGTATAATGACAAACCGGCAAAATAAAACCTTTCAAAGGTTTGGCGAAGGTAATCCAAATGTACATCTCTTTGTCCAAACACACAAAAATCATCAATGAAGACTTCCACAAATTTACGCATGAAATCCTTGAAGATCACATTCATCATCTGTTGGAAAGTAGCGGGAGCATTGCACAACCCAAAGGGCATTTGATTGTAAGCAAAGGTGCCCCAATTGGTGGTGAATGAAGTTTTATCCTTGTCCTCTTCTTGAATGGATACTTGATTATATCTTGAAAATCCATCGAGAAAACTATAGCAAGGGTGACTAGCTACTTGGTGATCCTTTCTTGTGACTGCATTTAATTTGCAAAAATCTTGGCACACTTGAATCTTTCCTGTCTTCTTCTTTGGAACGATGATAATGGGGGAAACCCACTCATTGCTCAAGACAGGAAAGATTATTCCGGCCCCTAAGTACTTGTCAATTTCATCTTTCACCAAGAGGGAGTACTTTGGGTTCAGGCGGTATTGTCTTTGGCGAACCGGAACTACACCTTCAACTAGATCAATCTGATGTTGTCCAAATTCTTGTGGAATTCCCGACATTTGATCAATAGACCAGGTGAATACATCTTGGAATTCTATAAACAGGGCAGTGTATCCTACCAACTCCTCCACAGTGACTGACTTTGAAATCTTCAAAAATTTTCCTTTAGTCAAGACCACATCTTAATAGTCATCGGGGTTGATGGCGCCTTCCACAAGGCTCACTCGGCTCAATCCGAGATGTACTACCGTCAAACCCCCTTCCTCCAAGTCTTGTTCACCCGAGGCAATGTTGTATGGGTCTTTGTCTTTGAGCTTTACCCCGTAGCATTCCAGGTAATTAACTTGGACTTCATCTTAGAGTCTTTGGAAGATGAAGACGATGAATTTGTGGATTCATCTTTGTCTTCTAACAAAGTAGTTTCCCCAAGGTGAGGAACCTTCGTCCAACTTACAGTCACCAGCTTTTGCTCTTTGGATGAAATGTCTTTAAATCTTAATTTTTGTTGGTGCCAATCCACCATGACCTGGGCATTGTACAACCAGGGTCTTCCAATCAAGAGAGGATAACCAGTTTTGGTTACTGGTCGCAACATAATGTAATTCAATTTGAAGAGCACCCTTCCAATGATTTGTGGTGATATTCAACAATATGCCCAAGGGCCGTCTCCTAGTTTGATCCGCAAATTTCAGAATTTGGAGTGTTGGTTCAAATGTTGTATATCCCAATCAATGTGCAGTGTCTTCTGTCATGACATTCACACCCGACCCCAAATCAATGGGTATGGATGTGATCATACAGCCTGCTATCTCCGCATCCACCAAGGGAGATCCCAAATCTTCTTGTTCAATACGATAAATTGTGGGCAAGTCTTTCTTAGTCATCGCCCTTACTTTCTTGAGGGCTGAACTTAGCTGCTTTTTGTACAGCTTGTTGTCCTCCCACAATTGTTTAAATGTGACATTAGCACTTGTAGACACCATATCTGCCACAATATCATACTATGGAACTCCTCCCAATTTCACCTACTTCACCTTTGTCTTTGGATCTGAAGTTTATGCTTGTTCAAATTGGACTTTGGGGTGCTTAAGGATAGTAATCGGAGTACGTATGTCCTTGACCCAATGATCATCGGGTTGCCCGACTTTGGCTTGGATCAAGTCTTTTACTTTGGACCTGATATCCGCCGGAAAAACTAGAGGTTATGTCTTTGTACTCTCCTCCAAACTCATCTCCTACGTGCGGAGTACTGCTTCCTTAATTTCTTTCTGCAAGGCTTTTACTTTAGCTTTTGCTAGGACCTTTTCGTCTTTAGCAAAAAGAATAGCTTTTATTCGGAGTCTCTTTGCTTTTCATGAAGACAAAGACATAGTACTCACTTCTTTGGGAGCTCAATTCTTCCTCCCTGTGCGGGTTTCTACCTTCAAGATTTTGAGGTCTGGCCATTCTCCTTCTGAAGCAGGACTCCCTTCTTGAGGTCTCTCTTCTTCAAGTGTGATACAATTTACATTCGTATCCCCCTGCGCTTGGAGCGCAACACACTCAGCGGGGGTCTGTACATACTTTACAGGGGGCTTTGGATTGGGTGGTTGCGGGCACTGATTTCCCGTGTGCCCCAATCCTTTACAATTTCCACAAAGGGGCACGTACCCAATTTGCCATCCTGGCTCCAAACAATTTGGAGACCAATGTCCCATCGAGCCACAATTGTAACAAGCACCCAGTGCAACATTTTGAGGTCTATTTTGGCCGCCCATCGGTGGTCTTTGTGAGGGAGCATTATTATTGTACTCTCTTAGTCCATACATGGGACCTTGATATGATGTGCTCGTCGGAGATTGTATCTCTTGGGTTTGGTATATAGCCTCTTCTTCCTCACTCTGGTCCCAACCAGGGACCCAATCAATTTGTTGCACTGGAAATGCAATGTGGGTCAAACAGTCCATATTAGCGTGGCCAGATTTACCACACGTAGTGCACCATACATTTGGTTGACCAAATGATGGGGGCTTTCTTTGGTCCTTAGCCCCAATCATCTGGATCTTGAAATCCATGAACTCTTTAATAAGAGTTTCCAGCTTCTGATCCGCCTTAGGTACATTCTTTGTTGGCGGTGTTACTGGCTTCTTTCCTCCACGTCTTCATATTCTTCGCGGCTTGGGTTTTTTGTTGGATTCTGAAGAAGAACTCAAAGATGTGGAGGATTCCTCCAAAGAAGGAGAGGTGTTGCGAGAAGCTCTTTGTCTAGGCTTCTTGCCCTTCTTCTCCTGATTTCTTTGGTTGCTGGACGAGTGAGAGTGAGCTGCCTCATATTGGGCAACATGTTTGAGGACTTTGTCTAGGGAAGTTACATTCCTCTCCCTGGCAAAGATTCAAATCTCTGGTGAAAGCCCTCCAGGAAACCAAGTAATGGCTTGGGCATTGGAATAACCCACCACATTGGATTGTTTCGGAACTTGGTTCAATAAGGCCATGAACCGCTCAGAATAATCTCTCAATTTTTCCTTCTTCCCTTGGTCCAAATCATTAAGTGCTGCAAAGACACTTGTATCATAATCCACTTCCCAAAATTGTTCCAGGAAGCCATTTTGTAAGTCTGCCTAGTTTGTTGGTGTGAACCCCTTTTGAGTTACATGGGTGTACCAGCTCCGAGCTTTCTTTCGGAGCAGACTTGGAAAAATCCACAGTCGATCCGCAAATTCATGTTCCTTGTTGGCAAAGGAAATGACTTCGAACTCCTTGATTAATTCATTAGGGTCTTTGTCTTGTTCTGTCCCCTTATACTTTTGATAGGCGTGTCGGGTCACAAGTAACGAAGTCATCATTTGATGCGGGAGAATCGACTGAGGTAAGTTTGAACTTGAGGGAACCAAAGAGCTGCTTGGTATGGACGCCATGTTGGCTGCCCAAGGGTTCCAATTAGTCAAATTCAAAGTGGGGTCTTCTTCGACAATTTCTTCTTCTCTGGTTGTGTCAACTTCAACCCGATTAGAAGATAGAGGTTCCACACCTTCCAAATGGTCCTCAAAATTCCTTTGGGACAACCAAGGGATCGTTCGTACAAGATGTTGACACTCTTCTTCTGTAAGTGTTTGTGTTGTCTTTTCATGAACAAACTTCTTAATGAATTTGACTTCCTTTACAACTTTGGAGGAAGTCGGCATACTAGGTCATAATGCATATGTCTACCTACTCGAGTCTTTCTTCTTCTTGGAAGATGGGGACAAAAAGTAGCCTTGCCACCCTCCTTCACATTTCTTTTGTTTGAGTTCTTGCAAAGCTTCTTGAACTTTGTGAAGAAGTTGAAAGTCCAACGCTTCTTGCTCAGTTTTGGCCAAAGTAGATTAGATCTCCAGATGTTCTTCTTCTTCATGATGCAACATTTGTCTTTGAACTCTCTCTTCCCATTGTTCTCTTGATGTAGACATTCATATTGCTTTGACGCCCAATTTTGAATTTGGCTTTGTATTCTTCCACTTCCGAGTTTTGTATCCTTGGCAGCGGCCCCAAAAATCATATGACAACCCAGAAAATATCACTTTTGCAGTAATTGGGTAAGTAAAGTTTGTTCCTACAAAGATACGATTCAGAATTGGTCAAATACAAAGTCAAACAGTAACTTGTAGTTCTTCTTGATTTCTTCTTTGATCTCTCAGGTAGAAACTACACCCAAAAGAGAGTAACAAGCTCACAATCTTGACAACTTGTCACAAATACACACACACATAATCACAACATAGCAAATTCTGTTCAAACAACTCTTGATTGTGATGATTCACATTCTCCTGAAGACGGCACTTCATTGCAAAGAATGATTTCACCTCAGAATTGTGTTCCACCCCTCCACTATAGGCACAACTTCCTCGATCAAAATTGCTTCACATCAACTTCGTGCTGCACTCACAAATGCAGAATACTACCAACACTACAATTCCTCTCAGATCTGTCAAGGCATTGCTCCAATGCACTTCACTCAGGATCAACACACAAAATGAAGATCAAGGCTGCAAAATCCAACATCCACATATACATTGATTTGCACTTTGAATTTCTCCACACACTCACAAACACAAACACAGAATTGACATTGGAATTAAGCTCAAGCGACAAGCACTTAAAACTAGCACTTTGCTTTATCTATCTTCAGAAATTTGAATACTAAACAACGTAGTACTGCAAATGTTCCCCTTAAATATTGAAGCAAACGGTAGTTCTTCCTACTGATGTACCGCTTCCTAACATCTCTTCCTACCTACAGATACAAACTGACAAACCACCTCTTCATATGTACCTCTTCCTATCTCAAGATTGTTACTTACCCCGATCCGATGTCTACCTCATCATCGGCTTTCAAACCCAATGATCTTCCTAGTACTTCTCCTTCTTCCGGTATATTTACAACTACTAATTCCTGCACTACTTCTACTACTTCCACACTAGGAACTACAATTAAGCTCATGGGTAATCCATCTACTTCCTTATCTCCTGACCCACTCTTCTCTAATGTGTCAAATAACAAGTCCGATGACACCTGTATACTGATGTTTGCAACATCAAACTTCTTCTCCCTTGTCACACTACTCCTAATTTTCTCTCACTTTGAATTGACTAAATCTAATTTGAGACTAACGTTGTCCTCTACTTCTAACATCTTCCGATCTACTCTCTCCCTCAATCGGATCAGCAAAATAGTCATATCTACATCTTTAACTCTCCTCTTCTAAGTTTCCTATACAAGCAACTTGAGCTCATGCAAAAGTGCTTCTTCTAATCTCCCTTCAGCCTCAATGCAGAGCATAGCTCTCAATTTTCCTGCTACATCTCCCACTGATTCCAACTCATACCCTTGTGATCGCTTTGCCTTCAGCTCTTCACAATACATCTTCAGCTCCTCTTCGTACTCAACAGCCAGCATCTTCTTCTCCTCCGCATACTGTTAACTTTGTAGCTCCGCACTTTGCACTAGCTCACACAATCTTTCTTCTTCTTCATGTCTGACTGCTAACTCTCTCTGCCATGCTTGATCCTTCCTAGCTGCACTCTTCTTCAAGCTGTCCAACTCCTGCTACATCATCACTACCGTCACCTTCAAATGAATATTCTCGATGCGCACATCTTCAAGTTCCTCCTTTATTTTGCTCAGCAACATTGCCTGCTCTTTCAATTCCCCTACTTGCTTCTGCAGTTCTTTCCTTCTTGACTCGCATCTCTCTTGTAACATCTCGAAAGTCTTCTTCTTCAAGACTTCATCCCTCTGAAGTTCTTCAATTTCTTCATTTCTTCGGACTTCTTGCTCGTGCAACCCCTTCACTTCACTCAATAGATGCTTCACCACCTGCAGCTCATTCATCACCTTTCTATGATCTTTGGGAATTACTTTCTGATGCTCCCTCAGTAGTTCCAGCACTGGTGTGACAACCTTTGTTAGATATAGTATCCCACTGAAGTTCTCTTCATCTTTGTTGCTATCTTTGTCTTTGTACTTTGGCTCCTCCATCGGCTCCTTTTGCCGAAGTCATGATCTTTATATCTTAGAGACACCGCTTCTGAACTCTCTTTTCCTTACCCATTGATCTCGGCCCCTAGGATATTCCTTCTTTTCCTCTGGTCTCTGCTTGTCTACCACTAGGGCTACACAATGACTTGTTGTTCTAGGTACTCTGTCAATCATCGCATGACAAGCTTCACTGACTCCAACCGCTTGCTGAACCTTAGGGTCCCCCTCACTCTCACTTCCAGACTCCTCACTTTGTAAGGTGAGTTCATCCTTTGCTCATTCCTCTCCTTGCGACTTTGTTTCTTTTTCAGACTCTGATTCCGATGATGCTTCTCTCACCATCTTCTTACTCTGCACAACTAGTCTTCAAGTCTTCCTTTGAGCTGGAGGTGACTTTGCTTCTTTGGGGTTTACTACGCTTCTCCTTCTTTGGACTTGTGACTTCTTCCATCTTCCATTGTCCCATCTTCAAGAAGTGATCATCATTGGCTCGCAGGTGTGTCATATATGACACACTTGCAAGCTCTTCTTCATCTGCTTCCCGACTTAAATCAGGATGGAAATGTGACACCATGCAATGCCTCTCCTCCACTATTAGCAAATTCAACCCGAAGTAGAAATGTGCTGCAAATGGTGCAAAATAATGTGGAGGCAAACATGTCGTCCAATTGATCACCATCTACCTCATTTGGTGGTGAAAACACTTCGCCCAATTTACCTTTACCCCTGCAAACATTTGGTGGAAGAAGACCGCTTGCTGCATGTTCACATAAGTTGTTCATTCTGGCTTGAACATGGCCATAATTGCCCCCACGATACTTCTTCTAATTGGATCCCGATAGGACTCCACCTTGTGGCCATTTGTGGTTCTCGGAGGAAAGAAAGAATTTCGGATTTCTGCCATCTCTTCTCTAGCATCACACTTCCGATAGAAGGTGATCCCCGTCAGCTCTCTTGCTTCCTTCCCCAACACTAACCTCCAATCCGACTCAGTCCATCGAGCCGGACTCCCTCTCTTCCCTTCGATTTTGGGGCCCTCTTCACAATTACTGGTAGCTATCTCTGCCATCACTCATGGGAAACTAAAATTCTAGTTCCATGCTAAAAACGTAATACAAAGTCTTTTCAAGACCTTAATTTTGGCTACCACTTCTAACCTACAAATTGTGAAACTTCAAACCGCCATAACATTTGTGACCTTCTTGCCATGATCTACTCTCTCATTCTTTGGCATTGAAAGACTATGCCTTCTCCTGGACGAGGCACTCTAACCCCTTTTTGATTTTGGAAAATTGCACTCTCAATTGGCTTTCGGACACGCATTACTACAAGATGACTACACAAAGGAATTGGAAATTTACTTGGCATTTTCAACTTGTCCTTGCACAATTGCAATTTTATATTACCTCAAATTGTAGTCATTCTTCAGTCAACTTCAAATTCGACTTCCCCTCTTCTGTGTGTTGCTGTCCTGTCACTGTCAAGACATGCTTCTTCTGCCTCCACCATTTCTTGAAGTGTACTTTCTTTCCACGTACCAAGGTTAATAGACGGTCTTTGTATCACCTGCGCTTTCCGACCCGAAGATGATGCTCTTTGGACTTTTTACGTTGTACCTCTCTTTTGAGTTTCTCCATCATCAAATTGATCTCACCTTCTTCAGATTTCCTCCGAAGTCGCTTCCGTCCATCACTTCTTCTGCAATTTGGCTTTCCGTGCTTACTTCTTCCCTTAAATGCTAATAAACAGAAAAAAAAAAAAGAATGTAGGCACCACAACACTTCTCCTCAATCTTCTTCCTATCTAAAACTCCAACTTTGGCTCGGCTTCCAAAGTTTCTTCTATCTCCATGCTTGGCAATTTTGGACACAAAATGTCTCCTCCTCCCATGCAATCACTCGTTGCATGGAACTTTCATTCTTTGGTATCTACATCATCTTTGCCCCATTGTTGAACTTCTGCTTCATCTTCACTCCCACTGCTTGACCCTTTGCTTTGCAACATAAGCTCTAGTTCTTCTTCTTCTCCTCAATCTTTTGACTTGTACTTAGCTTTGCCTTTTGACTCTTTTAATCCCAACAACTCATCAATTACCACAATGTCTTGCCTTGAGTTCACCTTCCTTATTTTCTTCGGCTGGACCGGCAACATGCTTTCCTCAAGATGACTTCTCTTCCTCATCTTTGGGATCTTCACGGCTACCATGTGTTGCCCCATTCTTGCATAATGCTCATCACTACTTCAGATGTGTCGGATATATTGTTGTCCCTTCTCATCCATAGCTTTTTGTAGATCTGGATAAAAGTGAGACACCATCTTCCTTTGCTCAGTCTCCTTCATCAAGTTCAACCCAAAGTAAAAATGTGCAGCAAAAGGCACCAAGTAGTAGGGAGCATCTTGATCTATTTGACACCACACCATCTACCTCATTCTTTGGCGAAAACACTTTGCCCAATTCACTAGCACTCTTGCAAACATCTAATGAAAGAACACCACCTGGTGCTTCATCATGTATGTAGTGCAATCAGGTTTAAACAATGTCATCATTGCCCCAATGATACATTGCCTGACTGGGGCCCAATAGGTATCAACTTTGTACTCATTCTTTGTGCATAGCGCAATGAAAAGATTTTAAATTTCATTTGCCTCCTCCGTAGGCTCTCCCTTCCTAAGGAACGTAGCCCTAACTTCCTCACTGGCCTTGCTTCCCAGCACCAATCTCCAATCCTACTCTGTCCATTTAGCAAGATTTCCTTGCTTCTCTTCATTCTTAAGTCCTTCCTCACAATCACTTGAAGCTACTTCTATCATGAACCTTGGAAAACTCAAGTCCAGTTCCATGCCAAAAAAGTGATCCACAGTCTATTCAATACTTTGATCATGGCTATCATATCTAACCTTTGAATAACCAGATTTCTTACAGCAAGTGAAGGACTCTTCTTCTCACCCTTCTTTGGCATTGTGTGATCTCTAACACGTGGTAGCTGAAAGATAATTCTATCGTCTCCTAGTCTCAAGATCCTAACGTCTTCAGAATTGTTAAACATCAAACTATCAATTGGCTTTGCTACAAGCACTCCTTCAAGTCAACTACTTAGTGGCTTAGGATACTTGTGTGACATTTCAAAATCCTCTCGATGAAGTCTTGATTTTATAATTCTTTGTTGATTGGTCATTCTTTTATCTCTCTTCATTGAAACTCACCATTTTTGCATGAGTTCATCTTTGCATTATCAAGGTTAGTCATTTGCACATTAGCCACAATTTTCTTACCTCTCCTTTCTACATTGACACATCCAAAGGGAAGTAGTTATGCCATCTTTGCATTGGGTTGATCAGCTTGAGGTGAAGTTCCCTTACTTTGGATTTCTCTATGCCAAGTCTGATCAAAGTCCTTTGGTTCTGACATGAAGTCAATTTACTTCAGTTTTCAATCCAAAGACACAATTCATCTTCTTTCAACACCATTTGGGTTCAATACAAATTCTTTTGTACACTTCTTCTTCAAAATAGAACAAAAAAAAATGTGGTACCATAATGATGTATCGGAATGAATTGGAAGTGGAACAAAGTAAGAAGAAGGTAGTTCCGAGTGTGGAGTCAGATGCAATCGGAGCAGTTGTGAAGGAGTTGAAAGTGATGTTGAGTACAGAAGCTGAAGGGAAATTAGAAGAGGTGAGACTGTATGAGTCAAAGCTGATTGTGCAGGAAACTCTAAAGAGGAAGGCAAAGGATGTAGATATGAACAATTTGATGATTTGCTTGAGAGATAGAGTAGATAGGAAGATGTTAGATGTAGAAGACAATGTCTGTCTCAGATTAGATTATGTTAGATCAGATTTAGACAGACTTTGTAGTGAGATGAAGATGAATATAAAGTCCAAAGTTGTAGACATAGGAGTGAAAGTGTCTTTGGGTGTGTTACCTAAGATGTTATAAGAATGGGTTGCAAGATAAAGAAATAGATAGGTTACCCATGTCTACAATTGTAGTTTAGAGTGAATAGATAGTAGAAATAGAAGATGTAGGAGTAGTATTAGAGAGACCCAAAGAGGGGGCAGTGATAGGAGTAACATTGGGTTTGGAAGCCAAAGTCAAGGTTGACATAAGATCGGATAATAAATAGATTTGAGATATCTAAAGAGGTAAATATGAAGAAGTGTTTGTCATTTGGATCTAGAGGTTGGTAAAGTTGTTGTAGAACAAAATTTTTTTAGTTAATTATTGAAGTGCTCTACCTATTTAAACGAAGCATTTGTAGTGTGTTGTTGTTTAGTATTTGTATTTTTGAAGTAGAGTAAAGCAAAGTGTTGTAGCTCAGTGCTTATCATTGCAGCTTAATTTTGAGTATCAATCATGTTTGTGTGTTTGTGAGTGTTTGGAGAATTAAAAAGTACAAATCAATGTTTGTTGGATGTTGGATTCCACAATTCTGATTTCATTTTGTGTGTTTGATCCTGAGTAGATAGCAATCAAAGCAATGCCTTGACAAATCTATGAGGACTTGTAGTGTTGGTAGCATTTTCATTGGTGAGCATAGTACGGGGTTGATGCAAAGCAATTTCAATCAAGGAAGTTGTGCCTTTAGTGGAGGGGTGGAACACAATTCTGGGGTGAAGTTATTTTGTAGTGAAGTAGCCTTCTCTAAAAGAGAGTGTCAATATCTTCTTCATACTATTCCTTGACTTGTTTGAAGGGATCTAAAAGAGCCAACCAAAGATATTGAACCTCTATCTTTGACTTGGGTTGAAGTCAATGTCAACTTCAACCATTTATACCTTGGGAACCACTTCAACCAGCCAATACCTTGGGTCCATCAAGCCCCACTTTACCACAACTTGTTTTTTAGAGTTTTAGAATGACTTTGCTAACTATTAACCATCATGCCTATCCGTACCCTTGTAGAGTACAAGAATACGGAGCAAGATGAAGATCTTGACAAATTAATTAAAGAATTTGAAGTCATCTCCTTTGCCAATGACTCTGCTGACAAACTGCAAATTTTCCCAAGTCTGCTCTAAAAGAAAGCTTAGAGCTGGTACACTCACATAACCCAGAAGGGGTTCAGTCCAGCGGACTGGGAAGTTGATTATGATACGAGTTGATTATGATACGAGTGTCTTTGTGGCACTCAATGATTTGGACATAAGGAAGAAGGAGAAGTTGAGAGACTACTCTGGGCGGTTAATGGCTCTATTGAACCAAGTTTATGAAGCAATCCGGTGTGGTGGATTACTCCGATGTCCAAGCCATCACCTGGTTCCTTAGAGGATTGTCACCAAAGATTTGCATCTTTGCTAGGGAGAGGAATGTAGCTTCTCTACATAAAGGTACTCAAATATGTCATCCAATAAGAGGCAACTTACTCTCATTTTTCCAAAAACCAAAGAAATCTGGAGAAGAAAGGCAAGAAGCCGAAACAAAGAGCTTCTTGTAGTACATATACTTCTTTAGAGGAATCCTCCACATCTTCTAGTTCTTCTTTAGAATTGAAAGAAGATTCAAAGCCAAAAAGAATACAAAGGCGGGGAGGAAAGAAACCATTGACACCCATAGTGAAAATTGTAAATAAGACTAACAATAAGCTAGAGACACTTATAAAAGAGTTTTTGGATTTAAGATCCAAATGATTGGGGCAAAGGACCAAAGTAAGCTTCATTTATTTGGCCAACCAAATGTATGGTGCGCTATGTGTGGCAAATCAGGCCATGTCAACATGGAGTGTATGATCCACAATGCATTTCTAATGCATTTCTAATGCAACAAATTGATTGGGTTCTAGGATGGGACCAAAGTGAGGAAGAGGAGGCAATGTACCAGATCTAAGTGGTATAGCCTCAGGCAAGCACATTGTATCAAGGTCTAGGGTATGGATCAATGGAGTACAAAAACAATGCTCCCCAACAAAGACCACCAATAAGCGGCCAAAATAGGCCTCAGAATGTTGCATCGGGGGCATGTAATAATTGTGGCTCTATGGGCCATTGGTCTCCAAATTGCCTTGAGTTGAGGTGTCAATTTGGGTATATTTCATTGTGTGCAAATTTAAAGGATTGGGCCACACTAAAATCAATGCTCATAGCCACCTAACCCAAAGCTACCAGTGAAGTATGTATAGACCCTAGTTGAGCATGTTGCACTTTGTTAGGGCAGGAGGGGAGAGCGTGCAGAAGTGGAGGGGAAAGCAATAAAGGAAGCAATTCTTTCTACGAAGGAAGAGAAGATTATAACAAAAGCCAAAGCCATGGTCTTGCACAACAAAATTCAAGAGGCAATACAAAGAACTCTAGAGATGAGTTTGGAGGAAGATATGAAAATGAAACCTCTAGTTTTTCTGGCTGACATCAGATAAGTCGAGGATCTGATCCAAGCCAAGGTGGGCAAACTTGAAGAACCTCAGGCCAAGACCCTTGGTACTCTGGTTACCATCATGAAGCACCTTAAAGTCCAATTTGAATGAGGAGAGACTTCAAACCAAAGACAAAGATGAAGAAGGTGAAGTTGAGGAGAGTACCCCAATACAATGTTGTGGTAGATTTGGCATCCACAAAGGTGAATGTCACATTCAAGCAATTATGTGAGGACAACAAGCTATACAAGAAATAGCTAAGTTTGGCCCTTAAGAAAGTAAGAGTGATAACAAAGAAAGACTTGCCAACAATCTATTGTATTGAACAAGAGGATTTGGGATCTCCCAAAGTAGATGTAGAGATCACGGGTTACATGATCACATTGATACCCATTGATTTGGGTTTGGTGTGAATGACATGATCAAGGACACCACAAACTGGCTAAGGAACCATAGGTTTGAGCCAACACCCTAGACCAAGAGATGGCCTTGCAGACCAGACCAAGAGATGGCCTTTGGGCATGCTATCAAACATACCTATGATCTGGAGGGGTGCCCTTCAAGTTTAATTACATTGTGCTGAGACCAGTGACCAAATTGGTTCTCCACATCAGGGAAACAACTTTGTTGGAAGACAAAGATGAATCCAAATATTCATCATCTTTGCCTTCCAAAGATTCTAAAGACAAAGTCCAAGTTAATTACTTGGAGTGTGTGGTACACACATTTTTCAGTTTGGACGAGTTTTGAAGTACCTTGCTGAAACCAAATTGAAACCAAATGGAGAAGAAACGAGAGGAAATTTGTATTCTGATCAAGCCCAAAGAAGTCTACTTTGTGTCAAATGAAGACGGACTCAGCCCGGATTGAAAGAAGGTAGACCCAAAGGAGGAATGGAAGTGACAGGTCAAGATTCTTGCGGGGGCTATATCTCAATTTTCACAAGTCCAAATCAAGCATGATATACCTCGTTGGAAGCGCTCGTTCAAGGCTTTCTGTTGCCATCAATATCGCAAAGTTTGGAGGTTTTTAGAAGAAGTTACAAGTATTTGAAGTTCGGGGAGTAATTTTACAAAGTAGTTAAGTGTCTTTGGGTTGGCGTCTTCGGACTTTGGACTTCAGACTTCGGTCTTCGGACTTCAGGTTTACACAACTTTGGGTTAGAAGCTTCTTTGCCCTCAAGACAAAGATTACTATATCTGAGATAGTCGGACCTCGGAGTACAACAAAGGTGACTTCCAGAATCTTGCCAGAGGCATTAGAGAGAATTAAGATAGAGAAAGAATAAATAGTTAGGATACCCATGACTTCAATTTCAATTCCGATTGAAGATGGAACAAGAATTGAAGGAGAAGTAGCAGTATTGAATAAACCCGAAGTGCAAGATCAGATTGTAAGTGTCTTCGTGTCAGTAACATGAGTGATTAGGGGAAAGTGGGTTACAAATTGAAGGCGTAGATAGTGTACCCATGCTTTCAATTACAATTTGTGATGAGGATATAGTAGAATTAGCAAAGGAATTGATTGTAATTAGATCCAATGTTGCAAAAATAGGAATTCAAGTGTCATCGGACTTGATGATTGACACATTAGAGAAGAGTGGGTCAGGAGATAATGAGTTAGATAAGTCACTCCCTAGTGCAATTGTTGTTTCTAGTAAAGAAATAGCAGAAATAGTGAAGGATTTGGTAGATGTAGATATACCTGAAGAAGGAGAAGTACTAGGAAGATCATCGGGTTTGGAAGCCGATGATGAGGTAGACATCGGATCGGGATAAAAGTCAATTTTGAGATAGGAAGAGGCAGATATGAAGAGATAGATTGTCACTTGGGATCTGTAGGTAGGAAAAGATGTTAGGAAGCGGTGCCTAGGTAGGCAAGTCTGCCATTTGCTTCAGTATTTAAGTGGAGCATTCATAGTACGATGTTATTCAGTATTCATATTTCTGAAGATAGATAAAGCGAAGTGTTGTTCTCAGTACTCGTCGCTTAAGCTTAATTCCAATTGTCAATTTTGTGTTTGTGTTTGTGAGTGTGTGGAGAATTCCAAAGAGCAAGTCAATGTGTTTGTGGATGTTGGAATCTGCAGCCTTGATCTTCATTCTGTGTGTTTGATCCTGAGTGAAGTGCATCGGAGCAATGCCTTGACAGGTCTGAGAGGAATTGTAGTGTTGGTAGTATTCAGCATTGGTGAGTGCAGCACGAAGTTGACGTGAAGCAATTTTGATCAAGGAAGTTGTGCCTTCAGTGGAGGGGTGGAACACAATTCCAAGAAATCGGTCTTCGCAGTGAAGTGCCGTCTTCGGGAGAATTTGAATCATCACAATCAAGAGTTGTTTGGACAGAATTTGCTATGTTGTGATTATGTGTGTGTGTATTCGTGACAAGTTGTCAAGATTGTGAGCTTGTTACTCTCTTCTGGGTGTAGTTTCTACCTGAGAGATTAAAGAAGCAATCAAGAAGAACTGAGATTGTGACTTTTGACTTTGTATTTGACCAATTCTAGATAGTATCCCTGCGGGAACTAACTTTACTTACCCGATTACCGCAAAAAGTGATATTTGCCGGGTTGTCACAAAGTGCTACAAGGTAGAGATCAAAGACAAAGACCCATATGACATCACCTTGGGTGAAAATAATTTGGAGGAAGAGGGTCCCTATAGTTTGACTCAAGTTGGGCCAAGTCAGTCACATTAAAGGAGTCATCAACCTTGATGTCTATCAAGATGTTGTCTTGTTTGAAGGTAAAATTTTGAAAATCTCGAAGACAATCACTTTGGAGGAGTTTGCAAGATACATTTTCCTATTTATAGAATACTAGGATGCATTCACCTGGTCTATTGATCAAATTTTGGGTATTCCACATCAATTTGGAGAACATTGGATTGATCTTGATAAAGGTGCAATTTCAGTATGTCAGTAATAGTATCGACTGAACCTAAAGTACTTGCTCTTGGTGAAAGATGAAATTGACAAGTAATTAAGGGCCAATACAAAATTTCTTGTCTTGAGCAATGAGTGGGTTTCCCCCATTTTCGTTGTTCCAAAGTAGAAGGCAAGATTCATGTGTGCCAAGATTTCCAGAAATTGAATGCAATCATGAGGAAGGATCATCATCCCTTACCTTTTACCAATACAAGTAGTTGGTCATCCTTGCTATAGCTCTCTTGATGTTTTTTCAAGGCTCTAGATTTATAATCAAGGATCCACTTGAGAGGAAGAAAAGGGCAAAACCACATTCACCACCAATTGGGGCACTTTTTCTTACAATCAAATGCCCTTTGGGTTGTGTAATGCTCTCCTTACTTTCCAACAAGATGATGAATGCAATCTTCAAAGACTTTTGTGCAATTTGTGAAAGTCTTCATTGTGTATTTTTTTGTGTTTGGGCAAAGAGAATTACATTTAGATTTGCCAAACTTTTGAAAGGTATTGATTGGCCGCATTGTCATTTACACCCAAAGAAATGCTTCTTCACAATGAAGGAAGGTATTCTTTTGGGGCATTGGGTCTCAAGCTGAGGTATTGAAGTTGATGTCAAGAAGGTGAAAGTCATCTCATCTTTGGAGTCCCCTAAAAACATTGGAAGCTGAGGGCCTTCTTGGGACATGTCTGATACTATAGACACTTTGAATCAAACTATTTGGTCCCCTAACAAAGCTTTGAAGAAGTCCAAAGACTACTTGTGGGAAGAAGAACAAGAAGAAGTTTTCTAGGTGTTGAAGAAGAAATTGATTGAAGCACCAATTATGAGGTCCAAATTGGGATGTCCTTTTTCATGTGTATGTGGACACATTGTCCATGTCAATTGGAATTGTCTTAAGTAAGAAGGACAAGAAGAAGAAAGAATACCTGATTTACTATGCCAACTGACAACTTTCAATTGCGAAAAGAATTATTAAATGATTGAAAGAGAAGCACTCGGTATGGTGTATGCCTACAAGAAGTTTTGCTACTATTTGTTGAGATATGAGTTTTTCTTTTTTTGTGGACCATTATGCTTTGCAACATCTGGTCAAGAAGGCAGATTTGTCTAGGCAAATTGCAAGATAGATCTTGTTGTTACAATAATTCACATACATTGTACAAGTAACGAAGAGAGCTTTGCATTCAAATGTGGATTTCCTATCCAGGTTGGAAACTCAAGACCAAGACTTGGAAGTAGATGATTGGTTTTGTGATGAAGAGCTATATCATTTAATGGCAATGCAAAGTACAAGGTATGCAGCAGAATATCACTATCCACATACTTGCTATTGTCTTGAAGTACTAGACCTAGAGCAGAGGGCAGTTTTCCTTAGAAGATAGGACCATACCAACTAAGACACAACATTTTAATTAAAATGGGCAAAGACAAAGTACTTTGGAGATGTTGGGAGGCATATGAAGTTAGAGGAGTAATTGAGTCCTTACACTCAAAAGCATTGGGAAGATACTATAAAGAAGATTGTAAAATGCCTTGAAGAATACTATAAAGAAGATTCTTTCATCAAGGTATTGGTTGCCTATGATGTAAAAGGACACTTATGCCTATATCTGAAGTTGTGATGCTTGTCAAAGAACAAAAAAGCCGACGGCTACTTCCTAGTGGCCTTTGAGACCAATTTTTCTATTGGTCCCATTCAAGAAATGAGGAATTGATTCTATGGGTCCAATTCATCTTGTGACCCAATCCACAAGGAAGATATACATCCTAGTATGCATTGATATGCATACTAGGTTGGTTGAGGTGGTTGAGGTTGAGGCAACTCAAAGAGATGATGCAGAAATAGTCATAGAATTTTTCTTCCAAGCCATCATTTCATGTTACATATGTCCTCTAGAATTGGTCAGTGATTGGGGGACCCAGTTTTGAACTCCATGGTGGAACCATTAACCAAGTACTTCTATATTAAACATCAAAAGATGACTCCTTACAATCCAAAAGCAAATGGCCTAACAGAGAAAGAAAATGGATTTTGTGCAAAATTTTGAACAAGTTGACGGTCAATTCTGCCTATGATTGGGACACAAAGTTACCTACAAATTTGTGGGCATATCAAATGACTGAAAATATTACAACCAAACAACCTCCATATTTCTTAACATATAGCTTGCATCCATACTACCTATTGAATTTGAAGTACCATCATATTGGATCCTTTGTGAATTGTTAGAGGAAGAAAGTCAGGATCTTTGGATCCATCAACGGATGTGGTTAGAAGAGAAAAGAGATTATGTAATGCAAACCACAAAGGAAGTACAAGAGCAATGGAAGTCAGGCACAATAAGAAAATTAAGCTTGTTGCTATTTAGGAGGGCAATTTGGTGTTGTTATATGACAATCACCAAATATTTTTCTAGGCAAGTTGCACTTAAGGTGGATGGGCTTATTCCATATAAAGCACATCTATGCCAATGGCTCTATTCAACTTGCAGACCTGGATGGCAATCCATTTGGGACCCGAGTTAATGGGTGGAGAGTTTGAAAATATTGGACCATGGACCCGGACTTGTATAAAGAAGCCAAAGCTTATGTTTGTGGGGATGCTCACATTTGAAGGAGGAGGTATGTAGTATCCACATTTTATTTTATTTTAGATTTAAAGAAGAACTATGTTGGTAAAGCCAAAGAAGGGCTAAATGGGAAAGAATCAAGAAGAATTGTGTGTTTTGGTGTAAACTTGAAGTCACCCTCGGATCAAAGCCTTGGCTCGGCCATCAATACTTCCTCTTCTTCAATCAGTAACTCTGCCACAGTCCTTTCTTCTACCCCCTGCTGCTCAATGTCTTCTTATAGGGAAATTACCTTCCCATGATCTTTTTGCACCTCAGCTTCATCTTCACTCTCCTCACTGGATTCTTCACTTTCTAGGGTTAATTCTACTTCTTCTTCCTCCAACCCCTTTGATGGAGACTCTACTTTGCCTTCCAATTTGACCTCCTCTTCTAGTGCAATCTTTTGGATTTTCTTTCTCTCCCTCTGCCCACTTCTTCTTGATTTTTAGGGCTGCACTGGTGAGCTCTCCACCTTAGGTCAACTTCTCTTCTTGTTTCTTGGCAGAGGTACAAAAATCCTTCTATCTTGTCCCATTCTTGCATAGTGGTTGTCATTGCTTCTCAACTGCCTAATATACTATAACTCCTTTTCATTGGCTTCTTGATGTAGATCGGGATGGAAGTGAGATATCACCTTCTTCTTCTCATTGCTACTTAGCAAATTCAACTTGAGGTAGAAATGCACTACAAAAGGAACAAAATAGTGTGATGGTGTCAAACTCCTCCAATTCAGCACCATCTGCTATGTTTGTTGATAGAAACACTTCACCCAATTGATCGGCTCTCCTGCAAACATTTTATGAAATAACACCACCTGCTGCTTCATAACATAGGTAGTGTGCTTGGATTTAAAGAAGGCCATCATCGCACTAACAATACTCCTCCACACCTAGCCCCGATAAGTCTCCACCTTGTACCCATTCTTTGTACACTTTGGGGTAGAACAAATTTCTGATCTCTTGGGTTTCTTCTGCAACTTCTCCTTTCCCCAAGAATGTGGCCCCATGCTCTTCCCCACTCTTTCTGCCTAACACCAATCTCCATTCTGACTCTGTCCATTGAGCTAGATTGCCTCTCTTCCCTATTGTCGCCTGCCCATCTACACACTTACTGGCCATGATCTCTACCATGAAATTGGAAAAACTTAGGTTCCAATTCCATGCAAGGAAAGTAATACAAAGTTTACTGAGAACTTCAATGCGAGCCATTATGTCTAACCTCCTAATCACTAGGTTCCTCATTCCCAGTGTAGGGCACTTCTTGATTTCCTTCATTCTATTCTCTTTCATGATATGCTTCTCCAAGACAATTCTCCCATCCCCTAGCAACTCTAAATCCCTATGGATTCCTCAAAACTTCACTCACTACCTCTCCTCTTCCTTGGTCTCCCTCAAGACAACTTCACAAAGGCAAAGGAAAGTCACTTGTCATTTCATCTCTTTCTTGATTCAAAATGTGACTTTATAGTCCGATGTTTCTTAGTAATTCTTTGAATGCTTGTCCATAGAGGAATCACACCTTCTGCATGCGCTTCTCCTGTCATTGTCAAATTTCTCTTGCTCATGCCTTAGCCATTTTTGTGTGCAATACAATCTTGAATGTCCAACCCAAAGGAAATCTATTACATTGTCTTTGCATCGGGTTGATCACCCGAAGGTGAAGTCTCCTTACTTTGGGTTGAACTCTGACAGATCTGATCCCGAGTACTTCATGTCAAATACAAAGTAACTTTACTTTGAGTTACAAACCAAAGACCCAATTCTTCTCCCTCCCATGCCATTTGGGTTCAATATGACTCATCTATACACTTCTTCAAAATAGAACAAAAACTAAAAAAAATGAAAAATCTGAGTACCACACCCACTTACTTGGGTGGCAAAAGGGTTGCCTTCCCAATCTACAAGTTGAATAGAGCCATTATCATAAATGTGGATAACATGATAGTGCCCCATCCACCTTAAGTGCAGCTTGCCAGAAAATAATATTTGGTGATTGTCATACAACAAGACAAAATCTCCCTCCCAAAGAGCAATAGGCTTTATTTGCTTATCATGCCTGCTTTCCACTAACCTTGTTTCTCTTTTGTGGTTTTCATTGCATCATCTCTTTTCTCTTCTATGGTACCTAATTTTTTTTGTTTTTATTGAGTTTACAGAAGAAGTGCATTGTTACAGCCAAAGGAAGGCTAAATAGGGAAGAAATAAGAAGAATCATGTGTTTGGCATAAACCCAAAGTCAACCTCAAAGTCAAAAGGACTCAGGTTGTATGGACGGAAGTATGGACCCAAAGTCAGAGGACTTTGTATGAGGATGCACAACCTGATCCAAAGAACCTATAACAACTTTTCCTTGGGTCTTGCCAATCAAGAAAGTAGGGTAAAGAAAGCAACTACCTGGAGATCAAGATGACATTGAGAGTGACAAAAAATAGACACACAAAACTGGCATTTCAATTGAAGATTTACTAAAGAATGACCAATAAGCAAAAGACTATAAGATTGATACTTTGTCAAGGAAGTTCTTAAATGTCATGATGTCATCTTATGCCTCTCAATAGTTGTCCCAAAGGAGTTAGGATCTTGGATTTTGGGGTGGTTTTGATCTTTCAAATACCAAGAGTGATGAAGCACATAATGGCTCCAAAGGGACATAAAAAGAATGTGACAAAGGGACTTGCAATTTGTTGCTTAGATGTATTGCAAGGATTAAAGTCTTGAGTAGAGTTTGTATCACCTTTTTGGCATGGAATTGGAATTTGAGCTTTCTAGGATTCATGGCAAAAATTGCTGCTAGCAATTGCAAGGATGGACCTAAAACAAAAGAGAAGAGAGGAAATCTTGTTGGATGGACTAAGTCCAATTGGAGATTAGTCTTGAGGAGAGAAGAAAGGGAAGTAGGAGGAGTCACCTTATATTGGAATTGTAAATATATTGTGATTCTTCAAAAGAAACCGCCAAGGTGAAGAATTTGTTTAGTGCACCTCGAACCAAGAATGGATACAAGGTGGATAGTTATAGAGACCCAATACAAGGGGGGATAGTCAGTGCATTTCTGGCCATGTTTAAGATAGACCAAATTACCTATGTAATGATGCAACAAGTGGTGTTCTTTCACCAAATGTTTGCAAGAGAGGCGGTAGATTGAGCAAAGTGCTTGCACCAACGCTTAGGGTAGATGATTACCAATTGGAGAATGGATATGACGCCCCATTACTTCCTAGCATTTGTAGCCCACTTCTACTTTGAATTAAACTTACTTAGCTTGGAGAAGAGAGGGAGGATGGTGTCCCACTTTCACCCTGATTTACAAAGAGAAGCGGATGGAGATTAGCAATACTACATCAAGCAGGTCCATGAAGGCAATGCCTCTACCTCAAGAGCAAGAAGGAGAAGATAATGTCAGTGGACATCCCTAGGCCAAGAAAGAGAAGTAGACCCAAAGAAAAATACCAATGATATAGCCACAAAAGGCAAGAAGGTTGAATCCAAAGCCATCGTTGGTAGTAGTGAAGGACCTATTGTCAAAGGAAGAATCAAAAGGAGAAACCAAGTCAAAGTGTAAGGACTTGTAGGTAGAAGAAGAGCTCACTTTATAAAGGGAGAGTCCAGCAGTGAGAGTGAGGGAGAACCCAAAGTTCAGCAATCAGGGGAAGAGATTGTTGGAGAAGAAGAATGGGAGTTCCATGTGGCAATCTACCGCATGGAAGGAAGAGACAAGCCTTACTTGGAGTTACCTGCAGTAGAGTTGGAAGATGAGTGAGAAGGAGAGATTGCCTAGGCATTTCCAAGGGCAGCAAGATTGAAGAAAAGTGTTGTGGCAATCTACCGCATGGAAGGAAGAGACAAGCCTTACTTGGAGTTACCTGCAGTAGAGTTGGAAGATGAGTGAGAAGGAGAGATTGCCTAGGCATTTCCAAGGGCAGCAAGATTGAAGAAAAGTGTTGTGGCAACCCAAAAAAAATCACTTTTGCGGTAATTAGGTAAGTAAACTTTGTTCCCGTAGAGATACAATTAAAAAATGTTCAAATACAAAGCAAATAGTAACAATGTAGTTCTTCTTGAGTTCTTTTTAATCTCTCAAGTAGAGACTACACCCAAAATAGATTAACATGCACTACTTTGTAGTCTCGTCACAACATTTTGTCACCCATAATCATAAATCATTCAATTATTTCCAAACAAACTCAATTGTGATGATTCAGTTCTTCCTAAAAATGGCTACTTCATTGTAAAACAACTTTGCCTTAGAGTTTTATTCCACCCCTCCACTGATGGCACAACTTCCTTGATCAAAATTGCTTCACATCAACTCAACACAAGTATTTTGCACTCACAAATGCAGAATACTACCAACACTACAATTCCTCTCAGATCTATCAAGGCATTTTTTGATTGCAATTCACTTAGGATCAAACACATAGAATGAAGATCAAGGCTATGGAATCCAACATCCAATTAGCACACTAACTTGCACTTCAAAATTCTCCACACATTCACAAACACAATCATAGGATTGATACTCAGAATTAAGCTCAAGTGACAAGCACTGAATTCAGCACTTTGCTTTATCTATTCTCAAGAATATGAACACAAAACAACAATAGATTACAAATGCCTACTTTAAATAGTAGAGCAATTGTTAGTTACTAACAAGTATACCATTCTACAACAACTTTACCAACCTACAGATCCGAAATGACAATGCTTCTCTTCATATCTGCCTCTTCATATCTCAAATCTATTACTTATCCGATCCAATGTCAACCTCAACTTTGGCTTCTAAACTTGAGGTTCCTTTGAGTATTTCTCCTTCTTCAAGTCTGCCTTATTCTACTCTTAATTCTTCTATTTCTACTATCTCTTCACTACAAACTACAATTGCACTCCTCTCTACTCTATCTACATCATTATCTCACAACCTATTCTCTCCTAATGTCTCCAATAATTGATCTAAAGACACTTGCACTCCTACTTCTGCTACTTAAGACTTCTTTTCTAATTTTACCTCACTATGAAGTCTATCCAAGTCTATTCTAACAAGATCTAATCTGAGATAGACATTGTCCCCTACCTCTAACATCTTCCTATCCTACACAATCTCGTAGATGAATCAATAGATTATTCAACTCCATGTCCTTTGCCTCCATCTTCCTCATCTCTTGCACCAACAACTTCAACTCGTGCATTCAGGCTTCTTCCAACTTCCCTTCAACTTCAGTACTAAGCAGCACCTTCATCTTGTTTACCATTGATTCTACAACCTGCTCTACCTTCTCTTTCTTTCTCTCCTCGCTCATTATGATACATTTTTATCCTTGAACTCAGCCTTCATTGCTTCCTTGTCTTGTTGATTCAGCACGAGTTGATCTTCCACTACTCTCAACAATCCTCAGAATCATTCTTCCTTGCGACTACACTCTATTAACTCCCACTACCAGGCTTGATCTTTATTGGCCATTGTGACAACCCGGCAAATATCACTTTTGCGGTAATCAGGTAAGTAAAGTTCATTCCCATAGAGATACTGGTCAAATAGTCAAATACAAAGTCAAATGTCACAATCTCAGTTCTTCTTGGGTTCCCTTTTAATCTCTAAGGTAGAAACTACACCTAGAAGAGAGTAACAAGCATTGATTTGCAATCTCATCATGAATTAACACTTCTTAATCACAACTCCATCAAATCTTTCCAAACAATCTTGATTGTGATGATTTACTCTCTCCTAAAAATGGCACCTCACTGCAAAATAACTTCACCTCAGAATTGTGTTCCCCCCTCCACTGAAGGCACAACTTCCTCGATTGAAAATTGCTTCACATCAACACTGCGCTGCACTCACAAATGCAAAATACTAAAAACACCACAATTCCTCTCAGATCTGTCAAGGCATTGCTTTGATTGAACTTCACTCAAGATCAAACACACAAAATGAAGATCAAGGCTATGGAATCCAGCATCCAACACGCACACTGACTTGCACTTTGAAATTCTCCAAAACACTCACAAACATAGACATAGAGTTGATATTCAGAATTAAGCTCAAGCGACAAGCACTGAAATAAGCATTTCGCTTTATCTATTCTTAGAAATTATGAGCATTGAATAACATTCAACTGCAAATGCTCCCCTTAAATACTGAAGCAAATGACAGTTATCTAACAACTATACCATTCTCTAACAATTTTTCCTACCTGTAGATCCAAAATGACAAACCACCTCTTCATATCTGCCTCTTCATATCTGCCTCTTCCTATCTCAAAATTGTTACTACTCCGATATGATGTCAACCTCAGCTTTGGCTTTCAAACCTGATGATCCTTTGATAATTTCACCATCCTCAGGTCTATCTAATCCTACTCCTAACTCTTCTATTTCTACAATTTCTGCACTACAAACTACAATGAGGTCCTAGGTAATCTTTGTAACTCACCCCACCCACTCTTCTCTAAGGTCTCAGAGAACAACTCTGAAGACACCTATACTCCTACTTCTACAACTTTAGGTCTTCGTACTTCTTGTACCTCACAACAAATTTTATCTAACTCCGTTCTAACAAGATCTAGTTCGAGACATACATTGTCTCCTACCTCTAACATCTTCCTATGTACACGATCTTGCAAACAAATCAATAAATTATTCAACTCTGTGTCCTTTGCCTTTCTCTTGCACGTCTCTTGCACTAGTAAGTTCAGCTCATGCAATCTCACCTCCTTGAGTTTACCTTCAACTTCCGTGCTTAGAATTGCCTTGATTTCATTGATGACTCTGACTATCTGATCAGCTTCTCCTACGTCCATATGCTTCTCATTCATCCTTTCTTCCTCCAATTCACTATGATACATCTGGAGCTTGTCTTCAATTTTGGCCTTCGATGCCTCCTTTTCCCTCCAATTTACAAAGATTTTCTCCTCTGCTACCCGCACCAATCCTTGCAACCAATCTTCTTCTCTACCACACTCCGCTAACTCCTGTTGCTAGGCTTGATCTTTCTCCACTACCTTCTTCTTGAGACTCTCCAACTCTTACTCCATCACTACTGTAATTGCTTTCAAGTGGATTAACTCCACTCGGGCATTTGCAATTTCCTCCTTCAACACTACAACCAACATGGTCATCTCCTTTGCCTCCTTGCAACTCTTTACTAGATCCTCCCTCATCACCTCAAAGTGCTTACTCCAAAGAACCTTCTCAACCTGAAGTTCTTCGGCTTCCATCTCCACCCTCATCAACTTACTTTGCAACAATGAGGTTTCTGTACTCCAAGTATTCACTGCTGCCAACTCATCCCGCACCTCAAGATTGGCACTTACCATCTCCATCTTCTTCTGCTGTAGAAACATCAACAACGGACATACTACCTTCGATAGATATTCCACTCCTTTGCACTTTTCACCATCGGCTTGGCCTTTGGGTTCCGACCACGCTACTTCTTGCATTTGCCCCAAAGTCATGATCTTTGTACTTTCAAAGTTTCTTCCTCCAAGCTTTCCTCCTCTTCTAGGGTAATTTTACTAGGCCCCACTTCAGCTGCAATCATAACATTCTTCCTCTTGGCAGTCCGGGGTTGTGCCACGACTTCCTCTCCTTTCTTCTTCTCACTTCCTCATTCAAGCGTAGAAACTTTGGGACTTGGCTTTCCTACCCCGACCATTGGCCTTTGTGTTTGCTGAACCTCTGCCTCGCCTTCATTGTCACTGCTCAATTCTTCACTTCGTAGCATGAACTCCTCTTCTTCTCTTGACATTTCTTCCTTCAATCCAGTTTCTCCTTCCAACTCTTCTTCCAATTCCGGCGTGGCTTCCTTTGTCTTCACCACCACCGCAATTGGGTTAAGCTTTGGCACTTTCTAGGGCTGGACTGTCGCAACACAACTCCTAGGCTTGGCTCTCTTTCTAGCCCTTGGAAGGTCAATTGCTACAATTTTCTCCTTCCCATTCTTCTTATAGTACTCATCCCTATCTTGCACTCTCTCCATATAATATCACTCATCTACATCTGCCTCCTTTTGCAAAACCAAATGAAAGTGCGAGTGCATTCAATTTCTCTCTTTTGAGGTCAGCAAGTTCAACCCAAAATAAAAGTGCGCTGCAAAGGGCATGAAATAATGCGGTGGCATATCCATTCTCCACCTCTAAATCATCTGCCCCACTCTCTGATGCAGACATTTCACCCAATCTATTGCCTCTCCCGTAAACATTTGGTGAAAGAACACCGCCTGTTGCATAGTAACATAGGTGGTTTGCTCTGGCTTGAACATTGCCATCATTGTGCTTGCTATCCATCTCCGCTCGGGGTCTCTATAACTGTCCACCTTATACTCATTCTTGGTGCGAGGTTGATTGAACAAATTCCTCACTTTGGCAGTCTCTTCTGAAGCATCACACTCCCAATAGAAGGTGGTACCTCCTACTTCTCTTGCTTCTCTTCCCAAAACTACTCTCCAATCCGCCTCCGTCCATTGAGCTGGATTTCCTCTCTTCCCCTCATGCTTTGAAGTTCCAGAGCAAGAGGAGAAGAGAGTTACAATTCAGAGGGGAGTTTGTTCCAGATGTAATGCAAAGTATGAAGCGGTGCCGAGTAAGGTAAGAGAAGAGGAGGATGGAAGTTTGGGGAGCAAAGAATTCATTCCTATAAGGTGATTGCGGCTCAGAAGGCGAGTGTTGAGTCAGGAAGAGGCAAAGAAGGAGACAAGCCCGCAAGTTGAGATAAATCCGAGTGAAAGAGTAGAGTATTTGAGGGAGATTGTGTGCCTATTGTTAGTGAAGTTAGAACACAAGAAGAAGGAGATGCAATCAAAGTGTCCAGAGGTGAAGACTGTATTGCAGGTGTTAGCTCAATTAGAAGAAGAGAACTTGGTATTGAAGAAGAGTATAATCTGAGGTGAGGAGGAAAGGGAAGTACTACGAGTAGATGCAGTAGTACAAAATCAAGTAATCAAGAACTTGAAGAGAGAAGTGGAGAGTAGAGAGAGAATTATAGAGCAAAATTTCATAGCAAGAGGAAGACAAGAAGCAGAGAATGAAATCTTGAAGCAGCAGTTTGCTGATTTGAGATTAGAGATTATCCATGCTATGGCAAGAATAGCAGAGAAGGAGCAAGAGCTCAATAGAGTAATGGAGAGTGTAGAGGAGAAGAAGCAACTTTGGCAAAGAGAGTTCACAATAAGATACAGAGAGGAAGAAAGATTAAGGGAGTTACTTCACAATTTGGAGGAGAAGATTGTGCAAAGGAGAAGGAGAAGGAGACAGTGAAAGCCGAGTTCAAAGCAGAATTGGCAATGTATAGAGAAGATCAGCTTGTAGATCAAGAACGGGAGAGAAGAATGAGATTGGAGCCATTAAAGGAGATAGTGATGAAGATGAATGCGATGTTGAGTACAAAAGCCAACGTGCAAATTGAAGAGACAAGACTGCATGAGTTGAAGTTGTTGGTGCAAGAGACAAGGAGGCAAAATGCAAAGGATAAAGACTTGAACGCTTTTCTTATCAGTCTCAAAACTTGTGTAGATAGAAAGATATTGGAAGTAGAAGACAATATCACAATTAGATTAGACTTAGTGAAATTAGAGATAGATAAACTTTGGAAGGATGTAAGAGCAAAACCCAAAGTAGATGACATAGTAGTGCAGATGTCTTCGGAATTACCATCGGAGGTATTAGAGAAGAGTGGGTCAGGAGATAGAGATTTAAAAAGCATACCTTTGACAAGAATTGTAGATCAGAGTGAAGAAGTAGTAACATTGGTAGAGGAATCAGGAGTTGTGAAACCTGAGGACAGAGTAGTGAGTGAAGTTCCTTCGGGATTGGAAGCCAAGGAAGAAGTAGACATTGGATTGGAGTAGTAACAAATTTTGAGATAGGAAGAGGTTGATATCAAGAGGTGCATTGTCAGTTTGGATTTGCAAGTCGGAAGAGTTCTAGAACGGTATTTGTTAGCAACTATCATTTGCTTCACTATTTAAAGGTGGCATTCGCAGTAAAATGTTGTTTAGTGCTCATTATTTTTGAGAAAAGATAAAGCAAAGTGTTGTGAAGTAGTGCTCATTGCTTGAGCTTGATTCCGAGTATCAACTCTGTGTGTGTGTGTTTGTGATTGTGTGTAGAAATTCAAAGTGAAAATCAGTGTGTTTGTTGGATGTTGGATTCTATAGCCTTGATCTTCATTCTGTGTGTTTGATCCTAAGTGAGGTGCAATCAAAGCAATGCCTTGACAGATTTGAGAGGAATTGTAGTGTTGGAAGTATTTTCTATTTGTGAGTGCAGCGTAGTGTTGATGTGAAGCAATTTTGGTGGAGGAAGTTGTGCCTTCAATGGAGGGGTGGAACACAATTCTAAAGCAAAGTAGTTTTACAGTGAAGTGTTGTTTTCAGGAGAGACTGAATCATCACAATCAAGATTTTTTGGAAAGATTTGATGGAGTTGTGATTAAGAAGTGTTAATTGGTGACAAGACTATGAGTCAGTGCTTGTTATTCTCTTCTGGGTGTGGTTTCTACCTGAGAGACTAAAGATGCAACTGAGAAGAACTACATTGTTACTTTTTGCTTCATATTTTGACATTTTTTACTAGTATCTTTGCGGGAAAAAACTTTACTTACCTGATTACCACAAAAGTGATATTTGTTGGGTTGTCACAATCTTCAACGAAATTTTGAGGCAAACTCATTTCATAGCAAAGTAGTCTTCTTTGGAAGATTCCGAATCATCATAATCAAGATTTGTTTGGAATGAATTAGCTAAATTGTGATTATGGGTGTGATAATTGTGACAAGAATTGCTATTGAGTGCTTGTTACTCTCTTCTGAATGTGATTTCTACTTGAGAGATTAAACATGCAATTAAGAAGAATTATTTTTTTTATTATTTTACCTCATATTTGACTATTTTTGAATCATTTCTTTGTGAGAACAAACTTTACTTACTAATTACCACAAAAATGATACTTGTTAGGTTGTCAAATCTTCAAACCACATCAGTTGATGGATCCAAAGATCTTGACTGTCTACCTCTAATAGTTGTTCCCCACAAGGATCCAATATGACGGGACTTCAAATTTACTAGTCGTATAGGATGCAATCCGTTTGTCAAGAAATATGGAGTTTGCTTGGTTGTAATCTTCTCAATGGTTATGTATACCCAAAAATCTGCAAATAGTTTTGTATCCTAGTCATAAGCATAATTGACAATCATCTTGTTGAAATTTTACATAACAACCCATTTGCTTTCCAAACCTCCACAAGTGAGTTCAAAAATGAGTCTCTTGGTCACTAACCAATTCCTAAGGACATCCATAACATGGAAGAAGAATTCTGCAATAGATTCTGCATCATCTTGCTGAGTTGCCTTGGCTTCAACCATCTTGGTAGCAAAATCAGTGCAAAGCAAGATGTATCTCCTCCTTGTGAATTAGGTCATCGATTGAATTGGACCCACAAAATCAATTCCCTATTTCTTAAATGGAGCCAAGGGGAAAACTGGTCTCAAAGGCCATTGGGAAGTAGCCATTGGCTTTTCTATTCCTTGACAAGAATCAAAATGATATATGATCTTCATTGGGTTGCAATTTAGTTTCTAGAATACACTCTTTCTTTAAAACTTGTCAAAAACATAAATTTTGGGTACCACACAAGGCAATATCATTGTTCCTTGCCTTAGTGTAGCTGCCTACATTCCCCAGTATAGGATTGAGCCCTACCAACACCATGTTGGAGTCCATTCCACTTGATGCACTAAGGAAGAAACAAAGTTCTAGAGGTAAACCTCCCAAGAACCATGCCATTGCTTGATCATTTGAGTAGCCTAAAGTAGCAACTTGTCTTAGTACTCTACTTAGAAGGCTTTGGAGCTTTAGTATATAGTCTCAACTTTTCATTTCATTTATGCTACAAACTTTTGAGCATTGAAAAAACATATTCTTCATAGTCTTGCTCATGAAAGCCATTCAAGAATTGACCACAAACTGTTGATCAATCCACTACATTTCTTGGATCCTAACTAACATGAGTATACCAATTTCTTGCTTTCTTCCTTAGCAAACTTGGAAATATTTACATGCAAATGTGTGACAACCCGGCAAATATTACTTTTGTGGTAATCGGGTAAGTAAGATCGTTCCCACGGAGATATGATTCAGAATTGGTCAAATACAAAGCAAATAGTAACAATGTAGTTCTTCTTGGGTTCTTCTTTAATCTCTCAGGTAGAAACTACACCTAGAAGAGAGTAACAAGCTCACAATTTTGACAACTTGTCACGAATACACACACCCATAATCACAACATAGCAAATTCTGTCCAAACAAATCTTGATTGTGATGATTCAGATTCTCCCAAAGATGGCACCTCACTGCAAAACAACTTCACCTCATAATTGTGTTCCACCCCTCCACTGAAGGCTCAACTTCCTCAATCTAAATTGCTTCACATCAACACTGCTACACTGACAAATGCAGAATACTACCAACACTACAATTCTCTGAGATCTGTCAAGGCATTGCTCTGATTGCACTTCACTCAAGTTCCAACACACAAAATGAAGATCAAGGCTGCGGAATCCAACATCCAACAAGCACATTGACTCGCACTTCAAATTTCTCCACATACTTACAACACAATCACAAAGTTGATACTCAAAATTAAGCTCAAGCAATGAGCACTGAAATCAGCATTTCGCTTTATCTATCTTCAAAAATATGAATATTGAACAACATTGTACTACAAATGCCTCCTTTAAATAGTAGAGCAATTGATAGTTAACTAACAAAAATACCGTTCTACAACAACTCTACAAACCTATAGATCCAAATGACAAACCACCTCTTCATATCTGCCTCTTCAAATCTCACTCTGTTTCTACTCCGATCCGATGTCAATTGCCTCATTGGCTTCCAAACCCAATGATCTTCCTACCACTTCTCCTTCTTTGGGTATATCTGATTCTACTAATTCCTTCACTATTTCTACTACTTCTTCATTAGGAACTACAATTGAGGTCATGGGTAATCTTTCCATCTCTTCATCTTGCAACCCACTCTTCTCTAATGTCTCCAATTACAAGTCTAAAGACACCTGAATTCCTACTTCTACCACATCAGACTTTTCTCCTCTGTCACACTACTCCTAATTCCCTCTAACTTTGAATTCACTAAATCTGTTCTGAGATTGACATTGTCTCCTACTTCTAACATCTTTCTCTCTACTCGCTCCCTCAATTGGATTAGTAGAGTGTTTGTATCAACATCTTTAGCTCTCCTCTTTCGAGTTTCCTTCACAAGCAACTTTAACTCGTGTAATCTTGCTTCTTCCAATCTTCCTTCAGCCTCAGTGCACAACATAGCTCTCAATTTTCCCGCAACGTCTCCTATTGACTCTGATGCATACTCCCTAGATTGTTTTGCTTTCAACTCCTCCCGGTACATCTTCAACTCATCTTCATACTGAGCAGCGAGCATCTTCTTCTCCTCCACATACCTGGCTGCACTCTTCCTCAAGCTTTCTAACTCCTGCTCCATCACTGCTGCCATCGCCTTCACATGAATACTCTTGATGTGCACTTCTCTTACCTCCTCTTTCATCTTGGTCAGCAACATCGCCTGCTCCTTTAACTCTTTGGCTTGTCGCTGCATTTCTCTCCCTCTTGACTCACAACTCTCTTGCAACTTCTTGAAAGTCTTCTTCCTCAAGATTGCATCAACCCGAGCTCTTCAACTTCCTTATCTCTCCGGGTTACGCGCTCCTGCAATCCATTCACTTCAGCTAGCAGATACTTCACCACCTGCAACTCATTCCTCACCTTCACACAATCATGTGGGATGACCTTCTGGTGCTCTTTCAACAGCTCCAACAGTGGAGTTACAAGATGCGATAAATACTGTATTCCTCCAAAGTGCTCTTCATCTTTGGCCCCGTCTTCGTACTTCACCTCTTCTACCAGCTACTTCTTCCGAAGTCTTGATCTTTGCACTTTCACCACTACTACATCCAAGCTTCCTTCTTCCTTACCTGCTGAACTTGGGTCCGTAGGGTACTCCTTCTTACACCCAGCTCCCTTCTCTTCCATGACTAAGGCTACACAGGGATTAGCATTTCCCTTTATATTGTCAATCATTGCATGGAAATCTTCATCTTCTTTTGCTTCAGCCAATTGCTGAACTTTGTCTTCACCCTCACTCTCACTTCTAGATTCCCCACTTTGTAACATGAGTTCTGCTTCTTCTGAGTCTTCTCCTCTAGACTCCATCTCCCCTTCAAACTCTTTTTTTGAAGGTTCATCTTTCATTGCCTTCTTACCCTATAGAAAGAGTCTTTGGGTCTTCCTTTGTACTGGAGACAGCTCTGCTTCTTCGGGTTTATTTTGCTTCTTTGTCTTTGGGCTTATGACTTTTTCCATCTCCCGTTGTCCCGTTTTCAAGAAATGATCATCACTGGCTTGCAAGTGTGCCATGTATTGTTGTTCTTCTTCATCCGCCTCTCCTCTCAAATCAGGATGAAAATGGGACATCATGCGACGCTGCTCCTCCACTATCAGCAAATTTAACCCAAAGTAGAATTGTGCTGCAAACGGTGTGAAATAATATGGAGGCAAATTTGTCCTCCAATTGACAACCATCTGCCTCATTTGCTAGTGGAAACATTTTGCCCAATTCACATTCACTCCTGCAAACATCTGATGGAAAAAGACTACCCGCTGCATGTCCATGTAAGTTGTTTGTTTTGGTTTGAACATTTCCATTATTGTTCCCACAATGCTTCATTTAATCGGGTCCCGATTGGACTCCACCTTGTACCCATTTGTTGTGTGCGGAGCAAAGAACAAATTGCGTATATCCGCAATCTCCTTTATAGCATCACACTTTCAATAGAAGGTGATCCTTGTTGGTTCTCTTGCTTCCTTCCCCAACATTAACCTCCAATCCGACTTAGTCCATCAAGCCAGATTTCCTCTCTTCCCCTTGACTTCAGGGCCTTCCTCACAATTACTGGCAGCTATCTCTGCCATGGCTCCTAGGAAATTGAAATACCAGTTCCAAGCTAAAAAAGTAATACAAAGTCTATTCAAAACCTTGATCCTGGCTATGACATCCAACCTCCAAATTGCAAAACTTCTTACTGCGAGGGCATTCTTGACCTTCTTCACCATGATCTGCTCTCTCATTCTTTGGCACTAGAACACTATTCCCTCTCCTGGATGAGACACTCTAACCCCTTCTGGACTTTGGAAAATTTCACTCTCAATCGGCTTCTTGACACGCATTATTGCAGAACGACTACTAAGAGGAACAAGAAATCTTCTTGACATATTCAATTTTCTCCTATGCAATCACAATTTTATATCACCCCGAATTGCAGTCATTCTTCAGTCGATTTCAAAATCGACTTCCCTTCTTTTGCATGTTGATGTCCTTCACTATCAAGACATGCTTCTTCTGCCTCTACCGTTACTTGAAGTGTACTTTCTTGCCACGTAGAAAGGTTGTTAGATGGTCTTTGTATAGGCCTTTGCTGCCCAATCTGAAGATGATGGTCTTTAAACTTATTTCTTTGTACTCCCCTTCCGAGTACTTCCATCATTGGACCCAAAGTCAACTTCTTCAGGTTTACTCCGAAGACACTCTCGTCCATTCTTTTCTTTGTAATTTGGCTTTCTTGCTTACTTCTTCTCAAAAAGCTAACAAAACAAAAAAAAAAACAAAAAAATGTGGGCACCACAAATTTGCATCTACATCTCTTTGTTTGCAACCCAATGGCTTTAAATTCCCTTAAGAAAGTATTTGGATCTTCCTCTCATCACATCCCTTGAATTTTTGGTAGTTTTGTTGGGTGAAAGAAGCATGATTTTCCATGCCAAAAGATGGCAATGTCCAATCAGTATTTGTGGTACAAGTAAACACATTGTAGGTAGACATAAGATGTGGAAAGCATTCTACTTGTCCTTAGACAATAGTCATGAGTTGTTATCTTTAGATATCATCAAGTTGGGAGTTGTACCCCCTTATGTAGAATGGACATTGTGTTTGGACTCAAAATTTTTGACAAAGAGATGAGTAAGGGCAACTAGGAAGATCCCTCTCTAGCTACCCATGTGGAAGGAGGAGCTTGTGTAGACTTCTTAGAACTCTCTCCCTCATTGGAATCTTGTCAATTATCTTCCATTTCAACCACAAGCTATTGGTTAAAAATGCTAGTTGGTGGGCAACTTGAAACTTATGCAGGCAAGGACTTGAAATCATTTGGCATAACTCACAACACAAGCTCCTTTATCACCTACATGGCAACAGAAAATGTGCTTCTATAGGAGCTCCAAAACCTTAAAGCAATAGAACATTGTTTGATTTCATATCATGTCTAAAACCATTGTGTGACCCAAACATAGCTTTTTAGACACCACTCACTCTACTCTCTATTTCACTACATATACATTATCCTCAACATTCTGCAATACTAGTGTCAATGACAAGCTATATGCAGCATGAGTTGCAACAATGATATGTCATTGATGTTTAGAAAAAGAGGTAACCTTGGTGGTGAGGTATTTAGGACCATTCTTGTCACTTAATATGACTAATTCTCCTTTGAATCTGAATTACTATTAACTAGAATAGAGTACTAACCACTCTACAATGCAGGGTAGAGCTTTATCACAAAGTAGGTGAAGCTCCAACATGGTTATCTTGTAACCTACCAAGCAAAAGAGTACAATAGAAGGTTATCTTATCTTATGCCACAGTATGAAGTTTGTTATTGATTCTTTTGGCATAATATTGCATGAAACTGATGTCAAAGAAATTCACCAATATTTCTATCTTGAACACTTGTCATCATCATTGTCTTCAACATCTACTCAAGTTCTCCATAGCTTCTAGTAGAGTCTCCAGAAGTCTGTAGCTAATATTGCTCACCTTGATAGGACACTCACTATAAGAGCAATTGTGCAGCTGTCCCAAAATCAAAGGGTAACATGGATAGTGCATGAAATTCTTCTCCGCCTAACTGCACAAGAAGGTCAGCAAAGAAGAAGTAGAAGTAGAAGCAGATGGTGTTGAAAATTCTTAAACCCAACTTCTCCCTTGTGGAAGATAGATGAAAAAAGGCTAGTTTGGTATCATTTACTCTTTTTCTCTCAAGATAGTCTACTCCCTCTTGAGCTTTCTTGCTGAGTTCAGAACATCCTTTGACTTTTTCTTCTAGTTCCTCAAGAAGGCTTTCCATTCACAAGGGTTTAAATATCTCTTTGTACTCAATTCCTTGATGAAATTTATGGCTTTGTGCTATCTCACTCCTAATCACTCCAATAAGCATATCCCCGGCCATGGCACCTAAAATGTAATGAAAAAGTGTTCAAATTTTTAATAATGTGGTAATAACTGGTCAACTTTAAAAGGATACAAGTTAGAGATGACTTAAAATGAGATGAAGTGTCACAATGATGAATTCTATTGGTTTTGACCTTTTGGATAGAGTCATTCCTAAAAGAGTGTATTGTCATCACACTTGGTGCATTATGAAAAGACAAATCCAAAATAATCTCACTCTTGAATGTGATGGTTCAATCATAATGAAGGTTACTTTGCATATGAAGTTCTTTACCTTTTGTTTATACAACAATATTCTGGATCAATATTGTTGAGGCAATGTATGCATTGAGATCCTAGTTCAAATCACAAAGTTTATGATTGTTTGAGATCAGTTATATTACATATTGATATGGTTAGTACTCTAGAATGCTCATACAAAAAGGTTTGAGTGTTCCAATCACCCTAACAACAACAACCATGAAGTAGCTTTCAATCCGTCCCAAAAGGTACTATGTCATAGGAGTCCTAAATAGATTGTGTTGCTTAATCTTATGCACTCATGTTACTTTTTGAAACTCTAGGCAGTTGGTAGCCTATCTCTATATCATCCTTGAACTCTACATAGCCCCTAGATATGAATACTCTAGTTTCACACAAATGACTTCCCTTTGTTCAAATGCTTCTCCTTCTTTGTCAAGATTCCTCACTTATATTCAATTAAGCATGCAATCATTCAAACAAGGTGTAGATGAATGCACATACACTAAGTCAATTGTCTTGATGGTATCCACTTGATTGCCTTGCAAAAGAATGCAATCGGATGCACCAAGTGAACCTTATGAACATAAGGCTTAAACCATTTCTACATTACCAAAGATGATGAAGAAATCTGATGGCTTTAATGTCATGGAGATCTAACTACTACATCTACACCTCACTGGATGTATCTTGTTTAATCTTAAATCTAGTCTTATATCTTAATCTCACATGGGAAGGCCACCTTAGCCTTTTAGCTTTGCTACTATTTTGTCATGCAGGAGTGTTGATGTGTTAGACCAGCCCCGTAGTTGAGTGTACAAGATGCTAGAGGATAGTGAGTGTGTAGGACAATCCTTGCATGATAGGATATCACTCTGACTATGTCTGAATTTTTGTCTAGGAGAGAAGATGAAGTGCTAGGAGCCAATTGGAATTAATGGTGGTGATGTAAAAAAAGGACTAAGATATCACTTTGACTATGTCTTAATTCTAGTCCAGGAGAGAAGATGAAGTACTAGGAGCCAATTGGAATTAATGGTGGTGATGCAAAAAGGGAGATGGTGGACATAATATAAGTAGCATCAGGAGATAGAAAATTTAGTTTTAGGGTTAGGTTGCCTAGTATATAAGTGATATCATGCCACTTAGTGGGGGTTTGTCATCCTTATTTCAGAGCCACTATTCATTGTAAATCCCTTGTAATCTAAGTTTTGTAATCCAAGAGTTAGAGATTAGGATTCTTATGCTATTCTTAGACAAGAATCTTGCTTGATTGAGTCAAATGCTAGTAAGTCAATTAAGGAGCTTGGATAATTGTTGGTCCATAGTTTGAAGCTATTGCCAATTGTGGTTGTAAGAGCTGATCAATGTAACTTTATATTGGCTAAACTAAGCAACAACCATTATAAAGAAAACCCATTACATCTACTATGATGATTGAATGTCGTGTCCACTCTCCAACCTATGAATGTGTATTATGTGTAGTGATGCTTCTCATTGTGCTTGTTTCATTCTTGTCAAGGTCATAGAGTGCTTCACAATATTGCCCATAACATTTAACTACTTACCCAGATGGTGACAACCAAGGAAGCCAAAGGACTCACAAGAGGACAAACTTGCTAGTTATTTGATGAGTTAATTGTCCAAGTCTATCCTATCCTATAGTTGAAATAAGGTTTCTATGGGACCTCTCCCCATAGACCAATATAAGAACTCTATTCATAGTGCATGATAGGAATGTCCCACACTTTCCTTGTCCCTACCCTTAACTATGGGATTGGACTAATGCACCAACATTTTTGGTGCCATTGCCAACTGATGTGTATATCCTCCCCACCGCCTCTACAACTCACTAGGGCTGTGCTTATTTGACACCAACCTGCATGGATGTGGTTGGGGAAAGCATTACCTCCCTTTTCTCTAAGGATAGCTTTTTTCAATCCAAGGGAAGCAATACCTCCCATGTTCTCAAACAAGGCTCTCAGTTTGGAGGAAGTAGTACCTCCTATTTCCACAAATCCTATTGATCTTAATTTAGAAGAGTCATTACCTCCCAATTCTTTAGAAACAATTGGAGAGCATTACTTCATGTGTTTACAAGCACTCTTTATAGAGTCAAGAAATGTTTTAGTTCATGGTGAGCACTTATGCTTAGGGAAATTTGTTTGCCATAGCACTATACTCTATGGCTATGCAAGCTCCTTCTACAATAACAACTATCCCAGCTCATATTGCCCCTATAGCTATCACTAGAATGGCATCAACGTCAAGATGATAGGATTGTATACCCTAGAACAATAGTGTTCACAAGGCAAGAAGATTTTGAATCATTCCTTTGAATGTTCAAGAATGTCTACATGGCACAAAATATCATGGATAATATTGCCATGGCATGCCATATTGGCCAATGTTTCATTGACATTGTGCAATATTGGTTTAGTGGCGTAGCTTCCATCATGAGAACAAGTTAAAAATTGATACAAGCTAAAGGGTGAAAAGACTACATCTTGCCAAGGCATCAAGAACAACTCAAGGACAAGATAAATAGGCTCTACAAAGAACACAATGAAATGATGCAATCTTTTATTTAATGATTTCAATACATACTGTTAATGATCACATAAGCTCTAGATCCTTCCATGACTCTGAATTGGTTGAAGGACAACTCAAGGTTGGTCTCAATTGGTTTAAGGAGAAACTTCTGAATGCATAACTAAAGGATATCCAAAAAATTTCATCTGCCATAAAGCTACTACTCTAGCTCAAGCATTTGAAGAAGCATAATGTTGGGCTCAAGCTAACAAGCTGAAAATGGCCTTACTAGACCCGTGCTCTATAATACCAAGATTCAAAGGGAGTGTAATGCACACACCTATGCTGCTCCTTTGGGATTCTAGAAGCCAAATTACTTTTATGGAAGGACACCCACAATTGCACCGGCTCAATACACAATACCAAAACCAATTCCCATGTATGATTATATGCCTATAGAAATTCCTACCATTACTCTTATAACTCTTCTAGCTCTATGGGAATTGACTCCTCCCATAGCTACTAATGTTCTTGCAACAAATACCAAGATGACGGATCTTGGTAAAGTTAGAACAACATGAGAATCTTCACTAAGCACAATAGCCTCAAGACAAGAACCTAATGAACACTCTTATTAGGGAACAGATTTCTTGTATACATTGTCTAGGATAAGAAACATACATGCTAAGTGTGTCACATAGATATCCCTAATTATTGTGTCTATTGTGGTAAGTATGGATATATCATGGCACACTGCAAAACACTCAAGAGATGTTGGGAGCCTCAAGATGAAATAACACTTGTTATGAATGTTGTCCCACAACATAACAACTTCAGCCAACACTTGCAAGATCTGCCTTCCAAGGGTAGAGAGGAAATAGAAGAGGCAAAGAACCTTGTGGTACCCACATTTTTCATTTTGGACAAGTTTTAAAGAAGAAGTACATTACTAAAACCAAATTGAACCCATATGGAGAAGAAATGAGAAGAAGCTTGTGTTTTGATCCAACACAAGGAAGTCAACTTCGTGTCAGAGAAAGAAGAACTTGGATTGGACTCAAAGGAGGGGTACTTTGTATCAAAATGGATGTTGCAGGTAAGGATTATTGTGGGGGCTGTATCTTAGTGATCACATGTCCAAATTGTGCATGCTATCTTGTTGGAAGCGTCTTCTTCAGGGCTTTTTGTTGCCACCAAAATCACAAAGTTTTGAGGTTTATAGCCGAAGTTACAAGCCTTTAAAGTTTTTGTAGTAGATGTATGGAGTAGTTGAGTGACTTCGGGTTGGGCTCTTCAGGTATATACAACTTTGGACTTATATGACTTCAGGTTTACACAACTTCGGGTCAAGAGCCTTTACCTCAAGATGAAGGTGACCCAATCCGAGGTAGGCAGACATTGGATACAATTGACTTTGAGATCTTCCTAGAGTCATCTAAGGAACTTGGAGTAGGGAAAGAATATAGTGTTAGGATACCCATGACTTCAATTTTAGTCTTGATTGAAGATAGGATAGAATTAGAAGAGAAAATAGCCATAGTGAATTGACCAAAGTGTAGAAAATGTGAAGGAAGACCAATGAAAGACATTGAGTTGAGTAAATTGTTGATTTGCTTGAGAGATCGAGTAGATTGGAAGATGATTGAGGTAGGAAACAATGTAAGTCTCAAATGAAACTTAGTAAATTTAGAGTTAGAGAGAATTAGGAGTAGTGTGAAGGAAGATAAAAAGTCTAAAGTTGTAGGTATCTTTGGATCAATTATCTGAGACATTAGAGAATGAGATTGGGTCAGAAGATAAAAAGAGATAGAAAGGTGACCCAAGAGTGAAATTGTATTTCAAAGTGAAGAAGTAGTACAAATAGTGAAGGCATGAGTAGAAGAAGATAGACCCAAAGAAGGGGAAATTCTTGAAAGAACATCAGGTTTAGAAGCCAAAGATGAGGTTGACATTGGATTGGAGTAGTAATAGATTTGAGATTTGAAGAGGTGCATTATCAATTTTGGATCTACAGGTTAGTAGAGTTGTTGTAGGATAGTATATTAGTTAGTTAACTATTAATGTTCTACCTATTTAAAGGAGTCATTTGTAGTGTTGTGTTGTTCAATATTCATAATTTTTGAAGATAGACAAAGCAAGGTGCTAAGATTAATGCTCATTGCTTAAGCTTAATTTCAAGTATCAAGTTTGTGTTTGTGATTGGAGAAGTTCAAAGTGCAAGTTAGTGAGCTTGTTGGATGTTGGATTCCGCAGCCTTGATCTTCATTTTGTGTGTTTGATCTTGATTGAAGTGCAATTGAAGCAATGCCTTGATAGATCTGAGAGGAATTGTAGTGTTGGTAGTGTTGTGCATTTGTGAGTGCAGTGTGAGTTTGGTGTGAAGCAATTTCAATTAAGGAAGTTGTGCTATCAATGGTGGGGTGGAACACAATTCTGAGGTGAGATTTTTTGTGATGAAATAGCCATCTTTGGGAGAATTTGAATTATCACAATCAAGATTGTTTGGAAAGATTTGATTGAGTTGTGATTATGATGTGTAATTTTTGATGAGACTGCAAGTCAGTGCTTGTTACTTTGTTCTGGATGTGGTTTTTACCTAAGAGACTAAAGATAAACTCAAGAAGAATTGAATTGTTATTGGTTGCTTTGCCTTTGACCATTTTTGACTTGTATCTGTACGGGAACAAACCATATTTACTTGATTACCACAAAAGTGATACTTGTTGGATTGTCACAAACCTCTTGGCCCAAAATGCACTATCACCTTTGAGAATCAATATACAAACCAATGTCCCAACAAGATAGCCCATTGCACATTTTTCTCTAGAGCCCATACCATAGCAGAATGCCAAGAATTCTAGAACTTTATTACTCAAGCCAAGGAAGCACGCACATAGAATGAACCACACAATAATGGTGGCCCTAATAAGAATGAGCATTTCATCATGATTGAGGATAGTTTTCTTGCATGTATAACACAAGAGCAAATGCCAAAGATGCTATCACAAAGGCAAATTTGTTCCACACAACCCATGCCCATATTCATGTAGTACTTGATCCAAATAGCAACTCTACTTTTCAGAGTTGTTCCTTTGAAGGTATGGATGAAGAAGCCATGTGGGATGAAAGCCCTCAACATGCTCTAGAAATGTATAGAGCCATAGTCCCTATGTTTGGCACTAGCAAAATAGCACACCAACGTTGGTAAAACATGGCTATGAGACTGTTGCTTATCTAGCTAACCTAAGAGCCAATATTAGTATCAAACAACTCTATAAAGTTTCATCTACAAGGCAAAAGAAGCTAAAACATTTCCTACAAATAGTACAGCCCGTGTTGTGCTTCAAGGATTGACTAGCCAAGAGTGTTCACCCATAAGGTTGCACTCTCATAGAAGCACCATAGACTTCAACTACAAGAGTCCTACATAGTACTATGGTCAACAAAATTCCAACCAACCATCATGTGTTTTATACAAAGGACCATGACCAAAACATTTTGATAACAATCCAAGTGAGTGTTATCCCAAATTGTCACATTGACTTAGGATCCTTGGTGAACATAATGACCAAAGGTGTGATGGAAACATTGGGCTTGGAGGGTATGGTGAAGACTTCCACCCTCCTCTTAATGGCTGATGGGGGAAGATATCACCCACTTGGAGTGTTGTCTATGGTCATTTCACTCTTTGATAAGAAGCCCTATTGGTTGACTACTTGATAATAGTGACGCCTACTCTGGCACAATTTCCACTTCTATTGGGAGCCCCATGGTTGGTGGATGCTGATAAGGTCACATCTTGGCAGACTAGTACTTTAACATTTGGGAGAAAATCAATTCACATTATGCTTTTCATGTACCCGATGGAACCTATCTCAAGCTTTGATCATGAAGCAAAACCAAGTTTTAGCGTTGAAATATGGAACCTAGTGCATACTAATAGTAATGAAGAAATTACAAATGCCATTGCTAATTTTTTTTTTGTGGAATTCAATTTGGCTTCAAGTGTATTATTGAAGGCAAATTGAAGCCAAATGAAGAAAAAAGAGAAGAATCATGTGTTTGGATCGAGATAACTTTGTGTCAGAGGAAGAAGGACTCAGATCAGACTTGAAGGGTGGTTTACCCAAAGTAAGGATACTTTGCATTGGAATGATCAACCTGATCCATAGAAACTTTAACAACTTTTTCTCAAGCCAAACCAATCAAGATAGTTTAATGATAAAAAATGGCTACTTTGGAAGTAGCATAAATTTTAGAGTGACAAGAACAAGTCATATAGAAGTTGTGAGTTGCAATTGACATTTGACTGAAGAATGACCAAGAATCAAAGAAGTATAAAATCTAGACTTTGTTGAGCAAATTTTGCACTGCTGGATTGTTATCTTATTCCTCTGAAGAGTTATCCTAAAGGAATTATACTTACAAACCAAGTAGTAGGGTTAATTTGTGAGAGATTGTGAAGTAGAGAGTGCATGATGCCAACAAAGGCAGTAGATAGGCTCCATCACTTGGAGATTGGATATGGTAGCTAAGATTGAAGTCTTGAATCAACTTTGGATCATATTTTTGGCTTGGAATTGGGAACTTGAGTTTTCTAGGTTTTATGGCTAAAATAGCTAATAGTAAGTGTATAGATGGTCTTGAGGCAAAGGAGAAGAGAGGAAATCCAGCTTTATGGACTCCAACTTAGAGTCTCATCTTGGAGAGAGAAGTAGGAGATGCAATGGGAGTCACCTTCTGTTGGAAGTGTGATTTTGCGGAGGGGACTAATGAGTTAAAGAATAACTTCAATGCGCCTTGCACCTAGAATGGGTACAAGGTAGATACCTACAAAGATCCAACAAGGTGAAGTATTGTTGTAGCTATAATGGCAACGCTAAAGCTAGAGCAAACCACCTATGTGATGAAGTAGCATGTGATTTTATTTTACCATATGTTTCTAGGAGAGAAGGTGAATCAAGCAAAGTGTTTCCACCAATAGATGAGGCAGATGATTGTGAATTGGAGAATGAATATTTAATCACATTACATTATACCACCATGAATGGCACATCTCTATTTAGGGTAGAATCTGCTCTAACTCAGATGAGAAGAAGGTATGGTGTTGCATTTCCACTCAGATCTTCATTGAGATGCAGATGTAGACAAAAGAAATTACATGGTGGTAATTTGAGATGGAGATGACAACTTTGCCTAAACCAAGAAAAAAAGGATGATGTTAATTTCCATTCCAAAGGTGGAGAAGAGAAGTCGGCTTGATGATATGTAATTGCCAGTTTAGACAAGGAAGACTTAGAGGCTGAACTCAAGGCATGAGATGGTAGTGGTGGACCTATCATTAGGAGCAAAACTGGAAGGAGAGGCAGAGTCTAATTGTGGAGGCTCTGAAGAAGAAGAAGAGCTCACTTTGCAAAGTAAGGAGTAAAGCAATGAAAGTGAAGGAGAACCTAGGGTTCAAGTAGTCAGCAAAAGAAGTAGTTGAGGAGGATGATTGGGACTTTGTGACAACCCAACAAGTATCACTTTTGAGGTAATCAGCAAGTAACAATTTGTTCCCATGGAGGTACTAGTAAAAAATGGTCAAATATAAAGTAAAATGTCACAAACAATTCTTCTTGGTTGTGTCTTTAATCTCTTGAGTAGAAACCACAATCAGAAGAGAGTAACAAGCATTGAATCAAAATCTTATCACAAATCACAACACCCATAATCAAAAGTCTTCAACTTCTTCTAAATTGACACTAATTGTGATGATTCAATTCTTCCCAAAGAAGGCTACTTCACCACAAAATGACTTCACCTTGGAATTATGTTCCACAATTCTCTCCCATGAAAGGCACAACTTCAAAATTGCTTTGCATCAATCTAGAGTTGCACTCACCAATGCAAAATACTACTAACACTACAATTTCTCACAGATTTGTCAAGGTATTGCTTTGATTGCTATCCACTCAAGATCAAACACATAGAATGAACATTAGAGTTGTAGAATCCAACATCTAACACACTAAGACTTACACTTTGAATTTCTCCCAACACTCACAAACACACACACACACACACACACACACACACACACACACACACACACACAAGATTGATACATAGAATTAAGCTACAATGACGAGCATGAAGTTACAACACTTTCTTTTGCTCAACTTCAAAAATAGTAGTAAATAAAATTCTTAGTGTGAATGCTTCCTTTAAATAGGTAGAGCATTATGATAGTTACCTAACCTTTCAATTGCTACTTTACCAACCTACAGATCCAAAATGACATTGCACTTTTTCATACTTGCCTCTTTAGATCTCAAATTTATTACAAACCCAATCCAATGTTATCTAATTCTGATCTAACTAAATCTAACAAAGACTCACATGGTCTCCTACTTCTAGCATCTTCCTATCTACCCTCTTTCTCAAGCAAATCAACAGATTATTTAGTTTAGGGTTCTTCACCTTTCTCTTCCTCATCTCCTGCACCAACAACTTTAACTCATGTAGTCTGGCTTCCTCCAACATTACTTCTGCTTTTGTACTCAACATCACCTTCATCACCAAGTAGTAGGATGACATATCCATTCTCCAATTAATAATTGTTTGTCTTATTTGTTGGTTAAAGCACTTTGGCCAATTCACCTTTTCTCCCATGAACATTTGATGAAAGAACACTGCCTTATTCATCATCACGTACATGGTTTGCTTGGGTTTGAACATTGTCATTAGAGCCCCAATAGTAGTTCATCTTATCAGGCCCTAGTAACTTCCAAATTGCTAGACTTCTCATTGTAAGTGAGGATCTCTTTTACCATCCATCTTTGCCATTGTATGGTCACTAATTCTAGGTTATTAGAACACTTTCCCCTCTCTTGGACACGTGATTCAAACTCCCCCTAGTCTTCAGAAAATTACACTCTCATTTGGCTCTGTGACTTGCATTCATTTGGGATGACTACTAAGAGGACATGATATCTTCTTGACATTTCAGATTTCCCTAGACAAAGTCTTAATTTTATAGTGCTCCATGATGCGGTCATTCATTAATTGATTTGAAATCAACATTCATAAATTTTGCATGTTTGTTTCTTGTCACTCTCAAATTATCCTTCTCACAACTTAGCCATTTCTTTGATTGTTCTTTCTTGAATGGCATGACCCAAAGAAAAGTTGTTACAAATTCTTTGGAGCTTCCCAATACAATGTCACCTTTATTCATGTCTATCACTCTATAAGTCCAATCTGAGTACTTCTTTCTTTGACCCAAAATCTACTTCTTCAAGTCTACTCCAAACACATAATTCTCCTCTTTTCTTCTTCATTGGGCTGCAATTTGGTTTCAAAAATACACTTCTTACATAAACTCATCAAAAAACAAAAAATGTGGGTACCAAATATCCCCTCCTTCAAATGTGAGCATCCTCACAAACATTGGCTCTCTTTTCTTGTACAAGTCCGAGTCCATGGTCCAATATTTTTTTTACCCTCCACCTATTCACTTGAGTGGAAAATGGGTTTCATTCTAGGTCCATGAGTTGAATTGAGCCATTATCATAAATGTGCAGTACATAATATGGCCCCATCCACCTTAAGTGCAGCTTGCCTAGAAAAAATATTTGGCAATTGTCATACAACAAGACCAAATCTCCCTCCTAGACAATGACAGGCTTGATTTTACTTATCATGCTTGACTTTTTGCTATTCTTGTATCTTCTTTGTGGTTTGCATTGCATCATCTCTTTTCTCTTCTAACCACATTAATTGATGGATCCAAAGATCTTGACTTTCTTCCTCCAATAATTGTTCCTCACAAAGGATCCAATATGATAGGACTTCAAATTCAACTAGTAGTATGGGAGGCAATCCGTATTTTAAGAAAATGGAGTCAGCTTGGTTGTAATCTTTTTGGTGGTTCTGTAAGCCCACAAAGCTATAGGTAAATTTGTGTCCTAGTTGTAGGCATAATTGACAATCACCTAATTCAAAATCTTACATAAAAAACCACTCACCTTTTTCATCAATCCATTCACATTTGGTTTGAAAGGCGTCATCTTTTGATGTTTGATTTGGAAGTACTTGGTTAAAACCTCCACAGGTGGGTTCAGAAAATCAGTCCCTTGTTCAACCAATTCTAGAGGACATTTGTATTGGGAAATGATTTTTCAAAAGAAAAATTTGGCAACAATTTTTGCATCATCACACCAAGTTGCCTCAGCTTCAACCATCTTGGTAGCATAATCAGTGTAGGCCAAGATGTATCTTTCCTTGTGAATTGGGCCACCAATTGAATTGGACCCACAAAATCAATTCCTAATTTCTTGAATGGGCCAATGGAAAAATTGGCCTCACAGTCTATTGGGAAGTAGCCATTGGCTTTCTTGTTCTTTGACAAACATCACAGCTTTGGATATGGGCTTGAGTATCCTTATACATTGTAGGCCACTAATACTCCACTGCAAAAATTTCTTATTGTGTTCTTTAGGGCATAATGTAATCTGATGCTTCCAAGTGTAAGGACTTGATTACTCCTCCAACTTTGTATGCTTCCAAGCATCTCCAAAGTACTTCATCTTCACACATTTTAAATAAAATTTTGTGCATTAGCTGGTATGGTCCCATTTTCTTGAGGAAGACTGCCCTATGCTCTAGGTCCAATCCCACATGACATTGGCAAGTATGGATAATGATATTTTTCTGCATACCCCATACTTTGTACAATAAAATACCACAAATAGTTCTTTCTTGGTTGCGTCTTTAATCTCTTGAGTAGAAACCACACTTAGAAGAGAGTAACAAGCACTAGATCACAATCTTGTCATAATCACAAGACCCAAAATCACAATTCTTCAAATCATTTCTAAATTGACACATTGTGATGATTCAATTCTTCCCAAAGAAGGCTACTTCACCATGAAATGACTTTGCCTCAGAATTGTGTTCCACTCCTCCATTGAAGGCACAACTTCTCCAATTGAAATTGCTTTTCATCAATCTAGAGTTGCACCCACCAATGGAAAATACTACCAACACTACAATATTCATCAAGGCATTGCTTTGATTGTTATCCACTTAGGATCAAACACATAAAATGAACATCAAAGTTGTATAATCCAACATCTGACACACTCAGACTTGCAGTCTCCCAACACTCTATATATTCAATGACTTCAAGTAACTCACCAAAAGACACTTGCACTCCTACCTCTGCTACTTTGCATTTAGCTTCTACCTCCACAACACTCCAAAGTTTATTCTAATTCTGATCTAACTAAACCTAACTTGAGACTCACTTTGTCTCCTACTTCTAATATCTTCCTATCTATCCTCTCTCTCAAGTGAATCAACAGATTATTCAGTTTAGTATCCTTCACCTTTCTCTTCCTTATCTCTTGCACCAACAACTTTAACTCATGCAGTCTAGCTTCCTCCAACTTTACTTCTATTCTGTACTCAACATTGCCTTCATCCTCCCAAGGATCTCTCCTACCACTTCTGATGTATACCCACAAGTTCTCTCCACCTTCAAATCTTCATGATACATCTGCATTTTGTCTTTGTACTCAACCATCAACATCTTCTTCTCCTTTGCATACTAAGCAATTCGGCCTTTTGCATTTCTTACTAGACCTCACAATCTTTCCTCCTCTTGATTTCTACTTGTCAACTCTCTTTGCCATGCTTGATCTTTCTCTTCTGCACTTGATCTTAAACTTTCCAGCTCTTGCTCCATTATTGCTATGATGGCTTTTGAGTGCATCACTTCAATGCATGCTTCACCAACTTTTCACTTCATTTTGTCAAACATTACCTTCTAATTCTTCAATTCTTTGGCCTGACAATCAAGCTCTCTCCTGCACTTTTCAAAACTCTCTTGCAAGTTCTCAAGATTCTTCTTCCAAAGTACTACATCCACCCAAAGTTCTTTGGCTTTTTCTTCTCTTTGGGTTAACTTCTCCTTCAAGTCCCGAGCTTCTTTGTTGAGATACTTCATCACTTTCAACTTATTTGTCACCTCTAGATGATCTTTTTGTATCTTCTCCTTCTTCTTCTTCAGCTGCAATAACAAAGGACAAATGATCACCAACAAATACTATACCTCATTGAACTCTTTTACCTTGTCCTTGTGGTATTTTTACTTGGATTTAACAAGCAAATTCTCCTTCAATGCTTTACCCCAAAGTTGTGATCTTCTCACCTTTAAAGTCATTTATTTTGAGCTTTTTTTTCATCCTTTACTTGATTTGGACCTATAGTTGGAGTCTATAGTCCTCTCTTTGACCACACTCTATTCTGGACCACCATCTTTGGTTCTTCTTTTTTCTCTTCCTCCATCTCTACCATAGGTTATTCCAAATGTGGGGCATCTCCTCCTTCCATATGATCAATTGCCACATAGAACTCCTCATCTATAGCCACTTTGTCCACTAACGACTGGACTTTGGGCTCACCTTCACTCTTGCTTGACTTCTTATACAGAAATTATAGAAATTACAAGTATATTACAAGTATTTGTAGTTTCAGGAGTAGATGTATAAAGTAGTTGAGTGTCTTTGGGTTCATAGTACTTTGGTTCTCTATGGCTTTGGGTTAGAAGCTTCTTTGCTTTAGGATGAAGGTGACTATGTCCGAGGTAGTCGGACCTCGGGGTGTAGTGAAGGTGACTTCAGGAGTCTTGCAAGAGGCATTAGAGGAAGTTAGAGTAGAGAAAGAAGATATTTAGGATACACATGACTTCAATTTCAGTTCTGATTGAAGATAATATAGAATTAGAAGAGAAATACTAGTAGTGAATGAACCCAAAGTTCAAGATCAAACAATAAGTGTCTTGAGGCAATTACATGAGCGATTGGGGGAAAGTGGGTTACAAATTGAAGGCGTAGATAGTGTACCCAAGCTTTCAATTACAATTCTTGATGAGGATATAGAAGAATTAGCAAAGGAATTGATAGTAGTTAGACCCAAAATAGAAGAAGTAGGAGTCCAAATGTCTTTGGAGTTGACATTGGAGATATTAGAGAAAAATGGGTTGTTTGAAGAAGATGCATGTAGATTGCCCATGATGGGAATTGCAGATCAGAGTGAAGAGGTGTTAGAATTGGTAGAAGAGTTGGTAGTTGGTAAACTTGAGGATAAAGTAGTATGTGAAGTTACTTCAAGATTGAAAGCTGAAGAAGAAGTAGACATTGGATTGGAGTAGTAACAGATTTCAGATTTGAAGAGGCAGATATGAAGAGGTGGTTTGTCATTTTGGATCTATAGGTTAATAAAATTCTTAGTAGGTAGTTTAGGAAGTTAGATAATTGTCAAAGAATTTGCCTATTTAAAGGAGGCATTCATAGTAAGTTGTTGTTCAATACTCATAAAGCTGAGAATAGATAAAGTGAAGTGCTGATTTTAGTGCTCATCACTTGAGCTTAATTCCGAGTATCAATTTTGTGTTTGTGTTTGTGAGTGTTTGGAGAATTTGGAAGTGCGAGTCAGTGCGTGTTGGATGTTGGAGTCCATAGCCTTGATCTTCATTTTGTATGTTTGATCTTGAGTGAAGTACAATCAGAGCAATGCCTTGACAAATCCGAGAGGAATTGTAGTGTTGGTAGTATTTTTCATTTGTGAGTGCAATGTTGAGTTGATGTGAAGCAATTTCAATCAAGGAAGTTGTGTCTTCAATGGAGGGGTGGAACATAATTCTAAGGCAAAGTCATTGTGCAATGAAGTGCCATTTTTGGAAGAGACTGAATCGTCACAATCAAGATTGTTTGGAAAGATTTGATGGATTTGTGATTAAGAGTGTAACTTGTGACAAGACTACAAGTCAATCCTTGTACTCTCTTTTGGGTGTGTTTCTACCTGAGAGATTAAAGATGCAACCAAGAAGAACTAAGATTGTTCCTTTGCTTTGCATTTGATCATTTCTAACTAGTATCTCTGTGTGAACAAACCTTACTTACCTAATTACCATAAAAAGTGATATTTGCTGGTTGTCACAGCTGATTATTAGACATCAAGAGGACAATAGGTTGCAAGGTTTGATCAAAAGTATGGAAGCTCAACTAGTCTAGTATATGGAGGAGAAGGAAGCATTGAAGGTAGAATTTGAGGATGAGTTGAAAATGTATCTAAATAAATTGGAAGTGGAGCAAAGTAAGATAATTCCAAGAGGCAAGGTGGATTTAGTAGAAGAAATCATTGTAGGAGTGAAGTCAATATTGAGTACTAAAGCTGAGGTAAAGTTGGAGGAAGTAAGATTGCATGAATTGAATTGTTGTTAGTGTAGGATATGAGGAAAAGAAAAGTGGAAGACATTGATTTGAATAAATTGTTAATTTGCTTGAAAGAGAGGGTAGATAGGAAATGTTGGAGGAAGGAGATAACATTTGCCTCATATTAGATCTTGTGAAATTAGAATGAGATGAGCTTTGGAGTACTATGAGGGAAAATGCCCAATGTGAAGTAAGTGAAGTAGGAGTGCAAGTGTCTTTGGTTGAGTTACCTAAGACATTAGAAGAGATTGGGTTAGAGAATAAGGATGTAGATAGATTACCCATGATTTCAATTCCAATTCAGACTGAAGAGGTGATAGAAGTAGGAAAAGACTTAGAAATTGTAGTTGAACCCAACATAGAAGAAGTGATTGAAGGAAATTTGGGCTTAAAAGCCAAAGTAAAGGTAGAGATTGGATTGGACTAGTAACAATTTTGAGATTCGAAGAAGTGGATTATCATTTTTGGATCTACTCATTGATAAAGTTGCATTTGAAACACTATGTAGTTCTATAATTGTCACATTGCTCTGCCTAATTAAAGGAAGCATTCATAGTGTGTTGTTATACAATAATGTTATTCTGAAGTTGAGCAAAGCAAAATGCTATAACTCAATGCTTGATGTTTTAGCTTAATTCCAAGTATCAATCCTATGTGTGTGTTTGGAGAAGTTTAAAGTGCAAATCTGAGTGTGTTAGATGTTGGATTTTGTAGCTCTAATTCTATTGTGTGTTTGCTTCTTAGTGGATAGCAATCAAAGCAATGCCTTGACAGATTTGTGAAGAATTGTAGTCTTGGTAGTATTTTGCATTGGTAAGCACAATACTGGATTGATGCAAAAAAATTTGATTAAGGAAGTTGTGCCTTTAGTGGAGGGATGGAACACAATTCTAAGACAAAGTCATTTTGTAGTGAAGTGATCTTCTTTGAGAGAAATTGAATCATCACAATTAAGATTGTGTTGGAAAGATCAGATGTATTTTGATTATGAGTGTGTAATTCATGACAAGAATTGTTGTTGAGAAGAACAAGAAGAACTATTTGTGACTATTTACTTTGTATTTGACCATATCTGAATTGTATCTCTATGGGAATGAATTGTTACTTGTTGATTAATGCAAAAGTGATACTTGTTGGGTTGTCACAATTCCACCCTTCCATTGAAGGTACAATTTCCTAATTCAAAGTTACTTTGCATCAATCTCTAGTCTACAAATACAAATGACAAATACTAACAACACTATAGATCAAGGCATTGCTTTGGATGAACTTCATTCAGGATTAAACACATAGAATGAAATGCAAGGTTGTAGAATCCAACATCTAACAACCTCTCAATTGCAATCTCAATTTTTCCATACACTCATAGATGAAGATATTTGATCGATGCATGGAATAAAGGGAAACAATGAGTGCTTCTTGAGCACTTTGTTTTAGTCATTCTTTTGCTCAAATATTGAATACAAGTGCACTAAATGGCTGCTTTAAATAGGCAATCCAGTTTACAGTTATAGAAACTATCTAAACCGCTTATCTTCTTTCTACAAATCCTTAGATACAAAGTGTCTACCACTTTGCATTTGTAACTACTACTAGTTTGAAATTGATTTGAGTACAACCTTAACTTTGGCTTCCTCACCGAAGTGGTCTACAAGTGTCTCTTACACTTTGGGTTCATCAACTTCTATTATTGTCTCATCCTCATTAGTTTGTACTGAATTTGAAATTGTAGGTATCCTAACACTATCCTCTTTTCCTATTCTAACTTTCTTGAATGACTTGGGTAACTCAACCAAGTCCTTATGCACATGTGACAACCTAAAAAGTATCACTTTTGTAGTAATCACATAAGTAGAGTTCCTTCCTGGAGAGATACAATTCAGAATTGGTTAAATACAACACAAATAGTAACAAATAAATCTTCTTGGTTGCGTCTTTAATTTCTCAGGTAGAAACTACACCCTAAAGAGAGTAACAAGCACTAACTCTTAGTCTTGTTACAAATCAATAGTCCTTAATCACATCAAATTCTGTCCAAACAAATCTTGATTGTGATGATTCAGATTCTTCCAAAGATGGCTACTTCACTACAAAACACCTTTGCCTCAGTATTGTGTTCCACCCCTCCATTGAAGGCACAACTTCCTGAATTGAAATTGCTTCACATCAACTCAACGCTGCACTCACAAATGCAGAATACTACCAACACTACAATTCCTCTCAGATCTATCAAGGCATTGCTTTGATTGCACTTCACTCAAGATCACACACACAGAATGAAGATCAAGGTTGAAGAATCCAACATCCAACAAGCATATTGACTTGCACTTCAAAATTCTCCACACACTCACAAATACAAACACCAACTTGATACTTAAAATTAAGCTCAAGCGACGAGCACTGAACTCAGCACTTTGCTTTATCTATCTCTAGAAATTATGAATACTAAACAACAACTCATTGTGAATGCTTCCTTTAAATAGTAGACCAATCCATAATTACTAACAAAAATACCATTCTACAACAACTCTACAATCCTGCAAATCCAAAATGATAATGCACCTCTTCATATTTGCCTCTTCAAATCTCAAATCTATTCCCAATCCGATCCGATGTCAACCTCTTCTTTGGCTTCCAAACCTGTAGATCCTCCTATCACTTCTTTGTCTTTGGGTCTATCTAAATCTACTAATTCCTTTGCTATTTCTACTACTTCTTCACTTTGAACTACCATTGCACTCATATCTAATCTAACTTTATCTTTATCTTTATCTTTATCCCTAAAACCTACAGTCTTCCCTATTGTCTCAGATAATTGATCCAAAGACACCTGCATTCCTACTTTTGCAACTTTGGACTTCTTATCTTCCTTCATACTACTCCAAAGTCTCTCTAACTCTGAATCTACCAAGTCTAATTTGAGACTTACATTGTCTCCTACCTCAATTATCATCCTATTTACTTGTTCTCTCAAATGAATCAATAGAGTATTTATATTTACATCTTCTGCTCTCCTCTTTCTCGTCTCCTACACTAGCAACTTCAATTCTTGTAGTCTTACTTCCTCCAAGTTTCCCTCAAATTCTGTGCTCAACATTGCTTGTAGTCTTCCAACAACTTCTCCTATTGACTCTAATGCATACCCTCAAGATCACTCTACCTTCAACTCGTCTTTGTACTCGGCTGCAAGCATCTCCTTTTCCTCTACATACTGAGCAATTTGCACATCAACACTTCTTACCAAGCTTCTCAATCTTTCCTCTTGGTGTCGGATCACTAACTCCCTCTGCCATGCTTGATCCTTCCTTGCCGCACTCTTCTTCAGGCTCTCAAACTCCTGCTCCATCATAGCCACCATTGCCTTCACATGAATGCTTTCAATGTGAACTTTGCTGACTTCACCTTTCATCTTCTCCAACAACACTTCTTGCTCTTTCAACTCTTTGGCTTGACTATGCATCTCTCTTTCATGGTTCTCAAAATTCTCCTGCAAGTTCTTTAAAGCCTTTTTCTTCAAGACTGCATCCACTCAAAGTTCCTTAGCTTCTTCTTCCCTTTGAGTTACAACCTCCTTCAACTCCTTTACTTCATCCAGTAGATACTTCACCACCTGCAACTCATTCTTCATCTCTATATGATTTTCTAGATCACCTTCTTCTGCTTCTCCAATAGTGCTAACAATAGACCCACAATTTCCAATAAGTACTCCACCCCATCAAAGTCTTCTTTGTCTTCTGCTCTGTCTTTGTACTTAGTCTCCATTGACATTCCTTCTGCTAGAGTCTTCCCTTGAAGTCTTGATCTTCATACCTTCAATGACCTACCTTCCTTCTGAGCTTACTTCTTCCTTATAGATTGAGCTTGGACCTACGGGTTCAATTGTCATTTCATTTCAATTCAATTGACCTCTTGGATCTTACTCCCTTCTGGTCTTGTTTCTTTGGTTCTTTGTCCATCTCCTCCATGGGCAACTGTAAGCAAGGTCCCTCTCCACCCTCCATATGATTAATCACCGCATGGAATGCCTTGTTATCTTCTGCTTCAACTGATTGTTGGACTTCATCCTCACCTTCACTCTCACTCCCAAACTTCTCACTCTGTAATGTGAGTTCAACTTCTTTAGAGTTTGTTCTCTTGGGCTCTGTCTCCAAAGTCTCATCCTTCACCACCTTCTTACCTTATGGATTGAGTTTTTGGGTCTTTATTTGGTTGGGATAAAGCTACTTCTTTGGGTTTAGTCCACTTCTTCATCTTTGAACTTCTTCCTTCCACCATCTTTGTGACAACCTGGAAAATATCACTTTTGCGGTAATCAAGTAAGTAAAGTTCATTCCCGTAGAGACACAAGTCAAAAATTTCCAAATACAAAGCAAAGTAACCAAATTAGTTCTTCTTGGTTGCATCTTTAATCTCTTAGGTAGAAATTACACCCAAAAGAGAGTAACAAGCACTGATTAACAAGCACTTGGCTACTTTGCTTTAGAATGACTTCACCTCAGAATTGTGTTCCACCCTCCACTAAAGGCACAACTTCTTTGATCAAAATTGCTTCACATCAACCTTGCATTGCACTCACAAATGAAAAATACTACCAACACTACCATTCCTCTCAAATCTATCAAGAAATTGCTTTGATTGCACTTCACTTAGATTCAAACACATAGAATGAAGATCAAGGCTACAGAATCAACATCTGGGAAACACACTGACTTCCTTGATGTTCAAGTATTTCTCCTTCTTTGGGTGTATCTAATTCTACAACATATTCCATTATTTCTATTACTTCTTCACTACAAACTACAATTGAGGTCATGGGTACACTATCTACATCATTATCTGCTTACCCATTCCTTTCTACTATCTCAAGTAACACACCCAAAGACACTTGTACTCCTACTTCTACTACTTCAGACTTCTTGGCTAATTTTACCTCACTATGAAGTCTATCCAAGTCTGATCTAACAAGATCTAATCTGAGATAAACATTGTCTCCCATCTCTAACATCTTCCTATCTACACAATCTCACAAATGAATCAATAGATTGCTCAATTCCGTGTCCTTTGCCTTCCTCTTCCTCATCTCCTACACCCAACAACTTCAACCCCTGCAGTCTGGCTTCTTCCAACTTTCCTTCAACTTCAGTGCTAAGCAACACCTTCATCCCATTTGCCATTGCTACTCTACATCGGATTCTACCACTTACTCTACCTTCTCCTTCTTTCTTTCCTCCTCCAGTTCATTGCGATACATTTGCAACTTGTCCTCAAATTCAGCCTTCATTGCCTCTTTCTCTTGTCGATTCAACATGAGTTGTTCTTCCGCCACCCTCAACAATCCTCACAATTGGTCTTGCTCATGACTATGCTCTGTCAACTCCCACTGCCAGGATTGATCTTTATCGGCTGCCTTCTTCCTTAGACTCTCAAGTTCTTGTTCCATCACTACTACACTTGCCTTTGAATGTATGAGCTCCATTTGTGCATCAACAATTTCACCCTTCAGCATGTCGACTAGCACCGTCTTCTCCTTAACTTCCTCCCAACACTCCATCAAATCTTAGCTCATCGCCTCTAAGGGCTTACTCCAAAGAATTTCCTCCTTTCAAGGTTCTTTGGCTTCCATTTCTACTTGTGTTAGCTTACTTCTCAACAGCGAGGTCTTTGCATTCCACTTTGACACAACTGCTAACTTTTCCTTCACATCCAGATTAGCACTAGCTATCTCTTCTTTCTTTTGCTGCAAAAACACCAACAAGGGACATACTACCTTTAATAGATACCCCACACCATCATACTGCCTGTCATCGGCTCTAACATCTTCCCTTTTTGTAGGTAAATCCTCCATGGGTGCCTTACCCCAAAGTTGTGATATTTGTATCTTCAATGTTTCCTACTCTAAGCTCTCCTCCTCCTTGGTGGTAACTTTATTGGGTTTGATGTCGGCTGCTTGAACACTTTTTTTCCTTATGGCACCTCTTGGACACACCAAGACACCCTCTTCTTCCTTCTCCCGTCCTCCTTTGATGGTGGACACCTCCGGACTTGTCTTCTCTGCGTCCATAGTTTATCCCCTATTTTCTGAACCTCAGCCTCGCCTTCACTCCCACTACTTGACTCCTCACTTTGCAGTGTGAACTCTTCTTCTCCGCCCAAGGCTTCTCCCTTTGACTCTATTTCTCCATCTTACTCCTCCTCCGGAATCAATTCCATTGCCTTTGGATTAGACTTTTGCATCTTTTGCGGTGGCATTGATGCCTTTTGTCCTTTAGGTTTATCTCTCTTTCTTGGTCTAGGGATTTTGACTACTACAACCTCTCCTTTCCACTCTTCTTATAATACTCATCCCCTTCTTAGACCCGATTCATATAATACCGTTCATTTGCATTTGCCTCTCTGTGCAAATCTGGATGAAAGTACAACCGCATTCTATTTCTCTCCTCCGAACTCAGCAAATTCAGCCCAAAGTAGAAGTGTGGTTGGATATCCATTCTCCAAACCCATAATCATTTGCCCCACTCACTGATGCAGACACTTCGCCCAATCTACTACTTTTCTTGCAAACATCTGATGAAAGAAAACTCCCTGTTGCATCATGACATAGGTGGTTTGCTTTGGTTTGAATATCGCCATCATTGCACTCACAATCTCTCTCCACTTTGGGTCTTTATAAGTATCCACCTTATACTTATTCTTGGTGCACGTTGATTAAAAGAATTCCTCATTGCGGTAATCTCTTCTAATGCATCACATTTCTGATAGATGGTGGTACCCCTATCTCTCCTGCTTCTCTAACCAAGACTAATCTCCAATCTGACTTTATCCATCAAGCCGGGTTCCCGCTCTTCCCTTTGTGCTTCGGCCCATCCTTGCAATCACTTGTGACAATTTTTTGCCATGAAACTTGGAAACCTAAAATTCTAGTTCCAAGCCAGAAATGTGATATGAAGTCCTTGATAGGACCTCAATCCTCACCACTATATCTAATCTGCACATTGCAAGACCCCTCACCGCACTCTACTTACTCACTTTTGGGACCATTGTGTGTTTCCTCACTCTCTTCTTGTGAAAGATTGTACCTGAGATTCTAACCCACTCTTCTTCTTGCATATTTGTATTTCTTTGGGTCAACTTTGAATAGGAACAAGTAGCATCTGGACATTGAGGTGCTTCCTCATGGAAATCTTGATTTTATAGTCCTTTGCTGATTGGTCATTCTTCAGTCACTGCTCCGTGCCACTCACCAATTCTGTGAAGTTGTTTCTTGTCACTATCAAGAACCTCTTGATCTTGAAGTAGTCACCTTCTTCCCACGTACTTTCTTGATTAAATGACCACAAAGAAGTTTGTTATAGGGTCTTTGGGTTTAGGGGTTTAGGTTGTTTGCTACCCGATACAAAGTCCTCATCTTCCTATTTCTCTCTTGTCTACCCCGGTCCTTTGGACTTGACCCGAGGTCAACTTTGGGTTTATGCCAAACACACAATTCTTCATATTTCTTACCTGTTTAGCCCTCCTTCAGCTTTACCAATGCACTTCTTCTTGAAAACTTTATCAAAACAAACCAAAACAAAAAATGTGGGTACCACATACCCCCTCCCTCAGATGTGAGCGTCCCCGCGAACACCAATAGTAGGTTCTTTTTACAAAGCCAATATTTTCTTACTCTCCACCCGTTCACTTGAGTGGCAAAGGGATTGCCTTCCAAGGTCTGCAAGTTGAATAGAGCTATTGTCATAAATGTGCATGGCACAGTGTGGCCCCATCCACCATAAATGCAGCTTGACTGGAAAAATTATTTTGTGATTGTCATATAATAGTACCAAATCACCCTCTTGAATAGCAACAAGCTTGATTCTCTTATCATAACTGACTTTCTTCTATTCTTGCACTTTCTTTGTGGTTGCATTGCATCATCCTGTTTCTCTTCTAACCACATCAGTTGATGGATCCAAAGATCCTGGCTTTCTTCTTCCGACAATCATTCTTCGCAAAGAATCCAATATGACGGTAATTCAAATTCAACTAGTAGTATAGGATGCATTCTATAGGAAATATGGATTTTTTTGGTTATAATCTTCTCAATCATTTTGTATGCCTACAAAGCTGCAAGTAACTTCATGTCCAAATTGTAGGCATAATTGATTGTCACCTTGTTCAAAATTCTACATAACAATCCACTGGCCTTCTCCGTTAGTCCATTTGCTTTTGGATTATAGGGAGTTGTCTTCTGATGTTTAATCTGGAAGTACTTGGTGAACACTTCCAACATGGAGTTCAAAAAGTTCCTTGATCATTGACCAATTCCAAAGGACATCCGTAACATAAAATGATGTTTCAGAAGAAAAATTTTGCAACTATTTTTGCATCATCTTTCCGAGTTGCCTTTGTTTCCACCATCTTGGTAGCATTATCAATACACAACAAGCATTGACTTGCAGCCTCGTCACAACAATTTGTCACCCATAATCACAAATCATTCAAATCTTTCCAAACAATCTTGATTGTGATGATTCAATCCATCCCAAAAATGGCTACCTTGCTGTAAAACTTTGCTTCAAAATTGTGTTCCATCCCTCCACTAAAGGCACAACTTTCTTGATCAAAATTGCTTCACATCAACCTTGCACTACACTCACAAATGCAAATACTACCAACACTACAATTCCTCTCAAATCTGTCAAGGCATTGCTTTGATTGCACTTCACTCAAGATAAAGCACACAAAAAGATGATCAAGGCTATGGAATCTAACATCTGACAAACACACTGACTTGCACTTTGAAATTCTCTCAACACTCACAAGCACACACATAGAACTGATACTTGGAATTAAGCTCAAGCAACAAGCACTAAACTCAGCACTTTGTTTTATCTTTTCTCGAGATTATGAGCACTGAACAACATAAGACTACGAATGCTTCCTTTTAGTAGGCTGAGCACTTGATAGTTACCAACAAAAATACCATTCTACAACAACTTCACCAACTTGCAGATCCAAAATGACAATGCACCTCTTCATATCTGCCTCTTCATATCTCAAATCTGTTACTAATCTGATCTGATATCAACCTTGACTTTGGCCTCCAAACCCGATTTACCTTCAAGTATTTCTCATTCTTTAGGTCTATCTAATTCTACTACGTCTTCCACTATTTCTACTACTTTTTCATTATGAACTACAATTGAGGTCATGGGTACACTATCTAAATCATTATCTGCTGACCCATTCCTTTCTATTGTCTCAAGTAACTCACCCAAAGACATTTGTACTCCTACTTCTACTACTTTACACTTCTTGGCTAATTTTACCTCACTACAAAGTCTATCCATGTCTGATCTAACAAGATCTAATCTGAGATAGACATTGTCTCCTACCTCTAACATCTTCCTATCTATGCAATCTTGCAAACAAATCAATAGATGGTTCAATTCTGTGTCCTTTGCCTTCCTCTTCCTCATCTCCTACACCAACAACTTCATTTTGTGCAGTCTGGCTTCTTCCAACTTTCCTTTGACTTTAGTGCTAAGCAATGCCTTCTGCTTCTTCTGCTAAGCAATGCCTTCATTTGCCACTGCTGCTACTACATCAGATTCTACCACTTACTCTACCTTCTCCTACTTTCTTTCCTCCTCCAGTTCATTGCAATACATTTGCAACTCGTCATCAAATTCAGCCTTCATCGCCTCTTTCTCTTGTCAATTCAACATGAGTTGATCTTCCGCCACTGTGACAACCCGGCAAATATCTCTTTTGTGGTAATTGGGTAAGTAAAGTTTGTTCTCACAGAGATACGAGTCAGAAATGTCCAAATACAAAGTCAAACATTAACATGTAGTTCTTCTTGGTTGCGTCTTTAATCTCTTAGTTAGAAACCACACCCAGAAGAGAGTAACAAGCACTAATTCTCAGTCTTGTCACAAATCCACACTCCTTAATCACAACTTCTTCAACTCATTCCAAACAATCTTGATTGTGATGATTCAGGCTCTCCTGAAAATGGCACTTCACTGCAAAACGACTTCGCCTTAGAATTGTGTTCCACCCCTCCACTGAAGGCACAACTTCCTCGATCAAAATTGCTTCACATCAACTTTGCACTGCACTCACAAATGCAAAATACTACCAACACTACAATTCCCCTCAGATCTATCAAGGCATTGCTTTGATTGCACTTCATTGAGGATCAAACACACAGAGTAAAGATCAAGGCTATGGATTCCAACATTCAACAACCACACTGACTTGCACTTCAAAATTCTCCCAACACTTGCAAACATAGACACAAAGTTGATACTCGGAATCAAGCTTAAGCGACGAGCACTGCTTCATAGCACTTCGCTTTATCTATTCTCAGAAATAATGAGCACTAACAACAATTCCCTACAAATACCACTCTTAAGTAGTGATCAATCGACATTTATCTTCCTAATGTACCTCTTCCTAATGACTCTACAAACCTGCAGATCCAAAATAACAATGCACCTCTTCATATCTGCCTATTCAAATCTCAAATCGGTTACTAATCCAATCCGATGTCTACTTCTTCTTTGGCTTTCAAACCCGAACCCGAAATAACTTTACTTCCTACTACTCTATCCTCGGGTTTCATAATTCCTACCTCTTCTACTAGATCTAACAATTCTCTTTCCTGATCTGACATTGCACTAGTGGGTAATCTATCTAACTCCTTATCTGCTGATCCACTCTTCTCTAATGTCTCCAATGGTAACTCCGAAGACATTTGCACTCCTACTTAATCTACTTCGGGTTTGGCTCTAACTTCTTTCTGAAGTTTATCTATCTCTATCTTCACTAAATCTAATCTAATCGTGATATTGTCTTCGACTTCCAATATCTTCCTATCTACCCGAGTTCTGAGACTAATTAATAGAGCATCCAAGTCTGTATCCTTCACATGTTCCTCCTTGTCTCTTGCACCAACAATTTCAACTTGTGCAGCCTCGTCTCTTCAATACAAACACTAGCCTCTGTACTCAGCATCGCATTCATCCTGATTACGATCTCCTTCAATGGCTCCAATCTCATCTTCCTTTCATGCTCCCGATCTGCCAGCCAATCTTCCCTGTTCATTGCCAACTCTACCTCTTACTCAACTTTCACAATTTCCTTCTCCTTCTCCTTCTACACAATCTTCTCCTCATGATTACAAAGTAACTCTCGTAATCTCTCTTCTTCCTTATATCTCATTGTCAACTCCCTTTGCCACAATTGCTTCTTCTCTTCTACACTCTCCATCACTCTATTGAGCTATTGTTCCTTGTCTACTACCCTTGCCATAGCATGGATAATTTCTAGTCTTGAATCAACAAACTGCTGCTTCAAGATTTTGTACTCTACTACTTGTCTCTCCCTTGCTATATCACTCTTCTTCACAAGTTCTTCTTGATACCTCGCTTCTCTCTTCAAGTTCTCAATAACTTGACACTACACTACTGCATCCCCTTGCAGTACTTCCCTTTCCTCCTTGCCTTGGATTATACTCCTCTTCAACTCCGAGTTCTCTTCTTCTAGTCTTGCCAAAACCTACAACATAGTCTTCACCTCCGGACATGTCGACTGCATCTCCTTCTTCTTGTGCTCTAGCTTCACTAATAATGGGCACACAATTTCTCGCATGTACTCCACTCCATCACTTGCGCCTACTTCCACCTGCGGAGTGATCTCCTTCTTTACCTCTTCTTCACCCGATACTCGCCTTCTTTGCTGCAGTCGTCGTATCGGAATAGACGCTTCACTTCCCAAGCTAGCATTCTCCTCTTCCCTTGCTTTGCTCAGACCCGCTTCACACTTCACCTTGCATCTTGACCAAACTCCCCTTTGAATCGTAATCTTCTTCTCCTCCGGCTCGGTTACCTTGTCCTCCAACTTTGCGTTATTTTCTTCCTCAAGCTCCACCCAAACTTCTTCTTTTTCTACCGTAGGTACCGACGTCATCTCCCCACCTTCATCACTATCGCTACTTGTATCCCCACTTTGTAGCGTAAGCTCAGGTTCCTTCTTGTGTTCTGATTCTTTTGGACTTGCACTCGGCTTTGCCTTCTGAGTCTTCATCTGATGATGTGATCAACACCATGCCTTTCCTCGGGTTTCCTCTCTTGGTCTTCCAAGGTCTTGTCTTCTTTATGTCTTTGCCTTCTCCTTATCGACTCCGCTTCTTCAACTTTGGAGTACTCACTTCTACCTCCGCACTCTTGCCCATCTTTGTGTAGTACTCATTAGTGCTTCAAATTTGAAGAATATATTGTTGCTCCTCCGCGTCGACTTCTCTTCTCAAGTTGGGATGAAAATGAGACACCATTCTGCTGCACTCTACCGAATTAGGCAAATTCAACCCAAGGTAGAAATGTGCTACAAATGGCACGATGTAGTGTGGCGGCGACTTATCCCGCAAATTCTAGACCATCTGCCTTGTCCTCCCATGGAAGCACCTTGCCCAGTTGATAGGTTCTCTTGCAAACATCTTATGGAAGAACACCGCTTGGTGTTTCATCACATAAGTCATTCTCTTCGGCTTTAGGATTGCCATGAGAGCACTCACGATCCCTCTATTCACTGGATCTTTGTAACTCTTGACCTTATACCCATTCTTCATTCTCTTCAAAGAGAAGGCATCCCTCACTTCTTGGGTTTCTTTGGCTACCTCTCCCTTCTCCAAGAACGTGGCACCCTACTCCGTGCCTGCCTCTCTTCCGAGCACCAATCTCCAATCCAACTCTATCCTGATTTTCTCTTTTCCCCTCTTCCTCGGGGCCATCGAGACATTTACTCTTGATTATCTTGGTCATGAAACCTGGAAAACTTATGTTCCAGTTCCACTCCAAGAATGTGATCCAAAGTCGGCTCAAGACTTTGATTCTTGCAATCACATCTAACCTTCGAATTGCATGATTTCTCACTGCAAATTTGTAGTTCTTCTTTCCTCCAATCTTTCCTGCTCCCTCACTATCTCTCAGTTTAACTCTCTCAAATTCTCCTCTACACACTAGCGTGTCTTCAACTCTACTTCCCTTCCCACGATCTCCTATAGGACGACTTCTCAACTGCAAAGGAAAATTGCTCAACATTGCTTTGTTGTTAGCCCAATTTTTATTGAGTCGTGCCTTCGTTGTCTCTCTTCAATTCAAGTTTCTACCGAGAAATCACACCTCTTGCATGCGCCTGTCACTGTCAAGTGTACTTCACGCGTATGGCCACCGGTTTTTGAATGGTCCCTTCTTGAATTTCTCGCCCCAAAGAAAGGTTGTTACTCTATCTTCGCCTTGGGTTGAGCTCCCTCTGATACGAAGACTTCTTACTTTGGGTTGTATGCTGATAGGGCAAGTCCGAGTACTTTGCCTTATGACCTGAAGCCATGTTACCTCGGGTTTCATCCTGAAGACTCTTTTCTTTGCCTTCTTTGGCCATACAAGCGCAATCTGACTTCTCTATACACTTCTTCTTCTCCATTTTGAAAAAAACAAAAAATGTGGGTACCACAGCCACCCTCAACAATCCTCACAATCAGTCTTCCTCTCGACTATGCTCTGTCAACTCCCACTGCCAGGCTTGATCTTCTTGATCTTTATCGGCTGCCTTCTTCCTTAGACTCTCCAGTTCTTGCTCCATCATTGCTAAACTTTGAATGTACTAGCTCCACTCGTGCATCAGCAATTTCATCCTTTAGCACGTCAACTAATACCATCTTCTCCTTTACTTCCTCCCAACCTTTCACCAAATCTTCCCTCATTGCATCTTAGTGCTTACTCTGAAGAGTTTCCTCCACCCAAAGTTCTTTGGCTTCCATTTCTTCTTGCATTAGCTTACTTCTCGATAGTGAGGTCTCCGCACTCCACTTCATCAAGACTTCTAACTTGTCCTTCACATCCAGATTAGCACTGGCCATCTGTACTTTCTTCTACTACAGAAACACCAACAAGGGACATACAACCTTTGATGGATACTCCACTCCATCATATTGCCTACCATCGGCTCTAATGTCTTTGCCTTCTGTAGGTAACTCCTTCATGAGCACCTTACCTCAAAGTCACAATCTTTGTGTCTTCAATGTTTCCTCCTCCGAGCTCTCCTCCTCCTTGGTGGTAACTTTACTGAGTCTGATATTGACTACTTGAATACTTCATTTTCCTCGGGCACCTCTTGGACACACCAAGACACCTTCTTCTTCCTTCTCTTGTCCTCACTCAATGGCGGGCACCTCTAGACTTGTCTTCTCTGCATCCATGATTCATCCTCTTGTTTGTTGAACCTCAGCCTTGCCTTCAATCCCACTGCTTGACTCCTCACTTTGTAGTGTGAACTCTTGTTCTCTGCCCGAGGCTTCTCCCTATAACTCTATTTCTCCTTTTGACTACTCCTCTGGAGTTGATTCCTTTACCTTCACCAACATTGGCTTTGGATTAGGCTTTTGCATCTTCTACGGTGGCACTGATGCCATTTGTCCTTTGGGTTTATCTCTCTTTCTTGATTTGGGGATGTTGACTGCTATGATCCTCTCCTTTCTACTCTTCTTGTAATACTCATCTCCTTCTTGGACCCGCTCCATATAATACCATTCATCCGCACCTGCCTCCTTGTGCAAATCTGGATGAAAGTGCGACCGCATTCTATTTCTCTCCTCCAAACTCAACATATTTAGCCCAAAGTAGAAGTGAGCTGCAAAGGGTATGAAGAAGTGTGGTTGGATATCCATTCTCCAACCCATAATCATTTGCCCCACTTGCTGATGCATACACTTTGCCCAATCCACTACTTCTCTCTACAAACATTTGATGAAAGAAAACTGCCTATTGCATCATGACATAGGTGGTTTGCTTTGGCTTGAACATTGCCATCATTGCACACACAATCACTCTCTGCTAACTATCCAAGAGGAAGAAAAACTTGAGTGGGTAAACATATGCATTGTGAGATAATACCCCAACTTTGTATTACTTGATAACAAGTACTTGATAGAATTACTCCTTGATAAGACTGCACTTGACTTGACCAAGGAAGAATGTCAATACATGTTACATAATGTCCCATGATTGGTCCAATGAGATCTTGAAGACCAATTTGATATATTGACATTCCAAACCAGACCCAAAAAGAAGAGGAAGCCATCCCAAAAGTATCCCAATTCCATTTAATACCTTAAGAAGTATGGCCCAAATCTAAAGGATTGCAAGTTGGTTGAATCCAAGTAACCTAATTACTATCATAGAAGAATGCACTTTAAAGTATGAAAATGTCTTCTATCCCACTCATGCTACAAGCATACCACAAGTATAAGGGGACAAAATGACACAAAAAACCTAATGAATTCATTGAAGAGTTTAAGCAATCTCTATTGAAAATGAGGAACAAGATTCTCTATATTGCTTATGAATCTTCCCAAGTCTTCTTTGGAAGAAAGCTCAGGGTTGGTATATCCATGTTACCAAAAGGGGTTTAAATAGAGAATTGGAGTGAATTGAGAGAAGCTTTCTGGATTGATTCTTGGAATTGATTACAACACAAGTATCTTTGCTGTAGACAACGCTTTGGATAATAGAAAGCATGAGAAACTTTGGAATATGGCAAGTGTTTCATAGGCCTCCATAGTCAAGTACCCAAATGAGCAAGAGTTGTGGATCACTTGGATGCACATGCAATTGTCTAGGTCCTTGGAGGACTATTATCTAAGATTTGGATCTTTGCACAAGAATAAAACATAACCTTACTCAAGAAGGTACTTTGGCACATTCCACATTACAAGGCAATTTATTCAAATCTCCCAAGTAACTAGGAGAATGGAGAGAAATGAGGACAAAGAGGAGAACAAACCGAATCCCAAAGTACTTCCACTTCATCTTTGGATGAGACGTCCAATTTGTCATTGTCTTCCAAGAAGGATATCAAGAAGAAGAAGACCTCATGGTGGACCACAATGGAAGATACTTTGTGCTTCACCTAAGCAAGCTCAAAAAACCAATGCTAAGTTGGAGTCATAATTAAAGATTTATCCAATGGTAGGAGTGAAAGATTATAGGAAATTCCCATCATTTTCATGACCAAATATATGGTGCACTTTGTGCAAAAATCAAGGGCATGCTAGTGATGAATGTAGAGCTACTCCACCTGTAGAATGAATAGATTACATGGGCAAAACCAAGCTTGTCCATCTTAGGAACCATTGCCACTTGATAAAGATGAATGTGACAAAGAGGAGATTTTTATTGCATGGCCAATTGAGTTGCCTATTGTTCCTCCCATCACCAAACAATTGTGACACTTGTGAATTTACCTTAGTTACACAAAACTCAATCCATTATTGTCCCACCAAAGATAGGACATGTTACCATCACTAATCCTACATCATTTACATAGCAAGGGTACAAACAATTCAATGGAGAAGATGGAAATGATGACCCAAATACCTTCCTTAAAGAGTTCAAGGCCATCTTAGTGGCAAATCTAGAAGAAAGCAATCAAGATAGATTGTGGATTTTCCAAATGCAAGAAAGCTTGAAGTTGGTATATACACTTCTACCAAGATCTTGCCAACATTTTAGCTTGGCAAATTGTCAATAGACAATTTCTCAAGCAATTCCACATATTAGATTATGAAGTAAATATCTTTGCTACTCTAAATTTGTTGGAGAGGAGGAAGAACAAAAACTCCAAGATTATATCAAGAGGTTTTAGAGCCTCTTGAATCGAGTCCCCATGAGGACCAATAGCCTTGGCTATACAAACACTTGGGCCATTGAATGGTTCTTAGGAAGGCTACTCATGGAGTTAAGATTTTTGCCAAAGAAAGGGCTCATGATACATTGGCTAGAGTGATTAATTTTGCAAAATTGCATGAGGTAACAAGTATCACTCCTTTGAGGAAACATCTACCTCTACATGGTCAAGGATAGGGTAAGTAGCCAAAGAAATGATTGTCCTAAATAATAAGCATGAAAATACACTACTCAACTTGAACATCTTATCCAATGCAATACATCAAGTGGGTCCTCTTGTGAGATACCCATGATTATTATGTGGAGGAAGAAGATTTTATATTTGTAGTACAAGAAATCTCCAACACCACTTCCATTCCTCATGTAATGATCCCTTGATTCATTCCTTGGGAGTATGCCAATAATAACACCCAATGTAGAATTATGCTACCTTAGTAGAAACATAACTTAGGGCATGTTACAATTGTGAAGCCTTGGATCATTGGGCCCTAAGTTGCCTTGAGCCCAAGAAGCAAATTTTATATATGCCCTTATGTTTGAATTATAAAGCTCTTTGGCATGTTGTTGCTAATTGCCCTCAGCCATACTCCAAAACCAAAAATCAGATTTGTCCACACCATAAGCACAACCAAAGTTAACACCAATGTGCACTATATCATGTTGGAAGAAATTGGATCTAAATCTTTCACATTAGAGGAAGGAGGTTGGCATGATGGAGAGATCAATTGGATTGAAATGATCTAGTGTAAAGATGCAAAAGAAAAGTATTTGTCTAACTCCTCTACATCTACTTAGTCAAAATATCAACAACAAGAAGCAAGGGCAAGACTTTAGAGTTTAGGGAGAAGAAATTGTTGGAGAATATTTGAGCAAAGAGAGAGAAGAACACCTTCAAAGAAGCTAATCAAATTTCCTCTTTATGGTATTATTCCCCAACTACTTCTACCCCAACCTTTCTTTGTAGATATCCAATGCAAGGTAGAAGACTTATTACAAGCCACATTGTCCCAAACACCAAAAGGTAAATTTATTGCAATAATATCTCCCACAACCTCATCATCAATTACACTCTTAAGTCAAACCATAGACCCAATTAGTCAAAGATCAACACTATGGAGGAAGACCCAAAGAAATAGGACAATGTGGGGCCAAAGAAAAAAGCTAAGGTAATGTTTATAGAAATCTCTTAGCATGACACAATCTTGGATGAGGCCAAGTCTAAAGTAGACATCTTGTGCAAATAATTAAGAGAAGATAACAAGTTTTATAAGAAACAACTTGCACTAGCTCTTAGATAATCTAAACAATAAAGATGCAAGGATCTATTCACTATCTATTTGATAGAGAAGGAGGATTTGGAATCCCTTGAAATTGAGTAGAAATTTCAAGATGTAGCATCGGTTTGGTTGTCATTGACTCAAGATTAGGAATTGATGTCATGACCAAAGACATTACCCACAAATTGGGTTGTTTTGTCATCAAGAAATCCCTCAAATATTGTGCTTTGCTGATTAGACCCAAAGGAAGCCTTTGGCATGGCTCTCCAGTAAACAACCACCATTGGAGGAGTATGGTTCAAATTAACATATATTGTTCTTTACCTTGTCTCCAAAGTTGGTTATCTTATATTGATTGGTCAACCAGCCATGGTTATATATTGCCCATGTAATGATTGATTGGTATTAGCACAAAATATGCTTCAAAGATCCCTATAAAGCCAAATAAAAATCTCTTAGATCAATCATTTAACAAAGGATAAACTTCTAACATGTTAGGAGTATCATCAAAGGAAGAAAAAGTGAACTCTCTCAAATGCTAAGAGATAGATAAGGTTGAGGAGGATGAGCTTGAGTTGGTAAAAGAGGATTCCAAAGACAAAGATGATCCATGGTAGAGCATAACCATATTGGAGTTCAACCATGGTAGTCACTTGGAATTGATTTGGTCAAGGGAGCAATATCATTTTGCCAACAATCATAGAGGCTCAATCTAAAACATTCCTTGTTAGTCAAGGATTAGATCAATAACTATCTTCAAACTGGGATCATATTCCACATGTCAAGTAGCAAATGGGTCTCACCCATCATTATTGTAACTAAGAAGAAGATAGGAAAGGTTTGAGTCTATCAAGATTCCAAAAGTTGAATGGTCATCAAGAAGGATCATCATCCTTTTCCATTCACTAATGTGTTTCTTGATTAGGTTGCAGATCACACCTATTAAAGCTTCTTAGATGGGTTTTCACGATACAATCAAGTATCCATTCACAAAAAGGACAAAGCCAAGGCTACCTTCATTGTTGATTGAGGCATTTATGACTACAATCAAATGCCTTTTGGGCTTTGTAATGCACCCACTACTTTCTAATGAAATATGAACACAATATTCAAAGATTTTTGTGTTACATTGAAATTTCATAATTATTAAATTTTATCTATTTTAACCTCTTTTAGCCTTGATTTGAAGTACAAATGAGAAACCTCAGCCTTTAGATATAACTTCCCAAAAGAATGAGCTTCAAATCCAAAGGAATGGATTGGTCTATTTGAAGGAAGAAATTCCCTATGCAAAGGTATTTGGAAGCATGATCATTGGAGCAAAAGGATAGGTTCACCAATTGCTTGGAAATTAGCATGTGGTGATCCATGATGGTTTTTTGGCTACATGTGAGTGAGTTTAACACCTTTGGAAGGATAATCTCAAGAGAGTACATGGTATGATGGGAGACCAACCTTGGGAAAATTTGATGGCTCTTTGGATATGCTACCAATAAAAAATGGTTCAACTTCAGTCAAAAAGGTGTGGAAATGGTTGATAGATCAATTTCCATCCTCTCAAAAAGATTGATCTTATCTCATTTGAAGCATTTTTTCAAGGGCTTTCTATTCCCACCAAAATCAAAGTTGGGGAGAGTCTATAGCCAAAGTTATGAGCATTGGAAGTTTTGGTTTTAGAGTTGGAGGATTCTATTGTCTAAATTGAGGTGTTGGAGGAGTAGTTGGCCTTCAAAAAAGTGAATCTTGGACATATGAAAGAAAAAATGCAAGTAGTCCAAAAAGGCAAAGATTGCATCAAAGTTGAGAAGTAGGAAGATATAATCCATGAAGGAAGCAAGGGAAGAGAAGAAGAAGAATACACTGCAAGTATTGTATGTGGCCTTGGATAGTTCATTGATGAAATTTTTAGACCTGATTTTGGATGAGAGTGAAGTGCAAGGACATAAGAGTATGTTGCATAAACTCTACAAAGCACTTTGGAATAGAACTATGGAACAAGTAGCAATAGTTGAGAATACAAATAGATAGAAGATCTGTAGAGCCAAGAGAGTATATGAAAAGTAATGTTAGAGATTAAGAAAGTGTTTGCAAAAGTGCTAAGAGAATGGAAACCATAAGAGGAAATAGATCATGTAGAGCCAATAGTTTTGACCGAAGGGGTGATGTTTTTTGAAGTTTGAGAAGTACAATAAATTTTGATAAGGAAGTTTTGGTATATTTTGTAACTATCAGGTGTTATTTACTTATATATTTAAATTATTGAGTAGGTTCACATATTTAAGGGTGATAATTGAAGTGCTATATTTTTGTTGGAGCATTCGGTGAATAATTGAAAGGACTTTATTTCCCTTGTCATTTCTCTAATCTTTTCAAACTATTTATTACCCATATTTGCATTTGTGTATGGGTGGATATCTCAATAAGCATTGTTCTTTGCTCTATGTGTTCACACTAGTGAAGTTGGTGATCATCTAGTAGCAATGCCTTACATGATTTCAGTATTTTCTAGTATAGCAATTTTCTTGAGTACAATGGGATGAATAATGATTCACAAAGTTGTTGGGTCATTCAGAAGTGAGTGCCTTGTGAAAGGAACATTGGTATTTGGAGTTAAACTTCAATGATAATTTTGGAAGGAGTGGTTTTCTTTTAAAGCTTGTGCCTTGGTAAGAGGAGGGTAGAACACAATATATTCTAAAGACCTCCATGAAACCTTCAAAACAAGTTAGCACCAATGGACTGAAACATCACTTCTTGAATTATATTTGAATTTATCTTTGTGTGTGGCTGACTTCTTTGTTAATTTCTATAATGAAGACTTCTTGGTGTCATTTCTTCTTCCAGGAGATTTTTTTGGCCAAGAGGTTAATCAAGTAATACTAAAGAACTAGAAAGGTGACATTTGACTTCATGGACCTCATTTCCTTGTAGCATCCCTATTAGAACAACCTATACTTGCTAAAAAACTGCAAATTGATGTTTTTTGAGCTATCATAAGGAGTTTAGGTAGATGTTGAGAAGGTCAAGATAATTAAATCATATTTGGGAACTATGGGCCTTCTTGGGACATGTTGGTTATTACCGCCATTTTGTAGCAAATTATGCTATTCTTGCTGCACTTCTTACAAAGCTACTTAAGAAATAAGAAGACTATGTGTGGACAAAAGAGCAAGAAGAAGCCTTTGTCACACTAAAAGCAAAATTGGTTCATGCACCTATTATGAGAACCTTGGATTTGGAACAAGAGTTCCATGTATATGTGGATACATATTTAGTAGTAATTGGAGTTGTCTTGAGTCAACAAGATGACAATAAGAAAGTTATCCAATCTATTATGCCAGTAGAAATTATCTACCCTTGAGAGAAATTACTCCACAATGGAAAAGGAACCTCTTGGGATGGTTTATGCTTCTACAATTTTTTGACACTACCTCTTGGGATATGAGTTTATATTCCATATTGATCATTATGCACTATATAGCATCTTATGAGGAAAGTTGATCTATTAGGATACATTGTTCCTTGGATATTGTTATTACAAGTGTTTACTCACATTGTCCAAGTTCAAAAGAGAGCACACCATGATAATGAAGATTACATTTCTTTTTTATCCATAATAGATCAATACAAAGATTTGGAAGATGATTTTTCAAATGAAGTGCTTTTCCAATTGATGACCTCTTGGAGGACTAGATATTTGGGAAAATATCAGTAACTTCAATTGCTTCAATGCCTCAAAGGCTTGGATATAGAACAATGGGTGTAAAAGACTGAGACTAAGGAGATAAATAGGTGAATGGAAGATCAAAGTGAAAGATCATATTGGGACTTTTGAACAAGGGAAACTCCAAATGCCTAGCATGAGCTTAGGGTTTGGTATTTATAGGGATCATACAAGGCTCTTGAGAAGCTTCTTCAAGAATCTTCTTTGTAGAAGCCACCTTCTTGGCATGCAAGCTAAGCTAAGCTAGCCAGGAAGCTTCCTCCTAGAAATCACCACTTGGCATGCACGTTACCAATACTTAAGAGGTACCAAGTAGCTTTCTAGATACTTCTAGAATATTCTAGGCTAATTTGGCCTATTTTCTACTTTTTTAGTCTTGATTAACTTGTTGGTAAACTCCATATTGTTACAATGAGCCATATTCCTTTATAGGATGGGGTCCTATCACCTCAAAAGAGGCATCTTGTTCAAAGTTGGCACTAATGAAGTTTTGCAAAGATGTTTAGAATTGTACGACATGAGCGAGGTAGTGCAATCACTACATTTGAAAGCTTTGGGATGACATTATGTGTTGAAAAATATTATCAAGAAGATCTTGAAAAATGGGTACTGGTGGTTGACCATATACAAAGATGTACATGAATACATAAAATGATGTGATGCATGTCAATATATTGGGAAACCCACTCCTAACACACAATGGCCTTTGAGGCTTATTTTTCCATCAGCCCTTTGTAGTATTATGGAATTTTGAAATTTTTTGTATGGACTTTCACCTCTTTTGTATAAAATGTGTCAAGTCCTTGCTTTGGAAGGAGAAAATATAAAAATTGTGTATATGAACCTCTTAGGAAGGAAATTTGGCTTCAAGCATCTTTGGAAGAGAAAACTTGATTTATAGAGGACACTTTCACTCAAGAAGGGAACCCCTAAATCTTTGGAAGATGTTGTCACTCCCAAGTGAAAGACCATTTCTTTGGAAGAAGGTGGATTTAGGTGACTTATTGTAATACCAAGAGCTAGCCATATGATCTAGATGTGAAATTTGGTTTGGTAACATCTAGAATGATGTTATACATGATGGTCAAAATAGATAAGATAGAAATATCACCAAAAGAGTACTTCTACTAATAGGGCAGAAACCAAAATAGACTTGAGAACCTTAGAACCAATAGCTAGACATATGATTTAAAGGTGAGAATTGGTTTGGTAACATCTGGAAAGATGTTACACATGATGGACTAAACAGATCAGAAAGAGGTATCACCAAAAGGGGACTTCTACTAATAGAGTAGGAACCGAAACATGCCTAAAATCTTTGAAGGCAATTTCAGAGGCCTAAACGGATGAATCAGGCCTCAAAAATGTGCAAATTCCCCCCCAACAAAGGAAAGGTTAACCTTCCCTCCTCCCTGCTTTGTCTTGTTGAGAGCTTTCCAATGGTACCTTCCATGATTTTGAGATTCCTATAGGAAGATTCCCTAAAAGACTCCCTCTGGTCAAAGCTTGTTTGACCAACCAGATAGGACCTAGACCAGACATGTCACCCATCCAAGTAAGTAATCCAAGGGTGGAGCTTGCTGACATGTCACCTATCTGTGTCCTTAATCCTAGGGTGCAGCTTCCTTGGAGGAGATCCTCTTTGTCTATATAATAAAGAGAAGGTGCTCCCTTGGGGCATCAAATGTTTGAATGCGCAATCTGTGTTTTCTCTCTTCTCTTGTCCTCGGAGTATTACAATGGTATCAGAGCAAGTGTTCTAGTCCAAGAGAGTGAATCACCCCTCTTGGAATAGCATGAACTACTGAAACTGAGTAATTTGAGGTAGAGAACATAGAGTAATCGCTAGACTTAGGAAGGACTTTAGAGAGCGGATGGGATGGAAGCGCCGAGAGGACAATTTCCCGCACCTAGATTTCCATTCTCAAACCCATTCCACATCAGGGTTATGTACATCTAACGTGAGCAGATGAGGGTATCGCTAGTTTATCACTTTGGTGCGGAATTCATGGATAGAGTGATGAACTCACCAAACCCGGTGATTCTACCAGTGGTGATATATGACAGAGAGTGGGATTTGACAATCTACATTCTATTATGATAATATGGATATGAATGTCCTAAATCCTCTCCCTTTCAACACTCAAGTAGAAATCCGTTATGTAGTGAGGCCGAAAGTGATGTTTAGAGATTTTGTGGTTAGGAATTTTGGTGAGGAGTATTATCAACGAGTGATAGCTTTTGAGGTCCCAATGGTAGTTCTGATAGTTTGTGCACCTTCCAGAGTGATTATATTGACTCTATATTGAAGTAGATGTTAGCAATTGGGTGTTGTAGGAACCATGGATCCGCAGTTGCAAGAGCTGGTGCAAGGAATACAAGGAATGTTGAATGAATTTTGAGAGATTAAGATGACCATGGAGACATTACAAAGTCAAGTGTAGATCCTCAGGAACGATCAAGCCATGCAAGAAGAAGAGCCGTCTCAAAACCCAGTACCTGCAACTGAAGTACTTGGAGAGGCACCCGCGCCTACAAACCCTATCAACAATGAAGCAACAATTGCACAATGAGGATGTTGCGTCTTAAAAGGAGGGAGGTCTGTAATACAAAGAGCTAGCCATATGATCTTGATGTGAAATTCGGTTTGGTAACATCTAGAATGATGTTATACATGATGGTCCAAATAGATAAGATAGAAGTATCACCAAAAGAGTACTTCTACTAATAGGGTAGAAACCAAAATAGACTTGAGAACCTTAGAACCAATAGCTAGACATATGATTTAAAGGTGAGAATTGGTTTGGTAACATCTGGAAGGATGTTTAGGGTTTAGGATGTCTTCCCCTCCTTTTAAGACGCAACGTCCTTGTTGTGCAATTGTTGCTCAAATGCTTCCACCAACACAAGTGCATGTGCCAAATTGGCAACGGGCTCCCAGGTGGCTTCACAGAGGGGGTAACCTTTCCATTGTACTAGATAGTCCACCCGCAGATGGCGAGTACCACGCATGCATTTTTGGAGAATTTGCTCCACTTCATATTCCTCTATGCCATCAATGGATGTCGGACAAGGTCAAATGTCCTGTGTGGAATGACCTTGGCCTGATCGGGGAGCATATCTGCATAATAGGGAGACATGGAACACTGGATGGATCTTCATGTGTGGTGGGAGCTCAAGGGAATAGGCCACAGCGCCAATACGACGAAGAATCAAGAAAGGCCCAATAAAATGAGGTCTGAGCTTACGAGGTCCAACTAATGTGAGGTTGGTTATTGATAGCCACACTTGATCCCCAACATTGAACTCCATGTGCCTACGGTGTGCATCAACATACTGCTTTTGTCAATTTTGTGCAATTTGTAATCTGTGCTTGGCGCTCTGCACACCTTGTTGGATTCTAGAAACAAATGTGTTGACTGCATCGACCTTGGTAGCCACTGGACGGATCTTCATCAAGCTAGAAGGTGTGAAGGGATGCTCACCATACATGAGGAAGAATGGAGTGACCTGGGTGGAGGCATTCACTGAATTGTTGTAAGTGAATTCCACCAACGGGAGTAGGGTGTCCTACCTCTCTTGCTCTTCTAAGGTGAAGCCGCGTAACATGTCTTCAATTGTGCAATTAGCCCGCTCTGTTTGGCCATCTGTTTGTGGGTGGTAAGCTGTGGACATGGCCAACTTGGTTTTGAAGAAACCCAAGAATGTTCGCCAAAACAAACTGGTGAATTGGATGCCTCTATCGGTGATGATTACTCTAGACAAGCCATGGTGAGCAAAGACTGCATCTAAGTACAATTGAGCTAGTTATGGAGCGGTCACCTCCTTGGTGGTAGGGCGTACATGAATCATTTTGCTGAGCCGGTCCACAAAGACCACAATGGAGTTGAACCCTAAGGTGGTCTTGGGTAATTCACAGATGAGATCCATACTCACTTGTTCCCAACGTTGGGTAGGAGTGGAGAGAGGTTGAAGGAGCCCTACAGGAGCTTGATTAGAAGCTTTGTTTTGTTGACAAAGTAGGCAGCTACGCACATAGTCCATCACGTTGTTGCTCATCTTGGGCCAATAGTAATGGTGCTTGACTACGTCCAAGGTCTTGTTCACTCCGACATGAGCTGCAATGGCCGAATCATGACATTCCGCTAGAATGGTGGTGCGTAATTCTGGGACATTTGGGATCCATAATCCACCATCCCAAAAGGTGAGTGACATCTTTGGATGATTGTGCTTCTACAATCTGTGGATCAGTTTTTGTAGCAGCCAGAATCTCTTGCCAGAATTCAGGGTTAATCTTAACCTCTGCCACCAAGTTGTTGGCCATTGGCATGCGGGTGAATGCATCTGCAAGTTGCTTCTTACCTTCCACGTAGGTGATTGTCATGTTGAAGCGTTGTTGCCACTCTGCCCACCAAATTTGGCAATGAGATAGATCCTTCTATGTCTCAAGGTAGACTAGAGGTTTGTGATCTGTCTCTACTACAAATGCCTTCTCGCCTAGGTAGTGCTTCCAATGCTTGGTTGCTAGAACAATGGCCAGCTCTTCTCATTCTGTGGTGTGGTAGTTGCGCTCTGCCGGTAACAACTTGCGAGAGAAATATGCAATTGGATGCCATCCGTCATGCCACTCTTGTTGTAGGACTGCTCCTATTGCTACGCCTGATGCATCTATAGCCAACTTGATTGGGCGTTTTGGGTCATACCACTTCAAGATTGGTGCATGTAGCAAGGCAACCTTCAATTCTTGAAAGGCCAACTCTTGTGCGGTTCCCCATGTCCACTTCTTCTCCTTGCCAAGTAGTGCCGTTAAAGGTTGTGCAACCTTGGAGAAGTCCTTGACAAATCTACGATAGAATCTTGTCAACCCAAAGAAGCTCTTAAGTTGAGTCTGATCTTCTGGGGCACTCCATTTTTGAATGACCTCTATTTTATCTGTCAATACTTGAATGCCCTTTGCACTTACTCTATGCCCTAAGTAGTCTACTTCAGACTTGCCAAACTCACACTTTGAGATTTGGGCGTACAACTGATTCTGTCTTAGAATTTGGAGGACCTCTCGTAGGTGTTGTTTGTGTTCTGTCATCTTGCTACTATATACTAAGATATCATCCAAGAAGATGATAACAGACTTATCTAAGTATGGACAAAATATATAATTCATTAGACTCATGAAAGTGGCAGGTGCATTGGTGAGGCTAAAAGGCATCACAAGATACTCAAAGTGACCATACCTGGTGCGAAAAGTGGTTTTGTACACATCCTCCTCTGCAATTTGGATTTGATTGTAACCGCTCCGCAAGTCCAGTTTGGTGAAGTATCTCGCTCCATGGAGTTGATCAAACAGGTCATCCATGCGAGGTAAGGGGTATTTGTTCTTCACCGTTTGCTAATTGAGACCCCGATAGTCAATGCACATGCGCATTGTACCATCCTTCTTCTTCACAAACAAAAAAGGGGCCCTATATGGTGATACGCTAGGTTGGATGAACCCTTTTTGCAGCATCTCCTCAATTTGAGTCTTACACTCCTCCAACTCATGAGGTGATAGGCGATATGGGGCCTTACAAGGAGGTGTCTTCCTTGGGAGTGTCTCTATTTTGTGATCTACTCGCCTTTTTGGTGGTAATCCTAAGGGTAGCTCATCGGGAAAGACATCTTGAAACTCATCTACCACATCCTTCAATTTCTCAGGAATTTGTCCATCGAGTTGTGCACTTTGGACTTCTCTTATTAGACCCATAAAACATCTATCGGTCTTACAGAGAGTTGCCGTCCCTACAACATATAGAGGCAGTTTCTACTTGTGTGATTTTTCTTTAACCCCAATGATTGACCATTGGTGGGTTCTCACTACTTTCTTCCTCCAATCCACCATAAGGTTGTACTGCTCCATCCATGGCATGCCTAAAATTGCATCATAACGAGCTAACTGTATCACTTGCCACTCAATTGCTTCTCGATATTCTCCTACAGAGAGGGTTACCCGTCTAGGTAATGATTCAATCCTCTCTCTTTGCCCATTTGGTAACTCTACTTCTTCACTTCCATCTCTCTCTAGATCCATTCCCAATCTTATTGCAACAAAGCGAGACAAGAAATTCTCTATTGCTCCCGGATCTATTAATAATCTCACTGGATTACCTTCTAGGATTCCATTCACGACAATCAATTGTGAGGTTGCCTTTCAGGATCTTTGCGCCTTATTCTTCTTTCTTCCCTTGCTTCTCTGCTAACTTATTGAGCTAGTAAGGCCGTGAGGTACATTTATTGGCAATCTTCATTTTCCGAAGTGATTTCCACCTCCTCCTCTTCAATGTGCCTCTCCATGTTGTTCAAAGATTGCCTGTACGAAGGCCGAGGGCCTCTAGGGAAACGAGTGCAATAGTTGGTAGATATGTGCCCAATACGGCCACAATTGTAACAACGGTGTTGTTCTCCTTGAGTCCCTTCTCCTTGTGGGACTCCATCTCTTTGTTCTTCTACCCGTCCGCACTCCCCTTGAAGCGGTCGTGCTCCTTGATCCCGGAATTGAAGGTTGCCCAATTCCATCGGTACTAGTCCACCCATGTGTGGCATTGCTGCCCGATAATGTTGAGGTGGAACTACTCCTTCACCTCCACCTAATGCTCCTACTATTCTTTGCGCACAAGCAATGGCTTCAAATACCGTACGAGGGTTTTACACCATGTCTTCTTGGCAAATCTGCTCTTTCAACCCTCATTTGAAATTGTTGAGAGCCTTTGTTGGACTCATGTTGGTAATTGCGACTTGTAGATCCAGAAATGCCTCCACATACTCTTGTACACTATTCTTTTGTCTCAATCTCCATAGTCGGGTTTGAGCCATCTGCACAGAATCCACCGATTGGAAATTCTTCAACAGTCCTTCTTGCATTGCTGTCCATGTGACCTCCCTTCTCTCTGCCAGCATGGATCATTCCCAAGCATCATACCATGTGAGGGCTTTATCGGTCAAGTACCCACATGCAAACACGCCTGCAGCATGCTTTGTGATCTCTGTTGAGAACAATCGGAAATATTGATTCATTCTCAAGATCCAATTTTCCACTACTCCCATCATACGCTACCCCTTGTAAGGCTCAATGTTGCAAGTCTTCTTCATCCGGAGTAGCAATGTGGCTTCATTGTTGATAGGGTTTGTAGGCGCGGGTGCCTCTCCAAGTACTTCAATTGCAGGTACTGGGTTTTGAGACGGCTCTTCTTCTTGCATGGCTTGATCGTTCCTGAAGATCTACACTTGACTTTGTAATGTCTCCATGGTCATCTTAATCTCTTGAAATTCATTCAACATTCTTTGCATTCCTTGCACCAGCTCTTGCAACTGCGGATCCATGGTTCCTGCAACACCCAATTGCTAACGTCTACTTCAATATAGAGTCAATATAATCACTCTGGAAGGCGCACAAACTATCGGAACTACCATTGGGACCTCAAAAGCTATCACTCGTTGATAATACTCCTCACCAAAATTCCTAACCACAAAATCTCTAAACATCACTTTTGGCCTCACTACATAACGGATTTCTACTTGAGTGTTGAAAGGGAGAGGATTTGGGACATTCATATCCATATTATCATAATAGAATGTAGATTGTCAAATCCCACTCTCTGTCATATATCACCACCGGTAGAATCATCGGGTTTGGTGAGTTCATCACTCTGTCCATGAATTCCGCACCAAAGTGATAAACTAGCGATACCCTCATCTGCTCATGTTGGATGTACATAACCTTGATGTGGAATGGGTTTGAGAATGGAAAGCTAGGTGCGGGAAATTGTCCTCCCGGCGCTTCCATCCAATCCGCTCTCTAAAGTCCTTCCTAAGTCTAGCGATTACTCTATGTTCTCTACCTCAAATTACTCAGTTTCAGTAGTTTGTGCTATTCCAAGAGGGGTGATCCACTCTCTTGGACTAGAACACTTGCTCTGATGCCATTGTAATGCTCTGAGGACAAGAGAAGAGAGAAAACACAGATTGCACATTCAAACATTCAATGCCCCAAGGGAGCACCTTCTCTTTATTATATAGACAAAGAGGACCTCCTCCAAGGAAGCTCCACCCTAGGATTAGGGACACAGATTGGTGACATGTCAGCAAGCTCCACCCTTGGATTACTTACTTGGATGGGTGACATGTTTGGTCTAGGTCCTATCTGGTTGGTCAAACAAGCTTTGATCGGAGGGAATCTTTTAGGGATCTTCTTGTAGGAATCTCAGAATCATGTAAGGTACCATTGGAAAGCTTTCAACTAGACAAACCTAGGGAGAGGGACAAGGGGGGGGAAATGTACACATTTTTTAGGCCTAATTCATCCATTTAGGCCTCTGAAATTGCCTTCAAAGATTTTAGGCATATTTCGGTTCCTACTCTATTAGTAGAAGTCCCCTTTCGGTGATACCTCTTTCTGATCTGTTTAGTTCATCACGTGTAACATCCTTCCAGATGTTACCAAACCAATTCTCACCTTTAAATCATATGTCTAGCTATTGGTTCTAAGGTTCTCAAGTCTATTTTGGTTTCTGCCCTATTAGTAGAAGTACTCTTTTGGTGATATTTCTATCTTATCTATTTTGACCATCATGTATAACATCATTCTAGATGTTACCAAATCAAATTTCACATCTAGATCATATGGCTAGCTCTTGGTATTACACTGTGTCAATGGGACAACATAACAAATATCACTTTTGCTGTAATCAGGTAAGTAAAGTTTGTTCCCGCAGAGATACAAATCAGAATTGGTCAAATACAAAGTCAAACAATAACATGTAGTTCTTCTTTGGTTCTTCTTTAATCTCTTAGGTAGAAACTACACCCAGAAGAGAGTAGAAAGTTCACAATCTTGACACCTTATCACGAATTCAAACACCCATAATCACAACATAGCAAATTTTGTCCAAACAAATCTTGATTGTGATAATTCAAATTCTCCCAAAGACGGCACTTCACTGCAAAACAACTTTTCCTCAGAATTGTGTTCCACCCTTCCACGGAAGGCACAACCTCCTTGATCAAAATTGCCTCACATCAACACTGCACTACATTCACAAATGCAAAATACTACCAACACTACAATTCCTCTCAAATCTGTTAAGGCATTGCTCCGATTGCACTTCACTCAAGATCAAACACACAGAATGAATATCAAGGCTACGGAATCCAACATCCACCAAGCACACTAACTTGCACTTCAAAATTCTCCAAACACTCACAAACACATAGAGAGTTGATACACAGAATTCAACACAAGCGATGAGCACTAAAATCAGCACTTTGCTTTATCTATCTTCAAAAATATGAATAGTGAACAACATTACACTGTGAATTCTCCCCTTAAATATTGAAGCAATCGACACTACTAACAAAAATACCATTTCCTAACAACTTTTCCTACCTACAGATCCAAATTGACAAACCACCTCTTCATATCTGTCTCTTCCTATCTCAAAACTATTACTACCTCAATCCAATGTCAACCTCTTCATCGGCTTCCAAACCTGATGATCTTCCTACCACTTCTCCTTCTTCGGGTATATCTGATTCTACTAATTCCTTTACTACTTCTACTACTTCTTCACTAGGAACTACAATTGAGGTCATGGGTAATCTTTCTATCTCCTTATCTCCCAATCAACTCTTCTCTAAAGTCCCCAATGACAAGTCCGTTGACACCTAAATTCCTACTTCTGTAACATCAGACTTTCTTTCCTCTATCACACTTCTCCGAATTCTCTCTAACTCTGAAGTGACTAAATCTAATCTAAGATTGACATTGTCTCCTACTTCTAATGGCTTCAGATCTACTTGCTCCCTCAATCAGATTAGTAAAGTGTTTATATCCACATCTTTGGCTTTCCTCTTCCAAGTTTCCTACATAAGCAACTTTAACTCGTGTAGTCGTGCTTCCTCCAATCTTCCTTCTGCCTCCGTGTTCAACATTGCTCACAACTTCCCCACAACTCCTCCTATTGATTCTGACTCATACCCTCGAGATTGCTCCACCTTCAACTCTTCTTGGTACATCTTCAATTTGTCTTTGTACTCAACAGTGAGCATCTTCTTCTCCTCCACATACTGAGAACTCTATAACTCAGCACTTTGTACCAACTCATGCAATCTTTCTTCTTCTCAATGTTTGACTGCCAACTCCCTTTGCCATGCTTGATCCTTCTTGGCTGCCCTTTTCCTCAAGCTTTCTAACCCCTACTCCATCACAACGGCCATCGCCTTCACATGAATACTCTCAATGCGCACTTCACTGACTTCTTCTTGCATCTTGGTCAGCAACATTGTCTGCTCCTTCAACTCTTTGGCTTGATGCTGCATTTCTATCCCTCTTGCCTCAAAACTCTCCTGCAACCTCTCAAAAGTTTTCTTCTTTAAGATTGCATCCACCCAAAGTTCTTCAACTTCCTTGGCTCTTTGGGTTACACGCTCCTGCAAACCCTTTACTTCCGCCAGCAGATACTTCACCACCTGCAACTCATTTGTCACACTCATACAATCTTGGGGGATTACCTTCTAGTGCTCTTTTAATAGCTCCAACAATGGAGTTACAACTTTTGATAGATATTGTATTCCTCCAGAGTTCTCTTTGTCTTTGGCCCCCTCTTCAAACTTCACCTCTTCCACCGGCTTCTTCTACCAAAGTCGTGATCTTTGTATCTTCAGTGATACTTCTTCCGAGCTCCCTTCTTCCTTACATATTGAACTTGGCCCCGTAGGGTACTCCTTTTGTTGTTCAGTCCCCTTCTCTTCTGCAACCAGGGCTACGCATTGCTTTGTCTTTCCTGGTACACTATCAATCATCGCATGACAAGCTTTATCCCCTTCTTCTTCTTCAAGCGATTGCTGAACCTCATCTTCACCCTCACTCTTGCTTCCAGATTCCTCACTTTGTAACATGAGTTTGGCTTCTTATGAGTCCTCTCCTCTAGACTCTATCTCCCCTTTAGACTTGGTTTCTGAAGGTTCTTCTTTCACCATCTTCTTACACTATAGAACTAGTCTTTGGGTCTTCCTTTGTGTTGGAGGTGACTCTACATCTTTGGGTTTATTGCGCTTCTTTGTCTTTGGGCTTGTGACTTCTTCTATCTTTTGTTTTCCAATCTTCAAGAAGTGATCATCACTGGCTTGCAGGTGTGCCATGTATTGTTTTTCTTCTTCATCCGCTTCCTGTCTCAAATCCAGATGGAAATGTGATACCATGCAACGCCTCTCTTCCACTATCAGCAAATTTAACCCGAAGTAGAAGTGTGTTGCAAACAATGAAAAATAATGTGGAGGCAAAGTTGTCCTCTATTTGACCACCATCTGCCTTGTTTGTTGGTGGAAACACTTTGCCCAATTCACCTTCACCCCTACAAACATTTGGTGGAAAAAGACCGCCTGCTGCATGTTCATGTAAGTTGTTTGTTCTGGTTTGAACATAGCCATTATTGGCCCCACGATACTTCATTTAATAGGGTCTTGATAGGACTCCACCTTGTAACCACTCATTGTGTGCGGAGCAAAGAACAAATTGCGTATGTCCGTCATCTCCTCTGCAACATCACACTTTTGATAGAAGGTGATCCCTGTCGGTTCACCTGCTTCCTTCCCCAACACTAACCTCCAATCCGACTGAGTCCATCGAGCAGGATTTCCTCTCTTCCCGTCAACCTCAGGACCTCATAATCACAATTACAATTACAATTACCTCACCCTCCTCACAATTACTGGCAGCTATCTCTGCCATGACTCTTGGGAAACTAAAATTCCAATTCCATGCTAAGAAAGTAATGCAAAGTCTATTCAAGACCTCGATCCTTGCTATGACATCCAACCTAGAAATTGTGAAACTTCATATTGCTAGAGCGTTCTTGACCTTCTTTGCCATGATCTGCTCTCTTGTTCTTTGGCACTAGAAGACTATTCCCTCTCTTGGACAAGACACTATAACTCCTTCTGGATTTTGGAAAATTTCACTCTCAATCGGCTTCTTGACACGCATTACTGCAAGATGACTACTCAAAGGGACAGGAAATCTACTTGACATATTCAACTTTCCTCTATGCAATTGTAATTTTATATTACCCCGAATTGTAGTCATTCTTTAGTCAATTTCAAAATTGACTTCCCCTTCTTCTACGTGTTGCTGTTCGGTCATTGTCAAGACATGCTTATTCTGCCTCTGCCATTTCTTGGAGTGTACTTTCTTGCCATGTAGAAAGGTTGTTAGATGGTCTTTGTATCGACCTTCACTTCTCGATCCAAAGATGATGATCTTTGGACTTGTTTCTTTGTACTCCCCTTCTGAGTATCTTCGGTCTCTGACCCAAAGTCGACTTCTTTGTATTTCCTCTGAAGACACTCCCATCCGTTCTTTCTTTTGCAATTTGGCTTTCTTGCTTACTTCTTCTCCAAATGTTAACAAAATAGAAAAAAACAAAAAATGTGGACACCACAGTCAAACTCCAACTTAGAGTCAATCTCCTCCTTCATTGGGACCTAAGATACAAGCTGATACCGAGTGCCACTCCGAGTAAACCCATTGTGTACTGCAAAGCTAACTCCTTTGGAATCCCCAATGAATCCGTCATAACAAAGTAACCACAAACCGGAATCACAAACTGCAACTGCAAACCGCAATTGCACGTACCCTACCAAGTCCCAAGACCAACTGAACACCATCAAGTGACAATACCCATGGAACACCACCCACTAATGTAACTCTAACCAAGATAACTACACTAGGGGAAACGGCAACGTGTAACCTGCCATCACAACATGCACTCTCATGATTTGCAGGTCATCACTTCTTGCCTCACCAGAGAGAAACAAAGGTAGTCTGACTGGTCATCACTCCAGCCTTACTACCAAGAGCACACCAGAGCACCAACGCTCCAAAAGTCAACGCTCCAAAAGTCAGGGCACCTCACACAAACGTGGTGCACAAATAGGAAGCAAAGAATAGAGGAGGTCCAATCACAAGAAATCTAAACAAAAACCCTCCATCTCATAAAACAACATGGGACTGACTCTACCACCATTTGCCATTTGACATAAGAGAAGTTTGTATCTAAGTCCTAAGCTACCAAGATCACCAAGGATGGGATCAAATTGCCTCTCCTAGCCAAAGCTACAAGTGTATAGATAACAATGGCATAGTCACTAGGACAATAAGTGAGGGTGGACCAGTTGGCTAGGGCACAAGTCTAGGAACAAGAGATCTAGGAGTCAAACCCTATTGTGCACAATCTAGTAGGATGGGCAGATTTTGCCAACCAATGACCAAGATCTACTCTAAACTAGCTAGCCTCATGCCAACAAGCTAGCTTGCTGGCCCTTCTAGGCCTTTGTAGCCTCTCATAGCCCGTAGCCCTATGCCTCAAAGCCTACACTTGAGCCAAATTGAAAACACAAGTTTCTCCAAATCACAAATTCACAAGAATAACTTCCCAACTCCACCTCCAATTTGACTTTTTGAGCCCAACTCGCAACAAATTGGTCTTACCTTCACCTCGTGAGCTCAAAATCATAGCCACTACTCAAAAATTGGCCAGCGCTTCCGCACACCGTCTGCCTTACAGTCAAATGTGCATCAAGCAATAAGCTTCTACACACTAGGGAAAAACTAAACTTCAATTGAGCTACCAATGATCCATCAAGCTTGGAGATACCACCAACACTCAAAGTTCTTGCACCCTATTTCCCTTGACTTCACTTCTCTAATGTAATCAGATTGTTTACAACTCTTGAATTCACTCAACTCAAATCGGTAGTTGATTTGTCACTCTATAAATTGCCAACAACTAGGCAGTCAAGCCATACCCAGTCTAGCTAAGGGAATCCAGGTAATGCTTGCCGGCCTCTGTCCACCATAACCAAGAACTCAAAGGCTCAACATCAAAGAAGTGAGCTCTCTGGAGCTGCACTTCAAAAGTATACCCCTTGGACTTGAGCTAGGTCTGAAACCATAACGGTCTTGCTGATGGCACACTCAATAGTGCAAATGGTACAAAGGAATGGTGAGCCTCATCGTGAAGTCAGTACCCCAAACACAAAATCTGACCGTCAAAGAGTAGTCTCTAAGAAACTATTGAAATCACTTTAACTACTATCACTACAATTCTAGTGTTTGAGCAATCTAGATGCGACACTACAAATGGTGTGACAAGGGAGACTTGGTTTTGTTATATGACAATTGCCAAATATTCTTTCCTGGCAAACTGCATTTGTGATGGATGGGTCCCTATTGAGTTCTTCATCTTTTATGACAATGGGTCCATTCAACTTGCAGACTTGGAAGGGCAGCCATTTGCTTCTTAAGTGAACAAGTGGAGAGTTTGGAAATATTGGATGATAGACTCGGAAGCCTCTAAGACACCCAAGGTCTATGTTCATGGAGACGCTCACATTTCAGGGAAGGGGTATGTGGTACCCATATTTTTGTTTTTTTCTCATTTTTGAAGAAGTGTATAGATGAAGTCGTATTGCATCTGTATGACATCAAAAGGTGAAGAATGGTGTCTTTGGGTTGTAACTCGAGGAAAAGTGACTTTGTGTCAAAAGACAAAGTACTCAGATTTGCCTTGTCAGCATGCAACCTGAAGTAAGGAGACTTCGGCTTGGGGGTGCTCAACCCAAGGCAATGATAGTGTAACAACTTTCCTTCAGGGTTGGACATTCAAGAAGGTACCGCACACAAAAAATGGCTGGCCTATGAATGGGAGCAAATTGACAATGACAAGAGCATGAAGGAGGTGTGATTTCTAGGTAGAAACTCAAAGTGAAGAAAGATGGAGGAAGCGTGCCACTATAAGACAAGACAAAGAGACGAAGTGATGACAAGTAATTTTCCCTTGCCCTTAAGAAGCCGTCCTGTGAGAGATCATGGGAAAGGAAATGTAGTAGAAGATGTGTTGGTGTGTCGAGAGGAAGTCAAGAGAGTTAGTCCAAGAATCAGCGGAAGAGTAGCCACCAACCCAGAGTGGAGGAGAGTAAGATGGGAGGTGGGAAGAAGAACTCAGAATTTGAATCAGAAATCATGCAATTTGGATTAGATGTGATCGTTAGAATTGAGGTCTTGAGCAGGCTTTGGATCACATTCTTGGCATGGAACTAGAACATTAGCTTTCCAGGTTTCCAGGTGACCGAGATCATCAAGAGCAAATGTCTTGATGGACCCAAGGAAGAAGGGAAGAGAGGAAATCCAGCTTGCTGGACAGAGTCGGATTGGAGGTTAGTACTCAGAAGAGAGGTGGGTGAGGAGTAGGGAGCCACGTTCTTGGGGAAAGGAGAGGTAGCGGAAGAAACCCAAGAAGTGAGTGATACCTTCTATTCAAAATGCACAAACAATGGGTACAAAGTCAAGAGTTATAAGGACCCTGTGAGGAGAGGCATTGTAAGTGTAATGATGGCTATCTTCAAGTTGGAGTGAACCACTTATGTGATGAAACATCAAGCGGTGTTCTTTCACAAGATGTTTGCAAGGGAGCCAATCAATTGGGCAAAGTGTTTTCATTAGCACATGAGACAAATGGTGTGGAACTTGCGGGACAAGTTGCCTCCACATTACATTGTGCCATTTGTAGCCCACTTCTACTTGGGATTGAATTTGCTGAATGTGGCGGAGAGACACAAGGAGAGGCACTTCCATCTCGATTGGAGAAGAGATGCTGATGCAAAGGAGCAGCAATACATCTTGCAAATATGAAGCAAGGATGAGTACTACGTGCAAACAAGGCAAAACATGTAGATGAAGGTGAAAAATCCAAAGTTGAAGAAGAGGAGTCGACAAGAAGAAGAAGAAGAAGTAGCGGTGACAAGACCTTGGAAGATGAGGAAGGGAAACCCGAGGAAAGACTTGGTGGTAATTGCGTTGTCAGGCAAAAAATCAGAAGGGGAAGCTGAGGACAAGTCAGAAGACTTGGAGAAGGAGGAAGAACCTAAAATCAAGTTGCAAAGTGGTGAAGTGAGCAGCAAGAGTGAAGATGGAGTAGAGATGCAGTTGGTACCCAAGGACAAAGACAGGAAGATGGAAATGGGGGACAAATGTAACTCAAAACAAGAAGATGAGGTTCCAGAGAAGGAGGAGAAGAGGGTGACCATTCAGAGAGGAGTCTGTTCTCAAAGGAAGGTGAAGTATGAAGTAGGACCAAGTAGGAGAAGAGAAGTGGAGAGTGGAAGTTTGGGAAGCAAAGAATCCAATAAGGCGATTGCGGTTGAGAAGAAGAGTATCAAGTGAAGAAGAAGCAAAAAAGGAGGAAAGTCTGCAAGCCAAGGTAAAGAATAATGAAGGAGTAGAGTATTTGTGGGAGGTTGTGTGCCCATTGTTAACAAAGTTGGAGCAAAAGAAGAAGGAGATGCAATCAAGGTGTCTAGAGGTTTAGACTTTGTTGTAGGTGTTAGCAAAATTAGAGGAAGAGAACTTGGAGTTGAAGAAGAGTATAACCCAAAGTGAGGAAGAGAGAGAAGTACTACAAGTAGATGTAGTAGTACAGAACCAAGTGATCAAAAACTTGAAGAGAGAAGTGGGAAGTAGAGAGCGTGTAATAGAGCAGAATGTCATAGCAAGAGAAAGGCAGATAGCGGAGTATGAAATCTTGAAATAGCAGTTTGTTGATTCACAATTATAAATTATTCATGCTATGGCAAGAGTAGCAAAGAAGGAGCAAGAGCTTGGTAGAGTGATGGAGAGTGTAGAAGGGAAGAAGTAGCTTTGGCAAGAGAGTTGACAACAAGATATAGAGAAGAAGAGAGATTACGGGAGTTACTTCGTAATCTGGAAGAGAAGATTGTTCAGAAGGAGAAGTGGAAGGAGACTGTGAAAGCCAAATTTGAGGCTGAATTGGCAATGTTCAAAGAAGATTGGCTGGCGGATCGAGAACATGAGAGATGGGTGAGACTCGAGCCATTGAAGGAAATTTTTACAAAGATGAACATGATGCTGAGTACAGAAGCCAATGTTAGGATTGAAGAAACAAGATTGCAAGAATTGAGGTTGTTGGTGCAGGAGACGAGGAGGAGAAATGTGAAGGATAAAGATGTCAAATAAAGGACAAATGTCAGAAATCACTCACTCATAATCACAACATAGCAAATCTTTTCAAATAATCTTGATTGTGATGATCCAATCTTTCTCAAAAATGGCTACTTCATTTCAAAACAATTCTGCCTCAGAATTGTGTTCCACCCCTCTACTGAAGGCACAAATTCCTTGATCAAAATTACCTCACATCAACTCAACATTGCACTCACAAATGCAAAATACTACCAACACAACAATTCTCTTTAGATCTGTCAAGGGATTGATCCAATTGCATTTCACTCAAGATCAAACACACAAAATGAAGATTTCACTTTGAGTTTCTCTCAACACACACATAGAGTTGATACCGGAATTAAGCTGGAGCAATGAGCATTGAAATCAGCAATTTGCTTTATCTATTCTCAAGAAAATGAATAATGAACAACATAACACTATGAATGCCTCCTTTAAATAGTAGAGCAATCAATAGTTACTAGCAAAAATACCATTCTACAACAACTTTACAAACCTATAGACCTAAAATGACAATGCACCTCTTCATATCTGCCTCTTCAAATCTCAAAATTGGTTCTACTCCAATCTGATGTCTACTTCTTTGGTTTCCAAACCCAATGATCTCCCTATCATTTCTCCTTCTTCAGGTCCATCTGATTCTGCTAATTCCTTTGCTATCTCTACACTTGTTTACTCTAAACTACAATTTCACTCATGGGTAATCTATCTAACTCTTTATCTTTTGACCCACTCTTCTCTAATGTCTCACGTAATAACTCTTAAGACACCTTCACTTCTACTTCTGCAACTTCAGACTTCTTCTCCCCCTTCACACTACTCCTAAGCCTCTCTAACTCTAAGTTCACTCAATCTAATCTAAGACTTACATTGTCTCCTACTTCAATTATCATCTTATCTACTTGCTCCCTTAGACAAATCAATAGAGTGTTCATTTCTATGTCTTTTTCTCTCCTCTTTCGAGTTTCTTGTACAAGCAATTTCAATTTGTGCAGCCTTGCTTCCTCCAATCTTTCTTTAGACTCCATGCTTAGCATTGCCCATATTTTCCAACAACTTCTCCTATTGACTCTGATGCATACCCTTGAGGTCGTTCTGCCCTCAACTCTTCTTTATACATCTTCAACTTGTCTTTGTACTCAACAATTGTGACAACCCGGAAAATATCACTTTTGAGGTAATCAGGTAAGTAAAGTTCGTTCCTGCAGAGATACAAGTCAGAATTGGTCAAATACAAAGCAAAGTAACAATTGCAGTTCTTCTTGGTTGCGTCTTTAATCTCTCAGGTAGAAACTACACCCAAAAGAGAGTAACAAGCACTGATTCTTAGTCTTGTCACAAATTAGCACTCCTTAATCACAACTCCATTAATTCTTTCCAAACAATCATGATTGTGATGATTCAGGCTCTCCCAAAAATGACACTTCACTGCAAAACAACTTTACCTCAGAATTGTGTTCCACCCCTCCACTGAAGGCACAACTTCCTCGATCAAAATTGCTTCACATCAACTCTGTGCTGCACTCACAAATGCAGAATACTACCAACACTACAATTCCTCTCAGATCTGTCAAGGCATTGCTCCGATTGCACTTCACTCAGGATCAAACACACAGAATGAAGATCAAGGCTGCGGAATCCAACATCCACCAAGCACATTGACTTGCACTTCAAAATTTTTCACACACTCACAAACACAAACACAAAGTTGATACTCGGAATCAAGCTTAAGCAACAAGCACTACTTCACAACACTTCACTTTTTCTATTCTCAGAAATAATGAGCACTGAACAACATAAGACTACAAATGCCACGCTTAAATAGTGAAGCAATCGACAGTTATCTTCCTAATATACCTCTTCCTTATGACTCTACAAACCTGCAGATCCAAAATGACAATGCACCTCTTCATATCTACCTATTCAAATCTCAACTTGGTTATTAATCCGATCCGATGTCTACTTCTTCCTCGGCTTTCAAACCCCATGCCGAAGTAACTTTACTTCCTAATATTGTCCTCGGGTTTCATAACTCCTACATCTTCTACCAGATCTAACAATTCTCTTTCCTGATCTGATATTTCACTGGTGGGTAATCTATCTAACTCCTTATCTTCTGACCCACTCTTCTCTAATGTCTCTAATGGTAACTACAAAGACATCTACACTTCTACTTTGGGTTTGGCTCTAACATCTTTCTGAAGTTTATCTATCTCCAACTTTACCAAATCTAATCTAATCGTGATATTGTCTTCTATTTCTAATATTTTCCTATCTACACAAGTTCTGAGACTAATTAATAATGCATTCAAATCTATATCCTTTGCATGTCTCCTCCTCGTCTCCTGCACCAACAACTTCAACTCGTGCAATCTCGTGTCTTCAATACGAACACTGGCCTCTGTACTCAACATCACATTCATCCTGATTACGATCTCCTTCAATGGCTCCAATCTCATCTTCCGTTCACGCTCCCGATCTGCAAGCCAATCTTCCCTGTACATTGCCAACTCTACCTCTTACTCGGCTTTCACAGGTTCCTTCTTCTTCTCTATATCTCACTGTCAACTCCCGTTGCCACAGTTGCTTCTTCTCTTCTACACTCTCCATCACTCTATCAAGCTCTTGTTCCTTCTCTGCTACCCTCGCCATAGCATGGATAATTTCTAGTCTTGAATTAGCAAACTACTACTTCAAGATTTTGTACTCTGCTACTTGTCTCTCCCTTGCTATGTCGCTCTTCTTCACAAGTTCCTCTCAATACCTTGCTTCTCTCTTCAAGTTCTCAATAGCTTGACTCTGCACTACTGCATCCACTCTTAGTATTTCCCTTTCCTCCTCACCTCAGATTATACTCTTCTTCAATTCCGAGTTCTCTTCTTCCAGTCTTGCTAATACCTGCAACACAGTCTTCACCTCCGGACACTTCGACTGCATCTCTTTCTTCTTGTGCTCTAGCTTCACTAACAACGGGCACACAATTTCTCATAGGTACTCCACTCCATCACTCACAACTACTTCAACTTGCGGAGTAATATCCTTCTTTACCTCTTCTTCTCCCGATACTCACCTTCTTCTCTATAGTCGTCGTATCGGAATAGATGCTTCACTTCCCAAACTAGCATTCTCCTCTTCCCTTGCCTTGCTTAGACCCACTTCACACTTTGCCTTGCGCCTCAATCGAACTCCCCTCTAAATTGTAATCTTCTTCTCCTCTGGCTCGGGTACCTCGTCCTTCAACTTCATGTTATTCTCTTCCTCGAGCTCCACCCGAACTTCTTCTTCTTCTGCCGGTACCAACGTTGTGGTACCCACATTTTTTGTTTTTTCGGAATGAAGAAGAAGAAGTGTATAGAGAAGTTGGATTGCACCTATATGGCCAAAGAAGGCAAAGAAAAGAGTCTCTGGGATGAAACCCAAGGTAACGTAGCTTCGGGCCATAAGGCAAAGTACTCAAACTTGCCTTGTCAGCATACGACCCAAAGTTAGAAGTCTTCATATCGAGGGGAGCTCAACCCGAGGCAAAGACAATGTAACAACCTTTCTTCGGGGCAAGAAATTCAAGAAGGGATTGTTCAAAACCGGCGGTCCTTCACGTGAAGTACAATTGACAGTGACAGGCGCGTGCAAGAGGTGTGATTTCTCGGTAGAAACTCAAATTGAAGAGAGACAAAGAAGGCACGACTCTATAAAAATTAGGCTAACAATGAAGCAATTTTCAGCAATTTTCCTTTGCTTTTGAGGAGTTGTCTTGTAGGAGATCGTGAGAAGGGAAGTAGAGTGGAAGACGTGCTAGTGTGTAGAGGAGAATTTGAGAGAGTTAAATCTAGAGATAGTGAGGAAGTAGGAAAGATGGGAGGAGGAAAGAAGAACTCCAAATTGATAGTGAGAAATCATGCAATTTGGAGGTTAGATGTGATCGCAAGAATTGAAGTTTTGAGCCAACTTTGGATCACATTCTTGGCGTGGAACTGGATAACTGGAATTGGATTTCATGACCAAGATAATCAAGAGTAAATGTCTTGATGGCCCCAAGGAAGAGGGGAAGAGAGGAAATCTGGCTCATTGGACAGAGTTGGATTGGAGATTGGTGCTTGGAAGAGAGGCAGGCACGGAGTAGGGTGCCACGTTCTTGGGGAAGGGAGAGGTAGCCAAAGAAACCCAAGAAGTGAGGGATGCCTTCTCTTTGAAGAGAACAAAGAATGGGTATAAGGTCGAGTGTTACAAAGATCCGATGAAGAGAGGGATTATGAGTGCTCTCATGGCAATCCTAAAGCCGGAGAGGACGACTTATGTGATGAAACACCAAGTGGTGTTCTTCCATAAGATGTTTGCAGGAGAACCTATCAATTGGGCGAGGTGCTTCCATGGGAGGACGAGGCAGATGGTGTGGAATTTGTGGGATAAGTCACCTCCACACTACATCATGCCATTTGCAGCACATTTCTACCTCGGGTTGAATTTGCTCAATTCGGCAGAGCGCAACAAAATGGTGTCTCACTTTCATCCCGACTTGAGAAGCAAAGTCGACGCGGAGGAGCAACAATATATTCTTCAAATCCAAAGCACTGATGAGTACTATGCGCAGATAGGCAAGAGTGCAAAGGTAGAAGTGAGTACTTCGAAGTCGAAGAAGCGGAGTCAACAAGGAGAAGGTGAAGATGTAGAGAAGACGAGACCTCGGAAGGCCAAGAGAGGAAACTCAAGGAAAGGTATGGTGGTGATTGCATCATCAAAAGAAGACTCAGAAGGTGAAGCCGAGTGCAAGTCCAAAGACTTGGAACATGAGGAAGAACCTGAGCTTACGCTACAAAGTGGGGATACGAGTAGCGATAGTGATGAAGGTGGGGAGATGATGTCGATACCTACTGCAGAAGAAGAAGAAGTTTGGGTGGAGCTTGAGGAAGAAAATAACACAAAGTTGGAGGACAAAGTACTCGAGCCGGAGGAGAAGAAGATTATGCTTCAAAAGGAAGTTTGGTCAAGACGTAAGGCAAAGTGTGAAGTGGGTCTGAGCAAGGCAAGGGGAGAGGAGAATGCTAGTTCAGGAAGTGAAGCGTTTATTCCGATACAATGATTGTAGAGAAGAAGGCGAGTATTGGGAGAAGAAGAGGTAAACAAGGAGGTCACTCTGCATGTTGAAGTAGTTGTGAGTGATGGAGTGGAGTACCTGCAAGAAATTGTGTGCCCATTGTTAGTGAAGTTAGAGCACAAGAAGAAAGAGATGTAGTCGAAGTGTCCGGAGGTGAAGACTGTGTTGTAGGTATTAGCAAGACTAGAAGAAGAGAACTTGGAGTTAAAGAAGAGTATAATCCGAGGCAAGGAGGAAAGGGAAGTACTGGGAGGGGATGTTGTAGTGCAATGTCAAGTTATTGAGAACTTGAAGAGAGAGGTGAGGTATCGAGAAGAACTTGTGAAGAAGAGTGACATAGCAAGGGAGAGACAAGTAGCAGAGTATGAAATCTTGAAGCAGCAGTTTGCTGATTCAAGACTAGAAATTATCCATGCCATGGCAAGGGTAGCAGAGAAGGAACAAGAGCTCGATAGAGTGTGATAGAGAGTGTAGAAGAGAAGAAGAAATTGTGGCAAGGGGAGTTGATAGTGAGATATAGGGAAGAAGAGAGATTACGAGAGTTACTTCGTAATCAGGAGGAGAAGATTGTGCAGAAGGAGAAGGAGAAGGAAAATGTGAAAGCCAAGTTTGAGGCAGAATTGGCAATGTATAGGAAAGATTGGCTTGCAGATCGGGAGCATGAACGGAAGATGAGATTGGAGCCATTGAAGGAGATCGTAATCAGGATGAATGCGATGCTGAGTATAGAGGCCAGTGTTGAAGTTGTTGGTGCAAGAGCTGCACGAGTTGAAGTTGTTGGTGTAGGAGACGAGGAGGAGACATGCAAAGGATACAGATTTGAATGCGTTATTAATTAGTCTCAGAACTCGTGTACATAGGAAAATATTAGAAATAGAAGACAATATCATGATTAGATTAGATTTGGTAAAGTTGGAGATAGATAAACTTTGGAAAGATGTTAGAGCCAAACCCAAAGTAGATTAAGTAGGAGTGCAAATGTCTTTGGAGTTACCATTAGAGACATTAGAGAAGAGTGGGCCAGTAGATAAAGAGTTAGATAGATTACCCACTAGTGAAATGTCAGACCAGGAAAGAGAATTGTTAGATCTGTTAGAAGATGTAGGAGTTGTGAAACCCAAGGACAGAGTAGTAGGAAGTAGAGTTACTTCAAGATGGGGTTTGAAAGCCGAAGAAGAAGTAGACATCGGATTGGATTAGTAACCGATTTGAGATTTGAATAGGCAGATATGAAGAGGTGCATTGTCATTTTGGATCTGTAGGTTTATAGAGTCATAAGGAAGAGGTACATTAGGAAGATAATTGTCAATTGTTTCACTACTTAAGAGTGGATTTGTAGTCTTATGTTGTTTAGTGCTCATTATTCAGAGAATAGATAAAGCAAAGTGTTGTGAAGTAGTGCTCATCATTTAAGCTTGATTCCGAGTATCAACTTTGTTTCTATGCTTGTGAGTATGTGGAGAAATTTGAAGTGCTAGTCAGTGTGCTTGTTGGATGTTGGATTCCGCAGCCTTGATCTTCATTCTATGTGTTTGATCTTGAGTGAAGTGCAATCAAAGCAATGCCTTGACAGATTTGAGAGGAATTGTAGTGTTGGTACTATTCTGTATTTGTGAGTGTAGCGTAGTGTTTATGTGAAGCAATTTTGATTGAGGAAGTTGTGCCTTCAGTCAAGGGATAGAACACAATTTTGAGGCAAAGTCATTTTGCAGTGAAGTGCCATTTTTGAGAGAGCCTGAATCATCACAATCAAGATTGTTTGGAAAGAATTGATGGAGTTGTGATGAAGGAGTGTGAATTTGTGACAAGACTCCGAGTTAGTGCTTGTTACTCTCTTTTGGGTGTAGTTTCTACCTGAGAGATTAAAGATGCAACCAAGAAGAACTGCAATTGTTATTGTTTGACTCTATATTTAGACATTTCTGACTCATTTCTGACCGATTACCTCAAAAGTGATATTTGCCGGGTTGTCACAACTGTCATCTCCGCACCTTTATCACTATCACTACTTGTATCCCCACTTTGTAGCATGAGCTCAGGTTCTTCCTCGTGTTCCAAGTCTTTGGACTTGCACTCTGCTTCGCCTTCCGAGTCTTCTTCCGATGATGCAATCACTACCATACCTTTCCTTGGGTTTAGGGTCATCATCGGATCACGTTGAGGAGTCGTCCTATAGGATGACTCCTCAACAGCAAAGGAAAATTGCTCAACATTGCTTCATTGTTAGCCCAATTTTTATAGAGTTGCACCTTCTTTGTCTCTCTTCAATTTGAGTTTCTACCGAGAAATCACACCTCTTGCATGCGCCTGTCACTGTCAAGTGTACTTCACACGTATGACCGCCTGTTTTTGAATGGTCCCTTCTTGAATTTATCGCCCCAAGGAAAAGTTGTTACACTGTCTTTGCCTTGGGTTGAGCTCCCCCTGATACGAAGACTTCTTACTTTGGGTTGTATGCTGACAAGGCAAGTCTGAGTACTTTGCCTTATGACCCAAAGCCACATTACCTCGGGTTTAATCCCAAAGACTCTTTTCTTCACCTTCTTTGGCCATCCAGGTGCAATCCGACTTCTCTATACACTTCTTCTTCTCCATTTCAAAAAAACCAAAAAATGTGGGTACAACAACAACAAGCATCTTCTTCTCCTCCGCATACTGAGCACTTGTGACCAAGCCTCGCAATCTTTCCTCCTCTTGATGTTGGATTGCCATCTCTCTTTGCCATGCTTGATCCTTCCTTGCCTCACTCTTCTTCATGCTCTCTAACTCCTGCTCCATCATAGCCTCCATCACCTTCAAATGAATACTTTTAATGCAAACTTCACTTACCTGCTCTTTCATCTTTGCCGGTAACGTCGTCTGCTCTTTCAACTCTCTGGCTTGACTGGGCATCTCTCTTCCTCACTTCTCAAAACTCTCTTGCAAGTTCTCTAAAGTCTTCTTCTTCAAGACTATATCTACCCAAAGTTTGTCAGCTTCTTCTTCTCTTTGGATTATACTCTCCTTCAATGTCTTCACTTCATCCAGTAGATACTTCACCACCTGCACCTCATTCTTCACCTTCATATGATCTTGTAGGATTACCTTCTTTTGCATATTCAGCAACTCCAACAATGGAGTCACAATTTGCATTAACTACTTCATCCCATCAAAGCCTTCTTCATCTTTGTGCTTTGCTTATTCCACCAAAGCATTTCCCCTAAGTCTGGATCCTCATACCTCCAATGACACTACCTCTGAGCTTACTTCTTCCTTACAAACTCAGCTTGGACCTATAGGTTCAACTATTATTGACTTCTTGGCTCTGCCTCCCTTCTTTGGCTCTGCATCCATCTCCTCCATGGCCATTCTAAGTAAGGGTTATCTCCTCCCTCCATACAATCAATTACCGCATGAAATGCCTCATCTTCTTCCACTTCAGTCAATTGCTGAACTTCCTCTTTACTATCACTCTCACTTTTGGATTCCTTACTTTGTAGTGTGACTCTCTCCTCCGTTGGAGACAAAGTCTAAAGGAGACTCTCTCCTCCATTGAAGACAAAGTTTGAAGGAGAGAGAGAGTCCAGAGAAGGAGACTCAGAAGAAGCCTTCACCGCCTTCTAACCTCACAGATTGGGTCTTTGGGTCTTGCATTGTGGCTGGGGCAATGCATCTTTGGATTTTGTCTGCTTCTTTGTCTTTGGACATATATCCCTTTGTCCTGTTCTGATGAAGTGGTCATCGCTGGCTCATAATTGTAACATGTATTGCTGCTTCTCTTCATCTGCTTCTCGTCAAAGATTACGATGGAAATGTGACACCATGTGTTGCCTCTCCTCCATTGTCAGCAAATTTAATCCAAAGTAGAAGTGTGTTGCAAATAGTGCAAAGTAATGTGAAGGCAAATTGGTTCTCAAATTGATGATGATCTGCTTTGTTTGCTAGTGGAAGCACTTTGCCCAGTTCACCTTCACTCTTGCAAACATTTGGTGGAAGAAAAATGCTTATTGCATGTTCAAGTATGTTGCTCTTTTGGGCTTGAACATGCCTATGATCACTCCACAATGCTCTACTTGATTGGATCCCGATAGGAATCCACTTTGTAACTTTTGTTAGTACACGGGGTGAAGCTGAGTTTCTGATTTCCACGGTCTCCTTTATAGCATCACACTTTTGATAGAAGGTGATCCCAATTGCCTCTCTTGCTTCCCTCCCCAATACTAACCTCCAATTCAACTCAGTCCATCAAGCCGGATTTCCTCTCTTCCCCTCGACTTTGGGGCCTACCTCAAAATTACTAGCAGCTATCTCTGCCATGATGCTTGGAAAACTGAAATTCCAATTCCATGCTAGGAATGTAATCCGAAGTCTATTAAAGACCTTGATCCTAGCTATGACATCTAATCTCCAAAATTGCAAAACTCCTCATTGTGAGTGCATTCTTAGTCTTCTTTGCTATGATTTACTCATTGGTTCTTTGGCACTGGAAGACTATTGCCTCTACTAGACGTGACACTCTAACCCCTTTTGGACTTTAGAAAATTTCACTCTCAATTGGCTTCTTGACACACATTATTGGAGGAGAACTACTCAGAGGAACATGATGTCTATTTGATATATTTGATTTCCCCCTGCACAATCACAATTTTATAGTACCCCAAAGTGTATTCATTCTTCAATCAATTTCCAAATCAACCCCCACTTCTTTTGCATGTTGGTTTCCTATCATTGTCAAGGTATTCTTCTCTTGCCTCTGCCGTTTCTTGAAGTGTAATTTCTTGCCCAACCTGACACATAAAGAGGTTGTTACACCATCTTTGTATTGGCTTTTGCTTCCTGGTCCAAAGATGATCTTCTTTGGATTTGTCTCTTTGTAACCCCATCCAAGTACTTTTGGTTCCTAACCCAAGGTAGACATCTTTGGGTTTACTATAAAGACACATAAGTCCATTCTTTCCTTCATAATTTGGCTTCCTCAATACAATTCTTCTTCAAAACTTTAACAAAACAAACAAAATCAAAAATGAGGGTACCATAGCACCATTGCTTGGGATACATATCTTAGAAGTGGAAGAATACATAGCTAAATTTGAAATTGAGTATCCAACAAATTGAATGTTTGTGTCAATGTGACAACCTGGCAAATATCACTTTTGTTGTAATCGGGTAAGTAAAGTTTGTTCTCGCAGAGATACGAGTCAGAAATGTCCAAATACAAAGTCAAATAGTAACACGTAGTTCTTCATGGTTGTCTTTAATCTCTCAAGTAGAAACCACACCCAGAAGAGAGTAATAAGCACTGATTCTCAGTCTTGTCATGAATTTCACACTCCTTAATCACAACTCCATCAATTCTTTCCAAACAATCTTGATTGTGATGATTCAGGCTCTCCCGAAAACAACACTTCACTGCAAAATGACTTTGCCTCAGAGTTGTGTTCCACCCCTCCATTGAAGGCACAACTTCCTTGATTGAAATTGCTTCACATCAACATTGCACTGCACTTGCAAATGCAGAATACTACCAACACTACAATTCCTCTCAGATCTGTCAAGGCATTGCTCTGATTGCACTTCACTCAAGATCAAACACACAGAATGGAGATCAAGGTTGCGGGATCCAACATCCAACAAGCACACTGACTTGCACTTCAAAATTCTCCACACACTCACAAACACAATTGCAAAGCTGGTACTCGGAATCAAGCTCAAGCGATGAGCACTACTTCACAACACTTCGCTTTATCTATTCTCAAAAATAATGAGCACTAAACAACATAAGACTTCGAATGCCACTCTTAAGTAGTAAAGCAATCGACAATTATCTTCCTAATGTACCTCTTCCTTATGACTATACAAACCTATAGATCCAAAATGACAATGCACCTCTTCATATTTGCCTATTCAAATCTCAAATCGGTTACTAATCCGATCCGATGTCTACTTCTTCTTCGGCTTTCAAACCCAAAACTTTACTTCCTACTACTCTACTACTTCTTCACTTTGATCTACAATTCTCATCATAGTTAAGCCTTCCAAATCTCTATCTCCCGACCCACTCTTCTCTAAAGTGTCAAATGTCAAATCCGAAGACACCTGCACTCTTACTTCTGCAACTTTGGGTCTAACTACTATCAATTCCTTTGCTAATTCTATTATGTCCTCATCAAAAATTGTAATTGAAAGCATGGGTACACTATCTACACCTTCAATTTGCAACTCACTTTCCCCTAATCACTCATGTTACTGACCCAAAGACACTTACAGTCTGATCTTGCACTTCCGATTCATTCACTACTGCTATTTCTATTTCAATTTCTCTTCCATCTTCAATCTGAACTGAAATTAAAGTCATGGGTATCCTAAATATCTTCTTTCCTTACTCTAACTTCCTCTAATGCCTTTGGCAAGACTCCCAAAGTCACCTTCACTACACTCCGTGGTCCGACTACCTTGGAATGAATCATATTTGTCTTGAGGCAAAGTCTTTAGACCTGAAGTCATGTAAACCCGAAGTCCGAAGTCCGAAGTCTTGTAGACCCGAAGACACCAACCCGAAGAACATTTACTCCAGAAACTTCAAATATGTGTTCCTTCTTGTACAAACCTCCAAACTCTGCGATTTTGGTGGCAATGGAAAGCCCTAAACAAGACGCTTCCAATGAGATACAACACGCATGATTTGGACTTGTGGTAACTGAGATATGGCCCCCGCTGTATTCCTGACTTGTAACCTTCATTCCTCCTCCGGGTCTGTCCTCCTTCGGGTCTGTCCTCCTTCGGGTCTGATCTGAGTTCTTTTTCCTCCTCTGACACAAGGTAAACTTCTTTGGGTCTGATCCAGTCCGAGTCCTTCTTGCTCTTACATGAAGTAGACTTCCTCGGGTTTGATCAAAACACAAGTTTCCCCTCATTTCTTCTCCATTTGGTTTCAATTTGGTTTCAGCAAGGCAGTTCTTCTTCTAAACTCATCCAAAATGAAAAATGTGGGTACCACAATCAAAAGAACAACATGAAGGGAGTGCTTGTAAACAAACTTGCAATGTGAAGAGCAAGAATGCTAGAAGCACAAATTCACTAGTGAAGAATTAGAAGAGACATTGGAATAACAACTTTTTCACAAAGTTCAAGAAGCTTTGAAAGACCTCAAGCAAATGAAGCACAAAATTGGGTGGCAAGATTACTTTGCATCCCCAAATCCCAAGAAGAAGAAAGATGCAAGCAAACATATTCATTGCGACCCAACAGATTGACTTCTTCCAAAGCTGTCAAGGAAGTTGGTTATTTAAAAGAATTTATTTGGGAGGGGACAACACAAGTTTTGATGGAAGAAGAGTGTCAATACATTTCACACATGATTCCCTGACTAGTTTGAAGGGATCTTAACAAGCAACTTCAAGATATTGAATCTCTTCATCTACCTCAGGTTGAAGTTGATATACCCTCTGAAGAAGAACCTATCAACAAAGATGCCTACTTCACTATAAAATGACTTCACCATAGAATTGTGTTCCATCTCTCCACTGAAGGCACAACTTCCTTGATAAAAAATTGCTTCATATCAAACTCACATTGCACTCACAAATGCAAAATTTTACCAACACTACAATTCCTCTCAAATTTGTCAAGTCATTGCTTTGATTGCACTTCACTCAAGATCAAACACAAAGAATTAAGATCAAGGCTACGGAATCCAACATCCAACAAGCTCATTGACTTGCAGTTTGAAATTCTGCATACACTCACAAACACCAACACAAACTTCATACTCAAAATTAAGCTTAAGCAATGAGTACTAATCTTAGCACTTTGCTTTATCTATCTTCAAAAATATCAATACTAAACAACATAAGACTGCAAATGCCTCCTTTAAATAGGCAGAGCACTTTGACAATTAACAAAATAAAATACCGTTCCACAACAAATACCAACTTGCAGATCTGAAATAACAATGCACCTCTTCATATCCACCCCTTCTTATCTCCAAATTATTACTTCTCCGATCCGATGTCAACCTTGACTTTGGCTTCAAACCCAACGATCCTCCTATCACTTCTCCTTTGAGTCTACTTGCTTCTACTATATCATCCTCTAATTCTATCACTTCTTTACTACAATCTGCAATTGAGACCCTGGGTAATCTATCTATCTCTTTATCTTCCAACCCAAACTTCTCTAATGTCTAAGATAATTGATCTAAAGACACTTGCACCCCTACTTCTGCTACTTCAGACTTCTTATCTTCCTTCACACTACTCCAAAGTAGAGACTTTGGACCCTAACTCTAACTTTACTAAATCTAATCTGAGACACACATTGTCTCCTACCTCTACCATCTTCCTATTTACTCTATCTCTCAAGTAAATCAACAATTTATTCAACTCAATATCTTTCACTTTCTTCTTCCTCATCTCATGCACTAGCAATTTTAACTCATGCAGTCCTGCTACCTCCAATTGAACCTCAGATATTGTGCCAAGCATTGCCTTCACTCTCACAACTACCTCTTTGACTGTCTCTTGCCTCGGCATCTATAGCTTCTCTCTCTCCACTAACAACTCCTCTTGATACATCTTCACCTCACCTTCCAACTTGGCATTCAATGCTTCCTTCTCCTTCACACTATACCTAAGTTAATCTTCCATTCCTCTGATCAACCAATGCAATTGCTCCTCCTCATGATTTTGCATAGTTAGCTCCTTTTGCCATGCCCAATCTTTCTCCACCGCACATGTCTTCAGACTCTCCAACTCTTGTCCCATAACTGCAGCCATAGCCTTCAAATGGATGACTTCCACTTGCATGTCATGCACTTCTGCCCTTAAGGCCTTAGTCTTCACCATCTGCTCCTTCCAATCTTCTTCTTGCTTTGTCATAGCTTTGCCTCTCTTCACAAAGTCTTCCATCAAGCTCTCAATCTCCTTCCTCCTAAGCTCTTCTTCAGTCTTGAGTTCTGCTAATTCTTGCTCTCCACAAATTAACTTTCTTCTCAACTTCAAACTTTCTTCACTCAGATACTTCACTACTGCCAATTCATCTTTCAATTTTGAGTGATCTCCTCTCAACTCTTCCCTCTTCTTCTTCAATTGTAATAACAAGGGATAAACTATCTACGACAAGTACTCTACCCCATCTAAGACTCTTGAACTCTCTGGTTCCTCAAGTTCTTCTCTCCTCACTTTTTCTACTGGAGCTTTACTCCAAAGTCTTAATCTCCTCACTCTAAGGGGTATTTCATCTGAGCTTTCTCTCTCTTCCACTACTAGGCTTACATTGCTGGTTTAGGCACTGGTAGTAGGAACATTTATCCTTGATCTTCTTCTGTGGTGCCCACATTTTTTGTTTTTTTTAAATAGAGAAGAAGAAGTGTGTAGAGAAGTCAAATTGCGCCTATATGGCCGAAGAAGGCAAAGAAAAGAGTCTTTGGGATGAAACTCAAAGTAAAGTGACTTCGGGTCATAAGGCGAAGTACTCAGAAATGCCTTGTCAGCATACAACCTACCCGAAGTAAGGATTCTTTGTATTGGAGGGAGCTCAACCCGAGGCAAAGTCTGTCTAACAACCTTTTGTCGGGGCAAGAAATTCAAGAAGCGACCGTTCAAAACCGGCGGCCCATACGCGTGAAGTATGATTGACAGTGACAGGTGCATGCAAGAGGTGTGATTTCTTGATAGAAACTTGAGAACAACATAAGAAACATAAGAACAACATAAAAACAACATAAGAAAGCGCAACTCTAAAAAAAATCAAGCTCGTGACGAAGCAATGTCAAGCAATTTTCCTTTGCCGTTGAGAAGTCGTCCTGCAGGTGATCATGGGAAGGGAAATAGAGTTGGAGATGCGCTAGTGTGTAAGGGAGAAGTTGCAAGAGTGAAACCGAGAGATAGTGAGAAAGCAGGAGAGATGGGAGGAGGAAAGAAGAACTCCGAATTTGTAGTGAGGAATCATGCGATTTGGAGGTTAGATGTAATCGCAAGAATCAAAGTTTTGAGCCAACTTCGGATTACATTCTTGGCATGGAACTAGAATGTTAGTTTTCCAGGTTTCATGACGGAGATCATCGAGAGCAAGTGTCTCAATGGACCCGAGGAAGAAGGGAAGAGAGGAAATCCGGCTCGTTGGACAGAGTCGGATTGGAGATTAGTACTCGAGAAGGAAGCAAGCACGGAGGGTGCCACGTTCTTGGGGAAGGGAGAGATAGCCGAGGAAACCCAAGAAGTGAGAGATGCATTCTTGTCAAAGCGGACAAAGAATGGGTACAAAGTGGAGAGTTATAAAGATCCTATCAAGAAGGGAATTGTGAGTGCTTTGATGGCAATCCTGAAGCCGGAGAGAACAACCTATGTGATGAAACACCAAGCGGTGTTCTTTCACAAATTGTTTGCAGGAGAACCAATCAATTGGGCGAGGTGTTTCCATGGGAGAACGCAACAAATGGTGTGGAATCTATGGGATAAATTGCCTCCACATTACATCGTGCCGTTTGCAGCCCATTTCTACCTCGGGTTGAATTTGCTGAACTTGGCTGAGCAAACTCGGATGGTGTTGCATTTCCATCCTGATTTGAGAAGGGAAGTCGATGTAGAGGAGCAGCATTACATCTTACAAATCAGAAGCACCGACAAGTACTACAAGAAGATAGGGAAGAATGTGGAGATAGAAGTGAGTACTCCAAAATCGAAGAAGCAAAGTCGGCAGGGTGAAGCCAAAGATAAGACAAAACCTTGGAAGACCAAGAGAGGAAACCCGAGGCGAGGCATGGTGGTGATCGAGTCAGAAGACGAAGACTTGGAAGGCAAAGCCGAGTGTAGGTCCGAAGATTTGGAACACGAGGAGGAACCCGAGCTAACGCTACAAAGTGGAAATATGAGTAGCGACAGCGATGAGGGTGGAGAAATGACATTGGTGCCAGTTGCTGTAGAGGAGGAAGAAGAAGTGCAGGCGAAGACCGAGGCCGAGGACAATACAAAGTTGGAGGATGAGATAGCCAAGGCCGAAGAGAAGAAGGTTGCAGTTCAGAGGGGAGTTCACTTGAGATGCAAGGTGAAGTGTGAGGCAGGTCCGAGTAATGTGAAAGAAGAAGTGAATGAAAGCTCGGGAAGCAATGCGTCAGTGCCGATATGAAGACTGCAGAGAAGAAGGCGAGTATCAGATGAACACAAAGTGCAAAGGGAAGTTGCTACGCAAGAGGAGGTAGTAGCGAGCGATGGAGTAGAGTACCTATGGAAGGTTGTGTGTCCATTGCTGGTGAAATTGGAGCACAGGAAGAAGGAAATGCAGTCAACTTGTCCAAAAGTGAAGACAGTGTTGTAGGTCTTAGCGCGATTAGAAGAAGAGAACTCGGAGTTGAAGAAAATCATAACCCGAGGTGAGGAGGAAAGTGAAGTACTGCGAGCGGAGGCAATAGTGAAGACTCAGGTAATTGAAGACCTGAAGAGAGAAGTGAGATATAGAGAAGAGCTTGTTAAGAATAGTGACATAGCAAAGGAAAGACAAGTAGCAGAATATGAGATCTTGAAGCAGCAGTTTGCTGATTCAAGAGTAGAACTTATCCATGCTATGGCAGAGAAGCAGCGAAGGAAGAAGAGCTCGATAGGGTGATGGAGAGTGTAGAAGAGAAGAAGCAGCTCTGGCAAAGAGAGTTAGCAGCACGATATAGGGAAGAAGAAAGATTATGAGAGTCACTTTGTAGTCAAGAGGAGAAGATTGTACAGAAGGAGAAGGAGAAGGAAACGATGAAAGCTGAGTTCGAAGCAGAGTTGGTGATGTACAAGGAGGATTAGCTTGCAGATCAAGAGCGAGAAAGAAAAATGAGATTGGAGCCATTGAAGGAGATTGTACTCAAGATGAACGTGATGTTGAGTACAGAGGCCAGTGTTCGAATTGAAGAAACAAGGCTGCACGAGTTGAAATTGTTGGTGTAGGAGACGAGGCGAAGACAGGCGAAAGATACAAATTTGAATGTGCTGCTGATAAGTCTCAGGACTCGTGTAGATAGGAAGATATTAGAGGTAGACGATAATATCATGATTAGATTAGATATAGTAAAGTTGGAGGTAGAAAAACTTCAGAAGGATGTTAGAGCCAAACCCGAAGTAGATAACATAGGAGTGCAGATGTCTTTGGAGTTACCATCAGAGACATTGGAGAAGAGTGGGTCAAGAGATGAAGATTTAGAAGGGTTACCCACTAGTGTAATTTCAGATCAGGAAAGAGAATTGTTGGATCTGGTAGAAGAAGTAGAAGATATGAAACCCGAGGATAGAGTAGTAGGAAGTAAAGTTACTTCGGGTTCGGGTTTGAAAGCCGATGATGAAGTAGACATCAGATCGGATTAGTAACAGTTTTGAGATTTGAAGAGGCAGATATGAAGAGGTGCATTGTCATTCGGATCTGCAGGTTAGAAGAGTTGTTGTAGAACGGTATAGTTGTTAGAACTGTCAATTTGTTTACTATTTAAGAGTGCCATTTGTAGAGAATTGTTGTTCAGTGCTCATTATTTCTGAGAATAGATAAAGCGAAGTGTTGTGAAGTAGTGCTCGTCGCTTGAGCTTGATTCTGAGTATCAATGTTGTACTTGTGTTTGTGAGTGTTTGGAGAAATTCAAAGTACAAGTCAGTGTGTTTGTTGGATGTTGGATTCCACAGCCTTGATCTTCATTTTGTGTGTTTGATCCTGAGTGAAGTGCAATCAAAGCAATGCCTTGATAGATCTGAGAGGAATTGTAGTGTTGGTAGTATTCTACATTTGTGAGTGCAATGTGAAGTTGATGTGAAGCAATTTTGATTGAGGAAGTTGTGCCTTCAGTAGAGGGGTGGAACACAATTCTGAGGCGAAGTTGTTTTGCAATGAAGTGCCATTTTTGGGAGAGCCTGAATCGTCACAATCAAGATTGTTTGGAAAGATTTGATGGAGTTGTGATTAAGGAGTGTTAATTTGTGACAAGACTACAAATCAGCGCTTGTTACTCTCTTCTGGGTGTGGTTTCTACCTGAGAGACTAAAGAGGAACTCAAGAAGAACTAAATTGTTACTTTGCTTTGTATTTGACCAATTCTGACTCGTATCTCTGCGGGAACAAACTTTACTTACCCGATTACCGCAAAAGTGATATTTGCCGGGTTGTCACATCTTCCCTTCTGAAACTCCAACTTTGGCTCAGCTTTCAGAGTCTCTTCTATCTCCATGCTTGGCAATTTTAGACACGGAATGTCTCCTCCTCTCATGTGGTCAATCATTGCATGGAACTCTTGTTCTTAGGTGTTAGCATTGTCTTCACCTCATTGTTGAACTTTTTTTTCACCCTTATTTCTATTGCTTGACCCTTCGCTCCACAACGTAAGCTTTGGTTCTTCTTCTTCTCTTGAGTCTTCTAACTTGTACTCGGCTTTGCCTTCTGACTCTTCTGTCCCCAACGACTCATTGATCACTATGATATATTGCCTCAGGTTCACCTTCCTTGTCTTCTTGGACTGGGTCAACAACATACTCTCCTTGGGACAACTTCTCTTCCTTGTCTTTGGGATCTTAATTCCTATCCTCATATGTTCCTCCATTCTTGCATAATGCACATCACTACTTCAGATGTATCGGATATACTATTGTTCCTCCTCATCCGCAACTTCTTTTAAATCTAGATGAAAGTGAGACACCATCTTTTGTTGCTCTGTCTCCTTCATCAAGTTCAATCTGAAGTAGAAATATGCAGCAAATGGCACCAAGTAGTGGGAAGCATCTCAATCTCTCCAACACCACACCATCTACCCTGTTCTTTGGTGAAACAGTTCACCCAATTCACCGGCGCTCCCACAAACATCTGATGGAAAAACACCACCTAGTGCTTCATCACATATGTAGTGTGATCAGGTTTGAAGAGTGCTATCATCGCTCCAATGATACTTTGCATGACTGGGCCCCAATAGGTTTCGACTTTGTACCCATTCTTTGTGCACAACACAATGAAGGAATTTTGGATTTCCTTAGTCTCCTCCGTAAGCTCTCCCTTCCCAAGGAACATAGCCCCTATTTCCTCACTAGCCTCTCTTCCTAGCACCAATCTCCAATCTGACTCTGTCCATCAAGCCAGATACCTTGCTTCCCTTCATTCTTAGGTCTTTCCTCACAATTACTCAAAGCTACTTCTGCCATGAACCTTAGAAAACTCAAGTTCTAGCTCCATGCTATAAAAGTGATCCAAATTTTATTTAACACTTTAATCTTGGCTATCATATCTTACCTTCAAATAACCGGATTTCTTACTGCAAGTGAAGGTCTCTTCTTTGCACTCTTCTTTGGCATTGTATGATCTCTAATGCATAGTAACTAAAAGATAATTCTACCGTCTCTTGGTCTTGAGATCCTAACTCCTTCAAAATTGTTAAACATCAAACTATTGACAGGCTTTGCTACATGCACTCCTTCGGGTTGACTATTTAGTGGCTTAGGATACTTGTGTGATATTTCAAAATCCCCTTGACAAAGTTGTGATTTTATAGTTCTTCATTGATCGGTCATTCTTCCATCCCTCCTCACTAAAAATTACACCTTCTGCATGAGTTCATCCTAGCAATATCAAGATAAGTCATTTGCACCTTATCCGTTTTCTTACTTGTCTTTTCTTGATTGAGAAATCCAAAGGAAAGTTGTTATGCCGTCTTGGCATCAGGTTGATCACCCCAAGGCAAAGTTTCCTTACTTTGGTTTCTTTATGCCAAGTCTGATATGAGTACTTTTGTTCTAACACAAAGTCACTTTACTTTGGTTTTCAATCCAAAGACACAATTCTTCTTCTTTTCATGCCATTTGGGTTCAATACAACTTCGTCTATCACTTATTCTTCAAAGTAGAGCAAAAACTAAAAAGTGTGGGTACCACTATCTTGCTAACTTGTCTAAAGTGATTGTATTTGAAATTTTCAAAAGCTTTTGGACAAGACTACATCTTGACAATCATTGAGGTTGATAACTCCTTAAACATGGCTGACTCGACTCAACTTGAATCATATGGAGCTGTGGTACCCACATTTTTTGTTATTTTAAGTTTTCATTCTATTTTTGAAGAAGAAGTGTACATACAAAGTGGTATTTGTACCTCTATAGCATCGAGAAGCAAAGAATGTTGTCTTTGGGTTGTAACCAAGAGTCAAGTGACTTCATGTTAGAAAATGAAGTACTCGGATTGGTCTTGTCAGCATTCAACCCAAAGTAAGGAAACTTCATATTAGGATGCTCAACCCAAGGCAAGGGCAATGTAACAAATTTCCTTCAAGGTTGGACATTCAAGAAGGTACCGCACACAAAAAATGGTTGGCCTATGAGTGGGGGAAATTGACATTGACAAGAATATGCAGAAGGTGTGATTTCTTGGTAGAAGCTCAAAGTGAAGAAAGACTAAGGATACGTGCCACTATAAGATTTAAGATTGAGACAAAGAGATGACAAGTAACTTCCCATCACCATTAAGCAGTGTGACAACCCGGAAAATATCACTTTTGTGATAATCAGGTAAGTAAGTCCGTTCCCGTAGAGATACTGGTCAAAATTGGTCAAATACAAAACAAAGTAGCAAATGTGATTCTTTTTAAATTCTTCTTTAGTCTCTCGGGTAGAAACCACACCCAGGATAGAGTAACAAGCACTCAATCTGGACAACTTGTCACAAATCTCATTCTCATAATCACAACATAACAAATTCTGTCCAAACAAATCTTGATTGTGATGATTCAGATTCTCTTGAAGACGACACTTCATTGCAAAATGACTTTGCCTCAGAATTGTGTTCTACTCCTCCATTGAAGGCACAACTTTCTTGACCAAAATTGCTTCACATCAACACTACGCTGCACTCACAAATTGTGACAACCCGGCAAATATCACTTTTGCGGTAATCGGGTAAGTAAAGTTTGTTCCCGTAGAGATACTAGTCAGAAATGTCTAAATATGAAGTCAAACAATAACAATGTAGTTCTTCTTGATTGTGTCTTTAATCTCTCAGGTAGAAACCACACCCAAAAGAGAGTAACAAACACCGATTCGTAGTCTTGTCACAAATTCACACTTCTTAATCACAACACCTTCAATTCTTTCCAAACAATCTTGATTGTGATGATTCAGGCTCTCCCAAAAATGACACTTCACTGTGAAAACAACTTTGCCTCAGAATTGTGTTCTACCCCTCCACTGAAGGCACAACTTCCTTGATCAAAATTGCTTCATATCAAATTTCTGCTGCACTCATAAATGTAGAATACTACCAACACTACAATTCCTCTTAGATCTGTCAAGGCATTGCTTTGATTGAACTTCACTCAGGATCAAACACATAGAGTAAAAATCAAGGATGCGGAATCCAACATCCAACAAGCACATGACTTGCGCTTTGAATTTCTCCACACACTTACAAACAAAAACATAGAGTTGATACTCGGAATCAAGCTCAAACGACGAGCACTACTTCACAACACTTCGCTTTATTTATTCTTAGAAATTATGAGCACTAAACAACATAAGACTACAAATGCCACTCTTAAATAGTGAAGCAATCGACAGTTATCTTCCTAATGTACCTCTTCCTAACAACTCTACAAACCTACAGATCTGAAATGACAATGCACTTCTTCATATCTGCCTCTTCAAATCTCAAAATTGTTACTAATCCGATCCGATGTCTACTTCTTCCTTGGCTTTGAAACCCGGACCTGAAGTAACTTCACTTCCTACTACTCTATTCTCGGATTTCACAACTTTTATTTCCTCTACCAATTCTATTAATTCTCCACTATGATCTACAATTCCTATCACAAGTAATCCTTCTAAATCTCTATCTCCCGACCCAATCTTCTCTAAAGTGTCAAATGTCAAATCCAAAGACACCTGCACTCCTATCTCTCTTACTTCGGGTCTAACTACTATCAATTCCTTTATTAATTCTACTATGTACTCATCAATAATTGTAATTGAAAGCATGGGTACACTATCTACGCCTTGCATAGATGGGTACACTATCTACTAATTTGCTACTACACTATGCATAGCATGGGAACACTATCTACGCCTTGCATGTCTACGCCATGGGTACACTATCTACTAATTTGCAACCCACTTTCTCCTAAGCACTCATGTAACTGACCCAAAGACATTTACTATCTGATCTTGCACTTTGGGTTTATTTACAACTATTATTTCTTTTCTAATTCTCTCCTATCTTCAATCAGAACTGAAATTGAAGTCATGTGTATCTTAATTATCTTCTTTCCTTACTCTAACTTCCTCTAATACCTCTAGCAAGATTCCCAAAGTCACCTTCATTGCACTCCAACGTCTGGCTACCTTGGATTTAGTCATCTTCATCTTGAGGCAAAATCTCATGACCCGAAGTCATGTAAACCTAAAGTCCGAAGTCGTGTTGACCCGAAGACACCAAACTACTTTGTACATCTACTCCTGAAATTTCAAATGCTTGTAAGTTTTGCTACAAACCTCCAAACTCTGCAATTTTAGTAGCAATAAAAAGCTCTGAACAAGACGCTTCCAACGAGATATAGCATGATTGATTTGGACTTGTTGTCATTGAGATATGACCCCCGCAAGAATCCTAACCTACAACTTCCCTTCCTCCTTCGGGTCTGCCCTCCTTAAGCATCTACCCTCCTTTGGCATCTGATCCGAGTTTTTTCCTCCTCTAACACAAAGTAAGCTTCTTCAGGTCTGATCCTGTCGGAGTCCTTCTTCCTCTTACATGAAGAAGACTTCCTTAGGTTTGATCAAAACACAAGTTTCCCCTCATTTCTTCTCCATTTGGTTTCAATTTGGTTTCAACAAGGCACTTCTTTTTCAAAACTCGTCCAAAATGAAAAATGTGGATACCACACAAATGCAAAATACTACCAACACTACAAATCCTCTCAGATTTGTCAAGGCATTGCTTTGATTGCACTTCACCCAAGATCAAACACACAGAATGAAGATCAAGGCTGCGGAATCCAACATCCAATACACACACTGATTTGCACTTCAAAATTCTCCACACACTCACATACACACGCACAAAGCTTATACTTAGAATCAAGCTTAAGCAATGAGTACTAAAATCAGCACTTCACTTTGTCTATCTTCAGAAATTATAAATACTGAACAACATAACACTGCGAATGCTCCACTTAAATAGTAAAACAATCAATAGTTACTAATAACTATACCATTCTACAACAACTTTTCTAACTTGCAGAATGACAATGCAACTCTTCATATCTGCCTCTCCAAATCTCAAAACTATTTCTACTCCAATCCGATGCCCACTTCAACTTCGGCTTGTCTATAGAGTTACAAATTGCTATAGAATGGTCCAATGGTCGGTATAGAATGGTTGCTAAACTCCAAACCCAATGATCTCTCAAGAATTTCACCATCTTTGGGTCTACTCAATCCTACTCCTCACTCTTCTATTTCTATAATGTCTTCAATACAAACTACAATTGCACTAGTGGGTATCTTATCTAATTTGTTATCCTCCACTCCACTCTGCTCTAACGTCTCATATGACAACTCCAAAGACACATGCACTCCTATTTCTACAACTTTGGGTTTTCTTACTTCTTGTACCTCTTTACAAAGTTTGTCTAACTCAGTCCTAACAAGATCCAACCTGAGACATACATTGTTTCCTACCTCTAATATCTTTCTATCTACTCATTCTCACAGATGAATTAACAAATTGTTCAACTCCGTGTCCTTTGCTTTTCTCTAGCACATCTTGCACCAACAATTCAACTTGTGCAACCTGGATTCTTCCATTTTACGTTCAACCTCCATGCTCAGCATTGCTTTGACTTCATTTACCACCCCGATGACCTTATCTGCTTCTCTTGCAATCTTGAGCTTCTCCTTCTTTTGTTCTTCCTCCAATTTGTTACAATACATCTAGAGCTTGTCTTCAAATTCAGCCTTCATCACCTCCTTCTCCTTTTGATTCATAGTTATTTGCTCCTCAACCACCCTCATCAATCCTCACATTCAATCTCCTTCTCTACCGCACTCTGCTAACTCTCACTATCATGCTTGATCTTTCTCAGCGACCTTCTTCTTGAGACTCTCGAACTCTTGCTACATTACTACTATACTTGCCTTCAAGTGTATTAACTCTACTTGAGCATCCACAATTTCTCCCTTCAGCACTACCACCAATGTTGTCATCTCCTTTGCCTACTTGCAACACTTTACTAAATCCTCTCTCATTACTTCAAAGTGCTTACTCTGAAGAATCTCTTCAACACAAAGTTCTTCAGCTTCCATCTCTACCCTCATTAGCTTACTCCTTAATGGCAAGGTTTCCACACTCCACTTCTTTACTACTGCCAACTCATTGCGCACATCGAGATTGGCACTCATCATCTCTACTTTCTTTTGCTGTAGGAACACCAATAGCGGACACACGACTCTTGAAAAATACTCCACTCTGTCACATTTCTTATCATTGGCTTGGCCTTTTTCTTCCTCTTCAGGCAACACTCCTTCTTGCACCTTACTCTAAAGTCTCGATCTTCATACTTTCAAGGTTTCCCCATCCAAGCTCTCCTCCTCTTCTATGACAACTTTACTAGGCTCCACCTTGGCTGCATGCACACTATCCTTCCATTTGGCAATTCATGGTCGTGCCACGACTTCTTCTCCCTTCTTCTTCTCACCTCCCTGTTCAATCATAGAGACTTCTGGACTCAGCTTCTCTGCATCCACCATCTGCCTTTGTGTTTGCTAAACTTCCTCCTCGCCATCACTACCACTACTTGATTCTTCACTCTGTAGGGTGAACTCTTCCTCTTCTCCTGACACTTCTCCCTTTGATCTGACTTCCCCTTTGGACTCTTCTTTGGATTCTGGCATTGATTCCTTCATTTTCACCATCACTGCCGTTGGGTTAAGCTTCTGCACCTTCTATGGCTGAACTGTTACAAGGCGACTTTCAGGCTTATTTCTCTTTCTGGCCCTAGGATGTCAATTGCTACAATTCTCTCCTTTCATCTTTTCTTGTAGTACTCATCACCGTCTTGCACCCTCTCCATATAATATCATTCATTGCATTTGCCTCTTTCCGCAGATCTGGATGAAAGTGCAAGTGCATTTGACTTCTTTCTTCCAAACTCAACAAATTTAGTCCAAAATAAAAATGAGCTGCAAAGGGCACAAAATAATGTGGTGGCGTATCCATTCTCCAACCCGAAATCATCTGCCCCACGCGTTGATGCAGACATTTTGCCCAATCTACTACTTCTCTTGCAAACATTTGGTGAAAGAACACCGCCTATTGTATTGTAACATAGGTGGTTTGCTCTGACTTGAACATTGCCATCATCATGTTTACAATCCCTCTTTGCTCATGGACTCTGAGCGGAGAGGGATTGTAAGCAAGGGATGTAACTATCACCCTTATACCCATTCTTGGTGCGAGGTTGATTAAACAAGTTCCTCACCTCGGCAATCTCTTTTGAAGCATCACACTTTTGATGGAAGGTGATACCTCCTACCTTTCCTGCTTCTCTCCCCAAGACTATTCCCCAATCTGATTCTATCCATCAAGCCGGATTTTCTCTCTTCTCCTCGTGCTTTGGCCCATCCTTGCAATTGCTTGCCGCAATTTCTACCATGAAACCTAGAAAACTGAAGTTCTAGTTCCAGGCCAAGAACGTGATACAAAGTCTTGCCAAGACTTCAATCCGTGCTACTACTTCTAATCTACAAAGTGCAAGTCCCCTCATTGCACTCTACTTACTCACTTTTGGGGCCATCATGTGTTTCCTCACCCTCTTCTTATGGAAGATCATTCTTGAGATCCTAACCACTCTTCTTCCTACGGATTTGCAATTTGCATCACTTTGGGTCGACTTTGAATAGGGATAGGGTAGCGTCTAGACATTATGCTTCTTCCTCGCAAAACTCTTGATTTGATAGTCCTATGCTGATTGGTCATTCTTCAGTTGTTTCTCCTCTCCAATCATTGATTCTGTGGGGTTGTTTCCTATCACTATCAAGAACTTCTTGATCTCAAGGCCATTACTTTCTTCCCACGTACTTTCTTGATTGGCCGACTCCGAAGAAGTTTGTTATAGGTTTTTTGGATCAGACTACACCGCTTAATACAAAGTCCCCTTCTTTGTCTTTCTCTCTTGTCCATCTTGGGTCCTTTGGTCTTGACCCAAGTTCGACTTTGGGATGCCCCAAACACAAGCTTCTTCTTATTTCTTTCCTGGTTAGCCCTCTTTAGGCTTTACTAACGTACTTCTTGCTCAAAATTTCCTAAAAACTATCCAAAACCAAAAAATGTGGGTACCACAACGAGTTGTATTGAGGGAGATTGGGGAAAAGGGATTGTAGTAAGGGATGCATTTTTGCATTGAGAGGAAGTCAGGATTGTTAGTCCAAGAATCAGGCAGAAGAGTTGTCACCAGCCCAGAGTGGAGGAGTGCAAGATGGGAGGTAGAAAGAAGAACTCGGAATTTGTAGTGAGAAAATCATGCAATTAGGAGGTTAGATGCTAGGATTGAAGTCTTGGGCAGCTTTGGATCACATTTCTAGCATGGAACTGGAACCTTAGCTTTCTAGATTTCACGACCAAGATAATAGAGAGTAAGTGTCTGCATGGACCCGAGGCAAAAGGTAAGAGGGGAAATCCGACTTGATGGATAGAGTCAGATTGGAGGTTAGTACTTAGAAGAGAGGTGGGTGAGGAGCAGGGAGCTATATTCTTGGAGAGAGGAGAGGTAGCTGAAGAAACCCAAGAAGTACAAGATGACTTTTCTTCAACATGCACAAAGAATAGATATAAGGTCAAGCATTATAAGGACCTTGTGAGGAGAGGCACCATAGGAGCAATGATGGCCATCTTCAAGCTGGAGCAAATGACTTATGTGATTAAACACCAAGTGGTGTTTTTCCATAAGATGTTTGTAGGGGAACCCATTAATTGGGCAAAGTGCTTTCATCAATGCATGAGATAGATGGTATGGAATTTATGGGACAAGACATCTCCACACTACACCGTGCCATTTGCAACTCATTTTAACTTGGGATTGAATCTATTGAATGCGGCAAAACAACACAAGATGGTGTTGCACTTTCATCCCAACTTGAGGAGAGATGCTGATGTGGATGAGCAATAGTACATTCTTCAGATTAGAAGTTGTGATGAGTACTATGCATAGATGGGGCAGAGTGCAAGATTGGCGGTGACTACTCTGAAGTCAAAGAAGAGGAGTCAACCTGATGAAGAAGTGGTAGCTATGAGACCATGAAAGACCAGGAGAGTGAACCCAAAGAAGGACATAGTGGTAATAGATTGTTGGAGGAAGAATCAGAAGGTGAGGCCAAGTACAAGTCAGAAGACTCAGAGAGAGAAGAGGAACCTAAACTCACATTGCAGAGTGGTGAAGCGAGTAGTGAAAGTGAGGACTGAGTGGAGTTGCAGCTAGTACTAGAGGGAAAAGAGGGAAAGCTGAAGATGGCAGATGAAGATAACCAAAAAGAAGAAGAGAAAGTTCTTGAGAAATTGGAAAAGAAAGTTATCATTCAGAGAGGTATCTGATCAAGAAGAAGCATGATGTATGAGGCAGGGCCAAGTCAAAAAAGAGAAATTGGAAGTGAGAGTTTGAGGAATGAGAAATCAATTCCAATCAGGCGACTCCGACTGAGGAGAAGAGTGTCAGGTGAAGAAGAGGCGAAGAAGGAGAAAAGCTCACAAGAAGAAGGGAACCAAACTAGAGGGGTAGAGTATCTGCAAGAGATTGTCCGCCCATTGTTGATGAAGCTAGAGGAGAAGAAGAAAGAAATGTAGTCCAAGTATCTTGAAGTAAAAACTGTGTTGCAGGTGCTTGCATGGTTAGAAGAAGAAAATTTGGAGTTGAAGGAGAGTATAACCCAAGGAGAGGAGCAAAGGGAGATACTATGAGTAGATGCTGTAGTACAAAATCAGTTGATTGAAAATTTAAAGAGAGAAATGGGGGGTAAAGATAGAATAATAGAGCAGAATGTCATAGCCATGGAAAGACAGATAGCTAAGTATGAAATCTTGAAGCAACAGTTTATTGATTCTCAATTCAAAATCGTCCATGCTATGGCAAGGGTAACAAAGAAGGAGCAAGGACTCAATAGAGTGATGCAAAGTGTAGAAGAGAAGAAGCAACTCTGGCAAAGAGAGTTAATAGTGCAATATAGAGAAGAAGAACGATTGCAAGAGCTACTTCGTAATCTAGAAGAGAAGATAGTGCAGAAAGAGAAGGAGAAGGAGAATGTGAAGGCCAAATTTGAGGTAGAATTGGCAATGTATCAAGAAGACTAGCAAGCGGATCGAGAACATGAGAGAAGGATGAGGATTGAGCCATTGAAGGAGATAGTAGTGAAGATAAATGTGATGTTGAGTACTGAAGCCAGTATAAGAATTGAAGATGCAAGGTTGCACAAGTTAAGATTATTAGTGCAAGAGACAAGGAGAAGAAATGAAAAGGATAAGGTTCTGATTAGTCTCAGAACTTGTGTAGATAGGAAGATATTGGAAGTGGAAGACAATATCATGATTAGATTAGATTTAGTTAAGCTAGAAGTAGATAAAGTTCGGAAGGATGTAAGAGCAAAGTCCAAAGTAGAAGAAGCAAGAGTCCAAATGTCTTCAAAGTTGACATTGGAGATGTTAGAGAAAGATAGGTTGTAGGAAGAAGATGTATGTGGATTGCCTATGATGGAAATTGTAGATTAGGGTGAAGAGGTGTTAGAATTGGTAGTTGGTAAACCTGAGGATAGAGTAGTCTATGAAGTTACATCGGGTTTGGGAGCCAAAGAAGAAGCAGACATTGGATTGGAGTAGTAATAGATTGAGATTGTGGAGGGCAGATATGAAGGAGTGCATTGTTATTTCGGATCTGCAAGTTGTTAGAGGTAGTTAGGAAGCAGTTTAGGGAGTTAGATAACTATCAAAGAATTTTCCTATTTAAAGGAGGCATGCACAGTGTGTGGTTGTTTAGTGCTCATATTTCTGATAATAGATAAAGCAAAGTGTTGTGAAGTTGTTCTCGTTGCTTGAGCTTAATTCTGAGTATTAGCATTATGTTTGTGTTTGTGAGTGTTTGGAGAATTCTGAAGTGCAAGTCAGTGTGTTTGTTGGATTTTAGATTCTGCAGCCATGATCTTCATTCTGTGTGTTTGATCTTGAGTGAAGTGCAATTATAGCAATGCCTTGACAGATTTGAAAGGAATTGTAGTGCAACGTTGAGTTGATGTGAAGCAATTTTGATCAAGGAAGATGTGCCTTGAGTGGAAGGGTGGAACACAATTCTGAGGCAAAGTCATTTTGTAGTGAATTGCCATTAATTTGAAGAGATTGAATCATCACAATGAAGATTGTTTGGAAAGATTTGATGGAGTTGTGATTAATTGTGACATTTTTGTCTGATGGGCCTATGAGCAATGCTTGTTACTCTCTTTTGGGTGTGGTTTCTTTTTGAGAGATTAAAGACGCAACCAAGAAGAACTACTTGTTATTAATTGACTTTGTATTTGACCAATTCTGAATTGTATCTTTGCGGGAACAATTTTTACTTACTTGATTACCGCAAAAGTGATATTTGTTGGGTTGTCATATGTCAACTTGAGTCATATGGAGTTCAAACCTCTTTCCTCCAAATCATTTTCACCCAAGGCAATGTCATAGGGATCTTTGTCTTTGACCTCTACCTTGTAGCATTGCAAACAGTTTACTTGGACTTCATACAAGTCTTTGGAAGATGAAGATGACTAATCTTTGGATTCATCTTTGTCTTCTGAAAAAGTTGTTTCTCCAAGGTGGAGAAGCTTCATCTAACTCATCATCACTAGCTTTTGGTCAATGAATGAAATGTCCTTAAACCTCACCTTTTGTTGGTGTTAGTCCACAAAATCTTGAGCATTGTACAACCAAGGTCTTTCAATTAATAGTGGATAACCAATCTTATTCATTGGTCTCAACACAATGTAATTCAACTTAAATTGCACTCCATTGATGATAGTAGTTATGATCTGGGTCACATGAGTATACCAGCTCCTTGGCTTCTTTTGCAATAGACTTGGAAAAACCCACACCCAATCAACAGAATTATGTTCCTTATTGGCAAAGGAGATGACTTCAAATTCCTTGATGAATTATTAGGATCTTCATCTTGTTTTGTCCTCTTATAATTTTGGTATGCATGTTGGGTGACGGGTAACAAAGTCATTTTGTAACTCTAAGGAGTAGTTTGTGGTAGAACTTGATGGACCTAAGTTACTAATTGGTAATTATGCATCTGGTTCAGCCCAAGGGTTCCAATTTACAAATTTCAAAGCTAGGTCTTTTTCAAAGGTTGTTCTTCTATGGGTATGTTGACTTCAACTCGTGTGACAACCCGGAAAATATCACTTTTGCGGTAATTGGGTAAGTAAAGTTCATTCTCGTAGAGATTCTGATTTGTCAAATACGAAGTCAAACAATAACATGTAGTTCTTTTTGGGTTCTTCTTTAATCTCTTAGGTAGAAACTACACCCTAAAGAGAGTAACAAGTTCACAATCTCAACACCTTGTCACAAATTCAAACACCCATAATCACAACATAGCAAATTCTGTCCAAACAAATCTTGATTGTGATGATTCAGATTCTCCCAAAGATGGCACTTCATTGCAAAACAACTTTACCTCAAAATTTTGTTCCACCCCTCTATTGAAGGCACAACTTCCTTGATCAAAATTGCTTCACATCAGCACTGTGCTGCACTCACAAATGTAGAATACTACCAACACTACAATTCCTCTCAGATTGATCAAGGCATTGCTCCAATTGCACTTCACTCAAGATCAAACACACAGAATGAAGATCAAGGCTGCGGAATCCACATCCAACAAGCACACTGACTTGCACTTTGAAATTCTCCAAACACTCACAAACACACATAGAGTTGAAACTCGGAATTAAGCTCAAGCAACGAGCACTGAAATCAGTACTTCGCTTTATCTATCTTCAGAAATATGAATATTGAACAACATTACATTGTGAATGCTCCCCTTAAATACTGAAGCAATTGACACTACTAACAAAAATACCATTTCCTAACAACTTTTCCTACCTGCAGATCTGAATTGACAATCCACCTCTTCATATCTGCCTCTTCCTATCTCAAAACTTTTACTACCCCAATCCAATGTCAACCTCTTCATCGGCTTCCAAACCCGATGATCTTCCTACCACTTCTCCTTCTTCGGGTATATCTGACTCTACTAATTCCTTTACTCCTTCTACTACTTCTTCACTAGGAACTACAATTGAGGTCATGGGTAATCTTTCTATCTCCTTATCTCCCAACCCACTCTACTCTAAAGTCTCCAATGACAAGTCAAATGACACCTGAATTCCTACTTTTGCAACATCAGACTTTATCTCCTCTGTCACACTACTCCAAATTCTTTCTAACTCTAAATTGACTAAATCTAATCTAAGACTGACATTGTCTCCTACTTCTAACAATTTCCAATCTACTCGCTCCCTCAATAGGATTAGTAAAGTGTTCATATCCACATCTTTGGCTTTCCTCTTTTGTGTTTCTTGCACAAGCAACTTTAACTTGTGTAGTCGTGCTTCTTCCCATCTTCCTTTTGCTTCCGTGCTCAACATTGCTTGCAACTTCCCCACAACTTCTCCTATTGATTCCGACTCATACCCTTGAGATCGCTCTGCCTTCAACTCGTCTTGGTACATCTTGAATTTGTCTTTGTACTCAATGGTGAGCATCTTCTTCTCCTCCATATACTGAGAACTCTGTAACTCAGCACTTTGTACCAACTCACACAATCCTTCTTCTTCTCATGTCTAACTGCCTACTCCCTCTGCCATGCTTGATCCTTCCTGGCTGCACTTTTCCTCAAGCTTTCTAACTCCTGCTCCATCACGGTGGCCATCGCCTTCACATGAATACTCTTAATGCGCACTTTACTAACTTCTTCTTTCATCTTGGTCAGCAACATTGTCTGCTCCTTCAACTCTTTGGGTTGATGCTGCATTTCTATCCCTCTTGCCTCAAAAATCTCGTGCAACCTCTCAAAAGTCTTCTTTTTTAAGACTGCATCCACCCGAAGTTCTTTAACTTTCTCATCTCTTTAGGTTACATGCTCCTGCAAACCCTTCACTTCCGCAAGCAATGGAGTTACAACTTTTGATAGATACTGTACTCCTCCAAAGTTCTCTTTGTCTTTGGCCTCCTCTTCGTATTGTGCCTCTTCCACTCGCTTCTTCTGCCAAAGTTGCGATCTTTGTATCTTTAGTGATATTGCTTCTGAGCTCCCTTCTGCCTTAATATTGAACTTGGCCCCGTAAGGTACTCCTTCTGTCATTCAGTCCCCTTCTCTTCCGCAACCAGGGCTACACATTGATTTGTCTTTCCTTGTACATTGTCAATCATCACATGGCAAGCTTCATCCCCTTCTTCTTCTTTAGCCAATTGTTGAACCTCATCTTCACCCGCTTCCGGATTCCTCACTTTGTAATGTGAGTTTGGCTTCTTTTGAGTCCTCTCCTCTAGACTTTGTCTCTCCTTCAGACTTGGTTTCCAAAGGTTCTTCTTTCACCATCTTCTTAAACTATAGAACCAATCTTTGGATCTTCCTTTGTGCTGGAGGTGACTCTGCGTCTTTGGGTTTATTGTGCTTCTTTGTCTTTGGGCTTGTGACTTCCTCCATCTTTCATTGTCCCGTATTCAAGAAGTGATCATCACTAGCTCGCAAGTGTGCCATGTATTGTTGCTCTTCTTCATCCGCTTCCCGTCTCAAATCCGGATGAAAATGTGATACCATGCAATGCCTCTCCTCCGCTGTCAGAAAATTTAACCCAAGTTAGAAGTGTGCTACAAACGGTGTGAAATAATGTGGAGGCAAATTTGTCCTCTAATTGACCACCATCTGCCTTCTTTGTTGGTGGAAACACTTTGCCAAATTCACCTTCACCCCTGCAAACATCTGGTGGAAAAAGACCACCTACTACATGTTCACGTAAGTTGTTCTTTCTGGTTTGAACATGGCCATTATCAGCCCTACAATACTTCATTTAATTGGGTCTTGATAGGAATCCACCTTGTAACCATTCATTGTGCATGGAGCAAAGAGCGAATTGCGTATATCCGCAATCTCCTCTACAACATCACACTTCCGATAAAAGGTCATCTCCGTCGGTTCTCTTGCTTCCTTCCCCAACACTAACCTCCAATCCGACTAAATCCATCAAGCAGGATTTCCTCTCTTCCCCTTGACCTCAAGACCCTCCTCACAATTACTGGCAGCTATCTCTACCATGACTCTTGGGAAACTGAAATTCTAGTTCCATGCTAAGAAAGTAATGCAAAGTCTATTCAAGACCTTGATCCTTGCTACGACATCCAAACCTACAAATTGCAAAACTTTGTACTGCCCAAGCGTTCTTGACCTTCTTTGCCATGATCTGCTCTCTTGTTCTTTGGCACTAGAAGACTATTCCCTCTCCTAGATGAGACACTCTAACTCCTTTTGGATTTTGCAAAATTTCACTCTCAATCGGCTTCTTGACACGCATTACTGCAGGACAACCACTCAGAGGGATAGGAAATCTTCTTGACATATTCAACTTTCCTCTGTGCAATTGCAATTTTATATTACCCCAAATTGTAGTCATTCTTCAGTCAATTTCAAAATCGACTTCCCCTTCTTCTACGTGTTGTTGTTTGGTCACTGTCAAGACATGCTTATTCTGCATCCGCCATTTCTTGGAGTGTACTTTCTTGCCATGTAGAAAGGTTGTTAGACGGTCTTTGTATCGGCCTTTGCTTCTTGATCCAAAGATGATGATATTTGGACTTGTTTCTTTGTACTCCTCTTTTGAGTATCTCTGGTCTCCGACCCAAAATTGACTTCTTTGGATTTCCTTTGAAGACACTCTTGTCCATTCTTTCTTTTGCAATTTGGCTTTCTTGCTTACTTCTTCTCCAAATGCTAACAAAACAGGTAAAAACAAAAATGTGGGCACCACAACGCGGGTTGGAGAAAGTCGCTCAGTATCTTTAGTTTGCTCTTTAGGCTCCCTTTGAACTAGTCAAGGAATTGTATGTAAGAGATATTGGTACTCTTCTTTTGTCAGTATTTGTGTTGTCTTCTCACAAATTAATTCCTTTATGAAATTGGCTCCCTTGATAGCTTTAGAGGAAGTGATTGTACTAAGTCGCAATGAATATGCTTATCCACTTACGACTTTCTTCTTCTTGGGATTTGGAGATGCAAAGCAGCCTTGCCACCCAATCTCACATTTCTTTTGTTTGAGGTCTTTTAAGGCTTCTTGAACTTTGTGAAGAAGCTATAAATCCAATGCCTTCTCAGATTCTTCATGTGTGAATTGGCTCTTTGAGACAACCCGACAAATATCACTTTTGCGGTAATCAGGTAAGTAAAGTTTGTTCCCATAGAGATATGAGTAAGAATTGGTCAAACATGAAGTCAAATAGTAACAAGCATTGTCACGCAGTCTTGTTACAACAAACTGTCACCCATAATCACAAATCATTCAACTCTATCCAAACAAACTCAATTGTGATTATTCAATCCTTCAATTCAAATGAATTCCTTTATGAAATTGGTTCCTTGATAGCTTTAGAGGAAGTCAATGTACTAAGTTGCAACAAATATGTTTTTCCACTTGCAAATTTCTTCTCTTGGGATTTGGAGATGCAAAGTAGCTATGCCACCCGATCTTACATTTCTTTTATTTGAGATCTTTCAAGGCTTCTTGAACTTTGTGAACAAGCTATAAAATGCCTTCTCAGATTCTTCACTTGTGAAAAGGCTCTTGTGACAACCTGACAAATATCGCTTTTGCAGTAATCAGGTAAGTAAAGTTTGTTCTTGTAGAGATATGAGTAAGAATTGGTCAAACATGAAGTCAAATAGTAACAAACACGGTTCTTCTTGAATTCTTCTTGACTCTCTTGGGTAGAAACACCCAAAAAGATTAATAAACACTATCACATAGTCACAAAAAACTGTCACCCATAATCACAAATCATTCAACTCTATCCAAACAAACTCGATTGTGATGATTCAATCCTTCCAAAAAATGGCTACTTTGCTGCAAAACAACTTTGCCTTAGAATTGTGTTCCACCCTCCATTGAAGGCACAACTTTCTCAATCAAAATTTCTTTACATCAACTTAGCATTGCACTCACAAATGCAAAATACTACCAACACTACAATTTTTCTCAGATCTGTCAAGGCATTGCTTCAATTGCACTTCATTCATGATCAAACACACAAAATGAAGACCAAGGCTACGGAATCCAAAATCCAACAAACACATTGACTTGCACTGCAAAGTTCTTCCAACACTCACAAACACACACATGGAGTCAATACTCAGAATTAAGCTCAAGCAATGAGCATTGCTTCACAATACTTTGCTTGTTCTTCATGATTGACGTCATACATCATGGGCAGATTGACCCATCTTTATCTATTCTCAAGAATGAACATTGAACAACATTTTACTATGAAGGCCTTCTTTAAAAAGACTGAGTTCCTAATAGTTATCTAACTCCCTAAACCGATTCCTAACAACTTTACCAACCTGTAGATTCAAAATGACAAGGCACCTCTTCATATCTGCCTCCTCTTATCTCAAAATTGGTCCTAATCCAATCCAATGTCAACCTCAACTTTGGCTTGTAAACACAAAGTGACTTCCTGCATTTGTCTATCTTTAGGTTTATCTATTATCAGTAAATCTTCTACCAATTCTCCTACCTCATCATGCTAAATTGCAATTAAAGACATGGGTACTCTATCTACATCTTTATCTTGCAACCCACTCTTCTCTAATGGCTCAGATAATTGATCCAAAGACACTTGCACTCCTAACTCTTTTACTTCGGACGTTGTCTCTTACTTCATGGTACTACAAAGTATCTTTGATTCCACATGTACTAAGTCCAACCTGAGACACACATTGTCTCCTACCTCTAATATCTTCCTATCTACTTGATCTCTCAAGAAAATCAACAACTTGTTCAATTCAATGTCTTTTGCTGTCTTTGTCTGAGCTGTTCTTCCATTCCTTTGACTAACCCGCACAATCACTCTTCTTCTCTATCTTGCATGGCTAGCTCCTATTGCCAAACTTGATCTTTCTCTGCCGCACTTGCCTTCAAACTCTCCAATTCTTATCCCATGATAGCGACCATGGATAAATGGATAACTTCCACTTGCGTATCATGCACTTCTAGCCTCAAGGCCTCAGTTTCTACCAATTCACACTCTCCACAACTCAACTTCCTTCTCAACTCCAAATTTTCATCCCTCATATACTGCACTACTGCCCATTCATCTTTCACTCTTGAGTGATCTCTCTTCAATTCTTCTCTCATCTTCTGCATTTGCAACAGCAAGGGACAATCTATCTATGAGAAGTACTCCACCCCATCAAAGACTCATAAGCTCTCAGATTGCTTTGGTTCTTCTCTCCTCACTTCTTCTATTGGAGCTCTACTGTGAAGTCTTAATCTTCTAGCTCTCAAAGGTACTTCATCTGAGCTTTTCCCCTCCTCCATTACCAGGCTTATGTTACTTGCTTCTGCCCCCGTAGTAGTAACACTCCTTCTCCCTCTTTTACTCCTCTGAACTTCCTACTTTGACTCAACCTCCAGAGTGGGCAATTTGTGACACATGTTTCCTCCGCCTTCCATCCAATCAATTGCCGCATGGAACTCCTGCTCTTCCTTGTCAGCACCATCTCCTTGTTGCTGAACTTCCACCTCCTCTTCACTTCCATTGCTCAACTCTTCACTTTGCAACATCAACTCTGGTGGTTCTTCTTGTTATCTTGAGTCTTCTATTTTGTACTTGGCTTTGCCTTCCAATTCTTTTACTCTTGATGACTCATCAAGCACTATGACCTCTTGCCTTGGGTTCACCTTCCTCACCTTCTTTGGCTTAATTGGCAACAAACTCTCCTCAGGATGACTTCACTTCCTTGTCTTTGGGATGGTCATTGATACTCTCATATACTGCCCGGTGCACGCATAGTGTTCATCACTACTTCGGATTTGCCAAATGTACTACTTTTCCTTGTCATCTATAGTCTTTTGTAAGTTTGAATGAAAATGCAGCACCATCTTTCTTTGCTCAGTCTCCTTCATCAAATTCAGTCTGAAGTAGAAATGGGCAGCAAACCGCACTGGATAGTGAGGAGCATCTTGACCTCTCCAACACCACACCATCTAGTGCATTCTTTGGTGAAAGCACTTTGGCCAATTCACTAGTGCGCCTACAAACATCTGGTGGAAGAAGACCACCTGATGCTTCATTACATACGTTGTGCAATCAGGCTTGAAAAATGCCATCATCACCCCAACAATGCTTTGCCTGACTAGGTCCCAATAGGTATCCACTTTTTACTCATTCTTTGTGTGTGGCACCATGAAGGAATTTCAAATTTCATTCTTCTCCTCTGCAAGCTCTCCTTTCCCAAGAAAAGTTGCCCCAATTTCCTCACTAGCCTCTCTTCCTAATACCAACCTCCAATCCAACTCTGTCCATTGAGCCGGATTGCCTCTCTTTCTTTCTCTTTCTCTTTTGCCTCTCTTCATTCTTAGGTCACTCCTCACAATCACTTGATGCTACTTCTGCCATGAACCCTAGAAAACTCAAATTCCAATTCCATGCTAGAAAAGTGATCCAAAAGTCTACTCAGTACTTCAATCCATGCTATCATATCTAACCTTTGAATCACTAGATTTCTCACTGCAAGTGAAGGACTCTTCTTCTCACCCTTCTTTGGCATTGTGTGATCTTTAATGTGTGGTACCTTAAAGATAATTCTAGCATCTCTTGGTCTCAAGATCCTAATTCCTTTAGAACCGTTAAACATCAAACACTCAATTGGCTTGGCTACAAGCACTCCTTTGGATCGACTACTCAATGGCTTAGGATACTTGTGTGACATTTTAACATCCCCTTGCCTAAAGTCCCAATTTTATAGTTCTTTGTTGATCAGCCATTCCTTTATACCTCTTCATTAAGACTCACACCTTCCGCATGAATTCCTCTTGGCATTATCCAGGTTAGTAGTTCACGCCTTGCCTGCTGTTTCTTTGCTTATACTTTCTTGATTGACTCATCCAAAGGGAAGTTGTTATGCCATCTTTGCATTGGGTTGATCACCCCGAGTTCTTTGGCTGGGTTTGATCCGAGTACTTTGCTTTTGACTTGGAGTCACATTACTTTGGATTTCAACCCAAAGACACAATTCTTCTCCTTCTAATGCCATTTGGGTTCAATATGACTTCATCTGTAGAGTTCTTCTTCAAAATAGAACATAAACTGAAAATCACAAAAAATATGGGTACCACACTCTTTTGGCATTCTTCTTCTTCATGTTGCAAAGTTTGTTTATGAGCCCTTTCTTGTTGTTTTCTTGATGCAGAAATTCATATTTGTTGGACACTAAATTTAAGATTTGGCTCTCTATTCTTCCATTCCCAAGATTTATATCCCTAGTAGTAGCACCAGAAATCATATGACAACCTAGCAAGTATCACTTATGTGGTAATCAGTAAGTAATAGTTTGTTCCCACAAAGATACAATTTAAAAACGGTCAAATACGAAGTAAATAGTAACAAGATGGTTCTTCTTGAGTTCTTCTTTCATCTCTTGAGTAGAAACCACACTCAAAAGAGAATAACAAGTGCCCAATTTGAAGTCTTGTCACAATTCACAATTCTTCAATCTCTTTCCAATTCAACTTTGATTGTGATGATTCAGTTCTTCCAAAGAAGGCTTCTTCACCATGAAATGACTTTGCCTTAAAATTTTGTTCCACCCTTCTACTAAAGGCACAACTTCCTCAGTTGAATTTCTTTGCATCAATCCAATGTTGCACTCACAATTGCATAATACTACCAACACAACAATTCTTCATAGATTTGTAAAGGCAATGCTTTGATTGCTATCCATTTAGGATCAAACACAAAAAATGAAATCAGAGTTGTAGACCCAACATCTCACACACTCAAACTTGCACTTTGAACTTCTCCAAATGCTCACAAACACACACACATAGGATTGATACTCAGAATTAAGTTGAAACGACAAGCATTGAGTTATAGCACTTTGCTTTTGTCAACTTCAGAATAAGATTACTAAAAAAAAAAAATTTATGAATGACTCCTTTAAATAGGCAAAGCACTCCAATAATTATCTAACTAAATACTTGTGGTACCCACATTTTTTGTTTTTGACAAGTTTTAAAGAAGAAGTGTATTGTGGAAACTAAATTGTGGCCAAATGAAGAAGAAAGAATGGAATTTTGTGTGTTTGGAGTAGACCCAAAGAAGTCAACTTTGGGTTAGATGAAGAAGTGTGGGAATGATAGACCCAAAAAATGCATCTTTGTATTGGGAGTGAACTTTACTTATTTATTGGGAGTCCACTTACTTATTAGGTGTTGTTTCCTACTTCTAGCATCTTCCTATCTACTCTATCTCTCAAAAAAATTAACAGAAAATTCAGTTCATTGTCCTTCACCTTTTTCTTCCTTATCTTCTACACTAACAACTTCAATTTGTGCAATTTGGCATCCTCCATCTTAAATTTTTCTTCTATACTCAACATTGCCTTCATCCTTCCAAAGATCTCTCCTACAAATGCATACCCATGAGTTCACTCCACCTTCAACTCTTCATGATACATCTTCAATTCATCTTCATACTCAACCACTAGCAGCTTCTTCTCCTCCGCATATTGAGCAATCTGGCCTTCTACACTTCATACTAGATCTTGTTATCTTTCCTCCTTTTGATATCTAGTTCTCAACTTGCTTTGCCATGCTTGAAATTTCTCCATTGATCTTGTTCTTAAGCTCTCTAACCCTTGCTCTATTACACTTTTATGGCCTTCAAGTGTATTACTTCAATGCATGCTTGTCCCACTTTGCTCCTCAACTCTTCAGCCTAACAATCAAGATCGCTTCCATGATTCTGAAAACTCTCTTGCAAGTTCTCTAGAGTCTTCTTTCAAAGTACAACATCCACCCAAAGTCTTTGGCTTCTTCTTCTCTTTGGTTAACTTCTTCAATTCTTGTGCTTCTTTGCTAAGCTACTTCATCACTTGCAACTTGTTTATCACCTTTAGATGATCTTTCTGTATCTTCTCCTTCTTCCTCTTCTATTTCAACAACAAAGGACAAATGATTGTTGACAAATACCTTACCCTATCAATATTTTGCACCTTGTCCTTGTGGTCTTTTTACTCAACTTTGACCACTAAATCCCCCTTCAGTATGTCACGCCATTTGTAGTTCCGCATCTAGATGCTCGGACACTGGAGTTCCAGTGATGGTAGTTAGAGTTATTCTAGCAGTTTCTCAGGGACTACTTTCCGATGGTTAGATTTTGTGTTCGGGGTACTGACTTCACGGTGGGGCCCACCGTCACTTTGCACCGTTTGCACCGTCGAGTGTGCCGTCAGCGGGACCGTTAGGGTTTCAGGGCTAGCTCGAGTCCAAGGGGTATAGTTTCGAAGGTGAGCTCCAGAGAGCTCACTTCTCTGATGTTGAGCCTTTGAGTTCCTGGCTATGGTGGACAGAGGCCGGCGAGCGTCACCTGGATTCTCTATGCTTGAGTGGGTGTGGCTTGACTGTAATCAGTGCCCAGTTGTTGGCAGTTTATAGAGTGACAGATCAAGTAGAGTGGAGCCTTCGTACCATCAGGGGATGAGTGTGAGGATGAGCCTCCAGAGGTGATTGCTTTGACACCTCTGGATACCACACTCATTGCTTGGCAGTATCCAGTAGAGGGGATATGCCTATTGGAGTTGTTTGGTGGGATCAGCACCGGACTAGCTGTGGTGTTACAGGCGGGTACCCGAATCTGATCTCCTATGAGCAATAGCCATACTAGCCAATCTCTGCTCCAACTGCTCAATCCGAGTAGCCATAGCTGTGTCAGAAGTAAGGGCAGGTACTGCACCCCTACTAGGTGTAGATCCTCTACCACCACCTCTACCACCTCGTCCTCCATGAACTGGAGCTCCTCTACTACCTGCCATAGCAGCCCTACCACTCCGTAACTCCGGGTGTAGGTCAAAAAACCGGTCACTAGTATGACCAAATCTATGGCAGTGCTCACACTGCCTCTGTGCTGGCTGTGATGCACCAGAGGTATCAGGTCCGCTGCCTTGAGTACACTCTCTCCTATGGTGAGGTCCACCACAAGTCCAACAAGCAACACCACCACTCACTGGCTGTTGCTGACCCAAAAATGAGGGTAAGGGTCTAACTCCACTAGGCCCTCCACTCACTCCATAGGATCTGGGCTGTCCACCCTGTCCTCGAAAACCAACTGGGCGTGGTGCACTCTGCTGCACTCTAGAAGAAGTCACAACCGTGGATGAGGTCTCTCTACCAAATCCAGCTGTCACCACTCTCTCCTCCACCATGTTGAGCTCAATACGCTCAGCCAAACCAAAGACTACTGCCAAAGTGGGCGAAGTAGCCTGCAACAACGTAGCATCACGAACTCTACGTTGCAACTCCCTGTCCAGTATCCCATACCAAAACTGGACTGCCTGGGCCTCAGTAACTTCCTGAGTGAAACTGATCAGCCGCCTCATGCGAGTGTATGCCTCGCGTAGGCTCTCTCCAGCCTTCCGCTGGAACTCCTGCAAGCTCCTCAGCTTGTCAGTCCGCACTCCCTGGTAGTTCTGCCTCAAACATAGGAAGAACTCAACCATGGGGTTAAACCCCGGTACCACACCACCTCCTGCAGCGGTACCTCCACTCGTAGTAGCACTATCTCCAGCTAGTGCACCTCCACTAGCTCCACCCACACTACTCGAGCTAGAACTCGTAGGTACAGCCGATCTACTCCTGGCCACTGAGCCTGAAGTGATGGAGACATAGTGTGGAGACCAATACTGTCTCCATAACTCAATCTCCTCCAAATGAGCTCTCCTGAACTCATGGTAATCATCCATCGGTGGACCCTCCAAGTGCTGAAACAACCCCTTCCATGCCATGAAGGGTGTGAACAAAGTCGGGTTCCGCATCTGCTGCAGATCACACCAACTATCGAACTCCTGGATAAAGTCATCCAACTCAATGGTACCCACTGTACCAGAGTAACGCCTAGGGCCTTTGGAGGCCCCATAAATCTCGTCCATGTCCCACAACAACGGTGCGGACACACCAAGTGCACTCTCAACTGAATCAGCTCCTGTGTCGAACTCCAACTCAGAGTCAATCTCCTCCCTCACTGGGACCTGAGATATAGGCTGATACCGAGCACCACTCCGAGTAAACCCACTGCGTACTGCAGGGCTAACTCCTCTGGAATCTCCAAAGAACTCCGTCGTAACCACGTAACTGCAACAGCAAACCCGAACCACCGACTGCAACCGCAAGTCGCAACCGCAAGTACCCCACCAAGTGCCAACACCACCACGTGCCAACACCAACTAAACACCACCCACTAATGTAACTCTACCGAGATAACTACACTAAGGGAAGGGCAACCTGTAACCTGCCATCATAACACGCACTCTCACGGTCTGCAGGTCATCACTTCCTGCCTCACCGGAGAGAAACAAAGGTAGTTTGACTGGTCATCACTCCAGCCTCACCACCGAGAGCACACCAGAGCACCAACGCTCAAAAGTCAAGGCACCTCACACAAACATGGTGCACAAACAGGAAGCAGAGAATGGAGGGGATCCAATCACAAGAAATCTAAACGAAAACCCTCCATCTCATAACACAACACGGGACTGACTCTGCCACCATTTGGCATTTGACATAAGAGTAGTTTGTATCTAAGTCCTAAGCTACCAGGATCACCAAGAATGGGATCAAACTGCCTCTCCTAGCCAAAGCTACATGTGTATAGATAACAGTGGCACAGTCACTATGACAAAAAGTGAGGGTGGACCAGTTGGCTAGGGCACCAGTCTAGGAACAAGAGATCTAGGGGTCAAACCCTGTTGCGCACAATCTAGCAAGAAAGGCAGATTTTGCCAACCAATGACCAAGATCTACACTAAACTAGCTAGCCTCACGCCAGCAAGCTGGCTTGCTGGCCCTTCTAGGCCTTCGTAGCCTCTCATAGCCCACAGCCCTATGCCTCGAAGCCTCGAAGCCTCTAAACGCCGAAATTCAGCCAAATGAGGCCTTTCTTGTTGCCACTTCGAACCTCCTCCAAAATTGGTGAAACTTCTCCAAATCTGCGAAACTCCTCCAAACTAGCAAAACTTCTCCAAATCTGGCCAAACAGCGAAACTCCTCCAATTCTGGCCCAAAATCTGACGTAAACCCTAAAGATGGATGTCCGCCAAATCCCCCGCTAACTTTCCACTTGAGCCAAATTGACAAAATGGGTTTTTCCAAATCACAATTTCATGAGAAGAGCTTTCCAACTCCACCTTCAATTTCACTTTCTGAGCCCAACTCGCAGCAAATTGGTCCTGCCTTCACCTCCTGAGCTCAAAATCAGAACACTGCTCAAAAATTGCTCCTTCTTTGCTCGAAATTTGGCCAGCGCTTCCGCACACCGTCCGCCTAACTGCCAAATTTGCATCAACTACACGAGCTTCTGCACACTAGGGAAACACAGAACCTGAATCGAGCTATCACGATCCACCGAGCTTGGAGATACCACCAACACTCAACGTTCCTGCACCCGATTTCCCCCTGACTTCACATGCGGCATCCTGGCAGTCGGAGAACTGAGGAGAGGAGTCATAGGGGCACTGGAAGGCCCACCGTGCATGACATGCAAGGGGGGAAGTCCGGTGCTGCTACTCGTACAGGCAATTCCACTTCCTCCCCTGCTTCCCCCGACAATCTGCCCGTTCACGGAAGACAGGCCCTTCAGCCAGGGAATAAGTGAGGTGCCCTCGTTAGCCCCTGGATACGACGAGGTGGGACTGGTTGACGGGGAAGTGCATACATCCATACATTCCTGAGCGGGTTTTGTACCCTTTCGATATGTAGTTCCGTCTTCTTCCACAGTCTTTCACGCTATCTGAGGCATTGCAGACGACATCCATGGTTCCTAGACGTCCCAGTGCAAGTGTGGTAGGTGGTGATGGAGTACCTGATGGAGTACCTGATGGAGTACCTGCTAGTCAGCCACCTGCTACTACACATACGGAGTCTAGCATGATGTTGGGGGCGGCTCAGCTGATTATGCGGCATCCTTTATTTTCAGCCAGTGACATGTTTACATTGGGAGTTGACCCAGCCCCAGTGTTTCGGTTGGCTGCCACGTTGTGTGAGAGTAGGGATGGTGCAGTTCCTACTACTAGAGCAGAGGTGGTTGGTAGTGGAGCTGACTTGGTTGAGGAGCATGGGATCCGTTCAGCGACCAGTGGTTTATGGCAGGCAGTAGCGGCTAGACTGGAGGAGTTGCCAGCTAGACCGGCCTTTGAGAGAGCGCGGTTTACACCTGGTGTTGTCCTATTGGATAACCAGAGGGGGATCTTTCGTTTGGTGGGACCTTCAGGGAAGGTCTATACACCACAGAGAGTCTTGTTACGCTCTGGTGCGCAGCCCCTTATGTTGGGGAAGGCTGCAGTTGTTGGTCTGGAGTTACGGAAGACCGATGTGGAGAGGTGTCCATTTCAGATCCAGACATCTCTAGGTGGTGGTTCGGCACAGTACATCACACGTGGGGAGCTTGTTGTCCAGGTTCAGCCTGGTCATCCGACTGATAGCTTGGTGGTGAGAGCTCAAGCTATTGCGACGATAGCTGAGTCCTATGATGTGCTAGTTGGAGGAGCAGTGTTATACCCTATGGGTTTCAGTATTGACTATTGGGAGGAGATAGCCTCTTATAGACCTGGTTGGCAGTCTGGTGAGGGACGAGTATGTCGCCTACCAGTACGTTTCAGTAGTGGCAGTCTTGGCTCACTATAGTCCAGGACCATGGCAGCATCAGTTTTAGCTTTCAGCGGTGCAGTTACTTGGCCTGGTGACTTGTTGGAGGGGAACGCCCATGCAGAGGATACTCCAGTACCAGAGGAGATCACTCGTCTATGGAGTACGAGTGGGATTGTTCCATCCACCTTGGATGTTCCATTGTGGAGTTCAGAGGAGCCATTGCAACAGCATGCAGATCAGTTGGTGCAGCAGGCTTGGAGTGGAGCCTTCGTACCATAAGGGGATGAGTGTGAGGATGAGCCTCTAGAGGCGATTGCTTTGACACCTCTGGATACCACACTCATTGCTTGGCAGTATCCAGCAGAGGGGATATGCCTATTGGAGTTGTTTGGTGGGATCAGCACCGGACTAGCTGTGGTGTTACAGGCGGGTATCCGAGTACAGAGGTACTTGTATGTAGAGAGAGATGAGACTGCTAGGCGAGTCTCTCTACATCATGTGGCACACTTGGCCTATCGGTCTCCGGAGTTATTACCGATGTCAGCAGTCAGAGGTTACCAGAAGGCCTTACCAGGAGACATTTCCTTATTGGGGGCGTATGACCTAGAGAGACATGGGCCTATTCACTTGGTGATTTCTGGATGGCCATGTCAGGGACATACACGTGCGGGCCGCGGTTTGGGTCTTCAGGATCCTCGTTCTGGTGTGTTTTGGGAGATGTTACGGATACTACGACATCTCCAGGTTCATCAGTCTGTTTCTCCAGCTTACCTTTTGGAGAACGTTCCATTGATGGGTGATTCTCGCACTAGAGTGGTGGCGAGTACACATCAGGTCCATTATTGGATGGGACCTGCTGTATTGTTAGATGCAGCCAGAGTGGGATCACGGGCTCATCGTCTTCATCTTTGGTGGACGAACCTTTTACCCAGAGAGGTTCTACAGCGTAGTTATGATGGGATTCAGCGACTAGACCACATCCTTGTTGATGATATCTTGGATGTTGGGCGTCAGTCTCAGACAGTGGTAGTGGCTGATAGGTCACCTATGGCAGTGGTGAACCTAGTTGGACAGCCTAGAGCTGCATTTCCCACACTCATGAGTTTCCCAGGCTCTCATGCTTTTCGAGAGGGAGGACCTGGACTTGTTTGGGACTCACAGTTACAGCAGTTGGTGGAGCCCAATGCTGATGAGAGAGAGCGGGTGATGGGTTTTCGCACTGGTATTACCGCTGTTCCAGCAGTGTCAGAGGCATCCAGGCGTCAAGTGTTAGGTCAGGCTATGGACCTGAACTGTTTGACCTGGATTGTGAACCTTGGTTTGGCAGAGCAGCGTAGGATGCGCTTGATAGGCATCACCACTCGGACACTTGTGAGCCCTGTGCCTATCGAGACGATTCAGGCACATGCTGGGGGCGATGGACCGAGTAGACATGGTATTCTTGGGACACATCCAGTAGCTACTAGGGAGAGTGGTCTACTTGGAGTCCATCCAGGTGAGCGTGGGCTACTTGGATTACACCCTTGGTCCACATGGGATGCAGCCAGAGGACGTATGGAGCTTGCAGCCAGAGTGGAGGGAGTTTTTCACACAGAGGTTGGGACCTCTAGTGGTTGGGAGCATGACACCATTGCTCCCAAGGGCCCAATATAGCAGCCAGTCAGTACGTCTTCCACTCCTACTACAGTTACAGAGGATACTTGGGAGCTAGATCTTGGACCCAAGCTTACTGGAGAGGAAAGACGGAGGGTTTGGAGGTTCTTGAGGAGTCACACGAGTTGTTTTGCCTTCAGTATGAAGGATTTGGGTGCTCTGAAGGGACCTGGTATACGGATTGAGCTGACTAGCGACACACCTGTTTTCCGACGTCCTTATCGATATAGTGAGATGGAGAGGACATTGATTCAGAGCCGGAGTAGTGACCTTTTTGAGGCTGGTTTGGTGGAGATTTCACATGGAGAGTATGCATCAGCGACAGTGATGCCAGCCAAGAAAGATATGCATGGCAACTATACAGATAGGCGGATGTGTGGAGATTACCGTCCTATCAACCGACAGACCAGGGCTGATCGGTATGCCATGCCTACACCGGAGGAGATTTTTGATGCGATTGGGCATGCAAAGGTCTTCAGTACTTTGGATCTTCGAGCGGGATATCATCAGTTGCCGATCAGGGAGGAGGATAAGTCCAAGACAGCATTTTGGGCTATTGATCCTCACGGCAAGGATGTGTTATATCAGTGGAGGTTCTTACCATTTGGGTTGAAGAATGCTCTTGCTGAGTTCCAGAGGGTCATGGATAGGATCCTAGCTGGACTGGATTTTGCTCAGTGCTATATTGATGACATTTTGGTGTATAGCACTACTGTGGAGGAGCATGAGCGACAGTTGTTGGAGGTGTTTGAGAGGTTGAGATCTCATGGACTCAAATTACATCCTGGGAAGTGTAGGTTCTTCCATGAGCAAGTTGAGTATTTGGGTCACACTATCTACCCCGGAGGACTTGGTGTCCAGCAAACCAAGGTGGAGGCTATTGCATGTATTCCTCGGCCTACGGATGTGAGCAGAGTGTGAGCATTCCTTGGGTTGGCGAACTTCTATCGCCGCTATGTTAGAGGATTTAGTGCCATTGCCAAGGCCTTGACGAAGCTGACCAAGCTTACACAGGAGTGGTGGTGGGGAGATGAGCAGGAGAGAGCTTTTGTAGAGCTCAAGGAGAGGTTGACATCTGCTCCTATTTTGAGGAGACCGATCAGGGGACGACCATTTCAGGTTCACATTGATTGGAGTATGTTGGAGCTTGGAGCTGTGCTCACCCAGCATGATGATGAGGAGAAGGAGTTTGTGGTGGCCTATGCTAGTCGCTCCAACAATTCAGCGGAGGCGAAGTATAGTTCATATGAGTGAGAGTGCTTGGCAGCAGTTTGGGCAGTAGCACATTTCTGATGTTACCTATTTGGTAACCCCTTCACTCTCATCACTGATCATCAGCCGCTGAAGTGGTTGATGGAGTCCGACAAGCTTTCAGGGAAGCTTGCACGATCGGCTCTGATTTTACAGGAGTATGATTTCACGGTTGTTCACAGACCTGGAGTGGTGAACCGTGATGTAGATGGGTTGAGTAGAAACCCATGTCCCAGCCAGCAGGATCAGACCGGAGCACGTTGGCATGGTGAGACAGATGAGGAGATGGTGCGAGGTTGGCATGCATCGGCCTTTCTGTGTATATTTGCAGAGACTTTGGTGGTATCTCTTTCAACGCATACAGGAGGAGTTATTGAGGTCATAGATCCAGAGAGTGAAGATATTGGTATAGTTCAGCGAGACATTCACGATGATGTCTTCGTGATGGACTATCTTTGCACTGGTGTTGTGGGTGGCACAGTTGGGGCCAAGGAGAGAGACCGTGTTCTTCAGCGAGCCAGACGGTTCAGATTGGAGGGTAGACACCTTTTGCGTGTATGGGAGGATGGTAGAGTGCGAGTAGTACCACTTCCATCACAGAGACCACAGTTGGTCCGTCATGCTCATGAGGAGCTAGGACATTTTGGAGTAAAGCGTACATATAGCTTACTCCAGAGTCATTATTGGTGGCGCGGTATGCAGACCGAGGTACAGCAGTTTGTTGCCAGATGTGTGGTTTGTGACCGAGTTAGAGCATCATTCAATGCTCCTACGCCACAGTTACACCCATTACCTATCATGGGATTGGGTTACCGTTGGAGTTTGGACTTCGCCGGACCTTTACCGCTGACTGTGAGACATCATCGGTATGTTTTGGTGATGGTGGAGCACTTCTCCAAGTGGATTGAGTTGGTGGCACTTCCTGACAAGTCTAGTGAAGGGACAGCTTACTCGTTCCTGGATCGAGTTCTTAGTCATTTTGGTGCACCAGCTGAGGTTTTGACTGATCAGGGTACAGAGTTCTTGGGAGAGTTTCAGGTCTTGTGTGACAAGGCTTTGATTGATCATCGTACTACATCCCGAGATCACCCTGAGGCAGATGGCTTAGCAGAGAGAGTGGTTCAGACGGTGAAGAGAGGATTGTGAAAGTATGGTTTGCAGAGAGGCCACTTGGGAGATTGGGATCTCCAGTTACCTTGGTTGGCCATGGGCTATCGGTTCAGCCGGCAAGCCTCCTTAGCATCCTTCTCTCCATACTTTCTACTCTATGGATGAGATCCAGATTTACCTGCAGCCATTCGTCGAGATGCTACTGTAGTTTTGGACTTGGATGACCCTGATGTATGGATGAGCGCATGTTCTCAGCGGGCAGAGATCTTTCGGAGAGTAATGCCGATGGCCTTCGAGAACTTGGCGATTGCTCAGCATAGAGATACTTTACGCTATGCATTCGAGGAGGAGGTTATAGACCCTCGATCCGTCGATTTCATCCAGGCGACTATGTATATCTACAGTAGACAGCACCGACGACACTTGATGTTTCTACAGGCCGCACTATCTTGAGAGTGCGCGAGGTTTTGCCATCTGGAGTCCTTGTGTTAGAAGGACGTGATGGTGTTGTTTGGAAGGATCATGTGCACAATTGTGCGCCATGCCACCTCCCAAACATTGATGGTACTATGGACCCAAGCTTGGCACTTGTACGTGCAGGCTTGAGGTGTATGTTATGTGGCTCTTCTGGTGGAGCTGCTACTATGTTAGTGTGTGATAGCTGTTCGAGAGGATGGCATATGGCATGTATGACTCCTCCCCTCACGGTGGTTCCTCAAGGACAGTGGTTATGTCCTAGATGTACTTGACCTATAGCTAGTTCATTCTTTATATGGTATAGATTGCAGACAGGCGACTAACGATGGGGCTCCATAGCACCCGGCCTCCTGATCTTTGCCCATTAGAGGGTATACCATATACTTAGAGTAGATGGCTATCTGGAGTTAGAGGGACCTAACCGCCAGCTAGGGGGGCAATTGTGGCACTTTAGAGTCTATGTATGACTTATGTGTGAGTTGTGCTTTTATAGTGTATGATGTTGACAGCGATGTATGTTGTGTAGCGATGTATATACGCACGACAGCTCTCACGCCATTTGTAGTTCCGCATCTAGATGCTCGGACACTGGAGTTCCAGTGATGGTAGTTAGAGTTATTCTAGCAGTTTCTCAGGGACTACTTTCCGATGGTTAGATTTTGTGTTTGGGGTACTGACTTCACGGTGGGGCCCACCGTCACTTTGCACCGTTTGCACCGTCAAGTGTGCCGTCAGCGGGACCGTTAGGGTTTTAGGGCTAGCTCAAGTCCAAGGGGTATAGTTTTGAAGGTGAGCTCCAGAGAGCTCACTTCTCTGATGTTGAGCCTTCGAGTTCCTGGCTATGGTGGACAGAGGCCGGTGAGCGTCACCTGGATTCTCTATGCTTGAGTGGGTGTGGCTTGACTGTAATCAGTGCCCAGTTGTTGGCAGTTTATAGAGTGACAGATCAAGTACTGATCTGAGTTGAGTTGAGTTGAATTGTTAAGCAATCTGATTATTGTGGCACTTTAGAGTCTATGTATGACTCATGTGTGAGTTGTGCTTTTATAGTGTATGATGTTGACAGCGATGTATGTTGTGTAGCGATGTATATACGCACGACAAGTACCTTATCCTAAACTCACAATCTTCATACCTTCAAGGGCAATACCTTTGAGCTTTCTTCAATATATGACAAGATTGCAAGTTGAGCACTTGTTACTCTCTTTTTAGTGTGGTTTCTACTCAAGAGATTAAAGAAAAAGTCAAGAAGAACTGTTTGGTTACTATTTTACTTTGTATTTGACCATTTCTGACTCCTATCTCTATGGAAATGAATTGTTGATTACTTGTTGATTACTACAAAAGTGATACTTGTTGGGTTGTCACATATTTTATATTAGACCTGCTGCTTAAGAAGGTGGTTCATAAGTGTGAGATCATGTTGTGAGAAACACATTTGCCTTTGTAACAACACCTATGCCATTTAGAAGGGCCTCTCTTGTAGTGGATCCTTCCTTTATGGTGATGAAATGCATGTTCTCATTAGGACCAACATGATTTTGTGCTTTCTTTGGTATGGGAGTGCCTCATGCTTGAGTTATGAAGTTCTTAAATCTAAACATTGGGCCATGGTATGTGCTCTGGATTCGGATTTGAAACAAGTAGGCTTGTTTGGGCATTGGTTGCCATACTGATTTTCTTTGCACTATGATAATGTATTTTGAGTCTAAGAGATCCTCTAACTTGTCCATTTCCTCTTCAAAAGGATGAGTCCCACAACTATTGATATTATTATGATGCAAGTTAGTGTCCAAGGGGTATGCTCTTTCTTCATTTAGTTCTTGATGCCATTGAAGTGTCTATAGTTGGCTATTGCATGTCCATACCTTTCATAGTGCATAAATAAATTTGGAATATCTATAGTAGCACAATGAGTATTAGTGTGTCCCCATACAAGCAATGTATACAAGAGATGTCTTTCCTAGTAAAAATGTTTACCACATTCCTTGCTTGAGGTTATTATGCAAGGTGAAGGTTCTCTAATTATTCTAACTTTACAAAGATATCATCTATCTATCTATTGATCTATGTGGCCATAAGATTGGTAGCTATGGGTACTAGTAGTCCTAATTGAGCTAAGTGTGGTGCCCACATTTTTTTGTTTTTTTTCAAAAGAAATGAGAAGAAGTGTATAGAGAAGTCGGATTGCGCCGGTATGGCCGAAGAAACCAAAGAAAGTGAAGAAAGCAAAGAAAAGAGTCTTCGGGATGAAACCTGAAGTAAAGTGACTTCGGGTCATAAGGCGAAGTACTTGGAAATGCCCTGTTAGCATACAACCCGAAGTAAATTGTCTTCGTATCGAGGGGAGCTCAACCCGAGGCAAAGACAGTCTAACAACCTTTCATCGGGGTGAGGAATTCAAGAAGGGGCCGTTTGAAAACTAGCGGCCCATACGTGCAAAGGTTTATTGAGAGTGACAGGTGCATGCCGGAGGTGTGATTTCTTGATAGAAACTCGAAGTGACAAAAGACAAAGAAGCGCAACTCTATAAAAATTGAAACTGCAACGACAAAATGTCAAGTAATTTTCCTTCGCCGTTGAGAAGTCGTCTTGCAGGTGATTGTGGAAAGGGAAATAGAGTTGGGATCGTGTTAGTGCACAAGGGAGAAGTCACGAGAGTGAAATCAAGAGAAAGTGAGAAGGTAGAAGAGATGGGAGGAGGGAAGAAGAACTCCGAATTCACAGTGAGAAATCATGCGATTTGGAGGTTAGATGTGATAGCGCGGATCGAAGTCTTGAGCCGACTTTGGATCACATTTCTGGCATGGAACTGGAACGTGAGTTTTCCAGGACTCATGACATAAATCATCGAGAGTAAGTGTCTCGATGGACCAGAGGAAGAAGGGAAGAGAGGAAATCTAGCTCGCTGGATAGAGTCGGATTGGAGACTCGTACTCGGGAAGGAGGCATGCTCGGAGCAAGGAGCCACGTTCTTGGGGAAAGGAGAGATAGCTCAAGAGACGCAGGAGGTGAGAGATGCCTTCTCGTTGAAAAGAACAAAGAATGGGTACAAAGTTGAGAGTTACAAGGATCCAGTGAAGAGAGGGATCGTGAGTGCTCTCATGGCAATCTTGAAGCCGGAGAGAACGACTTATGTGATGAAACACCAAGCGGTGTTCTTCCATAAGTTGTTTGCTGGAGAACCTATCAATTGGGCGAGGTGTTTTCACGGGAGAACGAGGCAGATGGTGTGGAATTTGCGGGATAAATCACCTCCACACTACATCGTGCTGTTTGCAGCACACTTCTACCTCGGGCTCAATTTACTGAACTCGGCGGAGCGGACTCAGATGGTGTCGCATTTCCATCTTGATGTGCAAAAAGAGGTCGATGTCGAGGAGCAGCAGTACATTCTCCAAATCCGGAGCACGGACGACTACTACGCGAAGACAGGGAAGAACGTGGAGGTCATAGTGAGTACCCCAACGAAGAAGAGGAGTCGGCAAGGAGAAGCCGAAGACAGCAAGAAACCTCGGAAGATGCAGCAAAGTAACTCGAGGCAAAGTATGGTGGTAATTGAGTCGGAAGATGAAGACTCAGAAGGCGAGGCCGAGCTCAAGATGGAAGACTCAGAACATGAGGAGGAACCTGAGCTGACACTACAGAGCGGAGATATGAGCAGTGACAGTGAAGAAGGGGGAGAGATGACATCGGTGCCAGCGGCTAACAAAGAAGAAGAAGAAGTGCCAGCCGAGTTGGAGGCCGAAGACAATTTGCCATTGGAAGACGAAGTACCGGTGCCAGAAGAGAAGAAAATCGCAGTACAGCAAGGGGTTCGCTCAAGACATAAGGCAAAGTGTGAAGTGGGGCCGAGTAAAGTGAAGGAAGAAGTAGGAGAAAGCTTGAGAAGCAAAGCCTCAATCCCAATACAAAGATTGCAGCGGAGAAGGCGAGTATCGGGTGAAGAAGAGGTAAGGAAGGAGATGTCTCTGTAGGAAGAAGTGGGTGCGAGGAACGGAGTGGAGTACCTGCAGGAAATTGTGTGTCCATTGCTGGTGAAGTTGGAGCACAAGAAGAGAGAAATGCAGTAGACTTGTCCAGAGGTGAAGACTATTTTGCAGGTCGTATTGAGATTAGAAGAAGAGAACTCAGAGTTGAAGAGAAGTATAACCCGAGGTGAGGAGGAGAGAGAAGTATTGCGAGCGGAGGCAGTAGAGAGAAGTTAGGTAGTTGAAGACCTGAAGAGGGAAGTGAACTATCGAGAGGATCTTGCGAGGAAGAGTGACATAGCAAGGGAAAGACAAGTCGCTGAATATGAGATCTTGAAGCAGCAATTTGCTGATTCAAGAGTAGAAATTATCCATGCTATGGCAAGGATAGCAGAGAAGGAGCAGGAGATTGATAGAGTGAGGGAGAGTATGGAAGAGAAGAAGCAACTCTGGCAAAGAGAGTTGGCTGCGTGATATAGAGAAGAAGAGAAATTACGAGAGTTACTTTGTACTCAGGAGGAGAAGGTTGTGCAGAAGGAGACGGTGAAAGCCGAATTTGAAGCGGAGTCGAGAGCATGAAAGGAAAACCAGAGTGGAGCCATTGAAGGAGATTGTTCTCCAAATGAACGCGATGTTAAGTACAGAGGCCAGCGTTTGAATTGAAGAAGCAAGACTGCACGAGTTGAAGTTGCTGGTGCAGGAGACGAGGCGAAGATAGGCAAAAGACACTGAGATGAATGCCTTGTTGATTAAATTGAGGGTTTAGGGTTTAGGTTGTTGGTTGAAAGGTTGTTGTAGAAACGGTATAGTTGTTAGAACTGTCAATTGATTCACTACTTAAGAGTGGCATTCGCAGTCAATTGTTGTTTAGTGCTCATTATTTCTGAGAATAGATAAAGCGAACTGCTGTGAAGCAGTGCTCATCGCTTGAGCTTGATTCCGAGTATCAACTTTGTAATTGTGTTTGTGAGTGTTTGGAGAAATTCAAAGTGCAAGTCAAGGTGCTTGTTGGATGTTGGATTCCACAGCCTTGATGTTCATTCGGTGTGTTTGATCCTGAGTGAAGTGCAGTCAAAGCAATGCCTTGATAGATCTGAGAGGAATTGTAGTGTTGGTAGTATTCTGCATTTGTGAGTGCAATGCAAGGTTGATGTGAATCAATTTTGATCAAGGAAGTTGTGCCTTCAATGGAGGGATGGAACACAATTTTGAGGCGAAGTCATTTTGCAGTGAAGTGCCATTTTTGGGAGAGCCTTAATCATCACAATCAAGATAGTTTGGAAAAAATTGAAGGATTTGTGATTAAGGAGTGTAAATTCGTGACAAGACTACGAGTCAGTGCTTGTTACTCTCTTTTGGGTGTGGTTTCTACTTGAGAGATTAAAGAGGCAACCAAGAAGAACTACATGTTACTGTTTGACTTTGTATTTGGACATTTCTGACTCGTATCTCTACAGGAACAAACTTTACTTACCCGATTACCGCAAAATTGATATTTGCCGGGTTGTCACACTAAGGTAGCTACAAGTGGCACTATGGAGATTGGTATGGCTATGGACACTTTTTCATATGGGGGCACTAGCTGAGATGTTGCATAGTGAGCCGGTAAAGAATTACCTCCATTGAAGTAGTCAGGTTGCAAGAATCCTTAAGTAGCAACATAGGGGTTATGCATTACATTTCTTTTGAAACCTAGTATTATAGAGCAAGGATCCAATAAGGCCATGTCCTACTTGTTAGCTTGAGTCCAACATTGTGATTGAGCTTTCATAGTAGCTTTATTATAGATGAGGAATTTTTGGATGTCCACAAGTGTAATACCATTATCTAGAGGTGGAAATTGGCTTGGTGATATCTAGAAGGATATTATATATGATGGTCTAAGTAGATCAGATAAAGGTCCCACCAAAAGAGTACTTCCACTAATATGGTAGATTTTGAAAACACCATGAAAACTTTAGAGCAATTTTTTGGAGGCCATAATGGATGAATTATGCCTTGATAATTCAAGATTCCCCCTTTAAGAATCAAGGCATTGTATTTCTTCCCCCCATGTTTGTCTCATCAAGAGCTTTAGAATGGTATATCACCCATGCTATTCTAAGCTTCCTACAAGAAGATTCCCCAAAGATTCTCTCTAGTCAAACCTATTTGACCAACCAGATAGGACAAGGATCAACTGTGATACCCTCATTTTTTTGGTTTTGTTATACTTTGAAGAAGAAGTGTACAGTAGAAGTCATATTAAACCCAAATGGTGACAAAAGAAGGAGAATTGTGTCATTGGGTTGAACCCAAAGTAAATTTACTTTGTGCCAAGAAAGAAGAACTTGGATTAGACTTGTCAAGAGGAACTTGATGTAAGGAATCTTTGTCTTGGGAGATTGATCCGATGCAAAGACAACATAACAATGTTCTTTTGGGTTTATCAACCAAGAAAGTACAAGAATTGTAGACCCAAAGCATGACATTGTAGTGATTGATGAGTCATCAAGAGTAGAAGAATCAAAAGGAGAACTTGAGTATAATTAAGAAGGCTTGGGCAAAGAGGAAGCTCACGCTACGGAGTGAAGAGTTGAGCAGTGGAAGTGAGGATGAACCTAAAGTTCAACAACAAGGAGAGGATGATGTTGACAAAGATGATTGGGAGTTCCATGTTGTGATTGACCACATGGGACAAGGAGATGTTCCTTGTCTAGAATCCCCATAGATAGAGATTGAAGACACCCAAGAAGTCAAACAAAGTTGGGGTTTCAGAAAGGGATAAGATCAAAGAGAAGTGTGCAAATTGCAATTGTAGAACCAAGCAAAGCAAGGCTAGTAGCAAAGAGAAAGAAAGCTCAGATGAGATGCCTCTTAGGGTAAGAAGATCAAGAGGGCTAAAGCCTTGTGTTTCTTCTCTTGTGTTCCTCTTGGGGGCTCTCTTGTCCTTGAGATATGACTTCAAATAATCCATCTTTGAACCAATTGAGAGCCATAGTGGGATCTAGGGCTGGTGTGATGTGACAAACCAACAAGTATCACTTTTGTGGTAATCAGGTAAATAGATTTTGTTCTCATAGAGATATGAGTCAAAAATGGTCAAATATGAAGTAAATAGTAACACTTCAATTCTTCTTGATTGTGTCTTTAATCTCTCAAGTAGAAACCACACTTGGACAAGAGTAACAAGCACTAATTTTTAGTCTTGTCACAAATTAACACTCCATAATCACAATACTATCAGATCTTTCCAAACAACTTACGATGTGATGATTCAGATTCTCTATAAGACTGCTACTTCACAACAAAATGATCTCATCTTAGAATTGCATTCCACCTTTCCATTGAAGGCACAACTTCCTTGATCAAAATTGCTTCACATCAAACTCACACTGCACTCACAAATGTAGAATACTATCACATTACAATTCCTCTCAGATCTATTAAGGCATTGCTTTGATTGCACTTCACTCAGGATCAAACATATAGAATGAAGATCAGCAATGTGGAATCCAACATCCAACAAGCTCATTGACTTGCTCTTCAAATTTCTCCCAACACTCACAAACATAAACACAAGCTTGATACTCAGAATTAAGCTCAAGCAACGAGCATTGAGGTACAACACTTTGCTTTATCTATCTTTAGAAATTTAAAATACTAAACAACATAAGATTGCAACATAAGATTGTAAATTCCTCCTTTCAATAGGCAAAGCACTCAATAGTTAACTAACAACTATACCATTCTATAACAACTCTTCCAACCTACAAATCCAAAATGATAATGCACCTCTTCATATCTCCTTCTTCAGATCTCAAAACTATCATTACTCTGATCTGATGTCAACATTGACATAGGCCTCCAAATCTGATGATCCTCCTATCACTTCTCTCTTTGGGTCTATCTTCTTCTACTAATGCCTTCACTATTTCTATGACTTCTTCACCCTGAACTATAATTTCACTGATGGATACCCTTTCCATCTCTTTATCTTTGGACCCACTCTTCTCTAATGTCTTAGATAACTGATCCAAAGACACTTGCACTCCTACTCCTACTTCTACTACTTTGGACTTTTTTTATCTTCCTTCACACTACTCTAAAGTCTCTTTAACTCTAAATTGACTAAGTATAATCTCATACTTACATTATCTCCTACCTCAATCATCTTCCTATCTACTCTTTCTCTCAAAAAAATCAAAAGATTGTTAATATCTACATCCTTTGCTCTCCTCTTCCGAGTTTCTTGCACAAGCAACTTCAGTTCATGCAATCTTGCTTCCTCCAACTTCCCTTCAGTTTCTATGCTCAACACTGCTCTCATTCTCCCAACAACTTCTCCTACCGACTCTAATGCATACCCTCAGATTGTTCTACCTTCATATCTTCTCTATACATCTTTAACTCATCTTTGTACTCGGCTGCTAGCATCTTCTTCTCCTCCACATACTGAGTACTTGCCTCTTAGCACTTATTACCAGAATTCTCAATCTTTCTTCCTCTTGGTGTCAGACCACTAACCTTCTCTACCATGCTTGATCTTTCCCTACCACACTCTTCTCCAGGCTCTCTAACTCCTGCTCCATCACAGCCGCCATCACCTTCACATATATGCTTTCAATACAAGCTTCATTTACCTCACTTTTCATCTTCTTGATCAACACTTTCTGTTCCTTCAACTCTTTGGCTTGACCATTCATCTCTCTTCCTCACTGATCAAACTCTCTTGCAAATTCTCTATTGTCTTCTTCCTTAAGACTACCTCCACTCAAAGTTCTTCAGCTTCTTCTTCCCTTTGGGTTACCCTCTCCTTCAATTCTCTTGCTTCTTCAATCAAATACTTCATCACCTACAACTCATTCTTCACCTCTAGATGATCTTTCTATATCTCCTTCCTCTTCTTGTTCAACAATAACAACAACAAACCCACAATTTGTGACAAGTACTCCACCCCATCAAAGTCTTCTTCTTTGTCTTGGTCTTTGGACTTTGCCTCCATCGACTCTTCAATGCCTTCCTTCCGAGCTTGCTTCTTCTTCATTCACTTGGCTAAGACCTGTAGGTGCAGCTTGCAATAACCTTTTCAATCTTACTCTCTTCTGGATGACTTTCTTTGGTTCTTTGTCCATCTCCTCTATGGGTTACTCCAAACAAGGGCCATCTCCTCCTTCCATACAATCAATTGCCACATGGAACTCCTTGTCATCTTCTACCTCTCCTTCATCAATTGACTGTTGGACTTCATCTTCACCTTCACTCTCATGTCATGCCATTTGTAGTGTCACATGTAGATTGCTTGGACATTGGAGTTGCAATGATAGTAGTTAGAGGTATTTTAGTAGTATCTCATAGACTACTTTCCGATGGTCAGATTTTGTGTTTGGATATTGATTACATGGTGGGGCCTAGACCTAGCTCGAGTCCAGGGGTATACTTTCAAAGTGCAGCTCAAGAGAGCGCTCTTCTCAGATGTTGAGCCTTTGAGTTCCTGGCTATGGTGGACAAAGGCCAGCAAGCGTCACCTAGATTCTCTTAGCTAGAGTGGGTGTGGCTTGACTGTAATCAGTGCTTAGTTGTCCACAGTTTATAGAGTGATAGATCAAATACTGATCTGAGTTGACTTGACTTGACTTGACTCAAGTGTTGTAAACAATCTGAGTACATAATAGAAGTGAAGTTAGAGGGAAATTGGGTGCAGAAACTATGAGTGTTAGTGGTATCCAAGCTCGGTGGATTGTTGGTAGCTTGATCACAATTCAGTTTTTCCCTAGTGTGCAGAAGCTCATTGCTTGATGCAGATTTGGCAGTAAGGGAGATGGAGTGTTGGCCAATTTTCAAACAAAGAAGAAGCAAATTTTGAGGAATGATTGTGATTTTGAGCTCAAGAGGTGAAGACATGACCAATTTATTGCAAGTTGGGCTCAAAAAGTAAAATTGAAGGTGGAGTTATGAACCTATCCTCGTGAATTTATGATTTGGAGAAACCTTATTTTTCAATTTTGCTTGAGTGAAGAGTTAGCGGAGGATTTGGCGGTTAGCCAAATTTAGGTTTATGTCAAATTCTGGCCAGATTTGGAGGAGTTTTGCTAGATTTGGAGAGGGTTCAAAGTGGCAAGAAGAAAGGCTTTACTTGGTGTTTAGAGGCTTCTAAGCATAGGGTTGTGGGCTATGAGAGGCTATGAAGGCCTAAAAGGGCCAGCAAGCCAGCTTGTTGGCATGAGGCTAGCTAGTTTAGAGTAGATCTTGGTCACTATTTGGCAAAATCTGCCCATCTTGCTAGATTGTGCGCAACAGGTTTGACACCTAGATCTCTTGTTCCTAGATTGGTGCTCTAGCCAACTGGTCCACCCTCACTTGTTGTCCTAGTGACTATGCCACTATTATCTATACACTTGTAGCTTTGACTAGGAGAGGCAATTTGATCCCATTCTTGGTGATCTTGGTAGCTTAGGATGTAGATACAAACTTCTCTTATATCAAATGCCAAATGGTGGTAGAGTCAGTCCCATGTTGATTTATGATATGGAGGGTTTTTTTTTAGATTTCTTGTGATTGGACTCCTTCCATTCTCTACTTCTTGTTTGTGCACCATGTTTGTGTGAGGTGCCCTGACTTTAGAGCATTGGTGCTCTGGTGTGCTCTCGGTAGTGAGGCTGGAGTGATGACTAGTCTGACTACCTTTGTTTCTCCTTGGTGAGGTAGGAAGTGATGACTTGCAAACCATGAGAGTACGTGTTGTGATGGCAAATTACAAGTCGTCTTTTCCCCTAGTGTACTTATCTCAGTTAGAGTTACATTAGTATGTGGTGTTCCATGGGTTTTGGCACTTGGTGGGGTTTAGTTGGTGTTGGCACTTGGTGGAGTACATGTGGTTGCGGTTTGAGGTTACGTTTGGTGGTTCTAGTTTGTGGTTGCAATTGCGGTTACTTTGTCATGACGGAGTTCTTTGGGGATTCTAGCAGAGTTAGCCCTATAGTATGTAGTGGATTTACTTGGAGTGGCGCTCTGTATCAGCCTATATCTCAGGTCCCAATGAGGGAGGAGATTGACTCTGAGTTGGAGTTTGACACAAGAACTGATTCAATTGAGAGTGCATTTGGCGTGTCTACACTGTTGTTGTGGGACATGGATGAGATTTATAGGGCCTCCAAAGGCCCCAGGTGTTACTCTAGTATGGTGGGTATCATTGAGTTGGATGACTTCATCCAAGAGTTTGATAGTTGGTGTGATTTGTAGCAAATGCAAAACCTGACTTTGTTTACACCCTTCATGGCATTGAAGGGGTTGTTTCAGCATTTAGAGGTTCCACCGATGGATGACTACCATGAGTTCAAGAGAGCTTATTTGGAGGAGATTGAGTTATGGAGACAATATTGGTCTCCAAACTATGTCTCTATCACTTCAAGCTTGATTTCCAGGAGTAGATTGGCTATACTCATGAGTTCTTGCTCAAGGAGTGTTGGTGGATGTGGTACCCACAATTGTTTGTTTTCTTCTGTTTTGTTAGAGTTTTGAAGAAGAAGTTAGTAAGAAAGCCAAACTATGAAGGAAAGAATGGATAGGTGTCTTTTTAGAGCAAACCCAAAGAAGTCAAATTTGGGTCAAAAAGTGGAAGTACTCAGATGGAGGTACAAAGAAACAAGTCTGAAGAAGGTCATCTTTGGACCAGGAAGCAAAGACCGATACAAAGATGGTATAACAGCCTTTCTATGTGGCAAGAAAGTACACTTCAAGAAACAGCGGAGGCAGGAGAAGCATGCCTTGATAATGATAGGAAATCAACATGAAAAAGAAGGGGGGAGTTGATTTTGAAATTGACTAAAGAATGACTGCACCTCGGGGTAATATAAAATTTCAATTGCGCAAGGGGAAATCAAATATGTCAAGTAGATATCCTATTCCTTTGAGTAGTCGTCCTGCATTAATGCATGTCAAGAAGCTGATTGAGAGTGAAGTTTTCCAAAGTCCAAAAGGGGTTAGAGTGTTGCATCCAAGAGAGGGAATAGTTTTTTAGTGCTAAAGAACTAGAGAGCAAATCATGGCAAAGAAGGCCAAGAACACACTCACAGTGAGGAGTTTTGCAATTTGGAGGTTAGATGTCATAGCATGGATCAAAGTCTTGAATAGACTTTGGATTATGTTTTTAGCCTAGAATTGGAATTTTAGTTTCCCAGGAGTCGTGGCAAAGATAGTTGCCAGCAATTGTGAGGAGAGCCCTAAAGTCAAGGGGAAGAGAGGAAATCTGGCTCAATGGACTGAGTTGGATTGGAGGTTAGTATTGGGGAAGGAAACAGGAGAGGCAACTAGGATCACCTTCTATTGGAAGTGTGATGCTGCAGAGGAGACTATGGAAATTCACAATTCGTTCTTTGCTCCGCATTTGACTAATGGTTACAAAGTGGAGGCCTATTGGGACCTGATTAAACAAAGCATCATAGGAGCGATAATAGCCATGTTCAAACCCGAATGAACAATGTTTGCAAGAGTGAAGGTGAAATAGGCAAAGTGCTTCTACCAACAAACAAGGCAGATGATTGTCAATTGGAGAACTAATTTGCTTCCACATTATTTTTGACCATTTATTGCGCACTTCTACTCTGGGTTCAATTTGCTGACAGCAGAAGAGAGGCAGCGCATGGTGTCACATTCCCATCGATCTATGACAAGAAGCGGATGAAGAGAAGAGAAGCACTACATGACACACCTATGAGCCAGTGATGATGAAGTAAACATCAGAATGGGATAGCAGGAGAGGGAAGAAGTAAGAAGTCTGAAGACAAAGAAGCGGACTAAACCCTAAGAAGGAGTGTTGCCTCCAACAAAATGAAAGACCCAAAGACTTACTCTACAAGGTAAGAAGGTGATGAGGGAAGAGACTTTGGAAACCGAGTCTAAAGGAGAGATAGAGTCTAGAGGAGGAGACTCAAAAGAAGCGGAGCTCACATTACAAAGTGAGGAATCCAAAAGTGAGAGTGAGGATGAAGAAGAAGTCCAGCAATCAGCTAAAGCAAAAGAAGATGAAGACTTCCATGCAGCAATTGACCGTATGGAGGGAAGTGATAATCCCTGTGTAGCTCTACTCATGGAGGAGATGGAGGCCAAGCCAAAGAAGGAAGATTGCAAGAGAGCAAGAGACAAGGAAGCAACCATGGAAGACCATGCACGACCTACTTCAGCCGGCAAGGAAGAAGGAAGCTCGGACATGATATCACAAAAGGTACAAAGATTGAGACTTTGGGAGAAGGAGCCAGTGGAAGATGTAAAGTATGAAGACAAAGCCAAAGACAAAGAAAACTTTGGAGGAGTGCAGTATTCAATGTAGATTGTAACTCCATTATTGGAGCTGTTGAAGGTGTAGTAGAAGGTAATCCCACAAGATTGCAAGAAGGTGAAGAATGAGTTGTAGGTGGTGAAGTATATACTAGAAAAAGTAAAGGGATTACGGGAAAGTGTAGCCCAAAGAGAAGAAGAAGTTGAGGAGCTTCAGGTGGATAAAGTCTTGAAGAAGAAGGCTTTAGAGAAAGTGCAAGAGAGTTTCAAGTTGAGGGGAAGAGAGATACAACGTCAAGCCAAAGAATTGAAGGAGAAGATGATGTTGCTGACAAAGATGAAGGAGGAAGTCAATCAAGCTTGCATACTGTGACAACCCAGCAAATATCACTTTTGTGGTAATCGGGTAAGTAAAATTTGTTCCCGTAGAGATACGATTCAGAATTGGTCAATTACAAAGTCAAACAGTAACATGTAGTTCTTCTTGGGTTCCTCTTTGATCTCTCAAGTAGAAAGTACACCTAAAAGAGAGTAACAAGCACTAACTCGCAGTCTCGTCATGGTTTAACACTTCTTAATCACAACTCCTTCAATTCTTTTGAAACAATCTTGATTGTGATGATTCAGTCTCTCCCAAAAATGGCACTTCATTACAAAATGACTTTGCCTCAGAATTGTGTTCCACTCCTTCATTGAAGGCACAACTTCCTCTATTAAAATTGCTTCACATCAACTTAGTGTTGCACTCACAAATGTAGAATACTACCAACACTACAATTCTTCTCAGATCTATCAAGGCATTGCATCAATTGCACTTCACGTAGGATCAAACACACAGAATGAAGATCAAGGCTGCGGAATCCAACATCCAACAAGCACGCTGATTTGCACTTCAAAATTCTCCAAAAACTCACAAATACAAACACAGAATTGATATTCAGAATCAAGCTCAAGCAACAAGCACTACTTCACATCACTTCACTTTATCTATTCTCAGAAATTATGAGCATTGAACAACATATGACTGCAAATACCATTCTTAAATACTGAAGCAAATGAAAGTTATCTAACAACTATACCGTTCTATAACAATTCTTCCTACCTGTAGATCCAAACTAACAATGCATCTCTTCATATCTGCCTCTTCCTATCTCAAATCTGTTACTACTCCGATCCAATGTCAACCTCAACTTTGGCTCCCAATCCCAATGATCCCTTGATAATTTCACGATCCTTGGGTCTATTTAATCCTACTCCAAACTCTTCTATTTCTACAATTTCTTCACTACAAACTACAATTGAGGTCTCAGGTAATCTTCTTAACTTTGTATCTCTCGACCCATTCTTCTCTAATGTCTCAAAGAACAACTTTGAAGACACCTGTACTCCTACTTCTACAACTTCGGGTCTTCATACTTCTTGTACCTCATTGCGAAGTTTATCTAACTCTGTTCTAACAAGATCTAATTTGAGACACACATTATCTCCTACCTCTAACATCTTCCTATCTACATAATCTCACTGACATTATTGAAATTAATAAATTATTCAACTTCATGTCCTTCGCCTTTCTCTTGCGCATCTCCTGCACCAATAACTTCAGCTCATGCAATCTTGCTTCCTTGAGTTTACCTTCAACTTCCATGCTCAACATTGCCTTGATTTCATTGATGACTCTGACTACCTCATCAGCTTCTCCTACGACCATAAGCTTCTCATGCTTCCTTTCTTCCTCCAATTCACTACAAATACATCTGGAGCTTGTCTTCAAATTCGGCCTTCAATGCCTCCTTCTCCTCCGATTCATAGAGATTTGCTCCTCTACTACTCGCACCAATCCTCGCAACCAATCTTCTTCTCTACCGCACTTCGCTAACTCTCATTGCCAGGCTTGATCTTTCTCTACTACCTTCTTCTTGAGACTCTCCAACTCCTACTCCATCACCGCTGTAACTGCTTTCAAGCAGATTAACTCTACTCGGGCATCTACAATTTGCCCCGTCAACACTACAACCAATGTGGTCATCTCCTTTGCCTCCTCATGACTCTTTACTATATCCTCCTTCATCACCTCAAAGTGCTTACTCCGAAGAACCTCCTCAACCCAAAGTTCTTTGGCTTCCATCTCCACCCTCGTCAACTTACTTTGCAATAACAAGGTTTTTGCACTCCAGGTGTTCACTACTGCCAATTCATCCTGCACCTTGAGATTGGCACTTACCATCTCCATCTTCTTTTGCTGTAGAAACATCAACAGCGGACATAATTTGACAAATATTCCACTCCTTTGCATTTTTTGCCATTGGCTTGGCCTTTGGGTTGTGACCACTCTACTTCTTGCACCTTGCCTCAAAGTCATGATCTTTGTACTTTCAAAGTTTCTTCCTTTGAGCTTTCTTCCTCTTCCAAGGTTACTTTACTGGGCCTCACTTCGGCTGCAGTCATAATGTTCTTCTCCTTGGCAGTCCAGGGTTGTGCCATGACTTTGTCTCCCTTCTTCTTCTCACTTCCTTGTTCAAGAGTAGAAACTTTGGGACTCGGCTTTCCTGCCTTGACCATCAGCCTTCGTGTTTGCTGAACCTCCACCTTGCCTTCATTGTCACTGCTTGATTCTTCACTTTGTAGCATGAACTCCTCTTCTTCTCTTGACATCTCTTCCTTCGATCCAGTTTCTCCTTCCGACTCTTCTCCTGATTTTGGCATGGCTTCCTTTGTCTTCACCACCACCACTGTTGGGTTAAGCTTTGGCACTTTCTGGGGCTGGACTGTTGCAACATGACTCTTAGGCTTGGCTCTCTTTCTAGCCCTTGGAAGGTCAATTGCTACAATTTTCTCCTTCCCACTCTTCTTGTAGTATTCATCTCCATCTCGCACTCTCTCCATATAATATTGCTCATCTACATCTGCCTCCTTCTGCAAATCCAGATGAAAGTGCAAGCACATTCAATTTCTTTGTTCTGAGGTCAGCAAGTTCAACCAAAAATAAAAGTGCACTATGAAGGGCACAAAATAATGCGGTGGCATATCCATTCTCCACCCCAAAATCATCTGCCCCACTCTCTGATGCAAACATTTTGCCCAATCTATTGCCTCTCCCGCAAAAAATTGGTGAAAGAAAAGTGCTTGTTGCATAGTAACATAGGTGGTTCACTCTGGCTTGAACATTGCCATCATCATGCTTACTATCCCTCTTTGCTCAGGGTCTCTATAATTGTCCACCTTATACCTATTCTTGGTGCGAGGTTGATTGAACAAATTTCTCACTTTGGCAGTCTCTTTTGAAGCATCACACTTCCAATAGAAGGTACTACCTCCTACCTCTCCTGCTTCTCTTCCCAAAACTACTCTCCAATCCGCCTCTGTCCATCAAGCTGGATTTCCTCTCTTCCCCTCGTGCTTTGGTCCATCCTTGCAATTACTCACTACAATCTTGACCATGAAACCTGGAAAATTGAAGTTCTAGTTCTAGGCCAAGAACATGATACAATGTCTCGCCAAGACCTCAATCCGTGCTATTACTTCTAACCTACAAATTTCAAGTCCTCTCACCGCAGTCTGCTTACTCACTTTTGGTATCATCGTGTGTTTCCTCACCTTCTTCTTGTGGAAGATCATTCCCGAGATCCGAACCCACTCCTCTTCTTGCGGATTTGCAATTTGCATTACTATGGGTGGACTTTGAATAGGGACAGGGTAGCAACTGGACATTGCACTGCTTCCTTGCACAACTCTTGATTTTATAATCTTGCACCGATTGGTCATTCTTCAGTTGTTTCTCCTCTCCAATCACCAATTCTATGGGATTGGTTTCCTATCACTATCAAGAACTTCTTGATCCCGAGGTCATTACTTTCTTCCCACATACTTTCTTGAATGGGCCAACTCCAAAGAAGTTTGTTATAGGTTCTTTGGATCAGACCACACTATCCAATATGAAGTCTTGCCTTCTTTGCCTTTGTGTCTTCATCTTTGTGTCTTGTCCCTCCTGGGTCCTTCGATCTTGACCCGAGGTCGACTTTGGGTTTGCCTCAAACACACGCTTCTTCTAATTTCTTTCCCTTTTAGCCCTCTTTAGGCTTTACTTATGTAATTCTTTAGTTTTCCTAAAACTATCCAAAACCAAAAAAAGTGGGTACGACATACTCCCTCCTTCAAATGTGAGCATCCCCACGAACACCAAAAACTGGTTCTTTGTACAACGTCGGGTCCTGGTCCAATATTTTGAACTCTCCACCCGTTTACTCAAGTGGCAAACGGATTTCCCTCTAGGTTTGAAAGTTGAATAGATCCATTGGCATATATGTGCATAACACGATATGGCCCCATCCACCTTAAATGCAGTTGCCTAGAAAAAATATTTGGCAATTGTCATATAACAACACCAAATCACCCTCCTGAACAGCCACAGGCTTGATTCTCTTGTCATGGCTGGCTTTCTTTTGTTCTTGTACTTCCTTTGTGGTTTTCATTGCATTGTCCCTTTTCTCTTCTAACCACATCAGTTGATGGATCCAAAGATCCTGGCTTTCTTCCTCCGACAATCATTCTTGCAAAGAACCCAATATGATAGTACTTCAAATTCAACTAGTAGTATGGGATGCAATCCGTATGTCAAGAAATATGGAGTTTGCTTGGTGGTAATATTTTCAGTTGTTCTGTATGCCCACAAAGCTGCTAGTTACTTTGTGTCCCAATCGTAGGCATAATTGACTATCACCTTGTTCAAAATTTTACACAACAATCCATTGACCTTCTCCATTAGTCCATAAGCTTTTGGATTGTAAAGAGTTGTCTTCAGATGCTTTATCTGGAAGTACTTGGTTAAGGCTTCCACCATGGAGTTCAAAATATGAGTTCCCCTATCACTGACCAATTCCAGAGGGCACTTGTAATGGGAAATGATGTTTCAGAAGAAAAATTCTGTGATTGTTTCCGCATCATCTCTCCAAGTTGCTTCTGCTTCTACCATCTTGGTAGCATAATCAGTGCATACCAAGATGTACCTCTTCCTTGTGAATTGGGTTATTGGTTGAATTGGACCCACAAAATCAATACCCCATTTCTTGAATGGAGCCAAGGGCAAAATTGGTCTCAAAGGCCATTGGGAAGTAGCCGCTGGTTTTTTTGTTCTTTGATAGAAATCACAACTTTGAATATGGGTGTATGTATCTTTATACATCATAGGCCACCAATGCCCTGCTGAAAGGATTTTCTTCACAGTATTCTTTAGGGCATAGTGTCCACCCGGTGCTTCCAAGTATGAGGACTCAATGACTCCTCCGACTTTGTATGCCTCCAAACATCTCCGAAGTACTTCATCTTTGCCCATCTTAAACAAAATGTTGTGTTTTAATTGAAACGGTCCCATCTTCCTGAGGAAGACTGCCCTCTGCTCCGGGTCTAGCCCATTAGGACAATGACATGTATGAAGATAGTGATATTTTGTTGCATACCTTGTACTTTGAACAGCCATTAGATGATACAGTTCTTCATGAGGAAACCAATCATTGACTTCCAAGTCTTGGTCTTGAGTTTCTAACATGGATAAGAAGTCCACATTTGAATCCGAAGCTCCCTTCCTTACTTGTATAGTGTATGTGAATTTTTGTAACAACAAGATCCATCTTGCAATTTGCCTAGACAAAGTTGCCTTCTTGACCAAATGTTGCAATGCGTAATGGTCAACATAGAAGAAAAACTCATATCCCAACAAGTATTGGCAAAATTTCTTGCAAGCATAAACCATTCCGAGTGCTTCTCTTTCAGTTGTCAAATAGTTCTTCCCTGAAATTGATAATTATTGGCTAGCATAATAAACAAGATAGTCCTTCTTCTTCTCATCCTTTTGACTCAAGATGACTCCTTCCTCGTAACTGCATTCAATTTGCAAAAATCTTGGGACACTCAAATCTTCCCAATCTTCTTCTTTGGAACAATGACTATAGGAGAAACCCACTCACTGCTCAAGATTGGAAAGATTATTCTGGCTCCTAAGTACATATCAATTTCATCTTTGACCAAGAATGAGTACTTTGGGTTTAGGCGGTATTTTCTTTGCCAAACCAGAATTGCACCTTCAACCAGATCAATCCGGTGTTCTCCAAATTCTTGTGGAATACCTAGCACTAGTCAAATACATCCTGGAATTCTATAAATAGGGTTGTGTATCATGCCAACTCCTCCGAAGTGATTGTCTTAGAAATTTTCAAAAATTTTCCTTCAGTCAAGACTACATCTTGACAGTCATTGAGGTTGATGACTCCTTCCACATAGCTTACTCAGCTTAATCCAAGTCAAACTGCAGTCAAATCCCTTCCTACAAGTTGTTTTCACCCAAGGAAATGTCATATGGATCTTTGTCTTTGACCTCTACCTAGTAGCATTCCAAGTAATTGACTTGGACTTTGTCTTTTGAGTCTTCTAAAGACAAAGATGATGAATCTTTGGATTCATCTTTGTCTTTTGATGAAGTTGTTTCCCCAAGGTGTGGAACCTTTGTCCAACTCACAATTACCTGCTTCTTGTCCTCAAGCAAAATGTCCATGAGCCGCAACTTCTGCTGGTGCTAATCCACCACAACTTGGGCACTATACAACAAGGGTCTTCCGATCAACAAAGGGTAACCAATTTTGGTCACTAGTCGCAACAAAATGTAATTCAACTTGGAGGGCATCCCTCCATTGATTGTGGTAATGTTTGACAGCATGCCCAATGGCCGTCTCCTAGTTTGGTCTGAAAATTTCCAAATGGGGGATGTTGGTTCAAAGGTATGGTACCCCAACCAATTTGCAGTATCTTTGGTCATGACATTCACCTGAATCAATGGGTATCAACATGATCATTCACCTTGCAATCTCCGCATCCACTTTGGGAGATCTCAAATCTTCTTGTTCAATATGATAAATTGCGGGCAAGTCTTTCTTGGTCATCGCCCTTACTTTCTTGAGTGTTGAACTCAAGTGCTTCTTGTATTGCTTGTTGTCCTCCCACAATTGCTAAAATGTGACATTAGCACTTGTAGATGCCAAATCGGCCACAATATCATATTGAGGGACTCCTCCTAACTTCACCTTCTTCACCTTTGTCTTTGGGTCTGAAGTTTGTCCTTGTTCAAATTAGACTTTGGGGCGTTTCAAGATGGTGATTGGAGTACTGGTAGTCTTGACCTGATGTTCTTTGGGTTGACCAACTTTGGCTTGGATCAAGTCCTTCACATAGGACCTGATATCTGCTGGAAAAGTGGGAGGCTTCATCTTCATATCCTCCTCCAAACTTATCTCCCGAGTTCTGAGTACTGCTTCCTTGATTTCTTTTTGCAAAGCTTTAGCTTTTGCTAGAATCTTTTCCTCCTTGGCAGAAAGAATACCTTTCGGGTGCAACGTATTTTCCTTTTGTGAAGATGAAGACATAGTACTTGCTTCTTCAAGATCACACTTCTTCAAACCCGAGCGTGTCTCAACCTTCAAAGTTTTGAGGTCTGGCCATTCTTCTTCTGAAGCCGGTCTCCCTTCTTGAGGCCTCTCCTCCTCAAGTGTTATACAATTTACATTAGTATCTCCCTTTGCCTGGAGCATAGCACGCTCAGCTAGGGGTCTATACATATTTTATTGGCAGCTTTGGGTGGTTGCGGGCACTGGTTTCTAGTATGCCCGATCCCTTACAATCTCTGTATAGTGGGATGTACCCAATTTGCTATCTTGGCTCCAGACAGTTTGGAGATCAATGTCCCATCAAGCCACAATTATAACAAGCACCCGGTGCAACATTTTGAGGCCTATTTTGGCTGCCCATGGGTGGTCTTCATGGGGGAGCATTGTTGTTATACTCCCTTGGTCCATACCTTGGACCTTGGTACAATGTGCTTGCTTGAGGCTGTACCTCTTGGGTCTGGTACACAACCTCATCTTCTTCACTTTGGTCCCAACCTGAAACCCAATCAATTTGTTGGAAATGAAGAGCGTATCAAACACTCCATATTAGCATGGCCGGATTTACCACACACAATGCACCATCCATTTGATCTCTCAAATGACGAAGGCTTTCTTTGGTCCTTAGCCCCAATCATTTGGATCTTGAAATCCCCAAACTCTTTAATAAGAGTCTCCAGCTTTTGATCCACCTTATGTACAGTCTTTGTTGGCGGTGTTACTGGTTTCTTTCCTTTGCATCTTTGTATTCTTCTTGGCTTTGAATCTTCTTTGGATTCTGAATTAGAACTAGAAGACGTGGAGGATTCCTTCAAAGAAGGGGTTGTGCTACGAGAAGCCCTCCTTTTGGGCTTCTTGCCTTTCTTCTCCTGATTTCTTTGGTTACTGGATGAGTGAGAGTGAGCCGCCTCATATCGGATGACATGTTTGAGTACTTTGTCCAAGGAAGTTACATTCCTCTCCCTGGCAAAGATATAAATCTCCGGTGAGAGTCCACCAAGGAACTAGGTAATGGCTTGGGCATCGGGCCACACCGGATTGCTTCAGAACTTGGTTCAAGAGAGCCATGAACCGCTCAGAGTAGTCTCTTAACTTTTCCTTCTTCCCTTAGTCCAAATCATTAAGTGCCACAAAAACACTTGTATCATAGTCAACTTCTCGGAATTGTTCCAAGAAGCCATTTTGCAAGTCTGCCCAATTGGTTGGTATGAACTCCTTTTGGGTTACATGGGTGTACCATCTCCAAGCTTTCTTTTAGAGCAGACTTGGAAAAATTTGCAGACAATCCGTACAGTCATATTCCTTGTTGGCAAAGGAAATGACTTTGAATTCTTTGATAAATTCATTAGAATCTTCGTCTTGTTTGTCCCCTTGTACTTTGGTAGGCGTGTTGAGTGATAGGTAACAAAGTCATCATTTGACTCATTGGAATTGGCTGTGGTAAGTTTGAACTTGATGGACCCAATAAATTGGCAGGTGTTGATGTTGTATTGACAGCCCAAGGGTTCCAATTAGTCAAGTTCAAAGTGGAGACTTTGTCAACAGATTCTCCTTCTCTATTGATGTTGACTTTGATTGGAAACAGGGTAAGAGTTTCAACACTTTGAGAGTGTTCATGAAAATTCCCTTGAGCCAACCAAGGAATTGTTCATAAGAGATGTTGGCATCCTTCTTCCATTAAAGTTTGTGTTGTCTTTTCACAAATGAATTTCCTTATAAATTCAACTTCCTTTACAGCTTTAGAGGAAGTTGGTGTATTGGGTTGCAATGAGTATGTTTGCCTGCTGGAGTCTTTCTTCTTCTTGGAAGATGGAGATGAGAAGTAGCCTTGCCACCCGCCTTCATGTTTCTTTTGTTCAAGTTCTTGCAAGGCTTCTTGAACTTTGTGACGAAGTTGAAAAACCAATGCCTCCCATTCGGTTTCGTCAAAAGTAGATTGGATCTTTTGGCGTTCTTCTTCTTCACAATGCAACGTTTGTATTCAAACTCTCTCTTTCCGTTTGTCTCTCAATGCAAACACTCATATTGGTTCCAAACACAATTTACAATTTGGCTTTGTATCCACTTCCAAGGTTTGTATCTCTGACAATGGCACCAAAAATCATGTGACAACCTGGCAAATATCACTTTTGCAGTAATCAAGTAAGTAAAGTTCATTCCCATAGAGATACTGATCAGAATTGGTCAAATATGAAGTCAAACAATAAAAAGTAATTCTTCTTGGTTGCGTCTTTAATCTCCCAAGGAGTAACCACACCCAGAAGAGAGTAACAAGCATTGATACGCAGTCTTGTCACAACAATTTATCATCGATAATCACAACTCCATCAATCTTTCCAAATAATCTTGATTGTGATGATTTTGTCTCTTCCAAAAATGGCACTTCACTACAAAATAACTTTGCCTCAGAATTGTGTTCCAACCCTCCACTAAAGGCACAACTTCCTCAATCAAAATTGCTTCACATCAACTTAGCATTGCATTTACAAATGCAAAATACTACCAACACTACAATTCCTCTGAGATCTATCAAGGCATTTCTTTGATTGCACTTCACTCAAGATCAAACAAATAGAATGAAGATCAAGGCTATGAAATCCAACCCCCAACAAGCACACTGACTTGCACTTTGAAATTCTCCACACACTCACAACTACAAACAAAAAATTGATACTCAGAATTAAGCTCAATTGATGAGCACTAAAATCAGCACTTTGCTTTATCTATTCTTAGAATTATGAGCACTAAACAACATATGACTAAGAATGCCTCCTTTAAATAGTAGAGCAATTGGCAATTGCTAACAAAATACCATTCTACAACAACTTTTCCTACCTATAGGTCTGAAATGACAATGCATCTCTTCATATCAACCTCTTCATATCTCAAAACTATTTCTACTCCAATCCGATGTCAACTTCAACTTTGGTGTCATACCCGATGTTCCTTTGAGAATTTCCCCATCTTTGGGTCTACTCAATTCCACTCCTAACTCTTCTATTTCTACAATGTCTTCATTACAAACTTCAATTGCACTAGTGGGTACCTTATCTAATTCTTTATCTTCCACTCCACTCTTCTCTAATATCTCAGAAAACAACTCTAAAGACACTTGCACTCCCACTTTTTCTACTTTGAGTCTTCTAACTTCTTGTACTTCACTATGAAGTTTATCTAGCTTGGTCTTAACAAGTCCAATCTGAGACACACATTGTCTCCTACTTCTAACATTTTTCTATCTACTCGTTCTTGCAGATGAATTAATACCTTGTTCAACTTTGTGTCTTTTGCCTTTCTCTTGTGTGTCTCCCGCACCAACAATTTCAACTCGTGCAATCTGGCCTCTTCCAACCCCCATGCTCAACATTGCCTTGATCTCATTTACCACCCTAGCTACATCATCAGCTTCTCCTACAATCTTGAGCTTCTCCTTCTTCTTTCTTCCTCCAACTCATTGCAATACATCTAGAGCTTGTCCTCAAATTCAGCCTTCATCACCTCCTTCTCCTATCGATTCACAACATTTTGCTCTTTTGCCACCCTCAACAATTCTCACAATCAATCTTCTTCTCTACCATGCTCGGCTCACTCCCCTGCCAAGCTTGATCTTTCTCAATGGCCTTCTTCTTGAGACTCCCCAACTCTTGCTCCATTACTACTGCACTCGCCTTTGAGTGTATTAAATCTACTCATGCATCAGCAATTTCTCCCTTCTGCACTTGACCAATGCTATCATCTCCTTTGCCTCTTCACGACACTTCACCAAATCCTCTCTCATTACTTCAGAGTGCCTACTCCAAAGAATCTCCTCCACCCAAAGTTCTTTGGCTTCCATCTCTACTCTCATTAGCTTGCTTCTCAACAACAAGGTTTTTGCACTCCACTTCTCTACTGCAACCAACTCATCATGCACATCGAGGTTAGCGCTCACCATCTCTACTTTCTTATATTGTAGGAATGCGAACAGCTGACACACGACCTTTGATAGATACTCCCCTTTGTCACACTTCTTGTCATCGGCATGGCCTTTTTCATCCTCTTCAAGCAACACTCCTTCTTGTGCCTTACCCCGAAGTCACAATCTTTCTACTTTTAAGGTTTCTCCATCCAAGCTCTCCTCCTCTTTTGTGGTGACTTTATTGGGCCCACCTTGGCTGCATGCATATTTTTCTTCCCCTTGGCAGTTCATAGACTTGCCAAGACTCCTTGTGGTACCCACATTTTTTGTTTTTTTTGAAATGGAGAAGAAGAAGTGTATAGAGAAGTTGGATTGCGCTTGTATGGCCAAAGAAGGCGAAGAAAAGCGTCTTCAAGATGAAACCTGAGGTAACATGGTTTTGGGTCATAGGGCAAAGTACTTGGACTTGCCCTATCAACAGACAACCCAAAGTAAGAATTCTTCGTATCGGGGAGAGACAACCCAAGGCAAAGATAGTGTAATAACTTTTCTTTGGGGCGAGAAATTCAAGAAGGGACCGTTCAAGAACCGACGGTCATACACAAGAAGTACACTTGACATTGACAGGCACATGCAAGAGGTGTGATTTCCCGATAGAAACTTGAATTGAAGAGAGACAAAGAAGGCGCAACTCTATAAAAATTGGGCTAACGATGAAGCAATGTTGAGCAATTTTCCTTTGCCATTGAGGAGTCATCTTGTAGGAGATTGTGGGAAGGGAAGTAGAGCTGAAGATGCGCTAGTGTGTAGAGGAGAATTCGAGAGAGTTAACCCAAGAGGCAGTGAAGAAGCAAGAAAGATGGGAGGAGGGAAGAAAAACTCCAAATTTGCAATGAGAAATCATGCAATTTGGAGGTTAGATGTGATTGCAAGAATTGAAGTCTTGAGCCGACTTCGGATCACATTCTTGGCATGGAACTAGAACGTGAGTTTTCCAGGGTTCATGACCAAGATAATAGAGAGTAAGTGTCTCGATGGCCCTGAGGAAGAGGGGACAAGAGGAAATCCGGCTCGGTGGATAGAGTCAGGTTGGAGATTGGTACTTGGAAGAGAGGCAAGCACGGAGTAGGGTACCACGTTCTTGGGGAAGGGAGAGGTAGCCGAAGAAACCCAAGAGGTGAGGGATGCCTTCTCTTTGAAGAGGATGAAGAATGGGTATAAGGTCAAGAGTTACAAAGATCCGGTGAAGAGAGGGATCGTGAGTGTTCTCATGGCAATCTTGAAGCCGAAGAGAATGACTTATGTGATGAAACACCAAGCGGTGTGCTTCCATAAGATGTTTGCAGGAGAACCTATCAATTGGGCGAGGTGCCTCCATGGAAGAAAGAGGCAGATGGTGTGGAATTTGCGGGATAAGTTGCCTTTACACTACATTGTGCCGTTTGCAGCACATTTCTACCTCGGGTTAAACTTGCTCAATGCGGCGGAGCAAAGCAGAATGGTGTCTCACTTTCATCCCGACTTGAGAAGAGAAGTCGACACGGAGGAGCAACAGTATATTCTTCAAATCCAAAGCACTGATGAGTACTACGTGCAAACAGGGAAGAGTGCAAAGGTAGAAGTGAGTACTCCAAAGTCGAAGAAGTAGAGTCAACAAGGAGAAGGCGAAGACATAGAGAAGACATGACCTTAGAAGACCAAGAGAGGAAACCCGAGGAAAGATATGGTGGTGATTGCATCATCGGAAGAAGACTCGGAAGGTGAAGTCAAGTGCAAGTCCAAAGACTCGGAACACAAGGAAGAACCTGATCTCATGCTACAAAGTGGGGATACGAGTGGCGACAACAATGAAGGTGGAGAGATGACGTCGGTACTTGCAGCAAAAGAAGAAGTTCGGGTGGAGCTCAAGGAAGAGAATAATGCAAAGTTGGAGGACAAGGTACCCGAGCCGGAGGAGAATAAGATTACGATTCAGAGGGAAGTTTGGTCGAGGCGCAAGGTGGAGTGTGAAGCAGGTCCAAGCAAGGCAAGGGAAGAGGAGAATGCTAGTTCGGGAAGTGAAGCATCTATTCTGATACGACGACTGTAGAGAAGAAGGCAAGTATCGGGAGAAGAAGAGGTGAAGAAGGAGATCACTCCGCAAGTTGAAGTATTTGCAAGTGATGGAGTGGAGTACCTGCAAGAAATTGTGTGCCCGTTGTTAGTGAAGCTAGAGCACAAGAAGAAAGAGATGCAGTCAAAGTGTCCGGAGGTGAAGACTGTGTTGCAGGTATTGGCAAGACTGGAAGAAGAGAACTCGGAGTTGAAGAAGAGTATAATTCAAGGCAAGGAGGAAAGGGAAGTACTACAAGGGGATGCAATAGTGCAATGTCAAGTAATTGAGATTTTGAAGAGAGAAGTGAGGTATCGAGAAGAACTTGTGAAGAAGAGTGACATAGCAAGGGAGAGACAAGTAGTTGAGTACAAAATCTTGAAGCAGCAGTTTGTTGATTCAAAACTAGAAATTATCTATGCTATGGCGAGGGTAGCAAAGAAAGAACAAGAGCTTGATAGAGTGATGGAGAGTGTAGAAGAGAATAAGCAATTGTGGCAATGGGAGTTGACAGTGAGATATAGGGAAGAAGAGAGATTATGAGAGTTACTTCATAATCAGGAGGAGAAGATTGTGCAGAAGGAGAAGGAGAAGGAAACTGTGAAAGCCGAGTTTGAGGTAGAATTGGCAATGTACATGGAAGATTGGCTTGCAGATCGGGAGCATGAAAGGAAGATGAGATTGGAGATCGTAATCAGGATGAATGTGATGTTAAGTACAGAGGCAAGTGTTTGTATTGAAGAGACGAGGCTGCACGAGTTGAAGTTGTTGGTACAAGAGACGAGAGGAGACATGTGAAGGATACAGACTTGAATGCTCTGTTAATTAGTCTCAGAACTCATGTAGATAGGAAAATATTGGAAGTAGAAGACAATATCATGATCAGATTAGACGTAGTGAAATTAGAGATAGATAAACTTTGGAAAGATGTTAGAGCAAAACCCGAAGTAGATGAAGTAGGAGTACATACGTCTTTGGAGTTACCATTGGAGACATAAGAGAAGAGTGGGTCAGCAGGTAAGGAGTTAGATAGATTACCCACTTGTGAAATGTCAGATCAGGATAGAGAATTGTTAGATCTGGTAAAAGATGTAGGAATTATGAAACCGAAGGACAGAGTAGTAGGAAGTAAAGTTACTTTGGGTTTGGGCTTGAAAACCGAGGAAGAAGTAGACATTGGATCAGATTAGTAACCGATTTCAGATGTGAATAGGCAGATATGAAGAGGTGCACTGTCATTTTGGATCTGCAGGTTTGTAGAGTTGTTAGGAAGAGGTGCATTAGGAAGATAACTGTAGATTGCTTCACTACTTAAGAGTGGCATTTGCAGTCTTATGTTGTTCAGTGCTCATTATTTCTGAGAATAGATAAAGTGAACTGCTGTGAAGTTGTGCTTGTTGCTTAAGCTTGATTCCAAGTATCAACTTTGCAATTGTGTTTGTGAGTGTGTGGAGAATTTGAAGTGCAAGTCAGAGTGCTTGTTGGATGTTGGATCCCACATCAGTGTTGGTAGTATTCTGCATTTGTGAGTGTAGTGCAAAGTTGATGTGAAGCAATTTTGATCAAGGAAGTTGTGCCTTGAGAGAACAACAGGAAGAGAGAGTTCAAAGACGAGCATTGCAGCATGAAGAAGAAAATCATCTGAAAGTCCTATCCACTTTTGATGAAACCGAACGAGAGGCATTGGACTTTCAACTTCTTCACGAAGTGCAAGAAGCCCTGCAAGAACTTGACCACAAGAAATGTGAAGGCGGTTAGCAAGGCTACTTTGCATCCCCCTCTTCGTCCAAAAAGAAGAAAGACTCAAGTGGCCAAACATATGCTTTACGGCCTAGTACATTGACTTCCCCTAGAGTTGTAAAGGAGGCTGCATCCTTAAAGAACTTTGTTTGGGAAAAGACAACACGGACACTCATGGAAGAAGAGTGTCAACATCTTCTATGAACAATTCCTTGGTTGTCCCGAAGGAATTTTGAAGAACACATTGAAGGTGTTGATCCTGAATCTTCCAATCGGGTTGAAGTCGACACCCTCATATGAGAAATTGTCAAAGAAGACCCTACCTTGAATTTGACAAATTGGAATCCTAAGGCTGACAACATGGCGTCAATTCCAGCCAATTCCTTGGTTCCATCAAGTTCAACTCTACCCCAGTCAATCTCAGTGCATTGAACAATGACTTTGTTGCCCTTCACCCGACACTCCTATCAGAAGTATAAGGGGGACAGAACAAGATGAAGACTCCGATGAATTCATCAAAGAATTGAAAGTCATCTCCTTTGCTAACAAGGAGCATGACTTGGCAGATCGACTGCAAATTTTCCTAAGTCTGCTCCAAAAGAAAGCTCAAAGTTGGTACACCCATGTGACTCAGAAGGGGTTTGTACTGGCAGACTAGGCGGACTTGAGAAACAACTTCTTGGAATGATTCCGGGAGGTTGACTACGACACGAGTGTCTTCGCGGCACTCAATGATTTAGACCAAGGCAAGAAGGAGAAGTTGAGAGACTACTCTAAGCGGTTCATGGCACTCTTAAACCGAGTTCCAAAGCAATCGGGGGTGGTGGATTACTCTGATGCGCAAGCCATTACCTGGTTCCTGGGAGGACTTTCCCCAAAGATTTGAATCTTTGCGAGGGAGAGGAATGTAACTTCCCTGGACAAGGTACTCAAACATGTCGCCCGTTACGAGGTGGCCCACTCTCACTCTGCTGGCAACCAGAGCAATTGGGAGAAGAAAAGCAAGAAGCCCAGAAGGAGAGCTTTGCGCAATACATCCCCTTCTTTGGAGGAATCCTCCATGTTTTGAGCTCTTCTTTGGAATCCAAAGAAGAATCAAAGCCAAGACAAGGGGGTAAGAAACCAGTGACTCTTCCAACAAAGAGTGTACATAAGGCAAATACAAAGTTGGATGCTCTCATCAAGGAGTTTTCAGATTTTAAGATCCAGATGATTGGGGCTAAAGACCAAAGGAAGGCCCCAACATTTGGCAGATTGAATGTATGGTGCACTGCATGTGGCAAGTAGGGCCATGCAAACACAAAATGCAATACTCGTAATGCATTCCTGGTGCAGCAGATTGATTGGGTTTTGGGATGGAACCAAGGTGAGGAAGAAGAGGTTGTGTACCAAATGCAAGAGGTACAACCTCAGGCGAGCACATCTTATCAAGGTCCAAGGTTTGAACCAAGGGAGTATAACCCCAATGCTCTTCCATGAAGACCACCGATGAGCAACCAAAATTGACCTCAGAATGCTGCACCCGAAGCCTATTACAATTGTGGCTCAATGGGACATTGGTCTCCAAACTGTCCGGAGCCAAGAAGGCAAATCGGGTACGTTCTCCTATGCGGAAATTGCAAAGGATTGGGCCATACGGGCAACCAATGCCCTCACCCACCAAACCCAAAGCTGCCTGTAAAATATGTACAGACTCCCGTTGAGCGTGCAGCAATTCAGGCAAAGGGGGATACTAATGTAATTGCATCACGCTTGAGGAGGAGAGACCTCAGGAAGGGCGTCCGGCCTCGGAAGGGGAATGGCCTGACCTTGAAATTTTGAAGGTTGAGACATGCGCAAGTAAGAAGAAGTGTAATCCCAGAGAACTGAGTACAACCTCATCATCTTCCAGAAAGGCAAAGAGACTGTGCCCGAAGGCAATTCTTTCTGCCAAGTAGGAAAAGATCCTCTCAGAAGCCAAAGCTAAAGCCTTGCAGGAAGAACTTAAAGAGGCACTACTCAGAACTCAGGAACTGAGTTTGGAAGAGGAGACGAAGACAAAGCCTCTAGTTTTTCTGGCGGACATCCGATCCAAAGTAAAGGGTCTAATCCAAGCCAAGGTGGGCCAACCCGAGGAACCTTGGGTTAAGGCCACTAGCAATCCCGTCACCATTTTAAAACATCCCAAAGTCAAAATGGAACATGGAGAGACTTCGAACCCAAAGCCGAAGGCAAAGACGGTCAAATTGGGAGGAGTACCCCAATATGATATTGTAGGGGATTTGGCAGCCACAAATGCCAATGTTACATTCAAGCAATTGTGGGAAGACAATAAGATATACAAGAAGCAGCTGAATTCGGCCCTTAAGAAGGTGAGGTCGATGTCAAAGAAGGACCTGCCCACTATCTATCATAGTGAACAAGAAGATCTGGGATCTCCTGAGGTTGACGTGGAGATTGCAGGGTGCATGATCACATTGATACCCATGATCGGGTTCCGGTGTGAATGTCATGACCAAGGATATTGCAAATTGACTGGGGTATCATACGTTTGAGCCAACACCCAGAGTTTTGAAATTTGCAGACCAAACCAGGAGACGGCCTTTGGGCATGCTGTCAAACATTACCACGATCATTGGAGGGGTGCCCTTCAAGTTGAATTACATTGTGTTGCGACCAGTGACAAAGACTCGTTACCCTTTGTTGATCAAAAGACCTTGGTTGTATAGTGCCCAAGTTGTGGTGGATTGGCATCAACAAAAGTTACAATTCAAGGACATTTTGTCTAAAGATCAGAAGCTGGTGACTGTGAGTTGGACAAAATTTGCCCATCTTGGGGAAATGAGTTTGTCAGAAGAGGAGGACAAATCCAAAGACTCATCGTCTTTGTCCTCAGACGAATCCAAAGACAAAGTTCAAGTCAATTACTTGGAATGCTATGAGGTGGATATCAAAGATGAAGATCCATATGACCTTGCCTGGGGTGAACTTGACTTGGAGGAAGGGGGTTTGATGGCAGCTCGCCTTGGGTTAAGCTGAGTAAGCCACATTGAAGGAGTCATCAACCCCGATGACTGTCAACATGTGTCTTGACTGAAAGTAAAATTTTAAAAATTTTGAAGACAATCACTTTGGAGGAGTTGGCAGGATACATTGCCCTATTCATAGAATTCCAGGTTGTATTCGCCTAGTCTATTGATCAAATGTTGGGTATTCCACAAGAATTTGGAGAACATTGGATTGATCTGGTTGAAGGTGCAGTTCCGGTTCGGCAGAGACAATACTGCCTGAACCCAAAGTACTCGCTCTTGGTGAAAGATGAAATTGACAAGTACTTAGGGGCCAGAATCATCTTCCATGTCTTAAGTAGTGAATGGGTCTCCCCCATTGTCATTGTCCCGAAGAAGAAAACAGGGACGATCCGAGTGTGCCAAGACTTTTGTAAGTTGAACGCAGTCACAAGGAAGGATCATCCTCCCTTGCCTTTTATTGATACAATTCTAGATCAAGTAGTTGGTCACCCTTGTTATAGCTTTCTCAATGGATTTTCAGGTTACAATCAAGTAACTATTCGAGAGGAGGACAAGGATAAAACTGCATTCATGACCAATTGGGGCACTTTTGCTTACAATCAAATGCCCTTTGGGTTGTGTAAAGCTCCCGCTACTTTCCAGTGGATGATGAATTCAATCTTCAAAGATTTCTTATGCAAATTTGTGGAAGTCTTCATTGATGATTTTTGTGTGTTTGGGCGAAGAGATGTACATTTAGATGACCTTTGCCAAACTTTTGAAAGGTGTCGTTTTGCCGGCTTGTCATTACACCCAGAGAAATGCTTCTTCGCAATGAAAGAGGGAATTATTTTGGGGCATCACGTGTCAAGCCGAGGTATTGAAGTTGATGTCGAGAAGGTTAAAGTAATCAGAGCTTTGGAATCCCTGAAGAACATCCGTGAGCTGAGAGCCTTCTTGGGACATGTCAGATGCTACAGACGCTTTGTGTCAAATTATGTGGTGCTTGCTGCACCCCTTACAAAGCTTCTGAAGAAATCCAAAGACTATCTATGGGAAATAAATCAAGAAGAAGCTTTCCAAGTGTTGAAGAAGAATTTTGGTTAAAGCACCAATTATGAGGGCCCCGAATTGGGACGTCTCTTTTCATGTATATGTGGACACTTTTTCCATGGCCATCGGGGTCGTCTTAAGTCAGAAGGACGAGAAGAAGAAGGACTACCTGGTGTATTATGCCAGCCGACAACTTTCAGTTTCTAAAAAGAACTATTTGACGACCAAAAGAGAAGCACTTGGGATGGTGTATGCCTGCAAGAAATTTCACCAGTACCTGTTGGGATACGAGTTTGTCTTCTATGTTGACCATTACGCATTGCAACATTTGGTCAAGAAGGCAGATTTGTCCAGGCAAATTGCAAGATGGATCTTGTTGTTACAAGAATTCACATATACTTCACAGTAAGGAAGGGAGCTTCACATTCGAATGCAGACTTCCTGTACAGGTTAGAAAATCAAGACTAGGAGTGGGAAATTGACAATCAGTTCCTTGACGAAGAGTTATATCAATTAACAGCAATGCAAAGTATGAGGTATGCAGCAGAAAAACATCATTATTTGCATACTCTCCATTGTCCTGAAGGGATGGACCCGGAGCAGAGGGCCAAGTCTTTCTCAAGAAAATGGGGCTGTACCAGCTCAAACACAACATTCTATTCAAGATGGGTGGATGAAGTACTTCGGCGATGCTTGGAGTCATACGAAGTAGGAGGAGTGATTGAATCTTTACACTCCAAAGCATTGGGAGGACACTATGCTCTGAAGAATACTGTAAAGAAGATTCTTTTGGTGGGGTATTGGTGGCCTACAATGTAAAAAGACACACATGCTCATATCCAAAGCTGTGATGCTTGTCAAAGAACGGGGAAGCCGATGGCTACTTCCCAATGGTCTTTGAGACCAATTTTACTTTTGGCCCCATTTGAGAAATGGGGAATTGATTTTGTGGGTCCCATTCAACCAATGACCTGAGTCACAAGAAAGTGATGCATTTTGGTTTGCACTGACTATGCTACCAAGATGGTCGAAGCTGAAGCAACTTGCAGAGATGATGCCAAAACTATGGCGGAATTTTTCTTTCGAAACATCATCTCTCAATATGGGCGTCCTTTGGAATTGGTCAATGACTAAGGGACACACTTTTTGAACTCTATAATAGAGGCATTAACCAAGTACTTTCAGATTAAACATCAGAAGATGACTCCTTATAACCCAAAAGCAAATGGCTTAATGGAAAAGGCGGATGGGTTACTTTGCAAAATTTTGAATAAGGTCACTGTCAATTGTGCTTATGACTAGGAGACGAAATTACCAACCGTGTTGTGGGCATATCGAACGACATAAAAGATTACAACCAAACAAACTCCATACTTCTTGACATATGGCTTGCATCCCATACTACCATTTGAATTTGAAGTATCAACATATCAGATTCTTTGCAAAGAATGACTGTCGGAGGAAGAAAGCCAAGATCTTTGGATCCATCAACTAATGTGGTTAGAAGAGAAAAGAGATGATGCAATGCAAACCACAAAGGAAGTACAAGCGTAGAGGAAAGTCAGGCATGATAAGCATATCAAGCCTGTGGCTTTGCGAGAAGAAGATTTGGTTTTGTTATATGACAATCACCAAATGTTTTTTCCAAGCAAGTTGCATTTGAGATGGATGGGGCCCTATTGAGTTCTTCATCTTTATGAAAATGGGTCCATGCAGCTTGTAGACCTGGCAGGCAATCCTTTTGTCACTCGAGTAAATGGGTGGAGAGTTCGGAGATATTGGACCATAGATTTGGAAGTCTCTAAGACACTCGAGGCCTATGTTCGTAGGGATGCTCACTTTTGAAGGAGGGGGTATGTGGTACCCACATTTTTTGTTTTTTTCCAAAATGGAGAAGAAGAAGTGTATAGAGAAGTAGGATTGTGCCTGTATGGCCAAAGAAGGCAAAGAAAAGCATCTTTGAGATGAAACCCAAAGTAATGTGGCTTTGGGTCATATGTGAAGTACTCGGACTTGCCCTATGAGCAAACAACCTGAAGTAAGAAGTCTTCATATCACGGGGAGACAACCCAAGGCAAAGATAGTGTAACAACTTTTCTTTGGGGCAAGAAATTCAAGAAAGGACCGCTCAAAAACTGGCGGTCATACGCGTGAAGTACACTTGACAGTGACATGCGCATGCAAGAGGTGTGATTTCTCGATAGAAACTCAAATTGAAGAGAGATGAAGAAGGCACGACTCTATAAAAATCGCGCTAACGACAAAGCAATGTTGAGCAATTTTCCTTTGCCATTGAGGAGTCGTCTTGCAGGAGATCATGGGAAGGGAAGTAGAGTTGGAGACGCACTAGTGTGTAGAGGAGAATTTGAGAGAGTTAACCCGAGAGACAATGAAGAAGCAGGAAAGATGGGCGGAGGGAAGAAGAACTCCAAATTTGTAGTGAGAAATTATGCAATTCGGATGTTAGATGTGATGGCAAGAATCTAAGTCTTGAGCCAACTTCGGATTACATTCTTGGTGTGGAACTAGATCGTGAGTTTTCCAGGGTTCATGACCGAGATAATAGAGAGTAAGTGTCTCGATGGCCCCAAGGAAGAGAGGAAGAGACGAAATCCAGCTTGTTGGACAGAGTCAGATTGAAGATTGGTACTCAGAAGAAAGGTAGGCACGGAGTAGGGTACCACGTTCTTGGGGAAGGGAGAGGTAGCCAAAAAAACCCAAGAAGTGAGGGATGCTTCCCTTCGAAGAGGACGAAGAATGGTTATAAGGTCGAGAGTTACAAAGATCCGGTGAAGAGAGGGATCGTGAGTGCTCTCATGGCAATCCTAAAGCCAGAGAGAACAACTTATGTGATGAAACACCAAGTGGTGTTCTTCCATAAGATGTTTGCAGGAGAACCTATCAACTGGGCGAGGTGCTTCCATGGAAGAATGAGGTAGATGGTGTGGAATTTGCGGGATAAGTTGCCTCCACACTACATTGTGCTGTTTGCAACACATTTCTACCTCGGGTTGAATTTGCTCAATGCGGCGGAGTGCAGCAGAATGGTGTCTCACTTTCATCCCGACTTGAGAAGAAAAGTCAACATGGAGGAGCAACAATATATTCTTCAAATCCGAAGCACTGATGAGTACTATGTGCAGACGGGGAAGTGTGCGGAGGTAGAAGTGAGTACTACAAAGTTGAAGAAGCGGGGTTGACAAGGAGAAGGCAAAGACATAGAGAAGACAAGACCTCAAAAGACCAGGAGAAGAAACCCGAGGAAAGGTATGGTGGTGATTGCGTCATCGGAAGAAGACTCAGAAGGCGAAGCCGAGTGCAAGTCCAAAGACTCGGAACATGAGGAAGAACTTGAGCTCACGCTACAAAGTGGGGATACAAGTAGTGATAGCGATGAAGGTGGGGAGATGACCTTGGTACCTGCAGCAGAAGAAGAAGTTTGGGTGGAGCTCAAGAAAGAGAATAATGCAAGTTGGAGGACGAGGTACCCAAGCCGGAGGAGAAGAAGATAACGATTCAGAGGGGAGTTTGGTTGAGGCGCAAGGCAAAGTGTGAAGTGGGTCCAAGCAAGGCAAGGGAAGAGGAGAATGCTAGTTTGGGAAGTTGTGACAACCTGGCAAATATCACTTTTGCGGTAATTGGGTAAGTAAAGTTCGTTCCCGCAGAGATACAAGTCAGAATTGGTCAAATACAAAGCAAAGTAACAATTTCAGTTCTTCTTGGTTGCGTCTTTAATCTCTCAGGTAGAAACCACACCCAGAAGAGAGTAAAAAGCACTAACTTGCAATCTTGTCACAAATTAACACTCCTTAATCACAACTCCATCAAATCTTTCCAAACAATCTTGATTTGTGATGATTCAAGCTCTCCCAAAAATGGCACTTCACTGCAAAACAACTTTGCCTCAGAATTGTGTTCCACCCCTCCACTGAAGGCACAACTTCCTTGATCGAAATTGCTTCACATCAACTTCGCACTGCACTCACAAATGCAGAATACTACCAACACTACAATTCCTCTCAGATCTGTCAAGGCATTGCTTTGATTGCACTTCACTCAGGATCAAACACACAGAATGAAGATCAAGGCTGTGGAATCCAACATCCAACAAGCACTCTGACTTGCACTTTGAATTTCTCTAAACACTCACAAACACAATTGCGAAATTGATACTCGGAATCAAGCTCAAGCGACGAGCACTGCTTCACAGCACTTTGCTTTATCTATTCTCAAAAATAATGAGCACTGAACAACATTTTCCTGCGAATGCCACTCTTAAGTAGTGAAACAAATTAACAATTCTAACAACTATACCGTTTCCCCAACAACTATTCTAACCTGCAGATCCGAAATGACAATGCACCTCTTCATATTTTCCCCTTCAAATCTCAAATCGGTTTCTAATCCGATCCAATGTCTACTTCTTCCTCGGCTTTCAAACCCGAACCCGAAGTAACCTTACTTCCTACTACTCTAACCTCGGGTTTCAGATCTCCTACATCTTCTACCAGATCCAGCAATTCTCTTTCTTGATCTAAAATTGCACTAACTCTTCATCCTTTGACCCACTCTTCTCTAATGTCTCTAAGTGCAACTCCGAAGACATTTGGATCCCTATGTTATCTACCTCGGGTTTTGCCTTAACATCCTGCCGAAGCTTTTCTAACTCTATTCTCAATAAGTCTAATCTAATCGCAATATTGTCTTCTACCTCTAATATCTTCCTATCTACACGAGTTCTCAATTGAATCAACAAAGCGGTCATCTCGGTGTCTTTTGCTTGTCTTTGCCTCGTCTCCTGCACAAACAGTTTCAACTCGTGCAATCTCGTCTCTTCAATTCGAATGCTGGCCTCTGTACTCAAAATTGCGTTCACTCTGAGAACTATTTCCTTCAATGGCTCCAATCTTGTCTTGCATTTGCGTTCCCGATCTGCAAGCCATTCTTCTTTGTACATTGCCAATTCTTCTTCGAATTCGGTCCTCATCGCTTCCTTCTCTTTCTCCTTCTGTTCAACCTTCTCTTCCTGATTACAAAGTAATTCTCGTAATCTCTCTTCTTCTCTATATCTCGCAGCCAACTCTCGCTGCCAGAGTTGCTTCTTCTCCTCCATACTCTCCATCACTCGATGAGCTCTTGATCCTTCAATGCTACCCTCGCCATAGCATGGATAAGTTTGACTCTTGAATTAGCAAACTGCTGCTTCAAGATTTCAGGCTCCGCCACCTGTCTCTCCCTTGCAATGTCACTCTTCCTTGCAAGATCTTCTTGATAACTCACTTCTCTCTTAAGGTCTTCGATTACCTGACTCCTCTCGACTGATTCCACTCACAGTACTTCTCTCTCTTCCTCACCTCGGGTTATACTCTTCTTCAACTCTGAGTTTTCTTCTTCTAATCTTGCTAAGACCTGCAACACAGTCTTTACCTCTGGACAAGTAGACTGCATCTCCTTCTTCTTCTTCTCCATCTTCACCAACAGCGGACATACTACTATCTGCAGGTAATCTACTCCATTACTGACAACTTCGTCCCCCCGCGGAGTGGTCTCTCTTCTTTCCTCGTGTTCTCCCAATACTCGCCTTCTTCTCTGGAGTCTTTGTATCGGGATCGATGCCTCACTGCCCGAGCTTCCTTCTACCTCTTCCTTCACTCTACTTGGTCCCACTTCACACTACGCCTTATGTCTTGAGCAAATTCCTCGCTGTACTGCAATCTTCTTCTCCTCACACATTGGTACTTTGTCTTGCAGCGCATTGTCTTTGGTTTCTACTTCGGCTTGCATTTCTTCTTCTTTGTATTCTTCAGCCGCTGGTACCAATGTCATCTCTCCTCCTTCCTCACTATCACTGCTCGTATCTCCGCTCTACAGTGTCAGCTCAGGTTCCTCCTCACGATCTGAGTCCTCCATCTTGAGCTCGGCTTCGCCTTCTGAGTCTTCATCTTCCGACTCAATCACCACCATTCCTCGCCTCGGGTTATTTTTCTGCATTTTCCGAGGTTTCTTGTTTTCTTCGGCTTCAGCTTGCCGAGTTCTCTTCTTTGTTGGGGTACTTTCAACGACCTCCACGTTCTTCCCTGTCTTTGCGTAGTAATCATCCGTGCTCCGGATTTGGAGAATGTATTACTGCTCCTCCGCATCGACTTCTCTTCTCAAATCAGGATGGAAATGAGACCCCATTCGATTACGCTCCTCCAAATTGAGCAGATTTAACCTGAGGTAAAAATGGGTTGCAAATGGCACGATGTAGTGTGGAGGCGACTTATCTCACAGATTCCACACCATGTGCCTCGTTCTTCCGTGAAAGCACCTTGCCCAATTGATCGGTTCTCCTGCAAATAACTTGTGAAAGAACACCGCTTGGTGTTTCATCACATAGGTAGTTCTCTCCGGCTTCAAGAGGGCCATTAGTGCACTCACAATTCCTCTCCTCACAGTGTCTTTATAGCTCTCAACTTTTTACCCATTCTTCGTCCTCTTCGACGAGAAGGCATCTCTCACCTCCTGCGTTTCTTGGGCTATCTCTCCTTTCCCCAAGAACGTGCCCCCCTGCTCCGAGCCTGCCTCCTTCCCGAGTACAAGTCTCCAATCCGACTCTGTCTAGCAAGCCGGATTTCCTCTCTTCCCTTCTTCCTCGGGACCATCGAGACATTTACTCTCAATGATTTCTGTCATGAATCCTGCAAAATTTACATTCCAGTTCCATGCCAGAAAAGTGATCCAAAGTCGGCTCAAGACTTCGATCCTCGCTACTATATCTAATCTCCAAATTGCATGATTTTTCACTACAAATTCGGAGTTCTTCTTCCCTCCTCCCATCTCTTCTCCTCACCTGCAAGACGACTCCTCAACGGCGAAGGAAAATTGCTCGACATTTTGTCATTGCAGTTTTGATTTTTATAGAGTTGCACTTCTTTGTCTTCCGTCGCTTCGAGTTTCTACTGAGAAATCACACCTCTGGCCTGCACCTGTCACTGTCACTCAACCTTCGCGCATATGAGCTGCCAGTTTTGAAACGGCCCCTTCTTGAATTTCTTGTCCCGACGAAAGGTTGTTAGAGTGTCTTTGCCTTGGGTTGAGCTCCCCCCGAGCCGAAGACAATTTACTTTGTATTGTATGTTGACACGGCATTTCAGAGTACTTCGCCTTATGACCCGAAGTCACTTTACTTCGGGTTTCACCCCAAAGACAATTTTCTTCGTAGGGCCATACAGGCGCAATCCAACTTCTCTATACACTTCTTCTCCTTTATTTTGAAAAAAACAAAAAATGTGGGCACCACAGAAGTGAAGCGTCTATTCCAATACAATGACTGCAAAGAAGAAGGCGAGTATCAAGAGAAGAAGATGTGAAGAAGGAGTTGAAGTTGAAGTAGTTGCAAGCGATGGAGTGGAGTACACACGAGAAATTGTGTGCCCATTGTTAGTGAAGCTAGAGCACAAGAAGAAAGAGATGTTGTTGAAGTGTCCAGAGGTGAAGATTGTGTTGCAAGTATTGGCAAGACTGGAAGAAGAGAACTCGGAGTTGAAGAAGAGTATAATCTGAGGTGAGGAGGAAAGGGAAGTACTGCGAGGGGATGTTGTAGTGCAATGTCAAGTAATTGAGAACTTGAAGAGAGAAGCAAGGTATCGAGAGGAACTTGTGAAGAAGAGTGACATAGCAAGGGATAGACAAGTAGCTGAGTACAAAATCTTGAAGCAGCAGTTTGTTGATTCAAGACTAGAAATTATCCATGTTATGGGCGAGGGTAGCAGAGAAGGAACAAGAGCTTGATACAATGATGGAGAGTGTAGAAGAGAAGAGGAAACAATGGCAATGGGAGTTGATAGTGAGATATAGGGAAGAAGAGAGATTACAAGAGTTACTTCGTAATCAGGAGGAGAAGATTGTGCAGAAGGAGAAGGAGAAGGAAACTGTGAAAGCCAAGTTTGAGGTAGAATTGGCAATGTACATGGAAGATTGGCTTGCAGATCGGGAGCGTGAAAGGAAGATGAGATTGGAACCATTGAAGGAGATTGTAATCAGGATGAATGCAATGTTAAGTACATATGCCAATGTTCATATTGAAGAGAAGAGGCTGCATGAGTTGAAGTTGTTGGTGCAAGAGATGAGGAGGAGACATGTGAAGGATACAGACTTGAATGCTCTATTAACTAGTCTCAGAACTCGTGTAGATAGGAAAATATTGGATGTAGAAGACAATATCATGATCAGATTAGACTTAGTGAAATTAGAGATAGATAAACTTTGGAAAGATGTTAGAGCAAAACCCGAAGTAGATGAAGTAGGAATACAGATGTCTTCGGAGTTACCATTGGAGACATTAGAGAAAAGTGGGTCAGCAGATAAGGAGTTAGATAGATTACCCACTAGTGAAATGTCAGATCAGGAAAGAGAATTGTTAGATCTGGTAAAAGATGTAGGAATTATGAAACCCGAGGATAGAGTAGTAGGAAGTAAAGTTACTTTGGGTTCGGGTTTGAAAGCCAAGGAAGAAGTAGACATCGGATTGGATTAGTAACCGATTTGAGATGTGAATAGGCAGATATGAAGAAGTGCATTGTCATTTTGGATCTGTAGGTTTGTAGAGTTGTTAGGAAGATATGCATTAGGAGGATAGCTGTCTATTGCTTCACTACTTAAGAGTGACATTTGCAGTCTTATGTTGTTCAGTGCTCATTATTTCTAAGAATAGATAAAGCAAACTGCTGTGAAGCAATGCTTGTCGCTTAAGCTTGATTCCGAGTAACAGCTTTGCAATTGTGTATTTTAGTGTGTGGAGAATTTTGAAGTGCAAGTTAGAGTGCTTGTTGGATGTTGGATTTCACAATGTTGATCTTCATTTTGTGTATTTGATCCTGAGTGAAGTGCAATCGGAGCAATGCCTTGATAGATCTGAGAGGAATTGTAGTGTTGGTAGTATTCTACATTTGTGAGTGTAGTGCGAAGTTGATGTGAAGCAATTTTGATCAAGGAAGTTGTGCCTTCAGTGGACGGGTGGAACACAATTTTGAGGCGAAGTCATTTTGCAGTGAAGTGTTGTTTTCGGGGGAGCCTGAATCCTCACAGTCAAGATTGTTTGGAAAGATTTGATGGAGTTGTGATTAAGGAGTGTTACTTTGTGACAAGACTGAGAATCAGTGCTTGTTACTTTCTTCTGGGTGTGGTTTCTACCTGAGAGATTAAAGACGCAACCAAGAAGAACTACATGTTACTATCTAACTTCATATTTGACCAATTTTGACTTGTATCTGTGCGGGAATGAACTTTACTTACCCGATTACTGCAAAAGTGATATTTGCCAAGTTGTCACACTCCTTCTTCCTCCTTCTTCTCACACCTCCATTCAATCATAGAGACTTTTGGACTTAACTTCCTTATATCCACCGTCTATCTTTGGGTTTGCTGAACCTCTACCTCACCTTCACTGCCACTACTTGATTCTTCACTTTGAAGGGTGAACTCTTCTCCTTTTCCTGATGCTTCTTCCTTTGAGTCGGTTTCTCCTTCAGACTCCTCTTCTTCTTCCGGAGTTGATTCCTTCATTCTCACCACCACTACCTTTGGGTTAAGCTTCTGCACCTTCTGCGGCTAAACTTTCACAAGGCAACTTTCAGGCTTAGTTCTCTTTCTTGCCCTCAGGATGTCAATTGCTACAATTCTCTCCTTCCCACTTTTCTTGTACTACCCATGCCCTTCTCGCACTCTCCCAATATAATATTGTTCATCCATATCTACCTCTTTCTGCAGATCCGAATGAAAGTGCAATTGCATTTGGTTTCTTTCCTCCAAAGTCAGTAAGTTCAACCCAAAATAAAAATGAGCTACAAAGGGCATGAAATAATGCAGTGGCATATCCATTCTCCAACCCAAAATCATCTGCCCCACTTGCTGATGCATACATTTTGCCCAATCTATTGCTTCTCCTACAAACATTTGGTGAAAGAACACCACCTATTGCATCGTAACATAGGCGGTTTGCTCCGGCTTCAACATTGCCATCATCATGCTTACAATCCCTCTCCGCTTGAGGTCTTTATAACTATCTACCTTATACCCATTCTTGGTGTGAGGTTGATTGAACGAGTTCCTCACCTCGGCAATCTCTTCTAAGGCATCACACTCCCAATAGAAGGTGGTACCTCCTACCTCTCTTGCTTCTCTCCTCAGGACTATTCTCCAATCCAACTCAGTCCATCGAGCTAGATTTCCTCTCTTTGGTCTTGCTTTAGCCCATCCTTGCAATATTCACTGTGATTTCTACCTTGAAACCTGGAAAATTGAAGTTCCAGTTCTAGGCCATGAATGTGATATGAAGCCTTGCTACGACCTTGATCCATGCCACTACATCTAATCTATTCATTGCAAGTCCCCTCACCGCACTCTGCTCACTCACTTTTGGGGCCATCGTGTGTTTCCTCACCCTCTTCTTGTGGAAGATTGTTCCAAAGATCCTAACCTACTCGTCTTCCTATGGATTTGCAATTTGCATTACTTTGGGTTGACCTTGAATAGGGACAAGGCAGCGTCTGAACATTGCACTGCTTCCTTGCAAAAATCTTGATTTTATAGTCCTTTGCTGATCAATCATTCTTTAGTTGTTTCTTCACTCTAATCACCAATTTTGTAAGGTTGGTTCTTGTCACTATCAAGAATTTCTTGATCCCAAGGTCATCACTTTCTTCCCGCATAGTTTCTTGATTGGCCAACTCCAAAGAAGTTTGTTACAGGTTCTTTGGATCAGGCTACACCACCCGATATGAAGTCCCCTTCTTTGTCTTTCTCTCTCATCTATTTTGAGTCCTTTGGTCTTGACCCAAGGTCAACTTCAAGTTTGGCCTAGACACACGCTTCTTCTTATTTCTCTCCTATTTAGCCTTCCTTTGGCTTTACTAATGTACTTCTTCTTCAAAATTTCCTAAAAACTATCCAAAACCAAAATTTTTGGGTACCACAATCATGTGCCCACTTGTGCGCCATGCCAACTCCCAAACATTGATGGTACTATGGACCCAAGCTTGGCACTTATATGTGCAGGCTTGATGTGTATGTTATGTGGCTCTTATGGTGGAGCTGCTACTATGTGATAGCTGTTTGGGAGGATGGCATATGGCATGTATGACTCCTCCCCTCATAGTGGTTCCTCAAGGACAATGGTTATATCCTAGATGTACTTGACCTATAGTTAGTTCATCCTTTATATGGTATAGATTGTAGACACGTGACTAACGATGGGCTAGAAGCACCCAGCTTCCTTATCTTTGCCCATCATAGCGTATACCATATACTTGGAGTAGATGGCTATCTGGAGTAAGAGGGACCTAACCGCTAGTTATGGGGTGATTGTGACACTTTAGAGTCTATGTTTGACTTATGTGTGAGTTATGTGTCTATAGTATAGCGATAGCAATGTATGTTGTGTAGCGATATATATATGCACAATAGATATTACACCATTTGTAGTGTTGCATCGACATTGCTCAGACACTGGAGTGATAGTAGTTAGAGGTATTTTAGCAATCACTCATAGACTACTTCCAATGGTCAAAATTTGTGTTCAAGGTATTGACTTCATGGTGGGGCCCACTATCAATTTGCACCATTTGCACAGTTGGGTGTGCCATCAGTGGGACCATTAGGATTTCAGACCTAGCTTGAGTCCAATGGTATACTTTCAAAGTACAGCTCTAGAGAGCTCACTTCTTTGATGTTGAGCCTTTGAGTTCTTGGCTATGGTGGATAGAGACCGGTGAATGTCACCTAGATTCTCTTAGCTAGAGTGTGTGTAGCTTGATTGTGATCATTGCCCAATTGTTGGTAGTTTATAGAGTGATAGATCAAGTACTGATCTGAGTTGAGTTAATTCGAGTGGTGTAAAAGAATTGATTTATTGTGGCAGTTTAGAGTCTATGTATGACTTATGTATGAGTTATGTGTCTATAGTGTATGACATCACTTTCACCTTCTTGACATCTACTTCAATACCGTTGCTTGAGACCCGATGCCCCAAAAGAATTCATTCTTTTGTTGGAAAGAAGCATTTCTCTTATAGTAATCACAAGCTAGCAAAATGACACCTTTCAAAAGTTTGGCAAAGGTAATCCAAATTTACCTCTCTTCTACACACAAAATTAGTTTCATCTACTACTACTATTTTTCTTCTATTTTTATCTTCTCTTTAGTCTGAATTAAAACTGGAGTCATGGGTATCTTAATGCTATCCTATTTTCCTATTCTAACTTCCTCATATGCCTTTGTGAATTTTTCCAAAGTCACTTGCACTCCTACTTCAACTACTTTGCATCCTAGCTTCCTACTCTTCTTGAAAATTCATCTAACTTAGCTCTAACTAAGTCTAAACAAAGTGTGACAACCAAGCAAGCATCACTTTTGTGGTAATAAGCAAGTGCAAATTGTTCCCATAGAAATACAAGTAAAAAATGGTCAAATATGAAGTAAAACATCACAAACAATTCTTTCTGATTTCTTCTTTAATCTCTTGAGTAGAAACCGCACTCAAGAGAGTAACAAGTACTCAATTCATAGTCTTATCACAAATTATAACACCCATAATCACAATTCTTCAAATCTTTCCAAATCAATCTTGATTGTGATGATTCAATTCTCCCAAAGAAGGCTATTTGCCACAAAATGACTTTGCCTTGGAATTGTGTTCCACCCCTCCATTGAAGGCACAACTTCCTTAATCAAAACAATATTGCACTCACAAATACAAAATACTACCAATATTATAGTTCCTTACGGATTTGTCAAGGCATTGCTTTGATTGATGTCCACTCAAGATCAAACAAAAAAAATGGAATCAGAGTTGTAGAATCCAACATCTAACACACTAAGACTTGCATTTTGAACTTCTCTCAACACTCACAAACACACACACAAGATTGATACTTGGAATTCAGCTAACAACAAGCACTGAGTTACAACATTTTGCTTTACTCAGCTTCAGAATTATGAACATTGAACAACACAACACTATGAATGCCTCCTTTAAATAGGCAGAGCAATCCAACAATTATCTAACTACATATTGTTCTAACCATAACTTTACCAACCTATAGATCTAAAATGACAATCCACCTCTTCATATGTACCTCTTCAGGTCTCAAATCTGTTACTCCTCTAATCTGATGTCTTCAATAGCTTCCTCTAGTTCGGGTTCAACTAAAACTTCTTCTACTACTATCACATCTTCAATCTAAATTGCAATTGAAGTCATGGGTCTACTAATTAATTCTTCCTTGTCTATTCTGACTACGTCTAAGATCTCAGATAACTTACCCAAATATGCATGATCTCCTACCTTTGCTTCTTTGTACTTAGGCTCTTCCTTCACACTACTCCAAAGTTTATCTAATTCAGATTTCACTAAATCTAATCTAAGACTCACATTGTCTCCTACTTCTAACAGATTCCTATCTACCCTCTCTCTAAAACAAATTAATGAATATATTCAATTCAATGTCCTTCACCTTTCTCTTCCTCATCTCTTTGCACTAACAACTACAATTCATGCAATTGCGCTTCTTCCATCTTAACTTCTACTTCTATACTCAACACCACCTTCATCCTCCTAACAATCTCTCATATGATTTCAATGCATACCCATGATTTTTTCCACCTTCAACTTTCATGATACATCTTAAATTTGTCTTTGTACTCAACCGCCAACAACTTCTTCCCTACATTCTAAGCAATATGGCCTTCTCTACTTCTTACCTGACCTCATAACCTTTCTCCTTCTTCATCTCTACTTGTGAACTTGTGCTACCATGCTTGATCTTTCTCCTCTTTGCTCTTCCTGATACTCTCCAATTCTTGCTCCATTACTACTACAATGGCTTTTGAGTGTATTACTTTGATGTGCGCTTCACCTACTTTGCCCTTCATCTTCTCAAATGCTTCTATATGATTCTTCAACTCTTTAGCTTGACAGTCAATATCTCTTCCGCACTTCTCAAAACTCTCTTGCAAGTTCTCTAAAGTCTTCTTCCAAAGTACTATGTCCACACAAAGTTCTTTGGCTTCTTCTTCTCTTTAGGTTAACTTCTCCTTCAATTCCTATGCTTCTTTGATAAGATACTTGATCACCTACAACTTGTTTATCACCTTTGGATGATCATTCTAATTCTTCTCCTTCTTCTTCTTTAGTTGCAACAACAAAGGACAAACAATCATAACAAATACTCTACCCCATCAATCTCTTGCACCTCATTCTTGTGGTGTTTGTTCTCACCTACTGTGGTACCCATATTTTTTCTCTTTTGTTTTGTTATAATTTTGAAGAAGAAGTAAGTAAGAAAGCTGAATTACAAAGGAAAGAATGGACTGGGGTGTCTTTGGAGTTGTCATCTGAGACATTAGAGAAGAGTGGGCCGGCAGATAAGGAGATAGAAAGGTTACCCATGACCTTAATTGTACTTCATAGTGAAGAAGTAGTAGAAATTTTAAAGGATTTGGTAGTTGAAGATAGATCCAAAGAAGGAGAAGTGATAAGAAGATCATCGGGTTTGGAAGCCAAAGAAGAAGTAGACATCAAATCGGAGAAGTAACAATTTAGAGATTTGAAGATGTAGGTATGAAGAGTTGCATTGTCAATTTGGATCTGTAGGTTAGAAGAGTTGTTGTAGAATGGTATAGTTATTAGTAACAATAGATTGCTTTACTATTTAAGGGAAGCTGTCACGCCATTTGTAGTTCCGCTTCTAGATGCTCGGACATTGGAGTTCCAGTGATGGTAGTTAGAGTTATTCTAGCAGTTTCTCAAGGACTACTTTCCGACGGTTAGATTTTGTGTTCGGGGTACTGACTTCACGGTGGGGCCCATCGTCGCTTTGCACCGTTTGCACCGTCGAGTGTGCCGTCAGCGGGACCGTTAGGGTTTCAGGGCTAGCTCGAGTCCACGGGGTATAGTTTCAAAGTGAGCTCTAGAGAGCTCACTTCTCTGATGTTGAGCCTTTGAGTTCCTGGCTCTGGTGGACAAAGGCTGGCGAGCGTCACCTGGATTCTCTATGCTTGAGTGGGTGTGGCTTGACTGTAATCAGTGCCCAGTTGTTGGCAGTTTATAGAGTGACAGATCAAGTACTGATCTGAGTTGAAAGTGTTAAGCAATCTGATTACATCAGAGAAGTGAAGTCAAGGGGAAATCGGGTGCAGGAACGTTGAGTGTTGGTGGTATCTCCAAGCTCGGTGGATCGTGGTAGCTTGATTCAGGTTCTGTGTTTCCCTTGTGTGCAAAAGCTCATTCAGTTGATGCAGATTTGGCAGTTAGGCGGATGGTGTGCGGAAGCGCTGGCCAAATTTCGAGCAAAGAAGGAGCAATTTTTGAGTAGTGTTGTGATTTTGAGCTCAAGAGGTGAAGGCAGGACCAATCTGCTGCGAGTTGGGCTCAGAAAGTCAAATTGAAGGTGGAGTTGGAAAGCTCTTCTCATGAAATTGTGATTTGGAAAAACCTGTTTTGTCAATTTGGCTCGAGTGAAAAGTTAGCGGGGGATTTGGCGGACATCCATCTTTAGGGTTTATGTCAGATTTTACGTCAGATTTTGGGCCAGAATTGGAGGAGTTCTGCTGTTTGGCCAGATTTGGAGAAGTTTTGCTAGTTTGGAGGAGTTTTGCAGATTTGGAGAAGTTTCGCCAATTTTGGAGGAGGTTCGAAGTCGCAACAAGAAAGGCCTCATTTGGCTGAATTTCGGCATTTAGAGGCATAGGGCTGTGGGCTATGAGAGGCTAAGAAGGCCTAGAAGGGCCACAAGGGCCAACAAGCCAGCTTGCTGGCGTGAGGCTAGCTAGTTTAGTGTAGATCTTGGTCATTGGTTGGCAAAATCTGCCTTTCTTGCTAGATTGTGCGCAACAGGGTTCGACCCCTAGATCTCTTGTTCCTAGACTGGTGCCCTAGCCAACTGGTCCACCCTCACTTGTTGTCATAGTGACTGTGCCACTGTTATCTATACACATGTAGCTTTGGCTAGGAGAGGCAGTTTGATCCCATTCTTGGTGATCTTGGTAGCTTAGGACTTAGATACAAACTACTCTTATGTCAAATGCCAAATGGTGGCAGAGTCAGTCCCGTGTTGTGTTATGAGATGGAAGGTTTTTGTTTAGATTTCTTGTGATTGGATCCCCTTCATTCTCTGCTTCTTGTTTGTGCACCACATTTGTGTGAGGTGCCCTGACTTTTGAGCGTTGGTGCTCTGGTGTGCTCTCGGTGGTGAGGCTGGAGTGATGACCAGTCAGACTACCTTTGTTTCTCTCCGGTGAGGCAAGAAGTGATGACCTACAGACCGTGAGAGTGCGTGTTATGATGGCAGGTTATAGGTTGCTCTTCCCCTAGTGTAGTTATCTCGGTAGAGTTACATTAGTGGGTGGTGTTTAGTTGGTGTTGGCACTTGGTGGGGTACTTGCGGTTGCAGTTGGTGGTTCGGGTTTGTTGTTGCAGTTACGTGGTCACGACGGAGTTCTTTGGAGATTCCAGAGGAGTTAGCCCTACAGTACGCAGTGGGTTTACTCGGAGTGGTGCTTGGTATGAGCCTGTATCTCAGGTCCCAGTGATGGAGGAGATTGACTCTGAGTTGGAGTTCGACACAAGAGCTGATTCAGTTGAGAGTGGACTTGGTGTGTCCGCACCGTTGTTGTGGGACATGGACGAGATTTATGGGGCCTCCAAAGGCCCTAGGCATTACTCAAGTACAGTGGGTACCATTGAGTTGGATGACTTCATCCAGGAGTTTGATAGTTGGTGTGATCTGCAGCAGATGCGGAACCCGACTTTGTTCACACCCTTCATGGCATGGAAGAGGTTGTTTCAGCACTTGGAGGGTCCACCGATGGATGATTACCATGAGTTTAGGAGAGCTCATTTGGAGGAGATTGAGTTATGGAGACAGTATTGGTCTCCACACTATGTCTCCATCACTTCAGGCTCGGTGGCCAGGAGTAGATCGGCTGTACCTATGAGTTCTAGCTCGAGTAGTGTGGGTGGAGCTAGTGGAGGTGCACTAGCTGGAGATAGTGCTACTACGAGTGGAGGTACCGCTGCAGGAGGTGGTGTGGTACCGGGGTTTAACCCCATGGTTGAGTTCTTCCTATGTTTGAGGCAGAACTACTAGGGAGTGCGGATTGACAAGCTGAGGAGCTTGCAGGAGTTCCAGTGGAAGGCTGGAGAGAGCCTACGCAAGGCATATACTCGCATGAGGCGGCTGATCAGTTTCACTGAGGGAGTTACTAAGGCCTAGGCAGTCCAGTTTTGGTATGGGATACTCGACAGGGAGTTGCGACGTAGAGTTCATGATGCTACGTTGTTGCAGGCTACTTCGCCCACTTTGGCAGTAGTCTTTGGTTTGGCTGAGCGTATTGAGCTCAACATGGTGGAGGAGAGAGTAGTGACAGTTGGATTTGGTAGAGAGACCTCATCCACGGTTGTGACTTCTTCTAGAGTGCAGCAGAGTGCACCATGCCTAGTTGGTTTTTGAGGACAGGGTGGACAGCCCAGATCCTATGGAGCGAGTGGAGGGCCTAGTGGAGTTAGACCCTTACCCTCATTTTCGGGTCAGCAGCAGCCAGTGAGTGGTGGTGTTGCTTGTTGGACTTGTGGTGGACCTCACCATAGGAGAGAGTGTACTCAGGGCAGCGGACCTGATACCTTTGGTGCATCACAGCCAGCACAGAGGCAGTGTGAGCATTGCCACAGATTTGGTCACACTAGTGACCAGTGTTTTGACCTACACCCGGAGTTACGGAGTGGTAGGGCTGCTATGGCAGGTAGTAGAGGAGCTCCAGTTCATGGAGGACGAGGTGGTAGAGGTGGTGGTAGAGGATCTACACCTAGTAGGGGTGCAGTACCTGCCCTTACTTCTGACACAACTATGGCTACTTGGATTGAGCAGTTGGAGCAGAGATTGGCTGGTATGGCTATTGCTTAGAGGAGATCAGATTCGGGTGCTGAGGCTTCCACCTCATATGCTGGTGATAGAGATGCTTTGGACTTCATGTGCGGAGCAGCACAGGTGGATGCATCTGCATAGTGACTAGGAGTGCAGTACGTGCTCCAGAGCCTAGAGGAGCATCAGTGGAGTTGGACCCACAGAGAGGAGAGGTTGGGAGACAGGTCAGACTTCCCCAGTCTTTCACGCTATCTGAGGCATTGCAGACGACATCCATGGTTCCTAGACGTCCCAGTGCAGGTGTGGTAGGTGGTGATGGAGTACCTGATGGAGTACCTGCTAGTCAGCCACTTGCTACTACACAGACTGAGTCTAGCATGATGCTGGGGGCGGCTTAGCTGATTATGCAACATCCTTTGTTTTCAGCCAGTGACATGTTTACATTGGGAGTTGACCCAACCCCAGTGTTCCGGTTGGCTGCCATGTTGTGTGAGAGTAGGGATGGTGCAGTTCCTACTACTAGAGCAAAGGTGGTTGGTAGTGGAGCTGACTTGGTTGGGGAGCATGGGATCCGTTCAGCGACCAGTGGTTTATGGCAGGCAGTAGTGACTAGATTGGAGGAGTTGCCAGCTAGACCGGCCTTTGAGAGAGCACGGTTTACACCTGGTGTTGTCCTAATGGATAATGAGAGGGGGATCTTTTGTTTTGTGGGACCTTCAGGGAAGGTCTATACACCACAGAGAGTCTTGTTAGACTCTGGTGTGCAGCCCCTTATGTTGGGGAAGGCTGCAATTGTTGGTCTGGAGTTACGGAAGACCGATGTGGAGAGGTGTCCATTTCAGATTCAGACATCTCTAGGTGGTGGTTCGACACAGTACATCACACATGGGGAGCTTGTTGTCCAGGTTCAGCCTGGTCATCCGACTGATAGCTCGGTGGTGAGAGCTCAGGCTATTGCGATGATAGCTGAGTCATATGATGTGCTAGTTGGGGGAGCAGTGTTATATACCCTATGGGTTTCAGCATTGTCTATTGGGAGGAGACAACCTCTTATAGACCTGGTTGGCAGTCTGGTGAGGGACGGGTATGTCGCGTACCAGTACTCTTTAGTAGTGGCAGTCTTGGCTCACTACAGTCCGGGACCATGGCAGCATCAGTTTTAGCTTTCAGCGGTGCAGTTACTTGGCCTGGTGACTTGTTGGAGAGGAACGCCCATGCAGAGGATACTCCGGTACCAGAGGAGATCACTCAGCTATGGAGTACGAGTGGGATTGTTCCATCCACCTTGGATATTCCATTGTGGAGTTCCGAGGAGGCATTGCAGCAACATGCAGATCAGTTGGTGCAGCAAGCTTGGAGTGGAGCCTTCGTACCATCAGGGGATGAGTGTGAGGATGAGCCTCCAGAGGCGATTGCTTTGACACCTCTGGATACCACACTCATTGCTTGGCAATATCTAGTAGAGGGGATATGCCTATTGGAGTTGTTTGGTGGGATCAACACCGGACTAGCTGCGGTATTACAGGCGGGTATCCGAGTACAGAGGTACTTGTATGTAGAGAGAGATGAGACTGCTAGGCGAGTCTCTCTACATCATGTGGCACACTTGGCCTATCGGTATCCGGAGTTATTACCGATGTCAGCAGTCAGAGGTTACCAGAAGGCCTTACCAGGAGACATTTCCTTACTGGGGGCGCATGACCTAGAGAGACATGGGCCTATTCACTTGGTGATTTCTGGATGGCCATGTCAGGGACATACACATGCGGGCCGTGGTTTGGGTCTTTAGGATCCTCGTTCTGGTGTGTTTTGGGAGATGTTACGGATACTACGACATCTCCAGGTTCATCAGTCTGTTTCTCCAGCTTACCTTTTGGAGAACGTTCCATTGATGGGTGATTCTCGTACTAGAGTGGTGGCGAGTACACATCAGGTCTATTCATGGATGGGACCTCCTGTATTGTTAGATGCAGCCAGAGTGGGATCACGAGCTCATCGTCTTCGTCTTTGGTGGACGAACCTCTTACCCAGAGAGGTTCTACAGCGTAGTTATGATGGGATTCAGCGACTAGACCACATTCTTGTTGATGATATCTTGGATGCTGGACGTCAGTCTCAGATAGTGGTAGTGGCTGATAGGTCACCTATGGCAGTGGTGAACCTAGTTGGACAGCCTAGAGCTGCATTTCCCACATTCATGAGTTTCCCAGGCTCTCATGCTTTTAGAGAGGCAGGACCTGGACTTGTTTGGGACTCATAGTTACAACAGTTGGTGGAGCCCAATGCTGATGAGAGAGAGCGGGTGATGGGTTTTTGCACCAATATTACCGCTGTTCTAGTAGTGTCAGAGGCATCCAAGCATCAGGTGTTAGGTCAAGCTATGGACTTGAACTGTTTGACCTGGATTGTGAGCCTTGGTTTGGCAGAGCACCGTAGGATGCGCTTGATAGGCATCACCACTCAGACACTTGTGAGCCCTGTGCCTATCGAGACGATTCAGGCACATGCTGGGGGCGATAGACCGAGTGGACATGGTATTCTTGGGACACATCCAGTAGCTACTAGGGAGAGTGGTCTACTTGGAGTCCATCCAGGTGAGCGTGGGCTACTTGGATTACACCCTTGGTCCACATGGGATGCAGCCAGAGGACGTATGGAGCTTGCAGCCAGAGTGGAGGGAGTTTTTCACACAGAGGTTGGGACCTCTAGTAGTCGGGAGCATGACACCATTGCTCCCAAGGGCCCAGTGTAGCAGCCAGTCAGTACGTCTTCCACTCCTACTACAGTTACAGAGGATACTTGGGAGCCAGATCTTGGACCCAAGCTTACTGGAGAGGAAAGACGGAGGGTTTGGAGGTTCTTGAGGAGTCACACGAGTTGTTTTGCCTTCAGTATGAAGGATTTGGGTGCTCTGAAGGGACTTGGTATACGGATTGAGCTGACTAGTGACACACTAGTTTTCCGATGTCCTTATCGATATAGTGAGATGGAGAGGACATTGATTCAGAGCCGGAGTATTGACCTTTTTGAGGCTGGTTTGGTAGAGATTTCACATGGAGAGTATGCATCAGTGACAGTGATGCCAGCCAAGAAGGATATGCATGGCAACTATACAGATAGGCGGATGTGTGGAGATTACCGTCCTATCAACCGACAGACCAAGGCTGATCGGTATGCCATGCCTACACCGGAGGAGATTTTTGATGCAATTGGGCATGCAAAGGTCTTTAGTACTTTGGATCTTCAAGCGGGATATCATCAGTTGCCGATCAGGGAGGAAGATAAGTCCAAGACAGCATTTTGGGCTATTGATCCTCACGGCAAGGATGTGTTATATCAGTGGAGGTTCTTACCATTTGGGTTGAAGAATGCTCCCGCTGAGTTCCAGAGGGTCATGGATAGGATCCTAGCTGGATTGGATTTTGCTCGGTGCTATATTGATGACATTTTGGTTTATAGCACTACTGTGGAGGAGCATGAGAGACAGTTGTTGGAGGTGTTTGAGAGGTTGAGATCTCATGGACTCAAATTACATCCTGGGAAGTGTAGGTTCTTCCATGAGCAGGTTGAGTATTTGGGTCACACTATCTACCCCGGAGGACTTGGTGTTCAGCATACCAAGGTGGAGGCTATTGCACATATTCCTCGGCCTATGGATGTGAGCAGAGTGCGAGCATTCCTTGGGTTGGCAAACTTCTATCGCCGCTATGTTAGAGGATTTAGTGCCATTGTGAAGGCCTTGACGAAGCTGACCAAGCTTACACAAGAGTGGTGTTGGGGAGATGAGCAGGAGAGAGCTTTTGTAGAGCTCAAGGAGAGGTTGACATCTGCTCCTATTTTGAGGAGACCTATCAGGGGACGACCATTTCAGGTTCACACTGATTGGAGTATGTTGGGGCTTGGAGCGGTGCTTACCCAGCATGATGATGAGGAGAAGGAGTTTGTGGTGGCCTATGCTACTCGCTCCAACAATTCAGCGGAGGTGAAGTATAGTTCATATGAGGGAGAGTGCTTGGTAGCAATTTGGGCAGTAGCACATTTCCGATGTTACCTATTTGGTAACCCCTTCACTCTCATCACTGATCATCAGCCGCTGAAGTGGTTGATGGAGTCTGACAAGCTTTCAAGGAAGCTTGCACGATGGGCTCTGATTTATAGGAGTATGATTTCACTATTGTTCACAGACCTGGAGTGGTGAACCATGATGCAGATGGGTTGAGTAGAAACCCATGTCCCATCCAGCAGGATCAGACCGGAGCACGTTGGCATGGTGAGACAGATGAGGAGATGGTGCCAAGTTGGCATGCATCGGCCTCTCTGTGTATATTTGCAGAGACTTTGGTGGTATCTCTCTCAGCGCATACAGGAGAAGTTATTGAGGTCACAGATCCAGAGAGTGAAGATATTGGTACAGTTCAGCGAGACATTCATGATGATGTCTTAGTGATGGACTATCTTCGCACTGGTGTTGTGGGTGGCACAGTTGGGGCCAAGGAGAGAGACCGTGTTCTTCAGCAAGCCAGATGGTTCAGATTGGAGGGTAGACACCTTTTGCATGTATGGGAGGATGGTAGAGTGCGAGTAGTACCACTTCCATCATAGAGACCACAGTTGGTCCGTCATGCTCATGAGGAGCTAGGACATTTTAGAGTAAAGCGTACATATAGCTTACTCCAGAGTCATTATTGGTGGCGCGGTATGCAGACCGAGGTACAGCAGTTTGTTGCCAGATGTGTGGTTTGTGACCAAGTTATAGCATCATTCAATGCTCCTACGCCACAGTTACACCCATTACCTATCATGGGATTGGGTTACCGTTGGAGTTTGGACTTCGCTGGACCTTTACCGCTGACTGTGAGACATCATCGGTATGTTTTGGTGATGGTAGAGCACTTCTCCAAGTGGATTGAGTTGGTGGCACTTCCTGACAAGTCTAGTGAAGGGACAGCTTACTCGTTCCTGGATCGAGTTCTTAGTCATTTTGGTGCACCAACTGAGGTTTTGACTGATCAGGGTACAGAGTTCTTGGGAGAGTTTCAGGTCTTGTGTGACAAGGCTTTGATTGATCATCATACTACATCCCGAGATCACCCTGAGGCAGATGGCTTAGCAGAGAGAGTGGTTCAGACGGTGAAGAGAGGATTGCGAAAGTATGGTTTGCAGAGAGGCCACTTGGGAGATTGGGATCTCCAGTTACCTTGGTTGGCCATGGGCTATCGGTTCAGCCGGCAAGCCTCCTTAGCATCCTTCTCTCCATACTTTCTACTCTATGGACAAGATTCACATTTACCTGCAGCCATTTGTCGAGATGCTACTGTAGTTTTGGACTTGGATGACCCCGATGTATGGATGAGCGTATGTTCTCAGTGGGCAGAGATCTTTCGGAGAGTGATGCCAATGGCCTTTGAGAACTTGGCGATTGCTCAGCATAGAGATACTTTACGCTATGCTACCATTCGAGGAGGAGGTTATAGATCCTCGATCCGTCGATTTCATCCAGGCAACTATGTATATCTACAGCAGACAGCACCGACGACACTTGATGTTTCTACAAGCCGCACTATCTTGAGAGTGCGCAAGGTTTTGCCATCTGGAGTCCTTGTGTTAGAAGGACATGATGGTGTTGTTTGGAAGGATCATGTGCGCAATTGTGCGCCATGCCACCTTCCAAACATTGATGGTACTATGGACCCATGCTTGGCACTTGTACGTGCAGGCTTGAGGTGTATGTTATGTGGCTCTTCTGGTGGAGCTGCTACTATGTTAGTGTGTGATAGTTGTTCGAGAGGATGGCATATGGCATGTATGACTTCTCGCCTCACGGTGGTTCCTCAGGGACAGTGGTTATGTCCTAGATGTACTTGACCTATAGCTAGTTCATTCTTTATATGGTATAGATTGCAGACAGGCGACTAACGATGGGGCTCCATAGCACCCGGCCTCCTGATCTTTGCCCATTAGAGGGTATACCATATACTTAGAGTAGATGGCTATCTAGAGTTAGAGGGACCTAACTGCCAGCTAGGGGGGCGATTGTGGCACTTTAGAGTCTATGTATGACTTATGTGTGAGTTGTGCTTTTATAGTGTATTAAGTTGACAGCAATGTATGTTGTGTAGCGATGTATAAACGCACGATAGCTGTCACACCATTTGTAGTTCCCCATCTAGATGCTCGGACACTAGAGTTCCAATGATGGTAGTTAGAGTTATTCTAGCAGTTTCTCAGGGACTACTTTCCGACGGTTAGATTTTGTGTTTGGGGTACTGACTTCACGGTGGGGCCCACCGTCACTTTGCACTGTTTGCACCGTCAAGTGTGCCGTCAGCGGGACCGTTAGGGTTTTAGGGCTAGCTTGAGTCCACAGGGTATAGTTTCGAAGTGAGCTCCAGAGAGCTCACTTCTCTGATGTTGAGCCTTCGAGTTCCTGTCTCTGGTGGACAGAGGCCGGTGAGCATCACCTGGATTCTCTTTGCTTGAGTGGGTGTGGCTCGACTGTAATCAGTGCCCAGTTGTTGGCAGTTTATAGAGTGACAGATCAAGTACTGATCTGAGTTGAGTTGAGTTGAAAGTGTTAAGCAATCTGATTGTGGCACTTTAGAGTCTATGTATGACTTATGTGTGAGTTGTGCTTTTATAGTGTATTAAGTTGACAGCAATGTATGTTGTGTAGCGATGTATATACGCACGACAAAGCATTTGTAGTGTTATTTCTTCAATATTCATAATTTTTGAAGATAGATAAAGCGAAGTGCTCATTGTAGTGCTTGTTGCTTGAGCTTAATTCCGAGTATCAATGATGCTTGTGTGTTTGTGAGTGTTTGGAGAATTTTGAAGTGCAAATCAGTGTGCATGTTAAATGTTGGATTCCGCAACCTTGATCTTCATTTTATGTGTTTGATCTTGAGTGAAGTGCAATCTGAGCAATGCCTTGACAGATCTGAGAGGAATTATAGTGTTGGTAGTATTCTGCATTTGTGAGTGCAGCACAATATTGATGTGAAGCAATTTTGATTGAGGAAGTTGTGCCTTCAGTGGAGGGGTGGAACAAAATTCTAAGGTGAAGTCTGTTTGTAGTGAAGTGCCATCTTCAAGAGAATCTGAATCATCACAATCAAGATTGTTTGCATAGAATTTGCTATGTTGTGATTATGAGTGTGTGAATTAGTGACAAATTGTCTAGATTGAGTGCTTGTTACTCTCTTCTGGGTATGGTCTCTACCTAAGAGATTAAAGCACAACCAAGAAGAACTGAGATTGTTACTATTTGCTTTGTATTTGACCAATTCTGAATTGTATCTCTACGGGAACAAACTTTGCTTGCCTCATTACCGCAAAAGTGATATTTTCCAAGTTGTCACACCTACAATAGGAAAATCTTCCTCCTTACTCCAAAGTCAAAATCTCCAAAGAAGCATACTCCAAAGTCTACTTAGGACCTCAATTTATGCCACTACATCTAACCTCCAAATTGCAAGACTCCTTAGTATGAGTGAGGAGCTCTTCTTACCACCCTTCTTTGCTATTGTACTCTCATGGACTCTATGGCATTGGAACAATCTCTCCTCTCTTGGATGTATGATTCTAACCTCCTTTGGCCTTTGGAAAATTAAACTCTCATTTGGCTTTGTGACTCACTTGGATAGCTACTAAGATAAATAAGATATCTTCTTGGTATTTCCAATAGGCAAATCCAAAGATTTTTCAATTCAATTTCTTGAGCTTTCCTTTTCCAAGTTTCCTATACTAACAACTTTTAACTTGTGTAGTCTTGCTTCCTCTAATTTTCCTTTGGCCTCTATACTCAACATGACCTTCATCTTGTTGATGATTTCTCCTACTAATCCGGATGTCTCTCTCGAAACTAACTTCTCATGATTCCTCTCTACATCCAATTCATTCCGGTACATCTTCAGTTCTTCCTCAAATTCTACTTTTAGTGCTTCCCTCTCCTTTGTGTATTGGATAAGTTGAGCCTTTGTACTTTTGATTAGTCCTTTCAGCCTCTCCTCTTCATGACTTCTACTTGTTAATTTGTATTGCCAGGTCTGATCCTTCTATCCTGCAACTAACCTTTGTTTCTCCAACTCTAGCTCCCTCTCATTGCATTGGCCTTCAAGTGCATTGCATCAAGTTGCACTTCATTGAATGCTACCTTCAACTTCTCAAATGATGCACTCTAGTTCATCAAATCTTCAGCTTGTCATTCTTGATCACTTCTCCACTTCTCAAAACTCGCTTGCAGATTCTCAAAACTTTGCTTCAAAAGTATCATATCCACCCAAAGTACTTTGGCTTCCTCCTCTCCTCAGGTTAACTTCTTGTTCAACTTTGAGACTTCTATACTCAAGTATTTCACTACATGCAGTTCATCCTTCACCTCTAGATGAGTTCAATGCATCTTGTTCTTTGTCTTTTGTAACTCAGACGGACAAACAATCTTCAACAAATACTCCACTCCATTGAACTTTTCCTCATCCTTTTCTTATCTTTGGCTTCCATAGGCAACTCTTCCATTAGTACATTACCTTGCAGTCTTGATCTTCTCACCTTTAAGTTGATTTCCTCTAAGCTCTCTTCCTCTTCTTTGGCTTGGCTTGTCCTTGCAATTGCAATCTATTGATTTATCTTTGATCTCACTCCCCTCAAGAACACCAATGCTAGCTCTTCTTCTGATTCCTCTGAAATATCTTCCTTGGGCAACTCCAAATATTGGCTATCTCCTCCTTCAATGTGTTCAAATTGTGCATGGAACTCTTTATCCTCTTCTTCAGCTCCCTCATTCACCGATTGCTAGACCTTGGGGCCTCCCTCAGTCTCACTTGACTCTTGACTTTGCAGCATAAGTTTGTCTTCTTCTTCGTCTTCTTTTGAGTCCTTGCCCTTGCTCTCAGCCTCACCTTCAGACTCTACCCCAAACAATACGTCCACCACCACCTTGTGCCTTGGTTCAATTTCTTCATCTTTCTTGATTGAACAAGGGATACTACACTCTTGGGTCAATTTCTCTTCCTTGACATCAGCTTTGGAATGGATACTAATGCAATTCTTTCTTATCCCAATTTGGCAAAGTCTTCATCACCTCCTTGGATCTACCTTATGTAGTTTTGCTTGTTTGCATCTACATCTCAATGTAGATCTGGGTAGAAATGCAACACCATCACCTTCTTCTTCTCCTCCTTCTTGAGAAGATTCAATCCAAGTAAAAATGAGTTGCAAACAATGTAAAGTAGTATGGAGGTATCTTCATCTTTTAGTTCATAATCATTTGCCTTGTTTTAGGTGAAAGCACCTTGCCCAAATCACCTTTTCTCCTACAAACATCGAACAAAAAAAGACCACTTGTTGCTTTGTCACATAGGTGGTGCACACTGGTTTAACATTGACATGAGAGCCTCAATGATATTTCACCTTATTGAATTGTTATAACTATCCACCTTATATCCATTCTTAATGCAAGCAACACCAAAAGAATCGCAGAGAGAACTGCGAGAAGCCGACCCTAGTACGAGAGGACTGGGTTTTGGGTCAACCTATGGTGGACCGGTTGTTATGCCAATAGCAGCGCTGGGTAGCTAAGTTGGTATGGAAGAACTGCTGAAAGCATCTAAGCAGGAAATCCTTCTCTATACAAGTTCTCATACAAGGTGAAAGACCATCACTTTGATAGGCAAGAGGTGTAAGCACTGCAAGGTGTTCAACTTACTTGTACTAAAACTCTCTCCCGTCATATGTATCCTTAATATGTCTAGATCCAAAGAGCACCTAGGAGACCCAAAGGGGCGCTGTCCGACAGGGTACTTGGTTTTTTCCGACAAAAGAAAGGGCACTTACGACCAACTCTGCCTTGGAATACCTTTTTGTAAACTCTGGCAACTCCTTTAACTTATTAATGGAAATGCCTAGGCCTTTCCTCTCAGCTTCAAGAATTCCTTGAATCATAATAGCTTTATTCCCGCCTTGGAGAGTATTGGATTGCAATATCTAAAGCTGGCTCATTATCTTAAATTCCTCACAAACATAACCGGATACTCCTGGCTTCCAGGCTCCTAACCTCTATGGTCTCTTTGTGGTACCCACATTTCTTTTCTTGAATTTTGAAGAAGTGTACAAAGAAGTCAAATTGTGCCTCTATGGCTGAAGAAGGCAAAGAAAAGTGTCCTCGGGATGAAACCCAAGGTAACGTGACTTTGGGTCATGAGGTGAGGTACTCAGAATTGCCCTATTAGCATACAACCCAAAGTAAGGAGTCTTCATCTCAGGAGTGCTCAACCCGAGGTAGGGATAGTGTAACAACTTTCCTTTGGGGTGAGACATTCAAGAAGGGACCATTCAAAAACCAACGGTCATACATGTGAAGGACTTGACAGTGACAAGAGCATGCAGGAGGTGTGATTTCTTGGTAGAAAACTTGAATTGAAGAAAGACGGAGAAGGTGCGACTCTATAAAAATTGGGCTAAAGACAAAGCAATGATAAACAATTTTCCATCGCCGTTAAGAAGTCATCCTATAGGAGATCATGGGAAGGGAAGTAGAGTCAAAGACGCACTAGTGTGTCGAGAGGAAGTCGACAAAGTTAACTTAGGAATCAGTAGGAAGAATAGTTCCTAGCCTAGAGTGGAAGAAAGAAAGATGGGAGGTGGGAAGAAGAACTCCAAATTTGTAGTGAGAAATCATGCGATTCGGAGGTTAGATGTGATTGCAAGAATTGAGGTCTTGAGCAAGCTTTGGATCGCATTCTTGGCATGGAACTGGAATGTTAGTTTTCCAGGGTTCATGATTGAGATCATCGAGAGTAAGTGTGTGACAACCCAGCAAATATCACTTTTGCGGTAATCGAGTAAGTAAAGTTTGTTCCCGTAGAGATACGAATCAGAATTGGTCAAATACAAAGAAAACAGTTACAATGTAGTTCTTCTTGAGTTCTTCTTTAGTCTCTCAGGTAGAAACCACACCCAAAAGAGAGTAACAAGCACTGACTCACAATCTTGTCACAAATTCATACTTCTTAATCACAACACCTTCAATTCTTTCCAAACAATCTTGATTGTGATGATTCAAGCTCTCCCAAAAATTGCACTTCACTGCCAAATGACTTTGCCTCAGAATTGTGTTCCACCCCTCCACTGAAGGCACAACTTCCTTGATCAAAATTGCTTCACATCAACTTCACACTGCACTCACAAATGTAGAATACTACCAACACTACAATTCCTCTCAGATTTGTCAAGGCATTGCTTTGATTGCACTTCACTCAAGATCAAACACACAAAGTAAAGATCAAGGTTGCGGAATCCAACATCCAACAAGCACACTGACTTGCACTTTGAAATTCTCCTAACACTTACAAACACAAACACATCATTGATACTCAAAATAAAGCTCAAGCGATGAGCATTACTTCACAACACTTTGCTTTATCTATTCTCATAAATTATGAGCATTGAACAACATATGATTGCGAATGCCACTCTTAAATAGTGAAGCAATTGACATTTATCTTCCTAATGTACCTCTTCCTTACAACTCTACAAACTTGCAGATCCAAAATGACAATGCACCTCTTCATATTTGTCTCTTCAGATCTCAAAGTTGTTACTAATCCGATCCTCCTTTCTTAAGTTGGGATGGAAATGCAACACCATTCTATTGCGCTCTACCGCATTGAGCAAGTTTAGCCCTAGATGGAAATGTGCTGCAAATGGCACAATGTAATGTGGAGGCAATTTATCCCACAAATTTCACACCATCTGAGGTGTTTGCCCATGGAAGCACTTTGCCAATTAATTGGCTCTCCTGCAAACATCTTATGGAAGAACACCGCTTGGTGCTTCATCACATAAGTCATTCTCTCCGGCTTCAAGATTGCCATGAGAGCACTCACAATCCCTTGCTTGACAAGATCCTTGTAACTCTCTACTTTGTACTCATTTTTCATACGCTGTGAAGAAAGTGCATCTCTCACATCTTGGGTTTCTTCTACTACCTCTCCCTTCCCCAAGAACATGGCACCTTGCTCCGCACCTACTTCTCTTCCGAGTACTAATCTCCAATCCAACTCTGTCCAGCAAGCCAGATTACCTCTCTTCCCCTCTCCCTCAAGGGCATTGAGACATCTACTCTTGATTATCTTAGTCGTGAATCCTGGAAAGCTCACATTCCAGTTCCACACCAAGAATGTGATCCAAAGTCGGCTCAAGAGTTCAATTCTTGCAATGACATCTAACCTCCGAATTGCATGATTTCTCACTATGAATTTGGAGTTCTTCTTCCCTCCTCCCATCTTTCTTTCTTCCTCACTATCTCTTGGATTAGCTCTCTCAAATTCTCCTTTACACACCAATGCGTCTTCGACTCTACTTCCCTTCCCACAATCTCTTGCAGGACAACTTCTCAACGGCAAAGGAGTATTGCTTGTCATCACTTCATCTTTAGCCCAATTTTTATTGAGTTGCACCTTCTTTGTCTCTCTTCAATTTGAGTTTCTACCAAGAAATAACACCTCTTGCATGCTCTTGTCACTGTCAAGTGTCCTTCATGCGTATGACCGCCGGTTTTTGAACGGTCCCTTCTTGAATTTCTCGCCTCGAAATAAAGTTGTTACACTATCCTCACCTCGGGTTGAGCACCCCCAATACAAAGACTTCTTACTTTGGGTTGTATGTTGACAAGGCAATTCCGAGTACTTTGCCTTATGGCCCGAAGCTATGTTACCTTGGGTTTCATCCCAAAGACTCTTTTCTTTGCCTTCTTCGGCCATACATGCGCAATCCAACTTCTCTATACACTTCTTCTTCTCTATTTCAAAAAAAAAGAAAAATGTGAGTACCACAAAGTGTCTCGATGGCCTTGAGGAAGAAGGGAAGAGAGGAAATCCGTCTCAATGGACAAAGTCAGATTGAAGGTTAGTACTCAAGAGAGAATCAGGCATAGAGCATGGTGCCACGTTCTTGGGGAAGGAGGAAGTAGCCAAAGAAACCCAAGAAGTGAGAGATGCCTTCTCTTTGAAGCGCACAAAGAATGGTTACAAAGTGGAGAGTTACAAGGATCCTGTCAAGAGAGGGATCGTGAGTGCTCTAATGGCAATCTTGAAGCCGGAGAGAACAACTTATGTGATGAAGCATCAAGCGGTGTTCTTCCATAAGATGTTTGCAAGAGAGCCAATTAACTGGGCAAAGTGTCTTCATCAGAGGACAAGATAGATGGTGTGGAATTTGCGGGACAAGTCGCCTCCACATTACATTGTGCCATTTGCAGCCCATTTTTATCTAGGGCTGAACTTGCTCAATGTAGCAAAGCATAATAAGATGGTGCCGCATTTCCATCTCGACAAGAAGAGATGTCAATGCGGAGGAGGAGCAATACATTCTTCAGATCAGGAGCAGTGATGAGTACTACATGCAGACGGGGCAGAGTGTGCAGCTGGAAGTGAGCACTCCAAAGTCCAAGAAGAGGAGTTGACAAGGAGAAGAAGTAATAGAGAAAGAGAGACCTCGGAAGGCTAGAAGGGTAAACCTAAGGAAAGAATTGGTGGTAATCGTCTCATTGGAAGAAGAATCGAAAGGAGAAGCCGAGTGCAAGTCTGAAGATTTGGATAGGGAGGAAGAACCTGAGTTTACACTGCAGAGTGGAGACATGAATAGTGATAGTGACGATGGAGTGGAGATGAAATTGGTACCCAAAGAAGAGGAAGCCAAGATGGAGACGGAGGAAAAAAGTAACTCAAAATTGGAAGATGAAGTTCCAGAGCAAGAGGAGAAAAAAATTACAAATCAAAGGGGAGTTTGTTCCAAACGAAAGGCAAAGTGTGGAGTGGGGCCAAGTAAGGTAAGACAAGAGGAGGATGAAATTTTGGGGAGCAAAGAATCCATACCTATAAGGCAATTGCGGCTTAGAAGACGAGTATCAAGTGAGGAAGAGGTGAAGAAGGAGATAAGTCCTCAAGCCGAGGTAACTCCAAGTGAAGGAGTCAAGTATCTATGGGAGGTTGTGTGCCCATTGTTGGTGAAGTTAGAGCACAAGAAGAAGGAGATGCAGTCAAAGTGTCCAGAGGTGAAGACTGTATTGTAGGTGTTAGCTCAGTTAGAAGAAGAGAACTTGGAATTAAAGAAGAGTATAATCGGAGGTGAGGAGGAAAGGGAAGTACTATGAGTAGATGCAGTAGTACAGAATCGAGTGATCAAGAACTTGAAGAGAGAAGCAAGGAATAGAAAGGAACTCATAGAATAGAGTGACATAGCGAGGGAAAGACAAGTATTTGAGTATGAAATCTTGTAGCAACAGTTTGCTGATTCGATATTAGAAATTATCCATGCTATGGCAAGAGAAGGAAAGAAAGAACAAGAGCTCGATAGAGTGATGGAGAGTGTAGAAGAGAAGAAGCAACTCTGGCAAAGAGAGTTGACGGTGAGATATAAAGAGGAAGAAAGGTTGAGAGAGTTACTTTGCAATCAAGAGGAGAAGATTGTGCAAAAGGAGAAGGAGAAAGAAATTGTGGAAGCCAAGTTTGAAGCAGAATTGGCAAGGTACAGAGAAGATTGGCTTGCAGATCGAGATCGAGAGAGAAAAATGAGATTGGAGCCATTGAAGGAGAATGAGATTGGAGCCATTGAAGAAAAATGAGATTGGAGCCAGTGGTCAAGATGAATGGGATGTTGAGTACAGAGGCCAGCGTGTGCATTGAAGAAACAAGGTTGCACAAGTTGAAGTTGTTGTTGCAGGAGACAAGGAGGAGAAATGCAAAGGATAAGGATTTAAAAGCCTTACTCATCAGTCTCATGACTCGTGTAGATAGAAAGACATTTGAGGTAGAAGACAATATCACAATTAGATTAGACTTAGTGAAATTAGAGATAGATAAACTTCGAAAGGATGTAAGAGCAAAACCCAAAGTAGATAACATAGGAGTGCAGATGTCTTCGGAGTTACCATTGGAGGCATTAGAGAAGAGTGGGTCAAGAGATAGAGAAGTAGAAGGATTACCTGCTAGTGGAATTGCAGATCAAGAAAGAGAAATGTTAGAATTGGTAGAAGAATTAGGAGTTGTGAAACCCAAAGACAGAGTAGTAGTGAGTGAAGTTACTTCAGGATCAGGTTTGAAAGCCGATGACGAAGTTGATATCGGATCAAAGTAGTAACAAGTTTTGAGATTTGAAGAGGCAGATATGAAGAGTTTCAGATGTCATTTTGGATCTGTAAGTACAAAGAGTTGTTAGGAAATGGTATAGTTGTTATAAATTTTTTTTGCTTCACTATTTAAAGGTGTCGTAGTATTATGTTGTTCAGTGCTCCTTATTTCTGAGAATAGAAAAAGTGAAGTGTTGTGAAGCAGTGCTTGTCGCTTGTGCTTAATTTTGAGTATTGATTATGTGTTTGTGTTTGTGTGTGTGTGGGGAATTTGAAGTGCAAGTCAGTGTGCCTATTGGATGTTGGATTCCACAGCCTTGATCTTCATTCTGTGTGTTTGATCCTAAGTGAAGTGCAATTGAAGCAATGCCTTGATAGATCGGAGAGGAATTGTAGTGTTGGTAGTATTCTGCACTTGTGAGTGCAGCATAGTGTTGATGTGAAGCAATTTCAATCAAGGAAGTTGTGCCTTTAGTCGAGTAGTGGAACACAATTCTGAGGCAAAGTTGTTTTATAGTGAAGTGCCATTTTTGAGAGAGCTTGAATCATCACAATCAAGATTGTTTGGAAAGATTTGATAGAGTTGTGATTAAGAGTGACATATTGTTATGACAAGACTGTGAATCAGTGCTTGTTACTCTCTTCTGGGTGTGGTTTCTACCTGAGAGATTAAAGATGCAACCAAGAAGAACTAAGATTGTTACTATTTGCCTTTGTATTTGGACATTTTTGACTAGTATCCCTGCGGGAACAAACTTTACTTACCTGATTACCGCAAAAGTGATATTTGTCGGGTTGTCACACTCTTCCAATTAATCACACTTCCAATAGAAGGTGACCCATATGTATCTCTAGCTTCTTTCCCCAAAATCAATCTCCAACTGGACTTGGTCCAATGAGCCGGATTTGCTCTCATTCCCTCCGGTTTGGGACCATCTTCACAATTGCTGGCAACAATTTTTGCCATGAAACTTAGAAAACTTAAGTTCCAATTCCATGCTAGAAATCTGATCCAAATTCTACTCAAGTCCTCAATCCTTGCCACTACATTTGACATTCAAATTGCTAGATTCCTTACCGCAAGTGAAGGAATCTGCCCACTACCCTTCATCACCATTGTGTGCATTTTACTAGGCAATTTCTCACAAATCACTCCTACAACTCAACTTGTAGGTATGACTTCTTTGGGATAACTCCTAAGACGTAAAAGATATCAACTTCAGCATTGCAGATTTGCTCAATGAAGTTGTGATCTTATACTTTTTTGATTCTTGGTCATTCTTCAGTCCATTTCAGTTGCAACTCATAGCTTCTGCATGACTTGTTCCTATCACTCTCAATTTTATCCTACTCCCAAAGTAGCCATTTTCTTTGAATGTACCTTCTTAATTTTCATGGCTTGACAAAAAGTTGTTATAGTTTCTTTGGATCAGAATGATCATCCCGATGCCGAGTATACTTACTTTGGATCTACCACATTTTAAGTCCAATCCAAGTCCTTTTTCCTTTGACATGAAGTCAACTTCCTTGGGTCAGTGTGGTACCCACATTTTTCTTTTTTTTCAATTTTGAAGAAGAAGTGTACAGAAAGAGTTGAATTGTGCTTGTATGGCCAAAGAAGGCAAAGAAAAGTGTCCTCAGGGTGTAACCCAAGGTAAAGTGACTTTGTATCTGAAGGCAAGGTACTCTGAATTGCCCTGTCAGCATACAACCCAAAGTAAGGAGTCTTTGTCTTGGGGGTGCTCAACCCGAGGCGAGGATAGCGTAACAATGTTCCTTTGGGATGAGACATTCAAGAAAGTACCGTGCAAAAATGGCGGCCATATGCGTGAAGGACACTTGATAGTGACAAGAGCATGCAAGAGGTGTGATTTCTTGGTAGAAACTCAAATTGAAGAAAGACGGAGAAGGCACAACTCTATAAAATTTGGGCTAAAGATGAAGCAATGACAAGCAATTTTCCATCGCCGTTAAGATGTCGTCCTGTAGGAGATCGTGGGAAGGGAAGTGTGGTCAAAGACGTGCTGGTGTGTTGAGAGGAAGTTGAGAGAGTTAATTCGGGAATCAGTAGGAAGAATAGTCCCTAGCCCAGAGTGGAAGAGAGAAAGATGGGAGGTGAGAAGAAGAACTCTGAATTTGCAGTGAGAAATCATGCGATTTGGAGGTTAGATGTGATAACAAGAATCAAAGTCCTGAGCAAGCTTTGGATCACATTCTTGGGATGGAACTGGAATGTTAGTTTTCCAGGTTTCATGACTGAGATCATCGAGAGTAAGTGTCTTGATGGCCTTGAAGAAGAAGGAAAGAGAGGAAATCTGGCTCAATGGACATAGTCAGATTGGAGATTAGTACTCAGGAGAGAAGCATGCACAAAGGAGGGTGCCACGTTCTTGGGAAAGGGAGAAGTCACCGAAGAAACCTAAGAAGTGAGGGATGCTTTCTCTTTGAAGCACACAAAGAATGGCTACAATATGAGAGCTATAAAGATCCTATCAAGAGGGGGATTGTAAGTGCTCTAATGGCAATCTTGAAGCTGGAGAGAACAACTTATGTGATGAAACACCAAGTGGTGTTCTTCCATAAGATGTTTGCAGGAGGGCCAATTACTTGGGTGAAGTGTCTTCATCAAAGGACAAGACAGATGGTGTGGAATTTGCAAGAGAAGTTGCCTCCACATTACATTGTGCCATTTGCAGCCCATTTCTATTTGGGTTGAATTTACTCAATGCGGTGGAGTGAAACAAGATGGTGTCTCATTTCCATCCTGACTTGAGAAGAGATGTTGATGTGGAGGAGTAGTAGTACATCCTGCAAATCAGGAGTAGCAACAAGTACTACGAGCAGACGGGGTAGAGTGTCCAAGTGAAGGTGAGTACTCCAAAGTCAAAGAAGAGGAGTCGACAAGGAGAAGAAGAAGAGGTAGAGATAGCATGACCTCGGAAAGCCAAAAGAGTGAACCCGAGGAAAGAATTGGTGGTGATTGCATCATTGGATGAAGAGTCGGAAGGGGAAGCTAAGTGCAAGTCCAAAGACTCGGAGAAGGAGGAAGAACCCGAGTTCACGCTTTAAAGTGGAGACACAAGTAGTAATAGTGATGATGGCGGAGAGATGCAGTTGGTACCCAAAGAGGAGGAAGTCAAGATGGAGATGGCAGAGAAAGATAGCTCGAAACTGAAAGATGAAGTTCTAGAGCAAGAGGAAAGGAGAGTTACAATTCAGAGGGGAGTCCATTCCAGACAAAGGGTGAAGTATGAAGCGGGGCCAAGTAAGGTGAGAGAAGTGGAGAGTGGAAGTTTGGGGAGTGACAAAGCCATTCCTATAAGGGATTGTGGCTAAGAAGGCAAATATCGAGCGAGGAAGAAGAAGAAGGAGATAAGTCCGCAAGGCAAAGTAATTCCAAGTGAAGGAGTAGAGTATTTGCGGGAGATTGTTGCCCGTTGTTGGTGAAGTTAGAGCACAAGAAGGAGGAGATCCAGACAAAGTGTCCGGACGTCAAGATTGTATTGCAGGTGTTAGCTCGATTGGAAGAAGAGAACTTGGAGTTGAAGAAGAGTATAAGCCAAGGTGAGGAGGAAAAGGAAGTACTATGAGTAGATGTAGTAGTACAAAATCAAGTCATCAAGAACTTGAAGAGAGAAGTGAGGAGTGGAGAGAGACTTATAGAGTAGAGTGACATAGCAAGGGAAAGACAAGTAGTTGAGTACAAAATCTTGAAGCAGCAGTTTGCTGATTCAAGATTAGAAATTATCCATGCTATGGCAAGAGTAGCGGAGAAGAAGCAAGAGCTTGATAGAGTGATGGAGAGTGTAGAAGAGAAGAAGTAGCTTTGGCAAAGAGAGTTGATAGTGGAACATAGAGAGGAGGAAAGGTTAAGAGAGTTACTTCGCAATCAGGAGAAGAAGATTGTGCAGAAGGAGAAGGAGAAGGAGAAGGAGACTGTGAAAGCCGAGTTCAAAGTAGAATTGGCAATGTACAAAGAAGATTGGCTTGCAGATCGAGAACATGAGAGAAAAATGAGATTGGAGCCATTGAAGGAGATCATGATCAAGATGAAAATGAGTACAGAAGCCAACATGCAAATTGAAGAGACAAGGCTGCACGAGTTGAAGTTGTTGGTGTAAGAGACGAGGAGATGAAATGTGAAGGACAAAGATTTGAATGCTTTACTTATCAGTCTCAAAACTCGTGTAGATAGGAAGATATTAGAAGTGGAAGATTATATCACGATTAGATTAGACTTAGTGAAATTAGAAATAGATAAACTTAGGAAGGATGTAAAAGCTGAACCCAAACTAGATGACATAGGAGTCCAAATATCCTTGGAGTTACCGGTGGAGATATAAGAGAAGAGTGGGTCGGGAGAAAGAGATTTAGAAGGATTACCTATGATAGGAATTATAAATCAGAGTGAAGAAGTAGTAACATTGGTAGAGGAATTAGTAGTTGTGAAATCTGAGGATAGAGTAGTTAGTGAAGTTACTTCGGGTTTGGAAGCCAATAAAGAGATTGACATCGGATCGGAGTAGAAACAGTTTTGAGCTAGGAAGAGGCAGATATGAAGTGGTGGTTTGTCATTTTGGATCTGTAGGTATGTAGAGTTGATAGGAAACGGTATAGTTGTTAGAATTGTTGTTTGTTTCACTATTTAAGAGTGGCATTCGCAAGAAAATGTTGTTCAGTGCTCATTATTTCTGAGAATAGATAAAGTGAAGTGTTGTGAAGCAGTGCTTGTTGCTTGAGCTTGATTCCAAGTATCAACATTGTGTTTGTGTTTGTGAGTGTGTGGAGAAGTTTGAAGTGCAAATCAGTGTGTTTGTTGGAAGTTGGATTCCGCAGCCGTGATCTTCATTCTGTGTGTTTGGTATTCAATGAAGTGCAATCAAAGCAACGCCTTGATAGATCTGAGAGGAATTGTAGTGTTGGTAGTATTCTGTATTTGTGAGTGTAGTGCAGTGTTGATGTGAAGCAACTTTGATCGAGGAAGTTGTGTCTTCAGTGGAGGGGTGGAACACAATTTTGAGGCGAAGTTGTTTTGCAGTGAAGTGCCATTTTGAGGATAGCCTGAATCATCATAATCAAGATTGTTTGGAAAGTTTTGATGCATTTGTGATAAGGAAGTGTTTATTTGTGACAAGATTGCGAGTCAGCAATACTCTCTTTTGGGTGTGGTTTCTACCTGAGAGACTAAAGACGCAACCAAGAAGAACTAAATTGTTACTTTGCTTTGTATTTTGGACATTTCTAACTAGTATCTCTACGGGGAACAAACTTTACTTACTTGATTACCGCAAAAGTGATATTTGCCAAGTTGTCACATGATTTTTGGCACCACTATCGGGGATACAAATCTTGGAAGTGGAATAATACAAAGCCAATTTTGAAATTGGGTGTCAAAGCAATATGAATGTCTGCATTGAGAGAACAATGGGAAGAGAGAGTTTGAAGACAAACGTTGCATTGTGAAGAAGACAAATGCCTAAAGATCCAATCTACTTTTGATGAAACCGAACGAGAGGCATTGGACTTTCAACTTCTTCACAAAGTGCAAGAAGCCCTACGAGAACTTGACCAAAAGAAATGCAAAGGCAGTTGGCAAGGCTACTTTGCATCCCTATCTTCCAAGAAGAAAGAAGACTCAAGCAGCCAGACATATTCATTATGGCCCATTCATTATGGCCCGACTTCTCCTAGAGCTGTAAAGGAAGTCGCATCTCTAAAGAACTTTGTTTGAGAAAAGACAGCACGGACATTGACGGAAGAAGAATGTCAACACCTTCTACATGCAATTCCTCAATTGTCTAGAAGGAATTTTGAAGAACACTCCGAAGGTGTTGAGCCTGATTCTTCCACTTGGGTTGAAGTTGACAACCCTAGAGAAGAAAGTGTCGAAGAAGACTAGACTTTGAACTTGACCAATTGGAACCCTTGGATTGTCAATACCAGCCAGCTCCTCGGTTCTGTCAAGTTCAAACTTACCCCAGCCAATCCCATCAAGTCAAACGATGACTTTGTTACCTGTCACTTGACACGCCTATTAGAAGTACAAGGGGACTGAACAAGACGAAGACCCTGACAAATTCATCAAAGAATTCAAAGTCATCTCCTTTGCTAACAAGGAGCACGACTCGGCGGATTGATTGTGCCTTTTCTCAAGTCTGCTCTTTCGTACCAACGGATTGGGCAGACTTGAGAAACAATTTCGTGAAATGTTTTTGGGAAGTTGATTATGATATGAGTGTCTTTGTGGCACTCAATGATCTGGACAGAGGCGCGAAGGAGAAGTTGAGAGACTACTGAGAAGCCAATGAAGAGAATGACATCGGATCAGAGTGGAAACAGTTTTGAGATAGGAAGAGGCAGATATGAAGAGGTGGTTTGTCATTTTGGATCTGGAAGTTTGTAGAGTTGTTAGGAAATGGTATAGTTGTTAGAATTGTCGTTCGCTTCACTATTTAAGAGTGGCATTCATAGGAAAATGTTGTTCAGTGCTCATTATTTCTGAGAATAGATAAAGTGAAGTGCTATGAAGCAATGCTTTTCGCTTGAGCTTGATTCTGAGTATCAACCTTGTGTTTGTGTTTGTGAGTGTGTGGAGAAGTTTGAAGTGCAAATAAGTGTGTTTGTTGGATGTTGGATTTTGTAGTTGTGATCTTCATTCTGTGTGTTTGATCCTGAGTGAAGTGCAATCAAAGTAATGCCTTGACAAATCTGAGAGGAATTGTAGTGTTGGTAGTATTCTGCATTTGTGAGTGCAACATAGTGTTGATGTGAAGCAATTTTGATTGAGGAAGTTGTGCCTTGAGTGGAGGGGTGGAACACAATGCTGAGGTGAAGTCATTTTGTAGTGAAGTGCTATTTTTGGGAGAGCTTGAATCATCACAATCAAGATTGTTTGGAAAGATTTGATAGAGTTCTGATTAAGAAGTGTTAATTTGTGACAAGATTGTGAGTCAGTGCTTATTACTCTCTTCTAGGTGTGATTTCTACTTGAGAGACTAAAGATGCAACCCAAAAGAACTAAAATTGTTACTTTGCTTTGTATTTGGACATTTCTGACTTGTGTCTCTGTGGGAACGAACTTTACTTACCTGATTACCGCAAAAGTGATATTTGCCGGGTTGTCACAGTCAGTTCCAAAACACATGATTCTTCTCTCTTCTTCTCCATTTGGTTCCAATTCATCTTGAACAATACACTTCTTCTTTAAAACTCATCAAAAACAAAAAATGTGTGTACCATACTACCTTACTACTTTCTACAAATATCTATACAAAGTGTCATTCTATAGCTTTAGATCTGAAATTTTTACTATACCTAATCCAATCCGAGTACTACCTCAACTTCAGCTTCTACATCCAAATTACCCTCAAGTGCCTCTTGCACTTTGGCTTCTACATCTACATCTATTGCGATCACACCTTCAGTCTAGATTGAGACTGAAGTCATAGGTGTCCTAACTATCTCCTCCTTCTCTATCTTAACTATTTTAGACAACTTAGGTAACTCATCTGAAGTCACCTAGACTCCAATCTTGACTACTTTGGATTGGACTACTTTACTTTCACTCAAATTACAAATAAGATTGTCTATATTAATTTTAACTAAGTTTAATCTAACACAAATTATCTCCTACCTCAATAATCTTACTATCTACTCTATCTATAAGATCAACTAACAAAGTGCTTAGCTTTGTATCTTTTGCTTTTCTCCTCTTAGTTTCTTGCACTAGCTATTCATGTAGGTAAGCTTCTTTTAACTTCACCTCAGCTACAATATTGAGTATCACCTTCAGCTGAGTAGCAACTTCACTAATTGCAACCAAACCATCCTTTGTTAACTATGACTTGCCTCAAGTCACCTCCTCCTCCAACTTTGTATGAAGTAGTTACAACTCCTTAGTATGCTTTGCCTCAATCTTTGTTCTCTTTGCTTCTCATGAGCAATTCGAGTTTAACATTGCTTCACCAAATCTTGCAGGTACTATTCTTCTCATCCTTGGTTGCCTAATTCTTGTTACCAGTCCAATCTTTGTCTGCTACAACTTGCCTTAACTGCTACAACTTGCCTTAACTCCTCCGTCTCTTGTTCTTGCATATAAATCTGCAGTCTTTGATGGCCTAATTTGGTCTATGTGTCTTTCAACTCTTCCTTCTTCTTCTCAAGCTCCTCCTTTTGCTCCATCAATTTTTCCTTCTGGTGCTCTAAGTAGCTACACATTGCTCAAAGCTTCCCTACAAGTTATAAAGCTTTGTTTTTGGGTTGTTGCATCAACCCAAAGAACCTCAACTTCTTCTTGACTCTAGGACAACCTCACCCTCAATTGCAAGATTTATTTCATAAATGTCTTTACTGGCTGAAGCTCATTCCTTACCTCTAGATGCTCCTTTTGTGACTCTAGCATCCTCTCCTACAGATACACCAATAGAGGACACACCACACTTGATAAATAGTTTACCTCCTCAACATGTGTCTTTTTTTTTGTTCTCCTTCATCTTCCAAAACTGCTGCCAATGCTGCAACCCAAAGTCTGGATCTTCATACCTTCAAGTTGACATCCTCTAAGCTCTCCTCTTCTTAGGCAGGTTCACTTGGCCATCCATGCATGGTCTTGACAATTCATTAAGATTGTGCTCTCCTCTAGAACTCCATCTTGAAATCATCCTCCTTCTCCAAAATATCATCTTTTGGCAAGTCAATACAAGTAGCATCTCCTTCTTCCATTCACTCTATCTCTTCATGAAAATCCCAATACAATCCTTCCTTACCCACCACCTTTGTTGGCTATTATACTCTCTCATTCTTGCTACTTGATTCCTTGCTCTTGCGAGTTATCTCCTCCTCATAGTCTTCATCATTGCACTCAACTCCTTATTCTTCTTCCTCAACCTCTTATGATAGGTCAACCATTGCTACAACTCAACTTTTGCTACAACTCAACTTGGATTCACTCTCCAAATATCTCTCTTCTTGGTTAGAGACATAGTGTCCTCAGGTTGGCTTTTCTTCTTTGATCAAGGAATTGATACCATCAAAGTCTTCTCTTGTTTGGTTCTAGCAAAGTTTTGATCACTCGCTTGAACTTCCACCATGTATCATTGCTCCTCCTCATCTACATTGTGATGCAAATCTAGATAAAAATGTGATATCATCTGTTTTCCTCAAGGCTGAGCAAATTCAATCCTAAGTAGTAATGGGCTACAAAAAGGCATAAAATAATGGGTGGCCAATCCATTCTCCATTGTACCATCTACCTTGTCCTCAAGTAGAAACATCTTCACTAGTTTACTTTCTCTCCTGCAAACATGAGATGGAAGAACATACTTTGTTGCCTCATTACATATGTAGTCTGATCTGGCTTCATCATTGCCATCACAAACCTAATGATATTTTGCATTGGGTCTACATAGATATCTACCTTATATCTGCTCTTCTTGCAAGGATCACTAAAGGAAGCCTTCAGTTCCTATATCTCTTCCATAGAATCAAACTTCTTATCAAAGGCAATTTCCATAGCCTCTCTTTCATCTCATCTTAAGACTAATCTCCAATCCAGTTCAGTCCATCAAACCACATTTCCTTTTTTCTACTACTTGTTTGAACCATCCTACTGGCCACATGTGGATATGAAAAAATTGTTGATTTGCTTGAGAGGAAGAGTAGATAGGAATTTGTTAGAAATAGGAGATAATTTTTGTCTTAGGTTAGATTTAGTTAAATCCAAATTAGATGAGCTTTGGAGTAATGTGAAAGTAGGAACCCAATGCAAGGTAGCAAAGGTAGAAGTGCAGGTGTCTTTGGGTGAGTTACTTGAGTTCACTAAAGAAGTTAGAAGAGAGAAGGAGAAGGTAGATAGTATAGTGATGACTTTAGTTTCAATTCAAACTGAAGATAAGATAGAAATAGAAGAAGAGATAGCAATAATGAAAGAACCTAAAGTAGAGGAAGTGATTGAAAGTAATTTGGGTGTAGAAACTAAAGAAGAAGTTGACATTAGATTGGATTAGTTAAAGATTTGAAATTTGAAGCAGCAGATATGAAGAAGTGGAATGTCATTTTGGATCTATAGGTTGATAAAATAGCAATTGAAATGGGATGTAGTTAGATCATTATTGAAGTGCTCTACCTACTTAAATAAGGCATTTTTAGTGTATTGTTTCAATTTCATATTCATATTTCTGAAGTTGACTAAAGCAAAGTCTTGTAGCTTAGTGCTTATCATTTTAGCTTAATTCCAAGTATCAATCATGTGTGTGTGTTTGTGAGTGTTTGGAGAAGTCCAATTTGCAAGTCTGAGTGTGTTAAATGTTGGATTCTACAGCTCTGATTTTCATTATAAGTGTTTGATCATGAGTGGTGTGACAACCCGGCAAATATCACTTTTGCGGTAATCAGATAAGTAAAGTTTGTTCCCATAGAGATATTGGTCAGAAATGTCCAAATACAAAGTCAAATACTAACAATCTTAGTTCTTCTTGGTTGCATCTTTAGTCTCTCAGGTAGAAACCACACCCAGAAGAGAGTAACAAGCACTGATTCTCAATCTTGTCACAACTTAACACTTCTTAATCACAACTCCATCAAATCTTTCCAAACAATCTTGATTGTGATGCAACTGTCTCTCCTGAAAATGGCACTTCATTGCAAAACGACCTCGCCTCAGAATTGTGTTCCACCCCTCCACTGACGGCACAACTTCCTTGATCAAAATTGCTTCACATCAACACTATGTTGTACTCACAAATGCAAAATACTTTCAACACTACAATTCCTCTCAAATCTATCAAGGCATTGCTTCAATTGCACTTCACTCAAGATCAAACACATAGAATGAAGATCAAGGTTGCAGAATCCAATGTCCAAAAAGCACATTGATTTGCACTTTGAATTTCCATGCACACTCACAAACAAAATTACAATGTTGATACTTGGAATTAAGCTCAAGCGACGAGCACTAAAATCAGCACTTTGCTTTATCTATTCTCAGAAATAATGAGCATTGAACAACATTTGACTGCAAATGCCACTCTTAAATAGTGAAGCAAATGACAGTTGCTAACAAAAATACCATTTCCTAACAACTCTTCTTACTTGCAAATGCAAGCTGACAAACCACCTCTTCATATCTACCTCTTCTTATCTCAAAATCTATTTCTACTCCGATCCAATGTCTTCTTTGTCATCGACTTCCAATCCCAAAGTAACTTTACTCACTACTCTGTCCTCGGGTTTCTCAACTACTAATTCCTCTACCAATGTAATGACTTCTTCACTTTGATCTACAATTCCTATCATAGGTAATCCTTCTAAATCTCTATCTCCCGACCCACTCTTCTCTAATACCTCCAATGGTAATTCAAAGACATCTACACTCCTATGTTATCTACTTCGGGTTTTGCTCTTACATCCTTCTAAAGTTTATCCATTTCTAATTTCACTAAGTCTAATCTAATCGTGATATTGTCTTCTACTTCCAATATCTTTCTATCAACATGAGTTCTGAGACTGATAAGTAAAGAGTTCAAGTCTTTATCCTTCACATTTCTCCTCCTTGTCTCCTACACCAATAACTTCAACTCGTGCAGTCTTGTCTCTTCAATTTGCACGCTAGCTTCTATACTCAACATCGCGTTCATCTTCGTCACTATCTCCTTCAATGGCTCCAATCTCATTCCTCTCTTGTTCTTGACTTGATCTGCAAGCCAATCTTCTCTATACATTGCCAATTCCACTTCAAACTCGACTTTCATTGTCTCCTTCTCCTTCTACACAATCTTCTCCTCCAGATTGCAAAGTAACTCTCTCAATCTTTCTTCCTCTCTATATCTTATTGTCAACTCTCTTTGCCAGAGTTGCTTCTTCTCCTCTACACTCTCCATCACTCTATCGAGCTCTTGTTCCTTCTCTACTATTCTCGCCATAGCATGAATAATCTCTAATCTCAAATCAGCAAACTGCTGCTTTAAGATTTCATTCTCCTCTTCTTGTCTTCCTCTTGCTATGACATTCTGCTCTATAATTCTCTCTCTACTCTCCACTTCTCTCTTCAAGTTCTCGATTACTTGATTCTGTACTGCTACATCTACTTGTAGTACTTCCTTTTCCTCCTCACCTTGGATTATACTCTTCTTCAATTCCGAGTTCTCTTCTTCTAATCGAGCTAACACCTGCAATACAGTCTTCACCTCCGGACACTTTGACTGCATCTCCTTCTTCTTGTGTTTTAACTTCACTAACAATGGGCACACAATCTCCCTCAAATACTCTACTCCTTCACTCAGATTTATCTCTACTTGTGGACTTGTATCCTTCTTCTTCTCTTCCTCACTTGACACTCGCCTTCTAAGCCGCAATCGCCTTATAGGAATGGATTCTTGGCTCCTTGAACTTCCATCCTCCTCTTCTCTTACCTTACTCGGCCCCACGTCATACTTCACCTTGCATTTGGAACAAACTCCTCTCTAAATTGTAACTCTCTTCTCTCTTGCTCTGGAACTTTGTCTTCCAATTTTGAGTTACCTTTCTCCTCCATCTCCATCTTGGCTTCCTCTTCTTTGGGTACCGACTTCATCTCCACTCCATCATTGTTGTCACTACTCGTGTCTTCACTTTGCAGCATGAACTCCGGTTCTTCCTCCTTCTCCGAGTCTTTAGACTTGCACTCGGCTTCTCCTACCGACTCGTCTTCTGACTCTTCTTTGGATGATGGGATTACCACCATTTCTTTCCTTGGGTTCACCTTTCTAGCCTTTTGAGGTCACGCTTTATCTTCTTCTTCTTCTCCTTGTTGACTCCTCTTTTTTGACTTTGGAGTGCTTACCTCTAACTGCACACTTTGCCTCATTTGCACATAGTACTCATCATTGCTCTTGATCTGAAGAATGTATTGCTGCTCCTCTGCATCGACATCTCTTCTCAAGTTAAGGTGGAAATGGGACACCATCTGTTTTGCTTCGCCACATTGAGCAAGTTCAGCCCCAGATAGAAATGGGCTGCAAACGGCACAATGTAATGTGGAGGCGACTTGTCCAGCAAATTCCACACCATTTGTCTTGTCCTCTGATGGAGACACTTAGCCCAGTTAATTAGCTCTCTTGCAAACATCTTATGGAAGAACACCGCTTGGTGCTTCATCACATAAGTTGTTCTCTCCAGCTTCAAGATTGCCATTAGAGCACTCATGATCCTTCTCTTGACAGGATCCTTATAGCTCTCCACTTTGTAGCCATTCTTCGTGCGCTTTGAAGAGAAGGCATCTCTTACTTCTTGGGTTTCTTTGGCTACTTCTCCCTTCCCCAAGAATGTGGCACCATGCTCTGTGCCTGCTTCTCTCCCGAGTACTAACCTCCAATCCGACTCGGTCCACTGAGCCGGAATTCCTCTCTTCCCTTCTTCCTCAAGGCCATCGAGACACTTACTCTTGATGATCTCAGTCATGAACCTGGAAAGCTAGCATTCCAGTTCCATGCCAAGAATGTGATCCAAAGCCTGCTCAAGACCTCGATTCTTGCAATCACATCTAACCTCCAAATTGCATGATTTCTCACTACGCATTCGGAGTTTTTCTTTCCACCTCCCATCTTTCTCTCTTCCACTCTGGGTTAGGGACTATTCTTCCTATTGTTTCTTGGCTTAACTTTCTCTACTTCCTCTTGCCACACCAGCGCATCTGTGACTACACTTCCCTTCCCACAATCTCTTGCAACCTGACTTCTTAACGGCAATGGAAAATTGCTTGTCATTGCTTCATCTTTAGCCTGAATTTTATAGTGGCGTGCCTCCTCCATCTTTCTTCACTTTGAGTTTCTACCAAGAAATCCACCTCCTACGTGCTCCTGTCATTGTCAATTCCCCTCATGCATATGACTGCCATTTTTGTGAGCGGTACCTTCTTGAACGTCTCGCCCCAAAGGAAAGTTGTTACACTGTCCTTGCCTCGGGTTGAGCGCCTCCGAGACAAAGTCTCCTTACTCTGGATTTCCGGTTGACACAGCAATTCCAAGTACCTTGCCGTCTGACACAAAGTCACTTTACCTTGAGTTACAACCTGAGGACACTTTTATTTTCCTTCTTCTGCCATATAGGCACAATATGACTTCTTTTGTACACTTCTTCTTCAAAATAACCAAAAGAACAAAAATGTGGGTACCACAAGTGGATAGCAATCAGAGCAATGCCTTGACAAGTCAATGAGGAATTGTAGTGTTGGTAGTTTTCTACATTTGTGATCACAATGCTAGATTGATGCAAAGAAATTTTGATTGAAGAAGTTGTGCCACCTTTAGTGGAGAGGGGGAACACAATTCCAAAAGGCAAAGTCATTTTGTGGTGAAGCAACCTCCATCAAGAAGAACTGAATCATCACAATTAGTGTCAACTTGGAAAGGATTTGAAGAATTGTGATTATGGGCATTGTGATTTGTGACAAGATTGCAAATTGAGCACTTGTTACTCTCTTTTGGGTGTCGTTTCTACCCAAGAAATTAAAGATGCAACCAAGAAAAAAAAATTGTGAAATTTTACTTTATATTTGATCATTTCTGACCAATATCTCTTTGGGAATGAATGGTTACCTATCAATTATTGCAAAAGTGATACTTGCTGGGCTGTCACATGATTTTTGGCATTGCTGCCGAGGATAAAAATCTCAAGAGTACAAGAGTATGAAGCCAAATCCTAAGCTGCATGTCCAACCTTTATGAATGTTTACATCAAGAGAACAATGTGAAGAAGGGATTCTAGACAAACTTTGCATCGTGAAGAACAAGAAGGGCGCCAGAAGATCCAATTTGCAAGTGAAGAATATGAGAAGGAGGCATTGGATCTACAACTTCTTCATGAAGTTCAAGAAGCCTTGAAAGACCTCAAAAAAGGAATGCAAAACAGGGTGGTGAGGCTACTTTACATCCTTTCATTACAAGAAATGGAAAGATTCAAGTGGGCAGACATATTTGTTGTGACATAACACACCAACTTCCTCCAAAGCTGTCAAGGCAGCCAATTATTTAAAAGAGTTTATTTGTGAGAAGACAACACAAGTTTTGATGGAAGAAGAGTGTCAATACATCTTATACATGATTCTTTGACTAGTTCAAAGGGATTTTAAAGAGCAAATTGAAGATATTGATTCTCTTCATCTCCCTCAGGTTGAAGTCAACATACCCTTAGAAGAAGAATCTATTAAAGAAGATTTATTGTTGAATTTGGTACCTTGGGCTGAACTTGATGCACACTCACCACCCAATACCTCAGGCCAAACCAATTTGACACTACCATAGCTTATTCATCAGACTTGCAAAATGTCATCTCTCCCCGTCCCTAGACAAGCATATCCAAAGTAGAAGGGGATTCAACATGATGAAGATCTTGATGAAGATCTTGATGAATTTATGAAGGAGTTTGAAGTCATCTCCTTTGCCAACAAGGAGCACAAATTTTTTGATTGGCTGTGAATTTTCCCAAGTCTGCTCTTCAAGAAAGCAAGGAGCTAGTATACCCTTGTAACCTAGAAGGAGTTCAAGCTAGCTAATTGGACCACACCCTAGAACAATTTCTTGGAACAATTCCAAGAGGTTGACTATGATATGAGTGTCTTTGCAGCACTAAATGATTTGGATCAAGGCAAAAATGAGAAGTTGAGAGACTATTTTGAGCAGTTCATGGCTTTACTAAACCGAGTGCCAAAACAATCCAGTGTGGTGGGTTACTCCAATGCCCAAGCCATTACCTGGTTCCTAGGTGGATTGTTACTAAAGATTTGTATCTTTGCTAAGGAGAGGAATGTTACTTCCCTAAATAAAGTACTCAAGCATGTCACCCAATATGAGGCAGCCCACTCTCATTTGTTTGATAACAAAAGAAACTAGGAGAAGAAAGGCAAGAAGCCTAGACAAATCTTCTTGCAGCATCTCCTCTTCTTCAAAACAATCCTCCATGTTGTCTAGTTCTTCTTTGGAATCCAAAGAAGATGAAAAGCCAAGAAGAACCATCAAGCAAGAAAGTATTGACCTCTCCAACCAAAATTGTAAATAAAATGGATACTAAGCTAGAGACTCTAATTAAAGAATTTTTGGATGTTAAGATCCAAATGATCGGGGCTAAGGACAAAAGAAAACCTCCTTCTTTTTGACGACCAAATAGATGATGTACTACATGTGGCAAGTTGGGTCATGCCAACTTAAATTTCTTGACCAGAATTGCATCTCCAATGTAGCAAATTGACAAGGTTCCAAGTTGGGACCAAAATGAGGAGGAAGAGGTAGTGTACCAAACACAAGAGGTACAACCTTAGGCAAGCACATCATACCAAGGTCTGAGGTATGGGCCAAGGGAGTATAACAATAATGCTCCCCAATGAAGGATGTTGATTAGCAGCTAGAATAGGCCTCAAGATGTTGCATGGGTGCCTATTACAATTGTGGCTCTATGGGCCATTGGTTCCCAAATTGTCCTAAGCCAAGGTGTCAAATTGGGTATATTTACCTTTATGGGAATTGGTTATGTTATGTTATGTTAAGTTATGGTAAAGGTTTGGGGCACATTGGCAACTAGTGTCCTCAACTACCCAACCTAAAGCCTCCAATAAAGTATGTATAGACTCTGGTTGAGAAAGGTGCACTATAATTGAATAGAGATGCCATTATAAATTGCATAACTCTTGAGAAAGAGAGGCCTCAAAAAGGTAGTCCGGCTCTAAAAGAGAAATGGTCAGATCTTGTGTGTTGAGAGTTGAAACATGATCAAGGAAGAAGAAGCGTGATCCCAAAGAAGTAAGCACTACTTCTTTGGGATCAGAGATTGCACCAAACTCAGGTAAATCCTTCTTAACAATCCATCATTTAGTGCAAATAAGAAATAAAACTAATGTTGAGATAATGCTTCTAGAAAAGTTGCATGCAATTTCAGTAGTTCTCTAAGCCTATGTGGAGTATGCACTAATGCATGAAGGTTTTTGGAAAACAGTTGACCAGGAATCTCTTTAAACTTTATGAGAACCCAACTAGCACCACTTTTGCGGTAATCAACAAGTAAAAGTTTGTTCCCACAGAGATACGAGTAAAAAATGATCAAATACAAAGTAAAACAGTCACAATGCAGTTCTTCTTGGTTGCCTCTATAATCTCTCAGGTAGAAACCACACCCAAAAGAGAGTAACAACCATTGATCATAGTCTTATCACAAATTAAAACTCACATAATCACAACTCCATCAAATCTTTCCAAACAATCTTGATTGTGATGATTCAGATTTTCTTGAAGAAGGTTACTTCACTACAAAATGATCTTACCTCAGAATTGCATTCCACCCCTCCATTGAAAGCACAACTTCCTCGATCAAACTTTTTTTGCATCAGTCTTGCACTATGCTCACCAATGCAAAATACTACCAACACAACAATTCCTCTCAGATTTGTCAAGGCATTGCTTCAATTACACTTCACTTAGGATCAAACACACATAATGAAGATCAATGTTGTGGAATCTAACATCCAACAAGCTCACTAACTTGCACTTAAAAATTCTCCAAACACTCACAAACACACACATACACACACAAGATTGATACTTAGAATTAAGGTAAAATGATGAGCATTGAGATACAACACTTCACTTTATCAACTTCAAAAATATAAATATTAAACACACAATACTACAAATGCCTCCCTTAAAATAGGCTAGGCACTTGACAATTATCTAACTAACATACCATTCCATAAAAACTCTACCAACTTGTAGATCCAAAATGACAATGCACCTCTTCATATCTGCCTCTTCCAATCTCAAAACTATTACTACTCTGAACTGATGTCAACCTCATCTTTGGCTTACAAACCCAATTCTACTTCACAAATTTCCCCTTCCTTAGGCCTATCTGATACTACTCCTTCATCTTCTATTTCCACTACTTCTTCACTCTAAACAACAATTGCACTCATGGGTAATCTATCTACTTCTTTATCTTCCGATCCACTCTTCTTTAATATCTCAGACAACTCATCTAAAGATACTTGCACTCCTACTTCTCTTACTTTGGATAGGATATTCTTCTTCATCTTACTCCAAAAAATTCATCTAACTGCTTTCTCTCTAAATCTAATTTGTGACAAATATTCTATCATGCTTCTAACATCTTCTTAACTACTCTCTCCCTAACTAATCAATAACCTATTCAAATTTACATCCTTTGTTTTCTTCTTCCGAGTTTCCTGCACTAGCAGTTTAAAAATTTTGAAGTCTTACTTCCTCCATCTGAACTTTAGAACCATATTGAGCATCACCTTCACTCTCACTACTACTTCATCCATTGTCTCCGGCATAGGTGTCTTCAGTTTTTCTCTTTCCACCTGCAACTCCTCACTATACATCTTCACCTTGTCTTCAAACTCAGCCTTCAATGCTTCCTTCTCCTTTGCATACTTATGAGTTGCACTTCCATTACTCTTATTAAACCTCACAATCTTTCCTCTTCCTGACTTTGCGCAATCAATTCCCTTTGCCATGCTTGATCTTTCTCTACTGCACTTGTTTTCAAGCTATCCAACCCTTGTCCCATCATTGCAACCATAGCCTTCAAATGAATAATTTCTACTTGAGCATCATACACTTCCTCCCTTAATTTTTTCACCATCTGCTCCCTTTGATCTTTGACTTGCTTTGCCATTGCTTTGCCTCTCCTTACAAAGTCTTCTATCAGGCTCTCAATTTCTTTCCTCCTAAGTTCTAACTCAACCCAAAGTTCTTCAACTTCAATAATAGTGGACAGACAATCTTTGACAAGTATTCCACCCCATCAAAGTCTCCTATAGTTTCTTGATCTTTGGGCTCTGCATCCTTCATCACTTCTACTTGAGCTTTACTCTGAAGTCTCAATCTTCTTACCCTCAAAGGTATTTTATCCGGGCTTTTTCCTTCTTCATCTATTGGACTTGCTTTACTCAGTTATGCAACTACAATCTTTAATCTCATCATTTTTTGGAACCCCAACTTTGATTTGGCTTCTTGGGTTTCTTCAATCTCTGTCCGTGACAATTCCAGACAAGGAATATCTCCTCTTCCCATGCAGTCAATTGGGGCATGGAACTCCTCATCATCTCTCCTCATTGCTGAACTTCAGGTTCATCCTCACTTCCATTGCTTGACTCTTCACTTTGCAGTGTGAGCTCTAGTTCTTCCTCTTTGCTCAAGTCTTCTGACTTCTACTTGGCTTCTCCCTCTAATTATTTTGCTCCCAATGTCTCATCAATCACTATAATGTCATGCTTTGGATGCACCTTCCTCATCTTTTTGGGCTGAACTTGTAACACCATCTCCTTGGGATGACTTCTCTTCTTTATCTTCAAAATAGTCACCACTTCTTTCATGTGTTGGCCTGTTCTTGCATAGTGCTCATCATTACTTTGGATATGTCAGATGTATTGATGCTCCTAACTTGCTTTTTTCTGTTAAATCTAGATGAAAGTGAGACACCATCTTCTTTTGCTCTGCCTCATTCATCAGATTCAACCCAAAGTAGAAATGTGCTGCAAATGGTACCAAATAGTGTGGAGCTGCTCAATCTCTCCAACTCTACACCATTTGCTACATTTGTTGGTGAAAACACTTTGCCCAATTACTAGTGCTCTTGCAAACATTTGGTGGAAAAATATTGCCTCATGCTTCATCATGTATGTGGTTTGATCTGGCTTGAAGAGTGCCATCGTTGCCCCAATATTACTTTGCTTTACTTGGTCTTAATAAGTATTGACCTTATACCCATTCTTTGTACGTGGCGCAACAAAGGAATTGTGAATTTTTGCAATCTCCTCCATAGACTATCTCTTTTCAAGGAATTGTTGCTGTGACAACCCGACAAATATCACTTTTGCGGTAATCAGGTAAGTAAAGTTTGTTCCTGTAGAGATACTAGTCAGAATTGGTCAAATACAAAGTCAAATAGTAACAAGCAATTCTTCTTGGTTTTGTCTTCAATCTCTCAGGTAGCAACTACACCTAGAAGAGAGTAACAAGCACTGACTTGTAGTCTTGCCACGAATTCACACTCCTTAATCACAACTCCATCAAATCTTTCAAACAATCTTGATTGTGATGATTCACTTTCTCTTGAAAACAACACTTCACTGCAAAATGACTTTGCCTCAGAATTGTGTTCCACTCCTCCATTGAAGGCACAACTTCCTCAATCAAAATTGCTTCACATCAACACTACGCTGCACTCACAAATGTAAAATACTACCAACACTACAATTCCTCTTAGATCTGTCAAAGCATTGCTTCGGTTGCACTTCACTTAGGATCAAACACACAGAATGAAGATCAAGGCTGCGGAATCCACATCCAACAAGCACACTGACTTGCACTTCAAAATTCTCCACACAATCACAAACATAAACATAGAGTTGATACTCGGAGTTAAGCTCAAACTACGAGCATTGCTTCACAACACTTTGCTTTACCTATTCTTAGAAATCATGAGCACTAAACAACATTTTTTTATGAATGCCACCTTTAAGTAGTGAAGCAATCAACAATTATCTAACAACTATACCGTTCTAACAACTCTTCCTACCTATAGATCCAAAATGATAAACCACATCTTCATATCTACCTCTTCAAATCTCAAAATTATTACTACTCCGATCCGATGTCTACTTCTTCCTTGGCTTCCAATCCCAAAGTAACCTCACACACTACTCTATCCTTGGGTTTCATAACTACCAATTCTTCTACCAATTCTAATACTTCTCCTTCCGGATCTACAATTCTTGTCAGAGGTAATCCTTCTAAATCCCTATCTCCCAACTCACTCTTCTCTAATGTATCCAATGGTGATTCCAAAGATATCTGTACTCCTATGTCATCTACTTTGGGCTTTGCTCTTACATCCTCCCAAAGTTTATCTATCTCTAACTTAACTAAATCTAAACTGATAGTGATATTATCTTCTACCTCTAATACCTTCCTATCCACATGAGTTCTAAGACTAATTAGCAAGGCATTCAAGTCCTTATCCTTCACATTTCTCCTCCTCGTCTCTTGCACCAAGAACTTCAACTTGTGCAGTCTTGTTTCTTCAATCCGCATGCTAGCTTCTATACTTAGCATCTCGTTCATCTTCGTAACTATCTCCTTCAATGGCTCAAGTCTCATTCTTCTCTCCCATTCTCAATCTGCAAGCCAATCTTCTCTATACATTGCTAGTTCTGCCTTGAACTCAGCTTTCACTATCTCCTTCTCCTTTTGAATTATCTTCTCCTCTAGACTATGAAGTAACTCTCTCAGTCTTTCTTCCTCTCTATATCTCATTGTCAACTCTCTTTGCCAGAGTTGCTTCTTCTCCTCTACATTCTCCATTATCCTATTGAGTTCTTGCTCCTTCTCTACTACTCTTGCCATAGCATGAATAATCTCTAATTGCAAATCAACAAACTATTGTTTCAAGATTTCATTCTCCGCTATATGTCTTTCTCTTGCTATGACATTCTGCTCTATTATTTTCTCTCTACTCCCCACTTCCTTCTTTAAGTTTTCAATCACCTGATTTTGTACTACTGCATCTACTTGTAGTACTTCCCTCTCCTCCTCACCTTGGATTATACTCTTCTTCAACTCTAAGTTCTCTTCCTCTAATCGTACTAACACCTACAACACTGTCTTCACCTCTAGACACTTCGATTGCGTCTCTTTCTTCTTCTGCTCCAACTTTACAAACAACGGGCACCACCACCACCTCCCATAGATACTCTACTCCCTCTCTTGAGTTTACCTCTGCTTGCAGATTTTTCTCCTTCTTTGCCTCTTCTTCACTCGATACTTGTCTTCTTAGCCGCAATCGTCTTATGAGAATGGATCTTCACTCCATGAACTTCCACTCTCCACTTCTCTTACTTTACTTGGTCCTGCTTCTTAGTTCACCTTCCTTCTAGGACGGGCTCCTCTCTAAATAGTCACCCTCTTCTTCTCCTGCTCTGGAATATCATCTTCGGGTCTCAGGTTACCTTCTTCTTCCATCTCCATCTTTACTTCTTCCCTGGGTACCGATTGCATCTCCACTCCATCTTCACTTTCAATACTTGTTTCACCACTCTGTAATGTGAATTTGGGTTCTTCCTCCTTCTCCAAGTCTTCTGACTTGCACTTGGCCTCCCCTTCTGACTCTTTGGCCGACAATGTGATTACCACCAAGTCTTTCCTTGAGTTCACCTTCCTCGTCTTCCGAGGTCTCGCCACTGCTACTTCTTCTTCCTCTTCTTGACTCCTCTTCTTTGACTTTGGATTGCTCACCTTCAACTCCACACTCTGCTCCATCTATGCGTAGTACTTGTCACTACTCCTTATTTGCAAGATGTACAGTGTTCCTCCGCATTAGCATCTTGTCTCAAATCAGGGTGGAAATGCAACACCATCTTGTGTCTCTCCACCGCATTCAGCAAGTTCAATCCCAAGTAGAAGTGGGCTGCAAACGGCACAATGTAGTGTGGAGGTGACATGTCTCGCAAGTTCCTCACCATCTACCTTATCCGCTAATGAAAGCACTTTGCCCAATTGATTGGCTCTCCTACAAACATCTTGTGGAAGAACACAGCTTGATGTTTCATTACATAAGTTGTTTGCTCCGGCTTGAAGATAGCCATCAAAGCACGTATAATGCCTCTCCTCACAAGATCTTTAGAACTCTCTACTTTGTAGCCATTCTTCGTGCGCTTTGAAGAGAAGGTGTCTCTCACTTCTTGGGTTTCTTCAGCTACTTCTCCCTTCCCCAAGAACATCACTCCATGCTCCTTGCTCGCCTCTCTTCTGAGTACTAATCTCCAATCTGACTCTATCTATTGAGCTGGATTTCCTCTCTTCTCTTCTTCCTTGGGTCCATCAAGACACTTACTCTTGATGATCTCTATCATGAAACCTAGAAAGCTAATGTTCCAATTCCATGCTAGGAATGTGATCCAAAGCCTACTCAAGAGTTTGATTCTTGCAATCACATTTGATCTCCAAATTGCATGATTTCTCACCATGAATTCAGAGTTCTTCTTCCCACCTCCCATCTTACTCTCCTCCACTTTGGGTTGGTGGCTACTCTTCCAACTAATTCTCGGACTAACTCTCCTACCTTCCTCTTGACACACCAGCGCATCTCTTACTACACTTCCCTTTCCACGATCTCCCTCAAGACGACTTCTTAATAGTGATGGAAAATTACTCATCATCCTTTTGTCTCTATCCCGAGTCTGATAGTGGCATGCTCTCTCCGTCTTTCTTCATTTTGAGTTTCTACTGAGAAATCACACCTCCTGCCTGCTCTTGTCATTTTCAATTTTTCCCCCTCATATGACAGCCATTTTTGTGTGCGGTACCTTCTTGAATGTCCAACCTTGAAGGAAAGTTGTTACACTGTCCTCGCTTTGGGTTGAGCATCCCCAAGATGAAGTTTCCTTACTTCGGGTAGCATACTGACAGGGCAATTCCAAGTACCTTGCCTTCTGGCACAAAGTCACTTTACCTCGGGTTACAACCCAAGGACACCTTTCTTTGCCTTCTAATGCCATCTAGGTGCAATACGACTTCTTCTGTACACTTCTTCTTCTTCGAAAATAAGAAAAAAAAAATTGTGGGTACCACAGTTGCCCCGGTTTCCTTACCAACCTCTCTCCCTAGGACCAATTCCCAATCTGACTCTATCCATTGAGTCAAATTGCCTCTCTTCCCTTCTTCCTTGGGCCCATCCTCACAGTCACTCGTAGCTACTTCTGGCATGAACTCTGGAAAACTCAAGTTCTAGTTTTAGGCCAAAAAGTGATCCAAAGTCCTTTTAGAACTTTGATCCTTGCTATCATATCGAACCTCTAAATCACAAGATTTCTCATTGCAAGTGAGGGACTCTACTTCTCACCCCTCATTTGCATTCTTTGATCTCTTACTCCAGGTAGCTAGAAGATAATTCTTTTGTCTCTTGGACGTAAGATCCTAACGATTGTTAAACATCAAACTCTTGGATGCCTTCACTACATACACTCCTTTGGGTTGCTACTTGGTGGCTCAGGATACTTATGTGACATTTTGAAATCCCCTCACAAAGTCTCAAATTTATAAGTTTTTGCTACAAGGTCATTCCTCCATCACTAATCACACACTCTACATGAGTTCCTCTTGGCATTGTCAAGTTTAGTTGCTCGCGTCTTAGCCACTTTCTTGCTTGTAATTTCTTGGTTGAAAGATAAACCCAAAGGAAAGTTGTTACGCTATCTTTGCATCAGGTTGATCACCCCAAGGAAAAGTTATATATATATATATATATACATGTTTAGTGTATCAATTTCTTATAATATTCAAAGTATAGCAAATTAAGGATGACTGGAATGAATAAAAAAGTCATATTTTGTAAATACTATGGAAATCTACAAATATAATACCTTAATATATACTTGTTTCATGAAGCCAAATGAAGAACCTCAAAGAACTCATTGCCAATTTAGTTGATATTCTAGATTTTTTACAGCTCAAAATATACATTTTTATTTACATAAATTTTATGGAAAAATCATAAACTATGTTATCTTTAGAAATCATTTATTTTCCTTACTTCAGGTTTCTTTGTGGTAAGTCCGATCTGAGTTCTTTCCTAACACAAAGTAAATTTACTTTGGGTTCAACCTGAAGACACATTCTCCTTCTTCTGTCACCATTTGGGTTCAACATGACTATGATTGTACACTTCTTCTTCAAAATATAACAAAACCAAAAAATGTAGGTACCACAAACTCTCTTGCAATATGCTAATTACACACTTACTTCACAAATAGAAAGAAGAACTGACTCAAAGCAACATGCTGAAGTTTCACCAAAAAAATTGGCATGCATAAACACTCAAAATGTTACAACTTCACAAAGCCTAACACATTGCTGAAAGTAACCTACTAACGGACAATATGTAGTGCTGCTAACTGCCACTTTTCCTTTGTCTTCAAATCAGCCATAGCAACAAGAGATGCTCAACCTTTTGCTATTTTTACACTATTCTTGAAAAGCAAGGCAAAGTCACTACACCCTAAAGCAATCCTATTTGCTAAGGAAGAGAAAATTATGGTGAAAACCAAGCTAAAGCTTTGCAAAAGGAAATCCAATAGATGGTGCAAAGAACTTGAGAGATGAGTTTGGAGGAGGACTTAAAGACAAAACCTCGTGTTTGCGGTTGACATGAGATCTGAGGTAGAGGGTTTGATCCAAGCCAAGGTGAGTAAACCCAGAGTACCTTGGGACCACCAGTGCTCCAGTTACCATTCTAAGGTGACCCAAAGTAAGGCCAAAGAAGGGTGAAACCTCAAACCCAAAGACCAAGGTCAAGAAGGTGAAACTCAAAGGAATACCACAATACAATATTGTGGTAGATTTTGCATCTACCCAAGCCAATTTTACTTTTACAAAATTGTGGGAGGACAACAGGCTATATAAGAAGTAGTTGAGTTTGGCCCTCAAGAAAGTAAGGGTGATGACCAAGAAAGATTTTTTGGCTATCTATCATATTGAGCAAGAAGATTTTGGACATCCTAAAGTGGATGTGGAGATTAGGGTTGCTTGATCACCTTGGTACCCATCAATTCGGGTTCTAGCGTGAATGTCATGATAGAAGATACCACACACTGATTAAGGTATCACACTTTTGAGCCCACACCCCAAATTTTGAAGTTTGTGGATCAGACCAGACAACCTTTGGGCATGTTATCTAATATAACTATGATCATTGGTGGAGTGCCCTTCAAATTGAACTACATCATGTTGAGACCAGTGACAAAACTTGGTTATCCACTATTGATCAAAAGACCCTAGTTGTATCATGCTCAAGTTGTTATGGATTGGCACCAGCAAAGTTGAGGTTCAAGGACATCTCATCTGAAGACCAGAAGTTGGTGATAGTGAGTTGGACAAAGGTTCCCCACCTCAAGGAAACAACTTCCTTAAAAGATGAAGAAGTCCAAGTCAATTACTTGGAATGCTACAAGGTGGAGATGAAGATTCATAAGACATTTCCTTAGGTGAAAGCAATTTTGAGGAAGGGAGTCTGAACTATGTACAACTCATGTTAAGACAAGTTGGTCATGTTGCAGGAGTCATCAACCGCGGTGACTATCAAGATCTTGTCTTATCGAAATGCAAAATTTTGAAAATATCAAAGATAGTCACTTCGGACTAGTTGGCAAGATACACTACCCTATTTATAGGGTTCCAAGATTTGTTTGCCTAGTCTATAGATCAAATGCCAAGAATTCCTAGACAATTTGGGAAACATTAGATTGATCTAGTTGAAGGTGCAGTTCTGGTTTGGCAGAGATAATATTGCCTAAACCCAAAGTACTCACTTTTGGTGAAAGATGAAATTGACAAGTACTTAGGGGCTGGGAAATTTTTTTCAATTTTGAGCAGTGAATGGGTTCTCCCATAGTCAATGTGCTGAAAGACTTGGAAGATTTGAGTGTGCCAAGATTTCTACAAATTGAATGCAGTGAAAAAAAAGGACCATCATCCTTTGTCCTTCATGGATACTATTCTGGATCAAGTAGTTGGTCATCCTTGCTATAGTTTTCTCAATGGATTTTCAAGCTATAATCAAGCATCCATCCGAGAAGAAGACAAGGACAAGACCACATTCAATATTGATTGGGGCACATTTGCATACAATAAAATTCCCTTTAGGTTATGTAATGCTCCTACTACTTTCCAGCAGATGATGAATGCAATTTTTAAAGATTTGCAAAAGTTTGTGGAAGTTTTTATTGATGACTTCTGTAAGGTTGGCCAAAGAGAATTCCATTGGATTACCTTTGCCAAAATTTTATAGGGTGTCATTTTGCCAACTTGTCATTACACCTGCATAAATGCTTCTTTGCAATGAAGGAAGGAATTCTTCCAGGGCATTGTGTCTGAAGGCAAGGTATTGAAGTTGATGTCAAGAAGATGAAAGTAATCTGAGCTTTGAAATTCCCCAAAAATATTGGGAGCTAAGAGCCTTCTTGAGACATGTTGGATACTATTGACACTTTGTGGCTAACTATGTGGTGTTAGCTACACCTTTGACAAAGCTATTGAAGAAGTCCAAAGACTATTTGTGGGAAGTAGAACAAGGAGAAGCTTTCCAAGTATTGAAGAAGAAACTGGTGGAAGCACCAATTATGAGGGATCAAAATTGGGATGTCCCTTTTCATGTATATGTAGATGCTTTTTCCATGGTAATTGGAGTAGTCCTAAGTCATAGGATGAAAAGACAAAGGACTATCCAATGTATCACACCAACCAACAACTTTCAGTTGCAAAAAACAACTATGCTACTACTTAAAGAGAAGCCCTTGAAATGCTATATGCAAGAAATTTCACCACTACCTATTGAGATACAAGTTTGTCTTCCATGTGGACCATTATTGTTATACTTGATGAAGAAGGTGGACTTCTTAGGGCAAATTGCAAGATGGATCTTGTTGTTACAAGAATTCACATACACTATACAAGTAAGGAAGGGAGCTTGACATTCAAATGTGGACCTCATATGCAGACATGGACCTCACATTCAAATGCCAAATATCATTATCTCCATACTTGCTAGTATCTAGAGAGACTAGACCTAGAGCAAAGGGCAGTCTTCCTTAGGAAAATAGGACCATACTACCTGAAGTACAACACTTTTATTTAAAATGGATGAAGATGAAGTTCTTTGGAGATGCTTGGAAGCACATGAAGTTGGAGGAGTAATTGAGTCCTTACACTCGGAAGCATTGGGAGAACACTTTGCCTTGAAGTACACAACAAAGAAAATTCTTGCAGTGAGGTATTGTTGGCCAATGATGTACAAGGATGCTCAAGCCCATATTGAAAGTTGTAATGCTTGTCAAAGAATAAGAAAGCTAACAGCTACTTCCCATTGGCCTTTCAGACTGATTTTGCCATTGGCCTCATTCAAGAAATGGGGAATTGATTTTGTGGTTCAATTCAACCAGTGATTCCATTCACAAGGAAGAGATACATCTTGGTTTGCATTGATTATGCTACCAAGATGGTTGAAGTTGAGGCAACTCTACATGTTGATGCAGAAAATTGTTGCCAAATTTGTCTTTTGAAACATCATTTCTTGATATGGATGTCCACTAGAATTGGTTAGTGATTGTAGGACTCACTTTTTGAACTCACTTGTGGAGGCATTAACCAAGTACTTTCAAATCAAACATTGGACAACAATGCCTTACGTGACAACTCAACAAATATCACTTTTGTGGTAATCAGGTAAGTGAAGTTTGTTCACTCATAGATACAAGTTAGAAATGTTCAAATATGAACTCAAACAATAACAAATATTTCTTCTTGGTTGCATCTTTAATCTCTTAGGTAGAAACCACACCCAAAAGAGAGTAATAAGCACTAGATCATAGTCTTGTCACCAGTTACAACATCCATAATCACAAATCATTCAAATCTTTCCAAACAAACTTGATTGTGATGATTCAATCTCTCCTAAAAATGGCTACTCTGCAAAACAACTTTGCCTTGGAGTTGTGTTCTACCTCTTCACTGAAGGTACAACTTCCTCAATCAAAATTGCTTCACATCAACTCAACGCTACACTCACAACCAACACTACAATTCCTCTCAGATCTGTCAAGGCATTACTTCAACTACACTTCACTCAGGATCAAACACACAAAATGGAATCAGAGATGTAGAATCCAATATCTAACACTTAGAATTGCACTTCAAATTTTTTCATAGACTCACAAACACAAGCACAAACTTGATACTTGGAATTAAGCTTAAGTGACAAGCAGTGCTTCACAGCACTTTGCTTTATCTATTCTTAGGAATATGAAAACTGAACAAAGCACACTACAAATGCTCTCTTTAAATAGGAAAAGCCCCTCAGAAATTACCTAACTCCCTAAGTTGTTTCCTAACAACTTTACCAACTTGTAGATCCAAAATGACAATACACTTCTTCATATCCACCTCCTCAAACCTCAAAACTATTACTACTCTAACCCAATGTCAACTTCTACTTTGGCTTCTAAACCCAAAGTAACTTCATGTACTGCTCTATCTTTGGGTCTATCTATTATCACCAAATCTTCTATCAATTTGAGTACTTCTCATTCTAAACTTTAATAAAGACCCAGGTAATCTATCTACATCCTTAATTTGCAACCCACTCTCTTCTAATGTTGCAAGTAATTGTCCCAAAGACACCTAATGTCTGATCCAACACTTTGGGTTCATTCACTTCAGCTATATTCTCTTCTAATTTTATCATATCTTCAATCAGAACTGAAATTGAAGTCATTAGTATCCTAACTATAACTTCTTTCTCTATCCTAACTACTTCAGATGCTTCAGCCATCTGACCCAAAGACACCTACATCTGATGTTTGACTACCTTGGATTGAATCACATTTGGCCTGAGGGAAAGTCTTTAGATCTGAAATCCTACACCCAAAGTCACATAGACCTGAAGACACCAACCCGAAGTCCTTCAACTACTCTATGCATCTACTATAGAAACTTAAAATGCTTGTAACGTTTGGTATAGACCTCCAAACTCTATGATTTTGTAAGCAATGGAAAGCCCTAAAAAATGCTTTCAACAAGATATAGCACATATGATACGGACATGTGATCATCGAGATATGGCCCCTACAGTTATCCTGACCTGCAATTTCTATTTTAATGCAAAGTAACTCTCCTTGGGCATCTGCCCTCCTTCTTCCTTTGACAAAAGTAAGCTTCTTTGGGTTCAACCCAAAGACTTGATTCTTCTTCTTTTGTCTCTGTTTGGGTTCAATTTTGCCTTGACTATACATTTCTTTTTCAAAACACATCAAAACCAAAAAATGTGTGTACTACACCTTACAACACAAAAGTGAATGGACTAACAGAAAAGGCGAATGGGTTGTTTTGTAAGATTTTTAATAAGGTGACTATTAATTATGCCTACAATTGGGACAAAATGTTACCTATAGCTTTGTGGGCATACAAAACCACCAAAAAGATCACAACCAAGCAGACTCCATATTTCTTGATATATGGATTGCATCCCATACTACCACTTGAACTTGAAGTGCCATCACATCAAATCCTTTATGAGGAACGTCTGCAGGAGGAAGAAAGTTAGGATCTCTGGATCCATGGACTAATGTGATTAGAAGAGAAAAGAGATAATGCAATGCAAACCATGAAGAAGATACAACAATAGTGGAAAGTCAAGCATGATAAGCAGAAAATAAAGCCTGTTGCTATTTGGGAGGGAGATTTGGTGTTGTTGTATGACAATCACCAAATATTTTTCTAGACAAGCTACCCTTAAGGTGGATAAGGCCATCTTGTGTAATGCACATTTATGACAATCACTCAATTCAACTTGCAGACTTGGAAGGAAACCCATTTTCCACTTGAGTGAACAGGTAGAGAGTCAAAAAATATGGGACTGTTGTGGTACCCGCATTTTTTGTCTTTGGTTTGTTTTGAGAGAGAAACTCTATTGTGAAGACAAATTAAATCCAAATGGAAGGAAGTATAGACAAATTGTGTGTTCTGATCAAATCCAAGGAAGTCAACTTTGTGTCAAAGGAAGAAGGACTTGGATTGGATTGGACTGGAAGGACTTGACCTAAAGGAGGGTTACTTTGCAGGTTGGAAGTCAGAATTACTGCAGGGGTTGTATCTTGGTGATGACATGTCCAAATTGTGCTTGCTATATCTTGTGGAAGAGTCTCTTTCGGACCTTTTTGTTAGCACCAAAATCATAGAGTTTGGAGGTTTGTAGCAGAAGTTATAAGTATTGGAAGTTTTTGGAGTAGATGCATTAAAGACTTCTGGTCTATACAACTTTGGGTCTAGAGACTTTGCCTCAAGACAAATGTGTCCCAATCCGAGGTGGTCAGACACTGGATGTAGGTGACTTTAGAGGTCTTGCCAAAGTCATTGAGGAAGTTAGAGTAGGGAAAGAAGATAGTATTACGATACATATGACTTCAATTTCAGTCATGATTGAAGATATGATAGAAATAGAAGAGAAAATTGTAATATTGGATAAAGTCAAAGTGCAAGAGGTGAGGAAGAAGAAGGCAATAGATGAAAAATTGAACAATCCTTTGATTCATCTAAGACATCAAGTAGATAGGAAAATTACTGAGGTAGGAGATAATGTGAGTCTCAGATTAGATTAAGTAAAATCAGAATTAGATAAACTTTCAAGTACTGTGAAGGAAGATAAGAAGTCTGTAGTCATGGATGTAGGAGTGCAAGTGTCTTCAAGTGAGTTACCTAAGGCATTAGAGAAGAGTGGATTAGTTGATAAAGAGGTAGATAGATTACCCATGTCTGCTAATTGTAGTTCAAAGTGAAGAGATACTAGAAATAGTTGATGAAGAAGTACTATTAGAGAGACCCAAAGAAGGAGAAGTGATTGAAGGAACATTGGGTTTGGAAGCCAAAGTCAAAGTTGACATCAGATCGGAGTAATAACCAATTTAAGATTTAAATTAATAGAGATGAAGAGTGGGTTGCCATTTTAGATCTAGAGATTGTTACAAAATGGTATATTAGTTAAGTAATTGTCAAAGTGCACTACCTATTTAAAGGAAGCATTTGCAATGTGTTGTTGCTCAGTATTTGTATTTTTCGAGTTGAGTAAAGCAAAGTGCTGTAACTCAGTGCTTGTAGTTTTAGCTTAATTTTGAGTATCAATCTTGTGTGTGTGTGTGTGTGTGTGTGTGTTTGTGAGTGTTTGGAGAATTTCAAAGTGCAAATTTGGGTCTTGGATGTTGGATTCTATATCTCTGATTTCATTCTGTGTGTTTGATCTTGAGTGGATAGCAATCAAAGCAATACCTTGACAAATCAATGAGGAATTATAATGTTGAAAGTATTTTGCATTGGTGAGTGCAGTATGTGGTTGATGCAAAGCAATTTTGATCAAGGAAGTTGTGCCTTCAGTGAAGGGGTAGAACACATTTCTGAAGTAATATTGTTTCATAGTGAAGTAGCCTTCTTTGGAAGAATCTGAATCATCACAATCAAGATTTGATGGAGTTGTGATTATGAATGTTAATTTCTAACAAGACTACAAGTCAATGCTTATTACTCTCTTTTGGGTAAGGTTTCTATTTGAAAGACTAAAGAAGAACTCAAGAAGAAATGATTTGTTACTTTGACTTTGTATTTGACCATTTTTTACTTGTATCTCTATGGGAACAAAATTTTCTTATTGATTACCACAAAAGTGATATTTGTTGGGTTGTGACAAAGGAGAGAGAGCCATGTTCACAAGGATGCTTACATTTAAGGGAGGGGGTATGTGGTACCCACATTTTTTTTTTTTGACAAGTTTTAAAGAAGTGTATTGTTGAATACAAATTGCAACTTAATGAAGAAGAACAAAGGAGAACTATGTGTTCATAATAGACCCAAAGAAGTTGACTTGATGTCAAAGTTAGAAAGACTCAGGTAGTTTTTTTAATTTATGACAAGTTTTGTTAATTACTGACAAGACTATGAGTCAATGCTAATTACTCTCTTTTGGGTGTGGTTTCTATTTGAAAGACTAAAAAAGAACTCAAGAAGAAATGATTTGCTACTTTGACTTTGCATTTGACCATTTTGGACTTGCATCTCTATGGGAACAAACTTTACTTATTGATTACCATAAAAGTGATATTTTTTGGGTTGTCACAAAGAAGAGAGAGCCATGTTCACATGGATGCTTACATTTAAGGGAGGGGGTATGTGGTACCCAAATTTATTTTTTTGACAAGTTTTAAAGAAGAAGTGTTTTGTTGAATCCAAATTGCAACTTAATGAACAAGAACAAAGGAGAATTATGTTATGATAGACCCAAAGAAGTTGACTTCATGTCAAAGTTAGAAGGACTCGGGTAGGACTTATGGAATGATAAACCCACAAAAAGGTTACTTTGCATTGGAATGCACAACCCAATCTGAAGAACACGTAACAAATTTTCCTTAGGCCTAACCAATCAAGAAAGTACAAGTAAAGAAAATGGCTACTTTAAGATCAAGATGACATTGAGAGTGATAGAAAATAGACAAAAGACAAAGACAAAGACAAAGCCTCCAATGTTTCTGGCTGACACCAGATCTGAAGTCAACCATCTGATTCAAGCTGAAGTGGGTAAACCTAAAGAACTTTGAGTCAAGACTACTTGTACTCCAATCACCATCATGAAGCGCTCTAAAGTTCATTTTGAAAAAGAAGAGACTTGTAATCCAAAGTTGATGGTGAAGAAGGTGAAGTTGGGAGGAGGAGGGTACTCCAATGTGATAGTCCTGTTGGTATTGTGGTAGTCTTGGTGTCCAAAAATGCTAATGTCACATTGACATTGTGGAAGTACAATAAGTTGTACAAGAAGCAGCTGAGTTTGGCCTCAAGAAAGTAAGGGTGATGACCAAGAAAGATTTGCCGGCCATCTATCATGTTGAACAAGAAGATTTAGGATCTCTTGAAGTGGTGCAAAGATTGTAGGTTGCATGATTACATCAATTCCTATTGATTTGGCTTTTGGTATAAATGTAATGATAGAGGACATCCCACATCATTTGAGGTACCATACTTTTGAGCCTACATCCCAAATTCTGAAGTTTGTGGACCAAGAGATGACCATTGGGCATTTTTTCAAATATAACTATGATCATTGTGGGAGGGGGGGGGGGGGGGGGGCGGGGAGGGGGGGGGGCGGCCTTTCAAGCTGAATTACATTGTGTTGAGACAAGTGACCTAAATTGGTTATCCACTTTTAATCAAAAGACATTGGTTGTACAATGGCCAAGTTGTTGTGGATTGGCACCAGTAGAAGTTGAGGTTTAAGAACATCTCGTCTAAAGACCAGAAGTTGGTAAGTATGAGTTGGACAAAGGTTCCCCACCTTAGGGATACAACTTTGTTAGAAGACAAAGATGAATCTGAAAATTCATCATCTATAACTTCTAGAGACTCTGATGAAGAGATCCAAGTCAATTACTTGGAATGCTAGGGAGTAGAGGTCAAAGAAGAGACCCATATGATATCACTTGGGGTAAAAAAAATTGGAGGAAGGAGGTTTAGCTGCTATTTGACTTGAGTTAAGTGGAGTCAGTTATATTGAAGGAGTCATCAACCCCAATGCATGTCAATACATTGTCTTGGCCAAAGGCAAAATTTTGAAAATTTCAAAGACAATCACTTTGGAGGAGCTAGCAGGATACACTGCCCTATTTATAGAGTACCATGAGAATTTGGAGAACATCAGATTGATCTAATTGAAGGTGGAGTTCCGGTTTGGCAAAGACAATATGGCCTGAACACAAAGTACTCACTCCTAGTAAAAGATGAGATCAACAAGTACTTAGGGGCCGGGATCATTTGTCCAGTCTTAAGCAATGAAAGAGTTTCCCCCATTGTCATTGTTTTGAAGAAGAAGACTAGGAAGATTTGTGTGTGTGCCAAGACTTCCGCAAGCTCAAAGTCATTATGGGATCATCATCACTTACCTTTTATTGATAAAATTTTGGACCTAGTAGCTGGTCATCCTTGCTATAGTTTTCTTGATGGGTTTTCAAGCTATAATCAAGTATTTGTTTGAGAAGAAGACAAGGACAAAACCACATTCATTACCAATTAGGGCATTCTTCCTTACAACCAAATGCCCTTTGGGTTTTGCAATGCTCTTGCTACTTTCTAACAAATGATGAATGTAATCTTCAAAGATTTTTGTAAAAATTTGTGTAAGTTATCATTGATGATTTTTGTATGTTTGGTCAAAGAGAACTACATGTGGATTACCTTTGCCACACTTTTGAAAGGTGTTGGTTTGCCAACTTATCATTACATATAGAGAAATGCTTCTTCACAATGAAAGAAGGTATTCTTCTAGGGCATCAAGTTTCCAGCCAAGGTATTGAAGTTGATGTCAAGAAAGTGAAAGTCATCTCAGCTTTGGAATCCCCTAAAAACATTTAGGAGTTGAGGGCCTTCTTGGGACATGTTGGATACTATAGACACTTCATTTCAAATTATGTGGTGCTTGCTGCACCACTCACAAAGCTTTTGAAGAAGTTCAAAATCTACTTGTGGGAAGTAGAACAAGAAGAAGCTTTCCAAGTGTTGAAGCACATGGACTTGGACTTGTACAAAGAACCCAAAGTTGATGTTTGTGAGGATGCTCACATTTGAAGGAAGAGGTATGTGGTACCCACATCTTTTGTTTTTAACAAAGTTTTGAAGATGAAGTGCATTGTGAAAGCCAAAGGAAAGCTAAATGGGGAAGAAACATGAAGAATCATGTGTTTGTCATAGACCCAAAGTTGACCTAGAGTCAAAGTCAGAAGGACTTAGGTCAGGCAGATAGAAGTAGGAAGCCAAAGACAGAGAACTTTGTATCACAATGTGCAACCCAATCCAAAGAACCTATAAGAACTTTTCCTTGGGTTCAGCCAATCAAGAAAGTACATGAGAAGAAAGTGCCTACCTTAGGATCTAGATGAAACCAACCCATAGAATTGGTGGCTAAACAAAGAATCAACTAAAGAATGACCATCAGCAAAGGACTATAAAATTGAGATTTTGACAAGGAAGTAGTACAATGTGTAGATGAGTAGTACAAAGTTGACAAAGTAGTAGTAGTAGTACTTGACAAAGTAGGAAGTAGTACAAAGTTTGCATTCCCAAAGGAATGCAAACTACGAGCACACAAGAGGAGTGGGTTAGAATCTCGGGTTTGGTCTTTCATAAACAAAGAGTGAGGAAGCACACAATGGCCCTAAAGGGAAATAAGCTGAGTGTGGTGAGGAGTCTCACAATCCATTGATTAGATGTGGTGGCAAGGATCACATTCTTGTCCAGACTTTGCATCACATTTTTGGCCTGGAATTGGAATTTGAGCTTTCTAGGGTTCATGGTAGAAATTACTACCAGCAATTGTAGAGATAGGCCCAAGCAAGAAGGGAAGAGAGGAAATTTGGCTTGATAGACTGAGTAGGATTAAAGATTAGTCCTAAGGAGAGAAGCATCATCAATGTGATGATGGCTATGTTAAAGCCAGAGCAAACTACCTATGTTACAATGCAGCAGTGGTAGACTGGGTGAAGTGTTTGCACCAATAAGTCAAGTAGATGATTACTAGTTGGAGAATGGATATACTGCCCCACTACCTTGTACCCTTTGTAGCTTGCTTCTACTTTGGACTAAACCTACTTAGCTCTAAGGAGAGAGGACGGATGGTGTCCCACTTCTTGCAAACATCTTTTGGAAGAACACCGCCTGTTGCATTATTACATAAGTGGTTTTCTCTGGCCCAAAATGGCCATCATTGCATTAATGATCTTTGTGACAACTCGGAAAATATCACTTTTGTAGTAATCAAGTAAGTAAAGTTTGTTCCCATAGAGATATGATTTAGAATTGGTCAAATACAAAGTCAAATGTCACAATGTAGTTCTTCTTGGTTGCATCTTTAATCTCTCAGGTAGAAACCACACTCAAAAGAGAGTAACAAGCACTGATTTGTAGTCTCATCACAATAATTGTCACCCATAATCAAGACTCCAACAAATCTTTCCAAACAATCTTGATTGTGAGGATTCATATTCTCTTGAAAATGATAGTTCACTGCAAAACAACTTTACCTTAGAATTGTGTTCCACCCCTCCATTGAAGGCATAACTTCTTTGATTGAAATTGCTTCACATCAACACTACGCTGCACTCACAAATGTAGAATACTACCAACACTACAATTCCTCTCAGATCTATCAAGGCATTGCTCCAATTGCACTTCAGTCAAGATTTAACACACAGAATGAAGATCAAGGTTGCGGAATCCAACATCCAACAAGCACACTGACTTGCACTTCAAAATTCTCCCAGCACCCACAAACACAATCACAATGTTAATACTCAAAATAAGGCTCAAGCAATGAGCATTGAAATCAGCACTTTGCTTTACCTATCTTCAAAAATAATAAATACTAAACAACATAACATTGTGAATGCTCCCCTTACATAGTAAAGCAATTGATAGTTATCTTCCTAATGTATTGCTTCCTAAAAGATCCAAAATGACAAACCACCTCTTCATATCTGCCTCTTCAAATCTCAAAATTGGTTTCTACTCCGATCCGGTGTCTACTTCCTCCTCGGCTTCCAATCCTAAAGTAACTTCACATACTACTCTATCCTTGGGTTTCACAACTACTAATTCCTCTACCAATTCTAACACTTCTTCTGCCTGATCTACAATTCCTATCATAGGTAATCCTTCTAAATCTCTATCTCCCGATCCACTCTTCTCTTATACCTCCAATGGTAACTCCAAAGATATTTGTACTCCTACTTCATTGACTTCGGGCTTCTCTCTTACATCCTTCCAAATTTTATCTATCTCCAACTTTACCAAATCTAATTGGATCATGATGTTATCTTCCACTTCTAATATCTTCCTATCTACATGAGTCTTGAGACTAATCAGCAAGGCATTCAAATCCTTATCCTTTGCATTTCTCCTCCTCATCACCGCACCAACAATGTCAACTTGTGCAATCTTGTTTCTTCAATTCTTACGCTGGATTCTGTACTCAACATCATGTTCCTCTTCATTACAATCTCCTTCACTAGCTCAAGTCTCATTCTTCTCTTTAGTTTTCAATCTGCAAGCCAATCTTCCCTATACATTGCCAATTCTGCCTTGAAGTGGGCTTTCAGTATCTCCTTCTCCTTCTCTTTTTGAACAATCTTCTCTCCCAGATTACGAAGTAACTCCCGCAATCTCTCTTCTTCTCTATATCTCACTGTCAACTCTCTCTACCAAAGCTGCTTCTTATCTTCTACATTCTCCATCACTCTATCAAGCTCATGCTCCTTCTCTGCTACCCTTGCCATAGCATGGATAATTTCTAATCATGAATCAGCAAACTGCTGTTTCAAAATCTCATACGTCGCTATTTGCCTTTCCCTTGCTATGACATTCTGCTCTATTATCTTCTCTCTACTCCCCACTTTCTTCTTTAAATTTTCAATTACCTGATTCTGTACTATTGCATCATCTTGTAGTACTTCCCTCTCCTCCTCACCTCAGATTAAACTCCCTTCTTCTAATCTTGCTAACACTTGCAACACAGTCTTCACCTTCGGACACTTTGACTACATCTCCTTCCTCTTCTACTCCAACTTTGTTAACAACCAGCAAACCACCTCATGTATATACTCTACTCCTTCATTATGCTTTACCTTGGCTTGCGGACTTTCCTCCTTCGCCTCTACTTCACTCGACACTTGCCTTCTCAGCCGCAATTGCCTGATTGGAATGGATTCTTTGCTCCTCAAACTTCCACTCTCCACTCCTCTTATCTTACTTGGTTCTGCTTCATACTTTGTCTTGCTTCAAGAACAGACTCCTCTTTGAATGGTCACTCCCTTCTCCCCCACTGGAACTTCATCTTCTTGTTTTGGGTTACATTCTTCTTCCATTTCTATCTTTCCTTCTTCCTTAAGTACCGATTGCATCTCCACTCCATCTTCACTCTTGCTGCTTGTTTCTCCACTCTGCAATATGAATTCAAGTTCTTCCTCCTTGTTTGAGTCTTCTGACTTGCACTTAGCCTCCTTTTCTGATTCTTTGCCCGATGACGTGATTACCACCAAGTCTTTCCTTGGGTTTACCTTCCTCATCTTCCGAGGTCTTGTTGCCACTACAACTTCTTCTTCTCCTTGTCGACACCTCTTCTTTGACTTCAGAGTGCTCACCTTCAATTGCACACTCTACCCCGCCTGTGCGTAGTACTTGTCATTGCTCCTTATTTGCAAGATGTACTGCTACTCCTCCGCATCAGCATCTCTTCTCAAATCGAGGTGGAAATGTGACACCATCTTGTGTCCCTTTGCCACATTCAGCAAGTTTAGTCCCAAGTAGAAATGGGTTGCAAACGGCACAATGTAGTGTGGAGGTGACTTGTCTTGCATGTCGTGCGTATATACATCGCTACACAACATACATCGCTGTCAACATCATACACTATAAAAGCACAACTCACACATAAGTCATACGTAGACTCTAAAGTGCCACAATAATCAGATTGCTTAACACTTTCAACTCAACTCAACTCAAATCAGTACTTGATCTGTCACTCTATAAACTGCCAACAACTGGGCACTGATTACAGTCAAGCCACACCCACTCAAGCATAGAGAATCCAGGTGACGCTCGCCGGCCTCTATCCACCATAGCCAGGAACTCGAAGGCTCAACATCAGAGAAGTGAGCTCTCTGGAGCTCACTTTGAAACTATACCCCCTGGACTTGAGCTAGCCCTGAAACCCTAACGGTCCCGCTGACGGCACACTCGACGGTGCAAAGTGACGGTGGGCCCCACCATGAAGTCAGTACCCCGAACACGAAATCTAACCGTCGGAAAGTAGTCCATGAGAAACTGCTAGAATAACTCTAACTACCATCACTGGAACTCCAGTGTCAGAGCATCTAGATGCGGAACTACAAATGGCGTGACAACTGTCGTGCGTATATACATCACTACACAACATACATCGCTGTCAACATCATACACTATAAAAGCACAACTCACACATAAGTCATACATAGACTCTAAAGTGCCACAATCGCCCCCCTAGCTGGCGGTTAGGTCCCTCTAACTCCAGATAGCCATCTACTCTAAGTATATGGTATACCCTCTAATGGGCAAAGATCAGGAGGCCGGGTGCTATGGAGCCCCATCGTTAGTCGCCTGTCTGCAATCTATACCATATAAAGAATGAACTAGCTATAGGTCAAGTACATCTAGGACATAACCACTGTCCCTGAGGAACCACCGTGAGGGGAGGAGTCATACATGCCATATGCCATCCTCTCGAACAGCTATCACACACTAACATAGTAGCAGCTCCACCAGAAGAGCCACATAACATACACCTCAAGCCTGCACGTACAAGTGCCAAGCTTGGGTCCATAGTACCATCAATGTTTGGGAGGTGGCATGGCGCACAATTGCGCACATGATCCTTCCAAACAACACCATCACGTCCTTCTAACACAAGGACTCCAGATGGCAAAACCTCGCGCACTCTCAAGATAGTGCGGCCTGTAGAAACATCAAGTGTCGTCGGTGCTGTCTGCTGTAGATATACATAGTCGCCTGGATGAAATCGACGGATCGAGGGTCTATAACCTCCTCCTCGAATGGTAGCATAGCGTAAAGTATCTCTATGCTGAGCAATCGCCAAGTTCTCAAAGGCCATCGGCATCACTCTCCGAAAGATCTCTGCCCGGTGAGAACATGCGCTCATCCATACATCGGGGTCATCCAAGTCCAAAACTACAGTAGCATCTCGACGAATGGCTGCAGGTAAATCTGGATCTCGTCCATAGAGTAGAAAGTATGGAGAGAAGGATGCTAAGGAGGCTTGCCGGCTGAACCGATAGCCCATGGCCAACCAAGGTAACTGGAGATCCCAATCTCCCAAGTGGCCTCTCTGCAAACCATACTTTCGCAATCCTCTCTTCACCGTCTGAACCACTCTCTCTGCTAAGCCATCTGCCTCAGGGTGATCTCGGGATGTAGTACGATGATCAATCAAAGCCTTGTCACACAAGACCTGAAACTCTCCCAAGAACTCTGTACCCTGATCAGTCAAAACCTCAGCTGGTGCACCAAAATGACTAAGAAGTCGATCCAGGAACGAGTAAGCTGTCCCTTCACTAGACTTGTCAGGAAGTGCCACCAACTCAATCCACTTGGAGAATTGCTCCACCATCACCAAAACATACCGATGATGTCTCACAGTCAGCGGTAAAGGTCCGGCAAAGTCCAAACTCCAACGGTAACCCAATCCCATGATAGGTAATGGGTGTAACTGTGGCGTAGGAGCATTGAATGATGCCCTAACTTGGTCACAAACCATACATCTGGCAACAAACTGCTGTACCTTGGTCTGCATACCACGCCACCAATAATGACTCTGAAGTAAGCTATATGTACGCTTTACTCCAAAATGTCCTAGCTCCTCATGAGCATGACGGACCAACTGTGGTCTCTGTGATGGAAGTGGTACTACTCGCACTCTACCATCCTCCCATACACGCAAAAGGTGTCTACCCTCCAATCTGAACCGTCTGGCTCGCTGAAGAACACGGTCTCTCTCCTTGGCCCCAACTGTGCCACCCACAACACCAGTGCAAAGATAGTCCATCACTAAGACATCATCATGAATGTCTTGCTGAACTGTACCAATATCTTCACTCTCTGGATCTGTGACCTCAATAACTCCTCCTGTATGCGTTGAGAGAGATACCACCAAAGTCTCTGCAAATATACACAGAAAGGCCGATGCATGCCAACCTGGCACCATCTCCTCATCTGTCTCACCATGCCAACGTGCTCCGGTCTGATCCTGCTGGCCGGGACATGGGTTTCTACTCAACCCATCTGCATCACAGTTCACCACTCCAGGTCTGTGAACAACCGTGAAATCATACTCCTGTAAAATCAAAGCCCATCGTGCAAGCTTCCCTGAAAGCTTGTCGGACTCCATCAACCACTTCAGCGGCTGATGATCAGTGATGAGAGTGAAGGGGTTACCAAACAAGTAACATCGGAAATGTGCTACTGCCCAAACTGCTGCCAAGCACTCTCCCTCATATGAACTATACTTTGCCTCCGCTGAATTGTTGGAGCGACTAGCATAGGCCACCACAAACTCCTTCTCTTCATCATCATGTTGGGTGAGCACCACTCCAAGCCCCAACATACTCCAATCAGTGTGAACCTGAAATGGTCGTCCCCTGATCGGTCTCCTCAAAATAGGAGCAGATGTCAACCTCTCCTTGAGCTCTACAAAAGCTCTCTCCTGCTCATCTCCCCAACACCACTCCTGTGTAAGCTTGGTCAGCTTCGTCAAGGCCTTGGCAATGGCACTAAATCCTCTAACATAGCGGCGATAGAAGTTTGCCAACACAAGGAATGCTCGCACTCTGCTCACATCCGTAGGCCGAGGAATACGTGCAATAGCCTCCACCTTGGTCTACTGAACACCAAGTCCTCCGGGGTAGATAGTGTGACCCAAATACTCAACCTGCTTGTGGAAGAACCTACACTTCCCAGGATGTAGTTTGAGTCCATGAGATCTCAACCTCTCAAACACCTCCAACAACTGTCGCTCATGCTCCTCCACAATAGTGCTATACACCAAAATGTCATCAATATAGCACCGAGCAAAATCCAGTCCAGCTAGGATCCTATCCATGACCCTCTGGAACTCAGCAGGAGCGTTCTTCAACCCAAATGGTAAGAACCTCCACTGATATAACACATCCTTGCCGTGAGGATCAATAGCCCAAAATGTTGTCTTGGACTTATCCTCCTCCCTGATCGGCAACTGATTATATCCTGCTCGAAGATCCAAAGTACTGAAGACCTTTGCATGCCCAATCGCATCAAAAATCTCCTCCGGTGTAGGCATGGCATACCGATCAGCCCTGGTCTGTCGGTTGATAGGACGGTAATCTCCACACATCCGCCTATCTGTATAGTTGCCATGCATATCCTTCTTGGCTGGCATCACTGTCGCTGATGCATACTCTCCATGTGAAATCTCCACCAAACCAGCCTCAAAAAGGTCACTACTCCGGCTCTAAATCAATGTCCTCTCCATATTACTATATCGATAAGGACGTCAGAAAACTAGTGTGTCGCTAGTCAGCTCAATCCGTATACCAGGTCCCTTCAGAGCACCCAAATCCTTCATACTGAAGGCAAAACAACTTGTGTGACTCCTCAAGAACCTCCAAACCCTCCGTCTTTCCTCTCCAGTAAGCTTGGGTCCAAGATTTGGCTCCCAAGTATCCTCTGTAACTGTAGTAGGAGTGGAAGACGTACTGACTGGCTGCTACACTGGGCCCTTGGGAGCAATGGTGTCATGCTCCCGACCACTAGAGGTCCCAACCTCTGTGTGAAAAACTCCCTCCACTCTGGCTGCAAGCTCCACACGTCCTCTGGCTGCATCCCATGTGGACCAAGGGTGTAATCCAAGTAGCCCACGCTCACCTGGATGGACTCCAAGTAGACCACTCTCCCTAGTAGCTACTGGATGTGTCCCAAGAATACCATGTCCACTCGGTCCATCGCCCCCAGCATGTGCCTGAATCGTCTCGATAGGCACAGGGCTCACAAGTGTCCGAATGGTGATGCCTATCAAGCGCATCCTACGCTACTCTGCCAAACCAAGGCTCACAATCCAGGTCAAACAGTTCAGGTCCATAGCCTGACCTAACACCTGACGCCTGGATGCCTCTAACACTGCTGGAACAGCGGTAATACCGGTGCGAAAACCCATTGCCCGCTCTCTCTCATCAGCATTGGGCTCCACCAACTGCTGTAACTGTGAGTCCCAAACAAGTCCAGGTCCTCCCTCTCGAAAAGCATGAGAGCCTGGGAAACTCATGAGTGTGGGAAATGCAGCTCTAGGCTGTCCAACTAGGTTCACCACTGCCATAGGTGACCTATCAGCCACTACCATTGTCTGAGACTGACGCCCAACATCCAAGATATCATCAACAAGGATGTGGTCAAGTCGTTGAATCCCATCATAACTACGCTGTAGAACCTCTCTGGGTAAAAGGTTCATCCACCAAAGACGAAGATGATGAGCCCATGATCCCACTCTGGCTGCATCTAACAATACAGCAGGTCCCATCCAAGAATGGACCTGATGTGTACTTGCCACCACTCTAGTGCAAGAATCACCCATCAATGGAACGTTCTCCAAAAGGTAAGCTGGAGAAACAGACTGATGAACCTGGAGATGTCGTAGTATCCGTAACATCTCCCAAAACACACCAGAACGAGGATCCTGAAGACCCAAACCGCGGCCTGCACGTGTATGTCCCTTACATGGCCATCCAGAAATCAGCAAGTGAATAGGCCCATGTCTCTCTAGATCATGTGCCCCCAATAAGGAAATGTCTCCTAGTAAGGCCTTCTGGTAACCTCTGACTGCTGACATCGGTAATAACTCCGGATACCGATAGGCCAAGTGTGCCACATGATGTAGAGAGACTCACCTAGCAGTCTCATCTCTCTCTACATACAAGTACCTCTGTACTCGGATACCCACCTGTAACACCGCAGCTAGTCCGGTGCTGATCCCACCAAACAACTCCAATAGGCATATCCCCTCTACTGGGTACTGCCAAGCAATGAGTGTGGTATCCAGAGGTGTCAAAGCAATCGCCTCTGGAGGCTCATCCTCACACTCATCCCCTGATGGTACGAAGGCTCCACTCCAAGCCTACTGCACCAACTGATCTGCATGCTGCTGCAATGCCTCCTCTGAACTCCACAATGGAACATCCAAGGTGGATGGAACAATCCCACTTGTACTCCATAGCCGAGTGATCTCCTCTGGTACTGGAGTATCCTCTGCATGGGCGTTCCTCTCCAACAAGTCACCAGGCCAAGTAACTACACCGCTGAAAGCCAAAACTGATGCTGCCATGGTCCCGGACTGTAGTAAGCCAAGACTGCCACTACTGAAACGTACTGGTAGGCGACATACCCGTCCCTCACCAGACTGCCAACCAGGTCTATAAGAGGTTGTCTCCTCCCAATAGTCAATACTGAAACCCATAGGGTATAACACTGCTCCCCCAACTAGCACATCATATGACTCAGCTATCGTCGCAATAGCCTGAGCTCTCACCACCGAGCTATCAGTCGGATGACCAGGCTGAACTTGGACAACAAGCTCCCCACGTGTGATGTACTGTGTCGAACCACCACCTAGAGATGTCTGGATCTGAAATGGACACCTCTCCACATCGGTCTTCCGTAACTCCAGACCAACAACTCCAGCCTTCCCCAACATAAGGGGCTGCGCACCAGAGTCTAACAAGACTCTCTGTGGTGTATAGACCTTCCCTGAAGGTCCCACCAAACGAAAGATCCCCCTCTGGTTATCCAATAGGACAACACCAGGTGTAAACCGCGCTCTCTCAAAGGCCGGTCTAGCTGGCAACTCCTCCAGTCTAGCCGCTGCTGCTTGCCATAAACCACTGGTCGCTGAACGGATCCCATGCTCCTCAACCAAGTCAGCTCCACTACCAACCACCTCTGCTCTAGTAGTAGGAACTGCACCATCCCTACTCTCACACAACGTGGCAGCCAACCGGAACACTGGGGCTGGGTCAACTCCCAATGTAAACATGTCACTGGCTGAAAATAAAGGATGCCGCATAATCAGCTGAGCCGCCCCCAACATCATGCTAGACTCAGTCTGTGTAGTAGCAGGTGGCTGACTAGCAGGTACTCCATCACCACCTACCACACCTGCACTGGGACGTCTAGGAACCATGGATGTCGTCTGCAATGCCTCAGATAGCGTGAAAGATTGGGGAAGTCTGACCTGTCTCCCAACCTCTCCTCTCTGTGGGTCCAACTCCACTGATGCTCCTCTAGGCTCTGGAGCACGTACTGCACTCCTAGTCACTGCTGCAGATGCATCCACCTGTGCTGCTCCGCACATGAAGTCCAAAGCATCTCTATCACCAGCATATGAGGTGGAAGCCTCAGCACCCGAATCTGATCTCCTCTGAGCAATAGCCATACTAGCCAATCTCTGCTCCAACTGCTCAATCCGAGTAGCCATAGCTGTGTCAGAAGTAAGGGCAGGTACTCCACCCCTACTAGGTGTAGATCCTCTACCACCACCTCTACCACCTCGTCCTCCATGAACTGGAGCTCCTCTACTACCTGCCATAGCAGCCCTACCACTCCGTAACTCCGGGTGTAGGTCAAAACACCGGGCACTAGTGTGACCAAATCTGTGGCAATGCTCACACTGCCTCTGTGCTGGCTGTGATGCACCAGAGGTATCAAGTCCGCTGCCTTGAGTACACTCTCTCCTATGGTGAGGTCCACCACAAGTCCAACAAGCAACATCACCACTCACTGGTTGCTGCTGACCCGAAAATGAGGGTAAGGGTCTAACTCCACTAGGCCCTCCACTCGCTCCATAGGATCTGGGCTGTCCACCCTGTCCTCGAAAACCAACTGGGCGTGGTGCACTCTGCTGCACTCTAGAAGAAGTCACAACCGTGGATGAGGTCTCTCTACCAAATCCAGTTGTCACCACTCTCTCCTCCACCATGTTGAGCTCAATACGCTCAGCCAAACCAAAGACTACTGCCAAAGTGGGCGAAGTAGCCTGCAACAACGTAGCATCACGAACTCTACGTCGCAACTCCCTGTCCAGTATCCCATACCAAAACTGGACTGCCTGGGCCTCAGTAACTCCCTGAGTGAAACTGATCAGCCGCCTCATGCGAGTATATGCCTCGCGTAGGCTCTCTCCAGCCTTCCGTTGGAACTCCTGCAAGCTCCTCAGCTTGTCAGTCCGCACTCCCTGGTAGTTCTGCCTCAAACATAGGAAGAACTCCACCATGGGGTTAAACCCCGGTACCACACCACCTCCTGCAGCGGTACCTCCACTCGTAGTAGCACTATCTCCAGCTAGTGCACCTCCACTAGCTCCACCCACACTACTTGGGCTAGAACTCGTAGGTACAGCCGATCTACTCCTGGCCACCGAGCCTGAAGTGATGGAGACATAGTGTGGAGACCAATACTGTCTCCATAACTCAATCTCCTCCAAATGAGCTCTCCTAAACTCATGGTAGTCGTCCATCGGTGGACCCTCCAAGTGCTGAAACAACCCCTTCCATGCCATGAAAGGTGTGAACAAAGTCGGGTTCCGCATCTGCTGCAGATCACACCAACTATCGAACTCCTGGATGAAGTCATCCAACTCAATGGTACCCACTGTACCAGAGTAACGCCTAGGGCCTTTGAAGGCCCCATAAATCTCGTCCATGTCCCACAACAACGGTGCGGACACACCAAGTGCACTCTCAACTGAATCAGCTCCTGTGTCGAACTCCAACTCAGAGTCAATCTCCTCCCTCACTGGGACCTGAGATACAGGCTAATACCAAGCACCACTCCGAGTAAACCCACTACGTACTGCAGGGCTAACTCCTCTGGAATCTCCAAACAACTCCGTCGTGACCACGTAACTGCAACAGCAAACCCGAACCACCAACTGCAACCGCAAGTCGCAATTGCAAGTGCCCCACCAAGTGCCAACACCAACTAGACACCACCCACTAATGTAACTCTAACCGAGATAACTACACTAGGGGAAGGGCAACCTGTAACCTGCCATCATAACACGCACTCTCACGGTCTGCAGGTCATCACTTCCTGCCTCACCGGAGAGAAACAAAGGTAGTTTGACTGGTCATCACTCCAGCCTCACCACCGAGAGCACACCAGAGCACCAACGCTCAAAAGTCAAGGCACCTCACACAAACGTGGTGCACAAACAGGAAGTAGAGAATGGAGGGGATCCAATCACAAGAAATCTAAACGAAAACCCTCCATCTCATAACACAACACGGGACTGACTCTGCCACCATTTGGCATTTGACATAAGAGTAGTTCGTATCTAAGTCCTAAGCTACCAGGATCACCAAGAATTGGATCAAACTGCCTCTCCTAGCCAAAGCTACATGTGTATAGATAACAATGGCACAGTCACTATGACAACAAGTGAGGGTGGACCAGTTGGCTAGGGCACCAGTCTAGGAACAAGAGTTCTAGGGGTCAAACCCTGTTGCGCACAATCTAGCAAGAAAGGCAGATTTTGCCAACCAATGACCAAGATCTACACTAAACTAGCTAGCCTCACGCCAGCAAGCTGGCTTGCTGGCCCTTCTAGGCCTTCGTAGCCTCCCATAGCCCACAGCCCTATGCCTCGAAGCCTCTAAATGCCGAAATTCAGCCAAATGAGGCCTTTCTTGTTGCCAATTCGAACCTCCTCCAAAATTGGCGAAACTTCTCCAAATCTGCAAAACTCCTCCAAACTAGCAAAACTTCTCCAAATCTGGCCAAACAGCGAAACTCCTCCAATTCTGGCCCAAAAATCTGACATAAAATCTGACGTAAACCCTAAAGATGGATGTCCGCCAAATCCCCCGCTAACTTTCCACTCGAGCCAAATTGACAAAACGGGTTTTTCTAAATCACAATTTCATGAGAAGAGCTTTCCAACTCCACCTTCAATTTCACTTTCTGAGCCCAACTCGCAACAAATTGGTCCTACCTTCACCTCCTGAGCTCAAAATCACAACACTGCTCGAAAATTGCTCCTTCTTTGCTCGAAATTTGGCCAGCGCTTCCGCACACCGTCCGCCTAACTGCCAAATTTGCATCAACTACACGAGCTTCTACACACTAGGGAAACACAGAACCTGAATCGAGCTACCACGATCCACTGAGCTTGGAGATACCACCAACACTCAACGTTCTTGCACCCGATTTCCCCTGACTTCACTTCTCTGATGTAATCAGATTGCTTAACACTTTCAACTCAACTCAACTCAGATCAGTACTTGATCTGTCACTCTATAAACTGCCAACAACTGGGCACTGATTACAGTCAAGCCACACCCACTCAAGCATAGAGAATCCAGGTGACGCTCGCCGGCCTCTATCCACCATAGCCAAGAACTCGAAGGCTCAACATCAGAGAAGTGAGCTCTCATGAGCTCACTTCGAAACTATACCCCATGGACTCGAGCTAGCCCTGAAACCCTAACGGTCCCGCTGACGGCACACTCGACGGTGCAAAGTGACGGTGGGCCCCACCATGAAGTCAGTACCCCGAACACGAAATCTAACCGTTGGAAAGTAGTCCATGAGAAACTGCTAGAATAACTCTAACTACCATCACTGGAACTCCAGTGTCCGAGCATCTAGATGCAGAACTACAAATGGCGTGACATGCAAGTTCCACACCATTTGCCTTGTATGCTAATGAAAGTACTTCACCCAATTGATCCGCTCCCTTGCAAACATCTTGTGGAAGAACACCGCTTGATGTTTCATCACATAAGTTGTTCTCTCTGGCTTGAAGATAGCCATCATGGCACTTATGATGCTTCTCCTCATGGGGTTTTATAGCTCTCAACTTTGTAGCCATTCTTTGTGCATTTTGATGAGAAGGCATCTCTCACTTCTTAGGTTTCTTTAGCTACTTCTCCCTTCTCCAAGAATGTGGATCCTTGCTCATCACCCGACTCTCTTCTGGGTACTAACCTCCAATCCGACTCTGTCCATCAAGTCGGATTTCCTCTCTTCCCTTCTTCCTTGGGGCCATCGAGACATCTACTCTTGATGATCTTAATCATGAAACCTAGAAAGCTAATGTTCTAGTTCCATGCCAAGAATGTGATCCAAAGCCTGCTAAAGACTTCAATTCTAGAAATTACATCTAATCTCCGAATCATATGATTTCTGATAGCAAATTCAGAGTTCTTCTTCCCACCTCCCATCTAACTCTCCTCTACTTTGGTTGGGTGGCTTCTCTTCTGATTGATTCCCAGACTTCCTCTCAACACACTAGTGCGTCTTCTACCACAATTCCCTTCCCATGATCTCATGCAAGATGAATCCTTAAGGGCAATGGAAAATTACTTGTCATTGCTTCATCTCTAGCCCAAATTATATAGTGGCATGCTTCCTCCTTCTGTCTTCACTTCAAGTTTCTATCAAGAAATCACACCTCCTTCACTGCTCTCGCTCATAGGCCAGCTGTTTTTGTGCACGATACCTTCTTGAATGTCCAACCCCAAAGGAAAGTTGTTACATTGTCCTTGCCTTGGGTTGAGCACCCACGAGCCAAAGTCTCCTTACTTTGGGTTGCATGCTAACAGGGCAAATCCGAGTACTTTGTCTTTTGACATGAAGTCACTTTACCTCGGGTTACAACCCAAAGACATCATTCTTTGCCTTTTGATGCCATACAGGCACAACATGACTTCTTTTGTGCACTTCTTCTTCAAAAAAAACAAAAATGTGGGTACCACAATCTCCTTTGGTATTGGGTCTTTATAACTATCTACCTTGTATTTGTTCTTGGTGTGAGGTCTGCTAAAAAAATTCTTCACCTCGGCAATTTCTTCCAAAGACTCACACTTCCTATAGAAGGTGACTTCCCCTACTTCTCCTGCTGCTCCCCCCAAGACTGACTCAATCCATCAAGCCGTATTTCCCCTCTTCCCTTCATCCTTGGGCCCGTCTTTGTAATTGTTGGCAACAATTTTTGCCATGAAAGCTGGAAAGCTTAAATTCTAGTTCCATGCCAGAAATGTGATGCAAAGTCTATTCAAGACTTACCCATCTACATGTATGGTACCCATATTGGCAGAATACCCATCTGAATACACATGTGACAACCCGGCAAATATCACTTTTGCAATAATCAGGTAAGTAAAGTTTGTTCCCGTAGAGACACTAGTCAGAATTAGTCAAATACAAAGCAAACAATAACAACTTCAGTTCTTCTTGGGTTCTTCTTTAATCTCTCATGTAGAAACTACACCCAGAAGAGAGTAACAAGCACTGATTTGCGGTCTTGTCACAAATTAACACTCATTAATCACAACTCCATCAAATCTTTCCAAACAATCTTGATTGTGATGATTTAGTCTCTCTTGAAAACTGCTTTTCACTACAAAATGACTTCACCTCAAAATTGTGTTCCATCCCTCCACTGAAGGCACAACTTCCTCGATTGAACTTGCTTCACATCAACACTACGCTACACTCACAAATGCAGAATACTACCAACACTACAATTCCTCTCAGATCTATAAAGGCATTGCTCCGATTGCACTTGACTTAGGATCAAACACATTAGAATAAAGATCAAGGCTATGGAATCCAACATCCAACAAGCACACTGACTTGCACTTTGAAATTCTCCAAAAACTCACAAACATAAACACAAAGTTGATACTCGGAATTAAGCTCAAACGACGAGCACTACTTCATAGCACTTTTCTTTATCTATTCTTAGAAATACTTAGCACTAAACAACATAACACTACAAATGCTCCCCTTAAATAGTGAGGCAATTGATAGTTATGTAATAACTATACCGTTCCACAACAACTTTTCCTACCTACACATCCAAAATGACAAACCACCTCTTTATATCTGCCTCTTCAAATCTCAAAACTGTTACTAATCCAATCCGATGTCAACCTCGACTTCGGCTCACAAACCCAGTGATCCCTTGATAATTTCACCATCCTTGGGTCTATCTGATCCTACTCCTAACTCTTCTATTTCTACAATATCTTCACTACAAACTACAATTGAGGTCTCAAAGTGCTTACTCTCAAAGATGCTCGGGCATCTGCAATTTCCTCCTTCAACATTGCAACCAACACGGTCATCTTCTTTTCCTCCTTGTGACTCTTTACTAGATCCTCCCTCATCACTTCAAAGTGCTTACTCCAAAGAACCTCCTCAACCTGAAGTTCTTTGGCTTCCATCTCCACCCTCTCAACTTACTTTGCAACAACAAGGTTTCTGCACTCTAGGTCTTCACTACTACCAACTCATCAAGCACCTTGAGATTGGCACTTACCATATCCATCTTTTTTTGCTGTAGGAACATCAACAGCGGACATACTACCTTTGATAGATACTCCACTCCTTTGCACTTCTTGTCATCGGCAAGGCCTTTGGGTTCCGACCACTCTACTTCTTGTACCTTGCCCCAAAGTTGCAATCTTCATACTTTCAAAGTTTCTTCATCTGAGCTTTCCTCCTCTTCCATGGTAACTTACTAGGCCCCACTTTGGCTGCAGCTATAACGTTCTTCCCCTTGGCAGTATGGGGTTGTGCCACGACTTCCTCTTCCTTCTTCTTCTCACTTCCTCATTCAATCATAGAAACTTTGGGACTTAGCTTCCCTGCCTTGACCATCACCCTTTGTGATTGCTGAACCTCCACCTCGCCTTCACTATCACTACTCGATTCTTCACTCTGTAGTGTGAACTCCTCTTCTTCTCCTGACATTTCTTCCTTTGATCCAGTTTCTCCTTCTGACTCTTCTTCCGATTCTAGCGTGGCTTCCTTCGTCTGCACCATCACCGCCATTGGGTTAAGCTTCGGCACTTTCTGGGGCTGGATTGTTGCAACACGACTCTCGGGCTTGGTTCTCTTTCTAGCCCTTGGAATGTCAATTGCTAAAATTATCTCCTTCCCATTCTTCTTGTAATACTCATCCCCATCTCGCACTCTCTCCATATAATATTGCTCATCTATATCTGCCTCCTTCCGCAAATCCGGATGAAAGTGCGAGCGCATTTGATTTCTTTCTTCCAAATTCAGCAAGTTCAACCCAAAATAAAAGTGCATTGCAAAGGGAACAAAATAATGTGGTGGCATAGAACACTATTCTCCACCCTGAAATCATCTGCCCCACTCTCTGATGCAGACATTGTGCCCAATCTACTACCTCTCCCGCAAACATTTGGTGAAAGAACACCACCTGTTGCATAGTAACATAGGTGGTTCACTCTGGCTTGAACATTGCTATCATCGCGCTTACTATCCCTCTCCACTTGGGGTCTCTATAACTGTCCACCTTATATCCATTCTTGGTGCAATGTTGATTGAACTAATTCCTCACTTTGGCAGTTTCTTCTGAAGCTTCACACTTCTGATAGAAGGTGATACCTCCTACCTCTCCTGCTTCTCTTCCCAAAAATACTTGCCAATCCGCCTCCGTCCATCAAGCTAGATCTCCTCTCTTCCCCTCGTGCTCTGGTCCATCCTTGCAATTGCTTGCTATGATTTCCACCATGAAACTTGGAAAACTGAAGTTCCAGTTCTAGGCTAGGAATGTGATACAAAGTCTTGTCCAGACTTTGATCCATGGTATTACTTCTAACCTACAAATTGCAAGCCTCCTCACTGCACTCTACTTACTCACTCTTGGGTTCATCGTGTGCTTCCTCACCTTCTTCTTGTGGAAGATCATTCCCAAGATCCTAACCCACTCCTCTTCCTGCGGATTTGCAATTTGCATTACTTCAAGTCTACTCTAAATAGGAACAAGGTAGCTACTGGACATTGCTCTACTTCTTCACACAACTTGTAATTTTATAGTCATGTGCCAATCAGTCATTCTTCAGTTGCTCCTCCTCTCTAGTCTCCGATTTGGTGAAGTTGTTTCCTGTCACTATCAAGAACTTCTTGATCCTAAGGTCATTACTTTCTTCCCCCATACTTTCTTGATTAGGCAGCCTCTGAAGAAAATTGTTACAGATTCTTTGGATCAGATCACACTACCGAATACAAAGTCTTGCCTTCTTCTTCTTTGTCTTTGTCTTCATGTCTCCTTTGATCTTGACCCAAGGTCAACTTTGGGTTTACTCCAAACCCCCATTTCTTCTTATTTCTTTCCTGTTTAGCCCTCTTTAGGCTTTATCCACGTACTTCTTCTTCAAATTTTCCTAAAACTATCCAAAACAAAAAATTGTGGGTACCACAACACATCTACATGTGTGGTACCCACTTTTTTGTTTTTAATGAGTTTTAAAGAAGAAGTGCATTGTTAAAGCCAAAGCAAGGCTAAATGAGGAAAAAAAGAAGAATTGTGTGTTTGGCATAGACTTGAAGTTGACCTCATGTCAAAGTCAAAAGGACTTAGGTCAAACTTAAGGAAATATGGATCTGAAGTAAGGAGACTTTGCATTGGAGTGTGACCTGATCCAAAGAGCTTGTAATAAATTTTCCTTCTGTCTAGACAATCAAGAAAGTACATGTAAAGAAAGCAACTACCTCAAAATCAAAATGACATTGAGAGTGACAAAACCAACATGTAGAATTTGTGTGTCTGTTGAGGATTGATTGAAGAATGACCAATGTAGAATTTGTGTGTCAATTGAGGATTGATTGAAGAATGACCAATCAGCAAAAGACTATAAGATTGAGACTTTGTTGAGGGAGTTCTAAAATGTCACAATGTTATCCCATGCATCTCAATAGTTGTCTTGAAGGAGTTAGGATCTTTGGTTTTGAAGAAGGTTTGATCATTTAAATACCGAGAATGAGGAAACACACAATGCCACCAAAAGGTTAGAAGCAAAAATGTGGTAAGGGTCTTGCAATACACCAATTAGATGTAGTGGCAAGGATTGAAATCTTGCATAGACTTTGCATTACTTTTTTGGCATGGAACTAGAATTTGAGCTTTCCAAGGTTCAAGGCAAAAATTGTTGCTAGCAATTGCAAAGACAATCCTAAGACAAACAAAAGAGAGGAAATCTAGCTCAATGGACTAATTCAGACTAGAGATTAGTCTTGGGGAGAGAAGCAAGGGAAGTAGGAGGAGTGACCTTTTATTGGAAGTGTGATTCTTTAGACAAAACCACCAAGGTGAGAAATTTATTTAGTGCACCTTACACCAAGAACAGATACAAGGTGGATAGTTCTAGAGACCTAATACAAAGGAGGATAGTAAGTGCACTAATGGCCATGTTTAAGCCATAGCAAATCATCTATGTAACAATGCAGCAAGATGTGTTTCTCCACTAGATGTTTGTAGGTGAATTGGGTGAAGTGTTTACATCAACGGGTAGGTAGATGACAATAGTTGGAGAATGGACATGTTGCCCAATTACTTTTTACTAATTCTAGCCTACTTCTACTTTGGAATAAACCTACTTAGCTTGGAGGATGGTGTCTCACTTTCAACCTAATTTATGAAGAGTAGCGGATGTAGATGACCAATGCTACATCAAGCAAGTCCATGAAGGCAACAATCACTACCTCAAGAATGGAAAGGAGATGATAGTGCCGGTGGAAATCCCAAGGCTAAGGAAGATAAGTAAACCTAAAGGGAGAATATCACCATTAGACACATTGGTTAGGGAGTGCGTGAGAGCTTATCATGTTAGGCGTCAAGGGGTACCACTCTCACTCTCATACTTTGGAGCATGTTGTAGACAATGTGTGTACATTGCTCTACAGAGTGCAATAGCTGGAGCAATCCATAGGAGAGCAATCACATTAGGTGATGTTTCTTCAGATGGTCCAATTTTTTATAGACCATACGACTTGCATAGCTCGGATATCTTAGGTGCGGTAGGGCAGATTTCTCATATAGACTATATTTGGGTTTAGCCTCATTTTACCTTTTTTTATCTCTCCCTTGTACGGCTTGATGGTGTCTTCTCATCCTTCATTTTTCTACATAGTCGCACTCTCTCCACACTTATAAGTATTGTTTTTCCATCCTACCGTGGTTGTCTTCTCTCTCTTTTGCGCAGTATGTGTTCAGACATGGGTTAAAGCAGTCTCATCTTACCATTGTAAGGATTTTGAATAGCAGGCTAGTGTTAATTGAAAACATACATACACTCGCCTTACCACTAACACCATTAGTTGGATAGGTAACATGTTTGCACTTTAACCTCTTGTTATAAACGGGACAAATGCTTATTCCTAACCCACTTGTTCACTCTCATTCAGTTTGAACTCGCTTGTTAGTGCCTAGCAAAAACGTTTTTTAGTACTGTATTCCTTATTATATTATTAATATGTTAAATGATTTTTTATTATAATAAATTTTTTTTAATTTTCTCGTCTGATTTTGGTAAGAAAAATTTCTTTCATGAAATTTTTCTCGCCAAAATCAGACGAGAAAATTAAAAAAACTTTATTATAAAAAAAAATCATTTAGTACCATAGTAAAAGAGGAGGCTGAATCTAAAGCCAAAGTTGGTGGTGGTGAAGGACCAATCTTTGGAGGAAGAATCCAAAAGATAAGCCAACTCAAAGTGTGAGGACTAGGGAGAAGAAGAAGAGTTCATGTTGTAGAGTGTGCATGCATATATACATTGCTACACAACATACATTGATGTCAACATCATACACTATAGAAACACAACTCACACATAAGTCATACGTAGACTCTAAAGTGCGACAATAAATCAGATTGTTTACAACTCTCGAATCAACTCAACTCAGATCAGTACTTGATCTATCATTCTATAAACTGCCAACAACTGGACATTGATTACAGTCAAGCCACACCCACTCTAGGTAAGAGAATCTAAGTGACACTCACCAGCTTTTGTCCACCATAACCAAGAACTCAAAGGCTCAACATCAGAGAAGTCAGCTCTCTAGAGCTGCACTTCAAAAGTATACTCCTAGACTTGAGCTAGGTCTAAAACCCTAACGGTCCTGCTGATGGCACACTTGATAGTGAAAATGGTGCAAAGTGATGGTGGGCCTTAGCATGAAGCCAATACCTCAAACACAAAATCTAGCCGCCAAAAAGTAGTCTATGGGAAATTGCTGAAATACCTCTAACTATTATCACTACAACTCTAGTGTATGAGCAATCTAGATGCAACACTACAAATGGCATGATAGTTGTAGTGCATATATACATCACTACAAAACATACATCATTTTCAACATCATACACTATAGAAGCACAACTCACACATAAGTTATACATAGACTCTAAAGTGCCACAATTGCCTCCCTAGTTGGCGGTTAGGTTCCTCTAACTCCAGATAGCCATCAACTCCAAGTATATGGTATACCCTATGATGGGCAAAGATCAGAAGGCTGGGTGCTATGGAGCTTCATTGTTAGTTGCTTGTCTACAATCTATACCATATAAAGAATGAACTAACTATAGGTCAAGTACATCTAGGACATTGTGGTACCCACATTTTTGTTTTTTCCATAATTTTGAAGAAGAAGTGTACAGAAGAAGTTGTATTGTGCATGTATGGCAGAAGAAGGTGAAGAAAGGTGTCCTTGGGTTGCAACCCAAGGTAAAGTGACTTCATGTCAGAAGGTGAAGTACTCAGAATTGCCCTGTCAACATGCAACCCAAAGTAAGGAAACTTCTAAACTAAACTCCACATTACATTGTGCCATTTGCAGCCCACTTCTATCTAGGGTTGAACTTGCTCAATGCGGCAGAGAGACACAAGATAGTGTCACATTTCCACCCCAATTGGAGAAGAGATGTCGATGCAAATGAGCAGCAATACATCCTGCAAATCAGGAGCAGCGATGAGTATTACGTGCAGACGGGGCAGAGTGTGCAGTTGAAGGTGAGCACTCCGAAGTCAAAGAAGAGAAGTCAACAAGGGAACAAAGAAGAAGTAAGAACGGTGAGATCTTGGAAAGCTAGAAAGGTGAACCCAAGGAGAGAACTGGTGGTAATCACGTCATCTGACAAAGAGTCGGAAGGGGAGGCCAATTGCAAGTCCAAAGACTCGGAGGAGGAAGAACCCGAGTTCATGCTATAGAGTGGGGACACAAGCAGCAATAGTGATGATGGAGTGGAGATGCCATTAGTACCCAAAGAGAAGGAAACAAAGATGGTGACGGAGGAGAAAGGTAACCTGAACCTTGAAGATGAGAATCCAAAACAAGAGGAGAAGAGAGTTACAATTCAAAGGGAAGTCCGTTCTAGACGTAACACAAAGTATGAAGCGGGGCCGAGTAAGGTGAGAGAAGTGGAGAGTGGAAGTTTGGGGAGCAAAGAATCCATTCCAAAAGGCGATTGCGGCTGAGAAGGTGAGTGTCAAGTGAGGACGAGGCAAAGAAGGAGACAAGTCTGCAAGTCGAGGTAATTTTGAGTGAAGGAGTGGAATATATGTGGGAGATTGTGTGCCCATTGTAGTAAAATTGGAGCACATGAAGAAGGAGATGCAATCAAAGTGTCTGAAGGTGAAGATTGTATTGCAAGTGTTAGCTTGATTAGAAGAAGAGAACTCAGAATTGAAGAAGAGTATAATCCAAGGTGAGGAGGAAAAGGAAGTGCTATGAGTCGATGCAGTAGTACAAAATCAAGTAATTGAGAACTTGAAGAGAGAAGTGGGGAGTAGAGAGAGGATCAAAGAGCAGAATGACATAACAAGAGAAAGACAAGTAGCTGAGTATGAAATCTTGAAGTAGCAATTTGCTGATTTGAGATTAGAAATTATCCATGCTATGGTGAGAGTAGCAGAGAAGGAGCAATAGTTGGATAGAGTGATGGAGAGTGTCGAAGAGAAGAAGCAACTCTGGCAAAGAGAGTTGACAGTGCAATATAGAGAGGAGGAAAGATTAAGAGAGTTACTTTGTAATCTGGAGGAGAAGATTGCGCAAAAGGAGAAGGAGAAGGAGAAAGTGAAAGCCGAGTTCAAGGCAGAATTGGCAATGTATAGAGAGGATTGCCTTGCAGATCAACAACAGGAGAGAAGGATGCGATTGGAGCCATTCAAAGAGATAGTGATAAAGATGAATGCAATGTTGAGTACAAAAGCTAGTGTGCAAATTGAAGAGACCAGACTACACGAGTTAAAGTTGTTGGTGTAGGAGACAAGGAGGAGAAATGCAAAGGATAAAGATTTGAATGCCTTACTTATCAGTCTCAGAACTCATGTAGATAGGAAGATATTGTAAGTGGAAGACAATATCACAATTAGATTAGAATTAGTGAAATTAGAGATAGATAAACTTCGGAAGTAGTTAAGAGCGAAGCCCGAAGTAGATGACATAGGAGTACATATATCTTCAAAATTACCATCGGAGATATTAGAGAAGAGTGGGTCAAAAGATAAGGAGTTAGATATATACCCACAAGAGTAATTGTAGATTAGAGCAAAGAAGTAGTAGAATTGGTAGAAGAGTTAGAAGTTGTGAAACTCGAGGATAGAGTAGTGAGTGAAGTTACTTTGGGATTGGAAGTCGATGACGAGGTAGACATTTGATTGGAGTAGTAACAGTTTGAGATAGGAAGAGGCAGATATGAAGAGGTGCATTGTCAGTTTGGATCTACAGATAGGAAGAGTTGTTATAGAACGGTATAGTTGTTAGTAATTGTCGTTTGCTTCACTATTTAAGAGTGGCATTTGTAGGAAAATGTTGTTCAGTGCTCATTATTTTTAAGAATAGATAAAGCAAAGTGTTTTCAAGCAATGCTCGTTGCTTGAGCTTGATTCCAAGTATCAACTTTGTGATTGTGTTTGTGAGTGTGTGGAGAATTTCAAAGTAACAAGTCAATGTGTTTGTTAGATATTGGATTCTGTAGCTTTGATCTTCATTCTATGTGTTTAAATCTGAGTGAAGTGCAATCGGAGCAATGCCTTGATAGATCTGAGAGGAATTGTAGTGTTGGTAGTATTCTGCATTTGTGAGTGCAACGTAGTGTTGATGTGAAGCAATTTTGATCGAGGAAGTTGTGCCTTCAGTGGAGAGGTGGAACACAATTCTGAGGCAAAGTCGTTTTCCAGTGAAGTGCTATTTTCAGGAGAGACTGAATCATCACAATCAAGATTTTTTGGAAAGATTTGATGGAGTTGTGATTAACAAGTGTTAATTCATGACAAGACTGCAAGTCAGCGCTTGTTACTCTCTTTTGGGTGTGGTTTCTACCTGAGAGACTAAAGATGCAACCAAGAAGAACTAAAGTGTTACTATTTGCTTCATATTTCAACATTTCTGACTAGTATCTATGCAGGAACAAACTTTACTTACTTGATAACCACAAAAGTGATATTTGTTGGGTTGTCACATGATTTTTGGCGCCGTTGCCGGGGATACAATTGTCAAGAGTGGAAGGACACTAAGTGTTGTTTAACTAGTTTCAATGCTTTCAAGAACAAAAGTGCCAAAAAGCAATAAGAGAATGCAAGGAGGTTGAGAAAAAAACCTCAAGAACTTCAAGAGCACAAAGAGAGGAAGACTTTGAAGTCCTTGAGAGAAAAAAATACTTGAAAATTTTCAACAGCATTCCAATCCAACGATTGAAGAATCATAACATGGAAAGATGTTGGAGATTATTTTATTTTTATTTTTTCTGGGAACCAACTAAGGTTGGTGACACCAAATCCAATTCAAAAGGTTTCAAATGTAGCCCAAGAGGAGATTGTTCAAGAATTAAATCAAGATCTGAAAGAGTCTACTTCCTCTGAAGAGTCAGATAAGGAATCGTGTTTTTTTAGTGAGTTAGAGCATATAGTGGCCATGACACTCTGTGTGTCACCAACACTTAGCGTTTTTGAAGGAAGTGGATCTAGACAATGATACATTTCCTTGAGTTCCAATTGTTACCTTCAAATTCTTGGCCACAAATGATGAATTTAAATCTTGGAGTGATTTGGAGTGGCCGTCACCTTGTTCGGTTCACCATTCTTCCCATTAGAAAAAGAAAGAAAAAGAAAAAGAGAACAAAAGATAGTTTATGATGGAGAGAAGGAAAACTATGGATCTCTCTGAGCAAAAGTTGAATCAAAAGACAACAATCCTTGCTGGGCTGCAATGATCCATTTGGAAGAGTCAATTGAGCGTGTAGAGAAGGAAATTATCAAAGCATTGACAAAGACCACTTTCATTATTAATCTTGTGCAGGACACTGTTCAAAATTGAGCACAAGAAGCATTGCCTTTGTCATTTTATTCATCTTGTTGAATTCTTGTTGTGTGTTTTCAGGGACGCTCACATTTTTGTTTTTTTTGTAATTTTGAAGAAGTGTACAGAAGAAGTGGTATTGTGCCTGTATGGCAGAAGAAGGCAAAGAAAGGTGTCCTTGGGTTGTAACCAAAGGTAAAGTGACTTTGTGCCAAAGGGCAAAGTACCCGGAATTGCCCTGTCAACATGCAACCCAAAGTAGGAGACTTTGTCTAGGGAGCGCTCAACCCGAGGCAAGTGTAACAACTTTTCTTCAGGGTGAGACATTCAAGAAGTTACCACACACAAAAATGGTGGTCATACGCGTGAGGGAAAATTGACAATGACAAGAGCAGGCAGGAGGTGTGATTTCTCAATAGAAACTCGAAGTGAAGAAAGATGGAGAAGACGTGCCACTATAAAATTTGGGCTAGAGACAAAGCAATGACAAGTAATTTTCCATTGCCATTAAGAATTCACCCTGTAGGAGATCATGGGAAGGGAAGTGTAGTCACAGATGCGTTGGTGTGTCAAGAGGAAGTCAGGAATTAGTAGGAAGAATAGCCCCCAACCCAAAGTGGAAGAGAGAAAGATGGGAGGTGGGAAGAAGAACTCCAAATTCGCAGTGAGAAATCATGCAATTTGGAGGTCAGATATGATCGCAAGAATTGAGGTCCTGAGCAAGCTTCGGATCACATTCTTGGCATGGAACTAGAATGTTAGTTTTCTAGGTTTCATGACTAAGATCATTGAGAGTAAGTGTCTTGATGGCCCTAAGGAAGAAGGGAAGAGGGGAAATACGGCTTGATGGATAAAGTCGGACTGGAGATTAGAATCCGGTAGGTGCAGAGCATGGTGCCCCGTTCTTGGGGAAGGGAGAAGTAGCCAAAGAAACCCAAGAAGTGAGAGATACCTTCTCTCCAAAGCATACAAAGAATGGCTACAAGGTGGAGAGCTATAAAGATCCTATAAAGAGAGGGATTGTAAGTGCACTAATGGTGATCTTGAAGCTGGAGAGAATGACTTATGTGATGAAGCACCAAGCAGTGTTTTTCCATAAGATGTTTGCAGGAGAGCCAATTAATTGGGCAAAGTGTCTCCATCAGAGGACAAGACAAATAGTGTGGAATTTGTGACACAAGGTGCCTCCACATTACATTGTGCCATTTGCAGCCCACTTCTATCTAGGGCTGAACTTGCTCAATGCGGCAGAGAGACACAAGATGGTGTCACATTTCCACCCCGATTTGAGAAGAGATGCCGATGCGGATGAGCAGCAATACATCCTGCAAATCAGGAGCAACAACGAGTACTACGCACAGAGAAGACAGAGTGTGCAGTTGAAGGTGAGCACTCTAAAGTCAAAGAAGAGAAGTCGACAAAGGGATGAAGAAGAAGTAGCGACAATGAGACCTCGGAAAGCTAGAAAGGTGAATCCGAGGAGAGAACTGATGGTAATCGTATCGTCGGGCAAAGAGTCGAAAGGGGCGGCCAAGTGCAAGTCCAAAGACTCAAAGAAGGAGGAAGAACCTGAGTTCACACTATAGAGTGGGGACATGAGCAGCAATAGTGACGATGGAGTGGAGATGCCGTCAGTATCCAAAGAGAAGGAAACAAAGATGAAGATGGAGGAGAAAGGTAACCCAAACCCTAAAGACAAAGTTCCAAAACAAGAGGAGAAGAGAGTTACAATTCAGAGGGGAGTCCATTCCAGACATAAGGCAACGTATGAAGCGGGGCCAAGTAAGGTGAGGGAAGTGGAGAGTGGAAGTTTGGGAAGTAGAGAATCCATTCCAATAAGGCAATTTAGAGCTCTCAAGAGTCAGCTCTCTAGAGCTACACTTTGAAAGTATAACCCTAGACTCGAGCTAGGTCTGAAACCCTAACGGTCCAATTGACGGTAAAAACAGTGCAAAGTGATGGTGGGCCTCACCGTGAAGTCAATACCCCAAGCATGAAATCTTACCACCAGAAAGTAGTCTATGGGAAATTGTTGAAATACCTCTAACTACTATCACTACAACTCTAGTGTCCAAGCAATCTTGTTGCAACACTACAAATGGTGTGACAAGTGGGGAATCTAGCAGCAAGAGTGAAGGAGAATCCAAAGTCCAACAACAATGGAAAAAGCAATTGGAGAAGAAGAACATGAGTTTCATGAGGCAATCAATCACATGGAAGGCGGAGATGAACCTTATTTGGAGTTACTTATAGTAGAGATAGAAGAAGAATGAGTAGGGGAGACTGCCTTAGCATTCCAAGGTCAGCAATATCAAAGAGAAGTGTGCAAGTCATAGTTGCAAAGCCGAGTAAAGCCAAGGAGGAGGGAGAAAGCTAGGACATGGTAACTTTGAAGATACAAAGATTGCATCTTTGGGGTAAAGCTCAAGCCAAAAAAGAGCCAACTAATGACAAAGATAGAGAAGACAATGGAGGATATGCTAGAGTCAAATATCTATCAAAGATTATTTGTCCTTTGTTCATGTAGTTGCAGAAGGAGTTGAAGAAAGAGCATCTTGAAGTGAAAGATGAACTGCAAATAGTGAGGCACTTCAGTGAAGAGACCTTGAAGTTAAGGAATAAGTTAACATGAGGAGAGAAGGAAGCCAAAGAACTTTGGGTCAAGGCAATTCTTTGAAAGAAGAGTTTTGATACCTTGTAGGAGAACTTCTTGAAGCATGGTGAAGAGTTGAAGGAGCAGAAGGTGGCATTCAAGAAGATGAAGAATGAATTCAAAAATGCAAGGTTAGAACTTATAGACTTGAAAGTGATTGTTGTAGTGATGGAGCAAGAGCTGGAGAGCCTATGGAAGAGTGCAGTGGAGAAGGATCAAACATTGCAACAGCCAGCTGATGAACATTGGGAGGAAGAAAGATTGTAGGGTTTTGATCAAAAGTGTAGAAGCTCAACTAGTCCGCATGTGGAGGAGAAAGAAGCACTAAAGGCAGAATTCAAGGACAAGTTGAACATGTACCAGAATGAGTTGGAAGTAGAGCAAAGTAGATAGAAGCTAGTTCCAAGGATAGAGTCAAAGTCATTAGAAGAAGTTGTGATGGAATTGAAGGCAATGCTGACTATTGATGCCAAAGTTAAGTTGGAGGAGGCATACTACAAGAGTTGAAGTTTTTTGTGCAAGAGACTTAGAGAGCGGAGAGCAAAGGATGTTGACATGAATAATCTGTTCATTTGTCTTAAAGATAGGGTAGATAGGAAGATGGTTGAAGTAGGAGATAATGTGAGTCTCAGATTAGATTTAGTCTAATCAGACTTAGATAAACTTCATAATGAGGTGAAAATTAATGCTAGATGCAAAGTAAGTGAAGTAGGATTGTAAGTGTCTCCGGCTGAGTTACTAGAGACATTAGAAGTAGTTAGAGTAGAGAAGGAGGATGTAATTAGTAGATCAATGACTTCAACTTCAGTTCAGACTAAAGAGGTGATAGAAACAAAAGAGGAAATTGTGGTTGAACCCAAAGAAGGAGAGGTGATTATAGGTACATTGGGTTTAGAAGCCAAAGTCAAGGTAGACATCAGATCAGATTAGTAACAGATTTGAAATATGAAGAGGTAAGAAGTGGAGTGTGGAGTAAAGAATAAAGAAGTGGAGTGTCATTTTGGATCTACAACTTGGTAAAGTTGTTATAGAATGGTAATTTGTTAGATAACTATCAACTTCTCTGATTATTTAAAGGAGGCATTCACAATGTGTTGTTTAGTATTCATGTTTTTGAAGTTCAGTAAAGAAAAGTATTGTAACTCAATGCTTGTCATTTCAGCTTAATTCCAAGTATCAATGTTGTGTGTGTATTTGTGAGTATTTGGAGAAATTTGAAGTGCAAGTTAGTGAGCTTGTTGGATGTTGGATTCCACAGTGCTGATTTCATTTTGTGTGTTTGGCCCTAAGTGGATAGCAATTGAAGAAATGCCTTGATGAATCCGTGAGGGATTGTAGTGTTGGTAGTATTCTACATTTGTGATCACAAACTAGATTGATGCAAAGTAATTTTTGATTGAGGAAGTTGTACCTTTAATGGAGGGGTGGAACACAATTCCAAGGTGAAGTCATTTCATGGTGTTGAAGTAGCCTTCTTTGGAAGAACTGAATGATCACAACTGAAGTTGAATTGGAAAGAGATTGATGAATAGTGATTATGAGTAACATTTTATTGTGACAAGGTTGTGATCTAGTGTTTGTTACTCTCTTTTGACTGTGGTTTCTACTCAAGAGATCAAAGAAAACTCAAGAAGAACTGTTTGGTTCCTATTTACTTTGTATTTGACCATTTCCAAATCATATCTTTATGGAAACAAATTGGTACTTGTTGATTACCGCAAAAGTGATACTTGTTGGGTTATCATAACATGCAGCCAAGATATCTATTTGATATTACTAATGTAGATCCCATAACAAGAAGAACATGAAGAAGAGCAAGATATGGAACATTTTTGCCCTCAAGTTCTATTTACCAAATTTCAAGGAGCAAAAAGGCCAATGGGACAAACCTCTATAAGAAGTTAAAAGGCCAATGAGATGGACTCCTTTGCAAGAAGATATAGAAGGGATTGCATGACTGTGTAGAGTTAAGTAGTAATTAAGACTTTAGTTGCACTCTAACAATATTAGAGTATGTACATCTAGGGTAGGAACATCTAAAGGCAAAGAGCCAATTGGCATTTATGGTGCAAGCACACAAATGAGGTGGTAGTTATAGGTTTAGAAGTGAATAGAGTAGATAGAAAATTCCTTTTAGAGTAGCTATGTAAGCAGATTGTAGAGGAATCTTCCAACTATGAGTTTGTGATGGAGGATTCTTGTGAAGGTAGATTCAGTTATCTGATAATGTTTTGTTTGCCTATGGACTAAGGAAAGGACTAGTTATGGCTAAAAGAACTGGTTGTAAGGTTGTACTACTGATATATGCCCCAATGTTGAGGTATATAAGCTTAGTAAACATACCATTAATCTGCCTTAATGTTGTGTGTGAGTATGAAGTTGTCAATGTAATTCTTGTTACACTATGTGTGTTATGTTATAAATCTGTGCTCCTTATGTATTTGTTGCACTTCTTGCTTAAGTGAAAGATTGTATCATAGACTTGCTAGCAAGATCTATCACAAGGGTAAGAAGGACCATACCAGGGATGCAAAGAGCTTGCAAGAATGATAGACCTAAGAGCTATCTTTGACGGTAAGTGCCTACAAGAATTTCCATACCTAAGTGGATTTGTGATCAGCTACATGAATCCTATCTACATCTCCTCAATAAGCCAAGTAAATGACCAACCATGCAAGTGCGGGATTAATCCACTACAAGAATGTACAACATCACAAAAAAAAGTAGTACATGTATATAAGTGGCATTGTGCTCCTTAGTGGGGTTCTTCATTCTTCAATGGCTCTTTCACTAAGGATTTGGCCGGTTGTACCCAACTTTCTCTAAGTCATCAAGTAGAAGATCTTGGTACTTTGAGTGGGTCTCTAGCATGTGGTTCTATAGATACAAGTTCATTTTATTGTAAGAGAACTATGATAACCCAATGAGTACCACTTTTGCGGTATTAGTAAGGAAAATTTGTTCCCATAGAGATACAAGTTAGAAATGGTCAAATACAAAGTCAAAGTAACAATTTAGTTGCGTCTTTATCTCTCAGGTAGGAAACACACCCAGAAGAGAGTAACAAGCACTGATCACAATTCTTATCACAATAATATGTCACCCATAATCACAACACTTCAAATCTTTCCAAACAAACTTCAATTATGATTATTCAGTTCTTCCTAGAGAAGGCTACTTCACTATGAAACAAATTTGCCTCAGAATTGTGTTCCACCCCTCCATTGAAGGCACAACCTCCTCAATCAAAATTGCTTTGCATCAATCCAATGTCTCACTCACAATTGTAGAATACTACCAACACTATAGTTCCTCACAAATCCATCAAGGCATTGCTTTGATTGCTATCTACTCAAGATCAAACACAAAATGAAATCAGAGTTGTAGAATCCAACATCTAACACTCAGATTTGCATTTAGAAATTCTCCAAACACTCACAAACATAGGCATAGGATTGATACTCAAAATTAAGGTGAAACAACAAGTATTGAGTTATAGCACTTTGCTTTACTCAATGTCAAAAATACTAATATTGAAGAACAAAACATTATGAATGATTCCTTTAAATAGGCAGAGCACTTTGATAGTTACTAATAAAAATACCATTCCATCAACAACTTTACCAATTTGCAGATCCAAAATCTTAGAGAACATTCTGCACAACTTTCTCCAGCTTACCTTTTGGAGAACGTTCCTTTGATGGGTTATTCTTGCACTAGAGTGGTGGTGGTACCCATCAGGTCCATTCATAGATAGGACCTACTATATTGTTAGATGCAGCCAAAGTGGGAACACGGGCTCATTGTCTTTGTCTTTGGTGGACGAACCTCTTACCTATAGAGGTTTTACAGTGTGCTTATGATGGGATTCAATGACTTGTCCACATCCTTGTTGATGACATCTTGGATGTTGGGCGTCAGTTTCAGATGGTGGTAGTGGTTGATAGGTCACCTATGGCAGTCGTGAACCTAGTGGGACAGCCTAGAGCCGCATTTCCCACACTCATGAGTTTCCCAGGCTCTCATGCTTTTTGAGAAGCAGGACCTGGACTTGTTTGGGACTCATAGTTACAGTAGTTGGTGGAGCTTAATGCCAATGAGAGAGAGCAGGCGATGGGTTTTTGCACCGGTATTACTGCTGTTCCAATAGTGCCAGAGGCATCCAAGCGTAAGGTGATAGGTCAGGCTATGGACCTGAATTGTTTGACTTGGATTGTGAGCCTTGGCTTGGCAGAGCAGCATAGGATGCTCTTGATAGGCATCACCACTTGGACACTTGTGAGCCATGTGCCTATCAAGACGATTCAGGCACATGCTGGGGGTGATGGACCGAGTGGACATGGCATCCTTGGGACACAACCAGTAGCAACTAGGGAGAGTGGTCCACTTGGAGTCCATCCAGGTGAGCATGGGCTACTTGGATTACACCCTTGGTCCACTTGGGATGCAGCTAGAGGACGTGTGGAGCTTGTAGCCATAGTGGAGGGAGTTTTTCACACAGAAGTTAGGACCACTAGTGGTCGGGAGTATGACACTATTGCTCCCAAGGGCCTAGTGTAGCAGCCAATCAGTAAGTCTTCCACTCCTAGGATAGTTACAAAGGATACTTGGGAGCCAGATCTTGGACCCAAGCTTACTGGAGAGGAAAGACGGAGGGTTTGGAGGTTCTTGAGGAGCCACATAAGTTTTTTTGCCTCCAGTATGAAAGATTGGGTGCTCTGAAGGGATCTAGTATACGAATTGAGCTGACTAGCGATACACCAATTTTCCAATGTCCTTATTGATATAGTGATAAGAGAGGACATTGATTTAGAGCCAGAGTAGTGACCTTTTTGAGGCTGGTTTGGTAGAGATTTCACATGGAGAGTATGCATCAACAACAATGATGCGAGCGAAGAAAGATATGCATGGCAACTACACAGATAGGCAGATGTGTAGAGATTACCGTCCTATCAACCAATAGACCAAGGCTGATTGGTATGCCATGCTTACACCGGAGGAGATTTTTGATGCGATTGGCAATGCAAAGGTCCTTAGTACTTTGGATCTTTGAGCGGGATATCATCAGTTGCCAATTAGGGAGGAGGATAAGTCCAAGACAGTATTCTGGGGTATTGATCCTCACGGAAAGGATGTGTTATATCAATGGAGGTTCTTACCATTTAAGTTGAAGAATGCCACTATTGAGTTCCAAAGGGTCATGGATAGGATCTTAGCTGGATTGGATTTTGCTCGGTGTTATATTGATGACATTTTGATCTATAGCACTATTGTGGAGGAGCATGAAAGACAGTTGTTGGAGGTGTTTGAGAGGTTGAGATCTCATAGACTCAAATAACATCTTGGGAACTGTAGGTTCTTCCATGAGTAGGTTGAGTATTTTGGTCACACTATCTACCCCGAAGGACTTGGTGTTCAACAGACCAAGGTGGAGGCTATTGCACATATTCCTTGGCCTATAGATGTGAGCAGAGTGCGAGCATTCCTTGGGTTGGCAAACTTCTATCACCGCTATGTTAGAGGATTTAGTGCCATTGCCAAGGCCTTGACAAAGCTGACCAAGCTTATATAGGAGTGGTGTTGGGGAGATGAGCAAGAGAGAGATCTTGTAGAGCTCAATGAGAGGTTGACATTTGCTCCTATTTTAAGGAGACCGTTTAGAGGACAACCATTTCAGGTTCATACTGATTGGAGTATGTTGGGGCTTGGAGCGGTGCTCACCCAATATGATGATGAGGAGAAGGAGTTTGTGGTGGCCTATGCTAGTCGCTCCAACAATTCAGTGGAGGCAAAGTACAGTTCATATGAGAGAGAGTGCTTGGCAGCAGTTTGGGCAGTAGCACATTTCCAATGTTACCTATTTGGTAACCCTTCACTCTCATCACTGATCATCAGCCACTGAAGTGGTTGATGGAGTCTGATAAGCTTTCAGGGAAGCTTGCACGATGGGCTCTGATTTTACAAGAATATGATTTCACAATTGTTCACAGACTTGGAGTGGTGAACGTTGATGCAGATGGGTTGGGTAGAAACCCATGTCCCAGCCAGTAGGATCAGACAGGAGCATGTTGGCATTGTGAGACAGGTGAGGAGATGGTGCCAGGTTGGCATGCATCTGCCTTTCTTTGTATATTTTTTGAGGCTTTGGTGGTATCTCTCTTAGTGCATATAGGAGGAGTTATTGAGGTCACAGATCCGGAGAGTGGAGATATTGGTATAATTTGAGGTGAGGAGGAGAGGGAAGTACTATGAGTAGATGCAATAGTACAAAATTAGGTAATTGAAAACTTAAAGAAGGAAGTGGGGAGTAGAGAGAGAATAATAGAGTAGAATATCATAGCATGGGAGAGACAAATAGCGGAGTATGAAATCTTGAAACATCAGTTTGTTGATTCACAATTAGAAATTATTCATGCTATGGCAAGAGTAGTAGAGAAGGAGCAAGAGCTTGATAGAGTGATAGAGAGTGTAGAAGAAAAGAAGCAGCTCCAGAAAAGAGAGTTGATAGTGAGATATAGAGAAGAAGAAAGGCTAAGGGAGATACTCCATAGTCTAGAGGAGAAGATTGTTCAGAAGGAGAAGGAGAAGGAGATAGTGAAAGCTGAGTTTAAGGTAGAATTGGCAATGTATAGGGAAGATTGGCTTGCAGATTGAGAACGGGAGAGAAGAATGAGACTTGAGCCATTGGAGGAGATTGTAATGAAGATGAATGCGATGCTGAGTACAAAAGCCAGCGTAAGGATTGAAGAAACAAGATTGCACGAGTTGAAGTTGTTGGTGCAAGAGATGAGGATGAGAAACGTGAAGGATAAGGATTTGAATGCCTTATTGATTAGTCTCAGAACTTGTGTAGATATGAAGATATTAGAAGTGGAAGATAATATCAAGATAATAGATTTAGTAAAGTTGGAGATAGATAAACTTCAAAAGGATGAAAGAGCAAAGCCCAAAGTAGATGAGATAGGAGTACAAATATCTTTGGAGTTACCATTGGAAATGTTAGAGAAGAGTGGGTTAAGAGATAGAGACTTAGAAAGAGTACCTATGATGGGAATTGTAGATTAGGAAGGAGAAGTGTTAGAATTGGTAGAGGAATTAGTAGTTGTGAAACTTGAGGATCTTGAGTGAAGTGCAATCAGAGCAATGCCTTGACAGATCTGAGAGGAATTGTAGTCTTGGTAGTATTTTTCATTTGTGGGTGCAGTGAAGTGTTGATGTGAAGAAATTTTGATTGAGGAAGTTGTGCCTTTAATGGAAGGGTGGAACACAATTTTAAGGCAAAGTCATTTTGCAGTGAAGTGTCATTTTCAAGAAAGATTGAATCATCACAATCAAGATTGTTTGGAAAGATTTGATGGAGTTGTGATTAAGGAGTATTAATTCGTGATGAGAGTGTGAGTCAGTGCTTGTTACTCTCCTCTAAGTGTGGTTTCTACTTGAGAGATTAAAGATGCAACCAAGAAGAACTGAGATTGTTATTGTGTGCTTTGTATTTGACCAATTCTGAATTGTATCTCTATGGGAATGAACTTTATTTACTTGATTACTACAAAATTGATATTTGCCGGGTTGTCACATAGACCACTGACCCTAATAGTTATTGGTTGTGTTCCAAGAATACCATGTCCACTTGGTCCATTGCTCCCAATATGTGCTTGAATCATCTTGATAGGCATAAGGCTCACGAGTGTACAAGTGGTGATGCCTATCAAGCACATCCAATGTTGCTCTACCAAGCCAAGGCTCATAATTCAGGTCAAAAAATTTAGGTCCATAGCCTGACCTAACACCTAACGCCTAGATGCTTTGACATTACTAAGACAACAATAATACTGTTCAAAAACCCATCACCCGCTCTCTTTCATTGATGATGGGCTCCACTCACTACTATAACTATGAGTCCCAAACCAGTCTAGGACCTCTGTGACAATCCGGCAAATATCACTTTTGCGGTAATCGGGCAAGTAAAGTTTGTTCTCGTAGAGATACAAGTCAGAATTGGTCAGATACAAGTCAGAATTGGTCAAATACAAACTCAAACAATAACAATGTAGTTCTTCTTGGTTGCATCTTTAATCTCTCAGGTAGAAACCACACCCAGAAGAGAGTAACAAGCACTTATTCTCAGTCTTGTCACGAATAAACACTTCTTAATCACAACTCCATCAATTATTTCCAAACAATCTTGATTGTGATGATTCAGGCTCTCCCAAAAATGGCACTTCACTGCAAAATGACTTCGCCTCAGAATTGTGTTCCACCCCTCCATTGAAGGCACAACTTCCTTGATCAAAATTGCTTCATATCAACACTACAATGCACTCACAAATGCAGAATACTACCAACACTACAATTCCTCTCAGATCTATCAGGGCATTGCTTTGATTGCACTTCACTCAGGATCAAACACACAAAATGAAGATCAAGGCTACGGAATCCAACATCCACCAAGCACTCTGACTTGCACTTCAAAATTCTCCACACACTCACAAACACAATCACAATGTTGATACTCGGAATCAAGCTTAAGCATTGCTTCACAACACTTTGCTTTATCTATTCTCAGAAATAATGAGCACTAAACAACATCTGACTGCAAATGTCACTCTTAAATAGTGAAGCAATTGACAATTATCTTCCTAATGTACCTCTTCCTAATGACTCTACAAACCTACAGATCTGAAGTGACAATGCACCTCTTCATATCTACCTATTCAAATCTCAAATTGGTTACTAATCCGATCCGATGTCTACTTCTTCCTCCGCTTTCAAACCCAATCCCGAAGTAACTTCACTTCCTAATATTCTATCCTTGGGTTTCATAATTCCTACATCTTCTACCAGATCTAATAGTTCTCTTTCCTGATTTGACATTTCACTAGTGGGTAATCTATCTAACTCCTTATCTCTCAACCCACTCTTCTCTAATGTCTCCAATGGTAACTCCGAAGACATATGCACTCCTACTTCATCTACTTCAAGTTTTGCTCTAACATCCTTCCAAAGTTTATCTATCTCTAACTTCACTAGATCTAATCTAATTGTGATATTTTCTTCTACTTCTAATATTTTCCTATCAACACGAGTTCTAAGACTAATTAACAGAGCATTCAAGTCTGTATCCTTCGCATGTCTCCTCCTCGTCTCCTACACCAACAACTTCAACTCGTGCAGCCTTGTCTCTTCAATACAAACACTGGCCTTTGTACTCAGCATCGCATTCATCCTAATTATGATCTCCTTTAATGGCTCCAATCTCATCTTCCTTTCACTCTCCCGATCTGCAAGCCAATCTTCCATGTACATTGCCAATTCTACCTTGAACTCGGCTTTCACCGTTTCCTTCTCCTTCTCCTTCTGCACAATCTTCTCCTCTTGATTACAAAGTAACTCTCATAATCTCTCTTCTTCCCTATATCTCACTGTCAACGCCCGTTGCCACACTTGCTTCTTCTCTTCTACACTCTCCATCACTCTATCGAGCTCTTGTTCCTTCTCTGCTACCCTCGCCATAGCATAGATAATTTCTAGTCTTGAATCAACAAACTGTTGCTTCAAGATTTTGTACTCAGTTACTTGTATTTCCCTTGTTATGTCCTCTTCTTCACAAGTTCCTCTCGATACCTTGCTTCTCTCTTCAAGTTCTCAATAACTTGACACTGCACTATTGCATCCCCTCGCAATACTTCCCTTTCCTCCTCACCTCAGATTATACTCTTCTTCAACTCCGAGTTCTCTTCTTCTAGTCTTGCTAATACCTGCAACACAATTTTCACCTCTGGACACTCTGATTGCATCTCTTTCTTCTTGTGCTCTAGCTTCACTAACAATAGGCACACAATTTCTCACAAGTACTCCACTCCATCACTCGCAACTACTTCAACCTGCGGAGTGATCTCCTTCTTCACCTCTTCTTCTCCTGATACTCGCCTTCTTCTCTATAGTCGTCGTATCGGAATAGACACGTCACTTCCCAAACTAGCATTCTCCTCTTCCTTTGCCTTGCTCGGACCCACTTTTACTTTGCCTTGCGCCTTGACCGAACTCCCCTCTAAATCGTAATCTTCTTCTCCTCTGGCTCGGGTACCCCGTCCTCCAACTTTTTCTTATTCTCTTCTTGGAGCTCCACCCAAACTTCTTCCTCTTCTTTAGGTACCGACATCATATCCCCACCTTCATTGCTATCACTACTTGTATCCCAACTTTGTAGCATAAGCTCAGGTTCTTCCTCGTGTTCCGAGTCTTCGGACTTGCACTTGGCTTTGCATTCTGAGTCTTCTTCCGATGACACAATCACCATCATACCTTTCCTTGGGTTTCCTCTCCTGGTCTTCCAAGGTCTCACCTTCTCTATGTCTTTGCCTTCTCCTTGTCGACTCTGCTTCTTTGACTTTGGAGTACTTACTTCTAACTGCGCACTCTTCCCCATCTACGTGTAGTACTCATCAGTGCTTTGGATTTGAAGAATATATTGTTGCTCCTTCGTGTCGACTTCCCTTCTCAAGTTGGGATGAAAGTGAGACACCATTTTGCTGCGCTCTGGTGAATTGAGCAAATTCAACCCGAGGTAAAAATGTGCTAAAAATGGCACGATGTAGTGTGGAGGCAACTTATCCTGCAAATTCCAAACCATTTGCCTCGTTCTCCCATGGAAGCACCTCACCCAATTGATGGGTTCTCCTGCAAACATCTTATGGAAGAACACAGCTTGGTGTTTCATCACATAAGTCGTTCTCTTCGGCTTTAGGATTGCCATGAGAGCACTCACGATCCCTCTCTTCACCGGATCTCTGTAACTCTTGACCTTATACCCATTCTTTGTCCTCTTTGAAGAGAAGGCATCCCTCACTTCTTGGGTTTCTTTGGCTATCTCTCCCTTCCCCAAGCACGTGGCACCTTGCTCTGTGCCTGCCTCTCTTCCGAGTACCAATCTCCAATCCGACTCTGTCCAGCAAGCCAGATTTCCTCTCTTCCCCTCTTCCTCAAGGCCATCGAGACACTTACTCTTGATTATCTTGGTCATGAATCCTGGAAAAGTTATGTTCTAGTTCCATGCCAAGAATGTGATCCGAAGGCGGCTCAAAACTTCAATTCTTGCGATCACATCTAACCTCCAAATTGCATGATTTCTGACTGCATATTTGGAGTTCTTCTTTCCTCCTCCCATCTTTCTTGCTTCCTCACTGTCTCTTAGGTTAACTCTCTTGAATTCTCCTCTACACACTTGCGCGTCTTCAACTCTACTTCCCTTCCCACGATCTCCTGCATGATGACTCCTCAACGGCAAAGGAAAATTGATCGACATTGCTTTGTCATTAGCCCAATTTTTATAGAGTCATGCCTTCTTTGTCTCTCTTCAATTTGAGTTTCTACCGAGAAATCACACCTCTTGCATGTGCCTGTCACTGTCAAGTGGACTTCACGCATATGACTGCCGGTTTTTGAACGGTCTCTTCTTGAATTTCTCACCCCAAAGAAAAGTTGTTACACTATTTTTGCCTTGGGTTGAGCTCCCCCCAATACGAAGACTTCTTACTTCGGGTTGTATGCTGACAGGGCAAGTCCAAGTACTTTGCCTTATGACCCAAAGCCACATTACCTCGGGTTTCATCCTAAAGACTTTTTTCTTCACCTTCTTCGGCCATATAGGCACAATCCGACTTCTCTATACACTTCTTCTTCTCCATTTAAAAAAAAACAAAAAAATGTGGGTACCACAACCTCCCTGTTGAAAAGCATGAGAGCCTTGGAAAGTCATAATTTTGGGAAAAGTGGCTCTAGGTTGTCCAACTAGGTTCACCACTACCATAGATGATCTATCAGCACTACCACCATCTGAGATTGATGCCCAACATCTAAGATGTCATCAACAATTATGTGGTCTTGTTGCTGAATCCCATCATAAGTGCACTATAGAACCTCTCTAGGTAAAAGGTTTGTCCACCAAAGATGAAGACAATGAGCCCGTGATCCAACTTTGGCTGCATCTAACAAAATAGCAAGTCCCATCCAAGAATGGACTTGACGTTTACTCCCCACCACCCGGGTACAAGAATCACCTATCAAAGAGATGTTCTCCAAAATGTAAGTTGGAGAAATTGATTGATGAACCTAGAGATGTTGTAACATCTATAACATATCCCAAAACACACCAAAATGAGGATCTTGAAGATCCAAACCTTGGCCAACACATGTATGTCTCTAACATGGCCATCCATAAATCACCAAATGAATAGGCCCATGTTACTCTAGATCATGTGCTCCTAGTAAGGAAATGTCTACTAGTAAGGCCTTTAGGTAACCTCTGATTGTTGGCCAAGTGTGCTACATGATGGAGAGAGACTTGCCTAGCAGTCTCATCTCTCTCCACATACAAGTACCTCTATACTTGTATACTTGCTTGTAATACTGCATCTAGTCTAGTGTTGTGGTGCCCACATTTTTTGTTTTTCTTTGTTTATTAGTGTTTAAGGGAAGAAGTAAGCACTAGAAGCCAAATTGCGGAAGAAGAATGGACACAAGTGACTTCGGAGGACATTCTAAGAAGGCAACATAGGATCCAAAGTCGGAGGTACTCAAAAGAAGAGTACAACGGAAAAAAATCCAAAGAGCACCATCTTTGGGTTGGAAGGCACAAGTGGTACAAAGACCGTCTAACAACCTTGGTACATGGCAAGAAAGTACACTTCAAGAAACAGCGGAAGCAGAAGAAGCATGTCTTAACAGTGACCGGACATCAACACGCAGAAGAGGGGAAGTCGAATTTGAAATCGACTCAAGAATGACTGCAATTCAAGGTAATATAAGATTGCAATTGCTCAGGGACAAGTTGAATATGCCAAGTAAATTTCCAATTCCTTTGAGTAGTTGTCCTGCAGTAATGCGTGTTCGGAAGCCGATTGAGAGTGAAATTTTCCAAAATCCAGAAGGGGTTAGAGTGTCTTGTCCAGGAGAGGGCATTATCTTTCAGTGTTGTAGAACGCGAGAGCAGATTATGGCAAAGAAGGTTGCAAATGCGCTAGCGGTGCAAAGTTTTGCAATTTGTAGGTTAGATGTAGTAGCCAGAATTGAAGTCTGGAATAGACTTCATATTATGTTTTTAGCATGGAATTGGAATTTCAATTTTCCAGGGTGATGGCAGAGATAGCTGCCAGTAATTGTGAGGAGGGTCCCGAAGTTGAAGGGAAGAGAGGAAATCCGGCTCGATCGACTGAGTTGGATTGGAGGTTAGTATTGGGGAAGGAAGCAGGAGAGCCAACAAGGATCACCTTTTATCGGAAGTGTGATGCTATAGAAGAGACGGTAGAAATTCAGAACTCGTTCTTTGCTCCGAGAACCACGAATGGCTACAAGGTGGAGTCCTATCGGGATCCGATTAGGAGAAGTATCATGGGGGTGATGATGGCCATGTTCAAGCTAGAACGAACGACGTATGTGAACATGCAGCAAGCGGTCTTCTTCCACCAGATGTTTGCAGGAGTCAAGGTGAATTGGGCAAAGTGTTTTCACCACCAAACGAGGCAGATGGTGATCAATTGGCAAATAGGTTCTCCGCCTCATTATTTCGCACCATTTGCAATGCACTTCTACTTTGGGTTGAACTTGCTAACAGTAGAGGAGTAGCATTGCATGGTTTCCCATTTCAATCCTGACTTAAGATGGGAAGCGGATGAAGAAGAGTGATAGTATATGATACACCTACGAGCCAACGACGATCATTTCTTGAAGACAGAACAGTGGAAGATAGAAGAAGTCACAAGTCCAAAGACAAAGAAGCATAGTAAACCCGAAGAAGCAAAGTCACCTCCCGCTCAAAGGAAGACTCAAAGACTGGTTGTGCAGAATAAGAAGATGGTGGGAGAAGCATCATCGGGATTAGAGTCTGAAGAAGAAACCGAGTTGCAAGAGGAGGAATCCAAAGAAGAGGAGCTCACCTTAAAAAGCGAGGAGTCTGGAAGTGATAGCGAGGGAGAACCTAAGGTTTAGCAATTGGTGGCGGTCAGTGAAGCTTGTCATATGATGATTGAAAGAGTACCCAAAACAACTAGTCATTGTGTAGCCATAGTGGTGAATAAGCAGAGACTAGAGGAAAAGGAGGAGTATCCTGCGGGGCCAAGTTCAATTGGTAAAGAAGAAGAAAGTTCCGATGCAGTGTCTCTGAAGATACAAAGATCGCCACTTTGGATGAAGGAGCTGATGAAGGAGGTGAAGACTGAAGATGAAGATGGCAACAGAGATAAAGAAAGCTTTGGTGGGATATCATATCTGACGAAAGTGGTCACCCCATTGCTGGAGCTGTTAAAGGAGCATCGGAGGGTAATTCCCCAAGATTGTAGGAAGGGAATGAATGAGTTGCAGGTGGTGAAGCATCTGTTGTGAAGTGAAGGGGTTGCAGGAGCAACAAGTCCAAAGAAATGAAGAAATTGAAGAACTTCAGAGGGAGGAAGTCTTGAAGAAGAAGACTTTCAAGATGTTACAAGAGAGTTGCAAGGCAAAAGAGAAAGAACTGCAGAGGCAAGCCGGAGAATTGAAGGAGCAGGCGATGTGGCTGAGCAAAATGAAGGAGGAAGTGAGTGATGTGCGCATTGAGAATATTCATTTGAAGGTGATGGCAATCGTAATGGAGCAGGAGTTGGACAGCTTAAAGAAGAGTGCAACGGGGAAGGATCAAGCATGGCAGAGGGGGTTAGCAGTCATGCAAGAAGAAGAAGAAGAATGATTACAAGGGCTAGAAGTGTTGAGTTATAGAGTACATAGTATGTGGAGGAGAAGAAGATGCTTGTTGCAGAGTACAAAGACAAGCTGAAGATGTATCGTGAAGAATTGAAGGTAGAGCGCTCTTGAGGATATGAGTCGGAATCAGTAGGAGAAGTTGCCGGGAAGTTGAGAGCAATCTTAAGCATGGAGGCTGAAGGGAGATTGGAAGAAGCCCGTCTACATGAGTTGAAGTTGCTTGTGCAGGAAACTCGGAGGAGAAAAGCCAAAGATGTAGACATGAACATGTTGTTGATTCGATTGAGGGAGCATGTAGAACGGAAGATGTTAGAAGTAGAAGATAATGTTAGTCTCAAATTAGATTTAGTCAAATCGGAGTTAGAGAAAATTAGGAATAGTGTGACAGCGGAGCGGAAGTCTGATGTCACAGAAGTAGGAGTACAGGTGTCATCGCATATGTTATTTGACACATTAGAGAAGAGAGTGGGTTAGGAGATAAAGAGCTAGATAAGTCATTCCTTAGTGCAATTGTAGTTCCTAGTGTAGAAGTTGTAGAATTAGTGAAGGAATTAGTAGAATTAGCTATACCCGAAGAAGGAGAAGTAGTAGGAAGATCATCGGGTTTGGAAGCCAATGATGAGGTAGACATTGGATCGGGATAAGTACCAATTTTGAGATAGGAAGAGGCAGATATGAAGAGATGGATTGTCAGTTTGGATCTGCAGGTAGGAAGAGATGTTAGGAAGCAGTGCATAGGTAGGAAGAACTGCCATTTGCTTCAATATTTAAGGGGAGCATTTGCAGTACTATGTTATTCAGTATTCATATTTCTGAAGATAGATAAAGTGAAGTGCTGTTCTTAGTGCTCGTCACTTAGGCTTAATTCCAATTGTCAATTCCGTGTTTGTGTTTGTGCGTGTGTGGAGAATTCCAAAGTGCAAGTCAATGGGTTTTTGGATATTGGATTCTGCAGCCTTGATCTTCATTTTGTGTGTTTGATCTTGAGTGAAGTGCATTGGAGCAATACCTTGATGGATCTGAGAAGAATTGTAGTGTTAGTAGTATTCTGCATTTGTGAGTGCAGCACGAAGTTGATGTGAAGCAATTTTGATCGAGGAAGTTGTGCCTTCAGTGGAGGGGTAGAACACAATTCTGAAGCAAAATCGTTATTCACAATGAAGTGCCATCTTTGGGAGAATCTGAATCATCACAACCAAGAGTTGTTTGGACAGAATTTGCTATGTTGTGATTATGTGTGTGTGTATTCGTGATAAGTTGTCATGATTGTGAGCTTGTTACTCTCTTCTGGGTGTAGTTTCTACTTGAGAGATTAAAGAAGCAATCAAGAAGAACTACAAGTTACTGTTTGACTTTGTATTTGACCAATTCTGAATCGTATCTCTGTAGGAATGAACTTTACTTACCCGATTACTGCAAAAGTGATATTTGCCGGGTTGTCACATGATTTTTGGCACCGCTGCCTGGGATACACAACTCGGAAGTGGAAGAATACAAAGCCAAACTTGAAATGGGGCGTCATAGCAATATGAATGTCTGCATCAAGAGAACAATTGGAAGAGAGAGTCTGAAGACAAATGTTGCATCGTGAAGAAGAAGAACGTCTGAAGATCCAATCTACGTTGGCCAAAACTAAGCAAGAAGCATTGGACGATCAACTTCTTCACGAAGTTCAAGAATCTTTACGAGAACTTGAACAAAAGAGATGTGAAGGAGGGTGGGAAGGCTACTTTTCATCCCCGTCTTCCAGAAGAAGAAAGACTCGAGCGGGCAGACATATGCATTACGACCCAGTACACCGACTTCTCCTAAAGCTATAAAGGAAGTCAAATTCATTAAGAAGTTCATTTGCAAAAGGACAGCACGAACACTTACGGGAGAAGAATGTCAACATCTGGTACGAACAATTCCCTGGTTATCTTGAAGAAATTTTGAAGACCAGGTTGAAGGTGTGGAACCTCTTACTTCAAATCGGGTTGAAGTTTACACAACCAAAGAAGAAGAAATTGTCAAAGAAAACCCCAATTTGAACTTGACAAATTGGAACCCTTGGGCAGACAACACAGTGTCCATACTAAGTAGCTCTTTGGTTCCCATAAATTCAAACTTACCATAGCCAAATCCACCGCATCGTATGATGACTTTGTTACCTGTGACCTAACACGCTTATCAGAAGTATAAAGGTACGGAACAAGACGAAGACCTTGATGAATTTATCAAGGAGTTCAAAGGCATTTCCTTTGCCAACAAGGAACATGACTCCGCAGATTGTGACAACCCGGCAAATATCACTTTCGTGGTAATCAGGTAAGTAAAGTTCGTTCCCGTAGAGATACGAGTCAGAATTGGTCAAATACAAAGCAAAGTAACAATGTAGTTCTTCTTGAGTTCTTCTTTAGTCTCTCAGGAAGAAACCACACCCAAAAGAGAGTAACAAGCACGGACTCGCAGTCTTGTCACGAATTAACACTCCATAATCACAACTCCATCAAATCTTTCCAAACAATCTTGATTGTGATGATTCAGGCTCTCCCAAAAACGACACTTCACTGCAAAACGACTTTGCCTTAGAATTGTGTTCCACCCCTCCATTAAAGGCACAACTTCCTCGATCTAAATTGCTTCACATCAACCTCGCACTGCACTCCCAAATGCAGAATACTACCAACACTACAATTCCTCTTAGATCTATCAAGGCATTGCTTCGATTACACTTCACTCAGGATCAAATACACAGAATGAAGATCAAGGCTGTGGAATCCAACATCCAAGAGCACTCTGACTTGCACTTCAAATTTCTCCAAACACTCACAAACACAATTGCAAAATTGATACTCGGAATCAAGCTCAAGCAATGAGCATTGCTTCACAGCACTTCCCTTTATCTATTCTCAAAAATAATGAACACTGAACAACAATTTCCTGCAAATGCCACTCTTAAATAGTGAGCAATTGACAGTTCTAACAACTATACCGTTCTACCACAACTGTTCTAACCTGCAGATCCGAAATGACAATGCACCTCTTCATATCTGCCCCTTCAAATCTCAAATTGGTTACTAATCCGATCCGATGTCTACTTCTTCCTCGGCTTTCAAACCCGAACCCAAAGTAATCTTACTTCCTACTACTCTGTCCTCGGGTTTCACATCTCCTATTTCTTCGACCAGATCCAGCAATTCTCTTTCCTGCTTTGAAATTGCACTAGTGGGTAACCTATCTAACTCTTCATCCTTCGACCCACTCTTCTCTAATGTCTCTGAGGGCAACTCCGAAGACATTTGGATTCCTATGTTATCTACTTCGGGTTTTGCCTTAACATCTTGCCGAAGCTTTTCTAACTCTATTCTCACTAAGTCTAATCTAATCGCAATATTGTCTTCTACTTCTAAGATCTTCCTGTCTACACGAGTTCTGAGACTAATCAATAAGGCATTCAAATCTGTATCTTTCGCTTGTCTTTGCCTTGTCTCCTGCACCAACAACTTCAACTTGTGCAACCTTGTTTCTTCAATCCGAACGCTGGCTTCTGTACTTAACATTGCATTCACTTTGAGGACTATCTCCTTCAATGGCTCCAATCTTGTCTTTTGTTCTTGTTCCCGATCTGGAAGCCATTCCTCTCTGTACATTGCCAACTCTTCTGCGAACTCGGCCTTCACTGTTTCCTTCTCTTTCTCCTTCTATACAATTTTCTCTTCCTGATTACGAAGTAACTCTCGTAATCTCTCTTCTTCTCTATACCGCACAGACAACTCTCTTTGCCAGAGTTGCTTCTTCTCCTCCATACTCTCCATCACTCTATCGAGCTCTTGTTCTTTCTCTGCTACCCTCTCCATAGCATGGATAAGCTCTACTCTTGAATCAACAAACTGCTGCTTCAAGATTTTGAATTCAGCTACATGTCTCTCCCTTGCGACGTCACTCTTCCTCGCAAGATCCTCTCGATAGCTCACTTCTCTCTTCAGGTCTTCGATTACCTGACTTCTCTCTACTGCTTCCGCTTGCAGTACTTCTCTCTCCTTCTCACCTCGGGTTTAGGGTTTAGCTTTTTGCAAGGCTTTAGCTTTGGCTTTTGAGAGGATCTTTTCCTCCTTGGCAGAAAATATTGCCTTTGGGTGCAGTCTCTTTGCCTTTCTAGAAGACAACGAGGTCGTACTCAGTTCTTTGGGATCACGTTTCTTCTTACTGGCGCGTGTCTCAACCTTCAAAATTTCAAGGTCCGGCCATTCCCCTTCCGAGGCCGGGCTCCCTTCCTGAGGTCTCTCCTCCTCAAGCGTGATGCAATTTACATTAGTATCCCCCTTTTCCTGAATTGCTCCATGCTCAGCGGGGGTCTGTACATATTTTACAGGCGGCTTTTGGTTCGGTGGGTGAGTGCATTAATTGCCCGTATGACCCAATCCTTTGCAATTTGTGCACAGGGCAACATACCCGATTTGCCTTCTTGGCTCCATATAGTTTGGAGACCAATGTCCCATCGAGCCACAATTGTAATAGGCTCCGGGTGCGACATTCTGAGGTCAATTTTGGTTGCTCATCGGTGGTCTTCATGGAGGAGCATTGGAGTTATACTCCCTTGGTCCAAACCTCGGACCTTGATATGATGTGCTTGCTTGAGGCTGTACCTCTTGCATTTGGAACACAGCCTCTTCTTCCTCATCTTGGTTCCATCCCGGAACCCAATCAATTTGCTGCACCGAGAATGCATTACAAGTATTGTATTCCGTGTTTTCATGGCCCGACTTGCCACATGCGGTGCACCATACATTCAATCTGCCAAATGCTGGGGCCTTCCTTTTGTTTTTAGCTCCAATCATCTGGATCTTAAAATCCAAAAACTCCTTGATGATGGCATCCAGCTTGGTATCCGCCTTATGTACACTCTTTGCTGGAGGAGTCACTGGTTTCTTACCCCCACATCTTCTTAGTTGCCTTGGCTTTGATTCTTCTTCAGATTCTGAAGAAGAGCTCAAAGACGTGGAGGATTCTTCCAAAGAAGGGGATGTACTACGCAAAGCTCTCCTGTTGGGCTTCTTGCCTTTCTTCTCCCGATTTCTCCGGTTGCCGGCAGAGTGAGAGTGGGCCGCCTCGTAACGAGCGACATGTTTGAGTACCTTGTCAAGGGAAGTTACATTCCTCTCCCTTGCAAAGATTCGGATCTCTGGTGAAAGTCCTCCCGGGAACCAGGTAATGGCTTGGGCATCGGAGTAACCCACCACCCTCAATTGCTTTGGAACTCGGTTCAAGAGTGCCATGAACCGCTCAGGGTAGTCTCTCAAGTTCTCCTTCTTGCCTCGGTCTAAATCATTGAGTGCCACAAAGACACTCGTGTCGTAGTCAACCTCCCGGAATTGTTCCAAGAAGTTGTTTCTCAAGTCTGCCCAGTCTGCCAGTACAAACCCCTTCTGGGTCACATGGGTGTACCAGCTCCGAGCTTTCTTTCAGAGCAAACTTGGGAAAATTCGCAGTTGATCTGCTGAGTTATGCTTCTTGTTAGCAAAAGAGATGACTTTGAATTCTTCAATGAATTCATGAGGGTCTTTGTCTTGTTCCGTCCCCTTATACTTTTGATAGGTGTGTCAGGTGATAGGCAATGAAGTCATCATTTGATGCACTGGGATCGGCTAGGGTAGTGTTGAACTTGATGGAACCAAGGGATTGGGTGGAATTGACGCCGTGTTGTCAGCCTAGGGATTCCAATTCGTCAAATTCAAGGTAGGGGCTTCTTTGACAATTTCTGATGTAAGGGTGTCAACTTCAACCCGATTGGAAGATTCAAGATCAACATCTTTGATGTGTTCTTCAAAATTCCTTTGGGACAACTGAGGAATCATTTGTAGAAGGTGCTGACACTCTTCTTCCATGAGTGTCTGTGCTGTCTTTTCCTAAACAAAGTTCTTTAAGGACACGACTTCCTTTACAGCTCTAGGGGAAGTTGGTGTACTGGGCCGTAATGCATATGTTTGGCCACTTGAGTTTTTCTTCTTTTTGGATGAAGAGGGGGATGTGAAGTAGCCTTGCCAACCACCTTCACATTTCTTGTAGTCAAGTTCTCGTAGGGCTTCCTGCACTTCGTGAAGGAGTTGAAAGTCCAACGCCTCTCGTTTGGTTTTGTCAAAAGTGGATGGGACTTTCCGATGTTCATCTTCTTCACACTACAATGCTTGTCTTTGAACTCTCTCTTCCCATTGTTCTCTCGATGAAGACATTCATATTGCTTTGATACCTAGTTCTGAATTTGGCTTTGTACTCTTCCACTTCCAAAATTTATATCCCCGGCAGCGGTGCCAAAAATCATGTTACAACCCGGCAAATATCACTTTTGCAGTAATCGGGTAAGTAAAGTTCATTCCCGTAGAGATACTAGTCAGAATTGGTCAAATACAAAGTCAAAGTAACAATTGCAGTTCTTCTTGGTTGTGTCTTTAATCTCTCAAATAGAAACCACACCCAGAAGAGAGTAACAAGCACTGATTCACAATCTTGTTACAAATTAACACTCCTTAATAACAACTCCATCAAATCTTTCCAAACAATCTTGATTGTGATGATTCAGGCTCTCCCAAAAATGGCACTTCACTGCAAAAACGACTTCGCCTCAAAATTGTGTTCCACCCCTCCACTGAAGGCACAACTTCCTTGATCAAAATTGCTTCACATCAACCTTGCACTGCACTCACAAATGCAGAATACTACCAACACTACAATTCCTTTCAGATCTGTCAAGGCATTGCTTTGATTGCACTTCACTCAGGATCAAATACACAAAATGAAGATCAAGGCTGTGGAATCCAACATCCAAGAAGCACACTGACTTGCACTTCAAATTTCTCCAAACACTCACAAAAACAAACACAAACACAAAGTTGATACTTGGAATCAAGCTCAAGCAACAAACACTGCTTCACAGCACTTTGCTTTATCTATTCTCAGAATTATGAGCACTGAACAACATAATACTATGAATGCCACTCTTAAATAGTGAAGCAATCAATAGTTATCTTCCTAATGTCCCTCTTCCTAATGCCTCTACAAACCTGCAGGTCCGAAATGACAATGCACCTCTTCATATCTGCCTATTCACATCTCAAATCGGTAACTAATCTGATCCAATGTCTACTTCTTCCTCGGCTTTCAAACCTGAACCTGAAGTAACTTCACTCACTACTACTCTATCCTCGGGTTTCATAACTCCTACATCTTCTACCAGATCTAACAATTCTCTTTCTTGATCTGAAATTTCACTAGTGGGTAATCTATCTAAATCCTTATTTTCTGACCCATTCTTCTCTAATGTCTCCAATGGTAACTCCGAAGACATCTATACTCCTACTTCATCTACTTCGGGTTTAGCTCTAACATCCTTCCGAAGTTTATCTATCTCTAACTTCACTAGATCTAATCTAATCATGATATTGTCTTCGACTTCCAATATCTTCCTATCTACCCGAGTTCTGAGACTAATTAATAGAGCATTCAAGTTTGTATCCTTTGCATGTCTCCTCCTCATCTCTTGCACCAACAACTTCAACTCGTGCAGCCTCGTCTCTTCAATACAAATACTGGCTTCTATACTCAACATCATGTTCATCCTGATTACAATCTCCTTCAATGGCTCTAATCTCATCTTCCTTTCACGCTCCTGATCTGCAAGCCAATCTTCCCTGTACATTGCCAACTCTACCTCAAACTCGGCTTTCACAGTTTCTTTCTCCTTCTCCTTCTACACAATCTTCTCCTCCTGATTACGAAGTAACTCTTGTAATCGCTCTTCTTCCCTATATCTCACTGTCAACTCCTGTTGCCACAGTTGCTTCTTCTCTTCTACACTCTCCATCACTCTATCAAGTTCTTGTTCCTTCTCTGCTACCCTCGCCATAGCATGAATAATTTCTAGTCTGGAATCAACAAATTGCTGCTTCAAGATTTCGTACTTTGCTACTTGTCTCTCCCTTGCTATGTCACTCTTCTTCACAAGTTCTTCTCGATACCTCGCTTCTCTCTTCAAGTCCTCAATAACTTGATTCTGTACTACTGCCTCCCCTTGCAGTACTTCTCTTTCCCCCTCGCCTCGGGTTATACTCTTCTTCAACTCCTAGTTCTCTTCTTCCAATCTCGCCAAAACTTGCAACACAATCTTCACCTCAAGACATATTGACTGCATCTCCTTCTTCTTATGCTCCAACTTTACCAACAATGAGCACACAATTTCTCGCAGGTACTCCACTCCATCACTTGCACCTACTTCCACCTGCGTAGAGATCTCCTTCCTTACCTCTTCTCCTCCCGATACTCGCCTTCTTCTCTATAGTCATCGTATCGGAATAGATGCTTTACTTCCTGAGCTAGCATTCGCTTCTTCCCTTGCCTTACTCGGATCCACTTTGCACTTCGCCTTGCATCTTGACCAAACTACTCTCTGAATCGTGAACTTCTTCTCCTTGGGCTCGGGTACTTCATCCTCCAACTTTGCATTATTTTCTTCCTCGAGCTCCACCCAAACTTCTTCTTCTTCTTCTTCTTCTTCTTCTTCTTCTTCTTCTTCTTCTTCTTCTTCGGCAGCAGGCACTGACGTCATCTCCCCACCTTCATCACTATTGCTACTCATATCTCCACTTTGCAGCATGAGCTCTAGTTCCTCCTTGTGTTCCGAGTCTTCGGACTTGCACTCGGTTTTGCCTACCGAGTCTTCCTTTGATGAGGCGATCACCACTATGCCTTTCCTTGGGTTTCCTCTCTTGGTCTTCCGAGGCCTTGTCTTCTCTACATCTTCGGCTTCTCCTTGTCGACTCTGCTTCTTTGACTTCAAAGTACTCACTTCTACTTCCATGCTCTTGCCCGTCTGCGCGTAGTACTCATTGGTGCTTTGGATTTGAAGAATGTATTGTTGCTCCTCCGCATCGACTTCTCTTCTTAAGTCGGGATGGAAGTGAGACACCATTATGTTGCGCTCTGCCAAATTGAGCAAATCCAACCCAAGGTAGAAATGTGCTACAAACAGCACGATGTAGTGTGGAGGCAACTTATCCCGCAAATTCTACACCATCTGTCTCGTCCTCCCATGGAAGCACCTCACCCAGTTGATAGGTTCTCCTGCAAACATCTTATGGAAGAACACCACTTGGTGTTTCATCACATAAATCATCCTCTCCGGCTTTAGGATTGCCATGAGAGCACTCACAATCCCTCTCTTCACTAGATCTTTGTAACTCTCTACCTTATACCCATTCTTTGTTCTCTTTGAAGAGAAAGCATCCCTCACTTCTTGGGTTTCTTTTGCTACTTCTTCCTTCCCCAAGAATGTGGCACCCTGCTCCGTGCCTGCCTCTCTTTTGAGCACTAATCTGCAATCCGACTTTGTCTAGCAAGCTGGATTTCCTCTCTTCCCCTCTTCTTTGGGGCCATTGAGACACTTTCTCTTGATTATCTCGGTCATGAAACCTAGAAAAATAACATTCCAGTTCCACACCAAGAATGTGGTCCGAAGTCGGCTCAAGACTTCGATTCTCGTGATCACATCTAACCTCCAAATCGCATGATTTCCCATTGTGAATTCGGAGTTCTTCTTTCCTCCTCCCATCTTTCCTGCTTCCTCACTATCTCTTGGTTCCACTCTCTCAAATTCTCCTCTACACACTAGTGCGTCGTCAACTCTACTTCCCTTCCCACGATCACCTACAAGACAACTCCTCAATGGCGAAGGAAAATTGCTTGACATTGCTTTGTCATTAGACCGATGTTTTTAGAGCCGTGCCTTCTTTTTCTTTCTTCAATTTGAGTTTTTACCAAGAAATCACACCTCTTGCATGCGCCTGTCACTGTCAATTGTGCTTCACGCATATGGGCTACCGGTTTTGAACGGTCCCTTCTTGAATTTCTCACCCTAAAGAAAGGTTGTTACACTGTCTTTGCCTTGGGTTGAGCTCCCCCCGATACAAAGACTCCTTACTTTGGGTTGTATGCTGACAAGGCAAGTCCGAGTACTTCGCCTTATGACCCGAAGCCACGTTACCTTGGGTTTCATCCCAAAGACTCTTTTCTTTGCCTTCTTCAACCATCCAGGCGCAATCCAACATCTCTATACACTTCTTCTCCTCCATTTCAAAAAAAATAAAATGTGGGTACCACAGCCCTCAAGAAAGTAAGGGCATGACCAAGAAAGACTTGCCCACAATTTATCATATTGAACAAGAAGATTTGGGATCTCCCGAGGTGGATGCGGAGATAGAAGGCTGTATGATCACATCCATACCCATTGATTTGAAGTCGGGTGTGAATGGCATGACAAAAGACACTGCACATCGACTGGGGTACACAACATTTGAACCAACACCTTGAATTCTGAAGTTTGTGGATCAAACCAGGAGACGGCCCTTGGGCATGCTGTCAAATATCACTATGATCATAGGGGTGCCCTTCAAATTGAATTGCATTGTGCTACGACTAGTAACCAAAACTGGCTATCCCCTCTTGATTGGTAGACCTTGGTTGTACAGTGCCCAAGTCATGGTGGATTGGCACCAGCAAAAATTAAGATTTAAAGACATCTCGTCCAAAGAGCAAAAGCTGGTGATTGTGAGTTGGATGAAGGTTCCTCACCTTGGGGAAACTACTTCGTCAAAAGATGGAGATGAATTTGAAGATTCATCATCTTCATCTTTTGAGGACTCCGAAGACGACGTCCAAGTTAATTACCTGGAATGCTATGAGGTAGAGGTCAAAGACAAAGACCCATATGACATTGCATCGGGTAAACAAGACTTGGAGGAAGGGGGTTTGACAGTAGTATGTCTCGGATTGAGCCGAGTAAGCCATGTGGAAGGCGTCATTAACCCCGATGACTGTCAAGATGTGGTCTTGATTGAAGAATTTTTTTTTAGATTTCAAAGACAGCCACCGCAGAGGAGTTGGCAGGATACACTACCTTGTTTATAGAGTTCCAAGATGTATTTGCCTGGTCTATTGATCAAATGCTGGGAATTCCACGAGAATTTGGAGAGCACCGGATTGATCTGGTTGAAGGTGCAGTTCCGGTTTGGCAAAGACAATACCGCCTGAACCCAAAGTACTCCCTCTTGGTAAAAGACAAAATTAATAGGTACTTAGGGGCCAGAATAATTTTTCCTATCCTAAGCAGTGAGTGGGTTTCCCCCATTGTCATCGTTCCAAAGAAGAAGAGGGGAAAAATTTGAGTGTGCCAAGATTTTCACAAATTAAATGCAGTCATAAGAAAGGACCATCATCCTTTACCTTATAATGATACAATTCTGGACCAATTAGTGGTCATCCTTGCTATAGTTTTCTTGATGGATTTTTTGGATACAATCAAGTGTCCGTTTGAGAAGAGGACAAGGATAAAACTACATTCACCACCGATTGGGGCACCTTTGCATACAATCAAATGCCCTTTGGGTTGTGTAATGCTCCCGCTACTTTCCAATGGATGATGAATTCAATCTTCAAAGATTTCTTGTGCAAATTTGTGGAAGTCTTCATTGATGAATTTTGTGTGTTTGGGCAAAGAGATGTACATTTAGATTACCTTTGCCAAACTTTTGAAAGGTGTTGTTTTGCCGGCTTTTCGGACACTATGCCTTGAAAAATATGGTGAAGAAAATTCTTTTGGCAGGGTATTGGTGGCCTATGATGTATAAAGATACTCATGCCCATATTCAAAGTTGTGATGCCTGTCAAAGAACAAGGAAACCGACGGCGACTTCCCAATGGCCCTTGAAACCAATTTTGCCCTTGGCTCCATTTGAGAAATGGGGTATTTATTTTGTGGGTCCTATTCAACCAGTAACCTGTGTCACGAGGAAGAGGTACATCCTGGTATGTACCAATTATGCCACCAAAATGGTGGAAGTAGAGGCAACACAAAGAGATGATGCAGAGACAATGGCAGAATTTTTCTTCTGAAACATCATCTCTTGTTATGGGTGTCCTCTAGAATTTGCTAGTGATTTGGGAACTCATTTTTTTAACTCAATGGTGGAAGCGTTAACCAAGTACTTCCAAATTAAACATCGGAACCATGCCTTACAATCCAAAAGTGAATGGACTCACGAAGAAGGCCAATGGATTGCTGTGCAAAATTTTGAATAAGGTGACAGTCAATTATGCCTATGACTGGGATACGAAGTTACGTGCAGCATTGTGGGCATATCGAACAACTGAAAAGATTACTAACAACTGAAAAGATTACTACCAAGCAAACTCCTTACTTCCTGACATATGGATTGCATCCCATATTACCAGTTGAATTTGAAGTACCGACATATCAAATTCTTTGTGAAGAATGCTTGTTGGAGGAAGAAAGCCAAGATCTTTGGATCCATCAACTGAGGTGGTTGGAAGAGAAAAAGGATGATGCAATGCAAACTACGAAGGAAATTCAAGCACAACGAAAGGTCAGGCACGATAAAAGAATCAAACCTATGGTTGTTAAGGAGGGCGACTTGGTATTGTTATATGACAATCGCCACATATTTTTTCCAGGAAAATTACATTTGAGGTGGATGGGACCGTATCACGTGATGCACATATATGTTAATGGTTCTATTCAACTAGCAGACCTGGATGGCAATCCTTTTGCAACTCGTGTCAACAGTTGGAAGGTTAGAAAATATTGGACCCCGAACCCAACTTTGTATAAAAATCCGGTTGTCGGTGTTCACGGGGATGCTCACATTTGAGGGAGGGGGTATGTGGTGCACACATTTTTTGTTTTTCTCTATTTATTAGTGTTTAAGGGAAGAAGTAAGCACTGGAAGCCAAATTGCGGAAGAAGAATTGAGGGAAGTGACTTCAGAGCAAAGAAGGCAACATCGGATCTGATGATGGAGGTACTCAGAAGAAGAGTACGACAGAAAAACATCTGAAGAGCACCGTCTTCGAGTCGGAAGGCGCAGGTGACACGAAGACCGTCTAACAACCTTGGTACGTGGCAAGATAGTACACTTCAAGAAATGGCGGAGGCAGAAGAAGCATATCTTGATAGTGATCGGACATCAACACGCAAAAGAGGCAAAGTCGAATTTGAAATTGATTGAAGAATGACTGCAATTCGGGGTAATATAAAATTGCAATTGTGCAGGGACAAGTTGAATATGCCAAGTAAATTCCCAATTCCGTTGAGTAGTCATCCTGCAACAATGCGTGTCCAGAAGCCGATTGAGAGTGAAATTTTCCAAAATCCAAAAGGGGTTAGAGTGTCTCATCCAGGAGAGGGCATTGTCCTTCAGTGTTGTAGAACGCAAGAGCAGATTATGGCAAAGAAGGTCACAAATGCGCTGGCGGTGCAGAGTTTTGCAATTTGTAGGTTAGATGTAGTAGCCAGAATCAAAGTCTTGAATAGACTTCATATTATGTTTTTAGCATGGAACTGGAATTTCAGATTCTCAGGAGTGATGGCAGAGATAGCTGCCAGTAATTGTGAGGAGGGTCCCAAAGTTGAAGGGAAGAGAGGAAATCCGGCTTGATGGATTGAGTCAGATTGGAGGTTAGTATCGGGGAAGGAAGCAAGAGAGCCGACGGGGATCACCTTCTATCAGAAGTGTGATGCTATAGAAGAGACGGCAGAAATTTGAAACTTGTTCTTTGCTCCGAGAACCACGAATGGCTACAAGGTGGAGTCCTATTGGGATCCGATTAGGAGAAGTATCGTGGAGGCGATGATGGCCATGCTCAAGCCAAAATGAATGACGTATGTGAACATGCAGCAAGCGGTCTTCTTCCACCAGATGTTTGTAGGAGTCAAGGTGAATTGGGCAAAGTGTTTTCACCACCGAGCGAGGCAGATGGTGATCAATTGGCGAACAGGTTCTCCGCCTCATTATTTTGCACCATTTGCAGTGCACTTCTACTTTGGGTTGAACTTGTTGATAGTAGAGGAGCGGCATCACATGGTGTTCTATTTCCATCATGATGTAAGATGGGAAGCAGACAAAGAAGAGCGATAGTATATGATACACCTTCGAGCCAACGACAATCATTTCTTGAAGACAGGGCAATGGAAGATAGAAGAAGTCACAAGTCCAAAGACAAAGAAGCGTAGTAAACCCGAAGAAGCAAAGTCACCTCCTGCTCAAAGGAAGACTCGAAGACTGGTTATGCAGAATAAGAAGATGGTGAGAGAAGCATCATCAGAATCAAAGTCTGAAGAAGAAACTGAGTTGCAAGAGGAGGAATCCAAAGAAGAGGAGCTCACCTTAAAAAGTGAGGAGTTTGGAAGTGATAGCGAGGGGGAACTTGAGGTTCAGCAATCGGTGGCGGTTAGTGAAGCTTGTCATATGATGATTGATAGAGTACCCAAAACAACGAGTTATTGTGTAGCCATAGTGGTGAATAAGCAGAGACCAAAGGAAAAGGAGGAGTATCCTGCAGGGCCAAGTTCAATCGGTAAAGAAGAAGAAAGTTCTGATGCAGTGTCTCTGAAGATACAAAGATCGTGACTTTGGATGAAGGAGCCAATGAAGGAGGTGAAGACTCAAGACGACGACAAAGATAAAGAAAGCTTTGGTGGGATATCATATCTGATGAAAGTGGTCATCCCGTTGCTAGAGCTGTTAAAGGAGCATCGGAGGGTAATTCCCCAAGATCATAGGAAGGGGATGAATGAGTTGCAGGTGGTGAAGAATCTGTTGAGTGAAGTGAAGGGGTTATAGGAGCAACAAGTCCAAAGAAATGAAGAAATTGAAGAACTTCAGAGGGAGGAAGTCTTGAAGAAGAAGACTTTCAAGATGTTACAAGAGAGTTGCGAGGCAAAAGAGGCAAGCCGGAGAATTGAAGGAGCAAGTGATGTGGCCGAGCAAAATGAAGGAGGAAGTGAGTGATGTGGGCATCAAGAATATTCATTTGAAGGCGATGGCAATCATAATGGAGCAGGAGTTGGACAGCTTGAAGAAGAGTGCAGCGAGGAAGGATCAAGCATGGCAGAGGGAGTAAGCAGTCAGGCAAGAAGAAGAAGAACAATTACAAGAGCTATTCAGAAGTGCTAAGTTACAAAGTACACAGTATGCAAAGGAGATGAAGATGCTTGTTGCAGAGTATGAAGACGAGCTGAAGATGTATCATAAAGAATTGAAGGTAGAGCGCTCTCAAGGATATGAGTCAGAATCAGTATGAGAAGTTGCGGGGAAGTTGAGAGCAATCTTAAGCACAGAGGCTAAAGGGAGATTGGAAGAAGCCCGTCTACATGAGTTGAAGTTGCTTATGTAGGAAACTCAAAGGAGAAAAGCCAAAGATGTGGACATGAACATGTTGCTGATTCGATTGAGGGAGCGTGTAGACCGGAAGATGTTAGAAGTAGAAGACAATGTTAGTCTCAGATTAGATTTAATCAAATCGTAGTTAGAGAAAATTAGGAATAGTGTGACAGCAAAGCGGAAGTCCGATGTCGCGGAAGTAGGAGTACAAGTGTCATCGGATATGTTATTTGACACATTAGAGAAGAGAGTGGGTTAGGAGATAAAGAGTTAGATAAGTCACTCCTTAGTGCAACTGTAGTTCCTAGTGTAGAAGTAGTAGAATTAGTGAAGGAATTAGTAGAATTAGCTTTACCCAAAGAAGGAGAAGTAGTAGGGAGATCATTGGGTTTGGAAGCCAATGATGAGGTAGACATCGGATCAGGATAAGTACCAATTTTGAGATAGGAAGAGGCAGATATGAAGAGATGGATTGTCAATTTGGATCTCCAGGTAGGAAGAGATGTTAGGAAGCGGTGCATAGGTAGGAAGAACTGCTATTTGCTTCAGTATTTAAGGGGAGCATTCACAATACTATGCTGTTCAGTATTCATATGTTTGAAGATAGATAAAGTGAAGTACTGTTCTTAGTGCTCATCGCCTGAGCTTAATTCCGATTGTCAATTCCGTGTTTGTGTTTGTGAGTGTGTAGAGAATTTCAAAGTGCAAGTCAATGGGTCTATGGATGTTGGATTATGCAGCTTTGATCTTCATTCTGTGTGTTTGATCCTGAGTGAAGTGCATCGAAGCAATGCCTTGACAGATCTGAGAAGAATTGTAGTGTTGGTAGTATTCTACATTTGTGAGTGCAGCATGAAGTTGATGTGAAGCAATTTTGATCGAGGAAGTTGTGCCTTCAGTGGAGGGGTGGAACACAATTCTACGGCAAAATTTTTATTTGCAGTGAAGTGCCGTCTTTGGGAGAATTTGAATCATCACAATCAAGAGTTGTTTGGACAAAATTTGTTATGTTGTGATTATGTGTGTGTGTATTTGTGACAAGTTGTCAAGATTGTGAGCTTGTTACTCTCTTCTAGGTGTAGTTTCTACCTGAGAGATTAAAGAAGCAATCAAGAAGAACTACAAGTTACTATTTGACTTCGTATTTGACCAATTCTGAATCATATCTCTGTAGGAACAAACTTAACTTACCCGATTACCGCAAAAGTGATATTTGCCAAGTTGTCACAAGTGCTCATCCCATTGAACAACTCCAATAGACATACTCCCGCTACTAGATACTACCAAATAATGAGTGTGGTATCCAAAGATGTCAAGGTAATTGACTCTAGAAGCTCATCCTCACACTGGTCTCTTGGTGGTACAAAGCCTCTACTCCAAGCCTATTGCACCAATTGATATGCATGCTACTGCACTGCCTCCTCTAAACTCCACAAAGGAACATCCAAGGTGGATAGAACAATCCCACTCGTACTCCAAATCTGAGTGATCTCTTCTAGTACTAGAGTATCTTTTGCATGGGCATTCCTCTCCAATAACTCACCAAGCCAAGTAACAAAACCGTTGAAAGCTGAAACAGAAGCTGCCATGGTCTTGAACTATAGTGAGCAAAGACTACCACTACTGAAGCGTACTAGTAGGTGACATACTCGTCTCTCACTGAACTACCAACCTGGTCTAAAGGAGGCTATTTCCTCCCAATTGTTGATACTAAAACCCATGGAGTATAACAGTGCTCCCCAATTAGCACATCATATGACCCAATTATTGTTGCAATAGCCTAAGCTCTCACCACCAAGCTATCAGTCGGGTGCTCAGGCTGAACCTGCAAAATAAGCTCCCCACATGTGATGTACTATGTTGAACCACCACCTAGAGATGTCTAGACACCTCTCCACATCAATCTTCTATGACTCAAGATCAACAACTACAACCTTCTCCAACATAAGGAGCTACAAACTAGAGTCAAGTAAGACCCTCTATGGTGTATAGACCTTCCTTAAAGGTCCCGCCAAACAAAAACTCCCCATCTAGTTATCCAATAGGAAAACACTAGGTGTAAACCACGCTTGCTCACAGGCCGGTGTAGCTAGTAACTCCTCCAATCTACTCGCTATTGCTTGCCATAAACCATTGGTCATTGAACGGATCCCATGCTCCTCAACCAAGTCAACTCTACTATCAACCACCTCTACTTTAGTAGTAGGGACTACATCATCCCTACTCTCACAAAGCATGGCAGCCAACTTGAACACTAGAGTTGGGCCCAGTGTTCCGATTGGCTGAAAATAAAGGATAGCGCATAATCAGCTGAGGCACCCCAACATCTTGCTAGACTCAATCTGGGTAGTACCAAGTGGCTAACTAGTAGGTAGTCCATCATGCACCCCATCACACCTACCACACCTGCACTAGGACGTCTAGGAGCCATGGATGTCATTTGCAATGCCTTAGAGAGAGTGTGAAAGACAAGGGAAGTCTGCCTTGTCTCCCAACCTCTCCTTTTTGTGGGTCCAACTCCATTGATGCTCCTCTAGGCTATAGAGCACATATTGCACTCCTAGTCACTGCTGTAGATGCATCCACAAGTGTTGCTCCACCCATGAAGTCCAAAGCATCTCTATCACTAGCATACAAGGTAGAAGCCTCGGCACCTAAATCTTATCTCCTTTGAGCAATGGCCATGCTATGCTCCAACTGCTCAATGTGAGTAACCATGGTTGTATCAGAAGTAAGGGTAGGTACAACACCTCTACTAGGTGTGGATCCTATACCACCAACTCTACCACCTCATCCTCCATGACCTGGAGCTTCTCTGCTACCTACCATAGTAGCTCTACCACTCTGTAACTCCTAGTGTAGGTGTAACTCCTTTGTTTTGTTTTGTTAAAGTTTTGAAGAAGAAGTGTGTTGGTAAAGCCAAAGGAGGGCTAAATGGGGAAGAAATGTGAAGAATTGTGTGTTTGGCATAAACCCAAAGTTGACCTTGGGTCAAGTCCCAAGGACTTGGGTTGGACAAGATAAAATATAAAGACAAGGACTTTGTATTAGGGAGTGCACCCTAATCCAAAGATCCTATAACAGAATTCTTTGGGTTCTACCAATCAAGAAAGTATGTGGGAAGAAAGTGACTACCTCAAGACCAAGAGGTTCTTGACAGGAAAAGACTTCATAGAATCGGTAAGTGATGTGGAGCAATGACTAAAGAATGACCAATCAGCAAAGGACTAAAAATTTGAGATTTCCGTGAGGAAGCACTGCAATATCTAGATGCTATCATGTTTCTATTTAGAGTCGATCCAAAGGAATGCAAATTTTGAATATGCTAGAAGAGTGGGTTAGAATGTCGGGTATGATCTTTCACAAGAAGAGAGTGAGGAAACACACGATGGCCCCAAAAGTGAGTAAGCAGAGTGCGATGAGAGGTGTTACAATGTCCCTGAACCCTAAATGCAGATTGGATGTAGTAGTGAGGATCGAGGTCTTATCAAGACTTTGCATCACTTTTTTGGTTGGAATTGGAATTTTAGCTTTTCAGGTTTCATGGTAGAGATTGTTGCGAGTGATTGCAAGGATGGGCCAAAGCACAAAGGGAAGAGAGGAAACCCGGCTTGATGGATTGAGTCAGATTGGAGATAGTCCTAGGTAGAGAAGCATGAGAGGTAGGGGGTACCACCTTCTATCAGAAGTGTGATGCATCAAAAGAAGCTACCAAGGTTAGGAATTCCTTTAATCTACCATGCACAAATAATGGGTATAAGGTGGATAGTTATAGAGACCCAATGTAGAGAGGGATTGTGAGCGTGATGATGGTGATACTCAAGCTAGAGCAAACCACCTATGTCATGATGCAGTAGGCAGTCTTCTCTCATCAGGTGTTTGCAAGAGAAGTAGTGGATTGGGCAAAGTGTTTGCACCAATTGGTGGAGCAGTGAAGGAGAGGCAGAGGTCTAGCAAACAAGAGGAAGAGTAGAGGAAGTAGAGAAGTTAAGTCCATAGGTGTCCGCCGTTGAGCAAGGGCATGCAAAGGAGGAAGAAGGTGTCTTGGTGTGTCAAAGAGGTGCCAAGGGGAAGAGAAGTGCTCAAGTAGTCAATGTTGGACCAAGTAAGATTACAATCTAGGAGGAAGAGAACCCAAATGAAGAAACGTTGAAGATACAAAGATTGAATCTTTGGGGTAAGGCGCTAGTGGTGGAGTATTTGTTGAAGGTAGTATGTCCCTTGTTGGTGTTTTTGCAGCAAAAGAGTAGAAATGGTGAGTGCTAATCTGGATGTGAAGGATGAATTAGCAATCATTATGAAGTGGAGTGTGGAGAGCTTGCTATTGAGAAGTAAGCTTATGCAAGTAGAAATGGAAGCAGAAGAACTTCGGGTGGAGGAAATTCTTTGGGGTAAACTGTGGTACCCACATTTTTTTTTTGCTCTGTTTATTAGTGTTTAAGAGAATAAGTAAGCACTGGAAGCCAAATTGCGGACAAAGAATGGACGGAAGTAACTTTGGAGGACATCCAAAGAAGACGACATCGGATCCGATGATGGAGGTATTCAAAAGAAGTGTATGATGGAAAAAGTCCAAAGAGCACCATCTTTGGGTCGGAACGCGCAGAAGATATGAAGACTGTTTAACAACCTTGGTATGTGGCAAGAAAGTACACTTCAAGAAATGGCAGGGGCAGAAGAAGCATGTCTTCACAGTGACCAGACATCAACATGCAGAAGAGAGGAGGTCAAATTTGAAATCAACTAAAGAATGACTGCAATTCGGGGTAATATAAGATTGCCACTGCGCAGGGACAAGTTGAATATGCCAAGTAAATTCCCAATTCCTTTGAGTAGTCATCTTGTTGTAATGCGTGTCCAGAAGCCCATTGAGAGTGAAATTTTCCAAAATCCCGAAGGAGTTAGAGTGTCTCGCATCATCTTTCAGCATCGTAGAACGTGAGAGTAGATTATGGCAAAGAAGGTGGCCAATGCGCTGGCGGTGCAAAGTTTCACAATTCATAGGTTAGATGTAGTAGCCAAAATTGAAGTCTTGACTAGACTTTGTATTACCTTCTTAGCATGGAACTAGAATTTTAGTTTTTCGTGAGTGATGGCAGAAATAGCTGCCAGTAATTGTGAGGAGGGTCTCAAGGTTGAAGGGAAGAGAGGAAATCCAGCTCGATGGATTGAGTCGGATTGGAGGTTAGTATTGGGGAGAGAAGCAGGAGAGCCAATGTGAATCACCTTCTATCAAAAGTGTGATGCTACAGAAGAAATGGCAGAAATTCAAAACTCATTTTTTGCTCCGAGAACTACGAAAGGCTACAAGGTGAAGTCCTATCGGGACCCGATTAGGAGAAGTATCATGGGAGCAATGATGGCCATGTTCAAGCCAGAACAAACAATGTTTGTGAACATGCAGCAAGCAGTCTTCTTCCACCAGATGTTTGCAGGAGTTCTCGTGAATTGGGCAAAGTGCTTTCACGACCGAACGAGGCAAATGGTGATCAATTGGCGAACAAGTTCTACACCGCATTATTTTGCACCATTTGCAGTGCACTTCTACTTTGGGTTGAACCTGATGATAGTAGAGGAGCGTCATTGCATGGTGTCTCATGTCCATCATGACTTAAGATGGGAAGCAAACAAAGAAGAGTGATAGTATATGATACACCTCCGAGCCAACAATGATCATTTCTTGAAGACCGGACAGTGGAAGGTCAAAGAAGTCACCATTCCGAAGATGAAGAAATGTAGTAAACCCAAAGAAGCAAAGTCACCTCCCACTCAAAGGAAGAGTTGAAGACTGGTTATGCAGAATACAAAGATGATGAGAGAAGCATCATCGGGATCAGAGTCTGAAGAAGAAACCAAGTTGCAAGAGGAGGAATGCGAAGAAGAGGAGCTCACCTTAAAAAGTGAGGAGTCCGGAAGTGATAGCGAGGGGGAACCTAAAGTTCAGCAATTGGTGGCGGTCAATGAAGCTTGTCAGGTGATGGTGGACAGAGAACATGGAACAACAAGTCATTGTGTAGCTATGGTGGTGAATAAGCCGAGACCAGAGGAGAAGGAGGAGTATCCAGTGGGGCCAAGTTCAATAGGTAAAGAAGAAGAAAGTACAGATATGGTGTCTCTGAAGATACGAAGATCACAACTTTGGATGAAGGAGCTAATGAAGAAGGTGAAGACTCAAGACAAAGACGGCGACAAAGATGAAGAAAACTTTGGTGGGATATCTTATCTGACAAAAGTGGTCACCCCATTGCTGGAGCTACTAAAGGAGCATTGGAAAGCAATTCCCCAAGATTGTAGGAAGTAGATGAATGAGTTGCAGGTGGTGATGCATTTGTTGAGTGAAGTGAAGGGGTTGCAGGAGCAACAAGTCCGAAGAAATGAAGAAATGGAAGAACTTCGGATGGAGGAAGTCTTGAAGAAGAAGACTTTCAAAATGTTACAAGTGAGCTGCGAGGTTAAAGAGAAAGAACTGCAGAGGCAAGCCGGAGAATTAAAGGAACAGGCGATGTGGCTGAGCAAAATGAAGGAGGAAGTGAGTGATGTGTGCATCGAGAATGTTCATTTGAAGGCAATGACCATCGTAATGGAGCAGGAGTTGGACAGCTTGAAGAAGAGTGCAGCGGGGAAGGATCAAGCATGGCAGAGGGAGTTAGCAGCCAGGCAGGAAGAAGAGGAACGATTACAAGAGCTAGTCAGAAGTGCAGAGTTGCAGAGCACGCAGTATGAGGAAGAAAAGAAGATGCTCGCTCGGAGTATGAAGACAAACTGAAGATGTATCATGAAGAACTGAAGGTAGAGCACTCTTGAGGATATACGTCAGAATCAGTGGGAGAAGTTGCGGGGAAGTTGAGAGCAAGCTTAAGCACGGAGGTTGAAGGGAGATTGGAAGAAGCCCGCCTACATGAGTTGAAGTTGCTTGTGCAAGAAACTCGGAAGAGAAAAGCCAAGGATGTGGACATGAATACGTTGCTGATTCGATTGAGGGAGCATGTAGATCAAAAGATGTTGGAAGTAGAAGACAACGTTAGTCTTAGATTAGATTTAGTCAATTCGGAGTTAGAGAAAATTAGGAATAATGTGACAGCGGAGTTTTAGAAACCCGATGTTGTAGAAGTAGGAATTCAAGTGTCATCGGAGTTATTATTTGACACATTAGAGAAGAGTGGGTCAGGAGATAAAGAAGTAGATGGAGTAACCCTGAGCTCAATTGTAGTTCCTAGTGTAGAAGTAGTAGAATTAGTAAAGGAATTAGTAGAATTAGCTTTACCCGAAGAAGGAGAAGTAGTAGGAAGATCATCGGGTTTGGAAGCTGATGATGAAGTTGACATCAGATCGGGATAAGTGTCAATTTTGAGATAGGAAGAGGCAGATATGAAGAGATAGATTGTCAATTGGGATCTACAGGTAGGAAGAGATGTTAGGAAGCGGTGCATAGGTAGGAAGAACTGCCATTTGCTTCAGTATTTAAGGGGAGCATTTGCACTACAATATTGTTCAATATTCATATTTTTGAAGATAGATAAAGCAAAGTGCTATTTTTAGTGCTCGTCGCTTGAGCTTAATTCAGATTGTCAATTCCATTTTTGTGTTTGTGAGTGTGTGGAGAATTCCAAAGTGCAAGTCAGTGTGTATATGGATGTTGGATTTTGCAGCCTTGATCTTCTTTCTATGTGTTTGATCCTGAGTGAAGTGCATCGGAGCAATGCCTTGACAGATCTGAGAAGAATTGTAGTGTTGGTAGTATTCTGCATTTGTGAGTGTAGCACAAAGTTGAGGTGAAGCAATTTGGATTGAGGAAGTTGTGCCTTTAGTGGAGGGGTGGATCTCTTGTGTTCCAATTTCACCAACAGAGGACACACAACTTTGTGCAGGTACTCCACTCCGTCACTCACAACTACTTCAACTTGCAGAGTGATCTCCTTCTTTACCTCTTCCTCTCTTGATACTCGCCTTCTTCGTTGTAGTCGTCGTATCAAAATGGACGCTTCACTCCCCAAACTGGCATTCTCCTCTTCCCGTTAGCTTGCTTGGACCCACTTCACACTTCACCTTTTGCCTGGACCAAACTCTTTTTTGAATAGTAACCTTCCTCTCCTCCTACTCTGGCACTTTGTCTTCTAATTTCACGTTACCTTCTTCCTTGAGCTCCATCCTGACTTCTTCTTCTGTTGTGGGAACCAATGTCATCTCCCCGCCTTCATCGCTGTCACTACTTGTGTCTCCACTCTGTAGTGTGAGCTTGGGTTCTTCTTCGTGTTCCAAGTCTTTGGACTTGCACTCGGCTTCGCCTTCTGAGTCTTCTTCCGACGACATGATTACTACCATACCTTTCCTTGGGTTTACCCTTCTGGTCTTCCAAGGTCTCGTTCTCTCGATGTCTTCACCTTCTCCTTGTCGACTCCTCTTCTTTGACTTCGGAGTACTCACGTCCACCTACACACTCTTCCCCGTCTACGCGTAGTGCTCATCGCTGCTTCTGATCTGAAGAATGTACTGCTGCTCCTCCGTGTGGACCTCCTTTCTTAAGTTGGGATGAAAATGCAACACCATTCTATTGCACTCCACCGCATTGAGCAGATTCAGCCCACCGTAGAAATGTGATGTAAATGGCACAATGTAATACGGAGTTGATTTATCCCACAAGTTCTACACCATTTGTCTTGTTCACCCATGGAAGCACCTCGCCCAATTAATTAGCTCTCATGCAAACATCTTATGGAAGAACATTGCTTGGTGCTTCATAATCTCTGGCTTCAAGATTGCCATGAGAGCACTCACAATCCCTCTCTTGACCGGATCCTTGTAACTCTCTACTTTGTACCCATTCTTTGTACGCTTCAAAGAGAATGCATCCCTCACTTCTTGGGTTTCTTCGGCTACCTCTCCCTTCCCCAAGAACGTGGCACCCTACTCCGCGCCTACCTCTCTTCCGAGTACTAATCTCCAATCCAACTCCGTCCAGCAAGCCGGATTTCCTCCCTTCCCCTCTTCCTCAAGGCCATCAAGACATTTACTCTCGATTATCTCGGTCGTGAATCTTGAAGGCTCACATTCTAGTTCCATGCCAAGAATGTGATCCAAAGTCGGCTCAAGACTTTGATTCTTGCGATCACATCTAACCTCCAAATCACATGATTTCTCACTACGAATTTGGAGTTCTTCTTTCCTCCTCCCATCTTTCATTCTTCCTCACTATCTCTTAGATTAGCTCTCTCAAATTCTCCTCTACACACCAGCACGTCCAAGTACTCTGCCTTATGACCTAAAGCCATGTTACCTCGGGTTTCATCTCGAAGACATTCGCCTTCTTTGGCCATATAGGCGCAATCTGACTTCTCTATACACTTCTTCTTCTCCATTTCAGAAAAAAACAAAAAATGTGGGTACCACACAAGTCAATGTGCTTGTTGGATGTTGGATTTTGTAGCCTTGATCTTCATTATATGTGTTGGAACTTGAGTAAAGTGCAATTGAAGCAATGCCTTGATAGATCTGAGAGGAATTGTAGTGTTGGTAGTATTTTGCATTTGTGAGTGCAGCGTTGAGTTGATGTGAAGCAATTTTGATCGAGGAAGTTGTGCTTTTATTGGAGGCGTGGAACACAATTTTGAACACAAAGTTGTTTTGCAGCAAAGTAGCCATTTTTGGGAAGGACTGAATCATCACAATTAAGATTGTTTTGGACATATTTGAAGCATTATGATTCATGAGTGATAGTCTTGTGATGAGACTGTGAATCAATGCTTTTTACTCTCTTTTGGGTGCAATTTCTACCTTAGAGATTAAAGATGCAACCAAGAAGAACTAATTTGGTTACTTTACTTCATATTTGATCAATTCTGAATTGTATCTCTACGGGAACAAACTTTACTTACCTGCTTACCGCAAAAGTGATATTTGCCGGGTTGTCACAGTAGGTCAAAGCACCTATCACTAGTGTCACCAAATCTGTGGCTATGCTCACACTATCTTTGTGTTGGCTAAAATGCACCAGAGGTATTAGGTCCACTACCTTGAGTGCATTCTCTCTTATGGTGGGATCCACCACAAGTCCTACAAGCAACACCACTCTTCATTAGCTACTATAGACCCAAAATTGAAGGTAAGGGTCTAGCTCCACTAGGCCGTCCACTCGCTCCATAGGATCTGGGATGTCCATCTTGTCCTCAAAAACCAATGGGGCATGGTGCACTCTACTACACTCTAGAAGAAGTCATAGTTGTGGATGAGGTCTCCCTACCAAATCCAAATGTCACCACACTCTCCTCCACCATGTTGAGCTCAATATGCTCAGCCAAACTAAAGACCATTGCCAAAGTAGGCAAAGAAGCCTGCAACAACATAGCATCATAGACTCTACGTTGCAACTTCTTGTCCAATATCCCAATACCAAAACTGGACTGCTTGGGCCTCGGTAACTCCCTAAGTAAAGCTGATCAGCCATATCATGCGAGTGTATGCCTCACATAGGCTCTCTCTAGCCTTCTGTTGGAACTCCTGCAAGCTCCTTAGCTTGTCAGTCTGCACTCCTTGTTAGTTTTGCCTCAAACATTGGAAGAACTCCACCATGGGGTAAAACCCTACTAGCACACCACCTCATGTAGTGGTACCTCCACTCATAGTAGCACCATCTCCAAGAGATCCACCAATGCTACTAGAGCTCCAACTCATGGGTACAACCAATCCCTAGAAATTGAGCTTGAAGTAATAGAGACATATTTCAGAGACCAATATTGTCTCCATAGCTCAATCTCCTCCAGGTGAGCTTTCTTGAACTCATGGTAATCATCCATTGGTGGACCCTCCAAATGCTATAACAAACCCTTCCATGCCATGAAGATTGTGAACAAAGTCAGGTTATGCATCTTCTGCAAATCACACCAGCTATCAAATGTATGGATGAAGTTATCTAACTCAATGGTGCCCACTATACTAGAGTAACACTTGGGGCTTTTGGAAGCCCCATAGATCTCATCCATGTCCCACAACAATGGTGCAGATAACAAGTGCACTCTCAACTAGATCAGCCCTTGTGTCAAACTCCAACTCAGAGTCAATCTCCTCTCTCATTGGGACCTAAGATATACGCTGATACTAAGTGCCACTGTGAAAGACCAAAATTGAGGAGAGCAATAGGAGAATGGAAACTCACATTGGGACACTTGAATGAGGGGAAACTCCGAATGCCTAGCATGAGCTTTGGCTTTGGTATTTATAGGTAGCATAAAAGATCCTTGAAGCTTCTCAAGAAGCTTCCTTGAGCTGCTTTCTTGGAGTGCAAGCCAAGTGAACCAGGAAGCTTCTTGAGAAGCTTCCTGGTTAACTTGGTTACCTTCTAGAAGCCACCTACTTGGCATGCAAGCTAAGCTAGTTAGAAGCTTCTAGAAGCTACCCGCTTAGGGTGCAAGTTAACTAGTTGGGAAGCTTCCCAAGAAGCTTCTTAGATGCTTCTAGAATATTCTAGGCTATTTTGTCTTATTCTCTACTTTGTAAGTCTGACTAACTTTGTCGCTTAACTCCATATTGTTACATATTCCCCCGCCGCTAGTTGGTGACGTCCTCGTCGCCAGTGAAGCTTCAAATTCCTTGATGGCCGTCGGTGCATTTTGGAGGTGGGAAAGAGGTTCCCATGTGGCATCATGAAAGGGATACCCTTTCCAAAGGACCTTGTACTCCGTATGTTGGCGACAGCCTTGTTGAATATGGTGACACGCAAGGATACGATCAACTTCATACTCCTCATGATCATTGATAGGGACATGAAGAGGGGGAGGTTGGACTCAAGAGGAAAAGGAAGAGGGGTTAGGAACAAAGGGTTTCAACTTAGAAACATGAAAAATAGGATGGATACGCATGTAACAAGGCAATGCAAGTCGATAAGCAACAGGAGAGACAATGTGGGTGATATCAAAGGGTCCTATCCAATTAGGGGCAAGTTTATGAACTTAGGTATCAAGTGGGAGGGGGAGGTTACTAGAGGATAGCATGACTTTATCACCAACTTCAAAGGTGAGATCACGACGATGGTGGTCTACATATTGTTTTTGGCAATTTTGAGCAACAAGGAGGTGAGACTTGGCCTGTTGGAAAGATTGGGATATAGTGGGCAACATTGTGGAAGTATGAGGAACTTGAGAGGGAGGGGGAGCAAGAAGAGAATCTGGAACAAGTGGATCTTGGCCAAAATTGAGAAAGAAGGGAGAAAATCCAGTGCATGCCTGTTTGGAATTGTTGCAGGCAAATTCTACAACTGCAAGACATTCATCCCAGTTGGTATGGTAGACATTGACAAAGGCCCGCAACATATCCTCCAATGTACAATTTGTGCGTTCGGTTTGTCCATCAGTTTGAGGATGATAGACCGTGGACAAAGCAAGCTTGGTGCTGAGTATCTGGAAGAGTGCTTGCCAAAACTTATCGGTAAATCAAGGATCACGGTCGGAGATGAGTACACGTGGCATCCCATGATGCTTGAAGACGTTGTTGAAGTAGATTTGCACTAAAGTTGGAGCATCCACGGTATCACAGGTAGGTGCTAAGTGGATTTGCTTACTAAGCTTATCCACAAACACCACGATTGCGGTGTGTCCTTGTTTTGTCTTTGGCAAGGATGTGATGAGATCCATGCTCACATGCTCCCAACAAGCGGATGGAATGGCAAGTGGTTGAAGGAGTCCACTCGGCTTCTAGTTGCTGGCCTTGTTACGTTGGCAACTCTCACATGATCGGACAAAGTCTCGAACATCTCGTGTCATATTGGGCCACCACCATTGGCGTTGGAGAGTGCCTAAGGTCTTGTCTACTCCCATGTGACCAGCTATTGGTAAATCATGGGCTTCTTGAAGGCGCACAAGTCGAAGATCACCTTTGGCTGGAACATAGATCTGGTCTGCATGGAATAAAAGGCCTTCCTTGAAGGAGAAGGTGTTGTACTCCTTGTCGCATGCTGTCAGACGACCGTGTACCATTTGGAAGAAGAGATCTTGTTGTAGAGCTGATTGAAACTCATTATGGACCTTAGGGTCAATAGACCCCATTGTAATTGCTGTTGTGATGAGAAGAAGAGCCTTCAAATCAGGTCATCATGATAGAGCATCAGGGATGACATGGAACCAACCTGGTTTGTACTCAAGTTTGATGTCGAACAATTGGAGTTGCTCTTCCCATCAATGATGCCGACTCTTCATGTGCTCCAAGTGTAAGGTCTGCAACAATGGCTTGTGATCAATTTGCATGATCACTTGTTTCCCCAAGAGATAATGCCTCCATACCTTGGTGGCATATACCATTGCAATTTGTTCCCAATCTCAAGCAGAGTAATTTCTTTCAGTTGTATTTAGTCGGTGAGACACAAAGGCAATAGGATGAAGTCCATCTGGAAATTCTTATTGCAACATAGCTCCAATTGCAAAGTTAGAAGCATCAAAATCAGCCACACAAGGTAGTTGAGGATCATATGGTTGAAGAATGGGTCTTGAAGACACCAAATGCTTTAACTTCTGGAATGCTTCTTCATGTTTGGTGGTCCACTGGAAGCTTGAGTTCTTTACCAAGAGGTCAGTCAATGGTACAGCCACATGAGCATAATAGTGGATGAACCATCAGTAAAAACTGGCCAACCCATTGAATGCTCATACTTCTGTAGCATCCTTCGGGGTAGGCCAATCAATAATGTCCTTGATCTTCTCTTCTTCCATCTTGATCCCCTCTGATGAGATCTTATGACCCAAGAAGGTAGCTTCCTTCTGCCAAAAAGCACACTTTGACTTCTTGTAGTAAAATTTCCATTGTCATAGTCATTTTTAGGACTTCTTGCACATGATTCACGTGTTTTGTCTTTGTCCTGCTATAGATTAGGATATCATCTAAGAACACCACCATGGACCAATCCAATAGTCCCTCCAACACCTAATGCATCTGATCCATGAAGACTGCTGGAGCATTTGTGAGTCCAAAAGGTAGAACTCTCCACTCAAAATGTCCATACCTTGTGCAAAAGGCAGTCTTTTGCACGTCCTTTCCTTCAATAGGAATTTACCAATAGCCACTACGAAGATCCAGCTTGGAAAAATAGTGTGCTCCACTTAGTTGATCAAGCAAGTCATCGATCCAAGGCAAGGGATATGCATTCTTCATGGTTTGCTTATTGAGTCCACGGTAATCAATATAGAAACGAAGTCCTCCATCCTTCTTTGGAACAAATAGTACCGGTGCTCCCCAAGGAGAGGTACTATGTCATATGAAATCCTTCTCCAAGAACTCTGTAAGTGTTGTTTGCAACTCCTCCAACTCCTTTCGTGAGAGCTGATAGATTGGTCTACTCACTAGAGTACTCCCTGGCAATAACTTGATCTTGAAGGGCATACCTCAATTGGAGGGTAATCCCTTTGGCAGATCATCCGGAAACACATCTGCAAACTCCTGAACTATCCGATCAACCATTGCTTGATGAGGCTCTTGGTCCTCCTCAGATTGTTCTTGTGCAATTGGCTTGACCCACACCGCGAATACAAACTTATCTTCCTTGAAAGCTTGCTCTATGGCCGCTTCATTAACAAACTTCCCTTCCAAGGACTCATCTCTCTTCCAAGCTTGCTCCATGGTTGCCTTCTTGGCAAACTTCCCATCTTGGGACTCATCTCCCTTCCAGATTTGCTCTATGGCTACCTTCTTGACCAACTTCTCATCTTGGGACTTACTATTCTTAGGCGTCTTACTCAGAGGTGCCATACAACCTAATCGGAAATTTCTACCTTGGTGTTGTACTTGAATTTGTCGTCCGGTCCAATCGAATTGAACCTTATGACGTTCAAGCCAAGGTAGACCCAAAATGATATCATAGTGTAGAGGTGCCACTACAAACCTCAAACACTCCAAATACTCCTTCCCAATCTTGAAGGTAACATGAAGTGAGGTGCGGAATGTCATTACACTTGGAGAAATGCTTCTTTGCAATAAAAGAGGGAATTCTTCTTGGACATCGGGTGTCAAGCCAGGGTATTGAAGTCAATGTTGAGAAGGTCAAAGTAATCTCAGCTTTGGAATCCTTGAAGAATATCCGGGAATTGAGAGCCTTCTTAGGACATGTCGGATAATATAGACGCTTTGTGTCAAATTATGCGGTGCTGGCTGCACCCCTTACAAAGCTACTGAAGAAGTCCAAAGACTACTTGTGGGAAGCCGTACAAGAAGATTCTTTCCAAGTATTGAAGTGGAAACTAGTTGAAGCACTAGTTATGAGGGCCCCAAATTGGGATGCCCCTTTTCATGTGTATGTGGACACTTTGTCCATGGCAATCAGAGTTGTCTTAAGTCAAAAGGAAGAGAAGAAGAAGGACTATCTGGTCTATTATGCCAGCCGACAATTATTAGTCTCAGAAAAGAACTATTCAAAGACTGAATGAGAAGCACTTGGAATGGTTAATGCCTGCAAGAAATTTCACCACTAGCTGCTGGGATACAAGTTCATCTTCTATGTTGACCATTATTCATTGCAACACTTGGTCAAGAAGGCAGATTTGTCCAAGCAAATTGCATGATGGATCTTGTTGTTACAAGAATTCACATACATTGTACAAGTAAGGAAGGGAGCTTCGCATTAGAATGCGGACTTCTTATCCAGGTTAGAAACTCAAGACCAAGACTTGGAAATTGATGATCGGTTTCTTGATGAAGAGCTATATCATTTGATGGCTGATCAAAGTACGAGGTATGCGGCCAAATATATGCGGCCACTATTCGCATACATGTCATTGTCTTGAGGGGCTGGACCCGGAGCAAAGGGCAGTCTTCCTCCAAAAAATGGGACCGTACCAATTAAAACACAACATTTTGTTTAAAATGGGCAAAGATGAAGTACTTAGGAGATGTTTGGAAGCATACAAAGTCGGAGGAGTCATTGAATCCTTACAGTTGGAAGCATTGGGAGGACACTATGCCCTAAAAAATATGGTGAAGAAAATTCTTTCAGCTGGGTATTGGGGCCTGCGGATGTATAAAGATACTCACGCCCATATTCAAAGTTGTGATGCTTATCAAAGAACAAGGAAACCGATGGCAGCTTCCCAGTGGCCTTTGAAACCAATTTTGCCCTTGGCCCATTTGAGAAATGAGGTATTGATTTTGTGTGCCCTATTCAACCATTGATTTGTGTCATGAGGAAGAGGTACATCTTGGTATGCACCGATTATGCTACCAAGATGGTGGAAGTAGAGGCAACACGAAGAGATAATGCAAAAACAGTTGCAGACTTTTTCTTATGAAACATCATCTCCCATTACAAGTGTCCTCTAGAATTGGTCAGTGATTGGGGAACTCATTTTCTGAACTCAATGGTGGAAGTGCTAACCAAGTACTTCCAAATTAAACATCGAAAGACCATGCCGTACAACCCAAAAGTGAATGGACTCATGGAGAAGGCCAACGGATTGTTGTGCAAAATTCTGAATAAGGTGACAGTCAATTATGCCTACGACTAGGACACGAAGTTACCTGCAGCTTTGTGGGCATATCAAACAATTGAAAAGATTACTAGCAATTATGCCTACGACTAGGACACGAAGTTACCTGCAGCTTTGTGGGCATATCAAACAACTGAAAAGATTACTAGCAAGCAAACTCCTTACTTCTTGACATACAGATTGCATCCCATATTACCAGTTGAATCTGAAGTACCGACATATCAAATTCTTTGCAAAGAACGATTGTCGGAGGAAGAAAGCCAAGATCTTTAGATCCATCAACTGATGTGGTTAGAAGAGAAAAGGGACAATGCAATGCAAACCACAAAGGAAGTCCAAGAACAATGGAAGGTCAGGCATGATAAAAGAATCAAACCTATGGTTGTTCAGGAGGGGGACTTGGTATTGTAATATGCCAATTGCCGCATAATTTTTCCAAGAAAATTACATTTGAGGAGGATGAGGCCGTATTGCGTGATGCACATATATGCCAATGGCTTTATTCAACTTGCAGACCTGGATGGCAATCCTTTTGCCACTTGCATAAACGGGTGGAGGGTTAGAAAATATTGGACCACAGACCCAACTTTGTATAAAGACCCGGTTGTCAGTGTTCACAAGGACGCTCACATTTGAGGGAGGGGGTATGTGGTGCCCACATTTTTTGTTTTTCTCTGTTTATTTGCATTTGAGGGAAGAAGTAAGCATAGAAAGCCAAATTGCAAAAGAAAGAATGGACGGAAGTGACTTTGGAGGAAATCTGAAGAAGGCAAGATCAGATCCGATGATGGAGGTATTCAAAAGAGGGGTATGATTGAAAAGTCCAAAGAGCATCATCTTTGAGTCGAAAAGCACAAGCAATATGAAGACCGTCTAACAACCTTGGTATGTGGCAAGAAAGTACACTTCAAGAAATAGTGGAGGCACAAGAAGCATGTCTTGATAGTGACAGGACATCAACACGCAGAAAAGGGGAAGTCAAATTTGAAATGGATTGAAGAATGATTGCAATTCAGGGTAATATAAAATTGCAATTGCGCAGGGACAAGTTGAAGATGCCAAGTAAATTTCCAATTCCTTTGAGTAGTCGTCTTGTAGTTATGCATGACAGGAAGCCAATTGAGAGTGCAATTTTCCAAAATCCAGAAGGGATTAGAGTGTCTCGTCCAAGAGAAGGCATAGTCTTTCAGTGCCGAAGAACAAGAGAGCAGATCATGGCAAAGAAGGTCACAAATGCTCTGGTGGTGTAAAGTTTTGCAATTCGTAGGTTAGATGTGGTAGCCAAAATCGAGGTCTTGAATAGACTTCATATTACATTTTTAGCATGGAACTGGAATTTCAGTTTCCCAGGAGTGATGGCAGAGATAGCTGCCAATAATTGTGAGGAGGGCCCCGAAGTTGAAGGGAAGAGAGGGAATCCGGCTCGATGAACTGAGTAGGATTGGAGGTTAGCATTGGGGAAGGAAGCAAGAGAACCGATGGGGATCACCTTCTATTGGAAGTGTGATGCTACAGAAGAAATGACAGAAATCCAGAATTCTTTCTTTGCTCTGTGAGCCGGCCTGTCTCTCACTCAAGATGAACCTCTGATGGCTATTATGGTAGCGCACCATGGACTAAGAAGGCAAGGAACCCCAACTCCATCATACTCCTCCAAGGCTAACACTCCAAGACTCAAGACATTGCTCACTAGAGAACTCAATGAGAGAGAGATAGTTGCAAATGAAAGGATGATGAGTACCTCCTCACCCCTTGTTTATATACTTGTGAAATAGTTACGTACCAAAGTTACTAATTACCATAGTAACTCAAGTTACTAGACTAAAAGTCAAGTAAAGTCAAAAAGTAGAAAGGAATATCCATTCACATGGGCATATTCCCCTAAGCATGTGGTCTTATCTTGACCCAACCACTAAGTCAAGGATTCCTTCACATGGACTATCCTTGGAATAAAGAAGAATCCAAAACAAAAAGGTTTGCAGGCCCAAGAGTTCTCAACTCTTTCCTCAAAGCCAAACACCTAGGAATAATACCAAGTCAACACACTAAAATCCAAAATAGTGGTGCTCATCTTTTCTACTTCCTCTAAAGTAAGGTCCCATCTATCTTAGCTATGACTAACTTTAGCTAACCATGACTAATATAGAACCATCCTTTATCTATATATAAATAATATCTCTTAAGTACTTGTAATATCAAGCTAAATATCACAATACCACACACATGCACAAATGGGTGTTACAGCTCCGAGAACAACAAATGGTTACAAGGTGGACTCCTATCGGGACCCATTTAAACAAGGTATCATGGGGGCAATGATGGCCATGTTCAAACCAGAACGGACAACTTACGTGAACATGCAGCAAGCAGTCTTCTTCCACCAGATGTAGGGATGAAGGTGAATTGGGCGAAGTGTTTTCACAGCCAAATGAGGCAGATGGTGATCAATTGGAGGACGGGTTTGCCTCCACATTATTTTGCACCATTTGCAACACATTTCTACTTTGCGTTGAATTTGCTAACAATGGAGGAGAGGCATCACATGGTGTCGCATTTCCATCATCATTTAAGAGGGGAAGCGGATGAAGAAGAGTGACAATATATGACACACCTGCGAGCCAATGATGATCACTTCTTGAAGACAGGATAATGGAAGCTGGAAGAAGTCACAAGTCCAAAGAAGAAGAAGCGCAGTAAACCCGAAGAAGCAAAGTCACCTCCAGCTCAAAGGAAGACTTGAAGACTGGTTGTGCATAGTAAGAAGATGGTGAGAGAAGCATCATCGGAATTAGAGTCTGAAGAAGAAGCAAAGTCACCTCCAGCTCAAAGGAAGTCTCGAAGATTGGTTTTGCAGATTTAGAAGATGGTGAGAGAAGCATCATTGGAATTAGAGTCTGAAGAAGAAACAGAGTCGCAAGGAGAGGAATCAGAAGAGGATGAACTCACCTTACAAAGTGAGGAGTCTGGAAGTGAGAGTGAGGGGGAACCTGAGGTTCAGCAAGCAATTGGAGTCAGCAAAGCTTGTCATGCAATGATTGACAGAGTACTTGGAACAACAAATCATTGCATAGCCTTGGTGGTAGATGAGCAGAGGCCAGAGGAAAAGAAGGAGTATCCTATAGAGCCAAGTTCAATCGGTAAAGAAGAAGAGAGCTCAAAAGCGGTGTCTCTGAAGATACAAAGATCACAACTTTGGCAGAAGGAGCCAATGGAGGAGCCGAAGTATGAAGACAAAGACAGAGACGAAGACAAAGAGAACTTTGATGCGATACCGTATCTAACAAAGGTTGTAACACCATTGCTGGAAGTATTGAAGGAGCATCAGAAAGTAATTCCCCAAGATCATAGATAGGTGACGAATGAGTTGCAGGTGAAGACTTTCAAGATGTCTTTCAAGAAGACTTTCAAGATGTTACAAGAGAGTTGTGAGTCAAGAGGGAAAGAACTATAGAAGCAAGTGAGGGAATTGAAAGAGCAGGCAATGTTGCTGAGCAAAATAAAGGAGGAAGTGAATGTTGTCTGCATCGAGAATATTCATTTGAAGGCGACGGCAGCGATAATGGAGCAGGAGTTAAACAACTTGAAGAGGAGTGCAGCCGGGAAGGATCAAGCATGGCAGAGAGAGTTAGCAATCAAGCATGAAGAAGAAGAAAGATTGCATGAGCCGGTACAAAGTGCGGAGCTACAAAGTTCACAGTATGTAGAGGAGAAGAAGATGCTCGCTGCTGAGTACGAAGATGAGTTGAAAATGTATCGTGAAGAGCTGAAGGCCCAGCAATTGCGAGGGTATGAGTCAGAATTGGTGGAAGATGTAGCAAGAAAATTGAGAGCTATGCTGTGCATTGAGGCTGAAGGGAGATTGGAAGAAGCACGTTTACATGAGCTAAAATTGCTTGTACATGAAACTTGGAAGAGGAGAGTTAAAGATGTAGATCTGAATACTTTGCTAATCCGATTGAGGGAGAGAGTAGATTGGAAGATGTTAGAAGTAGGAGACAACGTAAGTCTCAGATTAGATTTAGTCAATTCAGAGTTAGAAAGAATTAGGAGTAGTGTGATAGAGGAGAGGAAGTCCAATGTTGCAGAAGTAGGAATATTGGTGTCATCGGACTTGTTATTTGACACATTAGAGAAGTGTGGGTCAGAAGATAAAAGAGTTAGATAAGTCACTCCTTAGTGCAATTGTAGTTCCTAGTGAAGTAGTAGAAATAGTGCAAGAAGATCATCGGGTTTGAAAGCCGATGATGCGGTAGACATCGGATCGGGGTAAGTCACAATTTTGAGATAGGAAGAGGTAGATATGAAGAGATGGATTGTTAGTTTGGATCTGCAGGTAGGAAGAGATGTTAGGAAGCGGTGCATAAGTAGGAAGAACTACCGTTTGCTTCACTATTTAAGGGGAGCATTTGTAGTACTATGTTGTTTAGTATTCATATTTCTGAAGATAGATAAGTGCTGGTTTTTAGTGCTCGGCGCTTGAGCTTAATTCCGATTGTCAATTCTGTGTTTGTGTTTGTGAGTGTGTAAAGAATTTTAAAGTGCAAGTTAGTGTGTCTGTGGATGTTGGATTCTGTAGCCTTGATCTTCATTCTGTGTGTTTGACCTTGAGTGAAGTGCATTGGAGCAATGCCTTGACAGATCTGAGAGGAATTGTAGTGTTGGTAGTATTTTGCATTTGTGAGTGCAACACAAAGTTGATGTGAAGCAATTTAAATCAAGGAAGTTGTGCCTTTAGTGGAGGGGTGGAACACAATTCTACGGCAAAATCATCCTTTGCAATGAAGTGCCGTCTTCGAGAGAATCTGAATCATCACAATCAAGAGTTGTTTGGATGGAATTTGCTATATTGTGATTAAGTGTGTGTGTATTCGTGACAAGTTGTGAAGATTGTGAGCTTGTTACTCTCTTCTAGGTGTAGTTTCTACCTGAGAGATTAAAGATGCAACCAAGAAGGACTGAAATTGTTACTTTGCTTCGTATTTGACCAATTTTGAATCATATCTTTGTGGGACAACCCGGCAAATATCACTTTTGCGGTAATCAAGTAAGTAAAGTTTGTTCCCGCAAAGATACGAGTCAGAAATGTCCAAATACAAAGCAAAGTAACAATTTAGTTCTTGTTGAGTTCTTCTTTAGTCTCTCAGGTAGAAACCACACCCAGAAGCGAGTAACAAGCATTGACTCCTAGTCTTGTCACAAATTAACACTCCTTAATCACAACTCCATCAAATCTTTCCAAACAATCTTGATTGTGATGATTCAAGCTCTCCCAAAAACGGCACTTCACTGCAAAATGACTTTGCCTCAGAATTGTGTCCCACCCCTCCACTAAAGGCACAACTTCCTCGATCAAAATTGCTTCACATCAACTTCGTACTGCACTCACAAATGCAGAATACTACCAACACTACAATTCCTCTCAGATCTATCAAGGCATTGCTCCGATTGCACTTCACTCAAGATCAAACACACAGAATGAAGATCAAGGCTGTGGAATCCAACATCCAACAAGCACACTAACTTACACTTCAAATTTCTCCAAACACTTACAAACACAATTACAAAGTTGATACTCGGAATCAAGCTCAAGCGACGAGCACTGCTTCACAGCACTTTGCTTTATCTATTCTCAAAAATAATGAGCACTGAACAACAATTCTCTACGAATGCCACTCTTAAATAGTGAAAAAATTGACAATTCTAACAACTATACCGTTTTATAACAACTCTTCTAACCTACAAATCCAAAATGACAATGCACCTCTTCATATCTGCTTCTTCAAATCTCAAAATTGTTACTACTCCGATCCGATGTCTACCTCTTCTTCAGCTTTCAAACCCGAACCCGAAGTAATTTTACTTACTACTACTCTATCCTTGGGTTTCACATCTTCTACTTCTTCTACCAGATCCAGCAATTCTCTTTCCTGATCTGAAATTGCACTAGTGGGTAACCCTTCTAACTCTTCATCTCTCAACCCACTCTTCTCCAATGTCTCCATCTCTAACTCCAAAGACATCTGCACTCTCATGTTATCTACTTTGGGTTTGGCTCTAACATCCTTCCGAAGTTTTTCTATCTCCAATTTCACTATGTCTAATCTAATCAAAATATTGTCTTCTACCTCTAAGATCTTCCTATCTACACGAGTCCAGAGACTTATCAACAGCACATTCAAATCGGTATCTTTTGCCTATCTTCGCCTCGTCTCCTGCACCAACAACTTCAACTCGTGCAGCCTCGTTTCTTCAATTTGATCAGTGGCCTCTATACTCAACATCACGTTCATTCAGAGGACTATCTCCTTCAATGGCTCCAATCTCATCTTCCATTCTCGCTCTTGATCTGCAAGCCAATCCTCCTTGTACATTGTCAATTCTGCTTTGAACTCGGCTTTCACCATCTCCTTCTCCTTCTCCTTCTATACAATCTTCTCCTCTTGACTACAAAGTAACTCTCGTAATCTCTCTTCTTCCCTATATCGTGTTGCTAACTCTCTTTGCCAGAGGTGCTTCTTCTCCTCTACGTTCTCCATCACCCTATCGAGCTCTTGTTCCCTCTCTGCTACTCTCACCATAACATGGATAACTTCTACTCTTGAATCAACAAACTATTGCTTCAAGATTTCATACTCTGCTACTTGTCTCTCCCTTGCTATGTCACTCTTCTTAACAAGATCTTCTCAATACCTCACTTCTCTCTTTAGGTCTTCAATTACCTGAGTCTTCATTATTGCCTCCGCTTGTAGTACTTCCCTTTCCTCCTCACCTCGGGTTATACTCTTCTTCAACTCCGAGTTCTCTTCTTCTAATCGTGCTAAGACCTGCAACACAGTCTTCACTTTCGGACACCTTGATTGCATCTCCTTCTTCCTGTGTTCTAACTTCACCAATAGAGGACACTACCTCCCGCAAGTACTCGACTCCATCACTTGGGGTTACCTCTTCTTGCGTAGCAACTTCTCTTTGCACTTCTTGTTCATCCGATACTTGCCTTCTTCTCTGCAATCTTCATATCGGAACTGATGCCTTGCTTCCCGAGCTTTCATTCACCTTTTCTTTCAAGTTACTCGGACCTGCATCACACTTTGCCTTGCGTCTCGAGCAAACTCCCCTCTGAACTGCAATCTTTTTCTCTTTGGCCTCGGGTACTTCATCTTCCAACTTCGTGGTGTCCTTGGCTCCAATTTCTGCCTGCACTTCTTCTTCCTCCTTTGCAGCAGCTGGTGCCGATGTCATTTCTCCACCCTCATTGCTGTCACTACTCGTATTTCCACTTTGTAGTGTTAGCTCGGCCTCCTCCTTGTGTTCCGAATCTTTGGACTTGCACTTGGCTTCACCTTCCGAGTCTTCATCTTCCAACTCAATCACCACCATGCCTCGCCTCGGGCTTCCTCTTCTGGTCTTCTGATGTTTCATCATATCTTTAGCTTCGCCTTACGACTTCTCTTCTTCAATTTTGGAGTACTCACTTTGATCTCCACATTCTTCCCCATCTTCTTGTAGTACTCGTTGGTGCTTCTAATTTGTAGGATGTACTGGTGCTCCTCTATGTCGACTTCCCTTCTCAAATCAAGATGGAAATGCGACACCATCCTACTGCGCTCTGCCAAGTTCAGCAAATTCAATCCGAGGTAGAAATGAGCTGCAAACGGCACAATGTAGTGTGGAGGTGATTTATCCCGCAGATTCCACACCATTTTTCGTGTTCTCCCATGGAAACACCTCGCCCAATTGATCAGTTCTCCTGCAAACAATTTGTGAAAGAACACCGCTTGGTGTTTCATCACATAGGTTGCTCTCTCCGGCTTCAGGATTGCCATCAGAGCACTCACAATTCCCCTCTTGACAAGATCTTTGTAACTCTCCACTTTGTACCCATTCTTTGTCCGCTTTGACAAGAATGCATCTCTCACTTCTTGGGTTTCTTGGGCTATCTCTCCCTTCCCCAAGAACGTGGCCCCCTGCTCCGAGCCTGCTTCCTTCTCGAGTACTAGGCTCCAATCCGACTCTCTCCTGCAAGCCGGATTTCCTCTCTTCCCTTCTTCCTCGGGTCCATCGAGACACTTGCTCTTGATGATCTCAGTCAAGAACCCTGGAAAACTAACATTCCAGTTCCATGCCAAGAATGTAATCCAAAGTTGGCTCAAGACTTCTATTCTTGTGATTACATCTAACCTCCGAATCGCATGATTCCTCATTGCGAATTTGGAGTTCTTCTTTCCTCCTCCCATCTCTCTTGCTTTCTCACTGTCTCTCGGTTTCACTCTTGCAACTTCTCCCTTACACACTAGCGCGTTGCCAACTCTATTTCCCTTCCCACGATCACCTGTAGGACGACTTCTCAATGGCAAAGGAAAATTGCTTGACATTGCTTCGTCGTGAGCTCAATTTTTATAGAGTTGCACTTTCTTCGTCTCTCTTCACTTTGAGTTTCTACCAAGAAATCACACCTCCTGCATGCACCTGTCACTATCAATCATACTTTGCGCGTATGGGCCGCCGGTTTTTGAACGGTCCTTTCTTGAATTTCTCGCCCAGACAAAAGGTTGTTAGATAGACTTTGCCTCAGGTTGAGCTCCCCCCGATATGAAGGCTCCTTACTTCGGGTTGTATGCTGACAAGGCATTTCCGAGTAATTTGCCTTATGACCTGAAGTCACTTTAATTCAAGTTTCATCCCAAAGACTCTTTTCTTCACCTTCTTCAGCCATACAAGCGCAATCCGACTTCTCTATACACTTCTTCTTCTTTATTTTGAAAAAAAACAAAAAATGTGAGCACCACACTCTACGGGAACAAACTTTACTTACCCAATTACCGCAAAAGTGATATTTGCTAGGTTGTCACATTAAGGTACCACAATTCACCAGGCTTGGAAATACCACCACCACCCTCAGTTTTTGCACCTAATTTCCCCTTGACTCTCACTTCTCTATTGTTATCAGTTTAGTTACATAAATCAAATCACACTCAATCAGATCAGTACTTGATCTATCACGCAATGATCTACCAACAATTGGACACTGATTATAGTCAAGCCACACCCACTCTAGCTAAGAGATTCTTGGTGATGCTTGCCAGCTTTCTGTCCACTCTAGCCAAGAACTAGAAGGCTCAACAATAGAGAATTGAGGTCTTTGGAGCTGCACTCCCAAGGTATACTCCTGATTTTGACATAGGTCTCACACCAAGGGTCTCATTGATAGCACACCCGATGGTGTGAACGGTGCAAATGACAATGGGCCTCACCATGTAGTTGGTACCCAAAACACAAAATCTGACCAATAGAAAGTAGTCTATGAGTAACGGCCAAAATACCTTTAATTACTATCACTATTACTCCAATATTTGAGCAATCTAGATGTGAAGCTACAAATGGCGTGACATACACTTGACAATCTCAACATCTATTTTAGGGAACCCTAAGCTTCCTACTCAATTTGATAATCATTGATAAGTCATGGGCTTTACTTCCAATATTTTGGCATATTAAGTTCTTCTCCATGATTTATTGCTTCTTGCACTTCCCTTTAAAGTAGAAGAGGAGTGGCTAGACATTGATGACTTAAGGGTTAAAACTCACTCTGCAAAGAAAAAAGAGCTAGATGATGTAAGTTCTACATTGTCATCTTTGCAAAAGGTTAAGTGACTTAGGGTAAAGTTTATTCTCGTTGCAAAAGAGGAGAAGATTTTGGCAAAATCTAAAGCAAAAGCACTTTAAATGGAAGTGCAAGAAGCAATAAATTGTGGAGAAGAACTTAATATGCCAAAATATTGGGTGGAAGTAAAGGGTGAACTTGAATTCTAGATTAAAGGCCACTTGCATTATTGTTTATTGACCATAGATGGATAAATTGGGAAATAGTAGTTGCATAATTGGAAGAAGTTAAGCTGAGTGTTGGTGTCCTTCATTACAACATGATGTAGTGGTTTGCCAATAGTAGCTTCTTTATCATATAATGGGGACACAAATTGGATGAATTCCTCCAAGTTGTCTTAGTGTAGGAGACTTTAATAGTTTGGCTACTATTAGTTTGTTGCTCTCTTTATATGGCTTTGAGAAGATGTTATGTATCTTGGATAATATTGTTGAGGTCCTCCACCTTGCTTAATAGCTTGCATTTCCTTTGGTGGTGACAACCCAATGCTAAGAGATTAGTTTGATTTACCAAAGTTTTCGTTAATTTCCATGTAACTCTTGTCCCTTGTTCCTTGTTCCTTAGTATGCACTTTGACAAACACAACTTCTTTTTCTTGTTTTATTTTAACTTCTTATGACCAAATTGCTATTCAAATTGTTTAACTAATAATGTTAAGCAATCAAGATGAAGATTATGGTCAATGTTCTTCCTCCTTGTTTGCAATACCTAATCTACATGCTCTTTCTCTTAATTCTAACTTGATACTTTATCTTATCTATATTGTTGACCTTTGTTGATTATCTACTATCCAAATTGTAGCCTTTTGTCTTGGATTCTCTACCATTAAATTTTATAGATTCTCCATAAGTTGCATGGTGTCCTTGTTCACGAGTACTAAATTGATATTCTCATTAATGAGCTCATCTAACTTTACACACCTCATCATTGATAACTTAAAGATCCCATTTTTGCTCTTTCTTGTTTGATTGTTGTAGCAAAGGTTTTATGGTCCCAATTCCTACTCCTAGTGGCCCTTCTTGACCATGATTGGTTAATTCTTTCTCTTTCCTCTAAGGCAACTAAGCAAAGATAAATGCTATCTAATTCAGCATTGGTACAATGCTGATTGGTTAATTCTTTCTCTTTCCTCTAAGGCAACTAAGCAAAGATAAATGCTATCTAATTCAGCATTGGTACAATGCTGATTATGTAGCAAATTCTCAGTCTTTCTTTCAATAGGCATATCATAAATCTTGATCAATGTCAAAGTAGATTTAAAGCTCTTTGCATTGTGCCAAGTCCATTGCAAAATTGTTGTTTAATGCAAGCATTCTTGCAATTCTTCTTCCAATTGTTTGGAGTAATTGCTTGTGCATCCCACTTCATCTCTTAGTAATCTTATTTAGGTTTGAGTAGCTCTCATTTAGGAACTCTCTCCTTGCTCTATAATTTGAGAATACTCTCCAACTTTTGTCCAATTTCTGTTCACTTTTGTCCAATTTTTGTTCTCCTTCTTTATTACCTTCAACACTATCTTAACTTGGTCAAACTCCTCTTGAATAAGGTCCCTATTGGCTGTATGATTGCTCATCATGGAGTGCATAAGCTTCATCAAGTGCATAACATCATGTACTTCTAGCCACCACTCCACATATTTTCTATAAAAATGTTTCTTTGATATTTCCTATAAAACACTATATATTACAATCTTATCCATCTCTCAATGCTATATAATTCAAGAGTACTCTCCAACTTTTCTTTGTTCTCTTTCTTTATTACCTTCAACACTATTGCACTATTATTAACTTGGTGTCCTCGTGAAGCATGCCCCTATCCCTAAATGATGGCTCATCCCGGAGTGCATCTTCTTCATCAAGTGCATAACATCATGTACTTTTAGCCACTACTCCACATATTTTCTATTAAAAATGTTTCTTTCATATTTTCTATAAAAAACTATATATTACAATCTTATCCATCGAATTACAAAAGCAATCTTACACAAATTTTTTAGAACCACGTATCATTTTAATATTTTTCTTACGCAATAGCAAGTAGTACTTCATAGATAGGGAGCCGGAGGTTAAATTTGTGATGTGAACAAAACATATACCAGTTCTGCAAAGTCTGCCAAATTGTTAGAGCGAATAATTTCTGAGACGCCTTTGCTGCTGTTAACGACCACTCTTCGGTGGATAGAGACCCGGAGGCAAAGGGCGACTCGCGTAGGATAACAAGAGGGATAGAAGACCCCATCAATTTGGCTTCCATGTCAAATTTTGGAAACCCGATGTCAAATTATTGATGTGAGATATAATGTCCTCGATGATAAATTTTGCTTCATCTCAACCATTCCTTTATCTCCTCATACCGTTGGAGTATATACTGGATTCATTTCCCATTCGTAACCAAATACATGTTATCATCGGCCATTGTGACGTACTTTTACCTCAATTCTTTTATAACTGTGCAAATGTTCAACAAAGAGACTTATATGAGTCTAAGCTACATAGACTAAACTTATGTGACTTATCCGAAAACCTTCAACGTGATAAGTTGCCAAATCATACACAGAAATTTAATGGAGTATAAGTCAAAAGCGGCCTCTCGGAAGTCATGTTCGAAGTATTTTAAGGATCTTGGATTTGGAAATAATGCATTATGTTGAGAAGGAATTTTGGCTTATGAGTCGATGTTGCAAAGACAAATGGAAATATAAACGTTGGGAAATTTGTGGGGACGAATAGGAGCATGCATGTATGTTGCAAAGCTTGCCCTAGAGGCTTTCCGTCCCGCCGAACTGAGAGTTTACTTAGATTGTCCACGTATGTCCTCTTCCCGCCTGGAAGCAGTTTTGAGGGAAAACCCATCCTGCCATACGCAAAACTCCTAACAAATAGTCGGAACACCCATCTTGAGTTTCTATTACAAGGAAAGCCAAGTTTCTCCATGAAAGCAATATTCTCATGACCAATTCTCCAAGGACAGGGCGGGGTGGGCCGCGGTGGGCGTGGTGCAACCTCCTTGGGCAGAAGAGAGCTGACACACATCTTTCCTCATAGATCTCGAACCCTCGAATTTATTACGTCCCGGTTGGAAGAGCGAGCATCCGAGCATTTGAGGCGCACTGGGTGGGGTATCGTGCATCAAGACCAAAGGGCAGAGCCCCTATTTGTGCTAAATGTTATGATCCAATGACCTCAAACGTTGTTGGGTTGTAATCTGCGTCGTCTAGGGAGAATGAGGAATCCGAGAGCAAATGATATTGTCTCACACATCGAGTAGTTTAAATCAAAAGCGGAATTAGGAGATGGCATCACGGGTATTGCATAGTTTACCAGGACAAAATGTGCTTACATTCTCCGGTCCTGCGTACATAGCAGGAGACACTGAAACCAACGGTCTCGGTCTTAAGGCAATATAGGTAAAGAGCGTGATGGAGACGTTGGCTTGTACATGATGCACATCACCGTTTTAGAGATTGAGAATTTGGACTGTTTGGGTCTATGGAAGTGGATGCAGGGATGGGGGGTGAAGCTGAACATCAGCATGGCCCGCTGCCGCACCCACAACAACACCAGCAACCACCACAGTCGATTCCAGGGCCCAGGCCAGCACCTAGCTACCGTGTTGTAAATGCAATTATTGAGAAAAAGGAGGACGGACCTGGTCCACGATGTGGACACACATTGACAGCAGTAGCAGCAGTGGGAGATGAAGGTTCCCCTGGGTTTATCGGACCTCGGCTTATACTTTTTGGTGGTGCCACTGCTCTCGAGGGCAATTCTCACGCTGCCGGACCCCCAGCTTCGTCTGGCGCAGGCATCAGTGAGGCTCCTGAGATCCAAGTTTGATTTATACTTTTGCTATGATGTATTGCATATCTGCAAAACATTGTCTATCCTGAAAATTTGCTGGTCATTAGACCTCGTATCGCTCTCTAATGTGCTTTATTACGATCTATTTATTTCTATGAGGAATTGTCAATGTGCGAGCAAATTACGTCATAAGCCCGAGTGGAACTGCAGGGTTGGCAGGAGCTACGGCGGATGTGCATTGCTATGACATACACGCGAACAAGTGGATGAGGTACTTGTCTCACTCATTGTACTTGACGTCAGGATTGAAGTCACAACCATGCTAGCTACTTGGCTACCGGGTCTCTTCCGTGAACATAAATTGAGCATGTCTGAGAATGCATCCTCAACGAGTCTGTTTCTTCTTATTTGGCTTATCTCAACCCTTTTGTCGCCCACTTTTCGTGGATTTTACATATTGGACGGTTCTGAACCTCTCGAGATCCTTAGGCGCTCTGGTCCCGCATATGCGCTGGTTGTAAGAGATCATAGACCGGCAACTTTGATAAAGTTGATCACAAGAATGATTACAAATTAACAAACCGATCCGTTTTTGTGAAGGTACATTCTTGGACTCCGTCCAGGTTGTACTTGTGGGAGTTCTCGCTTTAGTGCATCTTATTTTACCGTCTGATATTGTTTGAGTTGATACAAATGAGACCTGTTCCTAAAAAGTTGTGTGTGACAAAAGAAGTGTTGCGTTCAAGGTCTGTAGGTCTTCATTAAACGTGAACTCGATGCTGTGAAATTATTACAAATGTCTTGCTGTAAACGGATCCTTGCTGGTCGACGCATGCGTTTGAAGGTTGCTAGTTTATCCTAGGATTCTCTGGAGCACGATAGGTAATCGGCACGATAACTATTGAGTCTAAAGTAGCTACATCGGCACTGATGAAGTTCATGGTGATTACGTGCGGACTCATAAGAAAGTCTGGCTAGTTCCGTTGAGCTTTGTACTGAGGGCCTCATGCTGACTTGAGGCATGGCTCGAAATTCTATTCCAGTTTCGGATACTATGCTCCTTTCTTCTTTAGTCGTCTCTCTGTTTGAAAGAGATCGCTGGTCACTGCACTATGTAGGCTAGCATTTGGCCTCGGCACTCATGAGCAAAAGAACAGAAACTCGAAACGGGAGATATTGGCATGGCATCCAGCTATCTTGGCACCCCGAAGGGTACTGATGAAGTCGTGGGTGTTCGTACAGACGTATGGAAGGCTGCTTCTTCCTAGTTGTGTTTTGTAGTGCTGACGGACTCATGCTGACGGACTCATGCTGACATAGAGCATGCTGGGGTTAATCCCAGTCTTCCTACACTCGCTCGGGGTTGTCTCATAATATTGGAGACTCGGGCAGTTACTGTCCTATGCACTAACTTCTTAAGATTGTAATTCATAAGATCTTCATCTAGTCCTCACGTCATGTTTTCCCTCTCAAGGTTACACTTTGCTCCCACTATCTATACGATACCGGTACTTATGCATCGGAAACATCATGCTAACCCTGGCACGCAGATTTATGCAAGCTTACCTCTCCATGTAAATGATACCTACGACGAATCTTTACAAGGTTACCTCAATGTGTCCGAGTCAGAGTCAGTCCCGGTCAGACGTGGGTATGGAACTGGGTTGCTTACAATGGGGTTGTGTATTCTATTTCTCAAATATGTAGACTAGCGCACTCAGTGTCCTCCTTCCCTTTCATATTTACTTCTTCGTATATCTGTTGATTGCCTAATGCTGAATATCGCATCCCGGGATGAATTCCAGTCCTTATTCCGGGACTCTTGGGGGTCTAGGTGTTATTCTTGTTGCCATGGTCACTGCTGCTACTGCTAACACAACTCGGACTTAAATGCTCTATAACTCGGACTTAAATGCTCACTCATGAGTTTCAAAGCAGAAACTCGGTATGTGGGGTACTGAACATTTGCTCAGCTACTTCGGCACTGCACGAGGCACTGATGACGTTGTATGTGCTTCGTGGAGGTGTACTATGGCTACCTTCTGCTTCCTTCAGTTGTTTAGCGTCATTCAGTGCCTTGGCACTTATGAGTTTTTGAGCAGAAACTCAGTACGAGGGGTACTGACACTTGCTCAAGGGGTACTGACACTTGCTCAGCTACTTCAGCACTGCGTGAGGCACTGATGAAGTCGCATGTGTTTTCGTGGAGGTTTACTATGGCCGCCTTCTGCCTCCCTCTCCTCTTTAGTGTCTCAGGACTCAAGCATCCATTGCACTTGTTGCGATCAGAATTCTGCAGCCACACCATTCAATAGCTCTTGCATTGTTCCACTCCTCCATTCCCCAGCTGATTCCCTCCCTATTAATTATTCCTTGGCTCTTTGCCTGATTACTGGTTGACCTCTCGTCTACAGTGTTCCTACCCGACTCCAGCCCACGTTTTTCATTTTTATCTTTCATGCACTGCTTACTGGCGGTCTATTGCATAACGTTTTCTATTTCTCACAGTCATGTGCATAGATGCTCTTGATTTCACGCTGTTTACTAGTCCGTTAGCCATATGTTACTCTCAATTTGTTTCAATTATGCCTTTGCTTCAGGTTACATTCGATGCATTCTACCATATGGATTTATCACTATTCTAGCATTGTGAATCATGTACATCTTCCTTACCGAGCATTTGCATTTTATGAGTTCTGGATAACCCGTTCCCAGAACGGCTTCTGCTCTCATATACCTATATATCCTGTCCTCTTTCGCTTTGCTCTCGTCACCCTATCTTGACATGTCTCTGCAGCCACAACATCCATTACAGCTCCGCTTCAGATTTTACCTTCCTCCAACATACCACTTCCCTTCTCCAGAGGAACCAAGTTTTGTATTTCCCCCACCTCTCCCCCCTCTACTTTCATTGCTATTCAAACTTGCATTTGCAACTTTGCTCTTTCTTATGAAGCTATACTGGGTACCAACGGTATTTTTGACCAATGGAAAGTCACCCTTCTACAAAAAGTTAAACTTTTACTCAATCTCCCTCCCATTTCGAACGATTTCAATTCTGTAGATCCGATTTTCCTTCCCCTCATGATAGAAAACTTCTTGCTCATTTCAAGTCCCATTTCATTATTACTTATATGGACAAGTACCTAACAATTTTGTATTCATTTGTAGACAATTTTACATTCAAACTTTACTCAACGAGCTTCATTCTCCTTCAGCTACCTATAAACACTCACTGATTCCTCAAACCCAGCTCTTACTTTCTCACCACAGTTTGAATACCTCTCAGGGATTTCGCACTTCCGAGGATTCCGAGAAACTCCCCTCCTTCTGCTGTGCTTGGAAATTCCATAAGTCTCCCGTTGTTCCTAGGTGCATTGCTGCAGGATACTCTACTTCCTTATCTGAACTTTCTCGCTGGCTAAGCTCCTTCTTCAAGGCACTGCCACCTTCTGCAAACGACCTCTGGAGGAATGAATCCTTCCGTGTGGGGCTGATCGTGGACTCTAGCTGGATCTTGGACAACTCTTCTGGAGTTCCGGGCCGTTTTACTTGAGAAGGTGCAAACATTATGCAAGACAAGATCCTCTTACTCCCCAGACTTGAGAAGGTGTAAACACCTCAAATTCATGGCTGTTGATGAGGAATTTCTCATCTGTTGGATGCTATTCCTTTTTGATAACCTCTACATCCCATAGCACTCCTCTCTAAAACCCCCTTCCCCCTTCCCCCCCTACTTATTCCCTTCCCCGTCTTTGGATTATTGTTTTAGTTCCACATTTGGTTGCTGCTTCCGCTGCTTGACCTGAACTTTCACCCCCGTTTCTGTGGCAAATGACCTGCTCTTTCCCTGTGTCTTTGGACGAACTCCCTACTGTCTTCTTTGCGTGTCAAACGACTTGCTCCTTTCCGGGCCTTCTGACTCAGCTCCTTATTATTTACTTTGGTGATTTCACTCAGTTAATTTACCACCTTCTGCATTTGTTTGCATCATCGAGTAGTTCTGCTAGTTTTTACTTGCTTTTGATACTAACATCTGTTTCTTTTCAGGCTTTAACCAGGTATGTCTCGAGTCCCTTACCTTCTCCTGCTCAAGGTTTCATGTTCTTCCTTTGGTAGTTCATTTATTTGCATTGCAGTCATTACTTGCCCTTTGTGATTTTTAAGCTTCATACGTTACAGTTTTTCCCTTGCCCTGTTTGAAGCAACCGGGGTTGCCTCGGCACTCTTGAGTTTTCGAGCAGGAACTATGTACCAGAGGTACTGACACTTGCTCAGTTACTTCGGCGCTGCTGAAGTCGCATGTGTTGTAGTGGAGGTTTACTATGGCCACCTTCTGCTTCCCTCTGTTTGTTTAGTGTCTCCGGACTGAAATGTCCATAGCGCTTGTGGTGATATACTCTATCCAGTCCTTATTCGACCAGATGTTCTTTATCTTGTTTACATTACATATTGTGCATAGCATTTGCATTCAATGAGTTCTGGATCGTCGAATGGCTTCTGTCTTCATTTTCTCTACATCCAGTCTTTAGACGACTGCATGCCCCTAAACCCTAAACTCTGAACGATTTCATTCTCACTCCTGACACCTTTATTTTCCACGACTGTTGATGTCTATTCAATGAGTTCTGGATCATCGGACGGCTTCTGTCATCATTTTTCTATATCCAGTCCTTAGACGATTTCACGACCCTAAACCCTAAACTCTGAACGATATCATACTCCCGCATCTGACACCTTCATTTTCCACAACTGTCGATTTCTGTGTCTCAGATCTTCCTTGACTTGAGATTTCCAGCCTTCTACTTGACTCTCGACTCCTGTTTGCCTCTGTCTGCCATTGTTCCTGTTGGTTCTGTTCCTCTACTTATGAGTGTGCTCCGGTTTCGCTTCTTCAGAGCATGTATCTTGGATATAGGCATTGCTTTCTGATTGTTTCTACGTTACATTTACATAAGTTTTCTTTTCCGGATAGTTTCTTTTGATGATGCTAGATCTCCATATATTAGGGTGCCCTGTTTCCATTTACTCGAGGCTTGCCACTTGGTTATATGCTATTAGATGTAAGTGTGGCTATTAGTTCGCTTCCAGGTTATGATTATTTATGCTCTAAATCGAGCACATGTTCATTATCAGGTATATTTTACATATGTTGCATCGCATTTGCACTCAGTGAGTTTGGATCCCCCGTTCACTGAACGGCTACTGTCCTCATTTCTCTATATCCAGTCCTTTGACACCTCTCTCCTTCTCAGCCTAGAGACCATCCACTCACTTCCCCTTCACTCCAACTCACATTTGTTGTTTTGCTTCATGGTTCGTATACATGTGTATTGTACAGTCTGACAATTTCAGTTCTCTTGATAGATTTAATTTTGACTTTCGATGGTCTTCAATTACAGCTTGTTTATTTCACTACATGCTTTACTTAGCGCTGATGTATATCTGTTCTGTACTGTTGATCAAGATCTAGTGATATTTCGTTTGAGCTTAACCTCGCATTTAATATTTTAAATTCTTTACCTCATTTAGGTTCATCTCTCATCTCGATTTGCACATATCACGTTTACAGTGGACATCGTTCTGAGAAGGATTTCCACTGAACTTTTCTAGACCTGAAATCCCGGGTTTGGTTTCAATCAATTAGTTCTCCATTCATTCAGTTTGGTTTTCAACTGTTTCACATACGCTTATTTCGAGATTTCTTGATATGAGATGATTCTTTGTTTCCTCAGTACACATTGGTGCACGGTTATTCTACATGTAGTTATATATGATCGTTACTTGACAATGCATGCTTTTTATGATCTAGATTTCAACTACTTTGCGCATGTTTTTTAGTCAGTTCTGCTTTCATTTTATTACCATTTCATTTGCATTTAATGAGTTCTGGATCCCCCGAACTTCGAGCGGCTTCTGTCCTCTTAACTCCAATATCTGTTATCATGTTTCATATGCACACCATTTGCACGCAATGAGTTCCGGAACCCCTGTTCTTCAAACGGCTTCTGTTCTCATGTCTGAATATATAAAGATATATGCACGCAATGAGTTTCAAGCAGAGTTTTAGAGTTTTCACTCATGAGTTGTTGTTTTGCTTCATGGTTCCCTTATATGTGTTCTGTACAGTCTGTCAATCTCAGTTCTCTTGAATGGTTTAGTTTTGACTTGTGGGTCTTCAATTACAACTTTTTTACTTCACTACATGCTTTACTTAGCGCTGTGTATATCTGTTCTCTACTGTTGATCAGGATATAATGATATTTCGTTTGTGATTAACCTCGCATGTAATCTGTTAAATTCTTTACCTTATTTAGGCTCATCTTGATTCGCACATATCATGTTTACATTTCATATGCACACCATTTGCACGGAATGAGATATGGATCGCAGAGCTGAAGCCGTTTGAAGAATGGCTTCTGCTCTCATATCTGAATATATGTTGTTCTTGATATGTTGCTATTATGCCTTTGCTTCAGGTTACATTCGCTGCATTCTACTTTAAGTATTCATCACTCTTCTCGTATTGACCATATCTTGGTTACCTTTCATATGCATTTATTGAGTTCTGGATCACCCCTGCCTAGAACGGCATCTGCTCTCATCTACCAATATCCAATATCATGCTTACAGTCCATCTGCACTTCATATGCACTTAATGCGCTCCGGATCTCCTGGTTCCTGGAACGGCTTCTGGTCTTGTTTCCTAAATATCCAGTCCTCTCACTCTTTGGACCGACCCAGCCAAGACATGATCCACTCCTCTCCCACTTTGCTCCACTCCACCCATCCTCAACTAATGCTTTATCGATTGCACTTTGCTCGATGTTCCTCTGTTTTATGGTCCTCCCTGACTTTCTAGTTAAGATGCTTATCGGCCACGTCTTGCTTATTGTTACGTGATGTGTGTAGTTCTCTGCAGGTGCTACTTATGATTTGTTTCCTATTTGCCTTCACTTCGGCTTACCTTTGTATTGTTAGTTTCACTTAATTTTCATTTTGATTTGCACACCTTCATGCTTGCAATTCAAATGCACTTCATATGCACTTAGTGGGTACTGGATCCCCCATTCTTGGAACTGCTTCTGCTCTCATTTCCTATATACATGCTACTCAGAAATGATATCAATCCTCGCCTTCGTTTTCCAGGATAATTTTATTTTCATTTGTGCTTCTTAGGATTAGAATAAGTTCTGCTCTATATTTACTTTCTAATCTTGCATTCTTTTCATTTCCTTACTTGCTTATCATGCATTTCCTTTTATTTTGCATCCGGCCCTTGCTTACATCTCCCATATGCATGTGTCCGGTTCAGTACTAAGTGGAATCTGGATCCCCCGTTCTATGAATGCCTTACTTCTTCCGTACCCGAATATAGAAACTCAGTACAAGGGGTACTGGCTATTGCTTATAACTGCCTGGACATGGGACGGGGACTTATGAAGTCCGTCGTGCTATCATGCAGACTGAGTATGACAATGTTCTACTTGCTCTAGTTATTCTTGGACTCATGCGTCATAGTACATGGTGGATCAAATTTATCCAGGCCTCCAAACCCTTCACCCATTCCCTGTCATTGCATCAATAATATATAATCCTTTTGCTTTACCACTGCAAGCGTCTGATTGCAATACGGAACTTGGCTTTGCATCGTGTAGGCTTGTTTAATTGCTGTTTATGAAGATTTCTAGGACAGACATTGATTCTCGACACCACATTTATTCTCGTTTTTGAAATGGCTTCTGAATGTATTATCAAGGACCATGACAGTCCTTAGGTGTTTGGCCAATAGATTCATTCCCCCTCACTAAGTCGGGCTTTTAGATCATGTACGAATCTTGGGTATTCATTTCTTCAAAGCCAACGTGGCATTGACCTAGTTTATTGATTCACTCCTTTCACAAGTGTACCATGTCTAAAATGCTTGTCTTTTCTAACCGCTTCGGTATTTGTTCACACTGTTGTGCTTTTAGACTTACGCCTGTAGGAGATCCACCTTCTCCTCGAGCTGCACATGCCGCCACGGCAGTGGGTACCATGGTTGTCATTCAGGTGGGTTTGTCTGTGTCTGCTATTTAAGATGCATTTGATTAGTACTGCTTGAGTCTTCTTGACAGTATTTGTGTGAAGTATGATTCTCAAATAGATTTCCCATATGCTGCTTTGACTGTGCATCAGGGTGGTATTGGACCTGCTGGACTTTCCACTGATGATCTCCACGTTCTTGACCTCACTCAGTCAAGACCCCGATGGCACAGGTATGCATGCGGATTGAGCAAGTTGATTACGCTTTTGTCCAAATGGAGTCTAGAGTGCACTTGAAGTTGGCGTTTTTGAAGTTCTAACTTGTGCAAGTAAACCATGTACCACCCTCTGTACCTTCGCATACCGGTGTTTGTGAGGACAGCTATGGGGAATCTTCTTCCCGGACTAAGATAAGAGTGTCCGAGTTATGTGTTTCAAGTATCGGGTTTTGTATTTATTACTATATGTGATTCACCTCCGAGCAGAGTTGTTGTGCAAGGACCGGGACCAGGACCTCGATATGGCCATGTAATGTCCTTGGTTGCCCAGCGCTTTCTCCTGTCAATTAGCGGCAATGATGGTAAGCTAAATGTTTTTGCTCCATCTTTGTCTCAACTTACAAGATGCCGTCTCAGAAGGATTAGTCCATCAACAGGTGAAATTGTCGATTGGGGGCAGAAGATTACTTGACCCCCTCTTCCGGTTTACCACTGAATTCCCTTTCCAATGCATGATGTCACGAGCGTGCCAGCTCTTTCAGGTGGTGGATTACTACCTTTGTATTGTATGGAGAGAAGATCTTGATCAGAATACATCTGTTTTAAACTTAAGCAACCTAATGATGTGATGGATTGATCCACGCCGAACATTGCTCCTCCTCCTCGGGAGGAAGAGCAAAAACTCAGGAGGTTCGACTTTACCTCATAAAGCTTATCCATTGGGGCAGTAGGTGACCAGCTGTCCCAAGATCTGGAATCTAGCCTATCAACTTCGCCCTGTAACTTTTGACTTTCAGGAAAGCGGCCCCTTGCAGACGTCTGGGCTCTTGATACAGCTGCGAAGCCCTACGAGTGGCGTAAATTAGAACCTGAGGGAGATGGTCCACCACCGTGCATGTACTTATTTTTCTCAACCGATGCGGAATTATTATTATTTCAAGCACTATGTGGTAACTGGGAACTTTTGTAGTTTCAATTGATGTTAAGATCTATTCGTGGTTCTGCCCACGAAGAATGAACTTGTCCCTGCCAACTTTAGATCTCTCGATGAATTACACTCTCAAATCGTGAATCTTGTTCTGAATATAAATCTTGCTTTCTCCAGGTATGCAACAGCTAGCGCCAGATCGGACGGCCTTTTACTACTTTGTGGTGGAAGAGATGCTAGCAGTGTGGTATCTACTCTTTTACCCCTCGAACTTACCTTGTTAGTAGGGAAGATATATCTTGCAGAAGCTGCTGAATTGCTAGTCAGTATGGTGGTACAAGGATAATACTCGGTAGAGAAATGTCTTTTATTATAAGCTGTATTGGGCAGTCTTAGGACTCATGGGTTCTCATCCTTAGCATTCATGAGCTTTTGAACAGAAAAATGGTACGAGGGGTACTGGCATTGGCTCTGCTACTTCGTTAGGCACTGATGAAGTTGATTGTGCCTTCTTGGAGGCTTACTATGACCGCCTTTCTGCTTCCCTCAGAAGCAGCTTCGCAAAAAAATTTAGTGTTTTAGGACTCATGCAGTGCATGCTGTGATATCCAATACCCAGTCCTCTTTCAGTGTTTCTGAACTCATGCGTCCATAGTGCATGCAGTGATATACTATGTACAGTCCGAGTTTGCTTTGGTACTCATAAGTTTTCGAGCTGAAACTCAGTATGAGGTGTACTGGCACTTGCTCAGCTACTTCGACACTGTGCGAGGCACTGATGCAGTCGCATGTGTTTTCGTGGAGGTTTACTATGGCAGCCTTCTGTTTCCCTTGCCGTTTAGTGTCTCAGGATGCAAGCGTCCATAGCGCTTGTTGCGATATACTTATATCCTGCCCTCTTTTGCTTCGCTCTTGTTACCCTGTTACACTTCGTTATGTCTCTGCAGAAGCACCATCCATAAGCTCTTGCATTGTTCCACTCCTCTATTCCCCAGCTAATGCCCTCCCTATTATTTTTCCTTGGCTCTTTGCCTGATTCATGGTTCATGGTGGCCTCCTTCCGGTGTCTACAGTGTTCCTACACGACTGCAACCTAAGTTTTAATTGTTCATGCACTGCTTACTGGTGGTCAATTACATTACGTTTCATATTTCTCGTATTCGTTTGCACAGCTGTTATTGATTTCAAGTTGTTTACTAGTCCTTTAGAGATATTTTATTCTCAATTTGTTGCAATTATGCCTTTGGTTCAGGTTACATTAGATGCATTCTACTTTCTAGATTTATTACTCTAGCATTGTGCATAAAATACATCTTGGTTACCAATCATTTGCATTTCATGAGTTCTGGATCACCCGTTCTGGGAATGGCTTCTGCTCTCATCCACCTGTATCCAGTGCCTGCACTTCTGCTTACCCTTTCTTTCCACACTTCCATTTCGGTTCTTCTGTTTTTTCAACCTTCCCACTACTTATGCGTGACACTTTAGGGGAGCAACCGAGTCTGCCTTGGCATTCATGAGTTTTTGAGCAGAAATTCGGTACAAGGGGTACTGACAATTGCTTAGCTACTTCGGCACTGTGTGAGACACTGATGAAGTTGCAGGTGTTTCGCGGAGGCTTACTATGGCCGCTGTCTGCTTCCCTTTGCTGTTTAGTGTCTCAGGACTCAAGCGTCCATAGCGCTTGTTGCGATATACTTTATATCCTGTCCTTGTTAGCTTCACTCTCGTTACCCTGATACACTTCGACCCTTTTCTGCAGTCACACCATCCAATAACTCTTGTATTGTTCCACTCCTCCATTCCCCAGCTAATTCCCTCTCTATTATTCTTCCTTTGCTCTTTGACTGATTCCTGGTTCAACCTCTCGTGTCTACAGTGTTCCCGCCCTCGTTTTTAATCTTTATCGTCCATGTTCACGCACTGCTTACTGGCAGGCTATCACATAACGTTTCCTATTTCTCGCAGTCGTTTGCATAGATTTTCTCGATTTCACATTGTTTACTAGTCCGTCAGCCATATGTTATTCTCAATTTGTTTCAATTATGCCTTTGCTGCAGGTTACATTCCATGCATTCTACCTTATGGATTTATCACTACTCTAGCATTGTGAATCATGTACATATTGCTTATCGATCTTTTGCATTTCATGAGTTCTGGATAACCCGTCCCCAGCACAGCTTCTGCTCTCATATTCCTGTATATCCAGTCCCCGGAGGCCTGTATACCACACTGTTGTTTGGGAGTCCTTCTTGACTTCTGAATTCATATATCTACTGTATATATATTCCTGCTCAAGTTTAGGCTCCCGTTTCTGCTGCAATAATCGCGAAATGCTTGCTACTATCAAGCTCTCTTACATCCAGCTCTCTAACCCACGCTCGCGTTGGCCTTGCTGCTCTCGATTTCAACGTTGGCGTTGCTGCTCGCGATTTCAAGTTCGTTATTGTCCATTAGCAGTTCTGTGTTCTCAATTTCTTGCACTTATGCCTTTGCTACAGGTTACTTTTTTACACCTATACTTTTGCTGCAGGTTCTTTTCGATGCATTTTGTACTAAAGCTTTCATACTACACTAGCACTGTCATTCATGTAAATGTTGTTTATCGAATATGTGCACTTGTGCACTTCATGAGGTCTGGATAACCCGTTCCCCGAACGGCTTCTGCTCTCATTTACCAATATATTCCTGCTCAAGTTTTCATTTTCTTCAAGAGGATGTTGACTTCTTTATGTTACTTAGCCTTTCCGATTCTTACTGTTGCTGCCTTTTGTTTGGACTTGAAGCTTCATTCGTTACAGCCTTTCCCCGTACCATGAGCGGTACTGTTGGAAGCAATCAAGTTTGCCTTGGCACTCATGAGTTTTCGAGCAGAAATTCGATATGAGGAGTACTGACTCTGCCTCAGCTACTTCGGCACTGCGTGGGGCATTGATGAAGGCGCATGTGTTTTCATGGAGATGTACTATGGCAGTCTCCTGCTTCCCTCAGTTGTTTGGTTTCTTGGGACTCAGGTGTCCATAGCGCTTGCTGAGATATATTGATATCCAGTCCTCGGATGCTTTGCTCGTCTTCCCTCATTCTCTGAGCGATTTCTACTTCCAGTGCTCTTTCTTCTACACCTTCCACGATTTTAGTTTCCTGACTCAGATCTTCCTTGACCCACAATATTTATAGATTACTTCTTGTCTCTTGACACCAGTTTTTCTCCATCCGTTAAAGTTGGCCGTTTCTTCCTGATGTATTTTTCTCCACTTATGTGGGAGGTCGGCATCCGCATCTTTGATGGCTGCATCTCAAAGATACATGTTACTATCTACTGGTTTCTAAGTGACATTTACTTTAATATGTTTGCTTCGATTATGCCATTGCTGTAGGTTACCTTCGATGCATTCTAACTTAGGGATTTAATACTACTCCAGCGTTGCGTATCATGTATATCTTGCTTAACATCTTCATATCTCCATCCTTATCAGCTGTCCGTTTCTTCCTGTTGTATTTATTTCTCTACTTATGTGGGAGGACTGTCTCCATTTCTTTGCAGGCTGCATCTCATATATGCGAGTTGCTATCTAATGGTTTCCATGTGACAGTTATTTCGCCTTTCATTCGATGATGTTTCTCTTATATATATGCTGGTGTTTCAATATGTTTATTTCGATTATGCCATTGCTGCAGGTTACCTTGGATGCATTCTAACTTAGGGATTTCATACTACTCTAGCCTTGCATGTAGCTTACCTTCCGTGCATTCTACCCTCAGGATTTAATACTCCTAGTGTTGCGTATCATGTACATATTGTTTATTGCTCATTTGCACTTCTTGAGTTCTGGATAACCCGTTCCCAGAACGGCTTCTGTTCTCCTATACCTATATATACTAAGTTGAGTTTGCCTTGGCACACCTGAGTTTTTGAGCAGCAACTCGGTATGAGGGGTACTGACAATTGCTCAGCTACTTCGGCACGGCGTGAGGCACTGATGAAGTCGCAGGTGTTTTTGTGAAGTTTACTATGGCCACCTTCTGCTTCCCTTTGCTGTTTAGCGTCACAGGACGCAAGCATCCATAGCGCTTGTTGCGATATACTTTATATCTTGTCCTTTTTCGCTTCGCTCTCGTTACCCTGTTACACTTCTACAGGTTTCTGCAGCCACACCATCCTATAGCTCTCGCATCGTTCCACTCCTCCATTCCCCAGCTAATTCCCTCCCTATTATTTTTCCTTCGCTCTTTGCCTGATTCATAGGACATCTGGTGTATACAGTGTTCCTACCAGACTCCAGCCCACGTCTTTTATTTTTATTGTTCATGCACTGCTTACTGGCAGTCTTTTACATAGTGTTACCTATTTCTCACAGTCGTTTGCATAGAGTTCTCGATTTCACAGTGATTTACTAGTCTGTTAGCCATATGTTGTTGTCAATTTGTTTCAATTATGCTTTTGCTTCAAGTTGACATTCGATGCATTCTACATTGTGGATTTCTCACTATTCTAGCATTGTGTACATCTTGCTTACCGAGCATTTACACTTCATGAGTTCTGGATAACCCGTTCCCAGAATGGCTTCTGTTCTCGTAGACCTATATATTCTAAGCCACACCATCCTATAGCTCTCGCATTGTTCCACTCCTTCATTCCCCAGCTAATTCCTTCCCTATTATTTTTCCTTCGCCCTTTGCCTGATACATGGGACCTCTTGTGTATACAGTGTTCCTATCCGACTCAGGCCCACGTTTTTTATTTTTATAGTTCCTGCACTGCTTACTGGCAGTCTTTTACATAGCGGTACCTATTCCTGGCAGTCTCTTTGCATAGAGTTCTCGCTTTCAAAGTGATTTACTAGTGTGTTAGCCACATGTTATTCTCAATTTGTTTCAATTATGCCTTTGCTTCAAGTTACATTCGATGCATTCTACCTTATGGATTTCACACTACTCTAGCATTGTGATTCATGTACATATTGCTTATCGATCATTTGCACTTCATGAGTTCTGGATAACCCGCTCCCAGAACAGCTTCTGTTCTCATATACCAATATATGCATGAGGCAAGACAAGACAATCTCGCTCCCTCACGTTTTTTCAGACATTTCCTTTAAATGTAAATTAGGATCATGAAATCGGAGTGTGTTAGATATAGACTGATATGTAATTCCAAAAAGTCATTCTTTTCAGCTTGTAGGAAACTTATAAATAGCTTTATCTCTGAACATTGCCCTCTTCATATGATCCAGAAAAATTTCGCCCTGTCTTACAAATGGAAAAAGATATCCATGGTTTTCATGGGCTTAGTATCTATAGAGATTTAAGAACATCCGTTCCTGCTGCCAGGCGGGGAGCTCTAGTTCGAGCCCACCATTAGTTTTTACTGTAGGCTTGTTTACCGTTTCAGGGATCAGGACTTGTTCTTGACTTTTTATTTAGTCACTGGTCAGAACAGCTTCTGTTCTGACCAGTGATCATTTGCACCTCATGAGTTCTGGATAACCCGTTTGATGCATTCTACATTATGGGATTTTCACTATTCTAGCATTGTGAATCATGTACATCTTGCTTATCGAACATTTGCAATTATGAGTTCTGGATAACCCGTTTCCAGAATGGCTTCTGTTCTCATATACCAATATATACATGTCTCATGTTTGACGCATCGCTCATTCTCAAATCTGTGACTATCCACTCTCTTCCCCTTCGCCCCAACTCACATCTGTTGTTTTGTTTCATGGTTCCCTTGTATGTGTTCTGAACAGTCTGTCATTTTCATTTCCCCCAGAATGGTTTATTTTTGATTTGTAGGTCTTCAATTACAGCTTGTTTATTACACTCCTTACATTACTTCGCGTTTCGGTATATCTGTTCTCTCCCGTTGATCAGGATACATTGATATTACAAGTAGAGTAATAAGTAGCATAGCCACTATGTTATGTAATAGTATACTCTATCCAGTCTATTGAGTTATAGTGTATCCCTCCTGGAGTTAGTTTCCACAACATCTCTGTTTCGAGCCTTTCAATTACTCACATGAACTGAATACCCTTTCTGTTGATCGGCTGACACATGGCACCATGTCACATGTGACACCATCTCGCCCTATAACTCTCCCTTCCTTCATAGTTCCTGAGGCCTCTCTGAGCACCCAAGGTCATCCTTCCCTCGGAAACCTCTCCCCTCTCCTTTGCTTTCTGCTCGTTTAGGTCATTGTTCCTGCTTAGCTCATAGTGCGTTCTCCCTCGATACCTCTGAAAAGAGGTATTCCTGCATGCGAGAATGGTAGTCGATACCAGTTGGATACTGGATGACTCTTCGGGAGTCCCTATTCTAGTTGAGAAGGTGCAAAGGCTCCGTGGACCAATTTACACTACTCTGCAAGAAAGGGCATATAGAAACACTCCTGGTTCCCTAGAGAAAGTTCTTTTTCAAACTTTTGATTTTACTAGTCTTTATACAAAGATTCACCTTGATGGCCTCAAAACAAGGCTGTCCAAACTCATCCAATCCATATTTCATTACAGATTCACTCTAAATAGAGAGTCAGTGTTACTTATCGAGATCCCAGCCCTTGATTCTAATATAGATGGCTCAAAAGCAGAAACAACATTCTTCCATCGGCAAACATCTCAAGTTCATGGTGGCTGATGCAGAAACTCTTATCCGATAGATGCTGTTTATTCTTGATAATCTCTATATTACCTTCGGGAGCCAACTTTTCCGTCAGGATATAGGGATTCCAATGGGGACATCTTGTGCAGTCTTTGTGGCTAATCCATGCCTCTTTACCTATGAACTTGATTCTATTCAGAGATTAGTGGATTCGTATGATTACGACTTGTTGTGCAATATGTCCTAGGTTCTAAGGTACGTTAACGATCTCCTAGTAGTAGGTTCTGGTCTCGATAACTTTGTGGATTTCATGTATTGGAATGACAATGCCAAAGGATGTGGGATTTATCCTAGACTTTCCTGTGAATTAGCACGAACTCATTATGGCAATCATTGTGATTATCTAGACTGTATAATTACTCAGGATGACTTCCACATTTTTGTATCGTTCTCTTCCAGATTTCTTCTTCTGCTCATTGACATCGCAGACTTTATTTCTTTTCCAACAATCTTTTCTCAGTTTTTTTTTCTCTCATTTTGATCACTAACTTTTGAGTGACACCTTAGGAAGCAACCGTGTTTGCCTTCTGCACTCATGAGCTTTCGAACAGAAACTTGGTTTGAGGAGTACTGACATTCGCCCATCTAATGCGGCACTACATTTGTTACTGATGAAGTCGTATGGGCTTTTGGGGAGGCTTTCTATGGCTGCCTTCCGCTTCCTCTGGCTGTTTCAGCATTTCAGGACTCATGCATCCATAGTGCATGTAGTGATATACTATATCCAGTCCTCCTCCTCCTGCCTTGGCACTCATGAGTTTTCGAGCAGAAACTCGGGACGAGGAGTACTGACAATTGTTCAGTTACTCCGGCACTGTGTGAGGCACTGATGAAGTCGTTGGTGTATCGTGGAGGTTTTACTATGGCAGCCTTCTGCTTCCTTCAGTTGTTTAGCGTCTCCGGACTCCAGTGTCCATAGTGCTGGGTGTGATATATTTTATATATCCTGTCCTCTTATGCTTTGCTCTAGCTACACTCTTACATTTCGACCCATTTCTGCAGCCACATCCTTCGAGCATTCTTGTTTTGTTCCACTCTTCCATTCCCCTACTATTTCACTCCCTAGTCTTTTCCCTTCGATCTCTGCCTGCTTCCTGCCTCGACCTCTAGTGTTTACTGTGTTCTTACCCAACTCTATCCCTCGTTCTTCATCTTCATCCACGCACTGCATCCTAGTGGGCTCTTACAGCAAGTTTCCTATGCCCCTCGCTTCATCCATGCACTGCATCCTGGTGGGCTCTTACAGCACGTTTCCTATTCCTCTCGCTATCGGTTGCAGTGCTGCTCTCGATTAATTTTTTTACTGGCAGACTCCTACATCAAGCTTTCTATCCCTTGCTAACGTTGGCATTGCTGCTGTCGATTTCATGTGCTTTTCTGTCTATTGGCAGTCCGGTATTCTCAATTTCTTGCATTTATGCCTTTGCTGCAGGTTACTTTGTTGCACTTATGCCTTTGCTGCAGGTTGATGCATTTTACATATAAGCTTTAATACTACTCTAGCATTGTGATTCAAGTACATGTTGTTTATCGGATATGTGCAGTTCATGAGTTCTGGATAACCCGTTCCCAGAACGGCTTCTGCTCTCATATACCAATATATCCAGTCCTCTCATCTACCTATATCCAGTCCTCTATCCAGTCTATGCCTTGGCACTCATGAGCTTTTGAACGGAAACTCGGTATGCGCAGTCCTGGCATTTGCCCAGCTACTTCTGCACTCCGTTTGGCACTGATGAAGTCGTTTGTGCTTTCGTGGAGGCATACTATGACCGCCATTCTGCTTCCCTCTGTGTTTATGGTTTTAGGACTCATGTGTTCATAGCACATGCTGTGATATTATCAATATCCAGTCCTGTAACGCTTTGCTCTTCTTCCCTCTGAACGAGCCCTCGATTTTCCTTCTCTTATTCCCTCTGAACGAGCTTCTTCCTTTCTCTGAACGAGCGTTTTCAAGGTATGTCTCGAATCCCTCACACTCTCCTGCCTTCATTTTTATTTTCTTCCTCTGCTTGCTGACTATTTTGTTTTTGGTTACATTGTGCGTTTTCCTATTTTTGCTCTTTTGGGGGAACTTAAGCTTCATTTGTTCTTATCTGTTGCCTTCCGTCGGCTGTTGATTATTTTGAGCTACATTGTCAAAAGCAATTGAGTTTACCTTGGCACTCAGGAGTTTTGGAGCAGAAACTCAGTATGAGGGGTACTGACCCTTGCTCCGCTACTTTGACACTGCGTGAGGCACTGATGAAGTCGCATGTGTTTGTGGAGGCTTACCATGACCGCCATCTGCTTCCCTCAGCTGTTTTAGTTTCTCAGGACTCAGGCGTCCATAGCCTTTACTGCAATATAATATATCCAGTCCTTTGCTGTTTCCCTTGCTGTTTAGTGTCTCAGGACTCAAGCATCCATAGCGCTTGTTGCGATATACTTTATATCCTGTTCTCTTCCGTTTCGCTCTTGTTGCCCTGTTACACTTTGATATGTCTCTGCAGCAGCACCATCCATAAGCTCTCGCATTGTTCCACTCCTCTATTCCCCAGCTACCCTCCCTATTATTTTTCCTTCGCACCTTGCCTGATTCATGGTTTGACCTCAGTGTCGACAGTGTTCCTACACGACTCCAGCCTAGGTTTTAATTTTCATCGTTCACGCACAGCTTACTGATGGTCAATTACATAACGTTTTATATTTCTTGGAGATGTTTGCATAGCTGTTATCAATTTCAAGTTGTTCACTAGTCCTTTAGATATATCTTATTCTCAATTTGTTGCAATTATGCCTTTGGTTCAGGTTACATTAGATGCATTCTACTTTCTGGATTTATCACTATTCTAGCATTGTGCATAAATTACGTCTTGGTTACCGGACATTCGCATTTCATGAGTTTCGGATCACCCGTTCCCAGAACGGCTGCTGCTCTCATCTACCTATATCCAGTCCTTTGACACCTTGCTAGTCTTTCCTCATTCTCAGAACGACTTCATACTTCCGGTGCTCTGACTCTTACACCTTCCACGATCTTCGTTTCCTGATTCTCAGATCTTTGTTGACTTGCGCTTTCCAGACTTCTACTTGTCCCTCGATTCCTGTTTATCTCAATCGCTGTAATTTGGCTCTTTTTGTTGCCATTTCTTCCTGTTGTATTTATTTCTCTACTCATGTGGGTGTTCTGTCTCCGCTTCTTAGATACAAGCATCTCAGATATGCGTGTTGCTATTAAATTGTTCCCTAGTGACATTTATTTCGCCTTTCATTCGATGTGTCCGGTTCAGGTGTCCTGTTTCTGTTTATTCAATGCATGCAACTAGGATGTAGTTGTTGCTATTTCATTGCTTCCAGTTTACAATTACTCATACTTTAATTCGACCAGATGTTCTGTATCTTGTTTACATTACATATCGTGCATAGCATTTGCATTCAATTAGTTCTGGATCCCCCTTTCATCGAATGGCTTCTGTCCTCATTTCTCTGTATCCATTCGTTCCAGTTCGACCTCCACTCCACCCATCGTCAACTAATGTTTTGTATATTGCTTTTAGCTCGATCTCTGTTTCATGGATCCTCCCTCCCCGACTTTATATTTCAGATGCTTAATCAGTCGCGTCTTTCTTGTTGTTGCATGATCTATACTAGTTCTCTTCAGGTGTTACCCACAAGTTATTTCAATCATGTCTTTACTTTGCCTTGCCTTCGTACACTTAATTTCCATTTCCTTAGTTGCTATTCATTATAATTTACACATTTCGATTTGCACACGTTCACCTTACATTTCGTATGGACTTCCTATGCAATTAGTGGGTTCTGGATCCCCCGTTGTTCTTCAAACGGCTTCTGGTATCATTTCCTATATATTAGGCAGTCTCGTATGTAGTTTATTACACGATGTATACTAGGTCTCTGCAGGTGCTACTGATGACTTCACTTTTGCTTAACTTCATACTGCTAGATTCACTTAATTTCCATTTCCTCGGGGGGAATTAATTTCGGTTTGCACATGTTCATACTGCATTTCATATTCACTTCATATGCAGTTAATGTCCACGATCCTCCGTTCAGCGAGCAGCTTCTGCTATAATTTCCTATATATTAGGAAGTCTATTTTAAGTTATCCTCCCCAATCCCCACTTTTACCAACCATCGCCGGTGTCGTTTAATGTACTATACGCCTGAAGACCACTTTTGTTTTGACGTTTGGGATAGCTTTCCCCGGATATCTGGAGATTTTGGTTCATCCTTCGTTATTGCACAGGGTTTGCGAATGATGAAATGAGTTGAGACATATCATTTTTAGTCAGTGTTGATTGTTTACTGGTTGAACTTTTATTTCCTTGGGTGGAAATTATCAGCCCCTTGCTAGTGCGTATGGACTTGCGAAACATCGAGATGGGAGGTGGGAATGGGCTATTGCTCCTGGTGTATCACCTTCTCCTCGTTATCAACATGCTGCGGTAAGTTTGAAGAATTGCTGTCTTATCAACTCCATAGACTTTGAAGCACGTTGCGATAAGAGGAACTCTTTTTCCATTTCAGACCTGCTCACTCTCACCATGTAGTTATATACTTTTTAGTGCTCATCTTTCCCTTTGGATACGCTTCCAACAGGTGTTTGTGAATGCAAGATTGCATGTATCAGGCGGAGCTCTTGGTGGTGGCCGCATGGTGGAGGATGCTTCGAGTGTAGCAGGTTAGACGCCAAATCTAGACCATCTCGAGTTTCCAGATTTTGCCCTTGAATAGTAACGAGTTTGACAAGTTGAATATTTCTTCTTGGAATCAGAAGTAAAGGGTGTTCGTTAAGCCTTTTCGTTGTCTTGTTTCTCTGCAACCAGTGCTCGATACAGCAGCTGGAGTTTGGTGCGATAGGAAGTCAGTTGTCACAAGTCCCCGCACTGGACGTTATAGTGCCGATGCTGCAGGAGGAGAAGCATCTTGTGAACTCACAAGACGATGCCGGCATGCGGCAGCTGCTGTTGGTGATCTTATCTTCATGTACGGTGGACTGAGGGGAGGTGAGACATTGGCTTCTATAAATTTCTCTCACGTTTTTATTTGTGGTCGTTAAGAGTTCCTGTTGAAGAAAAAGTTGCTCTATGAATCTGCTTTGATATCACAAGATTTAAAGTTAATGTCTAATGATCACTAGTTTCTTCGTGCTTCATTACTTGAGTTACAGTTACAGTTATGTCAGTCACTCATTGGATGCTCCGTTTTTTCGAACGACTATTACCTACTATTGCGCATTACCATTAGAGGTTGAGGAAGTTTTTGGCCTTACATGCATGCTATGACATGATTCTAGTTGCTTATTATTCATGATGTATACTAGTAATCTGTAAATTGCTACTTATCAAATGTATCCATTATGTCTTTACTTCATTTTGGTTATTCATGCTTATATTTCATCTACACTTCATATGCACTTAGTGGATTCTGGATTCCCTGTTCTTCAGACGGCTTCAGCTGTTGTTTCCTCTATGTCTTTACTTTAGGGTTGGGTTGATTCCCATTTTAGATGATTTAGTGGATTCCCGTGTTAAAGTGCATGCCCAATTCGTTGTTCTTTGTTAGATTTCGCTCTGTCTTACAAATGAAAAAATTTCCATGCTTATCATGGGCTTAGTATCTATAGAGACTTAAGAACATCCCTGCTTTCTGCCAGGCGGGGAGCTCCAGTTCGAGCCCACCAGTAGTTTTTCCCAGAGGCCTGTATACCATACTGTTGTTTGGGAGTCCTACTTGACTTCTGAATTCATATATACACTGTATACTTCACCTTCACCTTAATTCACTTCACCTCTGCTTTTCCCATTGACTCGTCCCCTCCCCGTGCAGAGCTGCAGTTTTCTTGCTCCACTCGCATATAACTAACGAACCTCTGCTTGACTCTTTCTCATTGTTGTGTCCTGGACTTTCTCTCTACTAATGAATGTTGTTGATTTCAGGGATCCATCAGGTATGTCTCGATTTCTTCCCTCATCTTACTCATGTGGATTCTTTTCTTTCTGGACTGATCCTCACTATGTGGCTAAGACTCCGGCACTGACGTATGTGCCTGCACTTTTGCTAGCCCTTGCTTTCCACACTTCCACTTCAGTTCTTTTTGACATTCCCACTACTTTTGAGCAGCACTTTAGGGGAGCAACCGAGTTTGCCTTGGCACTCATGAGTTTTCAAGCAGAAACTCGGTATGAGGGGTACTGACAATTGCTCAGCTACTTCGGCACTGCGTGAGGCACTGATGAAGTCGCAGGTGTTTTCATGAAGGTTTACTATGGCCATCTTCTGCTTCCCTTTGCTGTTTAGCGTCTCAGGACTCAAGCGTCCATAGTGCTTGTTGCAATATACTTTATATCCTGTCCTTTTTCGCTTCGCTCTCGTTACCCTGTTACACTTCAGACAGGTTTCTGCAGCCACACTATCCTATAGCTCTTACATTGTTCCATTCCCCAGCTAATTCCCTCCTTATTATTTATCCTTCGCCCTTTGCCTGATTCATAGGACCTCTGGTGTATACAGTGTTCCTACCAGACTACAGCCCACGTTTTTTATTTTTATTGTACACGCACTGCTTACTGGCAGTCTTTTACATAGTGTTACCTATTTCTCGCAGTTGTTTGCATAGAGTTCTCGATTTCATGATGGTTTACTAGTCTGTTAGCCATATGTTATTGTCAATTTGTTTCAATTATGCGTTTGCTTCAAGTTACATTTGATGCATTCTACATTGTGGATTTCTTACTATACTAGCATTGTGAATCTAGTACATTTTGCTTATCGATCATTTACACTTAAATGAGTTCTGGATAACCCGTTCCCAGAACGGCTTCTGTTCTGGGAACACTTAACTGAGTTCTGGATAACCCGTTCCCAGAACGGCTTCTGTTCTGGGAACGGCTTCTGTTCTCGTATACCAATATGTCTTTACTTTACTTTACTGTGGCTGCCTTCTGCTTCCCTTCGCTGTTTAGCGTCTCAGGATTGCAGCGTCCATAGCACTGGGTGTGATATTATTCATATCCTGTCCTCTGATGCTTCGCTCTCGTTCCCTTTTACACTTCGACCCATTTCTGTAACCACATCATCTGAGACCCCTTGTTTTGTTCCACTCCTCCATTCCACAACTAATTCCCTCCATAGTACTTTCCCTTCCTTTGCTCTCTGATTGCTTCATGCTTCACCCTCTCATGCCTAAAGAGTTCCTACCCGACTCCAGCCCACGTTCTTTCTAGTTGTTCACGCACGGCTTACTGGCGGGCTTACTGGCAGGTTCTTCATAGTGTTCATGCACTGTTTACTCCTGGCCTCTTACATCATGGTTTCCTATTCCTGGCTATCGTTTGCATAAATGCTCTCGATTTAATGTCCTTTACTAGTCTGTTGACCATCAGTTATTTTTAATTTGTTTCCATGATGCTTTTGCTATAGGTTACATTCGATGCCTGCTACCTTAGTGCTTTCACACTAGTCTCGCATTGTGATTCATGGACATCTTACTCATTGATCATTTGCACTTCATGAGTTCTGGATAACCCTTTCCCAGAACGGCTTCTGTTCTCATATACCAATATGTCTTTACTTTGAGCTTCTGTCCCCGCCTGCCAGTAGTTACACCAATGGCCTCGAATCTCTTACTACTTGTATAATACACAAGTGTTTCTGTACGTAAGACATATTCAGTATCTTGAATAATCCAGATGCTTGTCTGTTTACTTGGATGGGATCCGCTCTGTTCTACAGCCCCTCCCCCTCCCCATCACCCCATGCATACATTGTCTCCGAGTTCTCTCACACTCCTTCTAATGGTATTTCTAGCATCTTTCTGTTTTTCAATGATCTTTCTCCTCTCTGCCTAGTGCTTTTCACGACTTTTCCTTCTGCATGTATCTCTCTCGCTTAGGCTATTTTTCTCATTGCCATCAGGCAATTCTGCTCCGTTTGTTTGCTTCTCTACTAATCGAAGTTTCTTTCAGGTTCACGAAGGTGCACCTCAATTCTTTTCCATGCTCTCGCTTATTCTGCAGTTTCTGTGCAAATTTCCTTCCAATTTCACCAAATTATGTTCGGCCTCAAAGAAACTGCTACATGGCATTGCTGGTTTCCGCATAAGTTCCAGTGCTTCCTTACTTTGCACTTATACCATTTTTTAGCGGCACTTTTGGGAGCAACCAGCTTTGCTTTAGCACTCATGAGGTTTTGAACAGATACTCGGTACAAGTGGTACTGGCATTCGCCCAGCTACTTCGGCACTGATGACGTTTGTGCTTTCAGTGGAGGCTTACTATGGCCACTTTTCTGGTTCCTTCAGTGTTTTACGTTTTAGGACTTATGCGTTCATAGCACATGCTATTATGTACACTGTCCAGTCCTCATGGGCTTCACTCCCACCAAGCCAAGACACCATCCACTGCACTCCTCTCCCACTTCGCTAAACTCTACACATCCTCAACTGATGCTTTCTATACTGCTCTTTGCTCGATGTTTGTCTGTGTCATGGTTCCTACCCGACTTTCTATTTCAGATACTTAATCGGGCGTGTATAGCTGCTTGTTATTTTATTAATGTAGTTCTCTGCAGGTGTTACTCATGAGACGTTTCAATTATGTCTTTACTTCGGCTTACCTCCGTAGTTTGTTAGTTTAACTTAATTTTTATTTCCTTAGGTGCTATTCATTTCGCTTTGCGCACGTTCATGCTTAGATTTCATCTGCACTTCATATGCATTTAGTGGGTTCTGGATCCCCGGTTCTTGAATTCGCATCTGCTCCCATTCCCTATAGGTCCTTAAGTCCGCTTATCTTCGTAATGTTAGATTCACGGACATTCAGTTTGCTCATTTCAATTTGCATTTGGTGTTGCATCCATTTCGTATGCACGTTCTCGGTTCCATACTTAGTGGGTTCTGGATCCCCCTTTCTTCGAATGGCTTCTGCTTGGATCTCTCAAATATTTCGTCCTACTTTCTCACTGTTTCTCCTTGCTTTCGAATGTATCCTTCCTACTTGCTCGATGGTTTTCTCTGCTTTCGGTTGCACCCTCTTTTTTCACACGAGAAGACTCGCTTCCTTTATTACAGGATGCGTATCACTAAGAATGGAATAGATCAATCTTGCTTCTGCTTTTGATGGATTTCGCTTATGTTCTTTGTCAATTTCTACTTCCTTGGCGTTCCCTGTATTTCCTTGATTGGATCATCTTGGCTTTGGTTTGCATCCATTCCTGCATTCATCCTTTGTTTCCATCTGCTTGTCTTCTGTTTGCATAGGTTCGGTCTGAAGTGGTTGTGATCTCCCGTTGTGCGAATGTCTTCTGCTCCCATTACTCATGGAATGTCATTCTCAATGAAGTCCTTCGTGCTTCCGTGCAGGGTTTCTATGACAGTAATGACTGCTCCCTTCTAGTGTATAGATTTAGGGACTCATGTGCTCATAGAGCATGAGTGTATGTTGAGACCTGTCACTCTTTTCTTAAAGTTTTGCATCGGGCATATCTTCAGTGGGTTTAGGAACGGCTTCTGCTCTCATTTTTTTCTATATATAAATACGTGTTTTAGCAGTTCTGAGCTTTCGAACAGAAACTTGGTTGAGGGGTATGAAAGGTACCGGGATTCGCCCAGCTGATTCAGCAGTTCTTTGGGCACTTCATCTGCACTTAGTGGGTTCTGGATCCCCTTCTTCGAATGACTTCTCCTCTCATCTCCTACATATTGTCAAATCATGTCACCACCTAACGAGCTTTCCACGTTTATCTTTCTTCTTCACAGGGGTGTTATTAGATGACCTTCTTGTCGCAGAGGACTTGGCTGCTGCGGAAACAACTACAGCTGCACTCCAGGCTGCTGCAGCATCGGCAGCACTGGGAAACAACTCTATATCTGGTGTCCCTACAAGCACCAGTGGCACGTCTGGCTTCACCGAAGCACAGTTGAAATCTTTGGATGCATCTACAGAGGGTGCAGTTATAATGGGGAGTCCCGTCGCTGCTCCTATTCACGGTGACACATCTATGGACATCAGTACTGAGAATGCGTTCGCCCTTGGGCATCGGTGAGTTGATGATTTTCCTTTTTAGGAATAAATGTTTTCATCAAGTGCCTTCAGCTCTGCCCCTTTCTATTAGCAGACGCACTTTCTCGTTCCGACCTTCTAAGCTCGTGTTGTTACAGTAGTGCTGTGAAAGGAGTGGAGTTATTGGTGAAGGCTTCTGCTGCCGAAGCCGAAGCAATCAGTGCTGCTTTGGCAGCAGCTACTGCCCGTCACAATAGTGTAGAATCCGAAAAAGAAAGCCTTGAAAGAGATCGGGGAGCCGAAGCGTCATCCAGTGGGAAGTCCCCGACATCTCCAACGACTACAGTTCTTCCAAGCAAGTCTGCCATAACAACGTCATCATCACATCCTCCACCAATGGGAGTCAGGCTTCATCATCGAGCAGTTATGTCAATAACCTTATACTGAGTATTTGTGTGGATTTTAAGCTTCATACGTTACAGCTTTCCCCTTACCCTGAGCGGCACTGTTGGAAGCAACCGAGTTTCCTTGGCTCTCCTGAGTTTTCGAGCAGAAACTTGGTACCAGGGGTACTGACACTTGCTCAGTTACTTCGGCACTGCGTGAGGCACTGATGAAGTCGCATGTGTTTTAGTGAAGGTTTACTATGGCCGCCTTCTGCTTCCCTCAGTTTGTTGAGTGTGTCAGGACTCAAGCATCCATAGTGCTTCTGGTGATATATTCTATCCAGTCCGTTGACGCTAAGCTCCTTCTCAGCCTAGAGACCATCCACTCTCGTCCCCTTCGCTCCAACTCACATTTGTTGTTTTGCTTCATGGTTCCCTTAGATGTGTTCTGTACAGTCTGTCCATTTCAGTTCTCTTGAATGGTTTAATTTTGACTTGTGGGTCTTGAATTAAAGATTGTTTATTTCACTACATGCTTTACTTAGCGCTGATGTATATCTGTTCCGTAATGTTCATCAGGATATAGTGATATTTCTTTGTGCTTAACCTCGCATTTAATCTGTTAGATTCTTTACCTTATTTAGGGCTTCATTGCTCATCTCGATTTGCACATATTATGGTTGCACTCTATCCAGTCTATCCAGTCCCCTAACGCCGGACTCTAGTTTTCTTCCCTAAACGGGGAAGCAAAGCCTAGTGGAAATCGTTCTAACAAGGATTTCCATTCTACTCTTTTACACCCGAAATCCTGGGCTTCAATCAATTTAGTTCTCCATTCATTCAGTTTGGTTTTCAATTGTTTCACACTCGCTTATTTCTAGATTTCTTGAAATGAGATGATTCTTCGTTTCCTCAGTATACATTGGTGCACGGTTTCTCTACATGTAGTTATATATGAGCGTTACTTGACACTACATGCTTTTTATGATCTAGATTTCATCTACCTTTTGCATGTTTCTTAGTCAGTTCTGCTTTCAATCATTTCCATTTCATCTACATTTCATTTGCATTTGATGAGGTCCGGATCCCCCGTTCTTCGAGAGACTTCTGTCCTCATAACTTCAATATCATGTTTACATTTCATATGCACACCATTTGCACGTAAGTTCTGGATCCCCCGTTCTTCGCACGGCTACTGCTCTCATGTCTGAATATACTGAGTATTATGATTTGCAGATAACTGCTTCCTGTCTACCTTTTCAGATAACAACTTAAGCTTCGTCTGACATGCTCTGGACTGATAGAATCGGTGCATGAGATCGGTTGGTCTTGGTGAAAGTAATGATGGTTTGCCAAATTGAACAGTGTCGATAAATTGTGCATACACAGGTTGTTGTAGCTGCGGAGTCTGGAGGAGCCTTAGGAGGATTGGTGAGGCAACTGTCAATTGATCAGTTTGAGAATGAAGGTCGACGAGTGAGTCACGGAACTCCTGATAGTGCTAGTGCTGCTCGAAGACTTCTAGACAGACAGATGTCCATCAGTGGGGTTCAGAAAAAGGTAAGGTGTCTTAATTCTTAGTTCACTTAATCTTTGAAGTTTGGCGGGTTGGTCTTCAATTACATGCTGTCTTCTCTATACGTACATGCTTGGCTATCGCTGATCGATTATCAGTTCTCTACTAGTACCCCTTCTGTTGATTCGCTGACAAGTGGACCCACCTTGCCCTATAGCTTGTCTCCTTCACAGTTCCCGAGGCCCCTCGTAAACCCTCTCCCCTCTCCTCTGCTTTTCTGGATCATTTTTCATTCCAGCCTTGGTGGCTGTTCGTTCTGCCTTACTCTCTGCTCATATGCTCTCCGTTTGAGACTCAACCGACTTTGCTCTTTCCTGTGATTTCCGACTCATTCCTCACTGGTTCTTCGTTGATCTCTCTCTTGTGTAGTTCCACTACCTTATTTATTGTTATGCATCATGGGTAAAATTTGCTAGGTTCTGTTTACTGGAAATACTAATCGAAGTTTTCCTTTCAGGCATTTACAAGGTATGTCTGAAATCCCTCACATTCTCCTGTTTTAGATTTTACTTTCTTCCTTCTCTTGCTGATTATTTTGTGTGCTGCTTCATTCTGCTTATTCCTATTTCTGCTCTTTTGGTGAAAGTTCCACAAGTTCCAATCTGTTGCATTACGCGGTATGTTGATTACTTTGGAAGGCACTGTTGGAAGCAATCAAGTTTGCCTTGGCACTCATGAGTTTTCAAGCAGAAACTTGGTACAAGGGATACTGACACTTGCTCAGCTACTACTGCACTGCGTGAGGCACTGATGAAGTCACATGTGCTTTTGTGGAGGTTTACTACGGCTGCCTTCTGCTTCCCTCTGTTGTTTAATGTCTCAGGACATAGCGCTTGCTGCAATATATGATATCCAGTCCTCCGACTCCTCGCTCGTCCTTTGAGCGATTTCTTACTCCTGGTCCTCTGACTCATACATCTTCCACGACGTATGATTCTGACTCTCAACTCCTGTTTTTCTCAATCTTTCTAGTCTGGCTCACTAAGTCGCCGGTCTTCCTGTTGATTTTATTTCCCTACTTATGTGGGTGTTCTGTTTCTGCTTCTTCATTGCTTGCAACTGGGGTATAGGTGTGCTATCAGATTGTTTTCTAGTTACATATATTTAGGCTTTCATTTGATGAAGTTTTTTCTCTATATATGGAGGTGTTCTGTTTCCTTCAGTCGATGCATGCAACTCGGATATAGGTGTTGCTTCCAGGTTACATTTACTTATGTGTTAATTCTATCAGATTTTCGTTATCTTGTATATATTACATATCTTGCATCGCATTTGCATTCAGTGAGTTCTGGATCTCCCGTTCATCGAACAGCCCCCTCAGCCTCTGTCCACATTTCTCTATATCATGTTTACATTTCATTTGCTTCAATTATGCCTTTGCGGCAGGTTACACTCGATGCATTTTACCTTAGGGCTTTATCACTATTCTAGGATTGTGAATCATGTACATTTTGCTAATCGATCCTTTGAATTTCATGAGTTCTGGATACCTAGTTCCCAGAACAGCTTCTGCTCTCATATACCAATATATCATGTTTATCATGTTTTTCCCATAGGCTTGTATATCATACTGTTGTATGGGAGACCTACTTGACTTCTGAATTTATATATATACTGTATACATTTTACATACTGTATACCGTTTACATTTTAACTTTGCTTCACTATCACAGAACTGATCCAACTTTTCCTCTCCTCCTTCCCCTTGCAGTTGCCTTAAACATCCAGGTTTCATTAACCCTTCACACGGGCATGTCATTACAGCTTCACTTCAGATTTTACCTTCCTACAACCTATCACTTCTCTTCTCCAGAGGAACCAAGTTTCGAATGTCACCCACCTCTCCCCCCTCTACTTTCATTGCGATTCAAACTTGTATTCGCAACTTTGTTCTTTACTATGAAGCCATATTGGGCACCAAAGGCATTTTTGACCAATGGAAAGTCACCCTTCTACAAAAAATTCAACTTTTACTCAATCTCCCTCCCATTGCAGACGCTTTCAATTCTGTAGACCCTCTTTTCCTTTCATCTCACGATAGAAAACTTCTTCATCATTTTAAGTCCCATTTCATTATTACTTATATGGACAAGTGTCCCAACAATTTTGTATCTGTCTGTAGACACTTCTACATTCAAACTTTACTTAACGAGCTTCATTCTCCTTCAGCAACCTATAAACTCTCATTGATTCCTCAAACCCATCTCTTACTCTCTCACCACAGTTTCAATACCTCTCAGGGCTTTCGCACTTCCAAGGATTCCGAGAAACTCCCTTACTTCTGCTGTGCTTGGAAATTCCATAAATCTCCCATTGTTCCTAGGTTCATTGCTGCAGGCTACTCTACTTCTTTATCTGAGCTTTCTCGCTGGTTAAGCTCATTCTTCAAAGCACTGCTACCTTCTGCAAACGACCTCTGGAGGACTGAATTCTTACGTGTGGGGCTGTTGGTGGACTCTAGCTGGATCTTGGACGACTCTTCTGGTGTTCCCGTTTTACTGGAGCAGGTGCAAAGACTGCGCAAGATTAGATCCTCTTCTCCCACTGACTCTGGTTCGCAGCAGTCTCCTGCCACCCTGGAAAAAGTTCTTTTTCAAAGTTTTGATTTCACCACCCTTTATACAAAGATCCACCTTCACGATCTCAAAACAAGGCTGGCTACTCTCATCAGATCTATCTTCCATTATAGGTTCATTATGAATAGGGAAACTATGTTACTGGTAGAAACCTCTACACTTGACTTCAAATATAGATGGCTTAAAAACAGAAATAATATCTCTCAATCAGCAAAACATCTCAAATGCATGGCTGTTGATGAGGAAACTCCCATCTGTTGGATGCTATTTCTTTTTGATAACCTCTACATTACTTTCGGGAATCAGCTCTTCTGTCAAGAGGTCAGGATTCCTATGGGGACACCTTGTGCTGTCTTCGTGGCTAACCTATACCTCTTCACCTATGAACTTGATTTCATCCACAGACTATTGGATGCCAATGATGTTGCACTGTTGCACGACCTGTCCCAAGTTTGCCGATACGTTGATGATCTTCTGGTGGTTGGCTCGGGACTTGATCATTTCAAGGATTTTATGTATATGGAGGACGCAGCTAGAGGAGGAGGGATCTATCCCAGACTTTCCTGTGAGCTAGTTCGAACTCATTTTGGCACTCACTGTGATTACCTCGACTGTCGCATTACCCAGGACGACTTCAATATCTTTGTCTCTATCTATGATAAGAAAGAGCTACCTCACTTTGCTCAAATCAAGATAATCTCGCTCCCTCACGTTCTTTCCGACATTTCCTCTAAATGTAAATTAGGTATTATAAAATCGGAGTGTGTTAGATATCGAAGGATATGTAATTCCAAAAAGTCACCTTTCAGCTTGTAGGAAACTTATAAATAGCTTTATCTCTGAACATTACCCTCTTCATATGATCCAGAAAAAATGTCGCCCTGTCTTACGAACGGAAAAAGATATCTATGGTTTTCCTGGGCTTAGTATCTATAGAGATTTAAGAACATCCGTTTTTTCTTCCAGGCGGGGAGCTCTAGTTCGAGCCCACCATTAGCTTTCACTGTAGGCTTGTTTACCATAGCTGTGATCAGGACTTATTCCTGACTGTTTATTTAGGCACTGGTCAGAACAGTTTCTGTTCTCATATACATATATACATGTCTCATGTTTGATGCATCGCCCATTCTCAGCTATGTAACTATCCACTTTCTTCCCTTTTGCCCCAACTCACATCTGTTGTTTTACTTCATAGTTCCCTTGTATGTGTTCTGAACAGTCTGTTAATTTCAGTTTCGCACGAACGGAATGGTGTATTTTTGAGTTGTAGGCCTTCCATTACAGCTTGTTACTCACACTCCTTACATGACTGCGCGTTTCAGTATATCTGTTCTCTCTCGTTGATAAGGATACACCAGGATACATCGATATTATAAGCAGAGTAATACGTAGCATAGTTACACGTGGCATCATCTCACACGTGTGACCATCTCGCCTGGTTCCTTCACAGTTCCCGAGGCTCTCTCAGCACCCGAGGCCATCCTTCCCTCGGAAACCCTCTCCTTCTCCTTTGCTTTCTGCTCATCTGGGTTCTAGTTCTTGCTTAGCTCATAGTGCGTTCCCTCGTTTGTCCACCTTTTCATGCCTGTCTGTTCTGCCTTGTTCTCTGCTCTCTGCCTTATTTTCTGCTCTCTAGCTCTCAGCTTCACACTCTTCTAACTGGCTCATTCCTTTGTTTTCTTACTAACTCCTCCTGGTTTCTTTGTGCTTCGCTCTCTTTTACTGCTCACCCTGATAGACTTTGTCCTTGCAGGTTGTGTTTTTCGAGGGATGTCTCACATCACTCACATTCTCCTGCTTTTGATCTTTTTCTTCTTTCCCTTGTTCACAATTTCGTTCATGCCTACATTGTGCATTCGTCCGATTTCTGCTCTTTTAGGACTTTAAGCTCCAGTTGCTCATTTCTGTAGCCTTCCATTTCTGTAACCTTCCCCTGGCGGTTCGTTATTTCATTTAGTACTGCTGATAGATGGCTGTTTATTACTTCAAGCGGCGCTGTTGGAAGCAACCAAGTTTGCCTTGGCACTCATGAGTTTTCGAGCAGAAACTCGGGACGAGGAGTACTGATAATTGTTCAGCTACTTCGGCACTGCGTGAGGCACTGATGAAGTCGTTGGTGTTATCGTGGAGGTTTACTATGACAGCCTTCTGCTTCCTTCAGTTGTTTAGCGTATCCGGACTCCAGTGTCCATAGTGCTGGGAGTGATATACTTTATCCTGTCCTCTTATGCTCCGCTATAGTTACACTCTTACATTTTTACCCATTTCTGCAGCCATATCCTTCGTGAAATGCCTGCTACATCCACACATTCCTGTACTATTTCACTCCCTAGTCTTTTCCCTTTGCTCTCTGCCTGCTTCCTGCCTCGCTCTCTACTGTTTCCTGTGTTCCTCCCCCACTCCATCCCACGGTCTTCATCTTCATCTGCGCACTGTATCCTGGTGGGCTCTTATAGCAAGTTTCCTATTCCTCTCGCTTCATCCAAGCACTGCATCCTGGCGGGCTCTTACAGCACATAGCACGTTTCCTATGCCTCTCGCTTTTGGTTACATTGCTGCTCTCTGACTTCATTATTTTTTACTGGTGAACTCTTACATCAAGCTTTCTAACCCACGCTCACCTTGGCCTTGCTGCTCTCGATTTCAAGTTCGTTATTGTCCATTAGCTACGGTGTTCTCAATTTCTTGCATTTATGCCTTTGCTACAGGTTACTTTTTTGCACCTATACTTTTGCTGCAGGTTATTTTCAATGCATTTCACAGTAAAGCTTTCATACTACACTAGCACTGTAATTCAAGTAAATGCTGTTTATCGAATATGTGCACTTGTGCACTTCATGAGTTCTGGATAACCCGTTCCCAGAACGACTTCTGCTCTCATTTACCAATATACTGTATACTTCACCTTCACCTTAATTCACTTCACCTCTGCTTTTCCTGTTTTGGTTGACCCGTCCCTTCCTGTGCAGCATTGATGTTTCTTGCTCCACTCTCGTATAGCTAACGCACATCTGCTTGACTATTTCTCATTTGTTGTGTCCTGGACTTTCTCTCTACTAATGAATGTTTGTGAGGGATCCATCAGGTATGTCTTGATTTCTTCCCTCATCTTACTCATGTGGATTCTTTTCCTTCTGGACTGATCCTCATTATGCGGCTAAGACTCAAACACTTACTTATGTGCCTGCACTTCTGCTTGCCCTTTCTTTCTACACTTCCACTTCTGTTCTTTTTGACATTCCCACTACTTTTGAGCGCCACTTTATGGGAGCAACCGAGTTTGCCTTGGCACTCATGAGTTTTCGAGCAGGAACTCAGTATGAGAGGTACCGACAATTGCTCAGCTACTTCGGCACTGATGAAGTGACAGGTGTTTCGTGAAGGTTTACTATGGCTGCCTTCTGCTTCTCTTTGCTGTTTAGCGTCTCAGGACTCAAGCGTCCATAGTGCTTGTTGTGACATACTTTATATCCTGTCCTATTCTGCTTTGCTCTCGTTACCCTGTTACACTTCGACAGGTTTCTGCAGCCACACCATCCTATAGCTCTTGTATTTGTTCCACTCCTCCATTCCTCAGCTAATTCCCTCCCTATTACTTTTCCTTCGCTCTTTCTGATTCCTGGGTTCAGACCTCTTGTGTATACAGTGTTCCTACCCGACTCCAGCCCACGTTTTTATTTTTTATCGCTCACGTGCTGCTTACTGACAATCTTTTACGTAGTGTTTCCTATTTCTCGCTGTCATTTGCATAGAGTTCTCAATTTCACGGTTGTTTACTAGTCTGTTAGCCATATGTTATTCTCAATTTGTTTCAATTATGCCTTTGCTTCAAGTTACCTTCGATGCATTCTACCTCATGGATTTCTCACTATTCTAGCTTTGTGAATCATGTACATATTGCTTCCTGATCATTTGCACTTCATGAGTTCTGGATCCCCCCATGAAGAATAGCTTCCACGCTCATGTCCTAATATCCAGCTCATCATTTCCTGTTGAACTTTTTTCTCTAAATGTGCTGTTTACCTGTTACCGTTTATACGATGCATGCTAAAGGTTTACTAGTGGTGGTATTTAATTGTTTCTAGATGGGGTTTACTGCTGCTTACATTTTATCAGTTGTTTCCATTTCATCTCCTTTCCCCGTTTTATACTAATTTGGGCTTGCACAATTTTTGTGTACATTACATATCATGCATCTCATTTGCATTCAAAGAGTTCTGGATCTCCCGTTCCTCGAACTGGTTCTGTCCTCATTTCTCAATATCATGTTTACATTCCATCTGCATTTAATGAGTTCTGGATCTGCCGTTCATGGAATGGCTTCTGCTCTCATCTCTTAATATTCAGTCCTCTAATGCTTCGCACCACTCCACCCATCCTCAACTAATGATCTTTCTATTACTATTGTTTGTTTGTTTCATGGTTCCTACACGACTTTCAATTTCATGGTTTTTGTCCAGCAGTTAATGCCGCCGGTTTCTCTGGTGCTTTGGACCACTTGCGCCCCGACCCAGCCAAGACACCATCCACTCCTCTCCCACTTTGCTCCACTCCACTCATACTCAATTAATGCTTTGTATATCACTCTTAGCTCATTGTTTGTCTGTTTCATGGTCCATACCCGCTGTTCTATTTGAGATGCTCAATCCGTCGTGTCTTGCTTGTGGTAGCATGATGTGTACTGGTTTCCTGCAGGTGTTTACTCATGAGATGTTTCAATTTTGTCTTGACCGAGTAGCTATTCATCTCGATCTTCACACATCCATGCTTATATTTCATCTGCACTTGGTGGGTTCTGAATCCCCCGTTTGCCTTACCACTCATGAGCTTTTGAACAGAAACTCAGTGTGAGTACTGGGATTCGCCCAGCTACTGTGGCACTGTGTTAGGCACTGATGAAGTCTGTGCTTTCGTGGAGGCTCACTATGGCTGCCTTTCTGCTTGCCAGTGCCCTTTTGGCACCCCGCAGGGCTCTGAGGAAGTTGTGGGGGTTATCGTGCAGACTCACTATGAGAAGATTGCTTCATCCTTATTTGTTTTGTAGTGTTGATGGACTCATGCTGACATAGAGCCTGCAGCAGTTAATCCTAGTCCTCATATACCCGCCTACAAGTGCATCTCATCATTTGTTGGAGTCGGGCAATTCATTCCCCATGCACTAGTACTTTCATGTGGTTGCTTCCATCACGGCATGGGTTTTCTCTCTCAAGGTTATTTTTGCTCGCACTCAGTGTGTACTGCGGGTACCCTCTGCATCAAAAACTTCATACTTAAACCACTGTATGGAGATTTAAGCATTCTTACCGCTGAGTGTAACTGATAGCTATGATTACCTTAACTAGGTTACCATCTTATGTCAGAGTCAGTCCATGTCAGACGTGGTATGGACTATGGTTGTGGATGACACCTGTGAGGGGTCACAATAGTATGTCTTGTCCAGTTTAACTACGTGGGTATGGAACCGAGTTCAAATAAACCGGTTTTATATGCAGTACTAAAATATTTGTGAGTGAGAGCTATGAGGGTTTACTGCGACACCCAGATCACAATTACATGTTTTGTCTTACGTGTGTATGAAACTGTGTTCTATATAACGGGTTTTATATTTGTTATTCAAGCATTCTAGTAAGGTCTAGCATTCCATTTTTGTCTTGTTTTCGATCATACAACTTGTCAGTTATGGTTCTTATCATGTACACTACACAGAGTGCGATATTTCTGGGTTAATATAAATGCCCACTCTCACTGCCTGTATCTTCTTAAGTCCCTTGACCTGAGATCGAACGTCTTGATCTTGTAGGTACTTTCACATCTTTTGAAGCCACGTGGCTGGAAGCCCCCAGTGAAGAGACAGTTCTTCATGGATTGCAATGAAATTGCGGAACTCTGTGACACTGCAGAGAGGTGGTTTGCTCGTGAGCCTAGTGTCTTGCAAATCAAAGCACCGGTTAAAATCTTTGGCGATCTACACGGCCAGTTTGGTGATCTTATGCGGCTTTTTGATGAGTACGGGTCTCCTTCCACCGCAGGTGACATAACGTAAGTACGAATCACTGAGCTTCATATGGAGTCATGTCAGTCATTCCTGGGTGTGGATACGCCATTCTTGGCATGACTTCTGCTCACCATTTCTCAAATATGAACAGCTCTGGATTCCCTGTTAGGTCAATGGTTTCTGATCCCATTTCTCAAATATTCAACAGCTCCGAGTCTGGACTTCGGCACTGGGTTTCGAATTCAGAGTCGATCAGAAATAATATAGCCCTTACAAGAACACATCTCAAATTCATGATACCCGATGCTGACGACCTCATCTGGCGGATGTTTTTCTTATGTGACAATCTCAATATCAATTTTGGGTTTCAACTCGTGAAGCAGGGCCGTGGGATACTGATGTGCACCAAGTGTGCAGTCTATGCCAATGTGTATCGCTGTGGTTACGAGCTAGAGCTGATAACTAACTGATCAACAGTTTTTGGCGTTTGCTCGACCTGTTGGGTGAGCTCGAGCAAAGGCCCAGGTGCTAACATATGGTGACGACCTTCCAGTTGGTTGATCGAAGCTTCAGAAGAGAATTTTCAGAAATTCATGTATAAGCTTCGATCTGGAAAAAGTGCCACCCTCGAAGAAATCTTTTTCAGAGTTTTCATTTCATCACCCTGTTTTGATTTCGCCTGGAGGACCTCAACAAGGATGCTACACTCATTGGATCCCACGTTTCTAATATAGGTTCACTCTCTCAACAGGGAGTCCGTGCTAGTAAATGAGACTTCTGCCCTTGACTTCATATATAAATCGCTTAAGAGCTCCTTCTCCCTGCAGTTGTTTTCAACATCCAGGTTTCATTAACCCTTCACACGGACATGTCATTACAGCTTCACTTCACATTTTACCTTCCTCCAATATTTCACTTCTCTTCTCCAGAGGAAACAAGTTTTGCATAACGCCCACCTCTCCCCCCTCTACTTTCATTGCGATTCAAACTTGCATTCGCAATTTGTTCTTTATTATGAAGCCATATTGGGCACCAAAGGCATTTTTGACCAATGGAAAGTCACCATCGTACAAAAGGTTAAACTTTTACTCAATCTCCCTCCCATTCATGATGCTTTCAATTCAGTAGATCCAATTTTCCTTTCTCCTCTTGATAGAAAACTTCATGCTCATTTCAAGTCACATTTTATTATCTTATATGGACAAGTGTCCCAACAATTTCGTATTCGTTTGCAGACACTTTTACATTCAAACTTTGCTCAATGAGCTTCATTCTCCGTCCGCAACCTATCAAGTCTCATTGATTTCTCAAAACCAGCTTTAATTTTCTCACCACAGTTTCAATACCTCTCAGTTTCAATACCTCTCAGGGATTTCGTGCCTCCAAGGATTCTGAAAAACTCCCTTACTTCTGCTGCGCTTGGAAATTCCATAAGTCTCCCGTTGCTCCTAGGTTCATTGCTGCAGGCTACTCCACTTCCTTGTCTGAATTTTCTCACTGGCTGAGCTCATTCTTCAAAGCATTGCTACCTTCTGCAAACGACCTCTGGAGGCATGAATTCTTACGAGTGGGACTGAGGGTCAACTCTAGCTGGATCTTGGATGACTCTTCTGGCGTTCCTGTTTTGCTTCAGCAGGTGCAAAGACTGCGCAAGAGCATATCCTCTTCTCCTACAGACTCTGGTTTGCTACATACTCCTGCCACCCTGGAAAAAGTTCTTTTTCAAAGTTTTGATTTCACCACCCTTTATACAAAGATCCACCTCCATGATCTCAAAACAAGACTGTCTACTCTCATCAGATCTATTTTCCATTACAGGTTCACTCTGCATAGGGAAACCTTGTTACTTGTTGAGACCTCTACACTTGACTTCAAATACATATGGCTTAAAAAACGTAACAATATCTCTCAATAGGCAAAACATCTCAAATTCATGGCGGTTGATGCAGACTGTCTCATTGGTTGGATGCTATTCCTTTTTGATAACCTTTACATCACTTTCGGTAATAACCTCTTCCGTCAAGAGATCGGGATTCCTATAGGGACACCTTGTGTTGTCTTCGTGGCTAATTTATACCTCTTCACCTATGAACTTGATTTCATTTGCAGATTGCTGGATGCCAATGATGTGGCTCGGTTGCACGACTTGTCCCAAGTCCGAAGATATGTTTTCATGGAGACTTACTATGGCCGTCTTCTGCTTCCCTCAGTGGTTTGGTTTCTCTGGACTCAAGCATCCATAGCGCTTGCTGTGATATATCGATATCCAGTCCTTGGATGCCTTGCTCGTCTTCCCTCGTTCTCTGAGCGATTTCTACTTCCAGTGCTCTTTGTCCTACACCTTCCACGACTTTCGTTTCCTGACAAAGATCTTCCTTGCCCCGCGATATATTCTCCTTCCCATGCTCTTTCTCCTACACCTTCCACGATTGTAGTTTCCTGACTCCGATCTTCCTTGACCCGTGATATTTACAGATTACTTCTTGTCTCTTGATACCAGTTTTTCTCCATCCGTTTTAAGTTGGCCGTTTATTCCTGATGTATTTTTCCTCTACTGATGTGGGAGGTCGGCATCTGCTTCTTTGATGGCTGCCTCTCAAATATGCGTATTGCTATCTACTGGTTTCTCAATGACATTTACTTCGCCTTTCATTTGCTGATGTTTCTTCTCTATATATTGCAGTTGTTCCAATAGGTTTGCGTCGATTATGCCATTGCTGTCGGATACCTTCGATGCATTCTAACTTAGGGATTTCATACTACTCTAGCGTTGCGTACCATGTACATCTTGCTTAACAATCGTTTGCAACTCATGAGTTCTGGATAACCCGTTTCCAGAACGGTATCTGTTCTCGCAGACCTATATAAATCACTTAAGCGCTAACATAAGAACATAACATTTCTCCTTTGGGCAAAACACTTCCAGTTTTACCTCAAATATATGGTTCTAATGCAGATATTCTCATCAGTGGATGTTTTTTTATTTCATCACCTACATCACCTTTGGGGATCAGTTTTTTCGTCAAAAATATATGGATACAAATTGGTACTTCATAATGCACTTAGTGTGTTCTGGATCCTTGGTTCTTCGGTCAGCTTCTGCTCTTATTTCCCCTATGTCTTGTCTTTATGTCACCCATTGTCAACTAATGCTTTGCATATTATTCTTAGCGCGATGTTCCTCTGTATCATGCTTACCCGACTTTCTATTTCAGATGCTTAATTAGTCGCATCTTGCTTGTGATTACAGGATGTACACTAGCTCCCTGCAGGTATTACTCATGAGATGTTTCAATTATGTCTTTACTTCGGCTTACCTTCGGAGTGTTAGATTCACTTAATTTTCATCTCCTGAATTGCTATTCATTTTGATTTGCGCAAATTCATCCTGATATTTCATCTGCAGTTCATATGCACTTAGTGGGTTCCAGATAGCCCCATCTTCAAACGACTTCTGCTCTCATTTCCTCATGTCTTTACTTATGAAATGGATCCACTATGATGAGAACTTTTCTTCCTAGTCTTTGAAGTAGATGGTCTCTCCTCAATCATTTTGACTTCTGACGTATCAGACATCCTAGCACTCAGCTTTCCCAGTCTCACCAGAGTAGACACTCCTGATTGCACACAGCAAAATTCAACTCACTCTCTCTCAGAGCTTTCAAAGATAGTACACATCAGTTCACTTACGCAGCACTAATAGGCTCCAATACTGAGATAGCACATAACACTCTTGAGATGATGTTAGGCAGCTCAGAGTTTCACGAAATGCTCTGGGTTGGTGCTGGGAATCACTCTTGTAGAAGCACTTAGCAAAACAAGAGCAGAAAGCACTCTTACATACACTTAAGCAAACCCTAGAAGGTTGCTTTGCAGGACCCATAAGTAGATGTTTAGCAGAGCTTCTAGAGGAATCTACCAAAACTTTAAAACTAGAGAGGTCATTAAACTAGAGATTAACTAAACTAACATACTACTACAATTATGATCAGCTTTATAGAAATTTCTACATGACCTTGCTGGTTTCCCGCATAAGTTCCAGTGGTTCCTTAGTTCACTTTGTTACCACTTTTGTTACCCTCTGGAAGCAACCAAGTTTGCCTTAGCAGTCATGAGCTTTTGAACAGAAAGTCGGTATGAGGGGTACTGAGCTTTTGAACAGAAACTCAGTACGAGGGGTACTGGCGTTTGCCTAACTACTTCAGCAATGAGTTAGGCACTGATGAACTCGTTTGTGCTTTTGCGGAGGCCTTCTTTTACTGCTTTTCTGCTTCCGTCATTATGTAGTGTTTCAGGTCTACTTGGCACTCATGAGCTGTCTAACAGAAACGCAGTATGAGGGTTACTGACACTCACTCAGCTATTTCGGCACTGCGCTGTGCGCTGGTGAAGTCGTATGTGTTTTCATGGAGTTTTACTATGACTGCCCTCTACTTCCTTCAGTTGTTTAGCGTTGTAGGACTCATGCATTCATAGTACATGCTGTGATATCTGTTCTTTCTGCCAGGGGGTGAGCTCATGTCTAAGCCCACCAGTAGTTTCTCCTATAGGCTTGCAAACCTTGAAGTTTTACTGGAGTTCTACTTGACTTCTGGACTTGTATATATACAGTCTACCACTATTTGAATTGAAATACGGTTTTCTGCTATGTGGTCATTGGTCTATTACATAACGTTTTCTATTTCTTGCAGTCGTTTGCATCAATGTTATCAATTTCGAGTTGTTTACTCGTCCGTGAGATATATGTTATTCTCAATTTGTTGCAATTATGCCTTTGCTGCAGGTTACATCCGATGAATTGGCATGCAACAAATTGCTTCAGGATTTATCACTATTCTAGCATTGTGCATCATGGACATTTTGGCTACCAAGCATTTGCATTTCATGAGTTCTGGTTCATCCATTCCTAAAACGGCTTCTGCTCTCATAGATCTATAATTTTTCCCATAGACTCGCATACCATTCTTAACTCCTGAAGTGATATACATACACTACCTAGCACTATTTGGGTTTAGACTCGGATACCATTCTTGACTCCTGAAGTGATATAATATACACTGCCTATCACTATTTGGGTTTTCTGCCATATGGACGTTGATTGTTTGCTTATGGACATGTGGGCCCACCTTATCCTTCACTTCACCCGAGGCAGATTTTGCTTCTTTTCTTACCACTTTCGTGAGATACCCTAACTCTTTTCAGACTTTTATTTGCTTCTCTGTTCGCCTTTGTTTCTCCTGTTTGAGTTGCCTAGTCCCTTCCCGTGCAGCATTGATGTTTCTTGCTCCCCACTCGTCCCTTCCCGGGCAGTGCTGATGTTTCTTGCCCTAACTCTTTTCAGACTTTTATTTGCTTATCTGTTTGCCTTTGTTTCTCCTGTTTGAGTTGCCTAGTCCCTTCCCACGCAGCGTTGATGTTTCTTGCTCCCCACTCTTATCTGTTCTCGAACCTCTGCTTGATTATTTCTCTTTGCTGTGTCTTGGAATTTCTCTCTAGTAATGCATGTTTGTGATTTCAGGGATCCATCAGGTATTTCTCGTTTTCCTCCCTTCTCTTACTCATGTGGATTCTTTTCTCTCTTGCCTGATACTCATTATGCGGCTGAGACTCCTGCGCTTGCTGAGACTCCTGCACTTGTTTATGTGCCTGCACTTCTACTTGCCCCGTATTCACACATTTCCATTTCAGTTCTTCTGTCCTTTCAACTTTCCCACTACTTATGAGCAGCAGTTTAGGGGAGCAACCGAGTTTGCCTTGGCAGTCTTGAGTTTTAGAGCAGAAACTCGGTACGAGGGGTATTGACAATTGCTCAGCTACTTCGGCACTGCGTGAGGGACTGATGAAGTCGCAGGTGTTTTCCGCGGAGGTTTACTATGGCAGCCTTCTGCTTCCCTTTGCTGTTTAGTGTCTCAGGACTCAAGCGTCCTTAGCGCCTGTTGTGATATACTTTATATCTTGTCCTCTCTCGCCTCGCTCTCGTGACCATGTTACACTCCGACCCGTTTCTGCAGCCACACCATCCCCTAGTTCTTGCATTGCTCCACTCCTCCATTCCGCATCTAATTCCCTCCCTAGTATTTTCCTTCGCTCTTTGACTGATTCCAGGCTTGACCTCTCGCGTCTACAGTGTTCCTACCCGACTCCAGCCCACGTTTTTCATCTTTATCGTTCATGCACTGCTTACTGGCCTTTGCTTTACATAATGTTTCCTATTACCCACAGTCGTTTGCATGGATGTTCTAGATTTCACGTTGTTTACTAGTAAGTTAGTCATATGTTATTTTTATTTCAATTTGTTTCAATTCTGCCTTTCCTGCAGGTTACATTTTATGCATTCTACCTTAGGGCTTTATCACTATTCTTGCATTTTGAATCACATACATATTGCTTATTGATCTTTTGCATTTCATGAGTTCTGGATAACCCGTTCCTAGAATGGCTTCTGCTCTCATATACCGGTATATCCTGTCCACCAGTAGTTTCTCCCATAGGCTTGCATACCATACAGTTGTACAGGAGTTCTACTTGACTTCTGGACTTGTATGTGTACTGTCTATCATTATTTTAATTCACATACGGTTTTCTGCCATGTGGTCTTTGAAGTTTGCATGTGGACATGTGGGCCCACCTTGTCCATCACTTCATCCTATGTACATTTTGCCTCTTTTCTTTGCCCTTCCCTGCGGTGCTCTAGGTCCTTTCAGCTTTTCCCTTGTTTCTCTATTCTTTCCTTGTTACACTGCCTTTGCTTTCCTTGATTGAGTAGACTTGCCCCTTCCCTTGCAACGCTGACGTTTCTTGCTCCCCTCTCTTATTACTAATGAACCTCTGCTTGACAATTTCTCATTGCTGTGTCTTGGATTTTCTCTCTACTAATGGATGTTTGTGATTTCAGGGATCCATCAGGTATGTCTCGAATCCTTCCCTCCTCTTGCTCATGTTGATTCATTTCTTTCTTGCCTGATGCTCATTAAGCGGCTGAGACTCCTGTGTTTATTGATGTGCTGGCAGTTCTGCTTGCTCTTTCTTTTCACATTTCCACTTACTGGTCTTCTGTTTCTTCAACATTCCCACTACTTATGAGCGGCACTTTAGCGGAGCAACCCGAGTTGGCCTTTGCACTAATGAGTTTTCGAGCAGAATCTGGGTAGGAGGGGTACTGACACTTGCTCAGCTACTTCGGCACTGACAAAGTCGCATGTGTTTTCGTGGAGGTTTAGCATGGCCGCCTTCTGCTTCCCTTTGCTGTTTAGTGTCTCAAGCCTCTAGCGTCCATAGCAGACGTTGCGATATACTTTATATCCTGTCCTCTTTCGCTTTGCTCTCATTACCCTGTTACACTTTGACATGTCTCTGCAGCCACACCATCCATAAGTTCTTGGATTGTTCCACTCCATTCCCCAGCTAATTCCCTCCCTATTATTTTTCTTTTGCTCTTAGCCTGATTCATGATTCGACCTCTCGTGTCTACAGTGTTCCTACCAGACTTCAGCCCACGTTTTTAATTTTCATCGTTCACACACTGCTTACTGGTCTATTACATCACGTTTTCTATTTCTTGTAGTCTTTTGCATAGGTGTTATGGATTTCAAGTTGTTTACTAGTTCTTTAGATATCTGTTATTCTCCATTTGTTGCAATTATGCCTTTGCCTGATTCATGGTTCAGACCTCCTGCGTCTACAGTGTTCCTACCCAACTCCAGCCCACGTTTTTAATTGTCATCGTTCATGCACTGCTTACACCAGTGGTCTATTACGGAACGTTTTCTATTTCTCATAGTCGTTTGCATAGCTGTTAGCGATCTCAAGTTGTTTACTAGTCCTTTAGATCTATGTTATTCTCAATTTGTGTCAATTATGCCTTTGCTTCAGGTTACATTGGATGCATTCTACCTTATGGATTTATCACTATTCTAGCATTGTGCATCACGCACATCTTGGTCACTGATCATTTGTATTTCATGAGTTCTGGATAGCTTGTTCCCAGAAGGTTTTCTGCCCTCATATACCTATATATTCTGTCCTCTTTCGCATCGCTCTTGGTGCACTGTACCACTTCAATATGTCTCTGCAGAAGCACCATCCACTGTATTCCCGCATTATTCCACTTCTCCCTTCCCCAGCTCATTCCCTTCTTATCGTGTTTTCCTCGCTCTTTGCCTGATTCATATGAATATGAGTCAGGTATGAACCATGGTTCATACCTGACTTTCGACCTCCGGTGTCTCCACTGTTCCTACTCGACTCCAGCCTACAGTTTAATTTTCTTTGTTCATGCACTGCTTACCGGTGGTCAATTACTCAATGTTTTATATCTCTTGGATGAATTTATCGATTTAAGTTGTTTACTAGTCCTTTAGATATGTGTTGTTCTCGATATCTTGCACTTATGCCTTTCGATTTGTTGCACTTATGCTTTCAGGTTACATTAGATGCATTCTGCTTTACGGATTGATCACTATTCTCGCATTGGGCATAAAGTATGTTTTAGTTACCGATCGTATGTATTTAATGAGTTCTGGATCATCCTGTTCCTAGAATGGCTTCTGCTCTCATCTAGAAATATCCATTTCCTTTTAATATGTGTCCAGGTTACATATATTTATGCTATTCATGAGTTTTGGATAACCCTTAGAACGACTTCTGTTCTCATATACCTATATATGTTTATGTTACCATTCGATCAGAGGTTTGCTATCTTGTATACATTACATATCTTGAATTCATTTGCATTTAATGAGTTCTGGATCTCCCTTTGAGGAACAGCTTCTGTCCTCATTTCTCTATATCCAGTTGTTTAACCTATGGCCACCTTCTGCTTCAGTTTGCGGTTTAGTGTATCCGGACTCAAGCGTCCATAGCGTTTGTTGGGATATACTTTATATCCTGTCCTCTTTCGCTTCGCTCTTGGTACCCTGTTACATTTCGATATGTCTCTGCACAACACCATCCAAAACCTCTCGCTTTGATCCACTCCTCCATTCCCCAGCTAATTCTTACTGGTGGTCAATTACATAACGTTTTATATTTCTCGCATTTGTTTGCATAGCTTTTATTAATTTCAAGTTGTTTATTAGTCCTTTAGATATATGCTATTCTGAATGTGTTGCAATTATGCCTTTGCTTCAGGTTACATTCGATGCATTCTACTTGATGGGTTTATCACGATTCTAGCATTGTGCATACAGCACATGTTGGCTAGCGATCACTTGCATTTCATGAGTTCTGGATCACCCGTTCCCAGAACGGCTTCTGCTCTCATAGACCTATATCCAGTCCTTTGACGCCTTGCTCATCTTTCCTTGTCCTCAGAACGACTTTATACTTCAGGTGCTCTGATTCTTACACCTTCCACGATTTTCGTTCCTGACTCTCAGATCTTCCTTGACTTGTGATTTCCAGACTTCTACTTGTCTCTCGATTCCTGTTTCTGATGATGATTCTTCGTTTCCTCACTACACATTGGTCCATGGATTCTCTACATGTTGCTATATATGATCGTTACTTGACAATACATGTTTTTTATGATCTAGATTTCATCTACTTTTCATGTTTCTGATCTACATTTCTTCTCTTCTTTTCTTCTACTCTCATCCCCTGTTCGAAGAATGGGGGATGAGAGCAGAAGCAGTCCAAAGAACGGCTTCTGTCCTCATAACTTCTGATCATGTTTACATTTCATATGCACACCATTTGCACGTAATGAGCTCTGGATCCCCCGTCCTTCGAACAGCTTCTGCCGTGATGTCCAAATATATTTGTCCGCGGATATTCTGCGTCTCTAAATATCGTATTGGAAGAAATGAGATCGTCTGCGGATATTTAGTTTTAAAAGCTAGCCATAACACTGTTTCAAGACCTTTCATGGTCGTCATCTGTAGGTTTCCTTTGATAATTATCAGGAAACGAAGCCCCTAAAGGCAGGAAATGACTAGTTTCCTCACTTCCATAAGTTGATGTTTTAAAATCATATCCTTTTTGTATATCTGGGATAGATCGAACTTGTCCCAGTAACCTTCTGAAGGTTCTATAGATGTAGTCATTATTGTAACTGCATTTTGGGTACACCTGCTGGGATCGCAAAACTGAGTAGATTGGAAGCTGGACGCAGAGCCAGACAGCGGTTTGGGGCGTTACATGTTGCTAGATAACTTGGATGTGACACTTCTTTTGCTTCTTACTGCTAATTTCTGACTCAAGTGATATACAGGTATATTGATTATCTCTTCTTGGGGGACTACGTTGATCGGGGACAGCACAGCTTGGAGACCATAACCCTACTTCTTGCTTTAAAGGTGCATATCACTTTACGATCTGCCCGAAGTCTAGCACAGATTGAGAAAAGTTGCGGGCCCGTGTGAAGGGAGTGTGTTATGTTCAGTCTCTCTAGATGTCACTTCATGAGGTTTCCTTGGTAGCCCTTCTGAACTTTTACTCTTTTTACTGGGTGAAGATTGAGTATCCCAACAACGTACATCTCATACGAGGAAATCATGAAGCTGCTGATATCAATGCCTTGTTTGGCTTCCGAATTGAGTGCATTGAACGAATGGTACGTTCAATTCTACAAGCTCTTTATGTTTAGTAAGTATCAAGTAGCAGCACAGGTTCTGGATCCCCCGTTCGAAGAACGGCTTCTGCTCTTATTTCCTATATTTCAAGTAGCAGTTGCAGTCAGAGAAGACGAGCTCGTTTGTCAGCAGCACTGTGAAAATTGCGGTTCATTGGTTCATATGAAGCTGTGATAAGGAAATGGGCTTGGGGAAGTGAGGTGGGGAGAAATGTTTCACCCTAAAGGTTAGGGAGAGCAAACTTGGATTCACTTATATTTATGCAAAAATTTGGCAGGGTGAGGGAGATGGCATCTGGGCATGGCAACGAATCAATCAGCTTTTCAACTGGCTTCCCCTAGCGGCTCTAATAGAGAAGAAGATCATATGTATGCACGGTGGAATCGGTAGGTCCATAAATCACGTGGAGCAGATCGAAGCACTTCAACGGCCCATAACTATGGAGGCAGGATCCGTCGTCTTGATGGATCTGCTCTGGTGAGTTTGAAGATTTCATCACATGGTTTTTCTTGAGTGATATCTCGTTGGTTATAGTTTTGTTATAAGGTTCAACGGGATACCTTAGAAGTAACTTGCAGCGCTCTTAACATTCCGAGCGTGATGTACCCAGAAAGTGAAGGGCCTGAAGTGGTATATTTCCGCAATCTGTTTGATTTCTCTGATTTCTTCTACGCCGCGGCCCAAGCGTACGTTTGGGCACGCTCTGGCCGCAGCATAGGCCACTGGCCTTTTTCTTTCTGTTCTGTGCTTGGAAGCACAACTTTGTCATTTCTTCTCTCCATATTTTTGTCAACTCCAGGTCAGATCCAACAGAAAATGACAGTGTCGAAGGTTTACGTCCTAATGCTCGCGGACCGGGCTTGGTAACTTTTGGAGTAAGTGACCTATCCAATCTCTTTATTACTGGTCGCTGGAGGTTTCTGAAGTAAAATATGATTAAGTTTATATGATTAAGCACCTTGAGATATATGTTAGTGCACAAAGTAGTGGCATGGTTCATGGTTCCCGGAATGCTCGCGAAAGTAGTTCCTTCTTTTCTCATTTCTTCCAATACCTGCACTGGTAGGGCTCGTCTTGATGAGGATTTGGTGCTAACTATAGCGAAATCGTTTCTGGTAACAGCCTGACCGAGTCATGGACTTCTGTAAGAACAACGATTTACAACTTATTGTCAGAGCACATGAATGTGTTATGGACGGATTCGAACGGTTCGCTCAGGGCCATCTTATTACCCTTTTTTCTGCGACTAATTACTGCGGTAAGCAACTAGCTTGATGGACTTACTCGTGTAGTCTTTTCAGGGCCTTTCTTTCAAGTATATTGTCTTACCAGTCCCAAGCGGTAATTTTCCTGGGCATATATTAACGTTTGGATGTGTCACACGATATTGGTGAATTTGCAGGTACTGCTAATAACGCTGGAGCAATCTTAGTTCTGGGAAGAGATCTGGTTGTCGTGCCAAAGCTAATACACCCAATTCCTCCGGCAATCACTTCCCCAGAATCATCCCCTGAACGACACCTCGAAGACACATGGATGCAGGTATTTCTGAAGCCACTCATCTTTAGCTGGTGATGTAGAATCTAGTACATTTGAATTTTCACAACTAGCAATTAATTTCTTGCATGTTTATCACATTGCAGCCCTTGAAGTCTCACCTCTTGTATAGTCCGGGAGTTTTCTGTATTTTGTGTAATACGTTGGGTTGCTGTTTCCTGCATGGGACCACTCGTTTTTTGCCTTTCTCCCTCACACGACCTCGTGCAGATGATCTCAGTTGTTAGATATCACATTGCAGCCTTTGAAATCTCAGCACTTGTAACATACGGGAGCTTTCTGTATATTGTAGAATGCATTGGGTTGCTGTTTTCCTGCATGGGAGCCACTCAGTTTTTTGCCTTTCTACCTCACATGACCGTGTGCAGATGATATCCCTCATGCTCTCACACTCCTGTAATGCTATTTCTCGGCTCTTCTTACTCTTCTTACTCTTCTTGATGTTTTTCCTCTGTTTTTACCTCTCTCACTCCTGTGATTCTTATCATTCGCATCTTGCTATTCTGTTAGTGTTTGCTTCTCGATCCCAGAGTACTAATTAATGTTTTAGGTAATGTTTTAGGTACTGCCAAGGTACGCCTTGAATCTTTTCCTTGCGCATGCTTCCAATTCTGCTCTACAGCTACTCCTACACAACCTGCCCGTTCCTGCATAAGTTCCTGCATAAGTTCCAGCGTTCCTAACTCCCTCACTTCCACCATCTCTGAGTGGCACTTTCGGAAGCAACCAAGTTTGCCTTTGCACTTGTGAACTCTTGAACAGAAACTCGGTACTCCTGAGCAGAAACTTTTGAACAGAAACTCTGTATGAGGGGTACTGGCATTGGCCCAGCAACTTTGGCACTGTGTTGGGCACTGAGGAAGTTGTGAGTGCTTTCATGCAGGCTTACCATGACTGCCTGTCTGCTTCCTTCTTGTGTTTAGCGGTAAGATTCATGCCCTCATAGAGCATGCTGGATATTGTTCGGGGTACTGACGTTCGCTTGGCTTCTTCGGCACATATCAGTTTTTGAGCAGAAACTCGGTGCAAGGGGTACTGACATGTGCTCAGCTACTTCGGCACTGGGTGAGGCACTGATGAAGTCATATGTGCTTTCATGGAGGTTTCTATGGCCGCCTTCTGGTTCCCTCAGTTGTTTAGAGTTTCAGGACTCAAGCACCCAGAGCACTTTCTGCGATATACTCTAGCATGTTTAAATTTCATCCGCACTTCATATACTCTTCTGGATCCCCTGTTCCAAGAACGGCTTCTGCTCTCATGTCCTGATATCCAGCCCTTTGACTCCTCATTCCATCTCAGCCAAGATACCATCCACTCTTCTCCCACTTCTCTACACCCCACATTTGTTGATCTGCTTCACGGTTCCTATAGATGATTTCTGCCCAGTCTTCCGATTTCAGTTCATTTAATCTTTTAAGTTTGGCTGGTTGGTCTTCAATTCCATGTTGTCCTGTCTATTTCGCTATATGCTTTGCTTAGCGTTGATCGATTACATGATGTATATCAGTTCTCTACTGCTATTGACCAGGAGATATTTATATTTCGTTTGTGTTTAACCTTACGCTTGATCTGTTAGATTCTTAGAATTGTCTCTGAGAAATTACCATCTACTTCGCTCCTGCATTGTTCCACTCTTCCCTTCCTTTTTTTTTTCACTCGCTCTTTGACTGCTTCATGGTTCTTACCTGACATTTGATCTCCAGTGTTCTTACCCGACTCCAGACTACAGTTTATTTTCCTCGCTCTGGCAATTGCTTACTGGTGGTCAATTGCACAGCGTCTTATATTTCTCGAATTCTGTTGCACAGGCATTATCAAATACACGTTGATTACTAGTTCTTTATATATATGTGGTTCTCGATAAGTCTCGATATAGATATGCTGGTGTTTCAATATGTTTATTTCGATTCTGCCATTGCTTCAGGTTACCTTCGATGCATTCTAACTTCAGGATTTCACTACTCTAGTCTTGTGTGTCGCTGACCTTCCCGTGCATTCTACCCTCGGGGTTACATATTCCTAGTGTTCAGTATCATGTACATATTGTTTATCGCTCATTTGCACTTCATGAGTTCTGGATAACCCGTTCCCAAAACGGCTTCCGTTCTCGTATACCTATATATGTGGTTCTCGATAAGTCGCAATTGTGCCTTTGCTTCAGGTTACATTCGATGCATTCTACTCTAAAGATTATCACTATTCTCACATTGTGCATTGAGCATATCTTGGTTACTGTGCCTTGCTTCAGGTTACATTTGATGCATGCTACTCTAAGGATTATCACTATTCTCAGATTGAGAATTGAACATATCTTGGTTACTGTCCTTTGGCACTCATGAGTTTTCAAGCAGAAACTCGGCACGAGGGGTACTGACACTTGCTCAGTTACTTTGGCACTGCGTTAGGCACAGATGAAGTCGTTTGTGCTTCCAAGGAGACGTATTATGACTGCCTTTCTGCTTCCTTCTGTGCTTTTGGTGTTTTAGTACTTATGTGTTCAGAGCACGTGATGCGATATAATCCATATCCAGGAAATCAAATGCCTCACTCAAATTCTCTAGTTCTTTGAGCGATTTCATACTTTCAAGTTTTCATAATTTCGGCTGTGAGAAAATGCATGTGAGTAGAGGATCGTTTGATTGAACTGCTGATAATCCCAGAACTGGGATTTGATGGGTACATGGGCAAGCTCGAGAGGATCAAGAGCTATGCCTGGATAGCTATCGCATGAGTGAAAAAAACTCCATTATAATGATGCTAATCTAACACCCCCTCTTAATAGACGTTTTGTAATTGTCTATTATCTACAACCTTTAGTGCATGACAAAACCTTGTATGCAATTCTTTAGTCAATCCCGGCATGAAGATGTCCGCAGTATTCTCTTTGGTGTCCACCCGTGAAACAGAGATCTCCTTGTCTTCAACTCTTTCTCTGATATAGTGGAATCTGATGTCTATACTTCATTCTCTCATGCTGCTTTGTTGGAGTAACAAGGTCAATTCCGTTGTTACTGTCGCAGTACGGCTTCATTGTTGTTCTGAAAAACCCAGGTCACTTACCAAGCGCATAAACCATATTGCTTCAGTAAAAGTTTAGGAAAGGAAAATTTTCGGATCACAGATGAAATTCAGTTGAACATCCTAAGTGTCAGAACACTGTTTATGCTCATGAGCATAGGAATGTTCTTGAAACTGAACATCTCTTGACAGAAAAGATCGAGTTATCAGATATCTTTTGTAGTCTGTAAGCTTGACTTTCCTGATCATAGCCGACGAAAATACACTTGGAAGACTTAGACTCGAGTTTACATCTGGAAGAACATGGAACATGTGCATAACCAATGCACCCAAAAATGCCAAGTAGGGACAGCCTAGGTTGATAACCACACCAGAGTTTGGAAGGGTGTAACTTCAGAGGAGATAGCTTTGGTAAGACTTCTATTTTCCAAAGTTGGTGGCTTGTAGTGCCTCTCCCCAGTAAGGCTTGGGAAGTCCAGATAACATAGTGCGGACTGCTTCCACCAATGTTCTGTTCTTTCTCTCAGCAACACCATTTTGCTGAGGAGTGTGTGGAGTCCTGAACTGGCGCATGATACCTTTGCCTTTGCAGAAAAGTTGAAAATCTGCAGACTTGTATTCACCACCATGGTCCAAGTGCACCATCTGAACCTTCTGATTGAGTTGACTCTATGCGTAGGCCACATATTCTTGGAAACAAGTAAAAGCTTCAGGTTTGAACTTGAGTAGATACAAGAATGTGTACCTTGTGTTATCATCAATGAAGGGCACACAGTATATGTAACCAGTGTAAGTAGTAGAAAAGATGGGACCACAAACATCAGAATGGATGAGAGCCAATGGAACAGTGGCTTTGGTAGCTCTTTCCTGAGGTAAGGGAACTCGAGTTTGCCATGAAGACAAGGTGAACAAACAGGAAACAGATTATGATGGATCCGATCCATTCCAGCAACCAGATCTTTGTGTTGGAGAAGTTGAAGTTTATTCTTGCTGATGTGCCCAAGACATTGATGCCATAGGGAAGTAATAGCAGAAGATGTATGTCATCAAATGAAGCTTAGCTTGCTGTTCATCAATTGGGTTCACTGCAGCTAACTGGGTAAGGACTCCACGAGAATTTCTAATGTGTTTCGCTACATTAGTGCTTTCACGCATCTTCAAAGTCATCAAAGTGTCCAGTAGGCATATGATTGTGACATCATCTGGACCTTCGTACATGATAAATAAATCCGCACATGTTTTGCTTGCCAATGTGTGACTGCTGACGGTAGGAACAAATCAGGAGTTAATGCTGAATTTATTGCTTCAAGAGTAACAAGATTCCTGTGCTCCCAATCAGGTAGAGTAGCTGCTGAGATGGGTTTGATTTCAGGACCATCAACAGCTGTAAAAATTGAAGCTACCTGCAGCTTAAAGGCAAGACAATGTTTCCAAGATTAGATTGCCATTGAATTTGACAAAAGTGGAGTCAAATCATATGGTTGGAGCAGCAAACATAGCTACACCAGCACCAGCAGTAGACATATCAATTGATTCACAGAGGATAGTGGAGAATTCCTCTCCCAAAACCCAGATTACTCCCAAAGCCCAGGTATAGGTATTACTCTTCACATGTTTCCAGGTTAGGTTTATTTATGCTATCATTCAATCAGATGTTTGCCATCCTGCATACTCTACATATCTTGCATCTCATTTGCATTTAATGAGTTCTGGATCACCCATTCCTCAAATGGCTTGGTCCTCATTTCTCTATGATGAGAACTACTGTTTGTGTTCCTTGAAGTAGAAGGTCTGTCAGTCATTCTAACCTCTGATGTATCAGAGGTCGTAGAAATCGTAGAAATCGTTAACAATAGCAATACTAGATCTCTCTCTGCTCTACAGTTCTCGAAGACAGCACGCAGAAGTTCACTCATGCAATATTAATAACACCCAACCTTGAAGTAAACATATAACTCAGTTGAGTTGGCCACGGGACACGGGCCCCACTTGGGCCCTTCACTTCCCTCCCCCTTGAGACCCTTTGCGAGATACCCTCATTTTTCAGTCATCTTTTTTGTTTCTCGCACTCATCTTCCGCCCCTTCCTGTTCCCCCGAGGCCTTAATCTCGGAAATCCCCTTCCCCCTTGAGCCCCTTCCTGCCCTTCCTATCCTCCTTTCCCCTCTTAGGATGATTGCCTTCCTTTCACCTTTCATTGCTGCTTGTTCGATTTTACTCTGTGTTTTTTCAACCCCCGTTTCTAGGGCAAAGGACATGCTATTTCCTGGTGGCGTTGGATGCTTTGGAGAAGTGAATTCCTTGAGTACTTCTACTAGTTGTTATTTGCTTTCGATTTGTTATTTGCTTTCCATACTAACATCGGTTTGCTTTCAGGCTTTAACCAGGTATGTCTTGAGTCCCTTTCTTATTCCTGCTCATGTTTTCATTTTCTTAGAGAGGATTCTGATTGCTTTACATTACTTAGCCTTTCCGATTCTTAGTATTGCTGCCCTTTGTTTGGACTTGAAGCTTCATTCGTTACAGCCCTTCCCCTTACCTTGAAGGACACTGTTGGAAGCAATCGAGTTTGCCTTGGCACTCATGAGTTTTCGAGCAGAAACTCGATATGAGGGGTATTGACTCTATCTCAGCTACTTCGGCACTGCGTGAGGCACTGATGAAGTCGCATGTGTTTTCATGGAGATGCACTATGGCCGTCTTCTGCTTCCCTCAGTGGTTTGGTTTCTCTGGACTCAGGCGTCCATAGCGCTTGCTGGGATATATCGATATCCAGTCCTTGGATGCTTTGCTCGTCTTCCCTCGTTCTCTGAGCGATTTCTACTTCCAGTGCTCTTTCTTCTACACCTTCCACGACTTTCGTTTCGTGACAAAGATCTTCCTTGCCCCGCGATATATTCTACTTCCCGTGCTCTTTCTCCTACACCTTCCATGATTGTCGTTTCTTGACTCCGATCTTCCTTGACCCGCAATATTTACAGATTACTTCTTGTCTCTTGATACCAGTTTTTCTCCATCCGTTTAAGTTGGCCGTTTATTCCTGATGTATTTTTTCTCTACTGATGTGGGAGGTCGGCATCCGCTTCTTTGATGGCTGCCTCTCAAATATGCGTATTGCTATCTACTGGTTTCTCAATGACATTTACTTCGCCTTTCATTTGCTGATGTTTCTTCTTTATATATGCAGTTGTTCCAATAGGTTTGCGTCGATTATGCCATTGCTGTCTGATACCTTCGATGCATTCTAACTTAGGGATTTCATACTACTCTAGCGTTGCGTACCATGTACATTTTGCTTAACAATCGTTTGCAACTCATGAGTTCTGGATAACCCGTTTCCAGAACGGCATCTGTTCTCGTATACCTATATAACTCAGTTGAGATGAGGTTAAGCAGCTCAAGGGTTTACAAAATACAAGGTGTTGGGGTTGGAAATAACCCTTGTAGAAGAACTAACTCAAACAAGTTCAAAAGCATTCAGATATACACAGAAGCTGCACCATCCCATAAGCTCTTGCATTTTTCCACTCCATGTCCCCAACTCATTCCCTCCCTATTATTTTTCCTTTGCCCTTTGCCTGATTCATGGTTTGACCTCCCCGAGTCTACAGTGTTCCTACCCGACTCCAGCCCACGTTTTTTGTTTTCACCGTTCACGCTCTGCTTACTGGTTGTCTTTTACATAACTTTTTCTATTTCTTGTAGTCTTTCGCATAGCTGTAATTTCAAGTTGCTTACTAGTCCTTTAGATATCAGTATAGCTTGGTGTCCAATTTGTTACAATTATGCCTTTGCTTCAGGTTCCATTCAATCCATTCTACCTTATGGATTTATTTGTATTCTAGCATTGTGCATCACACTCATCTTGGTTATTGATCATTTGCATTTCATGAGTTCTGGATAACCTGTTCCCAGAATGGCTTATGCTCTCATATAGGCCTTTGCCCATATGCTTGTATACCATACTGTTCATGTTCGAGCATACCAGTAGTTTTTCACATACCATACTGTATACGGGATTGTATACCATACTGTTATATGGGATTCCTATTTGACTCCTGAACTTGTATATATCTGCCTACCACTATTTTCGTTTTTCTGCCATATGGATTTCGATTGGTTGGTTTCTGGACACTTGGGCCTTTGATTGTGGACATATGGGCCCTACCTTGTCCTTCACTTCATCTGAGGCAGATTTTGCCTCTCTCTTTGCCTTTTCACGTTGCCCTAATCCTTTTCAGACTTTTCCTTACTTCTCTGTTCTTTCTTTCTTACACTTTGTTCTTCCTGATTGAGTTGACTCATCCCTTCCCGTGCAGCGCTGATGTTTCTTGTTCCCCACTTGTAGAAGTAACGAACCTCTGGAGGTTCATTTCATGGAGGTTTACTATGGCCGCCTTCTGCATCCTTTTGCTGGTTAGTGTCTCAGGACTCAAGCGCCCATAGTGCTTGTTGCAATATACTTTATATCCTGTCCTCTTTCGCTTCGCTCTTGTTACCCTGTTACACTTCGACCCTGTTTCTGCAGCCACACCATCCGATAACGCTCGTAATGTTCCACTCCAGCTAATTCCTTCCTTAGTATTTTTTCCTTTGCCCTTTGACTGATTCCTGGTTTGACCTCTCGAGTTTACAGTGTTCCTACCCGACTCCAGCCCACGTTCTTAATCTTTATTGTTCATGCACTGCTTACTGGCAGGCTATTACATAATGTTTCCTCGCTCGTAATGTTCCACTCCAGCTAATTCCTTCCTTAGTATTTTTTCCTTTGCCCTTTGACTGATTCCTGGTTTGACCTCTCGAGTTTACAGTGTTCCTACCCGACTCCAGCCCACGTTCTTAATCTTTATTGTTCATGCACTGCTTACTGGCAGGCTATTACATAATGTTTCCTATTTCTCGCAGTCGTTTGCATAGATGCTCTGGATTTCATGTTGTTTATTAGTCCGTTAGCCATATGTTATTCTTGATTTGTTTCAATTATGCCTTTGCTGCAGGTTACATTCGATGCATTCTACCTTAGGGATTTAACACTCCTCTAGCATTATGAATCATGTACATATTCCTTATCGAACATTTGCATTTCATGAGTTCTGGATAACCCGTTCTCGTATACCTATATATACCAATATCGTTTTCCCTTAACTCGAATACCCTCTTGCCTCCTACAGTGGTAAATACTCTCTGTCTACAGCTCTTTGAGTTTTCTGCCAAATGCCCGGGGCAATTGACACATGGCCTCTGAAGTAGAGACCACGTGACACGGTGCCCCACTTGGGCCCTTCACTTCACACGTGGATGAACTTCCCTGCCCTTTGACACCCTTCGCGAGATACCCTCATTTTCAGTCATCTTTTTTGTTTCTCGCAGTCATCTTCGGCCCTTCCTGTTCCCCCGGGCCTTACTCTCGGAAACTCAGACCCTTCCCCCTTCCGCCCCTTCCTGCCCTTCCCGTTCTCCTTTCCTCTCTTAGGCAGATTTCCTTCCTTTCACCTTTCATTGCTGCTCGTTCGATTTTCAAACTCAACCTCCGTTTCTAGGGCAAAGGACATGCTATTTCCTAGTGGCGTTGGGATGTGCTGGAGAACTGTATTCCCCGAGTACTTCTACTAGTTGTTATTTGCTTTCAATACTAACATCTGTTTGCTTTCAGGCTTTAACCAGGTATGTCTCAAGGCCCTTTTCTTATTCCTGCTCATGTTTTCATTTTCTTAAAGAGGATTTTGATTGCTTTACATTACTTAGCCTTTCCGATTCTTAATGTTGCTGCCCTTTGTTTGGACTTGAAGCTTCATTCGTTACAGCCCTTCCCCTTACCTAGAGCGGCCTGTTGGAAGCAATCAAGTTTGCCTTGGCACTCATGAGTTTTCGAGCAGAAACTCGATATGAAGGGAATTGACTCTATCTCAGCTACTTCGGCACTGCGTGAGGCATTGATGAAGTCGCATGTGTTTTCATGGAGACGTACTATGGCCGTCTTCTGCTTCCCTCAGTGGTTTGGATTCTCTGGACTCAGGCGTCCATAGCGCTTGCTGGGATATATCGATATCCAGTCCTTGGATGCTTTGCTCATCTTCCTTCGTTCTCTGAGCGATTTCTATTTCCAGTGCTCTTTCTCCTACACCTTCCACGACTTTCATTTCCTGACAAAGATCTTCCTTGCCCCGCGATATATTCTACTTCCCGTGCTCTTTCTCCTACACCTTCCACAATTGTCATTTCCTGACTCCGATCTTCCTTGACCCGCGATATTTACATCTGTAAAATACTTCTTGTCTCTTGATACCAGTTTTTCTCCATCCGTTTAAGTTGACCGTTTATTCCTGATGTATTTTTTCGCTACTGATGTGGGAGGTTGGCATCCGCTTCTTCGATGGCTGCCTCTCAAATATGCGTATTGCTATCTACTGGTTTCTCAATGACATTTAGTTCACCTTTCATTTGCTGATGTTTCTTCTCTATACATGCAGTTGTTCCAATAGGTTTACTTCAATTATGCCATTGCTGTCGGATACCTTCGATGCATTCTAACTTAGGGATTTCATACTACTCTAGCGTTGCATACCATGTACATCTTGCTTCACGATCGTTTGCAACTCATGAGTTCTGGATAACCCGTTCCCAGAATGGCATCTGTTCTCGTATACCTATATATACCAATATCGTTGATCTACTTGACTTTTTATTTGATGTACATACTGTCTACTGGTTTTCCTTTAAGACTTGTATACCATCTCGACTTTTGAAATGATATATATACACGGAATCCTGGAGGCCTGTATGCCATAGTGTTGTTTGGGAGTCCTTCTTGACTTCTGAATTCATATATATACTGTATACTTCCGTTCTCGTATACCTATATATACGGTATACTTCACCTTCACCTTCATTCACTTCACCTCTGCTTTTCCCGCTTCAGTTGACTCATCCCCTTCCCGTGCAGCGCTGAAGTTTTCTTGCTCCACTCTCGTATCACTAGGGAACCTCTGCTTGACTCTTTCCCATTGTTGTGTCCTGGACTTTCTCTCTACTAATGAATGTTTGTGATTTCAGGGATCCATCAGGTATGTCTCGATTTCTTCCCTCATCTTACTCATGTGGATTCTTTTCTTTCTGGACTGATCCTCATTATGCGGCTAAGACTCCAGCGCTTAAGTGCATGCCTGCACTTTTGCTTGCCCTTGCTTTCCACACTTCCACCCCTGTTCTTTTTGACATTCCCATTACCTTTGAGCTGCACTTTAGGGGAGCAACCGAGTTTGCCTTGGCATTCATGAGTTTTCGAGCAGAAACTCGGTATGAGGGGTACTGACAATTGCTCAGCTACTTCGGCACTGCGTGAGGCACTGATGAAGTCGCAGGTGTTTTCGTGAAGGTTTACTATGGCCGCCTTCTGCTTCCCCTTTGCTGTTTAGCGTCTCAGGACTCAAGCGTCCATAGCGCTTGTTGTGATATACTTTATATCCTGTCCTTTTTCGCTTCGCTCTCGTTACCCTGTTACACTTAGACAGGTTTCTGCAGCCACACAACCCTAGAGCTCTCGCATTGTTCCACTCCTCCATTCCCCAGCTAATTCCCTCTCTATTATTTTTCCTTCGCTCTTTGCCTGATTCATGGGACCTCTTGTGTATACAGTGTTCCTACCCGACTCCAGCCCACGTTTTTTATTTTTATCATTCACACACTGCTTACTGGCAGTCTTTTACGTAGTGTTACCTATTTCTCGCAGTCGTTTGCATAGAGTTCTCGATTTCATGGTGGTTTACTAGTCTGTTAGCCATATGTTACTCTCAATTTGTTTCAATTATGCCTTTGCTTCAAGTTACATTTGATGCATTCTACCTTATGGATTTCTCACTATTCTAGCATTGTCAATTATGTACATCTTGCTTATCAATCATTTGCACCTCATGAGTTCTGGACAACCCGTTCCCAGAACGGCATCTGTTCTCGTATACCTATATATACACGGAATACCACTATTTGAGTTTCTGCCATGTGGACTTTGATTCTTTGCTTCTGGACAAGTGGCCTCTGCTTATGGACACATGGACACATGGGCCCACCTGGTCCGTCACTTCATATGTGGCTGAATTTGCCTCCATGCTTTGGCCTTTAGCGAGATGCCCTAACTCTTTTCATTGCTTTTACATGCCTCTCTGTTCGTCTTTGTTTCTCCTGCTTGACTTGTCTAGTCCCTTCCTGTGTAGCGCTGATGTTTCTTGTTCCCTACTAGTCCCTTCCCGTGCAGCGCTGATGTTTCGTACGCCGATGTTTCTTGCTCCCCACTCTGTATCATTCATGCACCTTTGTTTGATTATTTCTCTGCTGCATCATGGGTTTTTTCTCTCTACTAATGCATGTTTATGATTTCAGGGATACATCAGGTATGTTTCGTCTGTTTCCCTCCTCTTACTCATGAGGATTCTTTCCTTTGTTGACTGATACTCATTATGTGGCTGAGTCTCCTGTGCTTATTTAGGTGCCTACACTTCTGCTTGCCCTTTACTTCCACATTTCCATTTCTGTTCTTCTGTACTTTCGACATTCCCACTACTTATGAGCGGCACTTAAGGGGAGCAACCGAGTTTGCCTTGGCACTCATGAGTTTTCGAGCAGAAACTCGAGGGTACTGACAATTGCTCATCTACTTTGGCACTGCGTGAGGCACTGATGAAGTTGCAGGTGGTTTTGTGAAGGTTTACTATGGCCACCTTCTGCATCCCTCAGCTGTTTAGCGTCTCAGGACTCTGACGTCCATAGCGCTGGTGGTGATATACTTTATATCTTGTCCTCTTACGCTCTGCTGTTGTTACCCTGTTACACTTTGACCCGTTTCTGCAGCCAGATCAACTGAGAACTCTTGTTTTGTTCCACTCCTCCATTCCCCAACTAATTCCTCCCTAGTATTTTCCCTTCGCTCTTTGACTGCTTCCTGCTTCGACTTTTCGTGTCTACAGTGTTCTTACCTGACTCCAGCCCATGGTCTTCATCTTTGTTCACGCACTGCTTACTGGCGGGCTCTTAGATCACGTTTCCTTTTCCTCTATCGTTTGCATAGAGGCTCTCGATTTCACGTTCGTTACTAGATTTCACGTAATGGATCATCTACATATACAGCTATGTGTACATCATCTTTAGTATACATATTCATTTCAGAATCTGTTCGTTTGAAATCTTGCTCTCTCAAGCATGAGTCTAGTTTCTCATGCCAGGCTCTAGGAGCTTGCTTAAGACCATATAAAGCCTTCTTAAGCAAGCATACTTTTCCTTTGCCTTCAATATATCCATCTGGAACATCCATGTAGATAGACTCTCTCAAATCTCCATTGAGAAAGGCTGTTTTCACATCTAGCTGCTCCACTTCCCAATCTCTCTCTGCTGCAAGAGCTAGAAGCATGCGAATAGATCCATACCTGGCAACAGGTGTAAAAAGTTTCTGAATAATCTATTGATGCTTTCTGATCAAAGCCCTTTGCAACAAGTCTTGCCTTGTACTTCAGGATCTGAGTCTCAGCTCCACGTTTGACCCTGATAACCCACTTACGGGCAATTGCTTTCCTACCTGGTGGTAAATCAGCTAGTACCCATGTATGAGAACTTACCTTAACATGAGCAGAGAGCACTCATATATATGCACAAGCAAGCTCTAGCAGGTTGCTTTGCAGGGCCCTAATTGAGGCTGCGCCCTCACTTCACCTTAATCATGTATCTAGTCTAATCATGTATCTATCCTAATCATGTATCTAGCCTAGTCATGTATCTAGTCACTAAACTAGAGATTATCACAACTAACACTCCCACTTAATGAGAGTTTAGGACAATTCCCATTTCTACTGCACATTTTATGTGTTTATCTTTAGGTAATGCTTTTGTAAACACATCAGCTGTCATCTTCTGTGTAGGACAGTAAACTAACTTCACTACATTCTCCTTTTCTTTCTCCTCTACAAATCTTCTTCTAATCTCAATATGCTTAGTCCTTGGGTGATGTACAGGATTTTTGCTGAGTGCTATACTTCCTGTATTGTCACAGTACAATGTAGTAGGACTCTCCTGCTCAAAACCCAACTCCTTAAGAAGTCTCCTGTTCCAGATGACTTCTTGAGTAGCATTTGAGGCAGCCATAAATTCTGCCTCAGTAGTAGACAGTGCAACAGATGTTTGTTGTTTACTACGCCAGCTAATTGGTCCACCACTAAGCATGATGACCTATCCACTAGTTGATCTACTGTTATCTGTGTCATCTCCCCAACTAGCATCTGTATATGCTTCAAGTGTAGAAGCAAGTATGTTTCCTTGCTTTCTGTACTCCAAGAATGCATCTTGAGTACCCTTTAAGTACCTGAATACACTCATTATACCTTTCCAATGTACTTGTGCAGGGTTGCTAGTATATCTAACTAGTGCTCCCACTGCATAGCAGATATCTGGTCTTGTACAGACCATGATAAACATTAGAGAACCAAGAGCACTCTGATACAACACTTTGTCACAGAGATTCATCTCCCCATCTATGATTCTGCTGTGCTTCCACCCCAGATCAAGAGGTGTAGAGACAGGATTTGCCTGTGTCATCTGATACTTAGCTAGTATGGATCTCACATACTGTGGTTGACTAATTTGGATCCATCCTGCTTCTCTATCTTTGCTCACTTTGATTCCCAAAACGAGTTTTACAGGACCAAGAATAGTCATCTCAAAAACAGAACACAAGAAATCTATCACTCCTTTGGTAGATTCACTGTTCCCCAACAGTAGTAGATCATCTACATATACAGCTATGTATACATCATCTCTAGTATACACACTCATTTCAGAATCTGCTCGTTTGACATCCTGCTCTCTCAAGTATGAGTCTAGTTTCTCATACCAGGCTCTAGGAACTTGCTTAAGATCATATAAGGCCTTCTTAAGCAAGCATACTTTTCCTTTGCCTTCAGTATATCCATCTGGAACATCCATGTAGATAGTCTCTCTCAAATTTCCATTGAGAAAGGCTGTTTTCACATCTAACTGCTCCACTTCCCAATCTCTCTCTGCAGCAAGAGCTAGAAGCATGTGAATAGATCCATACCTGGCAACTGGTGCAAAGTTTTCTGAATAATCTATTGATGCTTTCTGATTGAAGCCCTTTGCAACAAGTCTTGCCTTGTACTTCAGGATCTCATTCTCAGCTCCACGTTTGACCCTGAAAACCCATTTACAACCAATTGCTTTCCTTCCTGGTGGTAAATCAGCTAGTACCCATGTACCATCTTCAGTCATTCTGACTTCTGATGTATCAGACATCCTAGCACTCAGCTTTCCTAGTCTCACGAGAGTAGACACTCCTAATTGCACACAGAAGTACTTAACTCTCTCCTAGCCTTCAAAGACAGTACAGCCAGTTCACTCACGCAGCACAAATAACCTCCAATACTGAGATACAGAACTCCAATACAGAACACTCCTGAGATGGTGTTAGGCAGCTCAGGACTTCACGAAATGCAGAAGGGAAGTGGTAGAAATCAACTCCAGTAGAAGAAAGTCCTGACTGGGATTATATAGATAGAAGTGTACTGAAAGGTGTGCTAAAGGATGTACTGAAAGGTGTGCTGAAGGGTGTGCTACCATAGTGCTCATGTAACACATGCAGCACATGGAAAGCATGTGAACAGTGACATGAACAGTGAACATGAACAGTGTTCATCCATGAACAGTGTCTATTTTGTCTGATTCTAACAAAAAGTCCCTAAACTCGAGATTACTTAATTTAACATAAGTGTCTACTAGGTCTCTGACTGGCTCTTGCATAGCCCTTAGCAGAAACCTCCTAGTAGTGGAATGCTTGATTCTCTCTTCCTTGTTGGACTCAAGCTCATCTATATCATGAGCTTCTAATGCCAAGTCCAAACAGTCATAACTGTCTAGGATACACTTCACATCCAAAGCCCAAGCTTTGTAATTAGTGTTTCCTAGTTTCTCTAGTTCTCTGAGTTCTACTATCAACCCCAATGGTGAGTGTGGGCCCATAACCTGATGAGAACCTTTCCTCCTAGTCTTTGAAGTAGATGGTCTATCTTCAGTCATTCTGACTTCTGATGTATCAGACATCCTAGCACTCAGCTTTCCTAGTCTCACCAGAGTAGACACTCCTAATTGCACTCAACAATATTCAACTCACTCTCTCTCAGAGCCTTCAAAGATAATACACAACAGCACTCATGCAACATGAAAGGTACCCCAACGGTAAGCAACATAGAACACACCTTAAACAAGGTACAAGGTGCTGGGGATGATCTTTGTATGAGAACTTACCTTAACATGAGCAGAGAGCACTCATATATATGCACAAGCAAGCTCTAGCAGGTTGCCTTGCAGAGCCCTAATTGAGGCTGCGCCCTCACTTCACCTTAATCATGTATCTAGTCTAATCATGTATCTAGCCTAGTCATGTATCTAGTCACTAAACTAGAGATTATCACAACTAACATATTTCACTTAATGGGTTCTTGATATCCTGTCCTAGGAACTTCGTTCACGCACTGCTTACATGCGATCATTTGCCCACTGGAATACATTTCGCCATTCCTGTTGCATAGGTGTTTATGTTGCTTACTAGTTCTTGATAGATACATACATATTGCACTTATATGGGTTCTTGATATCCTGTCCTAGGAATGGCTTCTAAACTCATGTCCTAATATATGTGGTATTCGTTATGTTGCAATTATGCCTTGCTTCAGGTTACATTCGATGCATTCTACTTTAAGAATGTATCACTATTCTCTTATTGAGTATATCTTGATTTCTTGATATGAGATGATTCTTAGTTTCCTCAGTAAACGTTAGTGCACGGTTTTTCTACATGTAGCTATTTATGATCGGTACTTGACAATACATGCTTTTATGATCTAGATTTCATCCATTTTTCGCATGTTTCTTAGTCAGTTCTGCTTTTATTTTATTACCATTTCATCTACATTTCATTTGCATTTAATGAGTTCTGGATCCCCTGTTCGTCGATTGATTTCTGTCTTCATGACTCCAATATCTTGGTTACCGTTCATATGTACTTGATGAGTTCTGGATCACCCGTTCCTAGTTCTAGGAACGGCTTTTGCTCTCATCTACCAATATGCAGTCCTCTTTCCCTTCACTCTCTTCTCCTAATACCCAATTGCGTTACACTGTTACACTTTGGTCCGTCTCAGATAAAAGACCATCCTCTCCGCTCCCGCAGAGCTACACTCATCCCATCCTCTGCTAATTTATTTACAATTATTCGTCACTCTTGCTTTGCCGGGCTTCATGGTTCATACTTCTCCAGTGATCTCCGGTTTGATCTCCAGTGTTCCCGTCCGACTCCAGATGCTAGCTAATGTTCTTTGTTCACGCACTGCTTAGTTTTTGTTCTTAGTTCACGAACTGCGTATTTGCCCGTTGGAATATATTTCGCGATTCCTGTTGCACAGGTGTTTACGTTGCTCACTAGTTCTTGATAGATACATACATATTGCACTTACAGGGTTCGATAATCCGTTCCTAGAACAGCTTGTGAACTCATTTCCTAATATATATGTTCCCTTAGCTCTCTTTTGTTTCTCTGTTCGCCCTCATCTTCTGCCCCTTCCTGTTCCCCTTTCCCCTCTATGGATTATTATTTTCATTTCACTTTTGGTTGCTGCTTGTTTGCCCCCGTTTCTATGGCAATTGACCTGCTCTTTCCCTGCGTGGTTGGATTCGCTCCCTACTGTCCTCGTTGGTTGTCAAACGACTTGCTCCTTCCCGTGCCTTCTGACTTCCCTCCTTACTCTTTCTTTGTTCCTTTCACTCAGTGAATTTACTACCTTCTTCATTTGTTGCATCATAGATTACTTTCACTAGTATTCATCTGCTTTCGATACTAACATTTGTTTCCGTTCAGGCTTTAACCAGGTATGTCTCAAGCCCCTTACTTATTCATGCTCACGTTTTCATTTTCTTCATGTGCAGGCTGATTTATTTGCATCACATAGTCATTCTGCTGATTATTGTTGCTGCACATTGTCTGGATTTTATGCTTCATACCTTTTAGCTTTCTCTTACCCTAAGTGGCACTGTTGGAAGCAACCGAGTTTGCCTTGGCACTCATGAGTTTTCAAACAGAAACTCAGTACAAGGGGTATGGACAATTGCTCAGCTACTTCAGCACTACGTGAGGCACTGATGAGGTCGCAGGTGTTTTCATGGAGGTTACTATGGCCACCTTCTGCTTCCCTTAGCTGTTTAGTGTCTCAGGACTCCAGCGTCCATAGGCCTTCTGCTTCCCTTAGCTGTTTAGTGTCTCAGGACTCCAGCGTCCATAGCGTTGGTTGTGATATACTTTATATCCTGTCCTCTTATGCTTAGCTCTAGTTACCCTGTTACATTTCAACCCCTTTCTGGAGCCACATCATCCGAGAGCTCTTGTTTTGTTCCACTCCTCCATTCCCCAACTAATTCCCTCCCTAGTATTTTCCCTTTGCTCTTGGACTGCTTCCTATTTCTCGCACTTGTTTGCATACATGCTCGCGATTTCATGTTATTTGCTTGCTGTTGGCCATCTGTGATTCTCGGTTTGTTTCAGTTATGCCTTTACTGCAGGTTACCTTTGATGCATTCTGCCTTCGGGCTTTAACATTAGTCTCGCATTGTGAATCATGTACATATTACTCATTGATCATTTGCATTTCATGAGTTCTGGATAAACCGTTCCCAGAATGGCTTCTGTTCTCGTATACCAATATGTTGGTCTTTGCTTTCATGTTGTGGACTATTTCTCTACATGCTTTGCTTAGCACTTATTGTTAACATGATGTATAATAGTTCTCTTCTAGTATTGAGCAGGGAATACGTGGATTATGTCCGTGCTTCGCCTTACATTCGAATAGTCAGATTCATTTCATCTCGTTTCCCATTTACTATTCATTTCGATTAGTACACATCATATCATGTATCCATTTCATCTGCACTTCATTTGCACTTAATGAGTTCCGGATCTCCCGTTCGAGGACAGACTTCTGCTCTCATTTCCTCATATCCAGTCCTGTCATGCTTAGTTCAAACCTAGCCAAGCTACCATCCACTTCCCTCCACCCCATCCACCCTCCACTAAGGCTATGTTGCTCTTACTCGCTCTAGGTTTTCCCTTTCGCTTCCGATTGGTTCTCCATAGCCGCTCGATGATTCTCCTCTGATTTCAATGTTATATTCTTTTTCTGCTTTGTTTCCAAAGGCTGTGTATTTTTCTCTCGCTCCACCCCACCCATCCTCCACTAAAGCTATGATTTTCTTTCTCACTCTACGTTTCCCCTTCGCTCCATTTGGATTTCACTACTCGCTTGATGATTCTCCTCCTTCAACTTCAGATGCTTAATCTGTTGCTGTTCCAAAAGGTTGTATTTCTTCTCTTACTTGTGTATACTAGTTGCTGCCCGTGCTACTTATGAAATGTATCAATTTCCGTTCCTGCTTTCCATCACTTTCGCTCATCTTTCGTTTAGGTATTTCCTTGCTTAGGTTAACTTTAATTGAATTCGAATAGTTTCATCATTGTACTTCATCTGCACGTTCTCGGTTCCTTACTAAGTGGGTTCTGGGTTCTGGATGCGCCGTCCTCCGGATGGGTTCTACATACCATCACACGAATATTTACTCTAGACTGAACCTCAATTTCCATGTCTAGTAAAAATGTCAGTTACTGAGTGTCGCGTGTGTGTGAAACCAAGTCGCCGTTATTTGTTGTGCACAACAAGTATCACTCTGGACCCTCTGATTGAGTGACAAGCACCTCAATGCAGGAATTGAACGTGCAACGGCCCCCAACACCGACTCGCGGCAGGCCCCAAGCACCTAGTGATCGTGGTTCTCTGGCCTGGATTTGATGGCGAGAGCATTTTATCGTTTTTAGATTGAAGTTGGCAACATGATTTTTTCCAGCATCTGTAAAGTATTCTCTGGTTCATTGAAACGATAAACTGCGAATTTTTGATTACTAAACAGCAATTTCTGTCAGGGAGACCACCAAGAAGTGTCTGAAAGTCTTGGTTCTTAATTTAGTGAAGTTCAGCGAGATCGAATATCTCTTCTTCGTCAGGTGTGGCGAATATATGCAAGTCAAGAATATCTGCGTTGCTTATATACGCGGCAGTTTCCTGGATAACAAAGTCGTACTGCCGTTGTAAAGCAGCCATCATATTACACTTGGTCGAATACAGTCATCATTTTGCCACAGAAATTGAGTATGAATGTGCTTACAAGCTTACTGAACAAAGGGTCATGTCGGTCTTACGTCGCATATTTATTGGGTACGCTTGGTCACTCTGAAGTTTCATCAGAGTTCTATAGTTCGTCTCACAGACATACTTCAGTAGTGTACTTCGGTGAAAAATAGTGATTGCTTTGTACGCGTGCCAGAATGAGGACTATTCACGTTGTATGTATATTTATAAAGTGTTGGTTCCGGAAAGATGAATAATCGTATAATCATGGTCTTTGCGTGTCGTTGCGTTGTCGTATAATCAATAGTGATTTGTAGAAAACCGTAGGAAAATAAGCGAGATGTCACTTTGAGCTAATACGGTTCTCGGTCTGCCATTAGAAATAATGGCAGACCGGGCCTTAATTCCCTTACTTTTAGAAGGCAGGCCATATAAATATTCCTAAGCAAATACTTTGGTATAAGTTCACCATAAACCCCTCAAACCCTAAACAGGCGCAATGGATGCTTTCAAATTGTGAAAATAAGGAATCCTTACAGAAGCGACCTTAAAGGGAATTTGGAATTGAAAGCTTATGTAGTGTTTATGGGATGAGGGACTGTTTTAAGGAAAGGAAAGGGAATCTGAAATTCAGAGCTTATGTACTTTTGATGGGGTAAAAGACTGTTTAATGGGACAGTTCAAATCCAATGTACCTATTGATATACATTTTAATAGAGAAAAAGGTAACCACATAGAACACATTTTATACTTCTCCGAGTTGCGATCATTCGTCAATCTTAAATTGAGTCTAGTGCATGTTCACTTCTTTCAATTTGAATATATGTGTGCACGAGGTAGCCATCATTTGCAGAGGGCGTCCTTCCTTGGTTGGTACGGGAGAAATCAGATTTGCAGTTGAAGCTCATCAAATTGGGTGTCATCAACTTGAGGTGAAGTATCCTCACTCGTCCTTGACCTGAGTATCCGTGCTGCTGATCAATAATCCTTCCTGATCCAATCCGAGTCAAGTTCCACTCCAATACAAAGTAGACTTCCTCAACTCGGATCGGTTTTCCTACTTCGGATCCGAATCAACTTCTGATCCGTATCAACTTCTTTCCTACAACTAACCTCCTTTCTACTCCAAATATCACTTCCTACACTAAAAACAAAAACAAAAAAATGCAAGTACCATTGAGCAAAATTGTTGATGAAGGCATCAACAATTTTGCTATGGTCACTATTTAGTTTCTCCATAAGAATATTATCTCCAGATTTGGTGTTTCACTATCCATAGTCATGGACAATGGATCACACTTATCCACAAAGGTGTGCATGACTTGACCACTACTTATGCAATTCATCACCATTGCTTGACCTCTTATCACCTGCAAGCAAATGGTCAAGTAAGACTAGTCAATGGTATTCTACTAACCATCCTCATGGAAATTTTCAGTTTAAACCCAACCAATTGGGATGAATAAGTAGTAGGTATGTTATGGGCTTATTGTAGCACGGTAAAGGTCAATATGGCTTCACCCCATTCCAAATTGTCTACAAGCAAGAAGCAATTTTGCCCATTGAGTTCTTGATCTCATCGCTAAGAGTGCTTATGTGACAACCTAGCAAGTATCACTTTTGTAGCAATGGATATATAATCATTTCATTCCTACATAGATACTATCCAAGAATGGTCAAATATGAAGTGAAAGGTGACAATTTAGTTTTTCTTGATTTTGTCTTTAGCCTCTTGGGTAAAATCCACACCCATAAGAGAGTAACAAACACTTAATCATAGTAGTCTTTTGACAATTAAAAATCACCCATAAGTCACAATTCTCCAAATTTTCTCCAAATTGATGTTGATTGTGATGATTCAATTGATACGAAGAAGGATACTTCATCACAAAGTGACTTCACCTCAGAATTGCACTCCACCCCTCCATTGAAGGCATAACTCTCGAGTACAAAATGACTTTGCATCAATTGTGTGCTACAATCATAAATATTGAATACTAACAACACTACAGTTTTGACAAATCTATCAAGATATTGCTTTGGATGCACTCCATTCAGGATCAAACAAACGGAAGGGAAATCAGAGCTATAGAGTCCAACATCTAACACACTCTCATTTGCAACCAAATTTCTCCACACTCATAATCGTAGATAGAAAATTGATACTTGGAATTCAGCTAAAACCACGAGCGCTAGTCTAGCACTTTGCTTTACTCAACTTCTGCTCAAATATTGAATACAATACACTATAAATGGCTGCTTTAAATAGGTAGACTACTTTGTAGTGGTAATAAGTGTCTAAAGTACTTCTCTACTTCCTACAAATCTCCAACACAAAGTGTCATTCTACCACTTCAAATCTGAAATTTATTACTCCTAATCCGATCCAAGTACTACCTCAACTTCAGCTTCCTAACCCAAAGTTTTCTACATTTGGCTCATGCACTTTGGGTTCATCAACTACTTCTACATCTTCTTCTACTACTATCTTATCTTCAGTCTGAACTAAGACTGAGATCATAGCCAACCTATCTGCATTCTCTTGCTCTATCCTAAATATTTCGGATACATCGGATGACTCACCCAAATTCATCTACACTCCAACCTCCACTACTTTGGGTTGAATTACCCTACTTTCACTCAGTATGAATAAGTTTCTTTATATCAATTCTAACTAAATCTAATATGAAACATACATTATCTCCTACTATCTTCAATCATCTTCCTATCTACTTTATCTCTGAGACGAATTAACAAGTGGTTCAACTTTGTGTCCTTTACTTTTCTTCTCCTAGTTTCCTACACAAGCAAGTCAGCTTGTGTAGATAGGCCTCTTCCAATTGAACTTTGGCGCCAATTTTGAGCATTACCTTCAACTTTGTTGATAATCTCCTCCACTTAACCCTAATCTTCCTTTCGTCGGATCAACTTGTCCCGGATCATCTTGTCTTTCAACTTCTCCCAAAGCACTTGTAATTCCTTGGCATGCTTCACCTCCATCTTCTCATATTCTTCAGTTTGGTGAACAACTTGAGATTCTACACGCTCAACAAATTCTGCCCTTGCCTCACAAATTCTCTTTGCTAGGCCCAATCCTTCTCCATTGCAATTGATCTCAACTCCTCCATAGTCTATCATGCATCAATGTTCGGGTCTTAGAATGAATCAATTCAATTTGAGCATCATTGAAGTCATCCTTCACCGTCTTGAATACCTTTGTCTGCTCCCTCAATTCTTCCTTCTTGCATTCCAAGAAACCTCCACGTTGCTTCAAATTACCCTACAAATCTTTGAAACTTTGTTAGCAAATCATTGCATCAACCCGAAGTACTTCAACTTCATGCTCATGTTAGGGTAACAACACTTTAAACTATTGGACTTAATTCTTCAATACCTTCACCATCTAAAGCTTGTTCTTCACATCAAGACAAATCTTTGAAACTTTGTTAGCAAATCATTGCATCAACCCGAAGTACTTCAACTTCATCCTCATGTTAGGGTAACAACACTTTAAACTATTGGACTTAATTCTTCAATACCTTCACCATCTAAAGCTTGTTCTTCACATCAAGATGCTCTACCTTCGTCTCGTGCATCCTCTCTTGCAAATGCACCAATAAGAGCATACAACACTTGATATGTAATTCACTCCCTTGAATGCGTCTTTGTAGCTACCTTTGGTAGGTAGGGTATTAGCACCTGGTGCCTTACTCTAAGTTGTGATCTTCTCACTTTCAAACTAATCCCCTCTGAGCTTTTCTTCATCTTCTTTGGGTCTACTTGGTCCTACACTTATAGATTATATACTTCTTATTGATTGCACTCCCCTTTGAAATACCACTTTTGGTTCTTCTTCTTTCTCTTTTGGAATATTGTCTTTTAATAATTCCAAACAAGGAGTGTCTTCTCTCTCCCTATGCTCAATCTTGGCATAGAACTCCCAATCCAATCCCTCCTCTGCCACTTCTTTGGTTGACTTTTAGACCTCAAGTTCACCTTCACTTCCATTGCTTACTTCCTTACATTAGAGTAAGCTCTTCCTTTGAGTCTCCAAAAGTAGACTTTGCTTCTTCCTCTAATTCACGTCCAGATGGCAAGTCCACCACCGATGTCTCTTGACTCGGGTTCAACCTTTGAATGGTCCCTCTCTTCAACGGGGACATCATATCCTTAGGCTACTTTGCTTCTTTGGTACTTAAATTGTCACCATCTTTTTTATCTAGTGTTGGCAAAGTACGCATCTCTTGTCTCACCACTCATCTTGCCAATTTGCCAATGCTAAATCATTTGACACGTCCGAGTATAGAAATATTTTACCTAGTTCACAATTTCTCTTGCAAACATGAGGTGGAAGAAAACCGCCTACTACCTCATGACATAAGTGGTTTGCTCCAGCTTCAACACAACCATTGTGACAACCTAGCAAGTATCACTTTTCTAGTAATTAGTAAGTAAAGTTTGTTCCTATAGAGGTATGAGTCAAAAATGGTCAAATAAAAAGTCAAACAGTAATAATTTAGTTCTTCTTGGTTGCATCTTTAATCTCTCAAGTAGAAACCACACCCAGAAGATAGTAGCAAGCACTGATTTGCAACCTTATCACAAATTACAGTTCCATAGTCACAATTCCATCAAATCTTTCCAAACAATTTTGATTGTGATGATCCAGATTCTTTAAAAGAAGGCTACTTCACTATGAAACCACTTGCCTCAAAATTGTGTTCCACTCCCCCATTGAAGGTACAACTTCCTTGACCAAAATTGCTTTGCATCAACCCCGTATTGTACTCCCAAATGCAAAATGCTACCAACACTACAATTCCTCTCATTTTTTTCAAGGCATTGCTTTGATTGCTATCCACTCAACATCAAACACAAAAAATGAAATCAAAGTTGCAGAATCCAACATCCAACAAGCTCACTGACTTGCACTTTGAAATTCTCCAAACACTCACATACACACAAGATTGATACTCAGAATTAAGCTGAAACAACGAGCATTGAGTTACAACACTTTGCTTTACTCAACTTCAAAAATATAAATAATGAATAATAACACAATGCTAATGCCTCCTTTAAATAGGTAGAGCATTTGGACAATTACTAACAAAAATACCATTTGTTGTGCGTATATACATTGCTACACAATATACATTGCTACACAACATACATTGCTATCAACATCATACACTATAGAAGCACAACTTACACATAAGTCATACATAACCTCTAAAGTGCCATAATAATCAGATTGTTTACCACTCTCAACTCAACTCAACTCAGATCAGTACTTGATCTATCACTCTATAAACTACCAACAACTGGGTACTGATTATAGTCAAGCCACACCCACTCAAGCATAGAGAATCTAGGTGACGCTCGCCGGCCTCTGTCCACCATAGCCAGGAACTCGAAGGCTCAACATCAGAGAAGTGAGCTCTTTGGAGCTACACTTTGAAAGTATACTCCTTGGACTTGAGCTAGGTCTGAACCCTAATGGTCTCGTTGACGGCACACTCGATGGTGCAAATGGTGCAAAGTGATGGTGGACCCCACCGTGAAGTCAGTACCCCAAACATGAAATCTGACCGTCAAAAAGTAGTCTCTGAGGAATTGCTGAAATAACTTTAACTACTATTACTGCAACTCTAGTGTCCGAGCAATCAAGATGCGACACTACAAATGGCATGATAGATGTTGTGCGTATATACATTGCTACACAACATACATCGCTGTCAACATCATACACTATAGAAGCACAACTCACACATAAGTCATACATAGCCTCTAAAGTGCCACAATCGCCCCCCTAGCTGGCGGTTAGGTCCCTCTAACTCCAGATAGCCATCTACTCTAAGTATATGGTATACCCTATAATGGGCAAAGATCAGGAGGCCGGGTGCTATGGAGCCCCATCGTTAGTCGCTTGTCTGCAATCTATACCATATAAAGAATGAATTAGCTATAGGTCAAGTACATCTAGGACATAACCATTGTCCCTCAGGAACCACTGTGAGGGAGAGCAGTCATACATGCCATATGCCATCCTGTCGAACAACTATCACACATTAACATAGTAGCAGCTCCACCAGAAGAGCCACATAACATACACCTCAAGCCTGCACGTACAAGTGCCAAGCTTGGGTCCATATTACCATCAATGTTTGGGAGGTGGCATGGCGCACAATTGCACACATGATCCTTCCAAACCACACCATCACGTCCTTCTAACACAAGGAATCCAGATGCCAAAACCTCACGCACTCTCAAGATAGTGTGGCCTGTCGAAACATCAAGTGTTGTCGGTGCTGTCTACTATAGATATACATAGTCATCTGGATGAAATCGACAGATTGAGGGTCTATAACCTCCTTCTCGAATGGTAGCATAGCGTACAATATCCATATGTTGAGCAATCGCCAAGTTCTCAAAGACCATCGGCATCACCCTCTGAAAGATCTCTACCTGCTTAGAACAGGCGCTCATCCATACATTAGGGTCATCCAAGTCCAAAACTGCAATAGTATCTCGACAAATGGTTGTAGGTAAATCTGAATCTCGTCCATAGAGTAGAAAGTACGGAGAGAAGGATGCTAAGGAGGCTTGATGGCTGAACCGATAGCCCATGGCCAACCAAGGTAACTGGAGATCCCAATCTCCCAAGTGGCTTCTCTACAAACCATATTTTTGCAATCCTCTCTTCACCGTCTGAACCACTCTCTCTGCTAAGCTATCTGCCTTAGGATAATCTCGAGAGATGTAGTACAATGATCAATCAAAGCCTTGTCACACAAGACCTGAAACTCTCCCAAGAACTCGATACCTTGATCAGTCAAAACCTCAGCTGGTGCACCAAAATGACTAAGAACTCAATCCAAGAATAAGTAAGTTGTCCCTTCACTAGACTTGTAAGGAAGTGCCATCCACTTGGTTCTACCATCACCAAAACATACCGATGATGTCTCACAGTCAGCAGTAAAGGTCAAGTAAAGTCCAAACTCCAAGGGTAACCCAATCCCATGATAGGTAATGGGTGTAACTGTGGCATAGGAGCATTGAATGATGCTCTAACTTGGTCACAAACCACACATTTGACAACAAATTGATGTACCTCTTTCTGCATACCGCGCCACCAATAATGACTCTGGAGTAAGCTATATGTACGCTTTACTCCAAAATGTCCTAGCTCCTCATGAGCATGATGGACCAACTATGGTCTCTGTGCTGGAAGTGGTACTACTCACAGTCTACCATCCTCCCATACATGCAAAAGGTGTCTGCCCTCCAATCTAAACCGTCTGGCTTGCTGAAGAACATGGTCTCTCTCCTTGGCCCCAACTGTGCCACCCACAACACCAGTGCAAAGATAGTCCATCATTAAGACATCATTATGAATGTCTCGTTGAACTGTACTTATATCTTCACACTCTGGATCTGTGACCTCAATAACTCCTCTTGTATGCGTTGAGAGAGATACCACCAAAGCCTCTAAAAATATACACAAAAAGGCCGATGCATGCCAACCTGGCACCATCTCCTCATCTGTCTCACCATGCCAACGTGCTTTGGTCTGATCTTGCTGGTTGGGACATGGGTTTCTACTCAACCCATCTGCATCAGGGTTCACCACTCCAGGTCTATGAACAACCGTGAAATCATACTCCTATAAAATCAGAGCCCATCATGCAAGCTTCCTTGAAAGCTTGTCGGACTCCATCAACCACTTCAGTGGCTGATGATCAGTGATGAGAGTGAAGGGGTTACCAAATAGGTAACATCGGAAATGTGCTACTGCCCAAACTGCTGCCAAGCACTCTCCCTCATATGAACTATAATTTGCTTCCGCTGAATTGTTGGAGCAACTACCATAGGCCACCACAAACTTCTTTCCCTCATCATCATGCTGGATGAGCACCTCTCCAAGCCCCAACATACTCCAATCAGTATGAACCTGAAATGGTCATCCTCTAATTGGTCTCCTCAAAATAGGAGCAGATGTCAACCTCTCCTTGAGCTCTACAAAAGCTCCCTCCTGCTCATCTCTCTAACACCACTCATGTGTAAGCTTGGTCAGCTTCATCAAGGCCTTGGCAATGGCACTAAATCGTCTCACATAGCGGCCATAGAAGTTTGCCAACCCAAGGAATGTTGTGACAACCCGGCAAATATCACTTTTGCGGTAATCGGGTCAGTAAAGTTCGTTCCCGCAGAGATACTATCCAGAATTGGTCGAATACAAAGACAAAAGTCACAATTGTAGTTCTTCTTGATGTTTTCTTTAATCTCTCAGGTAGAAACTACACCCAGAAGAGAGTAACAAGCTCACAATCTTGACAACTTGTCACAAATACACACACATAATCACAACATAGCAAATTCTGTCCAAATAACTCTTGATTGTGATGATATAGATTCTCCCAAAGACGGCACTTCACTACAAAGACCAATTTCACCTTAGAATTGTGTTCCACCCCTCCACTGAAGGCACAACTTCCTCGATCGAAATTGCTTCACATCAACTTCATGTTGCACTCACCAATGCAAAATACTACCAACACTACAATTCCTCTCAGATCTGTCAAGGCATTACTCCGATGCACTTCACTCAGGATCAAAACACACAGAATGAAGATCAAGGCTGCAGATTCCAACATCCACAGACACACTGACTTGCTCTTTGGAATTCTCCCCACACTCACAAACAAAAACACAAAATTGACAATCGGAATTAAGCTTAAGTGACGAGTATTGAGAACAACACTTTGCTTTATCTATCTTCAGAAATTTGAATACTGAATAACATCATATTGCAAATGCTCCACTTAAATACTGAAGCAAACGGCAGACTTGCCTACCTAGGCACCGCTTCCTAACATCTCTTCCTACCTACAGATCCCAAGTGACATCTATCTCTTCATATCTGCCTCTTCCTATCTCAAAATTGACACTTATCCCTATCCGATGTCTACCTCATCATCGGCTTCCAAACCCAATGATCTTCTTACTACTTCTCCTTCTTCGGTTATATATACATCTACCAAATCCTTCACTGTTTTAGCTACTTCTTAACTAGAAACTACAATTGTACTAGAGAGTGACTTATCTAACTCATTATTTCCTGACCCACTCTTCTCTAATGTGTCAATCATCAAGTCCGATGACACCTGTACTCCTACTTCTGTGACATCGGGTTTCTTCTCCACTGTCACACTATCCTGAATCTTCTCTAATTCCAAATTGACTAAATCTAGTCTAAGACTAACATTGTTCTCTACATCTAGCATTTTCCTATCTACACGCTCCCTCAATCAAATCAATAAGGTGTTCATGTCCACATCCTTGGCCTTTCTCTTCTGTGTTTCCTGCACAAGTAACTTTAACTCATGTAGGTGAGCTTCCTCCAATCTCCCTTCAGCCTCTGTGCTTAAAATCACTCTTAACTTTCCTGCAACTTCCCCTACTGATTCCGATGCATATCCTCGAGAGCGCTCCACCTTCAACTCCTCACGATACATCTTCAACTCATCTTCGTACTCCGCAGCGAGCATCTTCTTCTCCTCTGCATACTGCATGCTTTGCTGTTCCGCGCTCTTGACAAGTTCTCGCAATCGCTCTTCTTCTTCTTGCCTGGCTGCCAACTCTCTCTACCATGCTTGATCTTTCGCTGCGGCACTTTTCTTTAAGCTGTCCAACTCCTGCTCCATCATGATATTCATCGCCTTCAAATGAACATTCTAGATGCACACATCACTCACTTCTTCCTTCATCTTATTGAGCCACATCGTTTGTTCCTTGAATTCTCCGGCTCGCCTTTGCAGTTCCTTTTCCTTTTCTGCACAACTCCCTTGTAGCATGGTCAGCGTTTTCTTCATCAAGCTTTCCTCCCTCCAAAGTTCTTCCACTTCCTTGCTTCTTTGGACTTGTTGCTCCTGCAACTCCTTCACTTCACTTACCAAATACTTCACCATCTGCAATTCGTTCATCCCCTTCCTGCGATCTTGGAGAATTACTCTTCGATGCTCCTTCAACAGTTCCAGCAATGGTGTTACCACCTTCGTCAGATAGGATATCCCGCTAGAGTGCTCTTCCTCTTCATCGCCCTCTTCGTCTGAAGTCTTCTCCTCCGTCATCGGCTCCTTCATCCAAAGTCGTGATCTTCGTATCTTCATCGTGTTGGCACTTTCTTTGTCTTGGCCTCTTGAACTCGGCCCCGCGGGATTCTCTACTTTCTCCTCTGCTCTTGACTTGTTTACTATCATCGTCTGACAAGCCTCACTTACTGCTGCCAATTGCTGGACCTTTGGCTCCCCATTGCTATCGCTCCCCGACTCCTCACTTTTCAATGTGAGCTCCTCGTCTTCCGATTCCTCTTCTTGCGACTCAGTCTCTTCCCCATACTCCGATCCCAATGATGCCTCTTTTACGATCTTGGCCGTCTTCAACCTCAGCCGCCAAGTCTTCCTTTGCATGGGAGGCAACCTTGCTTCTTCTGGTTTGCCACATTTCTTCGTCTTTGGACTGGTAATTTCTTTGACTTTCCACTGTCCCGTCCTCGCGAAGTATTTGTCATTTGCTCAAAGATGTAGCATATACTGTCGCTCCTCCTCGTCTGCTTCTTGTCGCAAATTGGGATGCATGTGAGACACCATACAATGACGCTCTTCTTCGGATAGTAAGTTCAGCCCAAAGTAGAAGTGGACTGCAAACGGTGCAAAATAATGTGATGGCGAGCCTGTTTGCCAATTCACCACTATCTGCCTTGTTCGGTGGTGAAAGCACTTCGCCCAATTCACTAGAGCTCCTACAAACATATGATGGAAGAAGACAGCCTGCTGCATGTTCACGTAGATGGTTTGTTCTGGCTTGAACATGGCCAGCATCACCCCCACAATACTTCTTCGGATCAGATCCCGATAGGACTCCACCTTGTAGCCATTCGTGGTTCTCGGAGCAAAGAACGAATTGCGGATTTCCGCTGTCTCCTCTGCAGCATCACACTTCTGATAGAAGGTGATGCCTGTTGGTTCTCCTACTTCTCTTCCCAATACCAACTTCCAATCCGACTCAGTCCATCGAGCCGGATTGCCTCTCTTCCCTTCCACTTCGGGACCCTCCTCACAATTATTGGCAGCAATCTCTGCCATCACTCCCAAGAAATTGAAATTCCAATTCCATGCTAAAAAAGTAATATGAAGTCTAATCAAGACTTCAATTCTAGCTACTACATCTACCCTTTGGATTGCAAACCCTCTCACTGCTAGCTCATTGGCCACCTTCTTCGCCATGATCTGTTCTCTCATTCTACGATGTTGGAAGATGAGACCCTCTCCTGGACGAGACACTCTATCTTCCTCAGGGTTTTGGAAAATCTCACTCTCGATGGGCTTTCAAACACACATTACTGCAGGACAACTACCCTAAGGGATTGGAAATTTACTCAGAGTATTCAACTTTCCCCTTTGCAGTCACAATTTTATATTGCCCCGAATTGCAGTCATTCTTTAGTTGATTTTGTCTACAAATTTCTCTCTTCTGCGTGCAACTCTTGGTCATTGTCAAGACATGCTTCTTCTGCCCCCGCCATTTCTTGAAATGTACTTTCTTGCCACATACAAAGGTTGTTAAACGGTCTTTGTCTCTCTTGTGTCTTCCAACCCAAAGACGGTGATCTTTGGACTTTTTCCGGCGTACTCCTCTTCCGAGTACCTCCATCATCGGATCCGATGTCATCTTCTTTGGATTTCTTCCAAAGTTACTTTTGGCCATTCTTTGTTCGCAATTTGACTTTCCATGCTTACTTCGTCTCTTAAACACGACTAACCATAGAAAAAAAAATGTGGGTACCACAAATGCTCACACTCTGCTCACATCCATAGGCCAAGGAATACGTGCAATAGCCTCCACCTTGGTCTACTGAACACCAAGTCCTCAGGGGGAAAATAGTGTGACCCAAATACTCAACCTGCTCATGGAAGAACCTACACTTCCCAGGATGTAATTTGAGTCTGTGAGATCTCAACCTCTCAAACACCTCCAACAACTGTCTCTCATGCTCCTCCACAGTAGTGTTATAGACCAAAATGTCATCAATATAGCACCAAGCAAAATCCAATCCAGCTAGGATCCTATCTATGACCCTTTGGAACTCAACAGGAGCATTCTTCAACCCAAATGGTAAGAACCCCATTGATATAACACATCCCTGCCGTGAGGATCAATAGCCCAGAATGTTGTCTTGGACTTATCCTCCTCCTTGATCGGCAATTGATTATATCCCGCTTGAAGATCCAAAGTACTGAAGACCTTTGCATGCCCAATCGCATCAAAAATCTCCTCTAGTGTAGGCATGGCATACCGATCAGCCCTGGTCTATCGGTTGATAGGACGGTTATCTCCACACATCCGCCTATCTATGTAGTTGCCATGCATATCCTTCTTGGCTGGCATCATTGTCGTTGATGCATACTCTCCATGTGAAATCTCCACCAAACTAGCCTCAAAAAGGTCACTACTCTGGCTCTGAATCAATGTCCTCTTCATGTCACTTTAACAATAAGGACATCGAAAAACTAGTGTATCGCTAGTCAGCTCAATCCGTATACCAAGTTCCTTCAGAGCACCCAAATCCTTCATACTGAAGGCAAAACAACTCATGTGGCTCCTCAAGAACCTCCAAACCTTAGGTCTTTCCTCTCCAGTAAGCTTGGGTCCAAGATCTGGCTCCCAAGTATCCTCTGTAACGGTAGTTGGAGTGGAAGACGTATTGACTGGTTGCTACATTGGGCCCTTGGGAGCAATAGTGTCATGCTCTCGACCACTAGAGGTTCCAACCTCTGTGTGAAAAACTCCCTCCACTCTGGCTGCAAGCTCCACACGTCCTCTAGCTGCATCCCAAATGGACCAAGAGTGTAATCCAAGTAGCCCATGCTCACCTGAATGGACTCCAAGTAGACCACTCTCCCTAATAGCTACTGGATGTGTCCCAAGAATACCATGTCCACTTGGTCCATCGCCTCTAGCATATGCTTGAATCGTCTTGATAGGCATAGGGCTCACAAGTGTTCGAGTGATGATGCCTATCAACCATATCCTACGCTGCTCTACCAAGCCAAGGCTCACAATCTAGGTCAAATAGTTCAGGTCCATAACCTGACCTAACACCTGTCGCTTAGATACCTCTAGCACTGCTGGAATAGCGGTAATACCAGTGCAAAAACCCATCACCCGCTCTCTTTCATTGGCATTGGGCTCCACCAACTGTTGTTACTTTGAGTCCCAAACAAGTCTAGGTCCTCCCTCTCAAAAAGCATGAGAGCCTAGGAAACTCATGAGTGTGGGAAATGCGGCTCTAGGCTGTCCAACTAGGTTTACCATTGCCATAGGTGACCTATCAGCCACTACCATTGTTTGAGACTGATGTTCAACATCCAAGATGTCATCAACAAGGATGTAGTCAAGTCGCTAAATCCTATCATAAGCGTGTTGTAGAACCTCTCTGGGTAAGAGGTTCATCCACCAAAGACAAAGACGATGAGCCCGTGATCCCACTCTAGCTGCATCTAACAATACAGCAGGTCCCATCCAAGAATGAACTTGATGTGTACTTGCCACCACTTTGGTGCGAGAATCACCCATCAAAGGGACGTTCTCCAAAAGGTAAGCTGGAGAAACAGACTGATGAACCTGGAGATGTTGTAGTATCCGTAACATCTCCCAAAACACACCAGAACGAGGATCTTGAAGACCCAAACCGTGGCCCGCACGTGTATGTCCCTTACATGGCCATCCAGAAATCACCAAGTGAATAGGCCCATGTCTCTCTAGGTCATGCGCCCCTAGTAAGGAAATGTCTATTGGTAGGGCCTTTTGGTAACATCTGACTGTTGACATCGGTAATAACTCCGGATACCAATAGGCCAAGTGTACCACATGATGTAGAAAGACTCGCCTAGCAGTCTCCTCTCTCTCTACATACAAGTACCTCTGTACTCGAATACTTGCATGTGACACCGCAGCTAGTCCAGTGCTAATCCCACCAAACAATTCCAATAGACATATCCCCTCTATTGGATACTGCCAAGCAATGAGTGTGGTATCCAGAGGTGTCAAAGCAATTGCCTTTGGAGGCTCATCCTCACACTCATCTACTAATGGTACAAAGGCTCCACTCCAAGCTTGCTGCACCAACTGATCTGCATGTTGCTGCAATGCCTCCTCTAAACTCCACAATGGAACATCCAAGGTGGATGGAACAATCCCACTTGTACTTCAAAGCCGAGTGATCTCCTCTGGTACTGGAGTATCCTCTGCATGGGCGTTCCTCTCCAACAAGTCACCAAGCCAAGTAACTACACCACTAAAAGCTAAAAATGATGCTGCCATGGTCCCAAACTATAGTGAACCAAGACTACCACTACTAAAGCGTACTGGGAGTCGACATACCCGTCCCTCACCAGACCGCCAACTAGGTCTATAGGAGGCTGTCTCCTCCCAATAGTCAATGCTAAAACCCATGGGGTATAACACTGCTCCCCCAACTAGCACATCGTATGACTCAGCTATTGTCGCAATAGCTTGAGCTCTCACCACCGAGCTATCAGTCAAATGACTAGGCTGAACCTGGACCACAAGCTCCCCACGTGTGATGTACTGTGTGAAACCACCACCTAGAGATGTCTGGATCTGAAATGGACACCTCTCCACATCGGTCTTCCGCAACTCCATACCGACAACTGCAACCTTCCCCAACATAAGAGGTTGTGCACCGGAGTCTAACAAGACTCTCTGTGGTGTATAGACCTTCCCTGAAGTCCCACCAAATAGAAAATCCCCCTCTCGTTATCCAATAGGACAACACTAGGTGTAAACTGAGCTCTCTCAAAGGCTGGTCTAGTTGGCAACTCCTCCAGTCTAGCCGCTACTACCTGCCACAAACCACTGGTCGCTGAATGGATCCCATGCTCCTCAACCAAGTCAGCTCCACTACCAACCACCTCTGCTCTAGTAGTAGGAACCACATCATCTCTACTCTCACAAAGTGTGGTAGCCAACCGGAACACTGGGGCTGGGTCAACTTCCAATGTAAACATGTCATTGGCCAAAAACAAAGGACGCCGCATAATCAGTTGAGCCGCCCCCAACATCATGCTAGACTCAATCTATGTAGTAGTAGGTGGCTGACTAGCAGGTAGTCCATCATGTACTCCATCACCACTTACCACACCTGCACTAGGACATCTAGGAACCATGGATATCGTCTGCAATGCCTCAGATAGCATGAAAGACTGGGGAAGTCTGACCTATCTCCCAACCTCTCCTCTCTGTGGGTCCAACTCCATTGATGCTCCTCTAGGCTCTAGAGCACGTACTCTACTCCTAGTCATTGCTGCAAATGCATCCACCTGTGTTGCTCTGCACATGAAGTCCAAAGCATCTTTAGCACCAGCATATGAGGTGGAAGCCTCAGGACCCAAATCTGATCTCCTGTGAGCAATAGCCATACTAGCCAATCTTTGCTCCCAACTGCTCAATCCGAGTAGCCATAGTTGTATCAGAAGTAAGGGTAGGTACTGCACCCCTACTAGGTGTAGATCCTCTACCACCACCTCGTCCTCCATGAACTAGAGCTCCTCTACTACCTGCCATAGCAGCCCTACCACTCCGTAACTCCGGGTGTAGGTCAAAACACTGGTCACTAGTGTGACCAAATCTGTGGCAATGCTGACACTGCCTTTGTGCTGGCTGTGATGCACCAGAGGTATCAAGTCTGCTGCCTTGAGTACACTCTCTCCTATGGTGGGGTACTTGCGGTTGTGACTTGCGGTTGCAGTTGGTGGTTCGGGTTTGCTATTGTGGTTACTTGGTCATGACGGAGTTCTTTGGGGATTCCAGAGGAGATAGCCCTACAGTACGTAGTGGGTTTACTCTGAGTGGCACTCGGTATCAGCCTGTATCTTAGGTCCCAATGAAGGAGGAGATTGACTCTGAGTTGGAGTTTGACACAAGAGCTAATTCAGTTGAGAGTGCACTTGGTGTGTCTGCACCGTTGTTGTGGGACATGGACAAGATTTATGGGGCCTCCAAAGGCCCTAGGCGTTACTCTGGTATAGTGGTTACCATTGAGTTGGATGACTTCATCTAGGAGTTTGACAGTTGGTGTGATCTGCAGTAGATGCAGAACCCGACTTTGTTCACACCTTTCATGGCATGGAAGGGGTTGTTTCAGCATCTAGAGGGTCCACCAATGGATGATTACCATGAGTTCAGGAGAGCTCATTTGGAGGAGATCAAGTTATGGAGACAGTATTGGTCTCCAAACTATGTCTCTATCACTTCAAGTTTGGTGGCTAGGAGTAGATTGACTGTACCTACGAGTTCTAACTCGAGTAGTGGTGGTGGAGCTAGTGGAGGTGCACTAGCTGGAGATAGTGCTACTACGAGTGGAGGTATCGCTACAGGAGGTGGTGTGGTACTAGGGTTTAACCCCATGGTGGAGTTCTTCTTGTGTTTGAGGCAGAACTACTAGGGAGTACAGACTAACAAGCTGAGGAGCTTGCAGGAGTTCCATCTGAAGGCTGGAGAGAGCCTACGTGAGGCATACACTTGCATGAGGTGCAGCTCCAAAGAGCTCACTTCTCTGATGTTGAGCCTTTGAGTTCCTGGCTATGGTGGACAAAGGCCGGCAAGCGTCACTTGGATTCTCTATGCTTGAGTGGGTGTGGTTTGACTGTAATTAGTGCCCAATTGTTGGCAGTTTATAGAGTGATAAATCAAGTATTGATCTGAGTTGAGTTGAGTTGAGCATGGTAAACAATCTGATTACATCTGAGAAGTGAGCTCTTTGGAGCTGCACTTCAAAAGTATACCCCCTGGACTCGAGCTAGGTCTGAACCCTAACGGTCCCACTGATGGCACACTCGACAGTGCAAACGGTGCAAAGTGATGATGGGCTCCACGGTGACTTCCTTCAGATCCATGTATTTGAAAGCAAACACATGGATGAACTTGCAGAAAATCTCCTCAAATCTCACCTTCTCCTCCTTGGTAACATATGGACCATGCTTGAGGGTAGATAACCTCCTCTCTATCTCCTCAAGTGTCAATATGATTTATGTGGGTCCTTCAAAACCTTTGGCTTAGGTGCAAAATCCATACCACACAAGGGATACACATCTGAATCACATTCAAATTCATCCTCCTCCATGGAAGTCTCCTCTTCCATGCTTGTGTCCACACTTGAAGCTCCTTCTTCAAAATTTGATTCTCGATAATCACAAGATGGTGTATTCGAATGTGAAGTGTTGGTAGTGTTAATCACAAGAATTGTGACTCTATGGTTTGTGTGACAACTTGGCAAATATCACTTTTGTGGTAATAAGGTAAGTAAAGTTTGTTCTTGTAAAGAGATACTAGTCAAATTGGTCAAATACAAAGTCAAATGTCACAATGTAGTCCTTCTTGATTTCATCTTTAATCTCTCAGGTAGCAACTACACCTAGAAGAGAGTAACAAGCACTGACTTGTAGTCTCATCATAACAATTTGTCACCCTTTATCACAACTTCATCAAATTTGTTCAAACAATCTTGATTGTGATGACTCAGATTCTCTTGAAAATGGTACTTCATTGCAAAACGACATCACCTCAGAATTGTGTTCCACCCCTCCATTGAAGGCACAACTTCCTTGATCAAAATTGCTTCACATCAACACTATGCTACACTCACAAATATAGAATACTACCAACACTAGAATTCCTCTTGGATCTATCAAGGCATTGCTCCGATGCACTTCACTTAGGATCAAACACACAAAATGAAGATCAAGGGTGCGGAATCCAACATCTAACATGCACATTGACTTGCATTTCAGAATTCTCCACACACTCACAAACACACACACACAACATTGATACATGGAATCAAGCTTAAGCAATGAGCACTGAAATCACCACTTTGCTTTATCTATTCCCAGAAATAATGAATATTGAACAACATAACACTACGAATGCTCCCTTTAAAATAGTAAAGCAATTTACAATTACTAACAACTATACCATTTTACAACAACTTTTCTAACCTGCAGATCCAAATGCACCTCTTCATATTTGCCTCTTCAAATCTCAAAATTGTTACTATGCCGATCCGATGTCTACTTCTTCCTCGGCTTCCAATCCCAAAGTAACTTCACATAGTACTTTGTCCTTAGGTTTATCTGAGTCTACTAAATCCTTCACTATTTCTATTACTTCTTCACTCAGATCTACAATTACACTAGTAGGTAATCTATCTAGCTCTTTATCTTCTGGCCTATCTTTCTCTAATATCACCAATGGTAACTCCTAAGATATCTGTACTCCTATCTCATCTACTTCAGGCTTTGCTCTTACATCTTTCCGAAGTTTATCTATCTCTAACTTAACTAAATCTGATCTGATCATAATATTGTCTTCCACTTCCAATATCTTCCTATCTACATGAGTTTTGAGACTAATCAGCAAAGCATTCAAATCTTTATCCTTTGCATGTCTCCTCCTCGTCTCTTGCACCAAGAGCTTCAACTTGTGCAATCTTGTTTCCTCAATCCTCACACGGGCTTCTATACTCAACATTGCATTCATCTTCATTATGATCTCCTTCAATGGCTCAAGTCTCATCCTCCTCTCATGTTCTCAATCCGCCAGCCAATCTTCCCTATACATCGCCAATTTTTGGCTTTCGCCGTCTCCTTCTCCTTCTGAACAATCTTCTCTTCCAGATTACAAAGTAACTCCCTTCCAATCAATCTCTCTTCCTCTCTATATCTCACTGTCAACTCTCTTTGCTAGAGCTACTTCTTCTCTTCTACACTCTCCATCACTCTATTGAGCTCTTGCTCCTTCTCTGCTACTCTTGCCATAGCATGGATGATTTCTAATCGTGAATCAACAAACTGCTGTTTCAAGATTTCATACTCCGCTATCTGTCTTTCTCTCCCTATGACATTCTGATCTATTACTTGCTCTTGACTTCCCACTTCCTTCTTCAAGTTTTCAATTACTTGATTCTGTACTACTGCATCTACTCGTAGTACTTCCCTCTGCTCCTCACCTTGGATTATGCTCTCCTTCAACTCTGAGTTCTCTTTCTCTAATCTCCCAACACCTGCAACACAGTCTTCACCTTTGGACATTTTGACTACATCTTTTTCTTCTTCTCCTCCAACTTCACTAACAATGGGCATACAACCTCCCTCAGATACTCTACTCCTTTGCTCTGATTTACCTTGACTTGCGGGCTTTTCTCCTTCTTCATTGGACACTCTTCTTCTCAGCCATACTCACCTTATTGGGATGGATTCTTCACTTCCCAAATTTCCACTCTCCACTTCTCTTCTTCTACTTGGTCCCACCTCATGCGTTGCCTTCTTCTAGAATGGACACCTCTTTGAATGGTCATCCGCTTCTCCTCCTTCTTTGGAACATCATCTTCTCATCTTGAGTTACATTCTTCTACCATCTCCAGCTTTCTTCTTCCTCCTCTGGTACCGGCTTCATCTCCATGCCATCTTCACTCTTGCTGCTTACTTCACCACTCTACAACGTGAGTTCAAGTTCTTCCTCCTTCTCCGAGTCTTCTGGCTCGTACACGGCTTCCCCTTCTGATTCTTCACCTGACAACACAATTACTACTAGGTCTTTCCTCAGATTTACTTTCTTGGTCTTCCGAGGTCTCATCGCCACTACTACTTCTTCTTCTTCTCATTGACTCCTCTTCTTTGACTTTGGAGTATTCACCTTCAACTGCACACTCTGCCCCATCTGTGCGTTGTACTCGTCACTGCTTCTAATCTGCAAAATGTACTGCGGTCCCACATTTTTTTGTTTTTCTAGGTTTAGTCTTGTTTAAGAGAAGAAGCAAGCATTGAAAGTTGAATTGTGGACAAAGAATAGATGAAACTAACTTCAGAGGACATCCGAAGAAGATGACATCGGATCCGATGATGGAGGTACTCGGAAGAGGAGTACGACGGAAAAAGTCCAAAGATCACCGTCTTTGGGTTGGAAGGCGCAGGAGAGACGAAGAACGTTTAACAACCTTGGTATGTGGCAAGAAAGTACATATCGAGAAACGGCGGTGGCAAAAGAAGCAGGTCTTTATAGTGACCGGGAGTTGCACGCAGAAGAGATAAATTCAAAACTGAAATTGACTAAAGAATGAATGCGATTCGGGGTAATATAAAATTGCAAGTGCGCAGGGAAAAGTTGAATGTTCCGAGTAAATTTCCAATCCCTTTGAGTAGTCGTCCTGCAGTAATGTGTGTCCAGAAGCCTATCGCAAGTGAGTTAGAGAAGATTCAGAATAGTGTGACAGTGGAGAAGAGACCCAATGTCGCAGAAGTAGGAATTCAGGTGTCATCTGACTTGATAATTGACACAGTAGATAAGAGTAGGTCAGGAGATAGAGAGTTAGATAAGTCACTCTTGAGCTCAATTGTAGTTACTAGTGTAGAAGTCGTAGAATTAGTAAAGGAATTGGTAGAATCAGCTATACTCGAAGAAGGCAAAGTATTAAGAAGATCATCGGGTTTGGAAGCCGATGATGAGGTAGACATTGGATTGGGCTAAGTATCAATTTTGAGACGAGAAGAGGTAGATATGAAGAGATAGATTGTCAATTAGAATCTGCAGGTAGGAAGAGATGCTAGGAAGCGGTGTCTAGGTAGGCAAGTCTGCCATTTGCTTCAGTATTTAAGGGGAGCATTTGCAGTCTTATGTTATTCAATATTCATATTTTTGAAGATAGATAAAGCGAAGTGCTGTTCTCAGTGCTCGTCGCCTAAGCTTAATTCCGATTGTCAATTTTGTGTTTGTGTTTATGAGTGTGTGGAGAATTCCGAGGGGCAAGTCAGTGTGTCTGTGGATGTTGGAATCTGCAGCCTTGATCTTCATTTTTTGTGTTTGATCTTGAGTGAAGTGCATCGGAGCAATGCCTTGACAGATCTGAGAGGAATTGTAGTGTTGGTAGTATTCTGCATTTGTGAGTGCAGCACAAAGTTGATGTGAAGCAATTTTGATCGAGGAAGTTGTGCCTTCAGTGGAGGGGTGGAACACAATTCTGAGGTGAAATCGTTCTTCGCAGTGAAGTGCCATCTTTGGGAGAATCTGAATCATCACACTCAAGAGTTGTTTGGACAGAATTTGCTATGATGCAATTAGGTGTGTGAATTTATGACAAGTTGTCAAGATTGTGAGCTTGTTACTCTCTTTTGGGTGTAGTTTCTTCCTAAGAGATTAAAGAAGCCATCAAGAAGAACTGCAATTGTGACTTTTGACTTTGTATTTGACCAATTCTGGTTAGTATCTCTGCGAGAATGAACTTTACTTACCCAATTACCACAAAAGTGATATTTGCCGGGTTGTCACATGTACTACTACTCCTCCGCATTAGCATCTTTTCTTAAGTCGAGATGGAAGTGCAACACCATCTTGTGTCTCTCCACTGTATTTAGCAAATTCAATCCCAAGTAGAAGTGGGTTGCAAATGGCACAATGTAGTGTGGAGGCAACTTTTCCTGCAAGTTCCACAACATTTGTCTTGTATGCTAATGAAAGCACTTCACCCAATTGATTAGCTCCCCTACAAACATCTCATGGAAGAACACCACTTGATGTTTCATCACATAAGTAGTTTGCTCTGGCTTGAAGATAGGTATCATTGCTCCTATGATGCCTCTCTTCATAGGATCCTTGTAGCTCTCAACTTTGTAGCCATTCTTTGTGCACTTTGAAGAAAAGGCATCTCTCACTTCTTAGGTTCCTTCAGCTACTTCTCCTTTCCCCAAGAATGTGGCTCCCTACTCCTCACCACCTCTCTTCTGAGTACTAACCTCCAATCCGACTCTGTCCGGTGAGCCGGATTTCCTCTCTTAGCTTCTTCCTTGGGTCCATCAAAATATTTATTCTCAATGATCTTGGTCATGAAACTTGGAAAACTAAGGTTCCAATTCCATGCCAAGAATGTGATCCGAAGTCTGCTCAAGACTTCGATTCTTGCAATCACATCTAATCTCTGAATTGCATGATTTATCACTACAAATTTGGAGTTCTTCTTCTTGCCTCCCATCTTACTCTCCTCCACTCTGGGTTGGTGGCTACTCTTCTAACTCATTCTTGGACTCTCTCTGACTTCTCAATGCACCAGCGCGTCTCTTACTACACTTCCTTTTCCATGACCTCCCTCAGGACAACTCCTTAATGGCAATGGAAAACTACTTGTCATCTCTTTGTCCCTATCCAAATCTTATAGTGGAGCGCTTCCTCTGTCTTTCTTCCTTTGAGTTTCTACTAAGAAATCACACCTCCTTCATGCTCCTATCACTATCAATTTTCTCCCGCTCATAGGCCAGCCATTTTTTATGTGCGGTATTTTTTTACCGTGTGTACCATTCTTGAATGTCCAACTCTGAAGGAAAGTTGTTATATTATCCTTGCCTTGGGTTGAGCATCCCCAAGCCGAGTCTCCTTACTTTGCATTGAATGTTGATAGGACCACTCAGAGTACTTCATCTTCTGACACAAAGTCACTTTACTTTGGGTTACAACCCAAAGACACCATTCTTCACCTTTTGATGTCATACAAGCACAATATGACTTCATGTGATAACTTGACAAATATCACTTTTGCGGTAATTGGGTAAGTAAATTTCATTCCAGCAGAGATACAAGTCAGATTTGGTCAAATACAAAGCAAAGTAACAATTTTAGTTCTTCTTGAGTTCTTCTTTAGTCTCTTAGATAGAAACCACACCCAGAAGAGAGTAACAAGCATTGACTCATAGTCTCATCACAAAGTAACACTCCTTAATCACAACACCTTCAATTCTTTCCAAAACATCTTGATTGTGATCATTCACGCTCTCTCAAAAACAACACTTCACTACAAAACGACTTTGCCTTAGAATTGTGTTCCACCCCTCCACTGAAGGCACAACTTCCTTGATTTGAAGTAACTCTCTCAACCTTTCTTCTTCTCTATACCGCACTATCAATTCTAGTTGCCATAGCTGCTTCTTCTCCTCTACACTCTCCATCACCTGATCGAGCTCTTGTTCTTTCTCTACTACTCTTGCCATAGCATGGATAATTTCTAGTCTTGAATCAGCAAACTGTTGCTTCAAGATTTCATATTTAGCAATTTATCTTTCCTTTGCCATAACACTTTGCTCTATCAGCTCCTCCCAATTCCTTACTTCTCTCCTCAAATTCTCAATCATTTGATTCTGCACTACTGCATCTACTCATATTACTTCCCTTTCCTCCTCACCTTGGAAAATACTCTTCTTCAATTCTGAGTTCTCTTCTTCTAATTGTGCTAATACCTGCAACGCAATCTTCACCTCTAGACACTTTGACTTTGCATCTCCTTCTTCTTGTGCTCTAACTTCACTAATAAGGGGCACACAACCTCCCGCAGGTACTCCACTCCTTCACTCAGAGTTACCTTAACTTGCGGAGTGATCTCCTTCTTCACCTCTTCTTCACTTGACACTCACCTTCTGAGCCGTAGTTGCCATATAGGAATGGATGCTTCACTCCCAGAAATTTCATTCTCCTCTTCTCTTACCTTACTCGGCCCCGCTTCACACTTCACCTTTTGCTTGGAACAAACTCCTTGTTGAATGCTAACTTTCCTTTCTTCCTACTCTGGCACTTTGTCTTCCAACTTTGAGTTACCTTTCTCCTCCATCTCCATCGTGGCTTTTTCTTCCTTGGGTATTGATGTCATCTCCCCTCCATCATCGCTATCACTACTCGTGTCTCCACTCTGTAGTGTGAGCTCGGGTTCTTCATCTCTTTTCGAGTCTTTGGACTTGCACTCGGCTTTGCCTTCCAATTCTTCTTCCAACGATGTGATTACCACCATACCTTTCCTCAGGTTTACTCTTCTAGTATTCTGAGGTCTTACTTCCTCAACATCTTCTCCTTCTCCTTGTTGACTCCTCTTCTTCAACTTTGGAGTACTCACATCCAACTGCACACTCTTCCCCGTCTGCACGTAGTACTCATCGCTGCTCCTGATCTGAAGAATGTATTGTTGTTCCTTTGCGTCAACATCCTTTCTTAAGTCGGGATGGGAATGCGACACCATCCTGTTGCACTCCGCCGCATTGAGCAAGTTCAGCCCCATATAGAAATGAGCTACAAATGGCACAATGTAATGCGGAGGTGATTTATCCCACAAATTCCACACCATCTGTCTTGTTCGCCCATGAAAACACTTTGCCTAGTTAATCGGCTCTCCTGCAAACATCTTATAGAAGAACACCGCTTGGTGCTTCATCACATAAGTCTTTCTCTTCGGCTTCAAGATTGCCATTAGAGCACTCACAATCTCTTGCTTGATAGGATCTTTGTAACTCTCTACTTTGTATCCATTCTTTGTGCGCTTTGAAGAGAAAGCATCTCTCACCTTCGGGGTTTCTTCTGCTACTTCTCCCTTCCCCAAGAATGTGGCACCACGCTCCGTGCTTGCTTCTCTTCCGAGTACCAACCTCCAATCCGACTTTGTCCAACGAGCCAGATTACCTCTCTTCCCTTCTTCCTCATGGCCATCGAGACATCTACTCTTGATTATCTCAGTCATGAACCTTGGAAAGCTTACATTCCAATTCCACGCCAAGAATGTGATCTAAAGTCTGCTCAAGACTTCAATTCTTGCAATCACATCTAACCTCCGAATTGCATGATTTCTCACTCTGAATTCAGAGTTCTTCTTCCCTCCTCCCATCTTTCTCTCTTCCACTCTGGGTTGGGGACTATTCTTCCTACTGATTCCCGGATTAGCTCTCTCAAATTCTCCTCTACACACCAACGTGTCTTTGACTCTACTTCCCTTCCCACGATCTCTTGCAAGACGACTTCTTAATGGCAAGGGAAAATTGCTTGTCATCGCTTTGTCTTTAGCTCAATTTTTATAGAGTCACGCCTTCTTTGGCTCTCTTCAATTTGAGTTTCTACCGACAAATCACACCTCTTGCATGCTCCTGTCACTGTCAAGTGTCCTTCACACGTATGACCGCCGTTTTTGAACGGTCTCTTCTTGAATCTCTTGCCCCAAAGGAAAGTTGTTACATTGTCCTCGCCTCGGGTTGAGCACTTCCAAGGCGAGGACTCCTTACTTTGGGTTGTATGATGACAGGGCAGTTCCGAGTACTTTGCCTTATGACCCAAAGCCATGTTACCTCGGGTTTCATCCCAAAGACACTTTTCTTTGCCTTCTTTGGCCATATAGGCACAAATCAACTTTTGTATACACTTCTTCTTCCACATTTTGAAAACAAAATGTGGGTACCACACTTCATCTATACACTTCTTCAAAAATAAGAAAAAAACAAAAATATGGGTACCACAATTTGATGGCCCAATCCTCAAGTACCCTTTGTGCCATCTATCAATTGTGCATGCTGCTCTCAACCATGGCCTCCTAAGAAGTAAGTCATAGCTTGAATCCTTCAAGACTTGGAAAGTCATGAGATTTTGAACTCACATAATTAAAACTGTCACTTTATCCATCACCCCTATTGGTCAAACTTGTTACTTGTTTGTCATGCTCACCACAAATGTTGAGGGTCTTGAGGGTATCATATCCAACTTCTTCATCAATCTTTCTGATATGGCATTCACTACTGATCCTCCATCAACCAATGCATCCTCAATGTTGTGACCATTCACTCTCACATCAAACTTGAAGGCATATTCACAAGCCTCCCATGGTGTTGGTTTGGCATCCACCACCCCCATTGATATTGGAGCTTTTGCCTTCTTCTTCTCTTGCTCCTTGTAGAACTCAAACCACCTCTAAGCTCCTTCTCAAAGTAGGATTCAAAGCAATCAATTGGCCCATTGTGATGTTAGCCTTGTGACTACCAACATCCTCCATGACATTGTAGTTCCATTGTTGCTTTGAGATTAACAAGTCCTCCATCCCCAACTTCTTCCTTGGAGTCTTTATTGTTGATGGTGTTGAAGTGCTTGTGCAAGTGCTCCTAGTAGGCATAGGAGTATCTTGGTATCAAGGATTTACTCCTATAAATCCTTGAGAAGAGTGCAAATCCTCTTCAAAATGAGCTCTCTTCTTTTCTTGTGCCAAAAGATCCAAATTAAGACCCTTGGAATTTGAGCACTCTCCCTTCTCATGCTTGCTCTCAACCATATCTATAGATGCTATCCCCTTATCTTTGTTTGGATTAGGAGCCACTTGGGTTTCACTACCTCTCTCTTTCCCTCTATTGGCTCCTTCATAACCCCTTCCTCCATGGTAATGGAATTTGGGTAATTCCTTTGGATGTGACCTCTTCCTCCACAACCAAAACAATTTCTCTCATTGAAATTGTTGGTTGGTTGGCCTCCTCTATATGGATGACTTCCATAACTCTTAGGTCCTCTCCCCACATTCTGATCCACCTCTATGTTCTCCCATAGTTGCACCATATTGATCTTGAGATCTGCAAGTTGTTTTGTGATGGTTTGAAGTGGATCCTTTGGTGGAGGTGCAAGAACTGGAGAAACTACTAATTTTGGTGCAACCCTTGCCACCAAAGTATCAGAAGTTCCACCATACTTGTAACCTTGAGGAGGATGCACAACCTCCTTCACCACCAAATCACTCTCATCCCCTTCCAAACTCTCCTCCATACAAATTGTGATCTTGATAGCTTCAACCTCGGAAGAAGGATTCTCATATCTCACCTTGCTTCTAATTTGTGATCTCAACCCTCCCACAAAATTCTTGGTGAGCATACTTCCTATGTCAATCATAGTAGTCTCCACATCATCCCCAACCAACAATATGCGGAATCTAGACTCTAACTTCTCCACTCTTTCCACATAGACTCTCACTTTCTCTCCATCTCTTTGTTTGAGATAGGTAACCTCACTCATCAATCTCTCTTAACTCTCATCTAGATGAAAGTTCTCAATGAGTGCTAAAGTCAAACTCTCCCAAGACTCTTCTTGCCCGTCTTTCCTCTCTCTTTTGGTATTCTGACTCATACCATGTAAGTGCTACATCCTCAAAGAAACCTGGTAATAATGAGGCCCACTCATTCTTCCTCCTTTCATTTCTTCCTATGCAATCTCTCTTGAAGTCTCTCACAAAGGCCTCCACATCTTCTCCATCCTTGCCAAAGAAAACCGGAAGTTTCCCCATCTTAATCCCTCACTATTTTTCTTCTCTCAATTTTTCTTTTTTTCTTTTCTTTTCTCTCACTCTATAACTAATAGAGTATGTACATGGCTAACACCATTTGAGAGTAATCCACCCTAGGGAACACAAGAGGTTCAGATTGCTCCAAGATTTCTATAACAACATCAAATCCTATAGTGCATGTTAATTGAACTCTCATGGATATTTTATCCATAAGTTGAAAGACTATCTCCATCACTAATCTTGAGAACTAGCTAATGAAGGTGGTAGTATTTCTGTAGCTGTACTAAGACTCTCTCCAAGATCCTTCACCAAAGTCTCCAAAAGTGCTTTTACTCCAATACACTCGTGTCCTTTTTGAAGTCCTTCCATTCCACAAACCTCACATAACTCCTGGGTCTTTGATCTTCTCCCTCCCAATCTTGGTGAAGAAGGCCCAATATGCAAACCCAAGTCAAGCAAGCCTCTCCTTTCTCTCAATCTCTTGCTCTCAAAAGTCAATGGACATGAGCTTACCTTATGTCCCTTCTCTCTACATAAAAAGCACTTAGACTCACTCTTTCCTCCAAGTGGTGGAGGTTTTTGGATCCTCTCAACACTCTCTTCAAATTCTATTCTAAACTCTCTTTTCCTCAAATCCACCCATAAAATCACCTGAAACCCTTGGGGAACCTTGCATAGCCTCAATTTCTACTCTTGATGACCCTCCATATTCCCAAGATGAGTCTAAACACTCAAACATGCCTTTTGTTGCTCTCACACTCCTCATGCATGAGATCTCAACTCTCCAGAATTGACCCCTCCTCACAATGTCACTCAAATCTCTCAACTTGTATGTCTTAATCCTCTACAATTTTGCACACTTAATCACACCTCTGAGGCATCCTTATCTGCAAAATTTAAGATCTTTTCATCAAACCATTTGGCCTAGGCACCTTTCTATTCAGCACACATATTCCAGATTTGGTCTAAAAACACCCTATCACTTCAAATCTTATAACTCTCTTTTCAAGAATGATCTCTCTCTAATTTTTGTGTCAACAGGTAGGATACAATGCACTAAATTTCCTTAGAAAGTATCACAACAATCTAGTGAAAATTGAAGAAATTTCAGACTCTGTATAATTTTCCAAAGAGCATGCAATTGTGGGGGCAGTTTACCTTATCAACTTCCAAAATTCTAGCCCAGTGTGCATAGTAGCTCTCACAATATTTTAAGTGTGCTAACTGAAGGATAACCTAAGATATCATGTGTAAAAATTTCAAGTCCAAATCTTAAACTTGAGATTTTGCCCAAAATCACCTTAATCCCCAAAATTTGCAATCCACCTCACACAATGTCTCCAAATCCTCTCATGTGTACATGTGGTACCCACAATTTTTTGTTTCGGATAGTTTCAGGAAAATCTGAAGAAGTATGTGGATAAAGCCTAAAGAGGGCTAAACTAGGAAGAAATAAGAAGAAGCGGGGGTTTGGAGTAAACCCCAAGTCAAACTTGGATCAAGATCAAAGGAGACACAAAGACAAAGAAGAAGAAGAGACTTCGTATTGGGCGGTGTGATCTGATCCAAAGAACCTGTAACAAACTTCTTTGGAGTCAGCCCAATCAAGAAAGTATACCGGAAGAAAGTAATGTAATACTACAAGCTAGCCATATGATCTAGATGTGAAATTTGGTTTGGTAACATCTAGAATGATGTTATACATGACGGTCAAAATAAATCAGATAGAAGTATCACCAAAAGAGTACTTCTACTAATAGAGTAGAAACCGAAATAGACTTGAGAACCTTAGAACCAATAGCTAGACATATGATTTAAAGGTGAGAATTGGTTTGGTAACATCTAGAAGGATGTTACACATGATGGACTAAACAGATCAGAAAGAGGTATTACCAAAAGGGGACTTCTATTAATAGAGTAGGAACCAAAATATGCCTGAAATCTTTGAAGGCAATTTTGGAGGCCTAAACGGATGAATTAGCCTAAAAAATGTGTAGATCCCCCCCCCCCACCACAATAGAGGAAAATCTGGCCTTCCCTCCTGCCTGGTTTTTCTTATTGAGAGCTTTCCAATAGTACCTTACGTGATTCTGAGACTCCTACAAGAAGATTCCCTAAAAGATTCCCTCCGATCAAAGCTTGTTTGACCAACCAGATAGGACCTAGACTGACATATCACCCATCCAAGTAAGTAACCCAAGGGTGGAGCTTGATGACATGTCATGTATCTATGTGCCTAATCCTATGGTGGAGCTTCCTTAGAGGAGATCCTCTTTGTCTATATAATAAAGAGAAGGTGCTCCTTTGGGGCACCGAATGTTGAGTGTGTAATCTGTGTTTTCTCTCTTCTCTTATCCTCGAAGTATTACAATGGTATCAGAGCGAGTGTCTCAGTCCAAGAGAGTGGATCACTCCTCTTGGAAGAGCACAAACTACTGAAATTGAGTAAATGTGAGGTGGAGAACATAGAGTAATTGTTAGACTTAGGAAGGACTTTAGAGAGCAGATGGGATGAATGCACCGGGAGGACAATTTCCTGCATCTAGCTTTCCATTCCCAAATCCCTTCCATATCAAGGTTATGTACATCCAACGTGAGCAAATGAGGGTATTGCTAGTTTATCACTTTGGCGCAAAATTCATGGATAGGGTGATGAACTCACCAAACCCAATGATTCTACCTGTGGTGATATATGACAGAGAGTGGGATTTGACAATCTATATTCTATTATGATAATATGGATGGGAATGTCCAAAATCCTCTCCCTTTCAACACAAGTAGAAATCCATTATGTAGTGAGACCGAAAGTGATGTTTAGAGATTTTGTGGTTAGGAATTTTGGTGAGGAGTATTATCAACAAGTGATAGCTCCTGAGGTCCCAATGGTAGTTCCAATAGTTTTTGTGCCATCTAGAGTGATCATATTGACTCTATATTAAAGTAGACATTAGCAACTGAGTGTTGCAGGAACCATGGATCCGCAATTGCAAGAGCTGGTGCAAGGAGTGCAAGGGATGTTGAATGAATTTTGAGAGAATAAGATGACCATGGAGACATTACAAAGTCAAGTGCAAATCCTCAGGAACAATAAAGCCATGCAAGAAGAAGAGCCGTCTCAAAACCCAATACCTGCAATGGAAGTACTTGGAGAGGCACTTGTGCCTACAAACCCTATCAATGATGAAGCCACATTGCTACTCTGGATGAGGAAGAATTGCAACATTGAGCCTTACAAGGGGCAGCATATGATGGGAGTAGTGGAAAATTGGATCTCGAGAATGAATCGATATTTTTGATTGTTCTGAACAAAGATCACGGAGCATGCTGCAGGCATGTTTGCATGTGGGTACTTGACCTATAAAGCTCTCACATGGTATGATGCTTGGGAACGATCCATGTTGGCAGAGAGAAGGAAGGTCATGTGGACAACAATGCAAGAAGGATTGTTGAAGAATTTCCAATCGGTGGATTTTGTGCAGATGGCTCAAACCCGACTATGGGGATTGAGATAGAAGAATAGCATACAAGAGTATGTGGAGGCATTTTTGGATCTACAAGTTGCAATAACCAATATGAGTCCAGCAGAGGCTCTCGACAATTTCATATGAGGGTTAAAGGAGCGGATTTGCCAAGAAGTCATGGTGCAAAACCCTTGCACGGTATTTGAAGCCATTGCTTGTGCGTAGAGAATAGCAGGAGCACTGGGTGGAGGTGAAGGAGTAGTTCCACCTCAACATTGTCGGGCAGAAATGCCACACATGGGTGGACCAGTACCGATGGAGTTGGGCAACCTTTGATTTCAAGATGGAGGAGCACGACCGCTTCAAGTGGAGCGTGGACGGGTAGAAGAACAAAGAGATAGAGTCCCACGAGGAGAAGGAACTTGAGGAGAACAACGCTGTTGTTAAAATTGTGGCGGTATTGGGCACATATCTACCAACTGTTGCACTCATTTCCCTAGAGGCCCTCGGCCTTTGTACATGTGATCTTTGAACAACATGAAGAGGCACATTGAAGAGGAGGAGGTAGAAATCACTTCAGAAAATGAAGATTGCCAGTAAATGTACCTTGCGACCTTACTGGCTCAATAAGGAAGAAGAGAAGCGAGAGAAAGAAGAAGACTAATGTGCAAAGATCCCAAAAGGCAACCTTACAATTGATTATCGTGAATGGAGTCCTAGAAGGCAATCAAGTGAGAGTATTAATGGATCCGAGAGCAATAGAGAATCTCTTATCTTGCTCTATTGCAATAAGATTGGGAATGGATCTTGAGAGGGATAGGAGTGAAGAAGTAGAGTTTCCTAACAAGCAAACAGAGAGGATTTTGACAACCTGGCAAATATCACTTTTCCGGTAATCAGGTAAGTAAAGTTCATTCCCGCAGAGATATGAGTCAGGAATGTCCAAATACAAAGTCAAATAGTAACACTGTAGTTCTTCTTGGTTGCGTCTTTAATCTCTCAGGTAGAAACCACACTCAGAAGAGAGTAACAAGCACTGATTTGTAGTCTTGTCACAAATTAACACTCCTTAATCACAACTCCATCAAATCTTTCCAAACAATCTTGATTGTGATGATTCAGGCTCTCCCGATAATGGCACTTCACTGCAAAACTACTTCACCTTAGAATTGTGTTCCACCCCTCCACTGAAGGCACAACTTCCTCGATCAAAATTGCTTCACATCAACTTCACACTGCACTCACAAATGCAGAATACTACCAACACTACAATTCCTCTCAAATCTGTCAAGGCATTGCTCCGATTGCACTTCACTCAGGATCAAACATACAGAATGAAGATCAAAGCTGCGGAATCCAACATCCAACAAGCACACTGACTTGCACTTTGAAATTCTTCACACACTCACAAACACAAGTACAATGTAGATACTCGGAATCAAGCTCAAGCGACGAGCATTGCTTCACAACACTTCGCTTTATCTATTCTCATAATTATGAGCACTGAACAACATGATACTGCAAATGCCACTCTTAAGTAGTGAAGCAATCGACAGTTCTAACAACTATACCGTTTCTACAACAACTCTTCTAACATACAGATCTGAAATGACAATGCACCTCTTCATATCTCAAAACTTTTACTACTTTGATCCGATGGCTATTTTTTCATTGGCTTTCAAACCCAAACCTGAAGTAAATTTACTTCCTACTACATTGTCTTCGGGTTTTACAACTTCTAATTCTTCTACCAGATCCAGTGATTCTCTTTCCTGATCTGAAATTCCACCACTGGGTAATCTATCTAACTCCTTATCTCTCGACCCACTCTTCTCTAATGTCTCTATTGCTAACTCCAAAGTCATCTGCATTCCTACTTCATCTACTTTGGATTTAGCTCTAACATCCTTCTAAAGCTTGTCTATCTCTAACTTTACTAAGTCTAATCTAATCATGATATTATCTTCTACCTCTAATATCTTCCTATCTACACGAGTCCTGAGACTTATCAACAACATATTCAAATCAGTGTCTTTTGCTTGTCTTTGCCTTGTCTCCTGCACCAACAATTTCAACTCATGCAGCCTCGTTTCTTCAATCCAAATGCTGGCCTCTGTACTTAACATTGCGTTCATCCTGAGGACAATCTCCTTCAATGGCTCCAATCACATTTTTCTTTCTCGCTCCTGATCTACAAGCCAATCCTCCCTATACATTGCCAACTCCGCTTTGAACTCGGCTTTCACCATTTCTTTCTCCTTCTCCTTCTGTTCAATCTTCTCTTCCTAATTACAAAGTAACTCTTGTAATCTCTCTTCTGCCCTATATCGTATTGCCAACTCCCTTTGCCAAAGTTGCTTCTTCTCTTCTACGCTCTCCATGACTCTATCGAGCTCTTGTTCCTTCACTGCTACTCTCGCCATAGCATGGATAAGTTCTACTCTTGAATCAGCAAATTGCTGCTTCAAAATCTCATACTTTGCTACTTGTCTCTCCCTCGCTATGTCACTCTTCTTAACAAGCTCCTCTTGATATATCACTTCTCTCTTGAAGTCTTCAATTAACTGAGTCTTCACTACTGCCTCCGCTCACAGTACTTCACTTTCCTCCTCACCTTGGGTTATAATCTTCTTCAACTCCGTGTTCTCTTCTTCTAATCTTGTCAACACCTGCAAAATAGTCTTCACTTTTGGACAAGTTGATTGCATTTCCTTCTTCCGGTGCTCCAACTTCATCAGCAATGGACACACAATCTCCCACATGTACTCCACTCCATCACTTGCAACTACCTCCTCTTGCGCAGCGATCTCCTTCCTTACTTCTTCTTCACCCGATACTCGCCTTCGTCTCTATAGTCTTCGTATTGGAATCAACGCCTTGCTTCCCGAGCTTTCATTCACTTCTTCCTTTGCCTTACTCGGACCCGGATCACACTCACCTTATGTCTTGAATGGACTCCCTTCTAAATTCCGATCTTCTGCTCCTCGGGCTCAGGTATCTCATCCTCCAACTTTGTGTTGTCCTCTGGCTTGAGCTCTACTTGAATTTCTTCTTCCTCCTTCGCAGCAGCTGGTACCGATGTCATTTCTCCACCTTCATCACTGTTGCTACTCGTATCTCTACTTTGCAGCATTAGCTCTGGTTCTTCCTCACATTTTGAGTCTTCGGACTTGCACTTGGCTTCACCTCCGAGTCTTCTTCTTCTGATGCGATCACCACCATGCCTCACCTCGGGTTTCCTCTCCTAGTCTTCCGAGGTTTTGTCTTGTCTTCAGCGTTGCCCTGCCGACTTCACTTCTTTGACTTTGGAGTACTCGCTTCTATCTCTACATTCTTCCCCGTCTTCTTGTAGTTCTTGTCTGTGCTTCGGATTTGAAGGATATACTGCTGCTCCTCTACATGGACTTCTCTTCTCAAGTCGGGATGGAAATGCAACACCATTCGAGTTTGCTCCGCCAAGTTGAGCAAATTCAACCCAAGGTAAAAGTGTGCTACAAACGGCACAATGTAATGTGGAGGCAACTTATCCCGCAAATTCCACACCATTTGTGTCCTTCCATGGAAGCACCTCACCCAATTGATTGGTTCTCCTGCAAACAGTTTGTGAGAGAACACCGCTTGGTGTTTCATCACATACGTCATTCTCTCCGGCTTTAAGATGGCCATGAGAGAACTCACAATCCCTCTCTTCATTGGATCCTTGTAACTCTCAACCTTGTATCCATTCTTCATCCGCTTTGAAGAGAATGCATCCCTCACTTCTTGGGTTTCTTCGGCTACTTCTCCCTTCCCTAAGAACATGGCACCCTACTCTATGCTTGCCTCTCTTTCGAGTACTAATCTCCAATCCGACTGTATCCAGTGAGCCAGATTTCCTCTCTTCTCTTCTTCCTCGGGCCCATCGAGACACTTGCTCTTGATGATCTTAGTCATGAAACCTGGAAAACTAACATTCCAGATCCATGCCAAGAACATAATCCAAAGTCGGCTCAAGACTTCGGTTCTTGCGATTACGTCTAACCTCCAAATCGCATGATTCCTCACTGCAAATTCGGAGTTCTTCTTTCCTCCTCCCATTTCTCCTACTTTCTCATTGTCTCTCGGTTTCACTCTCTCGACTTCTCCCTTACACACTAGGGAGGCGTCTTCAACTCTATTTCCCTTCCCATGATCACTTGCAGGATGACTTCTCAACTGCAAAGGAAAATTGCTCCACATTGCTTCGTTGCGAGCCCGATTTTTATAGAGTTGCACTTTCTTTGTCTCTCTTCAATTTGAGTTTCTACCAAGAAATCACACCTCTTGCATGCGCCTATCATTGTACTTCATGCGTATGGGCCGCCGGTTTTGAACGGTCCTTTCTTGAATTTCTCGCCCCGACAAAAGGTTGTTAGACTAACTTCACCTCGGGTTGAGCTCCCTCCGATATGAAGACTCCTTACTTTGGGTTGTATGCTGACAAGGCATTTCCAAGTACTTTGCCTTATGACCCGAAGTCACTTTACTTTGGGTTTCATCCCGAAGACTCTTTTCTTCACCTTCTTTGGCCATACAAGCGCAATCCGACTTCTCTATATACTTCTTCTTCTCTATTTTGAAAAAAAATAAAATGTGGGCACCACAAGGATTGAATCACTACCTAGACGGGTAACACTCTCTATAGGAGAATATCAAGAATCAACTGAGTGGCGGGTGATACAATTAGCTTGTTATGATGCAATCTTAAGCATGCCATGGATGGAACATTATAACCCTATGGTAGATTGGAGGAAGAAAGTAGTGAGAACCCACCAATGGTCAATCATTGGGATTAAAGAAAAATCACCCAAGCATGATCTGCATCTATATGTCATAGGGATGGCAACTGTTTGTAAGACTAATAGATGTTTCATGGGTCTAATAAGAGAAGTCTAGAGTGCACAACTCAATGGACAAGTTCCTGAGAAATTGAAGGCTATGGTGGATGAATTTCAAGATGTCTTTCCCGATGATCTACCCTCAGGATTACCACCAAAAAGGAGAGTAGATCATAAAATTGAGACACTCTCGGGAAGGACACCTCCTTGTGGGCCCCATATCGCCTATCACCTCATGAGTTGGAGGAGTGTTAGACTCAAATTGAGGAGATGCTGCAAAAGGGGTTCATCTAACCTAGCATATCACCATACGGGGCTCCTGCCTTGTTTGTGAAGAAGAAGGATGGTACAATGCGCATGTGCATTGACTATCGAGGTCTCAATCAGCAAATGGTGAAGAAAAAATACCCCTTACCTTGCATGGATGACCTGTTTGATCAACTCCATGGAGCGAGATACTTCACCAAATTGGACTTGTGGAGCGGTTACAATCAAATCCGAATTGCAGAGGAGGATGTGTACAAAACTGCCTTTCGAACCAGGTATGGCCACTTTGAGTATCTTGTGATGCCTTTTGGCCTCACCAATGCACCTGCCACTTCATGAGTCTAATGAATGACATATTTCATCCATACTTGGATAAGTTTGTTATTGTCTTCTTGGACAATATCTTAGTATACAATAACACAATGACGGAACATAAACAACATCTACAAGAAGTCCTCCAGATTCTAAGACAAAATCGATCGTATGCCAAAATCTCAAAGTGCAAGTTTGGCAAGTCTGAAGTAGACTACTTGGTGCATAGAGTAAGTGCAAAGGGCATTCAAGTATTGATAGATAAGATAGAGGTCATCCAAAAATGGCATACCCCAGAAGATCAGACTCAACTCAAGAGCTTCTTGGGGTTGACGGGATTCTATCATAGATTTTTCAAGGACTTCTCCAAGGTTGCACAGCCTTTAACAACACTACTTGGCAAGGGGAAGAAGTGGACATGGGGAACCGCACAAGAGTTGGCCTTTCAAGAATTGAAAACCACCTTGCTACATGCACTAATCTTGAAGTGGTATGACCCAAAACGACCAATCAAGTTGGCTACAGATGCATCAGGCGTAGCAATAGGAGCAGTCCTACAACAAGAGTGGCATGACAGATGGCATCCAATTGCATATTTCTCTCAAAAGTTATTATTGGCAGAGTGCAACTACCACACCACCAAATGAGAAGAGTTGTCCATTGTTTTGGCAACCAAGCATTGAAAGCACTATTTGGGCGAGAAGGCATCTGTAGTAGAGACAGACCACAAACCTCTAGTCTACCTTGAGATGCAGAAGGATCTATCTCATCGCCAGATTCGGTGGGTAGAGTGGCAGCAATGCTTCGACATGTCAATCACCTACACCCAAGGAAGGTAAGAAGCAACTTGCAGATGCATTTGTGACAACCCGGCAAATATCACTTTTGCGGTTATCGGGTAAGTAAAGTTCGTTCCCATAGAGATACGAGTCAGAATTGGTCAAATACAAAGTAAAGTAACACTTGCAGTTCTTCTTGAGTTCTTCTTTAGTCTCTCAGGTAGAAACCACACCCAGAAGAGAGTAACAAGCAATGATTTGCAGTCTTATCACAAAGTACACTCCTTAATCACAACTCCTTCAATTCTTTCCAAACAATCTTGATTGTGATGATTCAGGCTCTCTCAAAAACAACACTTAATTGCAAAATGACTTTGCCTCAGAATTGTGTTCCACCCCTCCACTGAAGGCACAACTTCCTCGATCAAAATTGCTTCACATCAACTTCGCACTAAACGCACAAATGCAGAATACTACCAACACTACAATTCCTCTCAGATCTGTCAAGGCATTGCTTCGATTGCACTTCACTCAAGATCAAACACACAAAATGAAGATCAAGGCTGTGGAATCCAACATCCAGCAAGCACACTGACTTACAATTCAAATTTCTCCAAACAATCACAAACACAAGTACAACGTTGATACTCGGAATCAAGCTTAAGCGATGAGCACTACTTCACAGCACTTCGCTTTATCTATTCTCAGAATTATGAGCACTGAACAACAATTCTCTACGAATGCCACTCTTAAGTAGTGAGCAAATTGACAGTTCTAACAACTATACCGTTCTACAACAACTCTCCTAACTTGCAGATCCGAAATGACAATGCACCTCTTCATATCTACCTCTTCAAATCTCAAAACTGTTACTAATCCGATCCGATGTCTACTTCTTCTTCAGCTTTCAAACCCGAACCCGAATAATTTTACTTCCCACTACTCTATCCTCGGGTTTCACATCTTCTACTTCTTCTACCAGATCCAGCAATTCTCTTTCCTGATCTGAAATTGCACTAGCGGGTAACCCTTCTAAATCTTCATCTCTCAACCCACTCTTCTCCAATGTCTCCATCTCTAACTCCGAAGACATTTGCACTCCTATGTTATCTACTTTGGGTTTGGCTCTAACATCCTTCCAAAGTTTTTCTATCTCCAATTTCACTATGTCTAATCTAATCAAAATATTGTCTTCTACCTCTAAGATCTTCTTGTCTACACGAGTCCTTGAACTGATCAACAAGGCATTCAAATCTGTATCTTTCGCCTATCTTTGCCTCGTCTCCTGCACCAACAACTTCAACTCATGCAGCCTTGTTTCTTCAATTCAAACAATGGCCTTTGAACTCAACATCCCGTTCATTCTGAGGACTATCTCCTTCAACGGCTCCAATCACATCTTCCTTTCTCACTCTTGATCTGCAAGCCAATCCTCCCTATATATTGCCAATTCTGCTTTGAACTTGGCTTTCACCGTCTCCTTCTCCTTCTCCTTTTGTACAATCTTCTCCTCCTGACTACAAAGTAACTCTCGTAATCTCTCTTCTTCTCTATATTGTGCTGCCAACTTCCTTTGCCAGAGTTGCTTCTTCTCCTCTACGCTCTCCATCATCCTATTGAGCTCTTGTTCCCTCTCTGCTACTCTCGCCATAGCATGGATAACTTCTACTCTTGAATCAGCAAACTACTGCTTCAAGATTTCATACTCTGCTACTTGTCTCTCCCTTGCTATGTCACTCTTCTTAACAAGATCTTCTTCATAACTCACTTCTCTCTTCAGGTCTTCAATTGCCTGAGTCATCATTACTGCCTCTGCTCGCAGTACTTCCTTTTCCTCCTCTCCTCAGGTTATACTCTTCTTCAACTCCAAGTTCTCTTCTTCTAATAGCGATAACACTTGCAACACAGTCTTCACTTCCGGACACCTTGATTGCATCTCCTTCTTCTTGTGTTCTAACTTCACCAACAAAGGACACACCACCTCCCGCAAGTACTCTACTCCATCACTCGGGGTTACTTCTTCTTGCGTAGCAACTTCTCTTTGCACTTCTTGTTCATCCGATACTCGCTTTCTTCTCTATAGTCTTGGTATCGGCACTGATGCCTCGCTTCCCGAGCTTTCATTCACCTCTTCTTTCAAGTTACTTGGACCTGCATCACACTTTGCCTTGCGTCTCGAGTGAACTCCCCTCTGAACTACGTTCTTTTTCTCTTCTGCCTTGGGTACTTCATCTTCCAACTTCATGGTGTCCTCGGCTTTGATTTCTGCCTGCACTTCTTCTTCCTCCTCTGCAGCAGCTGGTGCCGATGTCATTTCTCCACCCTCATTGATGTCGCTACTCGTATTTCTACTTTGTAGCATTAGCTCGAACTCCTCCTTGTGTTCCAAATCTTCGGACTTGCACTCGGCTTCAGCTTCCGAGTCTTCATGTTCCGACTCGATCACCACCATGCCTCACCTTGGGTTTCCTCTTCTGGTCTTCCAAGGTTCCATCGTATCTTTGGCTTTGCCCTGCCGACTTCTCTTCTTTGATTTTGGAGTACTCACTTCAATCTCCACATTCTTCCCCATCTTCTTGTAGTACTCGTCGGTGCTTCTGATTTGCAAGATGTACTAGTGCTCCTCTACATTGACCTCCTTTCTCAAATTGGGATGGAAATGCAACACCATCTTACTGTGCTCCGCCAAGTTCAGCAAATTCAACCCGAGGTGGAAATGAGCTACAAACAGCATGATGTAGTGTGGAGGCGATTTATTGCGTAGATTCCACACTATTTGTTGCGTTCTCCTATGGAAACACCTCGCCCAATTGATTGGTTCTCCTGCAAAACATTTGTGAAAGAACACTGCTTGGTGTTTCATCACATAGGTTGTTCTCTTTGGCATCAGGATTGCCATCAGAGCACTCACAATTCCCCTCTTGATAGGATCTTTGTAACTCTCCACTTTGTACCCATACTTCATCCGCTTTGATGAGAATGCATCTCTCACTTCTTGGGTTTCTTGGGCTATCTCTCCCTTCCCCAAGAACGTGGCCCCTTGCTCCGAGCCTGCTTCCTTCCCGAGTACTAGTCTCCAATCCGACTCTATCCAGCAAGCCGGATTTCCTCTCTTCCCTTCTTCCTCGGGTCCATCAAGACACTTGCTCTCGATGATCTCAGTCATGAAACTTGGAAAACCAACATTCCAGTTCCATGCCAAGAATGTAATCCGAAGTTGGCTCAAGACTTCTATGCTTGCAATTACATCTAACTTTTGAATTGCATGATTCCTCATTGCAAATTTGGAGTTCTTCTTTCCTCCTCCCATCTTTCCTGCTTTCTCATTGTCTCTCCGTTTCACTCTTGCAACTTCTCCCTTACACACTAGCGCGTCTCCAACTCTATTTCCCTTCCCCCTATCACCTACAAGACAACTTCTCAATGGCAAAGGAAAATTGCTTGACATTGCTTCGTTGCGAGCTTGATTTTTATAGAGCTGCACTTTCTTTGTCTTTCTTCACTTTGAGTTTCTACCAAGAAATCACACCTCTTGCATGCATTTGTCACTATCAATCATACTTTGCGCGTATGGGCCGCCGGTTTTTGAATGGTCCCTTCTTGAATTTCTTGCCACGATGAAAGGTTGTTAGACTGACTTTGCCTCAGGCTGAGCTCCCTCCGATACAAAGACTCCTTACTTCGGGTTGCATGCTGAAAGGGCATTTCCAAGTACTTTGCCTTATGATCCGAAGTCACCTTACTTCGGGTTTCATCCCGAAGACTCTTTTCTTTGCCTTTTTGGCCATACAGGCGGAATCCAACTTCTCTATACACTTCTTCTTCTTTATTTTGAAAAAAAACAAAAAATGTAGGCACCACAGCATTCACCTGCATGCCAATGGCAAACAACTTGGTGGTAGAGGTTAAGATTAACCTTGAATTTTGGCCAGAGATTCTGGCTGCTACAAAAACTGATCCGTAGATTATAGAAGTGCAATCATCCAAAGATGTCACCAGCACCCAAGGACTCACCTTTTGTGATGGTAGATTATGGATCCCAAATGTCCCAAAATTATGCACCACCATTCAAGTAGAATGTCATGATTTGACCATTGCAGGTCATGTTGGAGTGGATAAGACCTTGGATGCAGTCTAGTGCCATTACTATTGGCCCAAGATGAGCAATGACATGATGGACTACGTGCGTAGCTGTCTACTTTGTCAACAGAACAAAGCCTCTAATCAAGCTCTTGCAGGGCTCCTTCAACCTCTCCCCACACCTACCCAACCTTAGGAACAAGTGAGTATGGATCTCGTCTGTGAATTACCCAAGACCACCTCAGGGTTTGACTCCATTGTGGTCTTTGTGGACCGGCTCAGCAAAATGATTCATGTACCCCCTACCACCAAGGATGTGACCACTCCACAACTAGCTCAATTGTACTTAAATGCAATGTTCTCTCACCATGGCCTATCTAGAGTACTTATCATCGATAGAGGCACTCAATTCACCAATTTGTTTTGGCGAACACTCTTTGGTTTCTTCAAAACCAAGTTGGCCATGTCCACAGCTTATCACCCACAAACAGATTGCCAAACAGAGCGGGCTAATCGCACTATAGAAGACATGTTATGCGGCTTCACCTTAGAAGAGCAAGAGAGGTAGGACACCCTACTCTTGTTAGTGGAATTTGCTTACAACAATTCAGTGAATACATCCACCCAAGTCACTCCATTCTTCCTCATGTATGTTGAGCATCCCTTCACACCTTCTAGCTTGATGAAGATCCGTCCAATGGCTACCAAGGTCGATGTCGTCAACATATTTGTTTCTAGAATCCAACACGGTGTGGAGAGCGCCAAGCACAAATTATAGATTGCACAAAATTGACAGAACTAGTATGCTGATTGATGCACACCATAGGCACATGGATTTTAATGTTGGGGATCAAGTGTGGCTATCAACAACCAGCCTCACATTAGTTGGACCTTGTAAGCTCAGACCTCATTTTATTGGGCCTTTCTCAATTCTTTGTTGCATCGACGCTGTGGCCTATCACCTTGAGCTACCACCACACATGAAGATCCATCCAGTGTCCATGTTTCCCTTCTATGTAGATATGCTCCCCGATCAGGGCAGGGTCATTCCACACAAGACATTTGACCGTGTCCGACACTCATTGATGGCACAGAAGAATATGAAGTGGAGCGTATTCTCCAAAAATGCATACATAGTACTCACCATCCGCGGGTGGACTATCTTGTACAGTGGAAAGGTTACCCCCTCTATGAAGCAACATGAGAGCCTGCTGCCAATTTGACACATGCACCAGTGTTGGTGAAAGCATTTGAGCAACAATTGCACAACGAGGACATTACGTCTTAAAAGGAGGGAGGTCTGTAATACCACAAGCTAGCCATATGATCTAGATGTGAAATTTGGTTTGGTAACATTCTAGAATGATGTTATACATGATGGTCAAAATAGATCAGATAGAAGTATCACCAAAAGAGTACTTCTACTAATAAAGCAGAAACCAAAATATACTTGAGAACCTTAGAACCAATAGCTACACATATGATTTAAAGGTGAGAATTGGTTTGGTAACATCTGGAAGGAGATTCTACATGATGGACAAAACAGATCAAAAAGAGGTGAGAATTGGTTTGTCTTGTCGAGAGCTTTCCAATGGTACCCTACTCACGTGATTCTGAGACTCCTACAAGAAGATTCTCTAACATATTCCCTTAGGTCAAAGCTTGTTTGACCAACCAGATAGGACCTAGACCGACATGTCACCCATCCAAGTAAGTAATCCAAGGGTGGAGCTTGATGACATGTCACCTATCTATGTGTCTAATCCTATGGTGGAGCTTCCTTGGAAGAGATCCTCTTTGTCTATATAATATAGAGAAGGTGCTCCTTAGGGGCACCAAATGTTGAGTGTGTAATTTGTGTTTTCTCTCTTCTCTTGTCCTCAAAGTATTACAAGTAATGACCTTGAGATCAAGAAGTTCTTGATAGTGACAATAAAAAACTTCACCGAATCGGAGACTGGAGAGGAGGAGCAACTAAAGAATGACCGATCGAGGCAGGACTATCAATTACAAGTTGTGTGAGGAAGTAGAGCAATGTCTGGTCGCTATCTGGTTCCTATTCAGAGTTGACCCAAAGTAATGCAAATTGCAAATCAGTGGGAAGAATAGCGGGTTAGGATCTTGAGAACAATCTTCCATAAGAAGAAGGTGAGGAAGCACACAATGACTCCGAAAGTGAGTAAGCACAGTGCTATGAGAGGGCTTGCAATCCATAGGTTAGAAGTAATAGCGTGGATCAAAGTCTGGACAAGACTTAGTATCATGTTCCTGGCCTACAATTGGAACCTCAATTTTCCAAGTTTCATGGTAGAAATTGCAGCAAGCAATTGCAAGGATGGACCAAAGCACAAGGGGAAGAGAAGAAATCCCACTTGATGGATGGAAGCGGATTGGAGAGTAGTTTTGGAAAGAGAAGCATGAGAGGTAGGAGGTACCACCTTCCATCGGAAGTGTGATGCTTCAGAAGAGACTGTCGAAGTGAGGAATTTGTTCAATCAACCTTGCACCAAGAATAGGTATAAAGTGGACAGTTATAGAGACCCTGAGCGGAGAGGGATAGTAAGCGCGATGATGGCAATGTTCAAGCCAAAGCAAACCACCTATGTTACTATGCAATAGGCGGTGTTCTTTCACCAAATGTTTGCGGGAGAGGTAGTAGATTGGGCAAAATGTCTACATCAAAGAGTGGGGCATATGATTTCAAGGTAGAGAATGGATATGCCACTGCATTATTTTGTGCCCTTCGTAGCACACTTTTATTTTGGGTTGAACTTGCTGACCTTGGAAGAAAGAAATTGAATGTGCTCACACTTTCATCTAGATTTGCGGACGGAGGCAGATGTAGATGAGCAATATTATATGGAGAGAACGCGAGATGAGGATGAGTACTACAAGAAGAGTGGGAAGGAGAAAATTGTAGCAATTGACCTTCCAAGGGCTAGAAAGAGAGCCAAGCCTGAGAATCATGTTGCAACAGTCCAGCCCTAGAAAGTTCCAAACCTTAACCCAACGGCGGTGGTGGTGAAGACAAAGGAAGCCACACCAGAATTGGAAAAAGAGTCGGAAGGAGAAATTGGAACGAAGGAAGAAATGTCAGAAGAAGATGAGGAGTTCACGCTATGAAGTGAAGAATCAAGTAGTGATAGTGAAGGCAAGGCGGAGGGTTTAGCAAACACAAAGGCTGATGGTCAAGGCAGGAAAGTGGAGTCTCAAAGTTTCTAAGCTTGAACAAGGAAGTGAGAAGAAGAAGGGAGAGGAAGTCGTGGCACAACCCCGGACTGCCAAGGGGAAGAACGTTATGACTGCAGTCAAAGTGGAGCCCAGTAAAGTTACTTTGGAAGAGGAGGAAAGCTCGGAGGAAGAAACTTTGAAAGTACAAAGATCACGACTTCGGGGTAAGGTGCAAGAAGTAGAGTGTCGGAACCCAAAGGTTGAGCCGATGGTGAAAAGTGCAAAGGAGTGGAATATCTATCGAAGGTAGTATGTCCGCTGTTGATGTTTCTACACCAGAAGAAGATGGAGATGGTAAGTGCCAATCTCAAAGTGTGGGATGAGTTGGCAGTAGTGAAGACTTGGAGTGCGGAAACCTCATTGTTGCAAAGTAAGTTGACAAGGGTGGAGATGGAAGCCAAAGAACTTCAGGTTGAGGAGGTTCTTTGGAGTAAGCACTTTGAGGTGATGAAGGAGGATCTAGTAAAGAGTCACAAGGAGGCGAAGGAGATGACCGTGTTGGTTGCAGTGTTGAAAGGGGAAATTGCAGATGCCCAAGTAGAGTTAATCCACTCGAAAGCAATTACACCGGTGATGGAGTAGGAGTTGGAGAATCTCAAGAAGAAGGCAGCGGAGAAAGGTCAAGCTTGGCAACAAGAGTTAGCAGAGCACACTGGAGAAGAAGATCGGTTGCAAGGATTGGTGCGAGTAGCAGAGGAGCAAATCTCTATGAATTGGAGAGAGAAGGAGGCATTGAAGGCCAAATTTGAAGACAAGCTCTAGGTGTATCGTAGTGAATTGGAGGAAGAAAGGAAGAAGGAAAAGCTTATGATCATAGAAGAAGCTGATGAGTTAGTTGGAGTTGTCAATGAAATCAATGCAATGTTGAGCATGGAAGTTGAAGGTAAACTCGAGGAGGCAAGATTGCATGAGCTGAAGTTATTGGTGCAAGAGATGCGTAAGAGAAAGGCAAAGGACATGGAGTTGAATAATTTATTAATTTGTCTACGAGATTGTGTAGATAGGAAGATCTTAGAGGTATGAGACAATGTGTGTCTCAGACTAGATCTTGTTAGAACGGACTTAAATAAAATTTGTAGTGAGGTACAAGAAGTACAAAGACCCAAACTTGTAGAAGTAGGAGTCCGGGTGTCTTTGAAGTTGTTCTCTGAGACCTTAGAGAAGAGTGGGTTGGGAGATATAGAGTTAGAAAGATTACTTGAGACCTCAATTGTAGTTTGTAGTGAAGAAATTGTAGAAATAGAAGAGTTAGGAGTAGGATTAGATAGACCCAAGGATGGTGAAATTATCAAGGGATCATTGGGTTTGGGAGCCAAAGTTGAGGTTGACATCGGATCAAAGTAGTTACAATTTTGAGATTTGAAGATGTGGATATGAAGAGTTGCATTGTTAATTTGGATCTGCAGGTAGGAAAGTTGTTGTAGAATGGTATAGTTATTAGATAATTGTTGTTTGCTTCAGTATTTAAGGGAGGCATTTGCAGTCATATATTGTTCAGTGCTCATTATTTTTGAGAATAGATAAAGCAAAGTGCTGATTTCATTGCTCGTCGCTTGAGCTTAATTCCGAGTATCAACTTTGTGTTGGTGTTGGGTGAGTATTTGGAGAATTTTGAAGTGCAAATCAGTGTGTTTGTTGGATGTTAGATTCCACAGCCTTGATCTTCATTGTATGTGTTTGATCTTGAGTGAAGTGCAATCAAAGCAATGCCTTGACAGATCTAGGAGGAATTGTAGTGTTGGTAGTATTTTGCATTTGTGAGTACAGCGTAGAGTTGATGTGAAGCAATTTCAAGCAAGGAAGTTGTGCCTTCAATGGAGGGGTGGAACACAATTCTAAGGTGAAGTTTTTTTGCAATGAAGTGCCATTTTCAAGAGAGACTAAATCATCACAATCAAGATTGTTTGGAAAGATTTGATGGAGTTGTGATTAAGAAGTGTTATTCATGATGAGACTGCAAATCAGTCCTTGTTACTCTGTTCTGGGTGTGGTTTCTACTTGAGAAACTAAAGACCCAACCAAGAAGAACTGCTTGTAACTATTTGACTTTGTATTTGACCAATTCTGACTAGTATTTCTATGGGAACAAACTTTACTTACTTGATTACCACAAAAGTGATATTTGCCGGGTTGTCACAGTACAATATGTACAAAATCAACGCAAAGACATCATAATTGAACTACAAGGTATAAAAATGGGTCCAAGTTCTCTAACATAAGTTCAACCCTCTCCTGCCCTAAATTTTTTCCAAGTGAGCTCTCACAACCTCCTTCTGTCTAATATAGAATTGTACGGAGAACACGGAACATTATCTTGCCTTCTAGAAAGGTCCTAGCAACAAAACCAAGAATGTGAGCCGGCATGTCTTGCATGAACCTCCCATGGCTATTATGGTAGTGCACCATGGACTAAGAAGGCAAGGAACCCCAATTCCATCATACTCCTCCAAGGCTAACACTCCAAGACACAAGACATTGCTGAGTAGAGAACTCAATGAGAGAGAGATAGTTGCAAATGAAAGGATGATAAGTACCTACTCACCCCTTGTTTATATACTTGTGAAATAGTTATGCACTAAAGTTACTATTTACCATAGTAACTCAAGTTACTAGGCTAAAGGTCAAGTAAAGTCAAAAATTATAAAGGAATGTCCATCCACATAGGTATATTCCACTAAGCATGTGATCTTATCTTGATCCACCCACTAAGTCAAGGATTCCTTCACATGGTCTATCCTTGGACTATAGAAGAATCTAAAACAAAAAGACATGTAAGCCCAAGAGGTCTCAACTCTTTCCTCAAAGCCAAAACACCTAGGAATAATACCAAGTCAATATATTAGAATCCAAAATTGTGGTGCTCATCTTTTCCACTTCCTCTAAAGTAAGGTCCTCACTATCTTAGCTATGACTAAATTTAGCTAATCATGACTAATGTAGAACCATCCTTTGTCTCTATATAAATAATATCTCTCAAGTATTTGTAATACCAAGCTAATATCACAATACCACACACATGCACAAATGGGTGTTATAGACTTAAGATGACTCCGGTTGCCATGGATGAAGTGTACACATAAACATGAAAAGGGGCATCCCAATTTGGCCTCATAATTGGTGCTTCAACCAGTTTCTTCTTCAACACTTTGAAAGCTTCCTCTTGTTTTGCTTCCCACAAGAATTCTTCTGACTTCTTTAGAAGCTTTGTAAGGGGTGCAGCCAACACTACATAGTTTGGATACAAATCCTCGGTAGTATCTGAAATATCCCGAGAAAGCCCTCAACTCCTAAATGTTTTTAGGGGATTCTAAAGCTGAGATAACTTTCACCTTCTCAACATTGACTCCATTACCTCAACTTGAGGCCCGATGCCCCAAAAAAAATACCTTCATTGTGAAGAAGCATTTCTTTGGGCATAATGACAAGCCCATAGATTGGCACCTTTCAAGATTTTAGCAAAGGTAATCCAAATGTACTTCTCTTCATCCAAACATACAAAAAATCACCAATGAAGACTTCCACAAACTTAAGCAAAAAATCTTTGAAGATTGCATTCATCATCCAATGGAAAGTAGTGAAAGCATTACAAAACCCAAAGGGCATTTTATTGTAAGCAAAAGTGCCCCCATTGGTAGCAAATGTGGTTTTATCCTTGTCTTTTTCTTGAATGGATACTTGATTATAACTTGAAAATCCATCAAGAAAGCTATAGCAAGGATAACCAACATAGAATTGTATTGTTAAAAGGTAAGGGATGATGATCCTTCCTCATAACTGCATTCAACTTGAGAAAGTCTTCACAAATCTTTCTAGTTTTCTTCTTTGGAATAATGACAATAAGGGAAACCCACTCACTATTTAAGACTAGAAAAATAATTGCGGCCCTCAAGTACTTGTCAATCTCATCTTTCACCAAGAGTGAGTACTTTGGGTTCAAGCGGCACTATCCTTGACAAACCAAAACTGCACCTTCAATCACATCAATCTGATGTTCTCCAAATTGTCATGGAATACCCAATATTTGATCAATCAACTAGGAAAATACATCTTGGTACTCTATAAACAAGGCAGTATATCCTGCCAACTCCTCCAAAGTGACTATCTTTGAAAATTTTAAAATTTTTCCTTGGGCTAAGACAACATCTTGCCAGTCATCGGGGTTGATGACTCCTTCAACGTGACTGAATCGGCTTAATCTGAGTTGAATAGCAGTCAAATCCCCTTGCTCCAAATCATTTTTACCTGAGGTGATGGCTTCTTTTTTGACCTCCACCTCATAGCGTTTCAAGTAATTGACTTGGACTTCTTCTTTGGAGTCTTTGAAAGACAAAGACAATGAATCTTTGGATTCATGTTTGTCTTCAAATGAATTTGTTTCCCCAAGGTGGGGAACCTTCATCCAACTCACAAAAACCAGCTTCCATTCTTCAGACAATATGTCCATGAAATGTAGCTTCTGCTGGTGCCAATCCACCACAACTTGGACATTGTACAACCATGATCTTCTTATCAAGATTGGGTAACCAATTTTGGTCCCAACATAATGTAATTCAACTTGAAGAGCACCCTTTGATGATTGTGGTAATGTTTGACAACATGCCCAAAGGTCATCTCTTGGTTTGATCCGCAAATTTCAGAATTTGGGATGTAGGCTCAAATGTGTGATAACCCAATTATTGTGTGCTACCTTCTATCATGACATTCACACCGGTCCTTTAATCAATGAGTATTGTTGTGATCATGCATCCCATGATCTTTGCATACCCTTTGGGGATCCCAAATTTTCTTGCTCAATACAATATATGGCCAACAACTCTTCTTTTAGTCATCATCCTAACTTTCTTGAGGGCCAAACTCAACTGTTTCTTGTATAGCTTGTTGTCCTCCCATAGCTCCTTGAATGTGACATTGGCCTGCATGGACACCAGATCTGTCACAATGTCATATTGGGGTACTCCTCCAACTTTACCTTCTTCACCTTTGACTTCAGGTTAGAAGTCTCTCCTTGTTCAAATTGGACTTCAAGGCGCTTCATGATGGTGATCGGAGGACCGGTGGACTTGACCCAAGGTTCTTCAGGTTTACGTACTTCAGCTTGGATCAAGTCCTTGACTTTGGCTCTGATGTCAGCCAGAAACACTAGAGGCTTTGTCTTTGTCTTTGTCTTTGTACTTTCCTCCAAACTCATCTCCCAAGTTAGTTCTATTACCTCTTGTATTTCTTTCTGCAAGGCCTTGGCTTTAGCTATGGCTAGAATTTTCTCCTTGTTCGCAAAAAGAATAGCTTTTGGGCGCAACCTCTTTGCCTTTTGTGAAGACAAAGAAGTTATGCTCACTTCTTTGGGATCATGCTTCCTCTTTCTTGAGCATGTCTCAACTTTCAAAATTCTGAGGTCCGGCCATTCTCCTTCCAAAGATGGACTCCCTTCTTGAGATCTCTCCTCCTCAAGAGTGATATAATTTACATTTGTATCCCAATTTTTTTTCAATTGAAGTGCAGTGCACTCAATTGGGATCTGTACATACTTCACCAATAGCTTTTGTGGGGCCCACATTTTTTGTTTTTTTTTCAAAATAAAGACGAAGAAGTGTATAGAGAAGTCGGATTGCGCTTGTATGGCCAAAGAAGGCAAAGAAAAGAGTCTTCGGGATGAAACCCGAAGTAAAGTGACTTCGGGTCATAAGGTGAAGTACTCAGAAATGCCTTGTCAGGATACAACCCGAAGTAAGGAGTCTTTGTATCGGGGGGAGCTCAACCCAAGGCAAAGTCTGTGTAACAACCTTTCATCGGGGCGAGAAATTCAAGAAGGGACCGCTCAAAAACCGGCAGCCCATACGCACAAAGTACGATTGACAATGACAGGTGCATGCAGGAGGTGTGATGCAGAAGTTCTCAGTAGAAACTCAAAGTGAAGAAAGACGAAGAAAGCGCAACTCTATAAAAATTGAGCTCACGACAAAGCAATGTCAAGCAATTTTCCTTCGCCGTTGAGAAGTCGTCCTGCAGGTGATCGTGGGAAGGGAAATAGAGTTGGAGACGCGCTAGTGTGTAAGGGAGAAGTTGCAAGAGTGAAACCGAGAGACAATGAGAAAGCAGGAGAGATGGGAGGAGGAAAGAAGAACTCCAAATTTGCAATGAGGAATCATGCAATTTGGAGGTTAGATGTAATCGCAAGAATAGAAGTCTTGAGCCGACTTCAGATTACATTCTTGGCATGGAACTGGAATGTTAGTTTTCCAGGTTTCATGACTGAGATCATCGAGAGCAAGTGTCTCGATGGACCCGAGGAAGAAGGGAAGAGAGGAAATCCGGCTCGCTAGACAGAGTCGGATTGGAGACTAGTACTCGGGAAGGAGGCAAGCTTGGAGCAGGGGGCCACGTTCTTGGGGAAGGGAGAGATAGCCCAAGAAACCCAAGAAGTGAGAGATGCATTCTCGTCAAAGCGGATGAAGAATGGGTACAAAGTGGAGAGTTACAAAGACCCTGTCAAGAGAGGAATTGTGAGTGCTTTGATGGCAATCCTAAAGCCGGAGAGAACAACCTATGTGATGAAACACCAAGCAGTGTTCTTTCACAAATTGTTTGCAAGAGAACCGATCAATTGGGTGAGGTGTTTCCATGGGAGAATGCAACAAATGGTGTGGAATCTATGGGATAAATTGCCTCCACACTACATCGTACCATTTGTAGCTCATTTCTACCTTGGGTTGAATTTGTTGAACTTAGCAGAGTGTCGCATTTCCATCCTGATTTGAGAAGGGAAGTTGACATAGAGGAGCATCAGTACATCCTACAAATTAAAAGCACCGACGAGTACTACAAAAAGATGGGAAAGAATGTGGAGATTGAAGTGAGTACTCCAAAATCAAAGAAGAGAAGTCGGCAGGGCAAAGCCGAAGATACAACAAAACCGTGGAAGACCAAAAGAGGAAACCCGAGGCAAGGAATGGTGGTGATCGAGTCGGAAGATGAAGACTCAAAAGGTGAAGCCGAGTGCAAGTCCAAAGATTTGGAACATGAGGAGGAGGCCGAGCTAACACTACAAAGTGGAAATACAAGTAGCGACAGCGATGAGGGTGGAGAAATGACATTGGTACCAGCTGCTGCAGAGGAGGATGAAGAAGTGTAGGCAGAAATCAAAGCCGAGGACACCACGAAGTTGGAAGATGAAGTACTCCAGGCAGAAGAGAAAAAGATTGCAGTTCAGAGGAGAGTTCACTTGGGACGCAAGGCAAAGTGTGATGCAGGTCTGAGTAACTTGAAAGAAGAGGTGAATGAAAGCTCGGGAAGCTTGGCGTCAGTGCCAATACGAAGATTGCAGAGAAGAAGGCAAGTATCGGATGAACAAGAAGTGCAAACAGAAGTTGCTACGCAAGAAGAGGTAACCCCGAGTGATAGAGTCAAGTACTTGCGGGAGGTGGTGTGTCCTCTGTTGGTGAGGTTAGAACACATGAAGAAGGAGATGCAATCAAGGTGTCCGGAAGTGAAGACTGTGTTGTAGGTCTTAGCTTGATTAGAAGAAGAGAACTCAAAGTTGAAGAAGAGTATAACCCGAGGTGAGGAGGAAAGGGAAGTACTGCAAGCGGAGGCAGTAATGAAGACTCAGGTAATTGAAGACCTGAAGAGAGAACTGAGTTATTGAGAAGATCTTGTTAAGAAGAGTGACATAGCAAGGGAGAGACAAGTAGCAGGGTATGAAATCTTGAAGCAGCAGTTTGCTGATTCAAGAGTAGAAGTTATCCATGCTATGGCGAGAGTAGCAGAGAGGGAACAAGAGCTCGATAGGGTGATGGAGAGCATAGAGGAGAAGAAGCAACTCTGGAAAAGAGAGTTGGCAGCACAATAAACGGAAGAAGAGAGATTACGAGAGTTACTTCGTAATCAGGAGGAGAAGGTTGTACACAAGGAGAAGGAGAAGGAGACAGTGAAAGTTGAATTCAAAGCAAAATTGGCAATGTATAGGGAGGATTGGCTTGTAGATCGAGAGCAAGTACGGAAGATGAGATTGGAGCCGTTGAAGGAGATAGTCCTCAGGATGAACATGATGTTGAGTATAGAAGCCAATGTTTGAATTGAAGAAATGAGGCTGCACGAGTTGAAGTTGTTGGTGCAGGAGACGAGGTGAAGACAAGCAAAAGATACCAATTTGAACGCACTGCTGATAAGTCTCCGGACTCGTGTAGATAGGAAGATCTTAGAGGTAGAAGACAATATTTCGATTAGATTAGACATAGTGAAATTGGAGATAGAAAAACTTTGGAAGGATGTTAGAGCCAAACCCGAAGTAGATAACATAGGAGTGCAGATGTCTTTTGAGTTAGAGATGGAGACATTGGAGAAGAGTGGGTTGAGAGATGAAGATTTAGAAGGGTTACCCACTAGTGCAATTTCAGATCAAGAAAAAGAATTGCTGGATCTGGTAGAAGAAGTAGAAGATGTGAAACCCGAGGATAGAGTAGTAGGAAGTAAAATAACTTTGGGTTCAGGTTTGAAAGCTGAAGAAGAAGTAGACATCGGATTGGAGTAGTAACAATTTTGAGATATGAAGAGGTGCATTGTTATTTCGGATCTGCAGGTTAGAAGAGTTGTTATAGAACAGTATAGTTGTTAGAATTGTTGATTGATTCACTATTTAAGAGTGGCATTCGCAAAGAATTGTTGTTCAATACTCATAATTCTAAGAATAGATAAAGTGAAGTGTTGTGAAGTAGTGCTCGTTGCTTGAGCTTGATTTTGAGTATCAATGTTGTACTTGTGTTTGAGAGTGTGTGGAGAAATTCAAAGTGCAAGTCAATGTGCTTGTTGGATGTTGGATTCCGCAGCCTTGATCTTCATTCTGTGTGTTTGATCCTGAGTGAAGTGCAATCAAAGCAATGCCTTGACAGATCTAAGAGGAAATGTAGTGTTGGTAGTATTCTACATTTGTGAGTGCAGTGCAAGGTTGATGTGAAGCAATTTTGATCAAGGAAGTTGTGCCTTTAGTGGAGGGGTGGAACACAATTCTGAGGCAAAGTCGTTTTGCAGTGAAGTGTCATTTTTGGGAGAGCCTGAATCATCACAATCAAGATTGTTTGCAAAGATTTGATGGAGTTGTGATTAAGGAGTGTGAATTTGTGACAAGACTGCAAGTTAGTGCTTGTTACTCTCTTCTAGGTGTGGTTTCTACTTGAGAGACTAAAGAAGACCTCAAGAAGAACTGCAAGTGTTACTTTGCTTTGTATTTGGACATTTCTGACTCGTATCTCTACGGGAACGAACTTTATTTACCTGATTACCGCAAAAGTGATATTTGCCGGGTTGTCACAGCTTTGGGTTAGGTGGTTGAGGGTATTAATTTCCAGTGTAGCCCAATCCTTTGCAATTTCCACAAAGTGGAACATACCCAACTTGACGCCTCAGCTCAAGGCAATTTGGAGACCAATGGCCTATAGAGCCACAATTGTAACATGCTCCCAATGCAACATTTTGAGGCTTGTTCTGGCCACCCATTGGTAGTCTTCTTTGAGGACTATTATTGTTATACTCCCTTGGCCCATACTTTGGACCTTGGTATGATGCGCTCACTTGAGGCTGTACCTCTTGGGTTTGGTACATTGCCTCTTCTTCCTCACTTTGGTCCCATCTTGGAACCCAATTGATTTGCTATAAGAGAAATGTAGTTTGGGTCAAACACTCCATGTTGGCATGGCCTGATTTTCCACATGCAATGCACCATACATTTGGTTTGCCAAATGAAGGAGGCTTCCTTCAATCCTTCACCCCAATCATTTGGATCTTGAAATCTGCAAACTCTTTAATAAGAGTCTCCAACTTACAATCAGTTTTATTTATAGATTTTTTGGAGATTTTGATTCTTTCTTCCCTCCTTGCCTTTGTATTCTTCTTGGCTTTGAGACTTATTTAATTTTTGAAGAAGAGCTAGAAGATGTGGAGTACCCTTTCAAAGAAGTGCAAGAAGCTCTTTGTCTAGGCTTCTTGCCTTTCTTCTCCTGATTTCTTTGGTTACCAAAAGAGTGAGAGTGAGCCGCCTCGTGTTGGGCAACATGTTTGAGTACTTTATTTAGGGAAGTTACATTTCTCTACTTGGCAAAGATTCAAAGCTTTGGGGACAATCTGCCAAGGAACTAGGTGATAGCTTGGGCATCAGAGTAACTCACCACACCAGATTGCTTTGGCACTTGGTTCAATAATGCCATGAACCACTCAGAGTAGTCTCTCATCTCCTCATACTTCCCTTGGTCTAGATCATTGAGTGCCAAAGAGACAATTGTATCATAATTGACCTCCCGGAATCATTCCAAGAAGTTGTCCCACAAGTCTGACCAATTGGCTGGTCTAAACCCCTTTTGGGTTACATGTGTATACCAGCTCCGAGCTTCTTTTGAAGTAGACTTGGAAAAATTGCAACCAGTCAACAGAGTCATGCTCCTTATTGGCAAAGGAGATGACTTTGAATTCTTCAATGATTCATCCGGGTCTTCATCTTGCTCCGTCCCTTTATACTTTTGATAGGCATGTCGGTTAATGGGTAACAAAGTCATTTTGTAACTATGAGGAATAGGCTATGGTAATGTAGGGTTTGATGGACTCAAGGTATTGGATGGTGATTTTTTGTCAAATTCAGTCCAAGGGTTCACCAAGTTCAAAGTGGAGTCTTTGTTGACAGATTGCTCTTTTGCTGGTAAATCCACTTCAACTTGAGTTGGAGATAGAGGTTCAATATCTTTAGATGGCTCTTTAAGATCACTTTGAACAAGTCAAGAAATCATATGTAGAAGTTATTGACACTCTTCTTCTATCCAAATTCATGTTGTCTTCATGAATAAATTCTTTTATGAATCCGGCTCCCTGGATAGCTCTTGAAAAAGTCAATGTACTAGGTCATAGTGAATATGTTTGTCTACTTGCATCTTCTTGGGATTTGGAGACACAAAGTAGCCTTGCTACCTGATCTCTCATTTCTTTTGCTTGAGGTCCTTCAAGGCTTCTTGAACTTTGTAAAGAAGTTCCAAATCCAATGCCTCTCTCTCAACTTTGTTTCTGGTGAATTGGCTCTTTTGGCATTCTTCTTCTTCACAATGCAAAGTTCATTTACAAACTCTCTTCCCATTGTTCAATTATGCAAACATTCATATTGGTTGGACACCCAATTTCAGATTTGACCTCGTCTTCTTCCACTCCCAAGATTTGTATCCCCGGCAATGGTGCCAAAAATCATGTGACAACCCAACAAGTATCACTTTTTCAGTAATCAGTAAGTAAAGTTTGTTCCCACAAAGATACGAGTCAAAAATGGTCAAATACATAGTCAAATAGTAATAATTCAGTTCTTCTTGGTTGTGTCTTTAATCTCTCAGGTAGAAACCACACCCAAAGAGAGAGTAACAAGCACTAATTTGTAGTCTCATCACAAATTAAACTCCCATAATAACATTTCCATCAAATCTTTCCAAACAATCTTGATTGTGATGATTCAAAATCTTTCAAAGAAAGCTACTTCACTAGATCAATTCCAATCAGACAACTCGGACTGAGAAAGCAAATGTTGGGCAAAGAAGAGAAGAAGGATGAGGAAAGCCCACAAGAAGAAGAGAACCAGATTGGAGGGGTGGAGTATCTATGGGAGATTGTCTACTTGTTGCTGATGAAGATGGAGAAGAAGCAAAAAGAGATGCAACCAAATTATCCTAAGGTAAAGACTATGTTGCAACTATTGGAGCGGTTAGAAGTAGAAAACTTGGAGTTGAAGGAGAGTATAATCCAAGGAGAGGAGGAAAGGGAGATATTGCATGTAGATGCAGTAGTACTGAATTAGATAATTGAAAACTTAAAGAGAGAAGTGGGAAGTATAGATCACACGATAGAGTAGAATGTTATAGACATGGAAAGACAAATAGTTGAGTTTGAAATCTTGAAGCAGTAGTTTTCTGATTCACAAGAAGTCATCTATGCCACGGTGAGGGTAGCAAAGAAGGAGCAAGAACTCCATTGAGTAATGTTGAGTGTAGAAGAGAAGATGCAACTTTGGCAAAGAGAGTTAACAATGTAGTATAGAGAAGAAGAAAGATTGTGGGAACTAATTCATAATCTAGAAGAGAAGATAGTATAGAAAGAGAAGGAGAAAGAAAATGTGAAGGCCGAGTTTGAGAGCAAACTGGCAATGTACCAAGAAGATTGGCAAGCGGATAGGGAACATGAGAGAAGGATGAAGCTCAAGCCATTGAAGGAGATTGTAGAGAAGATGAATGCAATGCTGAGTACTAAAGCCAGTATAAGAATTGAAGAAATAAGGCTGCTCAAGTTAAGGTTGCTGGTGCATGAGATGAGGAGAAGAAATGTGAAGGATAAGGACTTGAATGCATTACTAAGTAGTCTTTGGACTCGTATGGATAGGAAGATATTGGAGGTGGAAGACAATATCACGATTAGATTATAGTTAGTTAAGTTAGGAGTACATAAACTTTGGAATGATGTAAGAATAGAAACCAAAGTAAAAGAAGTAGGAGTACAAATGTCTTTGGAGTTGATATTGGAGACACTAGAGAAAGATGGATTGCAAGAAGAAGATGTATGTAGGTTGCCTATGAGTTTAATTGCAGATCAAGAAGAAGAGGTGTTAGAATTAGTAGAAGAATTGGTAGTTGGTAAACCAGAGGATAGAGCAGTCTGTGAAGTTACTTTGGGATTAGAAGAAGAAATTGAGGTAGACATCGTATCGTAGTAGTAATAGATCCAAGATTTAGAAGGGTAGACATGAAGCAATGCGTTGTCATTTTGGATCTGCATGTTGTTAGAGGTAGTTAGGAAGCAATTAAGGGAGTTAGGTAACTATCAAGTGCTTTGCTTATTTAAAGAAGGCATTCGTAGTGTGTTGTTGTTTAGTATTCATTTTCTTGAAAATAGATAAAGCAAAGTATTGTGAAGTAGTACTCGTCGTTTGAGCTTAATTCTGAGTATCAACTATGTGTCTTTGTTTGTGAGTGTTGAGAGAATTTTGAAATGCAAGTTAGTTTGCTTGTTGGATGTTGGATTCTGTAGCCTTGATCTTCATTCTATGTGTTTGATCCTAAGTGAAGTGCAGTCGGAGCAATGCCCTGACAGATTTGAGAGGAATTGTAGTGTTGGTAGTATTTTGCATTTGTGAGTGCAACGTTGAGTTCATGCAAAGCAATTTTGATTGAGGAAGTTGTGCCTTCAATGGAGGGGTGGAACACAACACTGAGGTAAAGTTGTTTTGTGGTGAAGTGCCATTTTTTAAGAGAGATTGAATCATCACAATCAAGAATGTTTGGAAAGATTTGATGGATTTGTGATTAAGTGTGATATTTTTGCGTGACAAGATTGCGAGCCAGTGCTTGTTACTCTTTTCTAGGTGTGGTTTCTACATGAGAGATTAAAGACGCAACCAAGAAGAACTAAGATTGTTACTATATTTGACAAATTCTGAACTATATCTCTACGGGAACAAACTTTACTTACTTGATTATCGCAAAAGTGATATTTGCCAGGTTGTCACAAGCTGCAAAGGGTATGAAGTAGTGTGGTTGGATATCCATTCTCCAACCCGTAATCATGTACCCCACTCGCTGATGCAAACACTTTGCCCAATCAATTGCTTCTCCTGCAAACATTTGATGAAAGAAAACTGCCTACTACATTATGACATAGGTGGTTTGCTCTGGCTTGAACATTGGCATCATTGCACTCATAGTCCCTCTCTGCACTAGGTCTCTATAACTATCCACCTTATACCCATTCTTGGTGCGTGGCTGATTAAAAGAATTCCTCACCTTGGCAGTCTCCTCTGATGCATCACACTTCTGATAAAAGATGGTACTCCCTACCTCTCTTGCTTCTCTCCCCAGAACTATTGGTCATTCTTCAATTGATTGGTCATTCTTCAATTGCTGATCTGCGCCACTCACCAATTCTATGAAGTGGTTTCTTGTCACTGTCAAGAACCTCTTGGTCCCAAAGTAGTCAATTTTTTCCCATGTACTTTCTTGATTGGCAGACCCTGAAGAAGTTTGTCAAATGTTTTTTGGGTCAAGTTGCACTACCTAATGCAAAGTCCTTGTCTTTGTATTTTTCTCTTGTCCACCTTGGGTCCTTTGGACTTGATCCAAGGTTGACTTTTGGTTTATGCCAAACACACAATTCTTCACATTTCTTCCCCATTTAGCTCTCCTTTGGCTTTACCAATGCACTTCTTCTTCAAAAATTTAACAAAAAAAACCAAAACAAAAAATGTGGGTACCACATAACCCCTCTCTCAAATGTTAGCGTCCTTGTGAACACCGACAATAGGTTCTTTGTATAAAGTTGGGTCCATGGTCCAATATTTTCTAACTCTCCACCCGTTCACTTGAGTGCAAAGGGATTTCCTTCCAGGTCTGCAAGTTGAATAAAGCCATTGTCATAAATGTGCATGGCATAGTATGGCCCCATCCACCGTAAATGCAGCTTGCTCGGAAAAAATATTTTGTGATTGTCATATAACATCACCAAATCACCCTCCTGAACAGCAACAGGCTTGATGTGCTTATCGTGCATGACTTTCCTTTGTTCTTGCACTTCCTTCATGGTTTGCATTGCATCATCCCTTTTCTCTTCTAACCACATCAGTTGATGGATCCAAAGATCCTAGCTTTCTTCCTCCGACAATCATTCCTCGCAAAGAATCCAATATGACGGTACTTCAAATTCAACTAGTAGTATGGGATGCAATCTGTATGTCAAGAAATATGGAGGTTTTTTGGTTGTAATCTTCTCAATTATTCTATATGCCCACACCACTGTAGGTAACTTTGTGTCCCAATAGTAGGCATAATTGACTGTCACCTTGTTCAAAATTTTACATAACAATCCATTAGCCTTCTCTATTAGTCCATTTGCTTTTAGATTATAGAAGTCATCTTTTGATGTTTAACCTGGAAGTACTTGGTTAATGCTTCTACCATTGGGTTAAAAAATGAGTTCCTGATCATTGACCAATTCTAGAGGACATCTCTAACGTGAAATGATGTTTTGGAAGAAAAATTCTGCATCTATTTCCGCATCATCTCTTCAAGTTGCCTCAGCTTCCACCATCTCGGTAGCATAATCAGTGCACACCAAGATGTATCTCTTCCTCATGACTTGGGTTACTTGTTGTATTGGACCCACAAAATCAATACCTCATTTCTCAAATGGGGCCAAGGGCATTGGGCCATTGGGAAGTAGCAGTCGGCTTTCTGGTTTGTTGACAGGCATCACAACTTAGTATGTAGGCATGAGTATCCTTATACATTGTAGGCCACCAATACCCTACTAAAAGGATATTCTTTACAGTATTCTTCAAGGCGTAGTTTCCTCCTAATGCTTCAAAGTGTAAGGACTCAATTACTCCTCCAAATTCATATGCCTCCAAGCATCTCCAAAGTACTTTGTCTTTGCCTATCTTAAATAAAATGTTGGATTTCAGTCGGTTTTAGCCAGTTTGTCTTCTATGTAATGGTCAACATAGAAGACAAACTTGTATCCCAACAGATAGTGATGAAACTTCTTGTAGGTGTCACCATTCTGAGTGCTTCTCTTTAGTCATCAAATAGTTCTTTTTTGAAACTGAAAGCTGTTGATTGGCATAATAAATTAGGTAGTCCTTCTTCTTGTCTCTCTAACTTAAGATGACACCGATTTTCATGGATGAAGGATCCACATACACATGAAAAGGGACATCCCAATTCAGAGCCCTCATAACTGGTGCTTCAACCATTTTCTTTTTCAATACTTGGAAAGCTTCTTCTTGTTCTGCTTCCCACAAGTAGTCTTTGGACTTCTTCAAAAGCTTTGTTAAGGGTGCAGCAAGCGCCGCATAATTTGACACAAAGTATCTATATCCGACATGTCCCAAGAAGGCTTTCAGCTCCTGAATGCTTTTAGGGGATTCCAAAGCAAAGATGAATTTCACATTCACAAAGTTGTTGAATAATTCTTTTTTGCAACTAAAAGCTATTGATTGGTGTAATAGATCAGATAGATCAGATGACCACTCCAATTTCCATGGACAAAGTGTCCATGTATACACAAAAAGGGACATCCTAATTTGGGGCTCTCATAATTGGTGCTTCAAACAGATTCTTTTTCAACACCTAGAAAGCTTCTTCTTGTTTAGCTTCCCATGCATAGTCTTTGGACTTTGTTTAGCTTCCCACGCATAGTCTTTCAATATCTTAGCTTGAGACTTGATGTCCCAAAAGAATCCCTTCTTTCATTGCAAAGAAGCATTTCTTCTAGTGTAATGACAAGTTGGAAAAATGACACCTTTCAAAATTTTGGCAAAGGTAATCCAAATGTAATTCTCTTTGCCCAAACATACAAAAGTCATCAACAAAGACTTCCATAAATTTCCATAGAAATTCTTTAAAAATCACATTCATCATTTGCTAGAAAGTAGCATGAGCATTACACAACCCAAAGGGCATTAAGAAAAGGTGTCCCAATTGGTAGTGAATGTGGTTTTGTCCTTGTCTCTTGAATGGATACTTAATAAGCCTAAAAATCCATTGAGAAAATTGTAACAAAGATGACTAGCTGCTAAATTGTATCAATAAACAGCAAAGGAGGATGATCCTTCCTCATAACTGTGTAGAGCTTGGGAAAATCTTGGCAAACTCAAATCTTCCCCATCTTCTTCTTCAGAACAATGATAATGGGAGAAACCCATTCACTACTCAAGACTGGAAAAATTATCTCGGCCCTCAAGTACTTGTCAATTTCATCTTTCACCAAGAGCGAGTACCTTGGATTCAAACAATATTGTCTCTGCCAAATTGGAATTGCATCTTCAACAAGATCAATCCAATGTTCCCCAAATTGTCTTGGAATCCCTAGCATTTGATTGATAGACTAGGCAAATACTTCCTAGTACTCAATGAACAAGGCAATGTATCTTGCCAACTCATGTGAGGTGATGGTCTTCAAATTTTCAAAATTTTGAAGACCACATCTTGACAGTCATCAGGTCTGATAACTTCTTCAACATGGCTGACTTGGCTCAACCTAAGTTGTATGGAGTTCAAACCCTCTTCCTCCAAATTTTTTTCACCCCAGGCAAGGTCATAGGGATCTCTTATCTTGGACCTCTACCTCATAGCACTCCAAGTAATTAACTTGGACTTCTTCATCCAAGTCTTTGGAAGACAAAGATGTTGAATCCTTGGATTCATCTTTGTCTTTTGACAAAATTGTTTCCCCAAGGTAGTGAACCTTCATCCAACTCATTGTCATTGGCTTCTATTCTTCAGACAAGATGTCCTTAAATCTCAACTTCTGCTGATGCCAATCCACAATAACTTGAGCACTATACAACTAGGGCCTCCCAATCAATAATGGATAACTAGTCTTGGTAATTCACCTTGAAAAGAACTCTCCAATGGTTGTGATTATATTAGACAACATGCCCAATGATTGTCTCTTGGTAGTATCCACAAATTTCATAATTTTTGGATACATGTGATAACGTGTGATACCCTAATCGGTGTGTGGTATCCTCTATCATGATATTCACACCAAAACCCATATCAATAGGTACCAATGTTATCATGCAAACCGTGATCTTTGCATCCACTTCAAAGGTCCCAAATCTTCTTGCTCAATATGATAGATGGCCTGTAATTCCTTCTTGGTCATCACCCTCACTTTCTTGAGTGTAGACTCAGTTGTTTCTTATATAGCTAGTTGTCTTCCCACAATTGCTTTAATGTAACGTTGGCATACATGGATGCCAAACTGCCACAATATTGTATTGAGATACTCTCCCTAACTTCACCTTCTTCACTCTTGACTTTGGGGTAGATGTCTCTCCTTGTTCCAACCTGACTTTGGGTCACTTTAGAATGGTGATCGGAGTACTAGTGGTTGTGATCCAAGGTTCTTTGGGTTTATCCACCTCAGCTTAGATCAGATCCTCAACTGATTGAATATCAGCCAAAAAATTGGAGGCCTCGTCTTTTTGTCCTGTTCCAAATTCATCTCCCAAGTTCTTTGTACTGCCTCTTGAATCTCCTTCTACAAGGCTTTAGCTTTGGCTTTGGGTGGTTCACCAAAATTTCTCCTCCTTAGCAAATAAGACTTATTTTGGGCGTAAGCACTTCACCTTTCTTGAAGTTAAAGACATAGTACTCACTTCTTTGTGGTCATACTTCTTCTTCCTCGAGCGTGTTTCAACTCACAATACTTCCAAATCTGGCCATTCCTCTTCTATAGCTAGACCACCTTCTTGAGGCCTCTCTTCCTCAAGAATAATGCAATTCACAATGGCATCTCCTTTGACTGAAGTGCAGCTCACTCAACAAGAGTCTATACAAACTTCACTGGTGGCTTTGGGTTGGGTGGTTGAGGACACTGACTTCCAACATGGCCCAAACCTTTACAATTTCCACAAAGTGTAACATACCCAATCTTATGCCTTGGCTCATGACAATTTGGAGACCAATGGTCCATAGAGCCACAATTCTAACATACTCCCAATGCAATGTTTTGAGGCATGTTCTGGCTGCCCATCGGTGGTCTTCATGGAGGAGCATTGTTTTCATACTCCCAAGGTCCATACCTTGGACCTTGGTACGATATGCTTGCATAAGGTTGTACCTTTTGGGTCTAGTACACTGCTTCATCTTCCTCATTTTGATCCCATCCTAGAACCCGATCAATTTTTTGCACTGGATATACAATTAGGGTCAAACACTTTGTGTTAGCATGGCCTGACTTGCCACACAAAATGCTCCATATATTTGGTCTTCCAAATGAAGGGGGTTTTCTTTGGTCCTTTGCTCCAATCATCTGGATCTTGAAATCTGCAAACTCTTTAATCAAAGTCTCCAGCTTAGTGTTAATCTTATTTACACCTTTGGTTGGGGGTGTCAAAACTTTCTTTCCTCCTTGCCTTCTAATTCTTCTTGGCTTTGAATCTTCTTTGGATTCCAGAGAGGAATTGGGAGACATGGAAGATTTTGCCAAAGATGGGGAGGTACTATGACAAGCTGTACATCTAGGCTTCTTGCCTTCTTCTCCCAATTTCTTTGATTATTGGAAGAGTGAGAGTGAGTTGCCTTGTATCTAGCAATGTGTTTGAGTACCTTGTCCATGGAAGTTACATTCCTCTCCTTGGCAAAGATGCATGTCTCTAGTGACAAACCACCAAGGAACCAGATAAGGCTTGGGCATTGGAGCAACCCTCCACACCAGATTGCTTTAGCACTCAGCTCCATAAGGCCATGAACCTCTCAGCTTCTCTTTTTTCCCTGGTCCAAATCATTGAGTGCTACAAAGACACGCATATCATAATCAACTTCCCAAAATAATTACATGAAGTTTTTTGCAAGTCTGCCCAATTGGCTTGTCTGAACCCCTTTTGGCTTACGTGAGTGTACCTACTTTGCGCCTTCTTTTGAAGTAGACTTGGGAAAATCTGCAATCGATCAGCAAAGTCACGTTCCTTGTTGGCAAAGAAGATGAATTCATCAAGATCTTCATCTTGTTCTATCCCCTTATACTTTTGGTATGTGTGTCTAGTGATGGGTAATGAAGTGATCCTTTAACTCTGAGGAGTAGGCTCCGGTTGTGTGGAACTTGATGGACCTAAGGTACTAGCCGGTGATTGGGCATGAGTGTCAACCCAGGGGTTCCAATGTTCCAAGTTCAAATTGGGTCTTCATAGACAGGTTCTTCTTTGGAAGGTATGTTGATCTCAACTTGAGTTGGAGAAAGAGGTTCAATATCATCAGATGGCTCTTTGAGATCCCTTTGAGCTAGTTGAGGAATCATGTGTGAGATATTTTGACACTCTTTGTCCATCAAAATTTGCATTGTCTTCTCATGGATGAATTCTTTTATGGAACCGGCTTGCTTGATAGCTTTAGTGGAAGTTGGTGTACTAGGTCACAATGAATATGTTTGTCCACTTGCATCTTTCTTCTTCATGGTGGTTTGGAGATGCAAAGTAGCCTCACCACCCAACTTTGATTTTCTTTTGTTTAAGGTCCTTCAAGGCTTCTTGAACTTTATGAAGAAGTTGTAAATCCAATGCCTCCTTTTCAGATTTTTCATTGATGAATTGGCTCTTTTTGCATTCTTCTTCTTCAAAATGTAAAGTTTTTTTATGAGCTCTCTCTTCCTATTGTTGTCTTGATGCAAACATTCATATTTTTTGGACACTCAATGTAAGATTTGACTTCATATTTATCCACTCCCAAGATTTGTATCCCTAGCAGCAACACCAAAAATCATTTGACAACCCAACAAGTATCACTTTTGTGGTAATCAGCAAGTAACAGTTTGGTCCCACAGAGATACAATTCAGAAATGGTCAAATACAAAGTGAATAGTAACAAAATAATTCTTCTTGAGTTTGTCTTTACTATCTCATGTAGAAACAACACCTAGAAGAGAGTAACAAGCACTAGATTGCAGCTTTGTCACAATAAAATGTCACTCATAGTCACAATTCTTCAAATTCTTTCCAATTCAACTTTGATTGTGATGATTCAGCTCTACCAAAGAAGGCTACTTTGCTACAAAATAACTTTACTCCGGAATTGTGTTCCACCCTTCCACTAAAGGCACAACTTCCTCAATCAAAAATTGCTTTGCATCAATCCAATGTTACAGTCACAATTGTAGAATACCTATGGTGCCCACATTTTTTGTTTTTTTCAAAATAAAGGAGAAGAAGTGTATATAGAAGTCGGATTGCGCCTGTATGGCCAAAGAAGACAAAGAAAATTGTCTTCGGGGTGAAACCCAAAGTAAAGTGACTTCGGGTCATAAGGCAAAGTACTCTGAAATGCTGTGTCATCATACAATACGAAGTAAATTGTCTTCGGCTCGGGGGGAGCTCAACCCGAGGCAAAGACAGTCTAACAACCTTTTGTCGGGGCGAGAAATTCAAGAAGGGGCCGTTTCAAAACTGGCGGCTCATACGCACAAAGGTTGAGTGATAGTGATAGGTGCAGGCTGGAGCTGTGATTTCTTGGTAGAAACTCGAAGCAACGGAAGACAAAGAAGTGCAACTCTATAAAAAATTGAAACTGCAACAACGAAATGTCGAGCAATTTTCCTTTGCCGTTGAGGAGTCGTCTTGTAGGTGATCGGGGAAAGGGAAATAGAGTTGGACTTGTGTTAGTGCGCAAGGGAGAAGTCACGAGAGAGAAATCAAGAGACCGTAAGAAAGCAGAAGAGATGGGAGGAGGGAAGAAGAACTCTAAATTTGCAGTGAGAAATCATGCAATTCGGAGATTAGATATAGTAGCGAGGATCAAAGTCTTGAGCCGACTTTGGATCACTTTTCTAGCATGGAACTGGAACGTTAGTTTTCTAGGGTTCATGACAGAAATCATCGAGAGTAAATGTCTCGATGGTCCCGAGGAAGAAGGGAAGAGAGGAAATCCGGCTTGCTGGACAGAGTCGGATTGGAGACTCGTACTCGGGAAGGAGGCAGGCTCGGAGCAAGGAGCCACGTTCTTGGGGAAAGGAGAGATAGCCCAAGAAACGCAAGAGGTGAGAGATGCCTTCTCGTCGAAGAGGACTAAGAATGGGTATAAAGTTGAGAGCTATAAAGACCCTGTGAGGAGAGGAATTGTGAGTGCACTAATGGCCCTCCTGAAGCCGGAGAGAACTACCTATGTGATGAAACACCAAGCGGTGTTCTTTCACAAGTTATTTGCAGGAGAACCGATCAATTGGGCAAGGTGCTTTCACGGAAGAACAAGGCAGATGGTGTGGAATCTGTGGGATAAGTCGCCTCCACACTACATCGTACTATTTGCAGCCCATTTTTACCTCGGGTTAAATCTGCTCAATTTGGCGGAGCATAATTGGATGGTGTCTCATTTCCATCCTGATGTGAGAAGAGAAGTCGACGCGGAGGAGCAACAATATATTCTCCAAATCCGGAGCACGGATGATTACTACGCAAAGACAGGGAAGAACATGGAGGTCATTGAAAGTACCCCGACAAAGAAGAGAACTTGGCAAGCAAAAGCCAAAGAAAACAAGAAACCTCGGAAAATGCAGAAAAATAACCCGAGGCGAGGAATGGTGGTGATTGAGTCGGAAGATGAAGACTCAGAAGGCGAAGCCGAGCTCAAGACGGCGGACTCGGAACGTGAGGAGGAACCTGAGCTGACATTGCAAAGTGGAGATACGAGCAGTGACAGTGAGGAAGGAGGAGAGATGACATCGGTACCAGCGGCTGAAGAATACGAAGAAGAAATGAAAGCCGAAGTAGAAACCAAAGACAATGCGGCGCTGGAAGACGAAGTACCAGTGTGCAAGGAGAAGAAGATCGCAGTACAGCGAGGAATTCGCTCAAGACGTAAGGCAAAGTGTGAAGTGGGACCGAGTAGAGTGAAGGAAGAGGTAGAAGGAAGCTCGGGCAGTGAGGCATCGATCCCGATACAAAGACTCCAGAGAAGAAGGCGAGTATCGGGAGAACACGAGGAAAGAAGAGAGACCACTCCGTGGGAGGACGAAGTTGTCAGTAATGGAGTAGATTACCTGCAGATGGTAGTATGGCCGCTGTTGGTGAAGATGGAGAAGAAGAAGAAGGAGATGTTGTCTACTTGTCCAGAGGTAAAGACTGTGTTGCAGGTCTTATCAAGATTAGAAGAAGAAAACTCGGAGTTGAAGAAGAGTATAACCTGAGGTGAGGAAGAGAGAGAAGTACTGCGAGCGGAAGCAGTCAAGAGGAGTCAGGTAATCGAAGACCTGAAGAGAGAAGTGAGTTATCGAGAAGATCTTGCGAGGAAGAGTGACATTGCAAGGGAGAGACAGGTAGCGGAGCATGAAATCTTGAAGCAGCAGTTTGCTGATTCAAGAGTCAAACTTATCCATGCTATGGCGAGGGTAGCATCGAAGGATCAAGAGCTCGATCGAGTGATGGAGAGTATGGAGGAGAAGAAGCAACTTTGGCAGCAAGAGTTGGCTGTGAGATATAGAGAAGAAGAGAGATTACAAGAATTACTTCGTAATCAGGAAGAGAAGGTTGAATAGAAGGAGAAAGAGAAGGAAGCGGTGAAGGCCGAATTTGAAGAAGAATTGGCGATATACAGAGAAGAATGGCTTGCAGATCGGGAACGCAAATGCAAGACAAGATTGGAGCCATTGAAGGAAATAGTCCTCAGAGTGAACGCGATGTTGAGTACAGAGGCCAGCGTTTGAATTGAAGAGACGAGATTGCACGAGTTGAAACTGTTGGTGCACGAAACGAGGCGAAGACAAGCGAAAGATACAGATTTGAATGCCTTGTTGATAAAATTAAGAACTCGTGTAGATAGGAAGATATTAGAAGTAGAAGACAATATTGCGATCAGATTAGACTTAGTGAGAATAGAGTTAGAAAAGCTTCGGCAGGATGTTAAGGCAAAACCCAAAGTAGATAACATAGGGATCCAAATGTCTTCGGAGTTGCCCTCAGAGACATTAGAGAAGAGTGGGTCGAAGGGTGAGGAGTTAGATAGATTACCCATTAGTGCAATTTCAGATCAAGAAAGAGAATTGCTGGATCTGGTAGAAGAAGTAGAAGATCTGAAACCCGAGGAAAATGTAGTAGGAAGTAAGATTACTTCGGGTTTGGGTTTGAAAGCCGAGGAAGAAGTAGACATTGGATCAGAGTAGAAACCAATTTGAGATTTGAAGGGGCAGATATGAAGGGGTGCATTGTCATTTCGGATCTGCAGGTTAGAACAATTGTGGTAGAAACGGTATAGTTGTTAGAACTGTCGATTGCTTCACTACTTAAGAGTGGCATTCGCAGGAATTTGTTGTTTAGTGCTCATTATTTGTGAGAATAGATAAAGCAAAGTGATGTGAAGCAGTGCTCGTCGCTTGAGCTTGATTCTAAGTATCAACTTTGCAATTGTGTTTGTGAGTGTGTGGAGAAATTCAAAGTGCAAGTCAGTGTGCTTGATCTTCATTCTGTGTGTTTGAACCTGAGTGAAGTGCAATCGGAGCAATGCCTTGACAGATCTGAGAGGAATTGTAGTGTTGGTAGTATTCTGCATTTGTGAGTGCAGTGCGAAGTTGATGTGAAGCAATTTCGATCGAGGAAGTTGTGCCTTCAATGGAGGGGTGGAACACAATTCTAAGGCAAAGTCGTTTTGTAGTGAAGTGCCATTTTCGGGAGAGCCTAAATCATCACAATCAAGATTGTTTGGAAAGAATTGAAGGAGTTGTGATTAAGGAGTGTGAATTCATGACAAGACTGCGAGTCAGTGCTTGTTACTCTCTTCTGGGTGTGGTTTCTACCTGAGAGATTAAAGACACAACCAAGAAGAACTGAAATTGTTACTTTGCTTTGTATTTGACCAATTCTGACTCGTATCTCTATGGGAACGAACTTTACTTACCTGATTACCGCAAAAGTGATATTTGCCGGGTTGTCACAATACCACCAACACTACAATTCCTCATGGATTCATCAAGGTATTGATTGCTATCCACTCACAATCAAACACACAAAATGAAATCAGAGTTGCAGAATCTAATATCTAACACACTCATTGACTTGGACTTCAAATTTCTCCACACACTCACAAACACATGCATAAGATTGACTTAAAATTAAGTTGAATTGACAAGCACTTATTTATAGCACTTATAGTTATAGCATAGCACTAACCTCAATATTTCTTCCTCTTGATGTTTGTCAGTCAGCTCTCATTCCCATGCATGATCCTTCTCCGCTGCACTCTTCCATAGACTCTCTAGCTCTTGCACCATCACTATAGCAATTGCCTTTGAGTGTATAACTTCTAACCTCACAACTGCAAATTTGCCCTTCATCTTCTCAAATGCCACCTTTTGCTCCTTGAGCTCTTCATTGCACTTCAAGAAGTTCTCTTGCAAGGTATCAAAACTCTTCTTCCAAAGAACTGCCTTGACCCAAAGCTCTTTGGCTTCCTTCTCTCCTTGGGTTAACTTGTTCCTTGATCCAATGTCTCTTCATTCAAGTGCCTCACTACTTGCAATTCATCCTTCACTTTAGGATGCTCTTTCTTCAACTCTTCTTTCTTCTTTTACAGCTACACCAACAAAGGACAGATGATCTTTGATAGATATTCAACTCCAACATATCTTCCACTATCTTCTCTATCTTTGTCTTTGGTTGTCACTTCTTTGGCTTGAGCTTTACCCTAAAGATGCAATCTTTGTACCTTCAAAGTTACTCCATTTGAGCTTTCTCCCTCCTCTTTGGCTTTACTCGGCCATGCAACTACAACTTGCACAATTCACTTTGATCTTGCTCCCCTTGAGAATGCCAAGGCAATCTCTCCTGATTTTTGTCTTTTAACTCAAATACAAGTAACTCTAGACAAGGCTCATATTTGCCTTCCAAGTGATTGGTCTTCCCATGGAAATCCCATTCTTCTTCTCTTGTTGCTTTGTCTACCAATTGTTGGACTTTGGGTTCTCCTTCACTCTTGCTGCTCACTCCTCACTTTGTAGTGTGAACTCTTCTTCTTCTCTCAAGTCCTCACACTTTAACTATTTCTCCTTTTGATTCTTCCTTTGAAGACTGGTGTGACAACCCAACAAGTATCACTTTTGTGGTAATCAGGTAAATAAAGTTTGTTCCTGCAGAGATACAAATTAGAAATTTCCAAATATGAAGGAAAGTAACCAGATTAGTTCTTCTTGGTTGTGTCTTTAATCTCTTAGGTATAAACTACACCTAGAAGAGAGTAACAAGCATTGATTTTTAGACTCATTGCAGATTAACACACACTAATCACAACTCCATCAAATTCTGTCCAACCAAATCTTGATTGTGATGATTCAGATCCTTCCAAAGATATTTCATTGCAAAATGACATTGCCTTAGAATCGTGGTCCACCCTTCCACTAAAGGCACAACTTCCTTGATCAAAATTGCTTCACATCAATTGCTTCACTCAACATTGCACTCACAAATGCAAAATACTACCAACACTACAATTCCTCTCAGATCTATCAAGGCATTGCTTTGATTGCTTTTCACTCAAGATCAAACACATAGAATGAAGAGCAAGGCTGCGGAATCCAAGATCCAACACGCACACTGACTTGCACTTCAAATTTCTCCAAACACTTATAAACATCGAAACACAGAGTTGATACTTGGAATTAAACTCAAGCAACGAGCAATGAACTCAGCACATTGCTTTATCTATCTTTAGAAGCTATGAATACTAAACAACATAAGACTGCAAATACTTCCTTCAAATAGTAGAGCAATAAAAAATCACTACAAAAATACAGTTCTACAACAACTCTACCAACTTGTAAATCAAAATGACAATGCTCTTCATATTTATCTGTTCAAATTTCAAATCTGTTACTAATCCGATCCGATGTCAACCTCAACCTCAACCTCAGCTTCCAAACCCGATGTTCCCTCAAGTATTTCTCCTTCTTTGGGTCTACTTAATTCCACTCCTAACTCTTCTATTTCTACTATCTCTACTCAATCTACATCTTTATCTTCTAACCACTCCTTTTTAATGTCTAAGGTAACTCACACAAAGACACTTGTACTCCTGCTTCTACAACTTCAAATTTTTGGTCTAGTTTTACTTCACTACAAAGTCTATCCAAATCTATTCTCACAATCTGAGACAAATTTGAGACAAACACTATCTCCTGCATCTAACATCTTCCTATCTATGCGATCTTGCACACAAATCAACATATTGTTCAATTTCATGTCGTTCGTCTTCCTCTTCCTTGTCTCCTGCACTAACAACTTCAACTTGTGCTAAGCAGCGCCTTCATCTTGCTTACCACTACTGCTATCACCTGGGATTCCACCACTATGTCTACCTTCTCCTTCTTTCTTTCCTCCTCCAACTCATTGCAATACATCTACAACTCGTCCTCACACTCAGCCTTCATTGCCTCCTTCTCTTGTTGATTTAATATGAGTTGTTCTTCTACCACTTTCAACAATCCTCACAATTGGTCTTCCTCCTGACTATGTTCTGACAACTCCTGCTGCCAAGCTTGATCTTTCTTGGCTGCCTTCTTCCTTAGACCTTCCAGTTCTTGCTCCATTATTGCCACACTTGCCTTTAAATGTATCAACTCCACTCATGCATCAGCAATTTTTCCCTTCAGCACTTCTCCCAATGTTGTCTTCTTCTTTACTTCTCACTCCTCACAACACTTCACCAAATCCTCCCTCATCACTTCTAAGTGCTTACTCCAAATAATTTCCTCCACCCAATGTTCTTTGACTTTCATCTCTACTTGTATTAACTTACTTCTCAACAACAAGGTCTATGCACTCAACTTCTCTATGATTGCTAACTTGTCCTTTACATCCAAATTAGCACTAGCCATCTCTACTTTCTTTTGTTGTAGAAACACCAATAAAGGACATACAACTCTTGAAAGGTATTCCACTCCATCATACTTCCTATCATTAGGCCTGACTTCTTTGCCTTCTATAGGTCACTCCTCTACTAGCACCTTACCCCAAAGTTGCAATCTTTGTATCTTCAATGCCTCCCCATCCGAGCTCTCCTCCTCCTTGGTGGTAACTTTATTGGGTCCGATGTTAGCTGCTTGAACACTCCTCTTCCCCCTGGCAGCTCTTGGACACACCAAGACTCCTTCTTCTTCCTTTCTCACGTCCTTGCTCGATGGTGGACACTTCTGGACTTGGCTTCTCTTTGTCCATGATCCTTCTTCTTGTTTGTTAAACCTATGCCTCACCTTCACTGCCACTGCTTGACTCCTCACTCCATAGTGTAACTCTTCTTCTCCTCTTGAGGCTTCTCCCTTTGACTCAGTTTCTCCTTCTGACTCCTCCTCCTCCAGAGTCGATTCCTTTGCCTTCACCAACACTACCTTTGGATTAGGCTTTTGCATCTTCTATTGCTGTACTGATGCAATGAAGCCTTTGAGTTTGGTTCTCTTTCATGGCCTTTCAATTGCTATGATTCTCTCCTTTCCACTTTTCTTGTAATACTCATCCCCTTCTTGCACCCTCTCCATGTAATACTGTTTATCCGCATCCACCTCCTTACGCAGATCCGGATAAAAGTGCGACCACATCCTATTTCTCTCCTTTGAAGTTAGCAAGTTCAGCCCAAAGTAGAAATGAGTTGTGAAGGGCACAAAGTAGTGTGGTTGCATATCCATCCTCCAACCCGTGATCATTTGCCCCACTTGCTGATGTAGATGCCCCACTCGCTGATGTAGATACTTCACCCAATTTATTGCTTCTCCTGCAAACATTTGATGAAAGAAAACTGCCTATTGCATTGTGACATAGGTAGTTCACTCTGGCTTGAACATTGCCATCATCATGCTCACAATTTCTCTCCGCTCTAGATCTCTTAGCTATCCACCTTATACCTGTTCTTGGTGCACGGTCGATTAAAAAAATTCCTCACATTGGCAATTTCTTTTGAGGCATCACACTTCCAATAGAAGGTGGTACCTCCTTCCTCTCTTGCTTCTCTCCCCAAGAATAATCTCCAATCTGACTCAGTCCATGAAGCTGGATTCCCTCTCTTCCCTTCGTGCTTTGGCCCATCCTTGCAATCACTCACAGTGATTTCTACCATAAAACCCAGAAAACTAAAATTCCAATTCTAGGCCAAAAACATGATACAAAGTCTCAATAAGACCTCAATCCTTGCCACTACATCTAATATGTGCATTACAAGACCTTAGACCAACTCTACTTACTCAATTTTGGGGCCATTATGTGTTTCCTCACTCTCTTCTTGTGAAAGATCGTACCCAAGATTCTTACCCACTTTTCTTCTTGCATATTTGCAATTTGGCTTCCTTTGGGTCAACTTTGAATAGGGATAGGGTAGCTTTTGGACATTGTGATGCTTCCTTGCAGAATTGTGACAACCCGGCAAATATCACTTTTGCGGTAATAAGGTAAGTAAAGTTTGTTCCCATAGAGATACAAGTCAGAAATGTCTAAATACGAAGCAAAGTAACAATTTTAGTTCTTCTTGGTTGTGTCTTTAATCTCTCAGGTAGAAACCACACCCAAAAGAGAGTAACAAGCACTGACTCGCAGTCTTGTCACAAATTCACACTCCTTAATCACAACTCCATCAAATCTTTCCAAGCAATCTTGATTGTGATGATTCAGGCTCTCCCAAAAATGGCACTTCACTGCAAAACGACTTTGCCTCAGAATTGTGTTCCACCCCTCCACTGAAGGCACAACTTTTTCGATCAAAATTGCTTCACATCAACTTTGTACTACACTCACAAATGCAAAATACTACCAACACTACAATTCCTCTCAGATCTGTCAAGGCATTGCTTCGATTGCACTTCACTCAGGATCAAACACACAGAATGAAGATCAAGGTTGTGGAATCCAACATCCAACAAGCGCACTGATTTGCACTTTGAATTTCTTCACACACTCACAAACACAAGCACAACGTTGATACTCAGAATCAAGCTCAAGCGACGAGCATTGCTTCACAACACTTCCTCAACTTTCAAACCCGAACCCGAAGTAACTTTACTTCCTACTTTCCTGTCCTTGGGTTTCACATCTCCTACATCTTTTACCAAATCCAACAATTCTCTTTCCTGCTCTGAAATTCCACTAGTGGGTAATCTATCTAACTCCTTATCTCCCGACCCACTCTTCTCTAATGTCTCCACTAGTAACTCTAAAGACATTTGTACTCCTACTTCATCGACTTCGGGTTTGGCTCTAACGTCTTTCCAAAGTTTGTCTATCTCTAATTTCACTAAGTCTAATCTAATCGCAATATTATCTTCTACTTCTAATATCTTCCTATCTACACGAGTCCTGAGACTAATCAACAACGCATTCAAATCTGTGTCCTTTGCCTGCCTCCTCCTCGTCTCCTGCACCAACAACTTCAACTCGTGCAGCCTTGTCTCTTCAATCCGAATGCTGGCCTCTGTACTTACCATCACGTTCATTTTGAGGAAAATCTCCTTCAATGGCTCCAATCTCATCTTCCTTTCCCGTTCTCGATCTGCAAGCCAATCCTCTCTGTATATCGCCAATTCCACTTCAAACTCGGCTTTCACCGTTTCTTTCTCCTTCTCCTTCTGCTCAATCTTCTCCTCCTGATTACAAAGTAACTCTCGTAATCTCTCTTCTTCCCTATATTGTACTGCCAACTCCCTTTGCTAGAGTTGCTTCTTCTCTTCTACACTCTCCATCACTCTATCGAGCTCTTGTTCCTTTGCTGCTACCCTTGCCATAGCATGGATAATTTCTAATCTTGAATCAGCAAACTGCTACTTCAAGATCTCATACTCTGCTACTTGTCTTTCCCTTGCTATGTCACTCTTCTTAACAAGTTCCTCTCGATACATCACTTCTCTCTTCAAGTCTTCAATTACTTGGTTCTACACTACTGCCTCCCCTTGCAGTACTTCCCTTTCCTCTTCACCTCGGGTTATAATCTTCTTCAGCCCTGAGTTCTCTTCTTCTAATCTTGACAACACATGCAAGACAATCTTCACCTCTGGACATGTCGACTGCATCTCCTTCTTCATGTGCTCCAATTTCACCAGCAATGGACACACAATCTCCCGTAGGTACTCCACTCCATTGCTCGCAACTACCTCCTCCTGCGTAGCAATCTCCTTCCTTACTTCTTGTTCTTCCGATACTCGCCTTCGTCTCTATAGTCTTTGTATCGGAATTGACACCTCACTTCCCGAGCTAGCGTTCACTTCTTCTTGCGCCTTACTTGGACCCGCTTCACACTTTTCCTTACATCTTGAACAAACTCCCCTCAGGATCACAAACTTCTTCTCTGCGGGCTCAGGTATCTCGTCCTCCAACTTCGTATTGTCTTCTGGCTCGAGCTCCACCTGGACTTCTTCTTCTTCCTCCACAGCAGCTGGTACCGACGTCATTTCTCCACCTTCATCACTGTCACTACTTGTCTCTCCACTTGCAGTGTTAGCTCCGGTTCTTCCTTGCATTCCGAGTCTTCAGACTTGCACTCGGCTTTGCCTTCCAAGTCTTCGTCTTCTAACGCAATCACCACCATGCCTCTCCTAGGGTTTCCTCTCCTGGTCTTCTGAGGTCTTGTCTTGTCTTCGGCTTTGCCTTGCCGACTCCACTTCTTTGACTTTGGAGTACTCGCTTCTATCTCTACGCTCTTCCTTGTCTTTGCGTAGTACTTGTCCGTGCTCCAGATTTGAAGGATATATTGCTGCTCCTCTACGTCGACTTCTCTTCTCAAGTCGGGATGGAAGTGTGACACCATTTGATTTTGCTCCGCCGAGTTGAGCAAATTCAACCTGAGGTAAAAATGTGCTACAAACGGCACGATGTAGTGTAGAGGCGACTTATCCCACAAATTCCACACCATTTGTCTCGTTCTTCCATGGAAGCACCTTGCTCAGTTAATCGGTTCTCCTGCAAACAGCTTATGGAAGAACACCTCTTGGTGTTTCATCACATAAATCGTTCTCTCCGGCTTCAGGATTGCCATGAGAGCACTTACGATCCCTCTCTTCACTGGATCCTTGTAACTCTCAACCTTGTATCCATTCTTTGTTCTCTTCAAAGAGAAAGAGTCTCTCACTTCTTGAGTTTCTTCTGCTACTTCTTTCTTACCCAAGAATGTGGCACCTTGCTCCGGGCCTGCTTCTCTCTTGAGCACTAATCTCCAATCTGACTCTGTCCAGCGAGCCGGATTTCCTCTCTTCCCCTCTTCCTCGAGGCCATTGAGACACTTGCTCTTGATAATCTTGGTCATGAAGCCTAGAAAACTGACATTCCAATTCCATGCCAAGAATGTGATCCAAAGTCGGCTCAAGACTTCGATTCTTGCGATCACATCTAGTCTCCGAATTGCATGATTCGTCACTATGAATTTGGAGTTCTTCTTTGCTCCTCCCATCTCTCCTGCTTTCTCAATGTCTCTCGGTTTCACTCTCTCGACTTCTCCCTTACACACTAGCGTGTCTTCAACTCTATTTCCCTTCCCATGATCACCTACAAGATGACTTCTCAACGACAAAGGAAAATTGCTCGACATTGCTTTGTCGTTAGCCCAATTTTTTTAGAGTTGTGCTTTCTTCGTCTCTCTTCAATTCAAGTTTCTACCAAGAAATCGCACCTCTTGCATGCACCTATCACTATCAATTGTACTTCACGCGTATGGGCTGCCGGTTTAGAACAGTCCCTCTTGAATTCCTCGCCCCGATGAAAGGTTGTAGACTATCTTTGCCTTGGGTTGAGCTCCATCCAATACGAAGACTCCTTACTTCGGGTTGTATGCTGACAGGGCATTTCCGAGTACTTTGCCTTATGACTTGAAGTCACTTTACTTCGGGTTTCATTCCGAAGACTCTTTTCTTTGCCTTCTTCGGCCATATAGGCGGAATTCAACTTCTCTATACACTTCTTCTTCTCTCTTTTGAAAAAAACAAAAAATGTAGGCACCACAAGAACTCTTGATTTTATAGTCCTTTGCTGATCAGTCATTCTTGAATCATTGCTCCGCGGCACTTGCCAATTCTATGAAGTTGTTTTCCTGTTACTATCAAGATTTTCTTGATCCTAAGGTAGTCACTTTCTTTCTGCATACTTTCTTGATTGGCAAACCCCAGAGAAGTTTGTTATAGGTTTTTTGCATCAGGTTGTGCTACCTGATACAAAGTCCTTGTCTTCATATTTCTCTCTTGTCCATCCCTGGTCCTTCGGACTTGCCCCAAGATCAACTTTGGGTTTATGCCAAACACACGATTCTTCACTTTTCTTCCCTATTTAGCCCTCCTTTGGCTTTACCAATGCACTTCTTCTTCAAAACTTTATCAAAACAAACCAAAACAACAAATGTGGGTACCACAATTGGTCCTTCACTACCACCATCTTTGGCTTTGGATTCAACTTCCTCTTCTAATGTGGTGGTAATGGTGATATTCTCCCTTCTATTTACTTCTCTTCCTTGGCCTTGGGATTTCACCAATAGTATTCTCTCCCTTTTGCTCTTGAGGTAGTGATTGTTGCCTTCATGGACTTGCCTGATGTAGCATTGCTCATCTATATCTGCTACTCTTTGTAAATTGGGATGAAAGTGGGACACCATCCTTCCCTTCTCCTCCAAGCTAAGTAGGTTTAATCCAAAGTAAAAATAGGTTACAAACAATTCCAAGTAATGGGACGGCCGGTCTATTCTCCAACTCTTGATCATCTGTCCTACCCTTTGATGTAAACACTTTGCCCAATTCACCACATCTCGTAGAAACATCTGGTGGGAAAACACAACCTAGTAAATTGGTACATAAGTGGTTTTCTCTGGCTTAAACATGGCCATCAGTGTACTGACTATCCCCCTTCATATGGGGTCTTAATAGTTATCCACCTTGTATTTGTACTTGGTGCGAGGTGCACTAAAAGCATTCCTCACCTTGGCAGTTTCTTTTGGAGAATCACAGTTTTGATAGAAGGTGACTCCTCCTACTTCTCTCTCCAAGACTAATCTCCAGTTTGACTCAGTCCATCAAGCAAGATTTCCTCTCTTTTGCTCTATCTTGGAACCATCTTTGCAATTGTTGGTAACAATTTCTGCCATGAACCTTGGATAGCTCAAATTTGAGTTCCATGCTAGAAAAGTGATGCAAAGTCTAACTGAAGACTTTGATCCTTGCCACTACATCTTATTGGTGCATTGCAAGACCCCTTACCACACTTTGCCTCTTACTCTTTGGCAATATTGTGTGTTTCCTCACTACTTCCTCACTCTTGGTATCTAAAAGATCAAACCCTCTCTAAAATCTCAGATCCTAACTCCTATATGACAACTATTGAGAGGCATGGGATATCATTGTGACATTTCAAAAATCCCTCAACAAATTCTCAATCTTATAGTCTTTTTTTGATTGGTCATTCTTCAATCAATCCTCAATTGACACACAATTTTGCATGTTGGTTTTTTGTCACTCTCAATGACATCTTGATCTTGAGGTAGTCACTTTCTTTACACGTACTTTCTTGATTGGCTAGACCCAAGGGAAAGTTGTTACAGTAGTTTTGGATTGGGTCATGCATCACGATGCAAAGTCTCCTAACTTTGGATCCATACTTCCTTAAGTCCAACCCGAGTCCTTCTGACTCTAACACAAGGTCAACTTTAGGTTTACACCAGACACATGATTCTTCTTTCTTCCTCATTAAGCCTTCCTTTGGGTTTAACAATGCACCTCTTTTTTTAAAAACATGTTAAAAATGAAAAATGTAGGTACCACACTGATGCCACATCCTTGGGTTGGGACTTCTTGCTCTTTGGGACCAAAGTTGTCATTATCTTCTCCCACTCAATTCTCACAAACTATTGATCATTCTTACATATTTCTTTAGTATATTTCACTTTGATAGGACATCAATTCTATGCAAATTGAGATAAAGTGGGACACCAAACATTGTCATTCCTTGGTTTTCATCAAGTCAACCCAAAGCAGAGGTGAGCTGCAAAGTAATAAAACAAAGTAATGGGGTGGAAAATCCATTTTCCACTCCATAATCATGTGCCTCATCTTGTGATAGAAATAGAGTGCCCAATTTACATTAGTGCCTTCAAACATCATGTGGAAGAATACCACTTTCTGTTTGGTTACACACATTTTGTGCTTGAGCTTCATCATTGCCATCATAGCCTGATGATGCCGTGTTCATAAGGTCAATGTATGTTCTCACTTTGTAGCCATTTTTCTTCTATGGCTGACTAAATGACCCTTCAATCCTTTCATCTTTTCTAAGACATCACACTTTTGATCGAAGGTGATCCTTGATCTTTCTTGCACCTAGTCCCAACAAAGTCTCCAATCATCCTCAGTCTAGCAAGTGGAATTTCCTTTCTTCTCCACCCCCATAGGGCCTTCATCAGACTTGCTAGCTACAATGGGTGTTCTTTGTAACTACATTAAGTTTCCTAAAGTCTTGATAAACCCAAATCTTGCCTTTCTTCTTCTTTGGAACGATGACAATCAAGGGAATCCATTTAATCATTAATATTAGGAATACAATGCCCACCCCTAAACATTTGTCTATCTCATCCTTCATTAAGAAGGGGGACTTTGGGTTCAACCAATATTGCCTCTAGTGACCTAGAATTGCTCTATCTATCAGATCAATGCGGTCCTTTCCAAATTGTATGGGAATTCCTTGCATCTATTCAATTGACCAAGCAAGGAGATCTTGGTATTCTTTAAATAATTGAGTATAGGCTACCAATGCATCTGGAGAAACGGTCTTGAATATCTTCAAAACCTTTCCCTCTTCCAAAACAACATTAAGATAGTCATCAAGATTGATACTTCCTACTTCTACTCTTCCTATCTGAACTTATCTAAACCTAACCTACAGACTAACTCTTTCTAGGTGGACCAACAAATGCACAGACCCTTTTGAAACCTTAAAGAAAAATTAGCCATTGCTCCAATTTTAGTAGCACCAAATTGGGAGTTGATTTTTCATGTTTTTTAGATACCTCTAACATGGCAATGGCCATTATTTTGGTCAATATGATGAGGAATAGTGGGAAATACCCCAATCTACTATGTTAGCAGGCAACTCAGCTTAGCTAAAAAGAACTACTCAACAACTAAGCTAGAGTGCCTCAAGATGATTTTTGGTTGTCCTAAAGTTTAACACTACCTAATGGGCAACAATTTTGCCTTCCATGTAGATCAATGAACTCCTCAAATAAACCATGCCATGTGGGAAGATTTCCTCACTAAATGCTACTCCTTCAAGTCACCCAAAAAGTCTCAAGATAATGTAAACACTTTTTGTCCCATATTCCTAGACTACACAACATTTGTTCCCTTAGCATAGATGTGGTGCCTACATTTTTTTTTTTTCTGTTTTGTTAGCGTTTTGAGGAAGAAGTGAGTAAGAAAGCCAAATTATGAAGAAAAGAATGGACAGGAGTGTCTTTGGAGTAAACCCAAAGAAGTCAACTTCAGGTCAGAAAATGGGAGTACTCGGAAGGGGAGTACAAAGAAACAAGTCCAAAGATGATCATCTTTGGATTGGGCAACGAAGGCCAATACGAAGACAGTCTAACAACCTCTCTACATGGCAAGAAAGTACACTTCAAGAAACGGCGGAGGCAGAAGAAGCATGTCTTGCCAATGATAGGATATCACCATGCAGAAGAAGGGGAAGTCAATTTTGAAATTGAACTGAAGAATGACTGCACTTTGGGGTAATATAAAATTGCAATTGTGTAGGGGAAAATTGAATATGTCAAGTAGATATCTTGTTCCTCTGAGTAGTCGTCCTATGGTGATGCATGTCAAGAAGCCAATTGAGAGTGATATTTTCTGAAATCTAGAAGGGGTTAGAGTGTCATGTCCAGGAGAGGGAATAGTCTTCTAGTGCCAAAAAATGAGAGAGAAAATCATGGCAAAGAAGGTCAAGAACACCCTCGCAGTAAGGAGCTTTGCAATTCGGAGGTTAGATGTTGTAGCAAGGATCAAAGTCTTGACTAGACTTCATATTACCTTTTTAGCATGGAACTGGAATTTCAATTTCCCAAGAGTCATGGCACAGATAGCTACTTGTAATTGTGTGGAAGGTCTTGAAGTCAAAGGGAAGAGAGGAAATCTGCCTTGATGGATTGAGTCAGATTGGAGATTAGTGTTGGGAAAGGAAGCAAGAGAGCCAATGGGGATAACCTTTGGAAACCGATTCTGAAGGGGAGACAAAGTCTAGAAGAGAAGACTCCAAAGAAGCGGAACTCACATAAGTGGGGAATCCGGAAGTGAGAGTGAAGGTGAGGACAAAGTTCAGCAAGCGGCTGAAGCAAAAGAAGATGAAAATTTTCATGTGATGATTGACTGTATGGAGGGAAATGCTAATCCTTGTGTAGCCCTGGTCATGGAAGAGAAGGAGTACCATGCAGGCCCAAGTTCAGCGGTTAAGGAAGAAGGAAGCTTGGATGCAATATCACTGAAAGTATGAAGATTGAGACTTTGGAAAAAGGAGTTGGCAGAAGAGGTGAAGTATGAAGATGTGGCCAAAGACGAAGAGAACTTTGGAGAAATATAGTATTTAGCACAGGTTGTAACTCCATTGTTGGAGCTGTTGAAAGAGCAACAAAAGGTAATTCCGCAGTCTAGGATGAAGGTAAAGAACAAGTTGCAAATGGTGAAGTATCTGCTGACTGAAGTGAAGGGATTGCAGGAACGAGTAATCCAAAGAAATAAGGAAGTTGAAGAGCTTTGGGTGGATGCAATTTTGAGTTAGAAGACTTTCAAGAAGTTGCAAGAAAGTTTTGAGTCAAGAGGGAGACAAATACAACATCAAGCCAAAGAGTTGAAGGAGCAGATGATGTTGCTGTCCAAGATGAAAGAGAAGGTCAGTGAAGTGCGCATTGAGTGTATCCATGTGAAAGCGATGGCAGCAGTGATAGAGAAGGAGTTAGACGGCTTGAGGAAGAGTGCAGCCGAGAAGGATCAAGCATGGCAGAGAGAGTTGGCGATCAGACATCAAGAAGAAGAAAGGTTGAGAGAGTTGGTACGAAGTGCTGAGTTATAGAGTTCTTAGTATGCAAAGGAGAAGAAGATACCCGCTGCTGAGTATGAAGACGAGTTGAATATGTACCGGGAGGAGTTGCAGGTAGAGCAATCTCAAGGTTATGCATTGGAATCAGTAGGAGAAGTTGTGGGAAAATTGAGAGCTATGCTATGCATTGAGGTGGAAGGAAGGTTGGAAGAAGCGAGACTACATGAGTTAAAGTTGCTTGTGCAGGAAACTCGGAAGAGGGTAGCCAAAGATGTTGATATGAACACTCTATTAATTTGATTGAGGGAGCAAGTCGATAGAAAGATGTTAGAAGTAGGAGACAACGTCAGTCTCAAATTAGATTTAGTGAATTCAGAGTTAGAAAGAATTAGGAGTAGTGTGAAGGAGGACAAGAAGTCCGATGTTGCAGAAGTAGGAATTCAAGTGTCTTTGGATTTGTCCTTTGAGACATTAGAGAGGAGTGGGTTGCAAGATAAGGAAGTAGATAGATTACCCATGAGTTTAATGGCAAATCATACTAAAGAGGTTGTAGAAATAGTGAAGGATTTGGTAGAATCCGATATACCCAAAGAAGGAGAAGTAATAAGAAGATCATTGGGTTTGGAAGCCGATGAAGCGATTGACATTGGATTGGAGTAGAAACAATTTTAAGATATGAAGAGGCAAATATGAAGAGATGGTTTGTAGGTTAAGGAAGAGTTGTAGGTAGGAAGAGTTGTTAGGGAGCGATACATTAGAAAGTTAACTGTCAATTGCTTTACTATTTAAGGGGAGTGTTTGCAATGTTATGTTGTTCAATATTCATAATTTCTGAAGATAGATAAAGTAAAGTGATGATTCAGTGCTCATTGCTTCAACTTAATTCTGAGTATCAACTTTGTGTGTGTGTTTGTGAGCATTTGGAGAATTCTGAAGTGCAAATCAGAGCATGTTGGTTGTTAGATTCCATAGCCTTGATCTTCATTCTGTGTGTTTGATCTTGAGTGAAGTGCAATCAGAGCAATGCCTTGATAGATTTGAGAGGAATTGTAGTGTTGGTAGTATTCTGCATTTGTGAGTGTAGTGCAGTATTGATGTGAAGCAATTTCAATCAAGGAAGTTGTGCCTTCAGTGGAGTTGTGGAACACAATTCTGAGGTGAAGTTTTTTTCCAGTGAAGTGCCGTCTTTGGGAGAATCTGAATAATCACAATCATGATTTGTTTGGACAGAATTTGTTATGTTGTGATTATGGGTGTGTGAATTTGTGACAAGTTGTCAAGATTGTGAGCTTGTTACTCTCTTCTGGGTATATTTTCTACCTAAGAGATTAAAGAGGAACCCAAGAAGGACAACTTGTTATTATTTGACTTTGTATTTGACCAATTCTGACTAGTATCTCTGCGAGAACAAACTTTACTTACCTGATTACCGCAAAAGTGAAATTTTTGGTTTGTCACAATAGATCTTGTAGACTTTCATCTTTCTAAATGCACAAAAGTGTACTTACACAATCATCCTAGATGATCCAAATCAAGCACTATCTCTCTATAGAAAGCATGTCCTTTGACTTAGCATAGGTAAAACACAAAACTTTTCATATGTTGGAACTTCCTTTTACTATTTTCCAAGGACATTTCTACCAAATGGATGTAGATAGAGAACTTTGGCATTGCATTAGCACAAAGGAGGTTTCCATTATATTAAAAGCGTGCAACTTGGATGAATTAGGGGGGCACTTCTCTAGCAGCTTACTTCAAGCAAGGTCTACCTTGTGGGATATTGATGGCCATCTATTTTAGCAGATGAAAATCAATATGCCCACATGTATTATGCTTGTCAAAAAGTTGGCAAACCCTTGCTACCATACCAAATATATCTCCATCCGATAATTGTAGCTCAACCTTTCTAGAATTGGGAATTTGACTTTGTAGGACCTGTTAATCTTGCAGCTCAAAGGACTAGGCATTGTTACCTTATTATAGTTGTGGAATATGGAACAAAGCGGGAGAAGTTGAATCCTTTGTAAAAAATTCTATTGTAGTCACTATCTAATTTTTGTAGAGAAATATTATTTCATTATGTAATGTTTCCTTATCCATTGTGTGGTACCCACATGATTTTTTTGGATAGTTTTTAGGATAGAAAGTGTGATTTTAAGTAGAAAAGGAGAATTTTAAGATCTAGATGGTTGGGGTGAAGGATAGAAGAAACTCCCCTTCATTTGCAAAACCAAATGTATGGTGTACTTCATATAGAAAGTTGGGTCATGTAGACATGGAGTGCTTGACCAACAAACCTGTGTACCCAATACAACATATTGATTGAGCTCCAACTTGGGATCACAACCAATACCAAGAACCAAAGGAAGAAGTAGTCTATTAGACTCAAGATGTACAACCCTAGGTGAGCATAATGTTTCAAGTTCCATGTTATAGACCAAGGGAGTATATTAATAATGCTCAATTTAGACAACCATCAATGCCAAACCAAAATTGACCTTAGAATGTTGCTTTTGACAACTCAATAAGTATTACTTTGTGGTAATAATAAGTAAAGTTTGTTCCTACAGAGATACAAGTCAGAAATGGTAAGATACAAAGCAAAATGATCATAGTGTAGTTCTTCTTGGTTGCATCTTTAATCTCTCAAGTAGAAACCACGCCCAAAAGAGAGTAACAAGCATTGATCACAATCTTGTCACAAATTAACACTCCATAAATCACAACTCCATCAAATCTTTCCAAACAATCTTAATTGTGATGATTGATATTTTCTCAAAGAAGGCTACTTCACTACAAAACAACTTCACCTCAGAATTGCATTTCACCCTCCACTGAAGGCACAACTTCCTCAAACAAAATTGCTTTGCATCAACCCCACACTACACTCACAAATGTAGAATACTACCAACACTATTTTCCTCTCAGATCTGTCAAGGCATTGCTTTGATTACACTTCACTCGGGATCAAACACACAGAATGAAGATCAGTGTTGTGAAATCCAACATCCAACAAACTCACTGACTTGCACTTCAAAGTTCTGCAAACACTTACAAACACACACACACACACACACACACAAACATGATTGATACTCAGAATTAAGCTAAAATGATGAGCATTAAGTTACAATACATTACTTTATAAACTTCAAGAACATAAATACTGAACAACACAACATTGCAAATGCTTCCTTTAAATAGGTTGAGCACTTCAACAATTAACTAACAAACATACCTCCCTATAACAACTATACCAACATGTAGATCCAAAATGACAATACACCTCTTCATATTTGCCTGTTCAACTCTCAAAAGTGTTACTACTCTGATCCAATGTCAACCTCAACTTTGGCTTCCAACCGCAATGTTCTTCCAAGAATTTCCCTCACTTTGGGTCTATCTAATACTACTAATGCATTCACTAATTCTATTATGAACTATGAACTACAATTGCACTCATGGGTATCCTATCTATGTATTTATCTTCTAACCTACTTCTCTCTAATGTCTCAGAAAAACTCATCCAAAGTAACTTGTATTCCTCTATCTCTTACCTCGCATTGGATATTCTTCTTTGGATTCCAAATCTCATCTAACTCCCTTCTTGCTACATCTAATCTAATACAAACATTCTCCCCTGCCTCTAACATCTTCCTATATACTCAGTCTCTCAGACTAATCAATAACTTACTGAACTATACATCCTTCACTTTCTTCTTCCTTGTCTCTTGCACTAGCAATTTCAGTTCATGCAGTTGTGCTTCTTCCAACTGAACTTTTCATACCATGCTCAACATTTCCTTTTGATTCTTTTGCTCCGAATGACTCATTGATTACCACAACCTTGTATGTCAGATTCACCTTTCTCATCTTTTGAGACTACAAAAGTGATACCGTCCCCGCAAGATGACTTCTCTTCTTCATCTTCAAGATATTTACTGCTACCTTAATATGTTGGCCCATTCTTGCGTAGTGCTCATCACTACTTTGGATATGTTGGATGTATTTCTGCTCCTCCTTATCCGCTTCTTTTCATAGATCTGGATGAAAGTGAGACCCTATCTTTCTTTGCTCTACCTCCTTCATTAGGTTAAACCCAAAGTAGAAATGTGTGGCAAATGGTACCAAATAGTGAGGAGCAGTTTGACCTCTCCAACACCACACCATCTATCGTGTGCTTTGGTGGAAACACTTTGCCCAATTTATTGGCGCTCTTGCAAACATCTGATGGAAAAGCACTGCTTGATGCTTCATCATGTATGTGGGTTGATCAGGCTTGAAGAGTGCCATCATCACCTTAACAATACTTTGCCTTACCGGATCTCAATAGGTATTGAACTTATACTTGTTCTTTGTTCATGGCACAATGAAGGAATTGCGGATTTTGTTAGTCTCCTCCAAAAACTCTCCTTTCCCAAGGAATGTGGGCCTAGTTTCCTCACTAGCCTCTCTCTCCAAACCAATCTCCAATCCAACTCTGTCCATCAAGCCAGATGGCCTCTCTTCCCTTCATTCTTTGGTCCTTCTTCACAATCACTCAAAACTACTTTTGCCATGAACATTGGAAAACTCAAGTTCCAATTCCATGCCAGAAAAGTGATCCACAGCCTATTCAAAACTTCAATTTTAATTATCATGTCTAACCTCCAAATCACAAGATTTCTCACTACAAGTGAGGGTGTCGTGCATATATACATCGCTATACAACATACATCGCTGTCAACATCATACATAATAGAAGCACAACTTATACATAAGTCATACATAAACTCTAAAGTGCCACAATAATCAGATTGTTTACCACTCTCAACTCAACTCAACTTAGATCAGTACTTGATCTATCATTCTATAAACTGCCAACAATTGGGCACTAATTACAATCAAGCCACACCCACTCAATCATAGAGAATCCAAGTGACGCTTGTCGGCCTCTATCTACCATAGCCAGGAACTCGAATGCTCAACATCAGAGAAGTGAGCTCTCTGGAGCTGCACTTTGAAAGTGTACCCCCTGGACTCAAGCTAGGTCTGAACCCTAACGGTCCCGCTGATGGCACACTTGACGGTGCAAACAGTGCAAAGTGATGGTGAGCCTCACCATGAAGTCAGTACCCCAAACACAAAATCTGACCGTCGGAAAGTAGTCTATGAGAAATTGCTAAAATAACTCTAACTACTATCACTGGAACTCCAGTGCCCTAGCAATCTAGATGTGGCACTACAAATGGCATGACAAGGGGCCCTTCTTCTCACCCTTCTTCAACATCATGCAATCTCTCACTGGTGGTAGTTGGAAGACAATTCTACATCTCTTGGTCTTAAGATTGTAACTCCATCAGGATTGTTAAACATCAAACTATTGAATGGCTTCTCTACAAGCACTCCTCTGGGTTGACTACTCAGTGGCTTAGGATACTTGTGTGACATTTTGAACTCCCCTCAATGAAGTCTTGATTTTATAGTTCTTTGTTTTGTGGTCATTCCTCCCTCACTCTTCATTGAAAATCACACATTCTGCATGAGTTCCTCTTGGTTGAGTCAAAGTTGTTTGCGCTTAGCCATTTTCTTGCTTGTAATTTCTTGATTCAAAAATCCAAAGAAAAGTTGTTATGCCATCTTTGCATTAGGTTGATCACTGTGACAACCCGGCAAATATCACTTTTGCAGTAATCGGGTAAGTAAAGTTCGTTCCCGTAGAGATATGAGCAGAAATGTCTAAATACAAAGTCAAATAGTAACAATGTAGTTCTTCTTGGTTGCATCTTTAATCTCTCATGTAGAAACTACACCTAGAAGAGAGTAACAAGCACTGATTTGCAGTCTTGTCACTAGCACTCTGTAATCACAACTCCATCAAATCTTTCCAAACAATCTTGATTGTGATGATTCAGGCTCTCCCAAAGACGGCACTTCACTGCAAAACAACTTCACCTCAGAATTATGTTCCACCCCTTCATTGAAGGCACAACTTCCTCAATTGAAATTGCTTCACATCAACTTTGTGCTGCACTCACAAATGCAAAATACTACCAACACTACAATTCCTCTTAGATTTGTCAAGGCATTGCTTTGATTGCACTTCACTGAAGATCAAACACACAAAATGAAGATCAAGGCTGCGGAATCCAACATCCAACAAGCACATTGACTTGCACTTGAAATTTCTCCACACACTCACAAACACAATCGCAATGTTGATACTCGAAATCAAGCTCAAGCAACGAGCAGTGCTTCACAACACTTTGCTTTATCTATTCTCAAAAATAATGAGCACTGAACAACATAAGGCTGCGAATGCCAATCTTAAATAGTGAAGCAATCGATTGTTCTAACAAAAATACCATTTCCCAACAACTCTACAAACCTGCAGATCTGAAATGACAATGCACTTCTTCATATCTACCTCTTCAAAGGCACTGAAGGCACAACTTCATGGTTTGAAATTGCTTCACATCAACCTTGCATTGCACTCACAAATGCAGAATACTACCAACACTACAATTCCTCTCAGATCTGTCAAGGCATTGCTTTGATTGCACTTCACTCAGGATCAAACACACAGAATGAAGATCAAGGCTGTGGAATCCAACATCCACCAAGCACACTGACTTGCACTTTGAATTTCTCCAAACACTCACAAACACAAGTACAACGTTGATACTTGGAATCAAGCTCAAGCGACGAGCACTGCTTCACAGCAGTTTGCTTTATCTATTCTCAGAAATTATGAGCACTAAACAACATTATGCCACTCTTAAATAGTGAACAAATTGACAGTTCTAACAACTATACCGTTTTATAACAACTCTTCTAACCTGCAGATCCGAAATGATAATGCACCTCTTCATATTTGCCTCTTCATATTTGCATCTTCAAATCTCAAATCTGTTACTAATCCAATCCGATGTCTACTTTGTCATCGGCTTTCAAACCCAAACTCGAAGTAACTTTACTTCCTATCACTTTTTCCTTGGGTTTCACATCTCCTACTTCATCTACCAATTCCAGCAATTCTCTTTTTTGATCTGAAATTGCACTAGTGGGTAATCTATCTAACTCATTATCTCCTGACCCACTCTTCTCTAATGTCTCTGATGGTAACTCCAAAGACATTTGGACTCCTATGTTATCTACTTTGGGTTTTGCTCTAACATCCCTCCAAAGTTTTTCTAGCTCTATTTTCACTAAGTATAATCTAATTGAAATGTTATCCTCTACCTCTAAAATCTTTCTGTCTACCCGAGTTCTAAGACTAATCAACAAGGTGTTCATATCTGTATCCTTTGCTTGTCTTTGCCTTATCTCCTACACCAACAACTTCAACTCGTGCAGTCTTGCTTCTTCAATCCGAACGCTGGCTTCTGTACTCAACATTGCGTTTATCCGGAGGACAATCTCCTTCAATGGCTCCAACCTTGTCTTCCTTTCTCGTTCTTGATCTGCAAGCCAGTCCTCTCAGTACATTACCAACTCTGCCTTGAACTCGGCTTTTACCGTCTCCTTCTCCTTCTCCTTCTGTACAACCTTCTCCTCCTGATTACGAAGTAACTCTCGTAATCGGTCTTCTTCTTTGTATCTTGCCGCCAACTCTTGTTGCCAAAGTTGCTTCTTCTCTTCCATACTCTCCATCACCCTATTGAGCTCCTGATCCTTTGCTGCTACTCTCGCCATAGCATGGATTACTTCTACTCTTGAATCAGCAAACTGTTGCTTCAAGATTTCATACTCCGCTACTTGTCTCTCCCTTGCTAGGTCACTCTTCTTCACAAGATCCTCTTGATAACTTACTTCTCTCTTCAGGTCTTCAATTACCTGACTTCTCTCTACTGCCTTTGCTTGCAGTACTTCCCTTTCCTCCTCACCTCAGGTTACACTCTTCTTCAACTCCGAGTTCTCTTCTTCTAATCTTGCCAACACTTGCAATATAGTCTTTACCTCTGGACAAATTGACTGCATCTCCTTCTTCTTGTGCTCCAACTTCACCAACAATGGGCACATGATCTCTCGCAGGTACTCCACTCCATCACTGGCAACTACTTCCTCCTACGGAGTGGTCTCTCTTCTCACTTCATGTTCTCTCAATACTCGCCTTCTTCTCTGCAATCTTCGTATCGGAATCGACGCCTCAACCCGAGCTTTCACTTACCTCTTCTTTTGCCTTACTTGGCCCCGCATCACACTTCGCCTTACGTCTCAAGCGAACTCCTCGCTATACTGCAATTTTCTTCTCCTCTGGCACAGTTACTTTGTCTTCCAACTGTGTATTGTCTTTGGCTTCCAACTCGGCTTGTACTTCTTCTTTGTATTCTTCAGCCGCTGGCGCCAATGTCATCTCTCCACCTTCATCACTATTGCTACTTGTACCTCCACTCTGCAATGTTAGCTCAGGCTACTCCTCGTGTTCCGAGTCTTTAGTTTTGAGCTCGGCATCTCCTTTTGAGTCTTCATCCTCCAACTCAATCACCACCATACCTCGCCTCAGGTTACTTCTCTGCATCTTCTGAGGTTTCTTGCTTTCTTCGGCTTCACCTTGCCAACCTCTCTTCTTCGTTGGGGTACTTATTGCGACCTCCATGTTCTTCCCTGTCTTTGCGTAGTAGTCGTCGGTGCTCCTGATCTGCAAGATGTATTGCTGCTCCTTGACATTGACCTCCTTTTGCACATCAGGATGGAAGTGCGACACCATCCGAGTCCGCTCCGCCGAGTTCAGCAAGTTGAGCCCAAGGTAGAAGTGTGCTGCAAACGGCACAATGAAGTGTGGAGGCGACTTATCCCACAAATTCCACACCATCTGCCTTATTCTCCTGTGAAAACACCTAGCCCAATTGATTGGTTCTCCCGCAAACAACTTATGGAAGAACACCGCTTGGTGTTTCATCACATAAGTGGTTCTCTCTGGCTTCAAGATAGCCATCAGAGCACTCACGATCCCTCTCTTCACAGGGTCTTTGTAGCTCTCAACCTTGTACCCATTCTTTGTCCATTTTGACGAGAAGGCATCCCTCACCTCTTGGGTCTCTTGAGCTATCTCTCCCTTTCCTAAAGAACGTGGCCCCCTGCTCCAAGCCTGCTTCCTTCTCAAGTACAAGTCTCCAATCCGACTTTGTCCACCAAGCCGGATTTCCTCTCTTCCCCTCTTCCTCGGGTCCATCGAGACACTTACTCTTGATGACTTTTGTCATGAATCTTGGAAAACTTACATTCTAGTTCCATGCCAGAAATGTGATCCGAAGTCGGCTCAAGACTTTGATCCTTGCTATCACGTCTAACCTCCGAATCGCATGATTTCTCACTGCAAATTTGGAGTTCTTCTTCCCTCCTCCCATCTCTTCTACCTTCTCACTCGCTCTTGATTTCACTCTCGCGACTTCTCCCTTGCGCACTAACACAATTCCAACTCTATTTCCCTTCCCATGATCACCTACAAGACGACTTCTCAACGGCAAAGGAAAATTACTCGACATTTTTTCGTTGCAAGTTCAATTTTTATAGAGTTGCACTTCTTCGTCTTCCGTCACTTCGAGTTTCTACCGAGAAATCACACCTCCAGCATGCACCTATCACTATCAATCAACCTTTGCGCGTATGAGCTGCCAGTTTTAAACGGCTCCTTCTTGAATTTCTCGCCCCGACGAAAGGTTGTTAGACTGTCTTTGCCTCGGGCTGAGCCCCCTCCCGATACAAAGACAATTTACTTCGGGTTGTATGCTGACAGGGCATTTCCGAGTACTTCGCCTTATGACCCGAAGTCACTTTACTTCGGGTTTCATCCCAAAGACTCTTTTCTTTGCCTTCTTTGGCCATATAGGCGCAATCCTACTTCTCTATACACTTCTTCTCCTTTATTTTGAAGAAAAACAAAAAATGTGGGCACCACACCCACAAACATTGGTGAAAGACCACGGCCTGTTGCATAGTAACATAGGTGGTTCACTTTGGTTTGAACATAGACATCATTGTGCTTACAATTCTCCTCCACTCAAGGTCTCTATAACTATCCACCTTATACCCATTCTTAGTGCGGGGTCGATTGAACGACTTCCTTACTTTGGCAGTCTCTTCTGAAGCATCACACTTCCGATAGAAGGTGGTACCTCCTACCTCTCCGGCTCCCCTTCCCAACACTACTCTCCAATCTGCCTCTGTCCATCGAGCAGGATTCCCTATCTTCTCCTCATGCTTTGGCCCATCCTTGCAATTGCTTGCTGCAATTTCTACCATGAAACCTGGAAAACTGAAATTCAAGTTCCAGGCCAGGAATGTGATACAAAGTCTCATCAAGACTTTGATCCGCGCTATTACTTCTAATTGATGAATTGCAAGCCCTCTCACCGCACTCTGCTTGCTCACTTTTGGTGCCATTGTGTGCTTCCTCACTTTTCTCTTGTGGAAGATCGTCCCCAAAATCCTAACCCACTCCTCTTCTTGCGGATTTGCAATTTGCATTACTTTGGGTCGACTCTGAATAGGCACCAAGTAGTGATTGGACATTGCTCCTTGCACACCGTGTAATTTTATAGTCCTATGCCAATCTATCACTCTCCAGTCGCTCTTCCTCTCAAATTTCTGATTTGGTGAAGTTGTTGCATGTCACTATCAAGAAGTTCTTGATCCCAAAGTCATTACTTTCTTCCCCGTACTTTCTTGATTGCACCAACTCCAAACAAGTTTGTTACAGGTTCTTTGGGTCCACTTGCGCCATCCAATACGAAGTCTCTCCCTCTCCGTCTTCATCTTTGGTTTCTTTTTCACGTCTTGACCTGAAGTCGACTTCAGGTTGTATGCTGACAGAGCAAGTCCGAGTACTTCGCGTTATGACCCGAAGCCACGTTACCTCGGGTTTCATCCCGAAGACTCTTTTCTTTGCCTTCTTTGGTCATACAGGTGCAATCCGACTTCTCTATACACTGCTTCTTCTATATTTCAATAAAAAACAAAAAATGTGGGTATGACATAGCCCCTCTCTCACATGTGAGCATCCCCGTGAACATAGACTCTGGGTGTCTTAGAAACTTCTGAGTCTATGGTCCAATACCTCCAAACTCTCCACCCATTTACTCAAGTGGAAAAAGGATTGCTTTCTAGGTCTACAAGTTGAATGGACCCATTTTCATAAAGATGAAGAACTCGATAAGGCCCCATCCATCTCAAATGCAACTTGATTGGAAAATATATTTGGTGATTTTCGTATAACAAAACCAAACCTCCTTTGTGCATAACCACAAGCTTGATATGCTTATCATGCCTAACTTTCCTCTGTGCTTGTACTTACTTTGTGGTTTGCATTGCATCGTCTCTTTTCTCTTCTAACCACATTAGTTGATGGATCCAAAGATCTTGGCTTTCTTCTTCCGATAGTTGTTCTTCGCAAAGAATCCAATATGTCAGTACTTCAAATTCAACTGGTAGTAGGGGATGCAAGCCATATGTCAAGAAGTATGGAGTTTGTTTGGTTGTAATCTTTTCTGTCGTTCAATATGCCCACAACGCGGGTGATAATTTGTATCCCAATCATAGGCATAATTGATAGTCACCTTATTCAAAATTTTGCAAAGTAACCTATTCGCCTTTTCCATTAAGCCATTTGCTTTTGGGTTATAAGGAGTCGTCTTCCAATGTTTAATCTGAAAGTACTTGGTTAATGCCTCCATCACAGAGTTCAAAAAATGTGTCCCTCGATCACTGACCAATTCTAGAGGACACCTATATTGGGAGATGATGTTTTGAAAGAAAACTTCCGCCACGGTTTTGGCATTATCTCTACAAGTTGCTTTAGCTTCGACCATCTTGGTAGCATAGTCAGTGCAAACAAAAATGTATTGCTTCCTTGTGACTCAGGTCACTAGTCAAATGGGACCCACAAAATCAATTCCCATTTCTCAAATCGGGCCAATGGCAAAATTGGTCTCAAAGGCCATTGAGAAGTACCCATTGGCTTCCCCGTTCTCTGACAAGCATCACAGCTTTGGATATGAGCATGCGTGTCTTTGCACATCGTAGGCTACCAATACCCCGCCGAAAGAATCTTCTTTACAATATTCTTCAAAGCATAGTGTCCTCCCGATGCTTTGGAGTATAAAGACTCATTCATGCCTCCTACTTTGTATGACTTCAAGCATCACCAAAGTACTTTGTCTTCACCCATCTTGAATAGAATGTTGTGTTTGAGCGGGTACAGCCCCATTTTCTTGAGAAAGACTGCCCTCTGCTCTGGGTCCATCCCTTCAGGACAATGGAGAGTATGCAGATAATGATATTCTGTTGCATACCTCATACTTTGCATTGCTATTAATTGATATAATTCTTCATCAGGGAACTGATTGTCAATTTCCCACTCCTGGTCTTGAGTTTCTAACCTGGACAGGAAGTCCGCATTTGAATGCAAAGCTCCCTTCCTTACTTGTATAGTATATGTGAATTCTTGTAACAACAAGATCCATCTTGCAATCTGCCTTCTTGACCAAATGTTGCAATGCGTAATGGTCAACATAGAAGACAAACTCGTATCCCAGCAGGTAGTGAGGAAATTTCTTGCAGGCATAGACCATTTTGAGTGCTTCTCTTTCGGTCGTCGAATAGTTCTTTTCAGAAACTGAAAGTTGTTGGCTGGCATAATACACCGGGTAGTCCTTCTTCTTCTTGTCCTTCAGACTTAAGACAATGCCAATGGCCATGGATAAAGTGTCCACATTTACATGAAAAGGGACCTCCCAATTTGGGGCCCTCATAACTGGTGCTTCAACCAGTTTCTTCTTCAACACCTAGAAAGCTTCTTCTTGATTTGCTTCCCATAGATAGTCTTTGGATTTCTTCAGAAGCTTTGTAAGGGGTGCAGCAAGCACCACATAGTTTGACAAAAAGCGTCTATAGTACCCGACATGTCCCAAGAAGGCTCTCAGCTCCCGAATATTCTTTGGGGATTCCAAAGCTGCAGTTACTTTAACCTTCTTGACATCGACTTCAATACCTTGGCTTGACACCCAATGCCCTAGAAGAATTCCCTCCTTCATTGCGAAGAAGCATTTCTCTAGGTGTAATGACAATCCGGCAAAATGACACCTTTCAAAAGTTTGGTGAAGGTAATCCAAATGTACATCTCTTCGCCCAAATACACAAAAATCATCAATGAATACTTCCACAAATTTGCGTAGGAAAACCTTGAAGATTGAATTCATCATCCGCTGGAAAGTAGCAGGAGCATTACACAACCCAAAGGGAATTTGATTGTAAGCGAAAGTGCCCCAATTGGTCATGAATGTAGTTTTATCCTTGTCCTCTTCTCGAATGGATAATTGATTGTACCTGAGAATCCATCAAGAAAGCTATAACAAGGGTGACCAGCTACTTGGTCTAGAATTGTATCAGTAAAAGACAAGGGATGATGATCCTTCCTTGTGACTGCGTTCAACTTACGGAAGTCTTGGCACACATGGATCTTCCCTGTTTTCTTCTTCGGGACAATGACAATGAGGGAGACCCATTCACTGCTTAAGACAGGGAAGATGATTCCGGCCCCTAAGTACTAACTTGGCATGGAACTGGAATATAAGTTTTCCAAGTTTCATGACTGAGATCATTGAGAGTAAGTGTCTTGATGGCCCTGAGGAAGAAGGGAAGAGGTGAAATCCAGCTTGATGGATAGAGTCTGATTGGAGATTAGTACTCAGGAGAGAGGCAGGTGCAGAGCATGGTGCCACGTTCTTGGGGAAGGGAGAAGTAGCCAAACAAACCCAAGAAGTAAGAGATGCCTTCTCTCTGAAGAGCACAAAGAATGGCTACAAGGTGGAGAGCTATAAAGATCCTAAAAAGAGAGGGATTGTAAGTGTGTGACAACCCGGCAAATATCACTTTGCGGTAATTGGGTAAGTAAAGTTTGTTCTCGTAGAGATACGATGCAGAATTGGTCAAATGCAAAGTCAAACAATAACATATAGTTCGTCTTGGTTGCATCTTTAGTCTCTCAGGTAGAAACTACACCCAGAAGAAGAGAGTAACAAGCTCACAATCTTGACCACTTGTCATGAATACACACTCATAATCACAACATAGCAAATTCTATCCAAACAAATCTGATGTGATGATTCAGATTCTCCCAAAGACGGCACTTCACTATAGGACGACTTTGCCTCAGAATTGTGTTCCACCCTTCCCTTGAAGGCACAACTTCCTCAATCAAAATTGCTTCACATCAACTCAACGCTGCACTCACCAATGCAGAATACTACCAACACTACAATTCCTCTTAGATCTGTCAAGGCATTGCTTCAATTGTGCTTCACTCAAGATCAAACACACAAAATGAAGATCAAGGCTGTAGAATCCAACATCCAACAAACACACTGACTTGCACTTTGAATTTCTCCACACACTCACAAACACACACACACAGAATTGATAACCGGAATTAAGTTCAAGCGACGAGTACTAAAAACAACACTTTGTTTTATCTATCTTCAGAAATATGAATATTGAACAACATTTTCTTTTGAATGCCTCCTTTAAATAGTGAAGCAATCGACAATTACTAACAACTATACCATTCTACAACAACTCTACAAACCGACAGATCCGAACTGACAATGCACCTCTTCATATCTGCCTCTTGAAATCTCAAATCTGTTACTACCTGATCCGATCTCTGCCTCATCATCAGCTTTCAAACTCGATGATCTTCCTATCACTTCTCCTTCTTTAGTCATATCTAATTCTACTAACTCCTTCACTACTTCTACTACTTTTACACTAGAACCTACAATTGAGGTCATGGGTAATCTTTCTATCTCCTTATCTTGCAACCCACTCTTCTCTAATGTCTCAAATAACAAGTCCGATGACACCTGAATTCCTACTTCTACAACATCGGACTTTCTCTCCTCTGTCACACTACTCCTAATTCTCTCTAACTCTGAATTGACTAAATCTAATCTGAGACTGACATTATCTCCTACTTCTGACATCTTCCGATCTACTCTCTCCCTTAATCAGATTAGTAGAGTATTCATATCCACATCTTTGGCTTTCCTCTTCCAATTTTCTTGCACAAGCAACTTTAACTTATGTAATCTCGCTTCTTCCAATCTTCCTTTAGCCTCAGTGCATAGCATAGCTCTCAATTTTCCTGCAACATCTCCTACTGATTCCAACTCATACTCTCAAGATCACTTTGCCTCCAACTCTTCTTGGTACATCTTTAATTCATCTTTGTACTCAACAGCAAGCATCTTCTTCTCCTCCGCATATTGAGAACTCTGCAACTCAGCACTTTGTACCAACTTGCGCAATCTTTCTTCTTCTTGATTTTTGACTGCCAACTCTCTCTGCCATGCTTGATCCTTCCCGGCTGCACTCTTCCTCAAGCTTTCTAACTCCTGGTCCATTACTACGGCCATCGCCTTCTCACGAATACTCTCAATGCACACTTCATTGACTTCCTCTTTCATCTTGGTCAGCAACATCTTCTGCTTCTTCATCTCTTTGGCTTGCTGCTGTATTTCTCTCCCTCTTGACTCAAAACTCTCTTGCAACTTCTTGAAAGTCTTCTTCTTTGAGACTGTATATCCACCCAAAGTTCTTCAACTTCCTCGTCTCTTTGGGTTACGCGCTCCTGTAAACCCTTCACTTCAGCCAGCAAATACTTCACCACCTGCAACTCATTCGTCACCTTCATATGATATTGGGAATTACCTTCTGGTGCTCCTTTGACAGCCCCAACAATGGAGTGACAACCTTCAATAGATACAGTATTCCTCCAAATTTCTCTTCATCTTCAGCTCCATCTTTGTACTTTGCCTCTTCCATTGGCTCCTTTTGCCAAAGTTGCAATCTTCATATCTTCAGCAACACTACTTTTGAGCTTCCTTCTTCCTTACCCACTGAACTTGGACCCGCAAGATACTTCTTCTGTCTTCCAGCTCCCTTCTCCTCCACGACCAAGGCTACGTAGAGATTTGTCTTTCCAAGTACACTATCAATCATCACATGACCAACTTCATCCACTTCTTCTTCTTCTTCAGCCGATTGCTAAACCTCATCTTCACCCTCACTCTTGCTTCCAGATTCCTCACTTTGTAATGTGAGTTTGGCTTCTTCTGAGTCCTCTCCTCTAGACTTTGTCTCCCCTTTAGACTCAGTTTCCGACGGTTCTTCTTTCACCACCTTCTTACCCTACAGAACCAGTCTTTGGGTCTTCCTTTGTGCTGGCAACAACTTTGCTCCTTTGGGTTTATTACGCTTCTTCGTCTTTGGGCTTGTGACTTCTTCCATCTTCTGTTGTCTTGTCTTCAAGAAGTGATCATCACTGGCTCGTAGGTGTGCCATGTATTGTTGCATTTCTTCATCCACTTTTTGTCTCAAATAAGGATGGAAATGCGACACCATGTGACACCTCCTCTTTGCTATCAACAAATTCAACCCGAAGTAGAAGTGTGTTGCAAACGGTGCAAAATAATGTGGAGGCAAACTTGTCCTCCAATTGACCACCATCTGCCTTGTTTGTTGGTGGAAACACTTTGCCTAATTCACCTTCACTCCTACAAACATATGGTGGAAAAAGACCGCTTGCTGCATGTTAACATAAGTTGTTCATTCTGGTTTGAACATGGCCATTATCATCCCAACAATACTTTTTTTAATCAGGTCCCAATAAGACTCCACCTTGTAACCATTCATTGTGCACGGAGCAAAGAAAAAATGTCTTATGTCCGCCGTCTCCTTTGGAGCATCACACTTCTAATAAGAGGTGATCCCTGTCGGTTCTCTTGCTTCCTTCCCCAATGCTAACCTCCAATCCAACTCAGTCCATCAAGCCAGATTTTCTCTCTTTCCCTTGACTTCAAGGCCCTCCTCACACTTACTGGCAGCTAATTTTGCCATGACTCCTTGGAAACTGAAATTCCAATTCCATGCTAAGAAACTAATACAAAGTCTATTCAAGACTTTGATCCTTGCTACAACATCCAACCAATGAATTGCAAAAGTTCATACTGACAGAGCGTTTGTGACCTTCTTTGCCATGATCTGCTCTCTTGTTCTTTGGGATAGGAAGACTATTTCTTCTCTTGGACAAGACACTCTAACCCCTTTTGGATTTCAAAAAATTTCACTCTCAATTGGCTTCTTGACATCCATTGCTATAGGACAACTACTCAGAGGGACAAGAAATCTACTTGACATATTCAACTCTCCCTTGTGCAATTGCAATTTTATATTACCCCAAATTGTAGTCATTCTTCAGTTGATATCAAAATTGACTCTTCCTCCTTCTACATATTGTTGTCTTGTCACTATCAAGACATGCTGTTTCTACATCCGCCATTTCTTAAAATGTACTTTCTTGCCATGTACAAAGGTTGTTAGACAGTCTTTGTATCAGCCTTTGCTTCCCAATCCGAAGATGATGCTCTTCGTACTTCTTCTTCATACTTCTCTTTTGAGTACTTCCATCATCGGACCTAATGTCTGCTTTTTCGGATTTCCTCCAAAGACACTCTCATCCATTCTTCCTTTTGCAATTCGGCTTTCTTGCTTACTTCTTCTCCAAATGCTAACAAAACAGAAAAAAAACAAAAAATGTGGGCACCACAAAGTGCACTAATGGTGATCTTGAAGCCGGAGAGAATGACTTATGTGATGAAGCACCAAGCGGTGTTTTTCCATAAGATGTTTGTAGGAGAGCCAATTAATTGGGTGAAGTGTCTCCATCAAAGGATGAGATAGATGGTGTGGAATCTACAAGACAAGTCGCCTCCACATTACATTGTGTTGTTTGCAGCCCACTTCTACCTGGGGCTGAACTTGCTCAATGCAGTGGAGAGACACAAGATGGTATCCCATTTCCACCCCAACTTGAGAAGAGATGTCGATGTGGAGGAACAGCAGTACATTTTGTAAATCAAGAGCAGCGACGAGTACTACATGCAGACGGGGCAAAGTGTGTAGTTGAAGGTGAGCACTTCAAAGTCAAAGAAGAGAATTCAACAAGGGGACAAAGAAGAAGAAGTGACGGCGAGACCTCAAAAAGCTAGAAAGGTGAACCCAAGGAGAGAACTAGTGGTAATTGCATTGTCAGATGAAGAATCAAAAGGGGAGGCCGAGTGCAAGTCCGAAGACTCAAAGAAGGAGGAAGATCTGAGTTCACACTATAGAGTGGGGACACAAGCAGCAACATTGATGATGGAGTGGAGATGCCGTCGGTACCTGAAGAGAAGGAAACAAGGATGGAGACGGAGGAGAAAGGTAACTCAAACCCTAAAGACGAAGTTCAAGAACAAGAGGAGAAGAGAGTTACAATTTAGAAGGGAGTCCGTTCCAAACTAAGGTGAAGTACAAAGCGGGGCCGAGTAAGGTAAGAGAAGTGGAGAGTGGAAGTTTGGGGAGAAAAGAATCCATTCCAATAAGGCAATTGCAGCTAAGAAGGCAAGTGTCAAGTGAGGACAATGCAAAGAAGGAGATAAATCCGCAAGCCAAGGTAATTACGAGTGAAGGAGTGGAGTATCTATGGGAGATTGTGTACCTATTGTTAGTAAAATTGGAGCACAAGAGGAAGGAGATGCAGTCAAAGTGTCTAGAGGTGAAGGACTATATTGCAGATGTTAGCTTAATTAGAAGAAGAGAACTCGGAATTGAAGAAGAGTGTAATCCAAGGTGAGGAAGAAAAAGAAGTGCTATGAGTCAATGCAGTAGTACAGAATCAAATGATCGAGAACTTGAAGAGAGAAGTGGGGAGTAGAGAGAGGATAATAGAGCAGAATGACACAGCTAGTAGTTGAGTATGAAATCTTGAAGCAACAATTTGCTGATTCAAGATTAGAAATTATCCATGCTATGGCAATGGTAGCAGAGAGGGAACAAGAGCTCAATAGAGTGATAGAGAGTGTTGAGGAGAAGAAGCAACTCTAGCAAAGAGAGTTGACAGTGCAATATAGAGAGGAGGAAAGATTAAGAGAGCTACTTTGTAATCTAGAGGAGAAGATTGTGCAAAAGGAGAAGGAGAAGGAGATAGTGAAAGCCGATATCAAGGTGGAACTGGCAATGTATGGAGAAGATTAGCTTGCAGATCGAGAAGATGAGAGAAGAAAGCAATTGGAGCCATTGAAGAAGATAGTGATAAAGATGAACACAATGCTGAGTATAGAAGCCAATGTGCAAACTGAAGAAACATGACTGCACGAGTTGAAGTTGTTGGGCAGGAGATGAGGAGGAGAAATGCAAAAGATAAAGATTTGAATGCCTTGCTGATCAGTCTCATAACTTGTGTAGATAGGAAGATATTGGAAGTGGAAGACAATATCACTATTAGATTAGCACTCTACTTCGCCTGCCTTGCACATCTAACCTCCGAATCACATGATTCCTTATTGCAAATTTGGAGTTCTTCTTCCCACCTCCCATCTTTCTCTCTTCCACTTTGGGTTGGGGACTATTCTTCCTACTGATTCCCGACTTAACTCTCTTGACTTCCTCTCAACACACCAGCACATCTGCGACTACACTTCCCTTCCCACAATCTCCTGCAAGACGACTTTCTAATGGTAATGGAAAATTGCTTGTCATTGCTTTGTTCAAGCCCAAATTTTATAATGGCGCATCTCCTCCGTCTTTCTTCACTTCGAGTTTTCTACCAAGAAATCACACCTCATGCATGCTCTTTTCAATGTCACTAGTCCTTCACGCATAAGCCCGCCATTTTTGTGAATGGTATATTCTTGAATCTTCTTGCCCCAAAGGAAGGTTGTTACATTGTCCTCGCCTCAAGTTGAGCACCCCCAAGACGAAGACTCCTTACTTCAAGTTCTATGCTGATAGGGCTTTTGACACAAAGTCACTTTACCTTGGGTTACAACCCAAGGACACTTTTCTTCACCTTCTTCTGCCATACAAGTGCAATTTGGCTTCTTTTGTACACTTCTTCTTTGGAAATAAGAAAAAAACAAAAATGTGGATATCACAACACTACACTCACAACTACAAAATACTACCAACACTAAAATTCTTCTCAGATCTGTCAAGGCATTGCTCTAATTGCACTTCACTCATGATTAAACACACAGAATGAAGATCATGGCTATGGAATCCAACATCCAACACACACACTGATTTGCACTTTGAAATTCTCCAAACACTCACAAACACAAACACAAAGTTGATACTCAGAATTAAGGTCAAGCGGTGAGCATTGCTTCACAGTACCTTGCTTTATCTATTCTCAAAATTATGAGCATTGAAAAACATAACACTAAGAATGCCTCCTTTAATTAAGCGAGCTCTTCAGTTTTTATTTAACAACTATACCATTCTACAACAACTTTTCCTACCTCTAGATCCAAAATGACAATGCACTTCTTCATATCTGCCACTTCAAATCTCAAAATTGTTACTACTCTGATCTGATGTCTACTTCTTCTTCGGCTTCCAATCCTAAAGTAACCTCACATACTACTCTATCCTTGGGTTTTACAACTACTAAATCTTTTACCAATTCTAACACTTCTTCACTTAGATCTGCAATTCCCATCATAGGCAATCTACATACATTTTCTCCCTACAACCTATCTTTCTCTAATACCTCCAATGGCAACTCCAAAGATATTTGTACTCCTATCTCTTCTACTTTGGGCTTTGCTCTTACATCCTTCTAGAGTTTATCTATTTCTAACTTAACTAAATCTAATCTAATCGTGATATGGTCTTCCACTTCCAATATCTTCCTATCTACACAAGTTCTGAGACTTAAAAATAAAGCATTCAAGTCCTTATCCTTTGCATTTCTTCTCCTCATCTCTTGCACCAACAACCTTAACTCGTGCAACCTTTTTTCTTCAATCCTTACATTGGCTTCTGTACTCAACATCACATTCATCTTTACTACAATCTCCTTCAATGGCTCAAGCCTCATCCTTCTCTCACATTCTTGATCCGCCTGCCAATCTTCCCTATACATCACCAGTTCTGCCTCAAATTTGGCCTTCACAGTCTCCTCCTCCTTCTCTTCTAGATTATGAAGTAACTCCCTCAATCTTTCTTCTTCTTTATACCTCACTGTTAACTCTTTTTGCCAGAGCTGCTTCTTCTCTTCTACACTCTGCATCACTCTATCCAGCTCTTGCTCCTTCTTTGCTACTCTTGCCATAGCTTGGATGATTTCTAATTGTGAATCAAAAAACTGTTGTTTCAAGATTTCATACTCACCTATCTGTCTTTCCTTGGCTAGGACATCCTGCTCTATTACTCTCTCTCTACTCCTCACTTCTCTCTTTAAGTTCTCAATTACTTGATTTTGTACTACTACATTTACTTGAAGTACTTTTTGTTGCTCCTCTCCTCGGGTTATGCTATCCTTCAACTCCAAGTTCTCCGACTCTATCCATCAAGCTAGATTTCCTCTCTTACCCTCTGCCTTGGGTCCATCTAGACACTTACTCTCAATGATCTTGGTCATGCAACCTGGAAAACTATGGTTCCAATTCCATGCTAGAAATTGATCCGAAGCCTGCTCAAGACTTTGATTCTTGCAATCACATCTAACCCCCAAATTGTATAATTTCTCATTGCAAATTCTGAGTTCTTCTTTCCACCTCCCATCTTACTCTCCTCTACTCTAGGGTTGGTGACTATTCTTCCACCGACTCCCAGACTAACTCTCTTGACTTCCTCTTGATGCACAAGTGCATCTCTTACTACACTCCCTTTTTCCCAATCTCCTTTAGGACGACTCCTTAGGACGACTCCTTAATGGCGATGGGAAATTACTTGTCATCTCTTCATCTCTATCCCAAATTTATAGTGGTGTGTCTCCTTAGTCTTTCTTCACTTTGAGCTTCTATCAAGAAATCACACCTTCTGCATGCTCCTATCAATGTCAATTTACCCCCACTCATAGGCCAGCCATTTTTATGTGCAGTACCTTCTTGAATATCCAACCCCAAAGGAAAGTTGTTACACTATCCTCGCCTTGGGTTGAGCATCCCTGAGACAAAGTCTCCTTACTTCGGGTTGAATGCTAACAAGACCAATCTGAGTACTTCATCTTTTGCCAAAAAGTCATGTTACCTTGGATTACAACCCAAAGACACAATTCTTTGCCTTCTGATGCCATACAAGCACAATACGACTTTGTTTGTACACTTCTTCTTCATAAATAAGAAAAACAAAATTTGGGTACCACAGAGTTATACCATTTCATGACAATGTGAAGTATGAGGTATGTGGCCAAATATTACCTGTAGCTTCATGGGCATATAGAACAATTGAGACGATTAGAACCAAACAAACTCCATATTTCATGACATACAGATTGCATTCCATACTACCAGTTGAATTTGAAGTATCATCATATCAGATTCTTTGTGAGGAACTATTGTCAGAGGAAGAAAGTCAGGATCTTCATATCCATCAGCTGATATGGTTAGAAGAGAAATGAGATGATATAATGCAAACCACAAAAGGAAGTACAAGAACAGAGGAAAGGCAAGCACAATAAGAAAATCAAGCCTGTTGCTATTGAGGAGGGGGATTTGGTATTGTTATATGACAATCGCCAAATATTTTTTCCATGCAAGCTGCATTCAAGGTGGATGGGCCATACCGGGCCATGCACATTTATGACAATAGGTTTATTCAACCTACAGACTTGAAATGCAATCCCTTTTCCACTCGAGTGAACGGGTGGACAGTTAGAAATATTGGACCCCGGAGTTGGCTTTGTATAAAGAAACTCCTGCCGGTGTTTGCAGGGATACTTACATTTGAGGGAGGGGGTATGTGGTACTCACATTTTTGAATTTTATTTTTCAGGTTGAGGAGTTTTGGACAAAGAAAGGTACAATTGAGAATGAATTGAATCCATTTTGGGAAAAGAAGAGGAAGAAATTGAGTTCTTGGAGAAGCCGAAGAAATGTTACTTGGGGTCAAAAACTGTTAGAAATCTAGATACAAAGGGTCTGGTCCAAAGCCAAAGTAAGAAACACTTCATCTTGGGGTGATCAACCTAATGCAAAGAAAGCATAACCACTTTTCTTTGGACCACAAATCAAGAACCGGTTATGAAATAGCAAGACTAGCGCGCCTTGACAATGATAGGAGGAACTCATGCCCAAGGTGTGATTTATCAATCAAAGTACAGCTTACAAACGGTGGAGGATTGCATCACTATAAAAGCAAGGTTTCCCCTAGCAATGAAAGGAACCCTGCAGAAATATCCTCTGCCCTTAAGAAGTCAAGTAGCGGAATTCTGCAGGAAGCAATTAATTATGAGAGAAATCCTTGGGTTGCTTGCAAGAGTGAGAGTTTTGCAGCAAAGGGACAATGAATTAACTCAAGAGTGTTCAAAGCTGTGAAGGGATGAGATGAGAGGATTCAAGAAGTGTTCTTCATAGGGAGTGTGAAATCCCGTAGTGAAGAGGTTAGATATGGTGGTGCGGATCAAAGTCTTGTCGTGACTAGTATCTCGTTCCTGGCATGGAACTAGAACATTAGTTTTCCAGAATTCATGACCAAGATAGCTGCAAGCAACTATGCCAAAGGCTTAGAAGCCATGGGGAAGAGAGGCGAACCGGCTTGATGGATAGAGTCGGATTGAAGGTTAGTGTTGGGAAGAGAAGCCAGAGAAGAGTTGGGTGCTTCTTTCTTTGGGAAAGAACACCGGGAGGACGAGACTCAAGAAGTAAAAGATTCATGTGCCTAGAACAAAGAATGGGTACAAGGTGGAGAACTATCACAATCCAATCAGGCATTCTATTGTGGTGAGTCTGATGGCCATCTTCAAACCAGAGTGCACCACCTACATTACGAGGCACTAGGCGGTCTTCTTTCACCAAATGTTTGCGAGTGAGCCAGTTAATTGGGCAAAGAGTTTCACGGGCGGACTATCTAGTACAATGGAAAGGTTACCCCCTCTATGAAGCAACCTGGGATCCTGCTGCCAATTTGGCACATGCACCGGTGTTGGTGCAAGCATTTGAGCAACAATTGCACGACAAGGACGTTGCGTCTTAAAAGGAGAGAGGTCTGTAATACCAAGAGCTAGCCATATGATCTAGATGTGAAATTTGGTTTGGTAACATCTACAATGATGTTATACATGAGTGGTCAAAATAGGTAAGATAGAAGTATCACCAAAAGAGTACTTCTACTAATAGGGCAGAAATCAAAATAGACTTGAGAACCTTAGAACCAATAGCTAGACATATGGTTTAAAGGTGAGAATTGGTTTGGTAACATCTGGAAGGATGTTACACATGATGGAGTAAACAGATTAGAAAGAGGTATCACCAAAAAGGGACTTCTACTAATAGAGTAGGAATTGAAATATGCTTGAAATCTTTGAAGGCAATTTAGAAGGCCTAAACGGATGAATTAGGCCTCGAAAATGTACAGATTGCCCTCTCCAACAAAAGGAAGGCTGGCCTTCCCTCCCCCTGCTTTGTCTTGTCGAGAGCTTTCCAACGGTACCTTATTCGTGATTTTGAGATTCCTATAGGAAGATTCCCTAAAAGATTCCCTCCGGTCAAAGCTTGTTTGACCAACCAAATAGGACCTAGACCAGATATGTCACCCATCCAAGGGTGGAGCTTGCTGACATGTCACCTATCTGTGTCTCTAATCCTATGGTGGAGCTTCCTTGGAGGAGATCCTCTTTGTCTATATAATAAAGAGAAGGTGCTCCTTTGGGGCATCGAATGTTTGAGTGTGCAATCTGTGTTTTCTCTCCTCTCTATACTCGGAGTATTACACAAGAGTAGTAGAGAAGAAGCAAGAGCTTGATAGAATGATGGAGAATGTGGAAGAGAAGAAGAACTCTGGCAAAGGGAGTTGATTCTGAGATACAGAGAAGAAGAAAGATTAAGAGAGTTACTTTGTAGTCTGGAGGAGAAGATTGTGCATAAGGAGAAGGAGACAATGAAAGCCAAGTTTGAAGCGGAATTGGCAATGAAGATTGGCTTGCAGATCAAGAACGGGAGAGAAGAATGCAATTGAAGCCATTGAAGGAGATCGTAGTAAAGATGAATGCTATGCTGAGCACAGAAGCCAGTGTGCAAATTGAAGAGATGAGGCTGCACGAGTTGAAGTTGTTGGTGCAAGAGACGAGGAGGAGAAATGCGAAGGATAAAGATTTGAATGCTTTGCTGATTAGTCTCAAAACTCATGTAGATAGGAAGATATTGGAAGTGGAAGACAATATCATGATTAGATTAGACTTAGTATAATTAGAGATAGAGAAACTTTGAAAGGAGGTAAGAGTAAAACCCGAAGTAGATGACATAGGAGTATAGATGTCTTTGGAGTTACCATCCAAGATATTAGAGAAGAGTGGATCAGAAGATATAGATGTAGAAAACATACCTATGATAGGAATTGTAGATCAGAGTGAAGAAGTTGTAACATTGGTAGAGGAATTAGAAGTTGTGAAATCCAAGGACAGAGTAGTGTGTGAAGTTACTTCAGGTTTGGATGACGAGGTAGACATTGGGTTGGACTAGGAACAGATTTTGAGATTTAAAGAGGCAGATATGAAGAGTTGCATTGTCAGTTCAGATCTGCAGGTAGGAAGAGTGTTGTAGAACGGTATTTTTGTTAGCAACTATTGATTGCTTCACTATTTAAGAGTGGCATTTGTAGTAAAATGTTGTTTAGTGCTCATTATTTCTAAGAATAGATAAAATGAAGTGTTGTAAAGTAGTGCTTGTTGCTTGAGCTTCATTCTGAGTATCAACTTTGTGATTGTGTTTGTGAGTGTGTGGAGAATTTCAAAGTGCAAATCAATGTGTTTGTTGGATGTTGGATTCCATACCCTTGATCTTCATTCTATGTGTTTGATCCTGAGTGAAGTGCAATCGGAGCAATGCCTTGACAGATCTGAGGGGAATTGTAGTGTTGGTAGTATTTTGCATTTGTGACTGCAGCGCAATGTTGATGTGAAGCAATTTTGATCAAGCCTTTAGTGGAGGAGTGGAACACAATTCTGAGGTGAAGTCATTTCCCAGTGAAGTGCCGTTTTTGGGAGAGCTTGAATCATCACAATCAAGATTGTTTCGAAAGAATTGAAGGAGTTGTGATTAAGAGTGACAAATTGTTGTGACAAGATTGTGAATTAGTGCTTGTTACTCTCTTATGCATGTAGTTTCTACCTTAGAGATTAAAGATGCAACCAAGAAGAACTGAAGTTGTTATTGTGCTTTGTATTTGGACATTTCTAACTTTTATCTCTACGGGAACAAACTTTACTTATTTGATTACCACAAAAGTGATATTTGCCGGGTTGTCACAAGTATAGTGTTGATGTGAAGCAATTTTGATCAAGGAAGTTGTGCCTTCAGTGGAGGGGTGGAACACAATTCTGAGGCAAAGTCATTTTGTAGTGAAGTGCCATTTTTGGAAGAGACTGAATCATCACAATTGCAATTGTTTGGAAAGATTTGATGGAGTTGTGATTAGGTGTGACATTTTTGTATGATGAGACTACAAGTGAGTGCTTGTTATTCTCTTCTAGATGTGGTTTCTTCTTGAGAGATTAAAGATGCAACCAAGATGAACTAGTTTGGTTACTTTCCTTCCTATTTGACCAATTCTGAATCGTATCTTTGTGGGAACAAACTTTACTTACCTGATTACTGCAAAAGTGATATTTTCTGGGTTGTCACATGATTTTTGGCACCGCTGCCAGGGATACAAATCTCAAAAGTGGAAGAATACAAAGCCAATTTTGAAATTGGGTGTCAAAGCAATATGAATGTCTACATTGCGAGAACAACGGGAAGAGAGAGTTCAAAGACAAATGTTGGACCATGAAGAAGAAGAATGCCAAAAGATCCAATCTATTTTTGATGAAACCAAAAGGGAGGTGTTGGATTTCCAGCTTCTTCACAAAGTTCAAGAAGCTTTGTGAGAACTCAAACAAAAGAAACACAAAGGCGGGTTGCAAGGCTATTTCTTGTCTCCCTCTTCCAAGAAGAAGAAAGACTCCAATGTGCAGACATACTCATTATGACCCAATACACTGACTTCCCTAAAGCTATAAAGGAAGTCAAATTTATAAAGAAATTTGTTCGGGAAAAGATAGCACGAATCCTACCACAAGAAGAGTGTCAACATCTTCTATGCACAATTCCTTGATGTCTCAAAGGAATTTTGAAGATCACTCTAAGGGTGTTGAACCTCTTGCTTCTACTTAGGTTGAAGTCAACACAATCAAAGAAGAAGTAATTGGCAAAGAAGACCCCACATTGAACTTAACCAATTGGAACCCTTGGGCTGTCAACACGACGTCAATACCAACCAGTTCCTTTGTTTCATCAAGTTCAACCCTACCACAGCCAATTCCATCGAGTCAAAAAATGACTTCACTACCTGTCATCCGACACGCCTATCAAAAGTACAAGGGGACAGAACAAGATGAATTCATCAAAGAATTCAAAGTCATTTCCTTTGCTAATAAGGAAGATGACTTGGCAATTGCCTGCAAATCTTCCCCAATCTGCTCCAAAAGAAGGCTCAAAGTTGGTATATGCATGTAATCCAAAAGGGGTTTGTACCAGCGGACTAGGCAGACTTGAGAAGCCGTTTCTTGGAATGATTCCGGGAAGTTGATTATGACACAAGTGTCTTTGCGGCACTCAATGACTTGGACAAAGGAAAAAAGCAGAAATTGAGAGACTACTCTGAGCGGTTCATGGCACTCTTGAACCAAGTCCCGAAGCAATGCGGTGTGTTACTCCAATGCCCAAGCCATTACCTGGTTCTTGGGAGGACTTTCACCAGATATTTGGATCTTTGCCAGGGAGAGGAATGTAACTTGCTTGGATAAGGTACTCAAAGACATTGCCCATTATGAGGTGGCTCACTCTCACTCTACCAGTAATTGAAGAAATCGGGAGAAGAAAGGCAAGAAGCCTAGAAGAAGAGCTTCTTGCAATACATCCCCTTCTTTGGAGGAATCCTCTACATCTTCAACTTCTTCTTTGGAATCCAAAGAAGAGTCAAAGCCAAGAAGAATACAAAGATGTGGAGGCAAGAAACCACTAACACCCCCAACAAAGAGTGTACATAAGGCAGATGACAAGTTGAATGCTCTTATAAAAGAGTTTGCGGATTTTAAGATCCAGATGATTGGGGCAAAGGACCAAAGAAAGCCTCCATCATTTGGCAGATCCCATGTATGGTGCACTGCATGTGGCAAGTCAGGCCATGAAAATACAAAATGCAATACTTGTGATGCAATTTTGGTGCAGTAGGTTGATTGGGTTCCGAGATGGAACCAAGAAGAGGAAGAAGAGGCAGTGTACCAAACTCAAGAGGTATTGCCTCAAGTGAGCACATCGTACCAAGGTTCGAGGTATGGACCAAGGGAGTATAACCCCAATGCTCCCCCCTCCCCCCTCCACTCCCTCAATGAAGACCACCAATGAGCACCAACCAAAATTGACCTTAGAATGTTGCACTTGGAGCATGTTATAATTGTGGCTCAATGGGACATTGGTCTCCCAACTGCATGGAGCCAAGATGGCAAATTGGGTATGTTCCCTTAAGTGGGAACTGCAAAGGATTGGGTCATAATGCCCTTATCTACCTGAAGCCGCTTGTGAAATATGTACAACCTCAGCTGAGCATGTTGTGCTTTAGGTGAAAGGGGATACATTGTATAACACTTGAGAAGAAGAGACCTCAAGAAGGGAGCCTGGCCTCTGAAGGTGAATGGCCAGACCTCAAAATTTTGAAGGTTGAGACATGCTTGAGTAAAGAAGCATGATCCCGAGGAACTAAGTACTACCTCTTCATCTTAATGAAGGGCGAAGAGACTGCACCCAAAGTCAATTCTTTCTGCCGGGGAAAAGATTCTAAAGCTTTGCAAAAACAACCCATGGAGGCAATACTCAGAACTTGGGACTCCTCCTCCAAACTCATCTCCCAGTTTGGAGGAGGAGACAAAGACAAAACCTCCAGTTTTTCTAGTGAACATCAGATCCGAAGTGAAGGATTTCATCCAAGATGAGGTGGGCCTCGGGTCAAGACCACTAGTACTCCAATCACCATTATGAAACACCCCAAAGTCAAATTTGAACATGGTAAGACATCAAACCCTAAGACAAAGGAAAAGAAGGTGAAATTAGGAGGAGTACCTCAATACAATATTGTAGCAGATTTGGCATCCACAAGTGCAAACATTGCATTCAAGCAATTGTAGGAAGACAATGAGCTATATAAGAAGCAACTAAATTCTGCCCCCAAGAAAGTAAGGGCAATGTCTAAAAAGATCTCCCCACCATTTATTGTATTGAATAGGAAGATTTGGGATCTCCCAAAGTGGATGCAGAGATTGCAGGGTGCATGATCACGTTGATCCCATTGATTTGGGTTCCGATGTGAATGTCATGACCAAAGATATTGCAAATTGGTTGGGGTATCATATGTTTGTGCCAACACCTTGAGTTTTGAAATTTGCAAACCAAACCAGGAGATGGCCATTGGGTATGTTATCAAACATTACTACAATCATTGGAGAGGTGCACTTCAAGTTGAATTACTTTGTCTTGAGACCAATGACCAAAATTGGTTTCCCACTATTGATTGGAAGACCCTAGTTGTACAGTGCCCAAGTTGTGGTGGATTGGCACCAATAGAAGTTGTGGTTTAAGGACATTTTGTCCAAGGACCAGAAGCTGGTGACCCTAAGTTGGACAAAGGTTCCCTATCTCAGGGAAACAAGAGGATGAATCCAAAGCCTGATTGTCTTCGTCTTTAGAAGATTTTGAAGATGAAGTCCAAGTCAATTACTTGGAATGTTACAAGGTAGATGTTGATGCCAAAGACCCATATGACCTTGCCTTGGGTGAATATGACTTGGAGGAAGGGGGTTTGATGGCAGCTTGACTTGGATTGAACTGAGTGAGTAATGTCAAAGGAGTCATCAATCCCAATGATTGTCAAGATATTGTCTTGGGTGAAGGAAAAATCTTAAAAGTTTTGAAGACAATCAATTCAGAGAAATTGGCAGGATACACTACCTTGTTTATAGAATTCTAGGATGTATTCGCTTGGTCTATTGATCAAATGCCGGGTATTCCACAAGAATTTTGGAGAACACCGGATTGATTTGGTTAAAGGTGCAATTCCGGTTCGACAAAGACAATATTGCCTTAACTAGAAGTACTTGCTCTTGGTGAAAGATGAAATTGACAAGCACTTAGGGGCTAGAATAATCTTTCTTGTCTTGAGCAGTGAGTGGGTTTCTTCCATAGTCATTGTTCCGAAGAAGAAAATTGGGAGGATTCCGATCAAGAGTGGAGAACCAGTTTTAGTTATTGGTCGCAACACAATGTAGTTTAACTTGAAGGCCACCCCTCCAATGATTTTAGTAATATTTGACAGCATTCCCAAAGGCCATCTCATGGTTTGATCCTCAAATTTCAGAATGCAGGATGTTGGCTCAAACATAGTTTACCCCAATTGATATGCAATGTCTTTTGTCATGGCATTCACACCCGACCTTGAATCAATGGGTATGGATGTGATCATGCAGCCTACAAATCTCCACATCCACTTGAGGAGATCCCAAATCTTCTTGGTCAATATGATAAATTGCGGGCAAGTCTTTTTTGGTCATCACCCTTACTTTCATGAGGGCCAAACTTAGCTGCTTCTTGTATAGCTTGTTGTCCTCCCACAATTGCTTGAATGTGACATTAGCATTCATAGATGCCAGATTTTGCCACAATATCATATTGAAGAACTCCTCCAAACTTCACCTTCTTCACCTACCTCTTTGGGTATGAAGTCTCCTCCATTCAAATTGGACTTTGAGGTGCTGCAAGATAGGGACCAGAGTATTGGTGGTCTTAACCCGAAGTTCTTTGGGTTTGCCCACCTCAGCTTGGATCAAATCCTTCACTTTGGACCTGATGTCCACCGGAAACACAAAGAGCTTTGTCTTCTTATCCTCCTCCAAACTTATTTTCTGAGTTTTTTTGTATTGCTTCCTTGATTTCTTTCTGCAAAGCTTTAGCTTTAGCTTTTGCTCGAATCTTTTCTTCCTTGTCAGAAAGAATAGCTTTTGGGCACAGCCTCTTTGCTTTTCTTGAAGACAAAGAAATAGTATTTGCTTCTTTGGGATCACGCTTCTTCTTACTTGAGCATGTCTCAACCTTCAAAATTTTGAGGTCTGGCTATTCACCTTCAGAAGCCGGACTCCCTTCTTGAGGTCTCTCCTCCTCAAGTGTTATATAATCTACATTGGTCCCCTTCCGATTGGATTGCAACATGCTCAACTAGGGTCTGCACATATTTCACAGGCGGCTTTTGGTTTGGTGGTTGTAGGGACTAATTTCCAGTATAACCCAATCCTTTACAATTTCCACATAGGGAAACATACCCAATTTGTTGTCTTGGTTCCGGACAGTTTGAAGACCAATGTCCCATCGAGTCACAATTATAACAAGCACTTGGTGCTACATTTTGAGACCTATTTTGGCCACCCATCAATGGTCTTCATGGGGGAGCATTGTTGTTGTACTCCCTTGGTCCATACCTTGGACCTTGATACAATGTGCTTGCCTAAGGCTATACCTCTTGGATTTGGTACACTGCCTCATCTTCCTCACTTTGGTCCCAACTGGGAACCCAATCAATTTGTTGCACTGGAAATGTAGTATGGGTCAAACATTCTATATTAGCTTGGCCAGATTTCCCACACATAGTGCACCATACATTTGGTCTGTCAAATGACGAAGGCTTCTTTTGGTCCTTAGCCCCAATCATCTGGATCTTGAAATCAGCAAACTCTTCAATAAGAGTCTCCAACTTTTGATCTGCCTTGTTTACAATCTTTGTTGGAGGTGTTATAGGCTTCTTTCCTCCATGTCTTCATGTTCTCCTTGGCTTTGCATCTGCTTTGGATTCTAAAGAAGAACTTCAAGACAAGGAGGATTCCTCCAAAGAAGGGGATGTACTACAAGAAGCTCTTCTTCCAAGGAAATGACTATGAATTCTTTGATGAATTAGTCAGGGTCTTTGTCTTGTTCTGTCCTCTTGTACTTCTCGTAGGCATGTTAGGTGACAGGTAGCAAAGTCATTCTCTAGCTCTGAGGAATCAACTGTGGTAAGGTTGAACTTGATAGACCTAAGGAATTGGCTGGTGTTGACATTGAGTTGATAGCCCAAGGGTTCCAATTAGTCAAGTTCAAAGTGCGGTCTTTGTCAATAGATTCTTCTTCTTTGATAGTGTAGACTTTGATAAGGAACAGAGTAAGAGGTTCAACACTTTGAGAATGTTTGTGAAAATTTCCTCAAGCCAACTAAGGAATTTTTCATAAGAGATGTTGGCACTCTTCTTCCATTAGGATTCGTGTTGTCTTTTCATGAATGAATTTCTTTATAAAATAAACTTTCTTTACATCTTTAGGGGAAGTTGGTGTATTGGGTCACAATGAGTATGTCTGCCCGCTGGAGTCTTTCATCTTCTTGGAAGATGGAGATGAGAAGTAGCGTTGCTACCCACCTTCATGTTTCTTTTGTTTGAGTTCTCACAAGGCTTCTTGAACTTTATGAAGAAGTTGAAAGTCCAACGCCTCCTGTTTGGTTTTATTAAACATGGCTTGGATCTTTTGATGTTCTTCTTCTTCTTCACGATGCAAAGTTCATCTTTGAACTCTCTCTCTTCCCATTGTTCTCTCGATGTAGATATTCATATTATTTCAAAACATGGTTTAATGTTTGGTTTCATATTCTTCCATTTCTGAGATTTGTGTCCCTAGCAGTGGCACCAAAAATAATATGACAACCCAACAAATATCACTTTTGTAGTAATCATGTAAGTAAGTTTGTTCCCATAGAGCTTCAAGTCATAATTGGTCAAACACCAAGTCAAATAGTAACAATGTAGTTCTTCTTGGTTGCATCTTTAATCTCTTAGGTAGAAACTACAACTAGAAGAGAGTAACAAGCACTAGATTGCATTCTTGTCACAATTTAACACTCACTAATCACAACTCATTCAAATCTTTTCAACAAACTTGATTGTGATTATTCAGATTCCTCCAAAGACGGCTACTTCACTGCAAGCACCTTTGCCTCTGAATTGTATCCCACCCCTCCATTGGAGGCACAACTTCCTTGATCAAAATCACTTTGCATCAACCATGTGCTATGCTCACAACTGTAGAATACTACCAACACTACAATTCCTCTCAGATCTGTCAAGGCATTGCTTTGATTGCACTTCCCTCAACATCAAACACACAAAGTGAAGATCAAGGCTGCAAAATCCAACATCCAACAAGCACATTGACTTGCACTTCAAAATTCTCCACACACTCACAAACACAATCATAGGATTGATACTCAGAATTAAGTTCAAGCAACGAGCACTAAAATTAGCAGTTTGCTTTACCTATCTCCAGAAATTTCAAATACTGAATAACAACACACTACAAATGCTTCATTTAAATAGGTTGAGCACTTGACAGTTATCTAACTTCCTAAACTACTTCCTGACGATCTCCAAATCCAAAATGGCAACCTACTTCTTCATATCTGTTGATTCCTAACTCAAATTGGTTATGAATCTGATCCAATATCTACTTCTACTTCACATTCTAAACCCAAAGTACCCCTCTTTGGGTCTTGCACTTCAGCTTCTTGGCCAAACCTCCTTGGATCATGTCTTTGGTTATGTTCTTCCTACTTATTAACTCACAATGAAGACTTTCTAACTCCGCCCTCACAAGATCTAACCTGAGACTTATATTGTCACCTACCTCATTGAATTTCCTATCTACTTGCTCTTTAAGTCAAATCAACAACTTATTCATGTTGACGTCCTCTACCTGCCTTCTCCTCATTTCCTTCACCAGAAGCTTCATCATGTAATTGTGTCTCCTCAAGAGATACTTTGGACTCAATACTGAGTACTGAGTCTTAAAGGTCTTTGTCTTTCATGCTCTTCCTGAATTGCAGCATGCTCCACTTGCAATTCTACTTCATACTTTGCAGTGCAATCTTCCCATTGCCTTGCATATTGCCCAATCTTTGTCTCCAGTGTAGTCACCAAATCATGCAATCCTCCTTCTTCTTCATTCTGCTTACTTAACTTACACTACCAGGCTGCATCCTTCTCCTGTACCTTTTGACTTAACACTTCCAATTCGAATTCCTTTGTCATGACTACACTTCTCTCCACACTGACTTCTTCTTGTGCAATCTTTACTTTGGTCGTAATTTCTCTATCTGAAGTCTCTCTTTCATTACTTCCTTCAGTTTTGTCACCAACTCCTTTCCTTGCTTCTCAAATTTCTCATGTAGATTTCCATGGACCTTCTTCTGTAACACATTATCTTTACACAATGCCTCCAATTCTTCTTCTCCTTTGGTTAGACGTTTCTTCAATTCAGCATTCTCTTCTTCCATTACTCTAAATACTTGCTAGATATTTCTCCTCCTGTTTGCGTGCACAGTACCTCTTGCTTCCTTTGCTCGAACTGCACTAACAGCGGACATATGACCACTTGAAGATACTTCACTTCTTCACAACCTTCCTTTCTCTCTTCCTCTCTTCCTCCAACCTTGTTCAACTATGCTTGCACCTGAAGTTGGGATCTTTGGACTGGTAACACGCCGTCATTGCCTGAACTTTCATTGTCTTCCAAGTGAATTACATCGACATCCTTCTTTCTTAAGTTCCCCGCTTCTTCCAAATCTTGAGTTGGTTCTTCAACTGGCACATCTTTGTCTTGTCCAAACAACTCCAAACGTGGCAACTCTCCTTCCCTAATTTGATCAATATCTTCTCATGGTTCCCATTCTTCTTCTTCCAACTGCTGTACTTAAGGTTCTCCATTGCTTCCAGACCCTTTGCTTTACAAAGTTAACTCTGCTACTTCATCCTCTGCCTCTTCCTACTTTGATTCAATTCCTCCTTTAGATTCTTCATCTATTGTAAGAGTTTGTAGCCTCATTCTTTGGACTACCTCCGCTCTCCTTGTCTTCATAGTCTGCATAGGCAAACTCCATTCTTCAGGTCTTGTCCTTTTCCTTCTCTTTGGAACTAACATCTTTGCCGGTCGATCAAGCCCAGTCTTCTGATATTGCTTTTCATTGCAGCATAGCAGTTATGTACAACTTCTCCTCCTCATCCACATCCTTTTGTAAATCTGGCTGGAAATGCGATGCCACTTGATTTCTCTCCTCTCCTTGTAGCACATTCAACCTGAGGTAAAAATAAACCACAAATGGTATGAAGTAATGGAGTGGCATTTGATCTCTCCAATTCAACACCATCAACCTTGTGCGTTTGTAGAAACTCTTTGCCCAATTAATTGGCTCACCTGCGAACATCTGGTGAAAGAAGACCGCATGGTGCTTCATAATGTAGGTGGTGCACTCCGGTTTGAAAATGAACATCAAACTTGCCATGTTAGAATCCCTGATTGGATCCAATAGTTCTCCACCTTGTACCCATTCTTTGTTCTAGGCACACTAAACAAATCTTTTACTTCTTGAGTCTCTTCCCCCAGGTGTTCTTTCTCAAAGAAAGAAGCACCCATCTCCTCCCTGGCTTCTCTTCCCAACGCTAACCTCCAATCCGACTCTGTCCATCAAGCCAGATTGCCTCTCTTCATGTGGCTTCTGGGCCTTTGGCACAATTGTTGGCAGCTATCTTGGTCATGAATTCTAGAAAACTAATGTTCTAGTTCCATGCCAAGAACAAGATACAAAGTCTTGACAAAACTTTGATTTGTGCCACCATATCTAACCTCTTCACTGCGAGATTGCACACTCCTAGTGAAGAAAACTTCTTGAATCCTCTCATCTCTTCCCTTTGTGGCTTCGAACACTCTTGAGTTAATTCCCCATCCTTTTGCTATGAAACTCTCACTCCTATAAACAACTCAAGGATTTCTCTCACAACTAATTGCTTCTCCTGGAATTTTACTACTTGACTTCTTAAGGGCACAAGATATTTCTACAGGGTTTATTTCATTGCTCAGGGAAAACCTTGCTTTTATAGTGATGCAATTATCCATTGTTTGTCAATTGTACTTTGACTGATAAATCACATCTTGTGCATGAGTTCCTCCTGTCACTATCAAGGCATGCTAGTCTTGTTGTTTTGTAACTAGTTCTTGATTTGCGGTGCAAAGAAAAACGGTTATGCTTCTTCACATTGGGTTGATCACCCTGAGATGAAGTCTTCTTTACTTTGGCTTTGGATCAAACCCTTCATATCTGGATTTCTGACAATTTTTTACCCAAAGTAAGTCTTGCTTCCCTAAGAACTCAATTTCTCTTTCTTTTTTTCTCGAAATGGATTTAGTTCCTTGTCAACTATACCTTTCTTTGTCCAAAACTTCTCAAAACCAAAAGGAAATAAAAAATGTGAGTACCAAAATACCCTATGGTGGATAAAAGATCAAGAGAACGGGTGCTATCAAGCCCCATCGTTAGTTGCATGTCTACAATCTATTCCATATAAAGGATGAACTAACTATAGGTCAAGTACATCTAGGACATAACCATTATCCTTGACAAATCATTGTGAGGGGAGGAGTCATGCATGCCATATTGTGACAACCCGGCAAATATCACTTTTGCGGTAATCAGGTAAGTAAAGTTTGTTCCCACAAAGATACGATTCAGAATTGGTCAAATACAAAGTCAAACAGTAACAATGTAGTTCTTCTTGGGTTCTTCTTTAATCTCTCAGGTAGAAACTACACCCAAAAGAGAGTAACAAGCTCAAAATCTTGACCACTTGTCACGAATACACACACACACACACATAATCACAACATAGCAAATTCTGTCCAAACAAATCTTGATTGTGATGATTCAGATTGTCCCAAAGACGGCACTTCATTGCAAAACAACTTTGCCTTAGAATTGTGTTCCACCCCTCCACTGAAGGCACAACTTCCTCAATTGAAATTGCTTCACATCAACAATGCGCTGCACTCACAAATGTAGCATACTACCAACACTACAATTCCTCTCAGATCTGTCAAGGCATTGCTCCAATTGTGCTTCACTTAGGATCAAACAAATAGAATGAAGATCAAGGCTGTAGAATCCAACATCCAACAAGCACATTGACTTGCACTTCAAATTTCTCCACACACCCACAAACACACACATAGAATTGACAATCGGAATTAAGCTCAAGCGACGAGCACTCAAAACAACACTTTGCTTTATCTATCTTCAGAAATTTGAATACTGAACAACATTTTACTGCACATGCTACTCTTAAATAGTGAAGCAAATGACAGCTACTAACAAAAATACCATTCTATAACAACTCTTCTAACCTGTAGATCCGAAATGACAGAACATGTGCTGGCCAAGGTTTGGGTCTTCAGGATCCTTGTTGTTGTGTGTTTTGGGAGATGTTATGGAGACTACGACATCTCTAGGTACATCAATCCATTTCTCCAACTTACCTTTTGGAGAATGTTCCTTTGATGGCTGATTTTTGCACCAAAGTGGTAGCGAGTACATAACAGGTCCATTCTTGGATGGGACCTGTTGCATTGTTAAATGCAGCTAGAGTGGGAGCACGGGCTCATCGTCTTCATCTTTGGTGGACGAACCTCTTACCCAGAGAGGTTTTACAGCGTGCTTATGATGGGATTCAATGACTTGACTACATCCTTGTTGATGACATCTTGGATGTCGGGCGTCAGTCTCAGATGGTGGTAGCGGCTGATAGGTCACCTATGGCAGTGGTGAACCTAATGGGACAGCCTAGAGCCACATTTCCCACACTCATGAGTTTCCTAGGCTCTCATGCTTTTCAAGAGGCAAGACCTGGACTTGTTTGGGACTCACAGTTACAGAAGTTGGTGGAGACCAATGCCAATGAGTTTTCCCACCGGTATAACTACTGTTCCAGCAGTGTTAGAGGCATCCAGGCGTCGGGTGTTAGGTCAGGCTATGGACTTGAACTGTTTGACCTAGATTGTGAGCCTTGGCTTGGCAGAGCAGCATAGGATGCGCTTGATAGGCATCACCACTCGGACACTTGTGAGCCCTATGCCTATCAAGATGATTTAGGTCCATCACCCCCAGCATGGACCGAGTGGACATGGTATTCTTGGGACACAACCTGTATCTACTAGGGAGAGTGGTCTACTTAGTCCACCCATGTGAGTGTGGGCTACTTGGGTTACGCCCTTGGTCCACTTGGGATGCAACTAGAGGACGTGTGGAGCTTGCAGCCAGAGTGGAGGGAGTTTTTCTCATATAGGTTGGGACCTCTAGTGGTCACGTGCATGACGCTATTGCTCCCAAGGGCCCAATGAAGCAGCCAGTCAGTATGTCTTCCACTCCTACTGCAGTTACAAAGGGTACTTGGGAGCCAGATCTTGGACCCAAGCTTACTAGAGAGGAAAAATGGAGGGTCTGGAGGTTCTTGAGGAGCCACAATAGTTGTTTTACCTTCAGTACGAAGGATTTGGGTGCTCTAAAGGGACCTTGTATATGGATTGAGATGACTAGCAAGACACCAGTTTTCCGACATCCTTATCGATATAGTAAGATGGAGAGAACATTGATTTAGAGCTGGATTAGTGACCTTTTTGAGGCTGGTTTGGTGGAGATTTCACATGGAGAGTATGCATCAATGATAGTGATGCTAGCTGTGGTACCCACATTTTTTCTTTTTCTTTTGAAATAGGGAAGAAGAAGTGTATAGAGAAGTCAGATTGCGCCTCTATGGCGAAAGTAGGCAAAGAAAAGAGTCTCCGGGATGAAATCCAAGGTAACATGGCTTTGGGTCATAAGGCAAGTACTCAAAATTGCCCTATCAGCATACAACCCGAAGTAAGGAGCCTTCATATTGGGGGTGCTCAACCCGAGGCAAGGACAGTGTAACAACTTTCCTTTGGAGTGAGCGATTCAAGAAGGGACCGTTCAAAAATGGTGGTCATATGCATGAAGGACACTTGACAGTGACAGGAGCATGCAAGAGGTGTGATTTCTTGGTAGAAACTCAAATTGAAGAGAGACAAAGAAGGCACAACTCTATAAAAATCGGGCTAAAAGACGAAGTGATGACAAGCAATTTTCCTTCACCATTAAGAAGTCGTCTTGCATGAGATCATGGGAAGGAGAGTAGAGTCAAAGACGTGTTGGTGTGTAGAGGAGAATTTGAGAGAGCTAATCCAGGAATCAGTAAGAAGAATAGTCCCCAGCCCAAAGAGGAAGAGAGAAAGATGGGAGAAGGGAAGAAGAACTCCAAACTTCCAATGAGAAATCATGCAATTTGGAGGTTAGATGTGATTGCAAGAATTGAAGTCTTGAGCAAACTTTGGATCACATTCTTGGCATGGAATTGGAATGTGAGCTTTCCAGGGTTCATGACTGAGATAATCAAGAGTAGATGTCTTGATGGTCTTGAGGAAGAGGTGAAGAGAGGTAATCTGGCTCGTTGGACGAAGTTGGAGTGGAGGTTAGAACTCGGAAGAGAAGTAGACATGGAGCAGGATGCCACATTCTTGGGGAATGGAGAAGTAGCAAAAGAAACTCAGGAGGTGAGAGACGCTTTCTCTTTGAAGCGCAAAGAATGGATACAAAGTAGAGAGTTACAAGGATCATGTCAAGCAAGGGATCATGAGTGCACTAGTGGCAATCTTGAAGCCGGAGAGAACGACTTACATGATGGAACACCAAGCAGTGTTCTTCCATAAGATGTTTGCAGGAGAGCCGATTAACTTGGCAAAGTGTTTTCATGGGTGAACAAGACAGATGGTGCGGAATTTGTGGGATAAATTGCCGCCACATTACATTGTGCCATTTGCAGTGCATTTTTATCTGGGGCTGAACTTGCTCAATGCGGCGAAGTGCAACAGAATGGTGTTGCATTTCCATCCTGACTTAAGAAAGGATGTTGATGCAGAGGAACAGCAGTACATTCTTCAGATCAAGAGGAGCGATGAGTACTACGCACAGACGGGGAAGAGTGTGCAGTTGGACGTGCATACTCCAAAGTCAAAGAAGAGGAGTCGACAAGGAGAAGGAGAAGACGTCAAGAAAATAAGACCTTGGAAGACTAGAAGAGTAAACCCGAGGAAAGGTATGGTAGTAATCGCATTGTCGGAGGAAGAATTGGAGGGCAAAGCTGAGTGCAAGTCTGAAGACTTGGAAAGAGAAGAAGAACCCAAGCTCTCACTGTAGAGTGGAGACACGAGTAGTGACAATAATGATAGAGGAGAGTTGACATCGGTTCCCGAGGAAGAAGAAGCGATGATGGAGATAGAAGAGAAAGGTAACTCGAAGTTACAAGACAAAGTGCCAGAGCAGGAAGAGAGAAAAGTTACCATTCAATGAGGAGTTTGTTCTAGGTGAAAGGTGAAGTGTGAAGTGGGGCCAAGTAAGGAAAGAGAAGAGGAGAATGCAAGTTCGGAGAGTGAAGCACCCATTCCTATTTGGATCTGCAGGTTTGTAGAGTTGTTAGGAAGTGGTACATTAGGAAGATATCTGTCATTTGCTTCACTATTTAAGAGTGGCATTTGCAATCTTATGTTGTTTAGTGCTCATTATTTCTGAGAATAGATAAGCAAAGTGCTATGAAGTAGTACTCGTTGCTTGAGCTTGATTTTGAGTATCAACGTTGTGTCTATAATTGTGAGTGTGTGGAGAAACTCATAGTGCAAGTTAGTGTGTTTGTTGGATGTTGGATTCCGTAGCCTTGATCTTCATTTAGTGTGTTTGATCTTGAGTGAAGTGCAATTGAAGTAATGCCTTAACAGAACTGAGAGGAATTGTAGTGTTGGTAGTATTTTGCATTTGTGAGTGCAGTGCAAAGTTGATGTGAAGCAATTTTGATTGAGGAAGTTGTGCCTTCAGTAAGGGGTGGAACACAATTCTTGGTGCTATATTGATGACATTTTGGTCTATAGCACTTCTGTGGAGGAGCATGAGAGACAATTGTTGGAGGTGTTTGAGAGGTTGAGATCTCATGGACTCAAATTACATCCTGGGAAGTGTAGGTTCTTCCATGAGCAGGTTGAGTATTTGGGTCACACTATCTACCTCGGAGGACTTGGTGTTCAATAGACAAAGGTGGAGGCTATTGCACATATTCCTTGGTCTACGGATGTGAGCAGAGTGCAGGCATTCCTTGGGTTGGTGAACTTCTATCACCGCTTTGTTACAGGATTTAGTGCCATTGCCAAGGCCTTGACGAAGTTGACCAAGCTTACACAAGAGTGGTGTTGGGGACATGAGCAGGAGAGAGCTTTTGTAGAGCTCAAGGAGAGGTTGCATCTGCTCCTATTTTGAGGAGACCGATCAGAGGATGACCATTTCAGGTTCATACTGATTGGAGTATGTTGGGGCTTGGAGCGGTGCTCATCTAGCATGATGATGAGGGGAAGGAGTTTGTGGTGGCCTATGCTAGTTGCTCCAACAATTTAGCAGAGGTGAAGTATAGTTCATATGAGAGAGAGTGCTTGGCAGTAGTTTGGGCTGTAACACCCATTTGTGCATGTGTGTGGTATTGTGATATTTAGCTTGGTATTACAAGTACTTAAGAGATATTATTTATATAGAGATAAAGGATGGTTCTATATTAGTCATGGTTAGCTAAAGTTAGTCATAGCTAAGATAGATGGGACCTTACTTTAGAGGAAGTAGAAAAGATGAGCACCACTATTTTGGATTTTAGTGTGTTGACTTGGTATTATTCCTAGGTGTTTGGCTTTGGGGAAAGAGTTGAGAACTCTTGGGCCCGCAAGCCTTTTTGTTTTGGATTCTTCTTTAGTCCAAGGATAGCCCATGTGAAGGAATCCTTGCTTTAGTGGTTGGGTCAAGATAAGGGGAATATGCCCATGTGAATGGATATTCCTTTCTACTTTTTGACTTTACTTGACTTTTAGTCTAGTAACTTGAGTTACTACGGTAATTAGTAACTTTGGTACGTAACTATTTCACAAGTATATAAACAAGGGGTGAGGAGGTACTCATCATCCTTTCATTTGCAACTATCTCTCTCTCATTGAGTTCTCTAGTGAGCAATGTCTTGAGTCTTGGAGTGTTAGCCTTGGAGGAGTATGATGGAGTTGGGGTTCCTTGCCTTCTTAGTCCATGGTGCGCTACCATAATAGCCATCAGAGGTTCATCCTGAGTGAGAGACAAGCCGGCTCACATTTTTGGTTCCGTTGCCGGGACCTCTCTAGAAGGCAAGATAATGTTCCGCGTCCAATTCTACATTAGGCAGAAGGAGGCTATGAGAGCTCACTTGGAGAGAACATTAGGAGAGGAGAGGGCTGAACTTATGTTAGAGAACCAAGATCCATTTGTATACCCTGTAGTTCATTATGATGTCTTTGAGGTGATTTTGTACATCTTGTACACATGAGAGGAATTGGAGAGATTGTGTGAGGTGGATTGCAGATTTTGGGGATTAAGGTGATTTTGGGCAAAATCTCAAGTTTGAGATCTGGACTTGAGATTTCTACACATGATAGCTTGGGTTCTTTTTCAGTTAGCACACTTGAAATTATTGAGAGAGCTTCTACGCGCACTGGGCTAGAATTTTTGAAAGTTGATAGGGTAAAGTGCTCCCGCAACTGCATGCTCTCTGGAAAATTGTACAGAGTCTGCCATTTCTTCAATTTTCAGTGAATTGTCCTGAAAATTTCCAAGACAATTAAGTGCATTGTATCCTACCTGCTGCCACAAAAATTAGAGAGAGATCGTTTTTGCGCAGGGCGTTATGAGTTTTTGAAGTGAGGGGGGTGGTTTTCAGACCAAATCTGAAATATGGGTGCTGAATAGAAAGATGTCTAGGCCAAATGGCTCAATGAAAAGATCTGAAATTTTTGCAGGGAGGGACGCCCTGGAGTTGTGATCAAGTGTGGAAAATTTCAGAGGACTGTGATATATTGGTTGGGAGATTTTAGTGATATTGTGAGGAAGGGTCAATTCTGCAGAGTGGAGATCTCATGCATGAGAAGTTTGAGATCAACAAAAAGCATGTTTGAGTGTTTAGATTCATCTTGGGGAACATGGAGGGTCATCAAGAGTGGAAATTGAGATTATGCAAGGTTCCCCAAGGGTTTGAGGTGATTGTAGGGGTGGATTTGAGGAAAAGAGAGTTTACAATAGAATTTGAAGAGAGTGTTGAGAGGATCCAAAAACCTACACCACTTGGAGGAAAGAGTGAGTCTAAGTGCTTTCTATGTGGAGAGAAGGGACATAAGGCAAGTTCATGTCCATTGACCTTTGAGAGCAAGAGATTGAGGGAAAGGAGAGGCTTACTTGACTTGGGTTTGCATGTTGGACCTTCTTCACCAAGATTGGGAGGGAGAAGATCTAAGACCAAGGAGTTGTGTGAGGTTTGTGGAGTTGAAGGACTTCCAAAAGGACATGAGTGTAGTGGAGTAAAAGCACTTTTGGAAACTTTGGTGAAGGATCTTGGAGAGAGTCTTAGTACAGCTACAGAAATACTACCACCTTCATCAGCTAGTTCTTAAGATTAGTGATGGAGATAATCTTTCAACTTATGGATAAACTATCCATGAGAGTTAGATTAATATGCACTCTAGGATTTGATGTTGCTATAGAAATCTTGGAGCAACCTGAACCTTTTGTGTTCCCTAGAGTGGATTATTCTCAGATGGTGTTAGTCATGTATATACTCTATTAGTAATAGAGTGAGAGAAAAGAAAAGAGAAAAAAAATTGAGAGAAAAGAAAGATAGTGAGGGGTTAAGATGGGGAAACTTCCGGTTTTCTTTGGCAAGGATGGAGAAGATGTGGAGGCCTTTGTGAGAGACTTCAAGAGAGCTTGCATAGGAAACAATGAGAGGAGGAAGAATGAGTGGGCCTCATTATTACCAGATTTCTTTGAGGATGCAGCACTTACATGGTATGAGTCAGAATACCAAAAGAGAGAGAGGAGAGAGGGGGAAGAGGAGTCTTGGGAGACTTTGACTTCAGCACTCATTGAGAACTTTCTTCCTGATGAGAGTTATGAGAGATTGATGAGTGAGATTACATTTCTCAAGCAAGGAGATGGAGAGAAAGTGAGGGTCTATGTGGAAAGAGTGGAAAAGTTGGAGTCCAGATTTCGCATAGTGTTGAGGAAGGGTGGGGATGATGTGGAGACTACAATGATTGGCATAGGGGCCATGCTCACCAAGAATTTTGTGGGAGGATTGAGACGAAAAATTAGAAGCAAGGTGAGATATGAGAAACCTTCTTCCAAGGTTGAAGCTATCAAGATCGCAATTCGTATGGAGGAGAGTTTGGAAGGGGAGGAGAGTGATTTGGTGGTGAAGGAGGTTGTGCATCCTCCTCAAGGCTACAATTATGGTGGAACTTCTGATACTTTGGTGACAAGGGTTGCACCACAAGTAGTAGTTGCTCCAATTCTTGCACCTCCACCAAAAGATCCACTCCAAACCATCACAGAACAACTTGCGGATCTCAAGATCAATGTGGTGCAACTATGGGAGAAGAGAGAGGTGGATAAGAATGTAGGGAGAGGGCCTAGGAGTTATGGAAACTATCCATATAGAGGAGGCCAACCAGCCAACAATTTCAATGATAGAAATTGTTTTGGTTGTGGAGGAAGAGGCCATATCCAAAGGAATTGCCCAAATTCCACTTACCATGGAGGAAGGGGTTATGAGGGAGCCAATAGAGGGAAAGAGGGAGGTATTGAAACCCAAGTGGCTCCTAATCCCAACAAAGGTAAGGGGATAGCATCCATAGATGTGGTTGAGAGCAAGTATGAGAAGGGAGAGTGCTCAAACTCCAAGGGTCTTAATTTGGAGCTTTTGGCACAAGAGAAGAAGAGAGCTCGTTTTGTAGAGGATGTTCACTCTTCTCAAGGATTTACTTCAAGCAAGGATACTCCTATGTCTACTAGGAGCACTCGCACCTCAACACCATCAACAACAAAGACTCCAAGGAAGAAGTTGGGGATGGAGGACTTCTTGATCTCAAAGCAACAATGGAACTACAATGTGTTGGAGGATGTTGGTAGTCACAAGGCTAACATCACAGTGTGCCAATTAATTGCTTTGAACCCTACCTTGAGAAAGGAGCTTAGAGGTGGTTTGAGTTCTACAAGGAGCAAGAAGAAGAAGAAGGCAAAAGTTCCAGTATCAATGGGGGTGGTGGATGCCAAGCCAGCACCATGGGAAGCTTGTGAATATGCCTCCAAGATTGATGTGAGAGTGAATGGTCACAACATCAAGGATGCATTGGTTGATGGAGGATCAGCAGTGAATGCCATGTCAGAAAGGTTGATGAAGAAGTTGGGTATGATACCCTCAAGACCTTCAACATTTGTGGTGAGCATGGCAAACAAGCAACAAGTTAGACCAGTAGGGGTGATGGATAAGGTGGTAGTTTCAGTTATGGGAGTTCAAAATCTCATGACTTTCCAAGTCTTGAAGGATTCAAGCTATGACTTACTTCTTGGGAGGCCATGGTTGAAAGCAACACGCACAACTAATTGATGGCACAAAGGGTACTTGAGGATTGGGCCATCAAACCATAGAGTCACTGTTCCTGTGACTAACACCACCAACACTTCACATTCAGATACACCATCTTCTGATTATTGGGAATCAGATTCTGAAGAAGGAGCTTCAGGTGTGGACACAAGCATGGAAGAGGAGACTTCCACGGAGGAGGATGAATCTGAATCTGATTCAAATGTGTATCCTTTGTGTGCTATGGATTTTGCACCTAAGCCAGAGGTTTTGAAGGACCCAGATAAATCACCATTGACACTTGAGGAGGTAGAGAGAAGGTTATCTACCCTCAAGTATGGCCCAAATGTTACCAAGGAGGAGAAGGTGAGATTTGAGGAGATTTTCCGCAAGTTCATCCATGTGTTTGCTTTTAGTTACAAGGATTTGAAGGAAGTCACCTTGGAGGAGCACAAGATAGAGGTGGAGTCACATGCAAGACCAATCCGCCAAAAGCAACGTCGCATTAGCCCACCAATATCTTTGGTTGTGAAGGAGGAGATTGATAAGCTCAAGGAGGCTGGATTTATCTTTGAGGTGGAGAATTCAGAATGGGTGTCTCCAATTGTCATTGTGAAGAAAAAGAATGGCAAGCTTTGGGTATGTGTGGATTACAAGAAGTTCAATGCTGTTACCAAGAAGGACTACTACCCATTGCCATTCATTGATGAGATCTTGGAGGAGGTTGCAGGTCATGAGAGGTATAGTTTTGGAGATGGTTATAGTGGATATAACCAAATCAAGATTGCACCAGAGCATCAACAACTCACCACATTCACCACACCTTGGGGAACTTACGCTTTCAAGGTCATGCCTTTTGGGCTTTGCAATGCACCAGCCACATTCCAATGGTTCATGAACAAGGTATTTGAACCTTTCATTGGGAAATTTGTGAGAGATTTCATTGATGACTTTTGTGTCTATGGGAGCAAGGAGGAGCACTTTGAGCACCTAATCAAAGTCTTGCAACGCTTAGATGAGGCAAATGCATCACTCAACCCAGAGAAGTGAATTTTTGGATGTGAAGAAGGTCTACTTTTGGGGCATATCATCTCCAAGGATGGAATAGCAGTTGATCCTGAGAAGGTGAGGAAAATCTCAGACCTTCCATTCCCTTCAAGCTTGACAAAGTTACGCCAATTCTTGGGGATGGTCGGGTACTATAGGAAGTTCATCTTCTCATTTTCCAACAAGGCTTATGTATTGACCATCTGCATGAAGAAGGGTGTAGATTACATGGTGATTTTGGAAGACAAGGAGGCTCTCAAAGCTTTTGAGGAGCTCAAGCAATCCCTTGTTGTAGCTCCAATTCTTGCTAAACCTGATTGGAGTAAACCTTTCATCCTCTACACTGATGCTTCTAATGTAGCTATAGGATGCACTCTTAGTCAATTAGACCAAGATGGGCATGATCATCCAATAGCTTATGCTAGTAGGCAGATGGTTTCAGCAGAGAAGAACTACTCTGTCACGGAGAGAGAAGGGTTGGCAGTGATCTTTGGTCTCAAGAAGTTTAGACACTACTTGATTGGAGGGAAAGCCACCATTGTCACGGATCACAAGGCTTTGAAGTACATCTTCAACAAGCCTAATGTTGAAGGGAGACTAGCAAGGTGGATGATACTCTTGTCTGAGTATGACTACACCATTGAAGATAGGCCAGGAAAGAAACATGCAAATGCTGATTTATTATCTAGAGCCTATGATCATGATGGAGATGAGCCAGTGGATGATTCCTTCCCGGATGAGGAGCTCATGACAATCTCAGTCACTCAAGAGGTTCCAATGGAGTACAAGGAGATTGTGGATTTTGTGACAAAAGGTAACTATCCAGAAGGGATGCATGCTAGGGAGAGGAAGGCCCTTGCAGCAAGATCTAGACCTTACACAATGGTGGAGGATATTCTTTTTCACCAAGGAGCAGATGGTCTACTTCGAAGAGCAGTTGGTAAGGAAGAGTCTATCCTACTCATAAAGGAGTTTCATGAAGGTTTAGTATGTGGAGGACACTTTGCAGGAAAGGTGACTGCTTTCAAGATTCTAGATGCAGGTTACCATTGGAGAGGGATTTTCAAGGATTGTCTTGATTATTGCAAAACTTGTCATGTTTGTCAAGCTTTTGCTAGAAAGTCTACATCCACTCCACCACTTAGATCAATTCCATTGCTAGGACCTTTTGAGAAGTGGGGAATTGATTTTGTAGGTCCTCTCAATAGAACCCCAAGGAACAATCGGTACATTGTGGTAGTTACTGATTACCTTACCAAGTGGGTTGAGGCTAGACCATCGAGGGACAAGAATGAAGATGAAGTGGTAGATTTCTTTATGAACGCATTATCACTAGGTTTGGATGCCCTTTGGAGTTGGTTTCTGATAGAGGAGGAGAGTTTACAGGAAGCATTACTACAGCCATGCTACGACATTTCTCTTTCACACATAGAGTAACTACATCCTATAAGCCAAATTCCAATGGCTTGGCAGAGAGAACCAATCAGACCTTGTGCATGATGTTGGCCAAAGATGCAGAAATGGAGGGGGCTAAACATCATTGGGACAAGAGGATTCATGCAGTTTTGTGGGAGTATAGGACAACCATGAAAACTTCCACTGGATATTCTCCATTTCAATTGGTGTATGGTATTGAGTCTACCTTACCTATTCACTTTGATCTTCCTACCTTCCAAAGCATTCATAGGAGATTGAAGAAAGCACAAGGAGGTGATGCAGAGAAGTCAAGGAAGGATCAACTCATGGAGTTGGAAGAGGCAAGAGCAATTGCTATGGATCGAGTGGAGCAAGCCCAAAGGAAACAAAAGGAGAGCTATGATAAGAGGCAAGACAAGAAGAAGGTGGAGCCTTTCAAAGAAGGTGATTGGGTAATGTTGTTTGATTCCATTCGATTCAAGAGAGTGCAAAAGAAGTTTTTGCCTAAGTACTTTGGACCTTTCATAGTGGAGAAGGTGTGGGGCAATTACACCTATGATCTCAAGGAGTTGGGAGGAAGATACTTTGATAGGATTAACCATGATAAGTTGAAGATGTACCATAGAAGGTAGAGAGACCTTCACTTTGAGGACAAAGTGAAAACTTAGTCCGGGGGTAAATGTAACACCCATTTGTGCATGTGTGTGGTATTGTGATATTTAGCTTGGTATTACAAGTACTTAAGAGATATTATTTATATAGAGATAAAGGATGGTTCTATATTAGTCATGGTTAGCTAAAGTTAGTCATAGCTAAGATAGATGGGACCTTACTTTAGAGGAAGTAGAAAAGATGAGCACCACTATTTTGGATTTTAGTGTGTTGACTTGGTATTATTCCTAGGTGTTTGGCTTTGGGGAAAGAGTTGAGAACTCTTGGGCCCGCAAGCCTTTTTGTTTTGGATTCTTCTTTAGTCCAAGGATAGCCCATGTGAAGGAATCCTTGCTTTAGTGGTTGGGTCAAGATAAGGGGAATATGCCCATATGAATGGATATTCCTTTCTACTTTTTGACTTTACTTGACTTTTAGTCTAGTAACTTGAGTTACTACGGTAATTAGTAACTTTGGTACGTAACTATTTCACAAGTATATAAACAAGGGGTGAGGAGGTACTCATCATCCTTTCATTTGCAACTATCTCTCTCTCATTGAGTTCTCTAGTGAGCAATGTCTTGAGTCTTGGAGTGTTAGCCTTGGAGGAGTATGATGGAGTTGGGGTTCCTTGCCTTCTTAGTCCATGGTGCGCTACCATAATAGCCATCAGAGGTTCATCCTGAGTGAGAGACAAGCCGGCTCACAGGGCAGTAGCACATTTCCGATGTTATCTCATCACTGATCATCAGCCACTGAAGTGGTTGATGGAGTCCGACAAGCTTTCAAGGAAGCTTGCATGATGGGCTATGATTTTTACAAGAGTATAATTTCATAGTTTTTTATAGACCTGGAGTGGTGAACCGTGATGCAGATGGATTGAGTAGAAACCCATGTCCCAACCAGCAAGATCACACCAGAGCACGTCGGCATGGTGAGACAAATGAGGAGATGGTGCAAGGTTGGCATGCATCTGCCTTTCTCTTTATATTTTTTGAGGCTTTGGTGGTATCTCTCTCAATGCATATAGAAGGAGTTATTCAGGTCATAGATCCAAGGAGTGAAGATATTGGTACAATTCAGTGAGACATTCATGATGATGTCTTAGAGTTGGACTATCTTTGCACTAGTGTTGTGAGTGGCATAATTGGGGCCAAAGAGAGAGACCGTGTTCTTCAGCAAGCCCGACGGTTCAGATTGGAAGGCAGACACCTTTTGCGTGTATAGGAGGATAGTAGAGTGCGAGTAGTACCACTTCCATCTCAAAGACCATAGTTGGTCCACCATGCTCATGAGGATCTAGGACATTTTGGAGTCAAGCATACATACAGCTTACTCCAGAGTCATTATTGGTGGCACGGTATGCAGACCAAGGTACAACAATTTGTTGCCAAATGTGTGGTTTGTGACCGAGTTAGAGCATCATTCAATGCTCCTATGCCACAATTACACCCATTACCTATCATGGGATTGGGTTACCATTGGAGTTTGGACTTTGCTAGACCTTTACTGCTGACTGTGAGACATCATTGGTATGTTTTGGTGATGGTGGAGCACTTCTCCAAGTGGATTGAGCTAGTGGCACTTCTTGACAAGTCTAGTGAAGGGATAGCTTACTCGTTTTTGGATCGAGTTCTTAGTCATTTTGGTGCACCAATTGAGGTTTTGACTAATCAAAGTACAGAGTTCTTGGTGGAGTTTCAGGTCTTGTGTGACAAGGCTTTGATTGATCATCATACTACATCCCGAGATCACCCTAGAGGCAGATGGCTTAGCAAAGAGAGTGGTTTAGATGGTGAAGAGAGGATTGCAAAAGTATGGTTTGCAAAGAGGCCACTTAGAAGATTGGGATCTCTAATTACCTTGGTTGGCCATGGGCTATCTATTCAGCCGGCAAGCCTCCTTAGCATCCTTCTCTCCTTACTTCCTACCCTATGGGTGAGATCTAGATTTACCTATAGCCTTTCATCGAGATGCTATCATAGTTTTGGACTTGGATGACCCAAATGTATGGATGAGCGCATGTTCTCAACAAGCAGATATGTTTCGGAGAGTGATGCCAATGTCCTTTGAGAACTTGGCAATTGCTTAGCATAGAGATACTTTATGCCATGCTACCATTTGAGGAGGAGGTTATAGACCCCCAATCTGTCAATTTCATCCAAAAGATTATGTATATCTATAGCATATCTGTGGTACCTACATATTTTTGTTTTTCTATGTTTATTCGTGTTTGAGAGAAGAAGTAAGCACTAAAAGTTGAATTGCAGACAAAGAATGGACGAAAGTACCTTTGGAGGACATCCAAAGAAGATGACATCGGATCCGATGATGGAGGTACTCGGAAAAGGAGTACGATGGAAAGAGTCCAAAGAGCACCGTCTTTGGGTTGAAAGGCGCAGGAGATACAAAGACCATTTAACAACCTTGGTATGTGGCAAGAAAGTACATTTCAAGAAATGCCGGGGGCAGAAGAAGCATGTCTTGACAGTGACCAAGATTTGCACACAGAAGAGAGAAATTCAAAGCTGAAATTGATTGAAGAATGACTACAATTTGGGGTAATATAAAATTGCAATTGCGCAGGGACAAGTTGAATGTTCTGAGTAAATTTCCAATCCCTTTGAGTAGTCGTCCTGCAGTAATGCGTGTCCAAAAGCCCATCGATAGTGAGATTTTCTGAAACCCCGAGGGAGTTAGAGTGTCTCATCCAGGAGAGGGTCTCATCTTCTAGCATCATAGAACAAGAGAACAGATCATGGCAAAGAAGGTGGCCAATGCGCTGGTGGTGCGAGGTTTCACAATCCGAAGATTAGATGTAGTAACTAGAATCAAAGACTTGACTAGACTTCGTATTACATTTTTAGCATGGAACTGGAATTTTAGTTTCTCGGGAGTGATAGCAAAGATAGTTGCCAGTAATTGTGAGGAGGGTCCCGAGGTGGATGGGAAGAGAGGCAATCCGGCTCAATGGACTGAGTCGGATTGGAGGTTAGTATTGGAGAGAGAAGCAAGAGAGCCGACGGGGATCACCTTCTATCAGAAGTGTGATGCTGCAAAGGAGACGGCAGGGATCCACAACTCATTTTTTGCTCCAAGAACAACGAATGGATACAAGGTGGAGTCCTATCGGGATCCGATCCGAAGAAGCATTGTGGGGGTGATGATGGCCAGGTTCAAGCCAGAACAAACCACCTATGTGAACATGCAGCAAGCCGTGTTCTTCCATCAGATGTTTGCAGGAGTTCTAGTGAATTGGGCGAAGTGCTTTCACACCGCACAAGGCAGATGATGGTTAATTGGCAAACGGGCTCGCCACCACATTACTTTGCACCGTTTGCAGCAAATTTCTACTTCAGATTGAACCTGCTGACCAAAGAGGAGCATTATCATATGGTGTCCCATGTTCATCCGTATTTACAATGGGAAGCAGACGAGGAAGAGTGCCAGTATATGCTGCATCTTTGAGCAAACGATGAATATTCCTCAAAGACCAGACAGTGGAAGGTCAAAGAAATTACCAGTCTAAAGACAAAGAAACGTGGCAAACCCAAAGAAGCAAAGTCGCCTCCCACTCAAAGAAAGACTCAGCGGCTGATTTTAAAGACTATGAAGATGGTGAAAGATGCATCATTGGGATCGGAGTTTGGAGAAGAAACCAAGTCGCAAGAGGAGGAATCTAAGAAGAGTAGCTCACCTTAAAAAGTGAGGAGTCCAAGAGCAATAGCAATGGGGAGCCAGAAGGTCAGCAATCGGTGGTGGTCAGTGAGGCTTGTCAGGCGATGGAGGTGAACAAGCCAAGATCAGAAGAGAAAGAGGAGAATCCCGCGGGGCCGAGTTCAAGAGGCCAAGACAACGAAAGTACCGAAACAATGAAGATACAAAGATTGCGACTTTGGATGAAGGAGCCGATGACGGAAGTGAAGACTCAAGACGAAGATAGCGATGAAGAGGAAGGGAACTTTGGCGGAATATCGTATTTGACAAAGGTGGTCACACTGTTGCTGGAGCTACTGAAGGATCATCGGAAGGTAATTCCCCAAGATCGCATGAAGGGGATGAACGAGTTGCAGGTGGTGATGTATTTGATGAGTTAAGTGAAGGAGTTGCAGGAGCAACAAGTCCAAAGAAGTGAGGAAGTGGAAGAACTTCGGAGGGTGGAAGGCTTGACAAAGAAGACTCTTACCATGTTACAAGAAAGCTGCAAGGTAAAAGAGAAGGAACTGCAGAGGCGAGCCGAAGAATTAACAGAACAGGCAATGTGGCTCAGCAAGATGAAAGAGGAAGTGAGTGATGTGCGCATCGAGAATGTTCATTTGAAGGCGATGACCATTGTAATGGAGCAAGAGTTGGATAGTTTGAAGAAGAGTGCAACAGCAAAAGATCAAGCATGGCAGAGAGAGCTGGCAGCCAGGCAAGAAGAAGAGGAACAATTACGAGAACTTGTTAGGAGCATGGAAAGGCAGAGCATGCAGTATGCAAAGGAGAAGAAGATGCTCGCTGCGGAGTACGAAGACGAGTTGAAGATGTATTGTGAGGAGTTGAAGGTAGAACGTCTCAAGGATATGCATCGGAATCAGTGGGAGAAGTTGTGGGGAAGTTGAGAGCAATCTTAAGCATGAAGGCTGAAGGGAGATTGGAAGAAGCCCGCCTACATGAGTTGAAGTTACTTGTGTAGGAAACTTGGAAGAGAAAAGCCAAGGATGTGGACATGAACACCTTGTTGATCCGATTGAGGGAAAGCATAGATAGGGAAATGTTAGAAGTAGAGAACAATGTTAGTCTTAGATTAGATTTAGTTAATTTGGAGCTAAAGAAGATTCGGAATAGTGTGACACTGGACAAGAAACCCGACATCGCAGAAATAAGAATTCAAGCATCATCGGACTTGATAATTGACACATTAGAGAAGAGTGGGTCAGGAGATACAGAGTTAGATAAGTCACTCCTGAGCTCAATTGTAGTTCCTAGTGTAGAAGTAGTAGAATTAGTGAAGGAATTGGTAGACTTAGCTATACCCAAAGAAGGAGAAGTAGTGGGAAGATCATCATGTTTGGAAGCCGATGATGAGGTAGACATCGGATCAGGATAAGTATCGATTTTGAGATAGGAAGAGGCAGATATGAAGAGATAGATTGTCCCTTGGGATCTACAGGTAGGAAGAGATGTTAGGAAGCGGTGCATAGGTAGGGAGGTTTGCCGTTTGCTTTAGTATTTAAAGGGAGCATTCGCAGTCCTATGTTATTCAGTATTCATATTTCTAAAGATAGATAAAGCGAAGTGCTGTTCTTAGTGCTCATCGCTTAAGCTTAATTCCGATTGTCAATTTTGTGTTTATAGTTGTGAGTGTGTGGAGAATTCCGAAGAGCAAGTCAGTGTGTCTGTGGATGTTGGAATCTGTAGCCTTGATCTTTATTCTATGTGTTTGATTCTGAGTGAAGTGCATCGGAGCAATGCCTTGACAGATTTGAGAGGAATTGTAGTGTTGGTAGTATTCGACATTTGTGAGTACAACACGAAGTTAATGTGAAGCAATTTTGATCGAGGAAGTTGTGCCTTCAGTGGAGGGGTAGAACACAATTCTGAGGTGAAATCGTGCTTCATAGTGAAGTGCCGTCTTTGGGAGAATCTGAATCATCACACTCAAGAGTTGTTTGGACAGAATTTGCTATGATGTGATTAAGTGTGTGTATTTGTGACAAGTTGTCAAGATTGTGAGTTTGTTACTCTCTTCTGGGTGTAGTTTCTACCTGAGAGATTAAAGAAGAAACCAAGAAGAACTGCAATTGTGACTTTTGACTTTGTATTTGGACATTTCTGCATAGTATCTTTGCGGGAACAAACTTTACTTACCCGATTACCGCAAAAGTGATATGTGTTAGGTTGTCACATGATTTTTGGCGCTGCTGCCGGGGATACAAATCTCGGAAGTAGAAGAATATGAAGCCAAACTCGAAATTGGGTGTCAATGCAATATGAATGTCTGCATCGAGAGCTCAAAGACAAGCATTGTAGCGTGAAGAAGATGAATGTTTGAAAGTTCCTCCACTTTGGACGAAATTGAACAAGAGGCGTTGGACTTTCAACTCCTTCACTAAGTGCAAGAAGCCCTGCACGAACTTGACCAAAAGAGACGTGAAGGAAGGTGGCAAGGCTACTTTTCATCCCCATCTTCCAAGAAAAAGAAAGACTCGAGTGGGCAGACATACGCACTACGACCCAGTACACCAACTTCCCCTAAAGCTATAAAGGAGTCAATTTCATTAAGAAGTTTGTTTGCAAAAAGACAGCACGAACCCTTACGGAAGAAGAGTGTCAACATCTGGTACGAACAATTCCCCGGTTATCTAGAAGAAGGTTCGAAGACCAGATTGAAGTTGTGGAACATCTTATTTCTGATCGGGTTGAAGTCAACACAACCAGAGAAGAAGAAATTGTCAAAGAAGACCCCAATTTGAACTTGACAAATTGGAACCCATGGGCAGACAACACGGTGTCCATAGCAAGTAGCTCTTTGGTTCCCGTAAGTTCAAACTTACCACAACCAAATCCACCGCACCGAACAATGACTTCGTTCCTTGTAACCCAACATGCTTATCAGAAGTATAAAGGTACAGAGCAAGACAAAGATCTTGATGAATTCATCAAGGAATTCAAAGTCATTTCCTTTGCCAACAAGGAACATGACTCCACAAATCGACTGTGGATTTTTCTAAGTCTGCTCCGAAAGAAGGCTCGGAGCTGGTATACTCATGTAATGCAGAAAGGATTCACACCAACAGACTGGGCAGACTTATGAAATGGCTTCCTGGAACGATTTCAGGAAGTGGATTATGATACGAGTGTCTTTGTGGCACTTAATGATTTGGATCGAGGAAAGAAGGAAAAATTGAGAGATTACTCTAAGCGGTTCATGGCCTTATTGAACCGAGTTCCGAAACAATCCGGTGTGGTGGGTTATTCCGATGCCCAAGCCATTACCTGGTTTCTTGGAGGGCTTTCACCGGAGATTCAAATCTTTGCCAAGGAGAGGAATGTAGCTTCCCTGGACAAAGTCCTCAAACATGTCGCCCGATATGAGGCGGCTCATTCTAACTCGTCCAGTAACCAAAGAAATCATGAGAAGAAGGGCAAGAAGCCAAGACGAAGAGCTTCTTGTAGCACTTCTCCTTCTTTGGAGGAATCTTCCACATCTTCTAGTTCTTCTTTGGAATCCGACAAAGGACCCAAGCCGAGAAAAATACGAAGACACGGAGGAAAGAAGCTAGTAACACCGCCAGTAAAGAATGTATCTAAGGCAGATCAGAAGTTGGAAACTCTTATTAAAGAGTTCACGGATTTCAAGATCCAGATGATTGGGGCGAAGGACCAAAGAAAGCCCCCGTCATTTGGTCAACCAAATGTATGGTGCACTGCGTGTGGTAAATCCGGCCACGCTAACATGGAGTGTTAACTCGCACGGCATTTCCAGTGCAACAAATTGATTGGGTTCCCGGATGGGATCAAGGCAAAGAAGAAGAGTCGGTATACCAAACCCAAGAAATACAGCCTCCAGCAAGCCCTTCATATCAAGGTCCCAGGTTTGGACCATGGGAGTATAATCCTACCGCTCCCCCACAAAGACCCCCGATGGGTGGTCAAAATAGACCTCAAAATGTTGCACCAGGTGCTTGTTACAATTCTGGCTTGATGAGACATTGGTCTCTAAATTGTCCGGAGCCAAGACGACAAATTGGGTGTGCCCCTTTGAGGGAATTGTAAAGGATCGGGGCACACAGGAAACCAGTGCCCGCAACCACCCAATCCAAAGCCCCCTTTCAAGTATGTACAGACCCCCGCCGAGCGTGCTACGCTCCAGGTAAAGGGAGACACTAATGTAAATTGTATCACACTTGAGGAAGAGAGGCCTCAAGAAGGAAGTCCAACTTTAGAAGGAGATTGGCCAGACCTCAAAATTTTGAAGGTAGAAACTTGCACAGACAGGAAGAATTGAGTTTCCAAAGAAACAAGTACTACGTCTTCTTCCTCATGTAAAATGAAGAGACTGCGACCAAAAGCTATCCTTTCTACGAAGGAGGAAAAGGTCCTAGCAAAAGCTAAAGCAAAAGCCTTGCAGAAAGAAATTAAGGAAGCAGTACTACGTACGTGGGAGATGAGTTAGGAGGAAAAAATGAAGACACAACCTCCAGTATTTCCGGCGGATATCAGGTCTGAAGTAAAAGACTTGATCCAAGCCAAAGTTGGTCAACTCGATGATCATCGGATCAAGCACCTATGCACTTTGATTACCATCCTCAAGCATCCCGAAGTTCATTTTGAACAGCTGCAAAATTTAGAACCAAAGCCAAAGACAAAGCAGGTGAAATTGGGGGGAGTTCCACAGTATGATATTGTGGCAGATATGGCATCTACAAGCGCAAATGTCACATTCAAACAATAATGGGAGGACAATAAGCTTTATAAAAAGCAGCTAAGTTCAGCCCTCAAGAAAGTAAGGGTGATGACCAAGAAAGACTTGGCCGCAATTTATCATATTGAACAGGAGGATTTGGGATCTCCCGAGGTGGATGCGGAGATAGTAGGCTGTATGATTACATCCATACCCATTGATTTGGGGTCGGGTGTGAATGTCATGACCAAAGACACTGCACATTGACTGGGGTACACAACGTTTGAACCAACACCTTGAGTTCTGAAGTTTTTGGATCAAACCAGGAGACGGCCCTTGGGCATGCTGTTGAATATCACTACGATTATAGGAGGGGTGCCCTTCGAATTAAATTACATTGTGTTACGACTAATAACCAAAACTGGCTACCCTCTCTTGATCAGGAGACCCTGGTTGTATAGTGCCCAGGTCATGGTGGATTGGTACCAACAAAAATTATGATTTAAAGACATCTCATCTAAAGAGCAAAAGCTAGTGACGGTGAGTTGGACAAAAATTCCTCATCTTGGGGAAACTACGTCGTTAGAAGACGAAGATGAATCCAAAGATTCATCATCTTCATCTTCCAAGGACTCCGAAGACGATGTCCAAGTTAATTACTTGGAATGCTATGAGGTAGAAGACGAAGACCCATACAACATCACCTCGGGTGAACAAGACTTGGAGGAAGGGGGTTTGACAGCAATACATCTTGGATTAAGCCGAGTAAGTCACATAGAAGGTGTCATTAACCCCGATGACTGTCAAGATGTGGTCTTGAGTGAAGAAAAGATTTTAAAGATTTCAAAGACAGTCACCGTAGAGGAGTTGGCAGGATACACTGCCCTGTTTATAGAGTTCAAGGATGTATTCGCTTGGTCTATTGATCAAATGCCGGGAATTCCACAAGAATTTGGAGAGCACCGGATTGATCTGGTTGAAGGTGTAGTTCCGGTTCGGCAGAGACAATACCGCCTGAACCCAAAGTACTCCCTCTTGGTAAAAGACAAAATTGATAAGTACTTAGGGGCCGGAATAATTTTCCTTGTTCTAAGCAATGAGTGGGTTTCCCCCATTGTCATTGTTCCAAAGAAGAAGACAGGGAAAATTTGAGTGTGCCAAGATTTTTGCAAATTGAATGCAGTCACCCGAAAGGACCATCATCCTTTACCGTTTATAGATACAATTCTGGACCAAGTAGCTGGTCATCCATGTTATAGTTTTCTCAATAGATTTTCAGGGTGCAATCAAGTATCCATTTGAGAACAAGGCAAGGATAAAACCACATTCATGACCGATTGGGGCACTTTTGCTTACAATCAAATGCCCTTTGGGTTGTGTAATGCTCTTGCTACTCTCCAGTGGATGATGAACTCAATATTCAAAGATTTTTTGCACAAATTTGTGGAAGTCTTCATTGATGATTTTTGTGTGTTTGGGCAAAGAGATGTAAATTTAGATTACCTTCGCCAAACTTTTAAAAGGTGTCGTTTTGCCGGCCTGTCATTACACCTGGAGAAATGTTTCTTCGCAATGAAGGAGGGAATTCTTCTGGGGCATTGGGTGTCAAGCCAAGGTATTGAAGTCAATGTCGAGAAGGTTAAAGTAATCGTGCTTTGGAATCCCCAAAGAACATCCGGGAGCTGAGAGCCTTCTTGGGATATGTTGGATACTACATACGCTTCATGTCAAACTATGCAGTGCTTGCAGCACCACTTACCAAGCTTGTGAAGAAGTCCGAAGACTATCTGTGGGAAGCAAATCAAGAAGAAGCTTTCCAAGTGTTGAAGAAGAAACTCATTGAAGCACCAGTTATGAAGGCTCCAAATTGGGATGTCCCTTTTCATGTATATGTGGATGCTTTGTCCATGGCCATCGGAGTCGTCATAAGTCAGAAGGACGAGAAGAAGAAGGACTACCCGGTATATTATGCCAGCCAACAACAATCAGTCCCAGAAAAGAACTATTCAACGATTGAACAAGAAGCACTCGGAATGGTGTATGTCTGCATGAAATTTTGCCACTACTTGTTGGGATACGAATTTGTCTTCTATGTGACCATTATGCACTATAACACTTGGTCAAGAAGGCAGATTTTTCCGGGTGAATTGCATGATGGATCTTGTTGTTACAAGAATTCACATACACTGTACAAGTAAGGAAGGGAGCTTCGCATTCAAATGTGGACTTCTTATCTAGGTTAGAAACCCAAGACCAAGATATGGAAATCGATGATCAGTTTCATGATGAAGAGCTATATCATTTAATGGTTGTTTGAAGTATGCAGTATGTGGCAGAATATCACTATTTGCATATGTGCCATTGCCTTCAAGGGCTGGACCCAGAACAAAGGGCAGTCTTTCTTTGGAAAATGGGACCGTACCAATTGAAACACAACATGTGGTGTCCACATTTTTTTTTTCCAAAATTAAGGAGAAGAAGTGTATAAAGAAGTCGGATTGCGCCTGTATGGCCGAAGAAGGCAAAGAAAAGAGTCTTCGGGATGAAACCCAAAGTAAAGTGACTTCGGGTCATAAGGCGAAGTACTCAGAAATGCCTTGTCAGCATACAACCCGAAGTAAATTGTCTTTGTATCGGGAGGAGCTCAACTTGAGGCGAAGATAGGCTAACAACCTTTTGTCGGGGCGAGAAATTCAAGAAGGGGCCATTTAAAAACTGGCGGCCCATACATTGTTGTTGGGAAAAGGCCAGATGAGAGTGATGAGGACTAGACAGCAGAGAGTTTTCAAAAAAAAAGAATGTCAGATGAGCTTGGTAAGGAGTGGTAGCTGGAAATTTTGTGAAAGGAACAGAAAAAGGTTTTACAAAGGACAGAAACAGGAAAAGGTTTTTTTGCAAAGGACAGGAACAGAAAAAGGTTTTGCAAAGGACAGGAACAGGAAAAGGTTTTTTGCAAAGGACAGGAACAAAAAAAGGTTTTTTTCTGCAAAGGAGGAATGAAGAAGGGAAAAATAAGAAAACAAGGAAGTCGAGGGGTTTTGGGGAGGGACAAGAACAGTTCGAAAGGGGTTTTGGGAATTGGAGGTAAGGTAGGAAGGATCGAGGGGAAAAAAGGAAGGGCAAGAGACAGACGGACGATTGATCAAGAGAACAGAGGAAGAGCGTGTTGCAGCAGCAGCAGCAGAGTTCAGGTTTCGAAGGAGGAAGCAGGAAAGAGATAGAGGGATCGAATAGGAACAAGGAAACGCAGGGGAGATAAGGTCATCGACGGAGAGTGATCAAAGAGAGAACAGGGAATAGAAAAGGAAAAGAAAGAGAAGGAAGGGGAAAACAGAGTTCAGATTCGGAACAAGGGAAATGAGGAGAAGAGTTTCGAGAAAGTGCAGGGGATTTTGAGAGAAACAGTAGGGAAGTGAGGGAGAAATATCGAAAGTGAAAAGATCTGCCAAATTTCGGGAAATGAGGAGGAGAGTTTTGGGAAAGTGCAGGGGATTTCGAGAGAAACAGTAGGGAAGTGAGGGAGAAATATCGAAAGTGAAAAGATCTGCCAAATTTCAGGAAATGAGGAGGAGAGTTTTGGGAAAATGGAGAGGATTTTGAGAGAAGACAGTAGGGAAGTATTGAGAATTATCAAAAGGTAAGAAGGGGTACCAGTTTTCCGGAAATCAAGAGAGGAGTTTCAGGGAGAGAAAGTTGCAGAAGATTTTGAGAAAAGAACAGTAGAGTTTCAGGAAGTTTGCAGAGGATTTTTGAGAGAAGTGGCAGAAATATTAGTGAGAGGAAAGACTAAGGGTTTTCAGAAAATCCCAGAGAGTTTCAAGAGAGAAAGTTGCATAAAAGGTTGCAGAAATTTTTGAGAAGAAGGAGACAGAGGGTTTTGAATTTTGGCAGAGAGCAGTAAGTAGCGACGAGAGAAGAAGGACAGAAAGGAAACGGAATTGGAATGACAAGGGAATAAACAAAAAGGTCTAGAGAGTAGGGAGTGGAGGATCGTGGAGACAGGAAGGAGTGAGGAATCATGGAGTTAGAAGAAAGGAGGAGAATTACAGAAAATACAAAAAGAAGTGAAAGATTGTGGAGGCAAGAAAAGGCAAAGAATCAAGAGAAGGCATTTCAAGTTTGACAAAGTGCAGTGAGGTTCAAGTTGGGAGGAAGCATTGTGTATCGGTGATTTAGTCAGTGGAGGCCTTGTGAGTTAGTTTCTGGAACATGTATGTTGAAGAGATGGATTTCTGCAGGCAAATTGGGAGCAGAGCAGAGGATGAGATGAAAGCAATAGGTTTCAAAATGGCTATCTATTGAGGATGCTGAGTTAGGTTGAGAACACAGCGCATACAAGTGCCGGATCTTCTTATCTTTTGGCGGTGGGCAGTTCCTTGTAGAAGATTTGGAAGCGACTTTAGGTTGACCCGCCAATCCAGGGAGTAAGAAAGATTAATTTGGTGATGGTGAGACCGGGAGGACCGATCGATGGACCTGCAATAGCTTAAGTCGGATTATTTCTGGATCGAGTGAATTGTGGGACTGGAGGACCAGTGAGAGGAGTTTCTTAGTTTTTGTTGCAATGTATTGTCATCTGCTGTTGTCTTAGTGCGTTCTCTTGTCTTACTGTCATCAAACCAGATTGAGTTCTTGGAGTGTTATTTGCGGTTTCATACAGTATATATGAGGGGAAATGTTTTTGAGCAAATTTGATCAGTGCATTGGCTTGGATTTATTGGGAGCACTAGAATGAGGAGGAGCAGCAGGTGTGCTACTGTGGCTTGAGTTTCTCCAATGGGACTGAAGCAAGAACTGAAGCGGATTTTATCGGCAAACCAATAGAAGCAAGCACAAACTTGCGAGCGAGAGCAGATCCTTGTGTTGTCGTACTTCCTGGGGCCTCGTCTTACTGAGGCCAGACCTGGAAAATGAGTGAGCTTATCGTATGAAGGGCAGAGATGGGAGGGACGGTGATTGACTGCTGCTGCTTGGGACAGATCTGGAAGAGAATTGGACAGAGAATCTGTTACTAGTTGAAGGTTTCATCCGAAACTTACTCGAGGAGCAGAGAAGAAAGGCCAAACTAGCTTGCAAAGGGAAAGTGGACAGGAACAAAAGAAGAGAGAAGTCATGTTCAGCTCAGGATAATACGAGGACTGGATATAGAAACTCAATATGGGACTCGTTGGGAGCTTCTACCAGGCGTAGAGTCCTATGGCAAGAACAGTGCAGAGCGTTCGGAAAGATCTAACATACCGGAATATCGAAGAGAAAGGAGAATCCCGAGGAAGGACCTATTGGACAGTGGAGACTTGGAAAGAACGACAAATTGGAGATGCTGCAGAACATGGAGATGACGAGTTGTAAGGAATAGGAAATAGGACCTGCTCAACTCCTTTTCTTTCTTCATGTGCTTGGCTAGTCAGTGTCACTGTTTGGTTAGGAGCCGTGTGTCATGGCTCAAAGGATTATAAACTGTGAAACTTGGAATTGAGATGGAAATGAGATTCCTAGTGATTGAGTGTGTGTACTTGATGTGCAAACAGCGGTAGGAAAGATAATAATAATGTTTTTATTTTACTTCTTTTTTACACTCAGTCCGGATTATGTAGATGGATCAGCACAGTTAACCAATTGCCCGGGATTGAGTCCGGTTGCATAACTTGTGGACAACTCCACAAAACCCCACCAGATCATTCTCTCTGGAAGATCAGTCTGGGCCAGAACTGCAAAACCCACCAAACCCAAAACATATTAAAGCCGAGGATAATAGACCAACCAAGAGGTCAAGAATAATGAGCCGGGACTAATAATAGACAGTACAAGAAGGACAAAACACTCCAAAAGCCTAAGCGCAGGCAGCCACGTGCCCAGCGCAATCTCGAGACCATACGATCCCCACAACAACGGTGAAGGTTTATTGATAGTGACAGGTGCATGCCGGAGGTGTGATTTCTTGGTAGAAACTCAAAGTGACAAAAGACGAAGAAGCGCAACTCTATAAAAATCGAAACTGCAATGACAAAATGTCGAGTAATTTTCCTTTGCCGTTGAGAAGTTGTCTTGTAGGTGATCGGGGAAAGGGAAATAGAGTTGGGATTGTGTTAGTGCGCAAGGGAGAAGTTGCGAGAGTGAAATCAAGAGAGAGGGAGAAAGTAGAAGAGATGGGAGGAGGGAAGAAGAACTCCAAATTCAGAGTGAGAAATCATGCGATTCGGAGGTAAGATGTGATAGCGAGGATCAAAGTCTTGAGCCGACTTCGGATCACCTTCCTAGCATGGAACTGGAATGTAAGTTTTCCAGGATTCATGACAGAAATCATCGAGAGTAAGTGTCTTGATGGACCTGAGGAAGAGGGGGAGAGAGGAAATCCGGCTCGCTGGACAGCGTCGGATTAGAGACTTGTACTCAGGAAAGAAGCAGGCTTGGAGCAGGGAGCCACGTGCTTGGGAAAGGGAGAGATAGCTCCAGAGACCCAGGAGGTGAGAGATGCCTTCTCATCAAAGCGGATGAAGGATGGGTACAAGGTTGAGAGCTACAAAGACCCGGTGAAGAGAGGGATTGTGAGTGCTCTGATGGCTATCCTGAAGCCAGAGAGAAACACTTATGTGATGAAACACCAAGCGGTGTTCTTCCATAAGTTATTTGTAGGAGAACCAATCAATTGGGCGAGGTGTTTTCACGGGAGAACAAGGCAGATGGTGTGGAATTTGCGGGATAAGTCGCCTCCACACTACATTGTGCCGTTTGCAGCACACTTCTACCTCGAGCTCAACTTGCTGAATTCGGCTGAGCGGACTTGGATGGTGTTGCACTTCCATCCGGACTTGCGAAAGGAGGTCGATGTCGAGGAACAACAATACATCTTGCAAATCAAGAGCACCGACAACTACTACACAAAGACAAGGAAGAACGTGGAGGTCGCAGTGAGTACCCTGACAAAGAAGAGGAGTCAGCAAGGAGAAGCTGAAGACAGCAAGAAACCTTGGAAGATGCAGAGAAGTAACCCGAGGTGAAGTATGATGGTGATTGAGTCGGAAGATGAAGACTCAGAAGGAGAGGCTGAGCTCAAAATGGAAGACTCGGAACATGAAGAGGAGCCTGAGCTGACATTGCAGAGCGGAGATTCTAGCAGTGATAGTGAAGAAGGTGGAGAGATGACATCGGCGCCAACGGCTGACAAATACGAAGAAGAAATGCAGACCGAGATAGAAGCCGAAGACAACACACAGTTGGAGGACAAAGTAACTGTGGCCGAAGAGAAGAAAATCACAGTACAGAGAGGAGTTCGCTCAAGACATAAGGCAAAGTGTGAAGTGGGGCTGAGTAAAGTGAAGGAAGAGGTAGGAGAAAGCTTGGGAAGCGAGGCGTCACTTCCGATACGAAGACTACAACGGAGAAGGCAAGTATTGGGTGAAGAGGAGGTAAGGAAGGAGATTTCTCTGTAGGAAGACGTAGGTGCGAGAAATGGAGTGGAGTACCTACAGGAAATTGTGTGTCCATTGCTGATGAATTTGGAGCATAGGAAGAAGGAAATGCAGTCGACTTGTCCAAAGGTGAAGACTGTTTTGCAGGTATTATCAAGATTAGAAGAAGAGAACTCGGAGTTGAAGAGAAGTATAACCCGAGGTGAGGAGGAGAGAGAAGTACTGTGAGCGGAGGCAGTAGAGAGGAGTCAGGTAATTGAAGACCTGAAGAGAGAAGTGAGCTATCAAGAGGAACTTGTGAGGAGGAGTGACATAGCCAGGGAAAGACAAGTAGCTGAGTACGAGATCTTGAAGCAGCAGTTTGTTGATTCAAGAGTAGAAGTAATCCATGCTATGGCGAGGGTAGCAGCAAAGGATCAGGAGCTCGATAGAGTGATGGAGAGTGTCGAGGAGAAGAAGCAACTCTGGCAAAGAGAGTTGGTAGCACAATACAGAGAAGAAGAAAGATTACGCGAATTACTTCATAATCAGGAAGAGAGAGTTGCACAAAAGGAGAAGGAGAAGGAGACAGTGAAAGCCAAATTTGAAGCAGAGTTTGTGATGTACCGAGAGGACTGGCTTGCAGATCAAGAACGTGAAAGGAAGATGAGATTGGAGCCATTGAAGGAGATTGTCCTCAGGATGAACGCAATGTTGAGTACAGAGGCCAGCGTTCAAATTGAAGAAGCAAGACTACACGAGTTGAAGTTGCTGGTGCAGGAGACGAGGCGAAGACAGGTGAAAGACACCGAGATGAACGCCTTGTTGATCAAATTGAGAACTCGTGTAGATAGGAAGATATTAGAGGTAGAAGATAATATTGCGATTAGATTAGACTTAGTGAAAATTGAGATAGAAAAGCTTCGGAAAGATGTTAGAGCAAAACCCGAGGTAGATAACATAAGAGTACAAATGTCTTCTGAATTACCAATGAAGATATTAGAGAAGAGTGGGTCAGAAGATAAGGAGTAAGATAGATTACTTGATAGTGGAATTTCAGGTCAGGAAAGAGAATTGTTAAAATTAGTGGAGGAATTAGGAGTTGTGAAACCCAAGGATAGAGTAGTAGGAAGTAAAATTACTTTGGGATCGGGTTTGAAAGCTGAGGAAGAAGTAGACATCAGATCGGAGTAGTAACAGTTTTGAGATATGAAGAGGCAGATATGAAGAGGTGCATTGTCATTTTAGATCTGCAGGTTAGAAGAGTTGTTGTAGAACGGTATAGTTGTTAGAATTGTCAATTGATTCACTATTTAAGAGTGGCATTCGCAGAGAAATGTTGTTCAGTGCTCATTATTTCTGAGAATAGATAAAGCAAAGTGCTGTGAAGCAGTGCTCGTCGCTTGAGCTTGATTCCGAGTATCAACTTTGTGTTTGTGTTTGTGAGTGTTTGGAGAAATTTGAAGTGCAAGTCAATGTGCTTGTTGGATGTTGGATTCCACAGCCTTGATCTTCATTCTGTGTGTTTGATCCTGAGTGAAGTGCAATCGAAGCAATGCCTTGACAAATCTGAGAGGAATTGTAATGTTGGTAGTATTCTGCATTTGTGCGTGCAGTGTGAGGTTGATGTGAAGCAATTTTGATCGAGGAAGTTGTGCCTTCAATAGAGGGGTGGAACACAATTTTGAGGCAAAGTCATTTTGCAGTGAAGTGCCATTTTCGGGAGAGCCTGAATCATCACAATCAAGATTGTTTGGAAAGAATTGAAGGATTTGTGATTAAGGAGTGTTAATTTGTGACAAGATTGCAAATCAGTGCTTGTTACTCTCTTCTGGGTGTGGTTTCTACTTGAGAAATTAAAGACGCAACCAAGAAGAACTGAAATTGTTACTTCGCTTTGTATTTGACCAATTCTGAATTGTATCTCTATGGGAACGAACTTTACTTACCCGATTACCGCAAAATGATATTTGCCGGGTTGTCACACAACATTTTGTTTAAAATGGGCAAAGATGAAGTACTTCGGAGATGTATGGAAGCATACGGAGTAGGAGGAGTCATCGAATCCTTACACATGGAAGCATCGGGGGGACACTATGCCCTGAAAAATACGGTGAAGAAAATTCTTTTGGTAGGGTATTGGTGGCCTACAATGTATAAAGATACTCATGCCCATATTCTGAGTTGTAATGCCTGTCAAAGAATAGGGAAACCGACGGTGACTTCCCAGTGGCCTTTGAAACCAATTTTGCCTCTGGCCCCATTTGAGAAATGGGGTATTGGTTTTGTGGGACCTATTCAATCAGTAACCCGTGTCACGAGGAAGAGGTACATCTTAGTATGTACCAATTATGCCACCAAGATGGTGGAAGCAGAGGCAACACAAAGAGATGATGTAGAGACAATGGCAGAATTTTTCTTCCAAAACATCATTTCCCGTTATGGGTGTCCTCTTGATTGGCTAGGACCAAAACAAAATTGGCCGGGAGGAACCGCGGAACTAATAAGCAAAGCCTTGAATAAAGCCTTAGGCCTTTACGAAGTACGGGCCCGCCCACATCTAAGGTCTTAGGATACGAATACTTGGTATCTATGTTTTCCAATGTTATGGTGCCTTTATGAAAGTCGGAGTGATGTTTGGGGCAGAGGGGGATTTGTTTTCTAGATAGGGCTGAAAGATGCACCTTGTCCAGATCCTGTTTTCCGGTGCGTTTGCCCTTAACGTTGATGGTGACGATGTTGCCTTTGAACCTTTTTACCAGCTTCCGAATGTGATGGAGCTTTATGTTAGTTTCAGGGTTTTTAGGAATTGGTCAATGATCGGGGAACTCATTTTTTGAACTCAATGGTGGAAGCGTTAACCAAGTACTTCCAAATTAAACATTGGAAGACCATGCCTTACAACCCAAAAGCGAATGGACTCACGGAGAAGGCCAATGGATTGCTGTGTAAAATTTTGAATAAGGTGACAGTCAATTATGCCTATGACTGGAATACGAAGTTACCTGCAGCGTTGTGGGCATATCGAACAACTAAAAAGATTACTACCAAGCAAACTCCTTATTTCTTGACATACGGATTGCATCCCATATTACCAGTTGAGTTTGAAGTACCGACATATAGAATACTTTGTGAAGAATGTTTGTCAGAGGAAGAAAGCCAAGACCTTCGGATCCATCAGCTGATGTGGTTGGAAGAGAAAAGGGATGATGCAATGCAAACAACAAAGGAAATTCCAGAACAACAGAAGGTCCGGCACGAAAAAGAATCAAACCTGTGGCTGTTCAGGAGGGAGACTTGGTATTATTATATGATAATCGTCACATACTTTTTCCATGAAAATTACATCTAAGGTAGATGGGACCGTATCATGTGATGCACCTATATATTAATGGTTCTATTCAACTTGCAGACCTGGATGGCAGTCTTTTTGCAACTTGCATCAATGGTTGGAGGGTTGGAAAATATTGGACCCCAAACCCGACTTTGTATAAAAACCCAATTGTCGGTGTTTGTGGGGACACTCACATTTGAGGGAGGGGGTATGTGGTACCCACTTTTTTTCTTTTTCTATGTTTATTTGTGTTTAAGAGAAGAAGTAAGCACAAAAAGTCAAATTGCGGATGAAGAATGGACGAAAGTAACTTCGGAGGACATCCGAAGAAGATGACATCGGATCCGATGATGGAGGTACTCGGAAAAGTAGTACGATAGAAGAAGTCCAAAGAGCACCGTCTTTGGGTCGGAAGGCACAGGAGATACAAAGACCATTTAACAACCTTGGTACGTGGCAAGAAAGTACATTTCAAGAAACGGCGGGGGCAGAAGAAGCATGTCTTGATAGTGACCGGGATTTGCACGCAGAAGAGAGATGTTCGAAGCTGAAATTGACTAAAGAATGATTATGATTCGGGGTAATATAAAATTGCGACTGTGTAGGGACAAGTTGAATGTTCCGAGTAAATTTCCAATCCTTTTGAGTAGTCGTCATGTAGTAATGCGTGTCCAGAAGCCCATCAAGAGTGAGATTTTCCGAAACCCCGAGGGAGTTAGAGTGTCTCATCCAAGAGAGGGTCTCATCTTCCAGCATCGTAGAACGAGAGAACAGATCATGGCGAAGAAGGTGGCCAATGCGCTGGCGGTGTGAGGTTTTGCAATCCAAAGATTAGATGTAGTAGCTAGAATCAAAGTCTTGACTAGACTTCGTATTACATTTTTAGCATGGAACTGGAATTTTAGTTTCTCGGGAGTGATGGCAAAGATTGTTGCCAGTAATTGTGAAGAGGGTCCCGAGGTGGAAGGGAAGAGAGGCAACCCTGCTCGATGGATTGAGTCGGATTGGAGGTTAGTATTGGGGAGATAAGTAGGAGAGCCGATGGGGATCACCTTCTATCAGAAGTGTGATGCTACAAAGGAGACCGCAAAGATCTGCAACTCATTTTTCGCTCCAAGAACAACGAATGGATACAAGGTGGAGTCCTATCGGGATCCGATCCGAAGAAGCATTGTGGGGGCGATGATGGCCATGTTCAAGCCATAACAAACCACCTATGTGAACATGCAGCAAGCCGTGCTCTTCCATTAGATGTTTGCAAGAGTTCCAGTGAATTGGGTGAAGTGCTTTCACCACCGCACAAGGCAGATGGTGGTTAATTGGCGGACGGGCTCGCCACCGCATTACTTTGCACCGTTTGCAGCAAATTTCTACTTCAGATTGAACCTGCTGACCGAAGAGGAGCATCATTGTATGGTGTCCCACGTTCATCCGGATTTACAACGGGAAGCAGACGAGGAAGAGCGCCAATATACGCTGCATCTTCAAGCAAATGATGAATATTTCTTGAAGATCGGACAGTGGAAGGTCAAAGAAATTACCAGTCCAAAGACAAAGAAATGTGGCAAACCCAAAGAAGCAAAGTCACCTCCCACTCAAAGAAAGACTCGGCGGCTGATTTTAAAGACTACAAAGATGGTGAAAGATGCATCATCGGGATCGGAGTCTGGGGAAGAAACCAAGTCGCAAGAGGAGGAATCTAAAGAAGAAGAGCTCACCTTAAAAAGTGAGGAGTCCGAGAGTGATAGCAATGGGGAGCCAGAAGTTCAGCAATCCGTGGCAGTCAGTGAGGCTTGTCAGGTGATGGAGGTGAACAAGCCAAGACCAGAAGAGAAAGAGGGGAATCCCATGGGGCCGAGTTGAAGAGGCCAAGACAAAGAAAGTACCGAAATGATGAAGATACGAAGATCGCAACTTCAGATGAAGGAGCTGATGACGGAGGTGAAGACTCAAGACGAAGATGATGATAAAGAGGAAGGGAACTTTGGCAGAATATCGTATTTGACAAAGGTGGTCACACCGTGCTGGAGCTACTGAAGGATCATCGGAAGGTAATTCCCCAAGATTGCACAAAGGGGATGAACGAGTTGCAAGTGGTGATGTATTTGATGAGTGAAGTGAAGGAGTTGTAGGAGCAACAAGTCCAAAGAATTGAAGAGTGGAAGAACTCCGGAGGGAGGAAGGCTTGACAAAGAAGACTCTTACCATGTTACAAGAAAGCTACGAGGTAAAAGAGAAGGAACTGCAGAGGCGAGCCAGAGAATTAACAGAACAGGCAATGTGCCTCAGCAAGATGAAGGAGGAAGTGAGTGATGTGTGCATTGAGAATGTTCATTTGAAGGCGATGACCATTGTAATGGAGCAAGAGTTGGATAGTTTGAAGAAGAGTGCAGCGGCGAAAGATCAAGCATGGCAGAGAGAGTTGGCAGCTAGGCAAGAAGAAGATGAACAATTACGAGAACTTGTCAAGAGCATGGAAAGGCAGAGCATGCAGTATGCAGAGGAGAAGAAGATGCTTGCTGTGGAGTACGAAGACGAGTTGAAGATGTATCGTGAGGAGTTGAAGGTAGAACGTTCTCGAGGATATGCATCAGAATCAGTGGGTGAAGTTGCGGGGAAGTTGAGAGCAATCTTAAGCATGGAGGCTGAAGGGAGATTGGAAGAAGCCCGCCTACATGAGTTGAAGTTACTTGTGCAAGAAACTCGGAATAGAAAAGCCAAGGATGTGGACATGAACACCTTGTTGATCCGATTGAGGGAACACGTAGATAGGAAAATGTTAGAAGTAGAGAACAATGTTAGTCTTAGATTAGATTTAGTCAATTCGGAGTTAGAGAAGATTTGGAATAGTGTGACATTGGAGAAGAAACCGGATATTGCAAAAATAGGAATTCAAGCGTCATCGGACTTGATAATTGACACATTAGAGAAGAGTGGGTCAGGAGATAGAGAGTTAGATAAGTCACTCCTGAGCTCAATTGTAGTTCCTAGTGTAGAAGTAGTAGAATTAGTGAAGGAATTGGTAGACTTAACTATACTTGAGGAAGGAGAAGTAGTGGGAAGATCATTGGGTTTGGAAGCCAATGATGAGGTAGACATCGGATCAGGATAAGTATCTATTTTGAGATAGGAAGAGGCGGATATGAAGAGATAGATTGCCTCTTGGGATCTGCAAGTAGAAAGAGATGTTAGGAAGCGGTGCATAGGTAGGGAGGTCTACCATTTGCTTTAGTATTTAAAGGGAGCATTCGCAGTCCTATGTTATTCAGTATTTATATTTCTAAAGATAGATAAAACAAAGTGTTGTTCTCAGTGCTCATCGCTTAAGCTTAATTCCAATTGTCAATTTCATGTTTGTAGTTGTGAGTGTGTGGAGAATTCCAAAGAGCAAGTCAGTGTGTCTGTGGATGTTGGAATCTGTAGCCTTGATCTTCATTCTGTGTGTTTGATCCTGAGTGAAGTGCATAGGAGCAATGCCTTGACAAATCTGAGAGGAATTGTAGTGTTGGTAGTATTCTGCATTTGTGAGTGCAGCATGAAGTTGATGTGAAGCAATTTTGATCGAGGAAGTTGTGCCTTTAGTGGAAGGGTGGAACACAATTCTGAGGTGAAATTGTGCTTCGCAGTGAAGTGCCATCTTTGGGAGAATCTGAATCATCACACTCAAGAGTTGTTTGGACAGAATTTGCTATGATGTGATTATGTGTGTGTATTCGTGACAAGTTGTCAAGATTGTGAGTTTATTACTCTCTTTTGGGTGTAGTTTCTACCTGAGAGATTAAAGAAGAAACCAAGAAGAACTGCAATTGTGACTTTTGACTTTGTATTTGGACATTTCTGCATAGTATCTTTGCGGGAATGAACTTTACTTATCCAATTACCGCAAAAGTGATATTTGCTGGGTTGTCACAATATTGCACCAATGACACTTGATGTTTGGACAAGGAACACTATCTTGAGAGTGCATGAGGTTTTGCCATCTGGAGTCCTTGTGTTGGAAGGACGTGATGGTGTTGTTTGGAAGGATCATGTGCGCAATTGTGTGCCATGCCACCTCCCAAACATTGATGGTACTATGGATCCAAGCTTGGCACTTGTACATGCAGGCTTGAGGTGTATGTTATGTGGCTCTTTTGGTGGAGCTACTACTATGTTAGTGTGTGATAGTTGTTTGAGAGGATGACTCCTCCCTTCACGGTGGTTCCTCGAGGATAGTGGTTATGTCCTGATGTACTTGACCTATAGCTAGTTCATTCTTTATATGGTATAGATTGTAGATAGGCAACTAACAATGGAGCTCCATAGCACCCGGTCTTCTAATCTTTGCATATCATAGGGTATACCATATACTTGGAGTAGATGGCTATTGGGAGTTAGAGGGACCTAACCGCCAGCTAGGGGGATGATTATGGCACTTTAGAAGAGTCTATGTATGACTTATGTGTGAGTTGTGCTTCTATAGTGTATGATGTTGATAGCAATGTATGTTGTGTAGCAATGTATATTCCCATGATAGCTATCACGCCATTTGTAGTGTCGCATCTAGATTGCTTGGACACTAGAGTTCCAGTGATAGTAGTTAGAGTTATTTCAGCAGCTCCTCAAAGACTACTTTCAGACGGTCAGATTTTGTGTCTGGGGTATTGACTTCACGGTGAGGCCCACCGTCACTTTGCACCATTTGCACCGTCAAGTGTGTTGTCAATTGGACCACTAGGGTTTCAGTCCTAGCTCAAGTCCAGGGGGTATACTTTCAAAGTGAGCTCCAGAGAGCTCACTTCTCTAATGTTGAGCCTTTGAGTTCCTGGCTATGGTGGACAAAGGCCGGTGAGCATCACCTGGATTCTCTTAGCTAGAGTGGGTGTGGCTAACTATAATCAGAGCCTAGTTGTTGGCAGTTTATAGAGTGATAGATCAAGTACTAATCTGAGATGAGTTGAGAGTGGTAAACAATCTGATTATTATAGCACTTTAGAGTCTATGTATGACTTATGTATGAGTTGTGCTTCTATAGTGTATGATGTTGACAGCAATGTTTGTTGTGTAGCAATGTATATACGCACAACAGGAAGAATCAGGCTCTACACCTTCGGAGTGTTCTTCAAAATTCCTTTGAGACAATCGAGGAATCGTGCTTAAAAGGTGTTAACACTCTTCTTTTGTTAGTGTCTATGCTGTCCGTCCTCAAACAAAGTTCTTTATAAATGTGACTTCCTTTATAGCTTTAGGGGAAGTTGGTGTATTGGGTTGTAATGAATATGTCCGCCTGCTTGAGTCTTTCTTCTTCTTGGAAGATGGAGACGAGAAGTAGCCTTGCCAACTGCCTTCATGTTTCTTTTGGTCAAGTTCTCACAAGGCTTCTTGCACTTCATGAAGAAGTTGTAAGTCCAACACCTCTCATTTGGTTTCTTCAAAAGTGGATTAGTTGTTTAGGTGTTCTTCTTCTTCACGATGCAACATTCATCTTCAAACTCTCTCTTCCTGTTGTTCTCTCAATGCAGACATTCATATCACTTTGACACCCAGTTTTAAGTTTAGCTTTGTATTCTTCCACTCCCAAGATTTGTATCCCCGGCAGCAGTGCCAAAAATCATGTGACAACCCAACAAATATCACTTTTGCGTTAATCAGGTAAGTAAAGTTTGTTCCCACAGAGATACAAGTCAGAATTGGTCAAATACAAAGCAAAGTAACAATCTCAGTTCTTCTTGGGTTCTTCTTTAATCTCTCAAGTAGAAACTACACCTAGAGGAAAGTAACAAGCACTGACTCGCAGTCTTGTCACAACAATTTGTCACCCACAATCACAACTCCATCAAATCTTTCCAAACAATCTTGATTGTGATGATTCAATCTCTCTTGAAAATGGCACTTCACTACAAAATGACCTCGTCTTAGAATTGTGCTCCACCACTCCACTAAAGGCACAACCACAACTTCCTTGATTGAAATTGCTTCAGATCAACTCAATGCTGCACTCACAAATGAAAAATACTACCAACACTACAATTCCTCTCAGATCTATCAAGGCATTGCTTCGATTGCACTTCACTTAGGATCAAACACACAGAATGAAGATCAAGGCTGCGGAATCCAACATCTAGCCTATTGACTTGCACTTTGAAATTCTACACACACTCTGTGACAACCTGGCAAATATCACTTTTGCGGTAATCGGGTAAGTAAAGTTTGTTCTCACAGAGATATGATTCAAAATAAGTCAAATATGAAGTCAAATGTCACAATACATCGTGGCATTTTTTCTTCTTGGTTGCGTCTTCAATCTCTCAGGTGTAAACCACACCCAAAAGAGAGTAACAAGCACTAACTCACTGTCTCATCACGAAGTAACACTCCTTAATCACAACACCTTCAATTCTTTCCAAAAAATCTTGATTGTGATGATTCAGGCTCTCCTGAAAATGGCACTTCATTGCAAAACAACTTCACCTTAGAATTGTGTTCTACCCCTCCACTGAAGGCACAACTTTCTCAATCAAAATTGCTTCACATCAACTTCACGCTGCACTCACAAATGCAGAATACTACAAACACTACAATTCTTCTTAGATTTGTCAATGCATTGCTTTGATTGCACTTCAACTTAGGATCAAATACACAGAATGATGATCAAGGCTATGGAATCCAACATCCAGCAAGCACATTGACTTGCACTTTGAATTTCTCTCCACACTCACAATTACAAACACAAAGTTGATACTCAGAATCAAGCTTAAGCAACGAGCACTGCTTCAAAGCACTTTGCTTTATCTATACTGCATCTACTCGTAGTACTTCCCTTTCCTCCTCACCTAGGATTATACTCTTCTTCAATTCCAAGTTCTCTTCTTCTAATTGTGCTAACATTTGCAACACACTCTTCACCTCTGGACACTTCGACTGCATCTCCTTCTTCTTGTGCTCTAACTTCACTAATAAGGGGCACACAACCTCCCACAGGTACTCCACTCCTTCACTCAAAGTTACCTCAACTTGCGGAGTGATCTCCTTCTTCACCTCTTCTTCACTCGACACTCGCCTTTTGAACCATAGTTGCAGTATAGGAATGGATGCTTCACTCCCTAAACTTTCATTCTCCTCTTCTCTTACCTTACTCGGCCCAACTTCACACTTTGCCTTTCGCCTGGAAGGAACTCCTTGTTGAATGGTAACTTTCCTTTCTTCCTGCTCTGGCACTCCGTCTTCCAACTTCGAGTTACCTTTCTCCTCCATCTCTATTGTGGCTTTTTCTTCATCGGGTATTGATGTCATCTCCCCTCCATTGTCATTGTCACTACTTGTATCTCCACTCTGCATTGTGAGCTTGGGTTCTTCATCTCTTTCTGAGTCTTTGGACTTGCACTTGGCTTCACCCTTTGATTCTTCCTCCAACAATGCAATTACCACCATACCTTTCCTTGGGTTTACTCTTTTAGTCTTCTGAGGTCTTATTTTCTCAACATCTTCTCCTTCTCCTTGTCGACTCCTCTTCTTTGACTTTGGAGTACTCACATCCAATTGCACACTCTTCCTTGTCTGCGTGTAGTACTCATTGCTGCTCTTGATCTGAAGAATGTATTGTTGTTCCTCCGTGTCAACATCCTTTCTTAAGTCGGGATGGAAATGCAACACCATTTTGTTGCATTCCGCCGCATTGAGCAAGTTCAGCCCTAGATAAAAATGAGCTGCAAATGGCACAATGTAATGCGGAGGCAATTTATCCCGCAAATTCCACACCATTTGTCTTGTTTGCCCTTGAAAATACTTTGCCCAATTAATCAACTCTCCTGCAAACATCTTATGGAAGAACACCGCTTGGTGCTTCATCACATAAGTTGTTCTCTCTGGCTTCAAGATTGCCATTAGAGCACTCGCGATCCCTTGCTTGACAGGATCCTTGTAACTCTCTACTTTGTAACCATTCTTTGTGCGCTTTTGAAGAGAAAGCATCTCTCACCTCCTGGGTTTCTTCTGCTACTTCTCCCTTCCCCAAGAACATGGTACCATGCTCTGTGCCTGCTTCTCTTCCAAGTACTAACCTCCAATCCGACTCCGTCCAACGAGCCAGATTACCTCTCTTCCTCTCTTCCTTGGAGCCATCAAGACATCTACTCTTGATTATCTCAGTCATGAACCCTGGAAAGCGTACATTCCAATTCCATGCCAAGAATGTGATCCGAAGTCTGCTGAAGACTTCAATTCTTGCGATCACATCTAACTTCCAAATTGCATGATTTCTCACTACAAATTTGGAGTTCTTCTTCCCTCCTCCCATATTTCTCTCTTCCACTCTGGGCTGGGGACTATTCTTGCTATTGATTCTTGGATTAGCTCTCTCAAATTCTCCTCTACACACCAATGCGTCTTTGACTCTACTTCCCTTTCCATGATCTCATGCAGGATGACTTCTTAACGGCGAGGGAAAATTGCTTGTCATCACTTTGTCTTTAGCCCAATTTTTATAGAGTCACGCCTTCTTTGTCTCTCTTCAATTCAAGTTTCTACCGAGAAATCACACCTCATGCATGCTCTTATCACTGTCAAGTGTTCTTCATGCGAATGACTACCATTTTTGAATAGACCTTTCTTGAATCTCTCACCTTGAAGGAAAGTTGTTACACTGTCCTTGCCTCAGGTTGAGGACCCCCGATGCAAAGACTCCTTACTTTGGGTTGTATGCTAACAAGGCAATTCCGAGTACTTTGCCTTATGACCCAAAGCCACGTTACCTTGGGTTTCATCCCAAGGACACTTTTCTTTGCCTTCTTTGGCCATACAGGCGCAATTCAACTTCTCTATACACTTCTTCTTCCACATTTAAAAAAGAAACAAAAATTGTGAGTACCACACACTCACAAACACACACACAACATTGATACTCTGAATCAAGCTCAACCAACAAGCATTGAAATCAGCACTTTGCTTTATCTATTCTTAGAAATAATGAGCATTGAACAACATTTTCTTGTGAATGCTTCCTTTAAATAGGCAAAGCTCTTTAGCAGTTATCTCACAACTATAGCATTCTACAACAACTTTTCCTACCTGTAGATCCAAACTGACAAACCACCTCATATCTGCCTCTTCAAATCTCAAAATTGTTACTACTCTGATCTGATGTCTACTTCTTCGTCGGCTTCAAATCCCAAAGTAACTTCACCCACTACTCTGTCCTCGGGTTTCACAACTACTAATTCCTTTACAAATTCTAACTTTTCTCCTTCCTGATCTACAATTCCCATTACAAGTACTTCTTCTACTTCTCTATCTCCTAACCCACTCTTCTCTAATATCTCCAATGGTAATTTTGAAGATATCTGTACTCCTATGTCATCTACTTCGGGCTTCACTCTTACATCCTTCTGGAGTTTATCTATCTCCAACTTCACTAAATCTAATCTGATCATAATATTATCTTCCACTTCTAATATCTTCCTATCCACATGAGTTCTGAAACTAATAAGCATGCCATTCAAGTCCTTATGCTTTGCATTCCTCCTCCCCGTCTCTTGCACCAACAACTTCAACTCTTGTAGTCTTGTTTCTTCAATCCACACGCTGGCTTCTGTACTCAACATCGTGTTCATCATCTTAAATTTCTCCTTCAATGGCTCAAGTCTCATTCTCCTCTCCCGTTCTTGATCTGCAAGCCAATCTTCTCTAAACATTGCCAGTTCTGCCTTGAACTCGGCTTTCATTGTCTCCTTCTCCTTCTCCTTCTCCTTCTGAATTATCTTCTCCACCAGACTATGAAGTAACTCTCTTGTCTTTCTTCCTCTCTATATCTCACAATCAACTCTCTTTTCTAGAGTTGCTTCTTCTCTTCTACATTCTCCATCATCCTATCAAGCTCTTACTCCTTCTTTGCTACTCTTGCCATAGCATGAATAATCTCTAATCGCAAATTAGCAAACTACTGTTTCAAGATCTCATTCTCCTCTATGTATCTTTCTCTTGCTATGACATTTTGCTTTATTATTCTCTCTCTACTCCCCACTTCCTTCTTTAAGTTTCTTTACCTGATTCTATACTATTGCGTCTACTCGTAGTACTTCTCTCTCCTCTTCACCTTGGATTATACTCTTCTTCAACTCCAAGTTCTCTTCCTCTAACTTGCTAACACTTGCAACACAGTCTTCACCTCCAGACACTTTGACTACATTTCTTTCTTCTTTTGCTCCAACTTCACTAACAAAGAGCACACAACCTCCCATAGATACTCTACTCCCTTGCTTGAATTTACCTCACCTTGTGGACTTTTCTCCTTCTTTGTCTCTTCTTCACTTGATACTTGTCTTCTCAACCACAATTGCCTTACGGGAATGGATTCTTCACTCCCTGAACTTCCACTCTCCACTTCTCTTACCTTACTTGGTCCCACTCCATACTTCATCCTTCTAGAACGGACTCCTCTCTGAATAGTCACCCTCTTCTCCTCTTGCTCTGGCACTTCATCTTCAGGTCTCGGGTTACCTTCTTCCATCTCCATCTTTACTTCTTCCTCCTCGAGTACCGACCGCATCTCCATTCCATCTTCACTTTTGCTGCTTGTTTCACCACTCTGCAACGTGAATTTGGATTCTTCTTCCTACTCTGAGTCTTCAGACTTGCACTTGGCCTCCCCTTTTGACTCTTTGCCCGACAATATGATTACCACTAAGTCTTTCCTTGGGTTCACCCTTTTGGTCTTTTGAGGTCTTGCCTCCGCTACTTCTTCTTCTTCTTCTTCTTGTTGACTCCTCTTCTTTGTCTTCAGAGTGTTCACCTTCAACTACATGCTCTGCCCCATCTGCACGTAGTACTTGTCATTGCTCCTTATTTGCAAGATGTACTGCTGCTCCTCCGCATCAGTATCTTGTCTCAAATTGGGGTGGAAGTATGACACCATCTTGTGTCTATCCGCTGAATTCAGCAAGTTTAGTCCCAAGTAGATGTGGGCCGCAAACGGCACAATGTAGTGTGGAGGTGACCTGTCTTGCAAGTTCCACACCATGCCTTGTCCTTTGATGAAAGCACTTTGCACAATTGATTGGCTCTCCTACAAACATCTTGTGGAAGAACACCACTTGATGTTCCATTTCATAGGTTGTTTGCTCCGGCTTGAAGATAGCCATCATTGCACTTATGATGCCTCTCCTCACAAGATCTTTATAATTCTTCACTTTGTAGCCATTCTTCGTGCACTTTGAAGAGAAAGGGTCTCTCACTTCTTGGGTTTCTTCTGCTACTTCTTCCTTCTCCAAGAACATGGCTCCATGCTCCGTGCCCGCATCTCTTTTGAGTACTAATCTCCAATCCGACTTTATCTATCAAGCCTGATTCCCTCCCTTCCCTTCTTCCTCGGGTCCATTGAGGCACTTACTCTCAATGATTTCCGTAATGTTCTAGTTCCATGCTATGAATGTGATCCAAAGCCTATTCAAGACTTTGATTCTTGCAATCACATCACATCCTTAAATTGCATGACCTCTCATTGCAAATTTAGAGTTCTTCTTCCCACCTCCCATCTTACTCTCTTCCACTCTGGGTTTATGGCTACTCTTCCAACTGATTCCCAGACTAACTTTCCTGACTTCCTCTTGACACACCAGATCGTCTCTTACTACACTTCCCTTTCCATAATCTCCCTCAAACGACTTCTTAACGGCAATGGAAAATTACTCATCATCCCTTCGTCTCTATCCCAAGTCTCATAGTGGCGTGCCTTCTCCGTCTTTCTCCACTTTGAGTTTCTACCAAGAAATCACACCTCCTTCATGCTCCTATCACTCTCAATTTTCCCCCACTCGTATGACAGCCATTTTTTGTGTGGTTACCTTTTTAAATGGTCAACCCCAAAGAAAAGTTGTTACACTATCCTCGCCTCAGGTTGAGCACCCCCGAGATGAAGTTTCCTTACTTTGGGTTGCATGCTGATAGGGAAAATCCGAGGACTTTGTCTTTTGACATGAAGTCACTTTACTTTGGGTTTCACCCCAAAGACACCATTCTTTGCCTTTTTCTGCCATTCTTTGCCTTTTGCTGCCAGGTGCAATATGACTTCTTTTGTACACTTCTTCAAAAATAAGGAAAAAAAATGTGGGTACCATACTTCTCCTCCGAGTTCAGCAAGTTCAATCCCAATTAAAAGTGGGCTGCAAATGGTAAAATATAATGTGAGGGTTTATGTCCTCCAATTTACGATGATCTACCTTGTTTGTTGGTGAAACATCTTGCTCAATTCACTCTTTCTCCTACAAAAAATTGATGGAAGAACACCGCTTGTTGTTTTGTCACATAGGTGGTACACTCAAGCTTTAGCATTGCCATGACAGCCCTAACAATACTTCACCTCATTAAGTCCTTGTAAGTATTTATGGTACCCATATTTGTTGTTTTTTTAAGTTTTAAAGAAGAAGTGCATTGGTGAAGCCGAAAGAGAGCTAAATAGGGAAGAAATGTGGAGAATCATATGTTTGGCATAAACCTGAAGTCAACCTCGGGTCAAGTCTAAAGCACCTGGGTTGGACAAGATAAAATACAAAGACAAGGACTTTGTATCGGGTAGCATGACCTGATCCGAAGACCAAACTTCTTTGGGTTCTACCAATCAAGAAAGTATGTGAGAAGAAAGTGAATACCTTGAGACCAAGATGTTCTTGAAAGTGATAGGAAACAACTTCATAGAATTAGTGAGTGGCACGGAGCAGCGACTGAAGAATGACCAATCAGCAAAGGACTATAAAATTGAGATTTCCATGAGGAATCACTACAATGTCTCGATGCTATCCTATTCCTATTGAGTGTTTTGACAACCCGGCAAATATCACTTTCATCGTAATCAGGTAAGTAAAGTTTGTTTCCGCAAACATACAATTTAGAATTGGTAAAATACAAAGCAAACAATAACAATTCATTTTTTCTTGGTTGCGTCTTTAGTCTCTCAAGTAGAAACTACACCCAAAAGAGAGTAACAAGCACTGACTCTCAATCTTGTCACAAATTAGCACTTCTTAATCACAACACTATCAAATCTTTCCAAACAATCTTGATTGTGATGATTCAGTCTCTCCTAAAAATGGCACTTCAATGCAAAATGACTTCACCTTGGAATTGTGTTCTACCCTTCCACTAAAGGCACAACTTCTTTGATCAAAATTGCTTCACATCAACACTACACTGCACTCACAAATGCAGAATACTACCAACACTACAATTTGTCTTAGATCTGTCAAGGCATTGCTCCGATTGCACTTCACTCAGGATCAAACACACAGAATGAAAACCATGGCTACGGAATCCAACATCCAACAAGCACATTGATTTGCACTTTGAATTTCTCCACACACTCACAAACACAATCACAACATTGATACTTAGAATCAAGCTCAAGCAACAAGCACTGAAATCAGCACTTTGCTTTATCTATTCTCAGAAATAATGAGCATTGAATAACATTTGACTATGAATGCCTCCTTTAAATAGGCAGAGCTCTTGATAGTTATCTAACAACTATATTGTTCTACAACAACTCTTCCTACCTACAGATCCAAAATAACAACCCACTTCTTCATATCTGCCTCTTCAAATCTCAAATTGTTACTACTCCGATCCGATGTCAATCGCCTCATCCTCGGCTTCCAATCCTGAAGTATCTTCACACACTACTCTATCATCGGGTTTCACAACTTCTAACTCTTCTACCAATTCTACTACTTCTTTGCTCTGATTTACAATTACTCTTGTGGGTAATCCATCTAACTCCTTATCTTCCGACCCACTCTTCTCTAATATCTTTGATGGTAATTCCAAAGATATTTGTACTCTTATGTCATCTACTTTGGCCTTTGCTTTTACCTCCTTCCAAAGTTTATCTATCTCTAATTTCACTAAGTCTAATCTAATCGTGATATTGTCTTCCACTTCCAATATCTTCCTATCTACATGAGTTCTGAGACTGATAAGTAAGGCATTCATATCTTTATCCTTCGCATTTCTCCTCCTCGTCTCCTGCACCAACAACTTCAACTCGTGCAGTTGTGTTTCTTCAATTCACACACTGGCTTCTGTACTCAGCATTGCATTCATCTTTATCACTATCTCCTTCAATGGCTCCAATCACATTCTTCTCTCCTGTTCTCAATCTGCAAGCCAATCTTCTCTATACATTGCAAATTTTGCCTTGAACTCACCTTTCATTGTCTCCTTCTCCTTCTCCTTCTATGCAATCTTCTCCTCTTGATTATGTAGTAACTCTCTTAATCTTTCCTCCTCTCTTTATCGCATTGTCAACTCTCTTTGTCAAAGTTGCTTCTTCTCCTCTACACTCTCCATCACTCTATCGAGCTCTTGCTCCTTCTCTACTACCCTTGCCATAGCATGATAATTTCTAATCTTGAATCAGCAAACTATTGCTTCAAGATTTCATACTCAGCTACTTGTCTTTCTCTTGCTATGTTGTTTTGCTCTATTATCCTCTCTATACTCCCCACTTCTCTCTTCAAGTTCTTGATCACTTGATTCTGTACTACTGCATCGACTCATAGCATTTCCTTTTCCACCTCATCTCGGATTATATTGCTCTTCAATTCCAAGTTCTCTTCTTCTAATCGAGCTAACACCTACAATAGAGTCTTCACCTCCGGACACTTTGACTACATCTCCTTCTTCTTATGCTCCAATTTTACTAGCAATGGGCACACAACCTCCTGCTGATACTCCACTCCTTCACTCATAATTACCTCGGCTTGCAGACTTGTCTTCTTCTTTGCATTATCCTCACTTGACACTTGCCTTCTTAGCCACAATTGCCTTATTGGAATGGATTCTTTGCTCCCCAAACTTCCACTCTCCACTTCTCTTACGTTACTCGGCTCCACTTTGTACTTTGCCTTACATTTGGAACGGACTCCCCTCTGAATTGTAACTCTCTTCTCCTCTTGTTGTGGAACTTCATCTTCAGGGTTCGGATTTCCTTTCTCCTCCGTCTCCATCTTTGTTTCCTTCTCTTTGGGTACCAACGGCATCTCCACTCCATCATCACTATCATAGTAGTTTGTTCATCTCTGCGCAAACAAACTTTACTTACCTGATTACCGCAAAAGTGATATTTGCCGGGTTGTTGCATGATTTTTGGCACCGTTGTCAGGGATACAAATCTTGGAAGTGGAAGAATACAAAGCCAAATTCAAAATTGGGTATCAAAGCAATATGAATGTCTGCATCGAGAGAACAATGGGAAGAGAGAGTTTGAAGACAAACATTGCATTGTGAAGAAGACAAACATCTGAAGATCCAAGCCACTTTTGAAGCGGGTCCAAGCAAGGCAAGGGAAGAGGAGAATGCCAATTCGGGGAGTGAAGCGTCCATTCCAATATGACAACTACATAGAAGGAGGCAAGTATCGAGAGAAGAAGAGGTAAAGAAGGAGATCACTCTGCAAGTGGAAATAGTTGCAAGTGATGGAGTGGAGTACCTACACTAAGTTATGTGTCCTCTGTTGGTGAAATTAGAACACAAGAAGAGGGAGATGCAGTCAAAGTACCCGGAGGTGAAGACTATATTGCAGGTATTAGCACGACTAGAAGAAGAGAACTCAGAGTTGAAGAAGAGTATAATCCAAGGTGAGGAGGAAATGGAAGTACTGCAAGTGGATGCAGTAGTGCAGAGTCAAGTGGTAGAAAACTTGAAGAGAGAAGTGAAGTATCAAGAGGAACTTGTGAAGCAGAGTGACATAGCAAAGGAAAGACAAATTGCTGAATATGAGATCTTGAAGCAGCAGTTTGCTGATTCGAGACTAGAAATTATCCATGCTATGGCAAGAGTAGTAGAGAAGGAACAAGAGCTCAATAGGGTAATGGAGAGTGTAGAAGAGAAGAAGCAAATATTGCAACAAGAGTTGACAGTGAGATATAGGGAAGAAGAGAGATTGCGAGAGTTACTTTGTAATCAAGAAGAAAAGATTGTACAAAAGGAGAAGGAGAAGGAAAATTATGAAAGCCAAGTTTGAAGCAAAATTGGCAATGTACCGGCAGGATTGGCTTGCAGATTCGGAGCACAAGAGGAAGATGAGACTGGAGCCCTTGAAGGAGATTGTAATCAGGATGAATGTGATGCTAAGTACAAAGGCCAATGTGCGTATTGAGGAGACTAGGCTGCACGAGTTGAAGTTGTTGGTGCAAGAGACAAGGACGAGCCATGCAAAGGATACCGATTTGAACACATTGTTGATTAATCTCAGAACTTGTGTAGATAGGAAGATATTGGAGGTAGAAGACAATATCACAATCAGAATAGACTTGGTAAACTTGGAGATACATAAACTTCAGAAAGATGTTAGAGCAAAACCCGAAGTAGATGAAGTAGTGTGACAACCCGGCAAATATTACTTTTGCGGTTAATCAGGTAAGTAAAGTTTGTTCCCGCAGAGATACGAGTCAAAAATTTCCAAATACAAAGCAAAAATAGCAATTTCAGTTCTTCTTGAGTTCTTCTTTAGTCTCTCAGGTAGAAACCACACCCAAAAGAGAGTAACAAGCACTGATTTGCAGTCTTGTCACAAATTCACACTCCTTAATCACAACTCCATCAAATCTTTCCAAACAATCTTGATTGTGATGATTTAGGCTCTCTCGAAAATGGCACTTCACTGCAAAATGACTTCGCCTCAGAATTGTGTTCCACCCCTCCACTGAAGGCACAACTTCCTTGATCAAAATTGCTTCACATCAACTTCGCATTGCACTCACAAATGCAGAATACTACCAACACTACAATTCCTCTCAGATCTGTCAAGGTATTGCTTCGATTACAGTTCACTCAGGATCAAACACACAAAATGAAGATCAAGGCTATGGAATCCAACATCCAACAAGCACACTGACTTACACTTCAAATTTCTTTACACACTCACAAACACAAGTACAACATTGATACTCGGAATCAAGCTCAAGCAACGAGCACTACTTCACAGCACTTTGCTTTATCTATTCTCAGAAATAATGAGCACTGAACAACATGAGACTGCAAATGCCACTCTTAAATAGTGAACAAATTGACAGTTCTAACAACTATACCATTCTATAACAACTCTTCTAACATGTAGATCCAAAATGACAATGCACCTCTTCATATTTGCCTCTTCAAATCTCAAAACTGTTACTAGTCCGATCCGATGTCTACTTCTTCTTTGGCTTTCAAACCCGAACCCGAAGTAATTTTACTTCCTACTACTCTATCCTCGGGTTTCACATCTTCTACTTCTTCTACTTGATCCAACAATTCTCTTTCCTGATCTGAAATTGCACTAGTGGGTAACCCTTCTAACTCTTCATCTCTCAACCCACTCTTCTCCAATGTCTCTCTCTCTAACTCCAAAGACATCTGCACTCCTATATTATCTACTTTGGGTTTGGCTCTAACATCCTTCCAAAGTTTTTCTATCTCCAATTTCACTATGTCTAATCTAATCAAAATATTGTCTTCTACCTCTAAAATCTTCCTGTCTACACGAGTCTTGAGACTAATTAACAACACATTCAAATCTGTATCGCCTCGTCTCCTACACCAACAACTTCAACTCGTGCAGCCGTGTCTCTTCAATCCAAATGCTGGCCTCTATACTCAACATCGCGTTCATTCTGAGGACTATCTCCTTCAACGGCTCCAATTGCATCTTCCTTTCTTGCTCTCGATCTACAAGCCAATCCCCCCTATACATTGCCAATTCCGCTTCAAACTCGGCTTTCACCGTCTCCTTCTCCTTCTCCTTCTATACAATCTTCTCCTCCTGACTACAAAGTAACTCTCATAATCTCTCTTCTTCCCTATATTGTGTTGCCAACTCTCTTTGCCAGAGCTGCTTCTTCTCTTCTACACTCTCTATCACCCTATCGAGCTCTTGTTCCTTTGCTGCTACTCTCGCCATAGCATGGATAACTTCTACTCTTGAATCAGCAAACTGCTGCTTCAAGATCTCATATTCTGCTACTTGTCTCTCCCTTGCAATGTCACTCTTCTTAACAAGATCTTCTCGATAACTCACTTCTCTCTTCAGGTCTTCAATTACCTGAGTCTTCACTACTGCCTCTACTCGTAGTAGTTCCCTTTCCTCCTCACCTCGGGTTATACTCTTCTTCAACTTTGAGTTCTCTTCTTCTAATCGCGCTAAGACCTACAACACAGTCTTCACTTCCGGACACCTTGATTGCATCTCCTTCTTCTTGTGTTCTAACTTCACCAACAGAGGATACACCACCTCCCGCAGGTACTTGACTCCATCATTCGGGGTTACCTCTTCTTGCATAGCAACTTCTCTTTGCACTTCTTTTTCATCCGATACTCACCTTCTTCTCTATAGTCTTTGTATCGGAACTAACGCCTCGCTTCTTGAGCTTACATTCATCTCTTCTTTCAAGTTACTTGGACCATCACACTTCGCCTTGCGTCTCGAGCAAACTCCCCTCTGAACTGCGATCTTTTTCTCTTCTGCCTCGGGTACTTCATCTTCCAACTTTGTGTTGTCCTCGGCCTTGATTTCTGCCTGCACTTCTTCTTCCTCCTCTCCAGCAGCTGGCACCGATGTCATTTCTCCACCCTCATCGTTGTCACTACTTGTATTTCCACTCTGTAGCGTTAGCTCGGGCTCCTCCTCGTGTTCCGAATCTTTGGACTTGCACTCGGCTTTTGCTTCCGAGTCTTCATCTTCCAACTCAATCACCATCATTCCTCACCTCGGGTTTCCTCTTCTGGTCTTCCACGGTTTTGTCGTATCTTTGACTTTGCCCTCCCGACTTCTCTTCTTTGATTTTGGAGTACTCACTTTGCTCTCCACATTCTTCCCTGTCTTCTTGTAGTACTCGTCGGTGCTTCTAATTTGTAGGATGTACTGCTGCTCCTCTATGTCAACTTCCCTTCTCAAATCAGGATGAAAATGCAACACCATCCTACTACGCTCCGTCGAGTTCAGCAAATTCAACCTGAGGTAGAAATGAGCTGCAAATGGCACGATGTAGTGTGGATGCGATTTATCCCGCAGATTCCACACCATTTGTCGTGTTCTCCCATGGAAACACCTTGCCCAATTGATTGGCTCTCCTGCAAACAATTTGTGAAAGAACACCGCTTGGTGTTTCATCACATAGGTTGTTCTCTTCGGCTTCAGGATTGCCATCAATTCCCCTCTTGACAAGATCTTTGTAGCTCTTGACTTTGTACCCATTCTTTGTCCGCTTTGACGAGAATGCATCTCTCACTTCTTGGGTTTCCTTGGCTATCTCTCCCCTCCCCAAGAACGTGGCCCCCTGCTCCGAGCTTGCTTCCTTCCCGAGTACTAATCTCCAATCCGACTCTGTCGAACGAGCCGGATTTCCTCTCTTCCCTTCTTCCTCGGGTCCATCGAGACACTTGCTCTCGATGATCTCAGTCATGAACCCTGGAAAACTAACATTCCAGTTCCATGCCAAGAATGTAATCTGAAGTCGGCTCAAGACTTCTATTCTTGCGATTACATCTAACCTCCGAATCGCATGATTCCTCATTGCAAAATTCGGAGTTCTTCTTTCCTCCTCCCATCTCTCTTGCTTTCTCACTGTCTCTCGGTTTCACTCTTGCGACTTCTCCCTTACACACTAGCGCGTTGCCAACTCTATTTCCCTTCCCACGATCACCTGCAGGAGGACTTCTCAACAGCAAAGGAAAATTGCTCGACATTGCTTTGTCGCGAGCTTGATTTTTATAGAGTTGCACTTTCTTTGTCTCTCTTCATTTTGAGTTTCTACCGAGAAATCACACCTCTTGCATGCACCTATCACTGTCAATCATACTTCGCGCGTATGGGCCGCAGGTTTTTGAACAGTCCCTTCTTGAATTTCTTGCCACGACAAAAGGTTGTTAGACTGACTTCACCCCGGGTTGAGTTCCCCCCAATACGAAGACTCCTTACTTTGGGTTGTATGCTGACAGGGCATTTCCGAGTACTTTGCCTTATGACCCAAAGTCACTTTACTTCAGGTTCATCCCGAAGACTCTTTTCTTTGCCTTCTTTGGCCATACAAGCGCAATCCGACTTCTCTATACACTTCTTCGTCTTTATTTTGAAGAAAAAAAAATGTGGGTGCCACAAGTAGGAGTAAAGATGTCTTCAGAGTTACCATTGGAGACATTAGAGAAGAGTGGGTCAAGAGATAAGGAGTTAGAAAGATTACCCACTAGTGAAATTTCAGATCAGGAAAGAGAACTATTAGATTTGGTACAAGATGTAGGAGTTATGAAACCCAAGAATAGAATAGTAGGAAGTACAATTACTTTGGGATCAGGTTTAAAAGCCGAGGAAGAAGTAGACATCGGATCGGATTAGTAACAGATTTGTGGTTTCTACTTGCGAGATTAAAGACGCAATCAAGAGGAACTACATTGTTACTTTTTGACATTGTATTTGACCAATTCTGACTCGTATCTCTGTGGGAACAAACTTTACTTACCCGATTACCACAAAAGTGATATTTGCCAGGTTCTCACATCCGAGCAAGGTAAGATAAGAGGAGAATGCAAGTTTGGGAAGTGAAGCATCTATTCCGATACGATGGTTGTAGCGAAGAAGGCGAGTATCGAGAGAAGAGAGGTGAAGAAGGAGATCACTCCGCAAGTTGAAGTAGCCCACGAGTGAAGGAGTGGAGTACCTGAGGAAGATTGTGTGTCCCTTAATGGTGAAGTTGGAACACCGGAAGAAGGAAATGCAATCAAAGTGTCCGGAGGTGAAGACTGTGTTGCAAGTATTAGCCCGATTAGAAGAAGGGAACTCGAAATTGAAGCAGAGTATAATCCGAGGTGAGGAGGAAAGGGAAGTACTACGAGTAGATGGAGTAGTATAGAATCAAGTAATTGAGAACTTGAAGAGAGAAGCAAGGAATTGAGAGGAACTCATAAAGCAGAGTGACATAGCAAGGGAAAGACAAGTAGCTGAGAATGAAATCTTGAAGCAGCAGTTTGCTGACTCGAGATTTGAGATTATATATGCTATGGCAAGAGTAGCCAAGAAAGAACAAGAGTTTGATAGGGTGATGGAGAGTGTAGAAGAGAAGAAGCAGTTGTGGCAACAAGTGTTGACAATGTGATATAGAGAAGAAGAGATGTTGAGAGAGTTACTTCGCAATCAGGAGGAGAAGATTGTACAGAAGAAGAAGGGGAAGGAGGCTATGAAAGCCGAGTTTGAAGCAGAATTGGCAATGTACCAAGAAGATTGGCTTGCAGATCAAGAACGGGAGAGGAAAATGAGATTGGAGCCATTGAAGGAGATCGTAATCCGGATGAATGCAATGCTGAGTATAGAGGCCAGTGTGCGTATTGAAGAGACAAGGCTGCACAAGTTGAAGTTGTTGGTGCAAGAGATGAGGAGAAGACATGCAAAGGACATAGACTTGAATGCTTTGTTGATCAGTCTCAAAACTTGTGTAGATAGGAAGATATTGGAAGTAGAAGACAATATCACGATTAGATTAGACTTAGTGAAATTGGAGATAGATAAACTTCGGACGGATGTTAGAGAAAAACCCAAAGTAGATGAAGTAGGAATGCATATGTCTTTGAAGTTACCATCGGGGATATTAGAGAAGAGTGGGTCGAGAGATAAGGAGTTAGATAGATTACCTACTAGTGAAATTTTAGATCAAGAAAGAGAATTGTTAGATTTGGTAGAGGATATAGGAGTTTTGAAACCCAAGGAAAGAGTAGTAGGAAGTAAAGTTACTTTGGGTTTTGGTTTGAAAGCCGAGGAAGAAGTAGACATCGGGTCGGCTAAATAACAATTTTGAGATAGAAAGAGGCAAATATTAAGAAGTGCATTGTCATTTTGGATCTGTAGGTTTGTAGAGTTGTTAGGAAGAGGTACATTAGGAAGATAACTATCAATTGCTTCACTATTTAAGAGTGGTATTCACAGTCATATGTTGTTCAGTGCTCATAATTCTAAGAATAGATAAAGTGAAGTGTTGTGAAGCAGTGCTCATCGCTTGAGCTTGATTCCGAGTATCAATGTTGTGATTGTGTCTATGAGTGTTGGGAGAATTTTGAAGTGCAAGTCAATATGCTTGTTGGATGTTGGATTCTGCAGCCTTGATCTTCATTTTGTGTGTTTGATCCTAAGTGAGGTGCAATCGAAGCAATGCCTTGATAGATCTGAGAGGAATTGTAGTGTTGGTAGTATTCTACGTTTGTGAGTGCAGTGCAAAGTTGATGTGAAGCAATTTTGATCAAGGAAGTTGCACCTTCAGTGGAGGGATGGAAAAGAATTCGGAGGCAAAGTCGTTTTGCAGTGAAGTGCCATTTTTGGGAGAGCTTGAATCATCACAATCAAGATTGTTTGGAAAGAATTGAAGGTGTTGTGATTAAGGAGTGTGAATTTGTGACAAGATTGTGAATCAATGCTTGTTACTCTCTTCTGGGTGTGGTTTCTACCTGAGAGATTAAAGACACAACCAAGAAGAACTACATGTTACTGTTTGACTTTGTATTTGGACATTTCTGACTCATATCTCTGCGGGAACAAACTTTACTTACCCAATTACCCCAAAAGTGATATTTGCCAGGTTGTCACAATAGTAGAGAAGAAGATCGTTAGTGAGGATTGGTGCGGGTAGTAGAGGAGAAAATCTTTGTGAATTAGAGGGAGAATGAGGCATTGAAGGCCGAATTTGAAGACAAGCTTCAGGTGTATTGTAGTGAATTGGAGGAAGAAAGGAAGAAGGAGAAGCTTACGGTCTTAGGAGAAGTTGATGGGGTAGTTGGAGTTGTCAATGAAATCAAGGCAATGCTGAGCACGGAAGTTGAAGGTAAGCTCAAGGAGGCTAGATTGCATGAGCTGAGGTTATTAGTGCAGGAGACGTGCAAGAGAAAGGCGAAGGACACAGAGTTGAATAATTTTTTAATTTTTCTACAAGATCGTGTAGATAAGAAGATGTTAGAGGTGGGAGACAATGTGTGTCTCAGACTAGATCTTGTTAGAACAGAGTTAGATAAACTTAGTAGTGAGGTACAAGAAGTACAAAGACCCAAAGCTGTAGAAGTAGGAGTATAAGTGTCTTCGGAGTTGTTCTTTGAAACCTTAGAGAAGAGTGGGTTGGAAGATACAGAGTTGGAAAGATTACTTGAGACCTCAATTGTAGTTTGTAGTGAAGAAATTGTAGAAATAGAAGAGTTAGGAGTAGGATTAGATAGACCTGAGTTTAGGGTCATTAGTAGGAGACAACCACATTTTCTGTTTTCTTGTGTTTTGTTAGAGTTTTTGAAGAAGAAGTTAGTAAGAAAGCTGAATTATGAAGGAAAGAATGCACGAGTGTCTTCAAAGTAAGCCCAAAGAAGTCAACTTTGGGTCGGAAAGCAAAAGTACTCGGATGGGGGTTACAAAGAGACAAGTCTAAAGAAGAACTCGTCTTTGGACCAAGAAGTGAAGGCCAATACAAAGACAGTCTAACAACCTTTCTACATGGCAAGAAAGTACGCTTCAAGAAATGGCGGAGGCAGGAGAAGCATGCCTTGATAGTGACAAAAAATCAACATGTAGAAGAAATGGGAGTTGATTTTGAAATTGACTACAATTTGGAGTAATATAAAACTATGACTGCATAGGGGGAAATCGAATATGTCAAGTAGATATCCTATTCCTCTGAGTAGTTTTCTTGTAGTAATGCATGTCAAGAAGCCAATTGAGAGTGAAATTTTCTGAAGTCCAGAAGGGGTTAGAGTGTTGCATCCAGGAGAGGGAATAGTTTTCTGATGCCAAAAGAACAAGAGATCAAATCATGGCGACAAGGTCAAGAATGCACTTGCAGTAAGGAGCTTTGCAATTCAATGTTAGATGTCGTAGCAAGGATCAAAGTCTTGAATAGACTTTGTATTATATTTTTTGCCTGGAACTGGAATTTCAGCTTCCCACGAGTCAAGGCAGAGATAGCTGCCAGTAATTGTGAGGAAGGCACTAAAGTCAAGGGGAAGAGAGGAAATTCAGCTTGATAGATTGAGTTGGATTGGAGGTTAGTATTGGGGAAGGAAGCAGGAGAGGCAACTAGGATCACCTTCTATCAAAAGTGTGATGCTACAAAGGAGACTGCAGAAATTTGCAATTTGTTCTTTCCTCCATGTATGACTAATGGTCACAAAGTGGAGTACTATCAGGACTCGATTAAACAAAGCATTGTTGGATCAATAATGGTTATGTTCAAACTTGAACAAACAACATACGTGAATATGCTGCAAGCCATCTTCTTCCACTAGATGTTTCCAAGAGTGAAGGTGAATTGGGAGAAGTGCTTCCATGAGCAAACAAGGCAGATGGTTGTCAATTGGAGAACTAATTTACCTCCACATTATTTCACACTGTTCATAGCAAATTTCTACTTTGGGTTAAATTTTTTGACTGTAGAGGAGAGGTGACACATGGTGTCACATTTCCATCTTGACCTACAATGAGAAGCGGATGAAGAAGAGCAACACTACATGACACACCTACAAGCCAATGATGATCACTTTATCAAAACGTGACAGCAAGAGAGGGAAGAAGTAAGAAGTCCAAAGGCGAAGAAGTAGACTAAGAAGAGGAAGAGTTGCCTCAAGCACAATGGAAGACCTAAAGACTAACTCTGTGAGGTAAGAAGGTGGTGAGAGAAGAGACTTTGGAAACCAAGTCTGAAAGGGAGATAGATTCTAGAGGAGGAGACTCAGAAGAAGTGGAGCTCACATTACAAAGTGAGGAATCCGGAAGTGAGAGTGATGGAGAAGAACAAGTTTAGCAATCGGCTGAAGCTGAAGAAGATCAAGAATTTCATGTGGCGATTGAACGTATGGATAGAAGTGATAATCCTTGTGTAGCCCTGGTCATGGAAGAGATAGAGACCCAGCAAAAGAAGGAAGACCCTAAAGGACCTAGTTCAACTGGTAAGGAAGAAGGAAGCTCAGACACAATATCATTGAAAGTATGAAGATCAAGACTTTGGGAAAAGGAGCCGGAAGAAGAGATGAAGTACAAAGACATGGCCAAAGACAAAGAGAAATTTAGAGGAGTATAGTATTTAATGCAAGTTGTGACTCCATTGTTGGAGTTATTGAAAGCACAATAGAAGGTTATCTTGCAGAATCAAAGAAAGGTGAAGAATGAGTTGCAGATGGTGAAGTCTCTACTAGACAAAGTAAAGAGATTGCGAGAACATGTAGCTCAAAGAGAAGAAGAAGTTGAGGAGCTTCAGGTGGATACAGTCTTGAAGAAGAAGACATTCAAGAAGTTACAAGAGAGTTTTGAGTCAAGGGGAAGAGAGATGCAACATCAAGCTAAAGCGTTGAAGGAGCAGACAATGTTGCTAACAAAGATTAAGAAAGAAGTTAGTGAAGCATGCATTGAAAGTATTCATTTGAAGGCGATAGCAGCACTGATGGAGCAGGAGTTAGAAGGCCTAAAGAAGAGTGCAATAGGGAGAGATCAAGCATGGCAGAGAGAGCTGTCAATCTGCCATCAAGAATAAGAAAGATTGAGAGACTTGGTAAGAACTGCTGAGTTATAGAGTTCTCAGTATGTGGAGGAGAAGAAGATGCTTGTTGTTGAGTACAAAGACAAGTTGAAGATGTATTGGGAAGAGTTAAGGGCAGAGTGATCTCAGGGATATGCATCAAAATCAGTAGGAGAAGTTGTTGGAGGCTATGAGCAATGCTAAGCATGGAGGCTGAAGGAAGATTGGAAGAAGCAAGACTATACAAATTGAAATTGCTTGTGTAGGAAACTCGGAAAAGAAGAGCGGAGGATGTTGATATGAACAGCCTTCTGATTCGTTTAGGGACAGAGTAGATAGAAAGATGTTGGAAGTAGGAGACAATGTCTCTCTCGGATTAGATTTAGTGAATTCAGAGTTAGGGAGAATTAGGAGTAGTGTGCAAGAAGATAAGAAATCCAAAGTTGTAGAAGTAGGACTAAAGGTATGTTTTAGAGTTGTCATTTGAGACATTAGAGAAGAGTGGGTCAGGAGATAAAGAGTTAGATAAGGTACCTACTAGTGCAATTGCTGATCATAATGAAGAAGTAGTAGAAATAGTGAAGGATTTGGTAGTTGAAGATACACCCAAAGAAGGAGAATTGATAGGAAGATCATCAGGTTTGGAAGCCAAAGAAGAGGTAGAATGTGACAACCAGCAAATATCACTTTTGCAATAATTGGGTAAGTAAAGTTTGTTCCCGCAAAGACACGATACAAAATTGGTCAAATGCAAAGTCAAATAGTAACATGTAGTTCTTCTTGGTTGCATCTTTAATCTCTCAGGTAGAAACCACACCCAAAAGAGAGTAACAAGCACTGACTTGCAGTCTTGTCACGAATTAACACCTCTTAATCACAACACCTTCAATTCCTTCCAAAAAATCTTGATTGTGATGATTTAGGCTTTCTTGAAAATGGCACTTCACTGCAAAACAACTTCGCCTTAGAATTTCTTTCTACCCCTCCACTAAAGGCACAACTTCCTTGATCAAAATTGCTTCATATCAACTTTGTGCTGCACTCACAAATGCAAAATACTACCAACACTACAATTCCTCTCAGATCTGTCAAGGCATTGCTTTGATTGCACTTCACTCAGGATCAAACAGACAAAATGAAGATCAGGGCTATGGAATCCTACATCCGACAAACACACTGACTTGCACTTCAAATTTCTCCACACACTTACAAACACAAACAAAGAGTTAATACTCAAAATCAAGCTCAAGCAACAAGCATTGCTTCACAACACTTTGCTTTATCTATTCTCAAAATTATGAGCACTGAACAACAATTTCTTGCAAATGCCACTCTTAAATAGTGAAGCAATTGACAATTATCTTCCTAATGTACCTCTTTCTAACAACTCTACAAACCTGCAGATCCAAAATGACAATGCACCTCTTCATATCTGCCTCTTCCTATCTCAAGAATGTTACTAATCCGATCCAACGTCTAGTTCTTCCTCGGCTTTCAAACCCGGACCCGAAGTAACTTTACTTCCTACTACTCTTTCCTCGGGTTTCACAACTACTAAGTCCTCTACTAAATCTAACAATTCTCTTTCCTGATCTGAAATTTCACTAGTGGGTAATCTATCTAACTCCTTATCTCCCAACCCACTCCACTCTTATGTCTCCATTGGTAACTCCGAGAACATTTGCACTTGTGGTACCCACATTTTTCATTTTAGACGAGTTTTGAAGAAGAAATGCCTTGCTGAAACCAAATTGAAACCAAATGGGGAAGAAATGAGAGGAAATTTATATTTGATCAAGCCCGAGGAAGTCAACTTTCTGTCAGATGAAGACGGACTCAATTAGGATTGAAAGAGGGCAGACCCAAAGGAGGAATGGAAGTTACAAGTCGAGATTCTTGTGGGGGCTATATCTCAATTCTCACAAGTCCAAATCAAGCGTGCTATATTTTGTTGGAAGCGTGTCATTTAGGGCTTTCCGTTGCCACTAAAATCGCAAAGTTTGGAGGTATGTAGAAGAAGTTACAAGTATTTGAAGTTTTGGGATAAGATGTACATAATAAGATAGTGTCTTCGGACTTCGGACTTGTGACTTTGGATTTCAGACTTTGGACTTTGGACTTCTAGCTTACACAACTTCAAGTTAGAAGCTTCTTCGCCTCAAGACAAAGATGATTGTATTTGAGATAGCCGGACCTCAGAGTGCAATGAAGATGACTTTGAGAATCTTGCCAAAGGCATTAGAGAGAGTTAGGATAGAAAAGAATAGATAGTTAGGATACCCATGACTTCAATTTCAATTCTGATTGAAGATGGAATAGGAATTGAAGGAGAAGTAGTAGTTGTGAATAAACCCAAAGTGCAATATCAGACTGTAAGTGTCTTCGGGTCAATAACATGAGTGATTAGGGGAAAGTGGGTTACAAATTGAAGGTGTAGATAGTGTACCCATGCTTTCAATTACAATTTATGATGAGGATATAATAGAATTAGCAAAGGAATTGATTGTAATTAGACCCGATGGAATTGATTGTAATTAGACCCGATGTTGCAAAAGTAGGAATTCAAGGGTCATCGGACTTATTATTTGAGACATTAGAGAAGAGTGGGTCAGGAGATAAAGAGTTAGATAAGTCGCTCCTTAGTGCAATTGTAGTTCCTAGTGTAGAAGTAGTAGAAGTAGTGAAGGAATTAGTAGAATTAGATATACCCAAAGAAGGAGAAGTACTAGGAAGATCATTGGGTTTGGAAGCCGATGATGAGGTAGACATCGGATCGGGGTAAGAAACAGTTTTGAGATAGGAAGAGGCAAATATGAATTGTCAGTTTGGATCTGCAAGTAGGAAAAGATGTTAGGAAGTGGTGCATAGGTAGGAAGAACTGCCATTTGCTTCAGTATTTAAGGGGGAGCATTCGCAATATTATGTTGTTCAGTATTCATATTTCAGAAATAGATAAAGCAAAGTGCTATTTTCAGTGCTCGTCCCTTGAGCTTAATTCCAATTGTCAATTCCGTGTTGGTGTTTGTGAGTGTATGGAGAATTCCGAAGTGCAAGTCAATGTGTCTGTGGATGTTGGATTCTACAGCCTTGATTCTGTGTGTTTGATCCTAAGTGAAGTGCATCAAAGCAATGCCTTGATAGATCTGAGAAGAATTGTAGTGTTGGTAGTATTCTGCATTTGTGAGTGCAGCATGAAGTTGATGTGAAGCAATTTCGGTCGAGGAAGTTGTGCTTTCAGTGGAGTGGTGGAACACAATTCTGAGGCAAAATTGTTCTTTGCAATGAAGTTTTCAAGTCTGAGTACTTCACCTTATGACCCGAAGCCATGTTACCTTGGGTTTCATCCCGAAGTCACTTTTCTTTGCCTTCTTTGGCCATATAGGCACAATCCGACTTCTTTATGCACTTCTTCTTCTTCATTTAAAAATAAAATAAAATGTGGGTACCACAGCTTTGGTGGTATCTCTCTCAATGCATACAGGAGAAGTTATTACGGTCACAGATCCAGAGAGTGAAGATATTGGTACAATTCAATGAGACATTCATGATGGCATCTTAGTGATCGACTATCTTTGCACTAGTGTTGTGAGTAGCACAATTGGGGCCAAGGAGAGAGACCGTGTTTGCTAGTCAGCCAAATGGTTCAGATTGGAGTGCAGAAACCTTTTGCATGTACAGGGGATGGTAGAGTGCGGGTAGTACCACTTCCATCTCAAAGACCATAGTTGGTCCGTCATGCTCACATAGGAGCTAGAACATTTTGGAGTAAAGCATACATATAGCTTGCTCTAGAGTCATTATTGGTGGCACGGTATGCAAATTGAGGTACAATAGTTTGTTGCCAGATGTGTGTGTGACAACATAGAAAATATCACTTTTGTGGCAATCAAGTAAGTATAGTTTGTTCCCATAGAGATATGATTCAGAATTGGTCAAATACAAAGCAAATAGTAACAATTAGTTTTTCTTGGTTGTGTCTTAATATCTCAAGTAGAAAGCACATTGAAAAGAGAGTAACAAGCACTGATTCATAGTCTTGTCACAACAATTTGACACCCACAGTCACAAATCATTCAAATCCATCGAAACAAACTCAATTGTGATGATTCAGTCTTTCCTTAAAATGGCTGCTTCATTGTAAGATGACTTTGCCTTAAAATTTTGTTTCACCCCTCCATTGAAAGCATAAAATCCTCAATCAAAATTGCTTCACAACAACTCAATGCTTCACTTACAAATGCAAAATACTACCAACACTACAATTCCTCTCAAATCTATCAAGTCATTGCTTTGATTGCACTTCACTCAGGATCAAACACACAAAATGAAGATCAAGGTAGTAGAATCTAACATCCAACAAGCACACTAACTTGCACTTCAAATTTCTCTCAACACTCACAAACACACAAATAGAATTGATACTCGGAATTAAGCTCAAGCGATGAGCATTGCTTCCCATCACTTTGCTTTATCTACTCTCAAGAATATGAATAATAAACAACATTTTATTGCAAAGGCCTCCTTTAATTAGGAAGATTACTTGATAGTTATCTAACTTCCTAAACTATTTCCTAACTATCTCCAGATCTGAAATGGCAATCCACTTCTTCACATCTGTCGATTCCTATCTCAAATTGGTCATGAATCCGATCCAATGCTACTTCTACCTTGTCTTCTAAACCCAAAGTAACTTCTTGCACTTCTATATCTTTGGGTCTATCTAATACTACTAATTCCTTTTCTATTTCTACTATATCTGCACTCTAAACTACAATTGCACTCATGTCTAATCTATCTACATCTTTATCTTCTGACCCACTCCTCTCTAATGTCTCAAAAAATTGATCCAAAGATACATATTATATGATCTTGCACTTTGAGTTCATTCATTATTGCTACTTTTCCTTCAATTTCTATCCCATCTTCTATCTAAACTAAAATTGAAGTCATGGGTATCCTAAATATCTTCTTTTCCTACTCTAATTTCTTATCATACCTCTTGCAAGTCCCCCAAAGTCACCTTCACTACACTCCAAGGTCCAACTACCTCAAATCTGGTCACCTTTGTCCTAAGGCAAAGAAGTTTCTAACCCAAAGTCATAAAGACCCAAAGTCTCTACACCCAAAGAACATAGACTTGAAGTAATATGGACCCAAAGAACCTCAACCCAAAGTCAATCAACTACTCTATACATCTATTATAGAAACTTGAAATGCTTGTAACTTTTGCTACAAACCTCCAAACTCATCGATGTTGGTGGCAATTGAAAGCCCTAAACAAAAGACTAATTTGAACTTGTTGTCAATGAGATATAGCTCCCTCAAGAATCATGACCTGCAACTTCCATTCCTCCTTCTTCCTCTTCCTCTAACACAAAGTAAGCTTCTTTGGGTCTGATCCAATCCAAGTCCTTCTTCCTCTAACATGAAGTCAATTTCCTTTGGTTTGACATGTAGACTCAATTCTTCTTCTTTTGTCTCCATTTGGGTTCAATTTTGCCTTAACTATACATTTCATTGTCAAAATATAACAAAACAAGAAAATGTGGTTTATGACCAAGTTAGAGCATCATTCAATGCTCCCATGCCATAGTTACACCCATTACCTATTACGGGATTGGGTTACCATTGGATTTTGGACTTCACTAGACCTATGTTGTTGATTGTGAGACATCATTGTGTATGTTTTGGTGATAGTGGAGCACTTCTTCAAGTGGATTGAGTTGGTAGCACTTCCTGACAAGTCCAATGAAGGGATGGCTTATTCCTTCCTAAATTGGGTTCTTAGTCATTTTGGTGCACCAATTAAAGTTTTGACTGATTAAGGTATAGAGTTCTTGGGGGAGTATAGGTCTTGTGTGACAAGGCTTTGATTGATCATTGTACTACCTCCCAAGATTGCTCTGAGGCAGATGGTTTAGCAGAGAGAGTGGTCTAGACAGTGAAGAGAGGATTGAGAAAGTATGGTTTGCAAAGAGGCCACTTGGGAGATTGGGATCTCTAATTACCTTGGTTGACCATGGGCTATTGGTTTAACTAGCAAGCCTCCTTAGCATCCTTCTCTCCTTACTTTCTACTCATGGACAAGATCCTAATTTACCTGCACTCATTTGTTGAGATGCTATTGTAGTTTTGGACTTGGATGATCCAAATGTATGGATGAGCGCATGTTCTCAATAAGTAGAGATCTTTCAGAGAGTGATGCCAATAGCCTTTGAGAACTAGGTGATTGCTCAGCATAAGGATACCTAATTTTATGCTACTTTTTGAGGAGGAGGTTATATACCTTCAATCCGTTGATTTCATCAAGGTGACTATATATATCTACAATAGACAACACCAACAACACTTGATATTTTGAGAGTGCACAGGTTTTGCCATTTGGAGTCCTTGTGTGGGAAGCATGTGATGGTGTTGTTTGGAAAGATCATGTGTGCAATATTGTGTGCCATGCCACCTCCCAAACATCGATGGCACCATGCACCCAAGCTTGGCACTTGTACTTGTAGGCTTGAGATGTATATTATGTGGCTCTTCTGGTAGAGCTACTATTATGTTAGTGTGTGATAGCTATTTGAGAGGATGGCATATGGCATGTATGACTCCCCCCCTCAATGGTTCCTTAGGGATAGTGGTTATGTCTTAGATGAACTTGACCTATAGCTAGTTCATCCTTTTTATGGTATAGATTGTAGACAGGCGACTAACAATGGGGCTCAATAGCACTTGGCTTCTTGATCTTTGCCCATCATAGGGTATACCATATACTTGGAATAGATGGCTATCTAGAGGGACCTAACTGCCAACTAGGGGAGCAATTGTGGCACTTTAGAGTCTATGGATGACTTGTGTGTGAGTTATGTGCCTATAGTGTACGATGTTGACAATGATGTATGTTATGTAGCAATGTATATATGCATGCTAACTATCATACCATTTGTAGTGTTGCATTTAGATTGCTTGGACACTAGAGTTGCAATGATGGTGGTATTAGAGGTATTTTAGCAATCACTCATAGACTACTTTCCGACGGTCAGATTTTGTGTTTGGGGTACTGACTTCATGGTGGGGCCCACCATCACTTTGCACCCTTTGCACCATTGGGTGTGCCATCAATGGGACCATTAGGGTTTCAGACCTAGCTCAAGCCTAGGGGTATATCTTTGAAGTGCAACACCAGAGAGCTTACTTCTCTAATGTTGAGCCCTCGAGTTCTTGGCTATGGTGGACAAAGGCTTGAGAGCATCACCTGGATTCTCTTAGCTAGAGTGGATGTGGCTTGACTATAATAAGTGCCCAACTGTTGGCAGTGTATGTGGTACCCGCATTTTTCATTTTAGACGAGTTTTGAAGAAGTGCCTTGCTGAAAGCAAATGGAGAAGAAATGAGTGGAAACCTATGTTTTGATCAAGCCTGAGGAAGTCAACTTCATATTGGAAGAAGGACTCAGATTGAATCAGACCCAAAGAAGCTTACTTCATGTCAGAGAGAGAAAAAACTTGGATCAGACGTTGAAGGAGTGCACACTCGAAGGAGGAATGGAAGTTACATGTTGGGATTCTTGCGGGGGCTGTATCTCATTGACAAAAAGTCCAAATCATATGTGCTATATTTTTCTGGAAGTGTCTTGTTTAGGGCTTTCCATTGCCACCAAAATCTCAAAGTTTGGAGGTCTGTAGCAAAATTTACAAGCATGTGAAGTTTAGAGAGTAGATGTACAAAGTAGTTTAATGTCCTTGGGTTGGTGTCTTCGGGTTTATACGACTTTGGATTTCAGTTTTACATGACTTTGGGTCTAAAGACTTTGCCTCAAGACAAATGTGATTCAATCCAGGATAGTCAAACATCTGATGTAGAAGTATTTGGGTCAAATATCTAAAGCACCTGAAATAGTTAGGATAGAGAAAGAAGATAGTTAGGATACCCATGACTTCAATTTCAGTTCTGATTGAAGATAAGATAGATTCGCGGAGAAGTAGCAGTAATGAATAAACCTGAAGTGCAAGATTAGATAGTAAGTGTCTTTGGGTCAGTAACATGAGTGATTAGGGGAAAGTGGGTTGCAAATTGAAGGCGTAGATAGTGTACCCATGCTTTCAATTACAATTTTTGATGAGTACATAATAGAATTAGCGAAGGAATTGATAGTAGTTAGACCTAAAGTTGCAGAAGTAAGAGTGCATGTGTCTTTGGATTTGATATTTGGGACATTAGAGAAGAGTGGGTTGGGAGAAAAAGAGTTAGATAGATTGCCTATTAGTGTAATTGCGGATCTGAGTGAAGAAGTAGTAGAAATAGTGAAGGATTTGGTAGAATCAGATATACCTGAAGAAGGAGAAGTGATAGGAAGATCATTGGGATTGGAAGCCGAGGAAGAAGTTGACATGGGATCGGAGTAGTAACAGTTTTGAGATTTGAAGAGGCAAATATGAAGAGGTGCATTGTCATTTTGGATCTACAAGTAGGAAGAGTTGTTAGGAAATGGTATAGTTGTTAGATAACAGTCGAGAGCTTTGCCGATTTAAAGGAGGCATTTGTAGGAAAATGTTGTTCAATGCTCATTATTTTTGAGAATAGATAAAGTGAAGTGTTGATTTTAGTGCTCGTTGCTTGAGCTTGATTCCAAGTATCAACATTGTGTGTGTTTGTGAGTGTTTGGAGAATTTCAAAGTGCAAATAAGTGTGGTTGTTAGATGTTGGATTTTGTAGCCATGATCTCCATTCTATGTGTTTGATCCTGAGTGAAGTGCAATCAAAGCAAAGTCTTGACAGATCTGAGAGGAATTGTAGTGTTGGTAGTATTCTGCATTTGTGAGTGTAGTGCAGTGTTGATGTGAAGCAATTTAGATCAAGGAAGTTGTGCCTTCAATGGAGAGGTGGAACACAATTTTGAGGTAAAGTTGTTTTGCATTGAAGTGCCATTTTCATGAGAGATTGAATCATCACAATCAAGATTGTATGGAAAGATTTGAAGGAGTTGTGATTAAGCAATGTTAATTTGTGATGAGACTGCAAATTAGTGCTTGTTACTCTCTTCTAGGTGTGGTTTCTACCTAAGAGATTAAAGAAGAACCCAAGAAGAACTACATTGTTATTGTTTGCTTTGTATTTGGACATTTTTGACTAGTATCTCTGCCGGAACAAACTTACTTACCTGATTACCTGATGTTGGGTTGTCATAGTGTATAGAGTGATAGATCAAGTACTAATCTGAGTTGATTTGATTCGAGTGGTGTAAACAAACTGATTAATTCTGGCACTTTCGAGTCTATGTATGACTTATGTGTGAGTTATGTGTCTATAGTGTATAATGTTGACAACAATGTATGTTGTGTAGTGATGTATATACTCACGCCAAGAGGCAAAAATCACGTTGTGAAGTGGAGAATCCAACAATGAGAGTGATGGAGAACCCAAAGTCCAGCAGATGGGGGAGAAAGATGATGAAGAGGAAGATTAGGAATTCCATGCGGTGATTGATCATATGGAAGGTGGAGATATTCCTTGTTTGGAATTGCTTGCAATGGAGATAGAAGAACACCAAGAAGAAGGCCAAGGTTGGAAATCTAGTGAGGGATGAGGTTGAAGAGAAGTATGCAGCTTGTACCTTAAGGACCGAGCAAAGTAATTAAAGCGGATGAAGATGAAGAAAGCTTGGAAGTAGTTACTCTGAAGGTGAGAAGACCAAGACTTTGGGGTAAGACACTGGTCAAAGAAGAGCTTGTCAAAGCTGAGTACAAAGACAATGACAAAGAGGAGGTTGTTGATTCAATAGCGTACTTATCAAAGATTGTATGTCCATTGTTATTGCAATTGCAGAAGTAGAAGGTAGAGTTGAAGAAAGATCATCTTGAAGTGCAGGATGAACTGCAAGTAGTGACATATTGGAGTGAAGAGATCTTGGAGTTAAAGAAGAAGTTAACCCAAGGAGAAGAAGAAGCCAAAGAACTTTAGGTGGATGCAATACTTTGGAGGAAAATTTTCAACAATCTGCACAAAGAATTTGTGAAGCAAAGGGATAAGATTGAAAGGCAAGTTGAAGAATTGCAAAAGTAGAAGGCATCAACTGAGAAGTCAAAGGTGGAATTTGATTAAGCCCAAGTTGAAGTCATACATTCAAAAGCTATCACAACAGTAATGGAGCAAGTGTTGGAGAGGTTAAAGTTGAGGGCGGCAAAGAAGGATCAAGCTTGGCAACATGAATTGACAATAAGAAATCAAGAAGAAGAAAGATTAAGAGGGTTGATCAGAAGCATGGAAGCTCAACTTGGTCAACATGTGCAGGAGAAGGAAGCACTAAAAGTAGAGTTTGAAATTGAGTTGCAGATATATCTGGAGGAGTTGTAGGGAGAGAGAAAGAGTGTGAAGAAAAGAGTAAGTTGGAGATGGAAACTAAAGTGATTGTGAGGGTAAGAGAGATGCTCAATACTTTGGCTGAAGTTCAGTGGGAGGAAGCCAGACTACACAAGTTGAAATTGTTAGTGCAAGAGACCAGGAAGAAGAAAGAAAAAGACACAAATATGAACAAATTGTTGATTGCTTGAGAGAGAGAGAGTAGATAGGAAAATTTTAGAGATAGGAGACAAGGTTTGTCTCATATAAGATTTACCTAGATGTGAGTTAGATGAGCTTTGGAGTAAGGAGAACAAGAAAAGTTGATATGAAGTACTAGAAGTAGGAGTGCAAGTGTCTTCAACTGAGCTATTTGAGGCATTGAAGATATTGGGTTAGAGAATAAGGATGTAGATAGATTACCCATGACTTCAATTTCAATTCAGACTGAAGAGGTGATTGAAGTAGAAGAAGATTTGGCAGTAGTAGAAGTTGGAGAAGAGGTAGACATCATTGTAAAATTCATAATTGATTTGAGATTTGAATCAATAGATATGAAGAGTGGGTTGCCATTTTGGATCTAGAGACTGTTAGGAAATGGTATTTAGTTAGATAATTGTCAAGTGCTCTACCTATTTAAAGTAATCATTTGCAATGTTTTGTTGTTCAATATTCATATTTTTTTTATTTCAAGTTGAGTATAGCAAAGTGTTGTAACTCAATGCTTGTCATTTCAGCTTAATTCCAAGTATCAACTGTGTGTGTGAGTTTGTGAGTGCTTGGAGAATTTCAAAGTGCAAGTTAGTGAGCTTGTTAGATATTGGATTTTGCATATCTGATTTCATTTTGGTTGTTTGATCCTGAGTGGATGGCAATTGAAGCAATGCCTTGAAAGATCTATAAGGATTTGTAGTGTAGGTAGTATTCTACAATTGTGAGTGCAATATTGGATTGATGCAAAGCAAGTTGAGGAAGTTGTGCCTTCTATGGAGGGATGGAACACAACTATGAGGCAAAGTCATTTTGTAGTGAAGTAGCCTTCTTTGGAGAACTAAATCATCACAATTGAAGCTGAATTGGAAAGAGATTGAGATTAATGATTATGGGTGTTGTGATTTGTGACAAGATTGTGAATTGAGCACTTGTTACTCTCTTCTAGGTGTGGTTTTTACATGAAAGACTAAATTCAAGAAGAACCAATTGGTGACATTTTACTTTGCATTTGACTAGTTCTGAATTGTATCTCCGTAGGAACAGACTATTACTTACTGATTACCGCAAAAGTGATACTTGTTGGGTTGTCACATGATTTTTGACATTGCTACTGAGGATACAAATCTCAAGAGTGGAAGAATTTGAAATTGAATCTTACACTAAGTGTCCAGCAAATATGAATGTTTGCATTGAGAGAGCAATAGGAAGAGAGAGCTTATAAATAAACTTTGCATCATGAAGAGAAGAAAGTTAGAAGAGCCAATCCACCAATGACAAATCTGAAAAGGAGGCATTAGGTTTATAACTTCTTCATGAAGTTCAAGAAGCATTGAAGGACCTCAAAAAAAGGAAACATGAAGTTCGGTGGTGAGTTCTTCTTTGCATCTCCAAATCCCAAGAAGAAGAAAGACACAAGTGGACAAACATATTCGTTGTGACCCAATACACCGACTTCCTCTAAAGCTATCAAGGGAGTTGGTTTCATAAAAGAATTCATCCGTGAGAAGATGGCAAAATTTTGACAGAAGAAGAGTGTCAATATATCTTACACACAATTCCTCGACTAGCTCAAAGGGATCTTAAAGAGCCATCTGATGATATTGAACCTCTTTCTCCAACTTGGGTTGACATTGCCATACCTTTTGAAGAAGAACTTGTCTATGAAGACCAAGTTTTGAATTTGGAGAATTGGAACCCTTGGGTTGACACTTATGCCAAATCACCAGCCAATAGCTTGGGTCCATCAAGTTCCACACTATTGTGACCTACCCCTCAGAGTTATAGGATGACTTTATTACCCATCACTAAACATGCATACCAAAAGTATAAGGGGACGGAACAAGACAAAGATCTTGATGAATTCATCAAGGAATCCAAAATCATCTCCTTTGCCAATAAGGAATATGACTCTATTGATTGGTTGCAGATTTTCCCAAGTCTACTTTGAAAGAATGCAAGGAGTTGGTACACTCATGTAACCCAAAAGGAGTTCAGACTAGTCTACTGGGTAGACTTGTGAAACAACTTCTTGGAATGATTCCAAGAAGTTGATTATGATATGAGTGTCTTCATGGCACTCAATGATTTGGAACAAGGAAAGAAGGAGAAGTAAAGAGACTACTTTGAGCGGTTCATGGCCTTATTGAACCAAGAGCTTAAGCAATCCAATGTGGTGAGTTACTCCAATGCCCAAGCCATTACTTGGTTCCTTGGTAGTTTGTCACAAAGATATGCATCTTTGCTAGGGAGAGGAATGTAACTTCCCTAAACAAGGTACTCAAACACATTGCCCAATACGAGGTGGCTCACTCTCACTCTTCTAGTAACCAAAGAAATCAAGAGAAGAAAGGCAAGAAGACCAAATGTAAAGCTTCTCACAATACCTTCTCTTCTTTGGAAGAAGCCTCCATGTCTTCTATTTCTTCTTTGGAATCCAAAGGAGATTCAAAGCCAAGAAGAATAAAAAGGCAAGGAGGAAAGAGAGTATTGACACCCCCAACTAAGGTGTAAATAAGATTGACACTACGCTGAAGACTCTTATTAAAGAGTTTGTACATTTTAAGATCCAAATGATTGGGACAAAGTACCAAAGAAATGTTCATTTGGAAGACCAAATGTATGGTGCATTGTGTGTGGCTAGTTAGGCCATGCTAATTCAAAGTGTTAAGCCCAAACTGCATTTCCAGTGTAGTGGATTGATTGGATCCTAAGTTGCGATCAAAATGAGGAAGAAGAGGCAGTGTACCAAACACAAGAGGTACAACCTCAAGCAAGCACATCGTATCAAGATCTGAGGTATGGACTAAGGTATAACAATAGTGCTCCTCAACAAAGACCGCCAATATGTAACCAAAATAGGCCTCAAAATGTTGCCCAAGGGCATGTTACAATTGTAGCTCTATGGGCTATTGGTCTCCAAATTGTCCTGAGCTGAGGCGGCCGATTAGGTATGTTTCACTTTGTGGAAATTGTAAAGGGTCAGACCATGTTGGATGTCAATGTCCTCAACCACCCAACCCAAAATCTCATGTGAAATATGACTCCTACTGACATGCTGCACTTGAGAATACAGACTCCTTTTGAGCTTGCTGCACTTCAGTCCAAAGGAGAGGCCACTATAAATTGTATAACTTTGGAAGAAGAGAGGCCTCAAGGAGGAAGGCCGGCTCCAGAATAGGAATGGCTGGATCTTGAGGTATTATGAGTTGAAACATGCTCAAGGAAAAAGAAGCACGATCCTAAAGAAGTGAGTACCACTTCTTCATCTTCTAGAAAGGTGAAGAGACGTTGGCCCTAAGCAATCTTATCTTTAAATGAAGAGAAGATCTTGGCTAAATCTAAGGCCAAAGCCTTGCAAAAAGAGATACAAGAGGTAGTACAATGGACTCAAGAAATGACTAAGCCTCCGATTTTTCTGGCAGACATGCAATCCAAATTAGAGGATCTCATACAAGCCAAGGTAGGTAAACCCTGAAGAATTTTGGGTTCAAACTGTTGGTACTCTAGCTATTATCCTACAACATTTTGAAGAAAGGCTAGAGAAGGAGAGAACCTTGAATCCAAAAACAAAGGGCAAGAAGGTGGAACTTGGAGTAGTACTACAATATGACAGATTTGGCATTACAACATTGTGGCAGATTTGGCATCTACCTAGGCCAACTATGAGAGGACAACAAGCTATATAAGAAGCAACTAAGTATGGCCCTCAAGAAAGTAAGGGTGATGACCAAGAAAGAATTGCCTGCCATTTATTGTATTAAACAAGAAGATTTGGGATCTCTTAAACTGGATGTGGAGATTAGGGGATGCATATAACATTTATACCCATTGACTCGGGTTGAGGTGTGAATGTGATGATAAAAGATACAGCGGATAGATTGGGGTATTAGACATTTGAACCTACACCCCAAATGTTGAAGTTTGCAGATCAACCTTGGAGATGACCTTTGGGCATGTTGTCAAACATTGCTATGATCATCAGTGGAGTGCCATTTAAGTTGAATTACATCATGTTCAAACCAATGAAAAAGACTAGTAATCCATTGTTGATCAGAGGTCCTTGGTTATACATCACTCAAGTTATTGTGGATTGGCACCAATAGAAGTTGAGGTTAAAGGACATCTTTGAGGACCAAAAGCCGGTGACGGTGAGTTGAACAAAGGTTCTCCACCTTGGAGAATGAATGTTGTTAGAAGACAAAGATGAATCTGAAGATCCATCATCTTTGTCTTCAATGACTCAAATGAAGAAGTCCAAGTTAATTACTTGGAGTGCTACGAGGTAGAGGTCAAAGACAAAGATCCCTATGACATCACCTTGGGTGAAAACGATTTGGAGGAAAAGGGATTTGAACTCCATATAACTGGGTTGAGCTGAGTCAACCATGTTTAAGGAGCTATCAACCCTGATGACTCTCAAGATGTAGTCTTGTCCAAAGGCAGAATTTTGAAATTTTCAAATATAGTCACTTCAGACGAGTTGATAGGATACACTACCTTGTTCTTTGAGTACTAGGATATATTCACCTAGACTATCAATCAAATGCAAGGAATTCCCAAAAAATTTGGGGAACATAAGATTGATCTTGTTGAAAGTGCAATTCTAGTTTAGCAAAGACAATATCACATGAACTCAAAGTACTCGCTTTAGTGAAAGATGAAATCAATAAGTACTTAGTGGCTGGAATAATCTTTCTTTGTCTTCAGTAGTGAGTGGGTTTCTCCCATTGTCATTGTTCCAAAGAAGAAGATTGAGAAGATTCATGTGTGCCAAGATGTCAGCAAGCTAAACACAATTAAGAGGAAGGATCATCATCCTTTGTCATTTACTGATATAATTCTGGACCAAGTAGTTGGTCATCCTTGCTATAGTTTTTTGGATGGATTTTCAGGCTATAATCAAGTATCTATTTGAGAAGAAGACAAGGTTAAAACCACATTCACCACCAATTGGGGCACTTTTGTTGATAATCAAATGCCCTTCAAGTTGTGTAATGGTCTAGCTACTTTCCAATTGATGATGAATGCAAATTTTTAAGATTTATGGAAATTTGTGGAAGTCTTTATTGATGACTTTGTGTGACAACCTGGCAAATATCACTTTTGCGGTAATCAGGTAAGTAAAGTTTGTTTCCACAAAGATACGATTCAAAATTGGTCAAATACAAAGCAAACAGTAACAATGTAGTTCTTCTTGGTTGTGTCTTTAGTCTCTCAGGTAGAAACTACACCCAAAAGAGAGTAACAAGCATTGACTCGCAGTCTTGTCACGAATTAACACTTCTTAATCACAACTCCATCAAATCTTTCTAAACAATCTTGATTGTGATGATTTAGTCTCTCTTGAAAACGACAGTTCACTACAAAATGACTTTGCCTCAGAATTGTGTTCCACCCCTCCACTAAAGGCACAACTTCCTCGATTGAAATTGCTTCACATCAACACTACGCTGCACTCCACATGCAAAATACTACCAACACTACAATACCTCTTAGATCTGTCAAGGCATTGCTTCGATTGCACTACACTCAAGATCAAACACACAAAATGAAGACCAAGGCTACGGAATCCAACCTCCAACAAACACATTGATTTGCACTTCAAATTTCTCCACACAATCACAATGTTGATACTCGAAATCAAGCTCAAGCGACAAGCATTGCTTCACAACACTTCACTTTATCTATTCTCAAAAATAATGAGCATTGAACAACATTTTCCTATGAATGCCACTTTAAATAGTGAAGCAAACGATAGTTGCTAACAACTATATTGTTTCCTAACAACTCTTTCTACCTGTAGATCCGAAACACAACCCACCTCTTCATATCTACCTCTTCAAATCTCAAATTTGTTACTACTCCGATCCAATGTCTACCTCTTCCTTGGCTTCCAATCCCGAAGTATCTTCACTACTCTGTCCTTGGGTTTCACAACTTCTAACTCTTCTACCAATTTTACTACTTCTTCACTCTGATTTACAATTACTCTCATGGGTAATCCATCTAACTCCTTATCTTCCAACCCACTCTTCTCTAATATCTCTGATGGTAATTCCTAAGATATTTGTACTCCTATGTCATCTACTTTGGGCTTCACTTTTACCTCCTTTCAAAGTTTATCTATCTCTAATTTCACTAAGTCTAATCTAATCGTGATATTATTTTCCACTTCCAATATCTTCTTATCCACACGAGTTCTGAGACTGATAAGTAAGGCATTCAAATCTTTATCCTTTGCATTTCTCCTCCTCCTCTCCTGTACCAACAACTTCAACTCGTGCAGTTGTTTTTCTTCAATTTGCACGTTGGCTTCTATACTCAACATTGCATTCATCTTTATCACTATCTCCTTCAATGGCTCCAATTGCATTCTTCTCTCCCATTCTCAATCTGCAAGCCAATCTTCTCTATACATTGCAAATTCCGCCTTGAACTCAGCTTTCACTATCTCCTTCTCCTTCTCCTTTTGTGCAATCTTCTCCTCCAGATTATGAAGTAACTCTCTTAATCTTTCCTCCTCTCTATATCGCACTGTCAACTCTCTTTGCTAGAGTTGCTTCTTCCCCTCTACACTCTCCATCACTCTATCAAGCTCTTGCTCCTTCTCTGCTACCCTCACCATAGCATGGATAATTTCTAATCTTGAATCAGCAAACTGTTGCTTCAAGATTTCATACTCAGCTACTTGTCTTTCTCTTGCTATGTCGTTTTGCTCTATTATCCTCTCTCTACCCCCCACTTCTTTCTTCAAGTTCTTGACCACTTGATTCTGTACTTCTGCATCAACTCGTAGCACCTCCTTTTCCTCCTCACCTCGGATTATACTCTTCTTCAATTCCAAGTTCTCTTCTTCTAATCGAGCTAACACGTGCAATACAGTCTTCACTTTGACTACATCTCCTTCTTCTTGTGCTCCAATTTTACTAACAATAGGCACACAATCTCCCATAGATACTCCACTCCTTCACTTGTAATTACCTCGGCTTGCGGACTTGTCTCCTTTGCATCATCCTCACTTGACCCTCACCTTCTCAACCACAATTGCCTTATTGGAATGGATTCTTTGCTCCCCAAACTTCCACTCTCCACTGCTCTTCCACGTCGACATCTCTTCTCAAGTCAGGGTGGAAATGGGACACCATCTTGTGTCTCTCCACCACATTGAGCAAGTTCAGCCCCCATTAGAATTGGTACAAGGTGGAAACTTATTGGGACAAATGCAAAGAAGTATTGTAGTAGCGATGATGACATTGTTTAAATCCAAGCTCACTACCTATGTTATGAAGCAACAAGTGGTGTTCTTCCAGAAGATGTTTGCAAGAGAGCAGATCAATTGTGCAAAGTTTTTCTATCAGCGGATGCAGCAGATGATGCTAAATTGGAGGAGTTTGACACCACCGCACTATTTCATTCCTTTTGCAGTGCATTTCTACCTCAAGTTTAATTTTCTGAGTAGCAATGAGAAGTGTGACAACAGAGCAAATATCATTTTTGTGGTAACAAGTAAGTAAAGTTTGTTCCCATAGAGATACAAGTTAGAAATGGTTAAATACAAAGCAAAGTAACAATGTAGTTCTTCTTGCTTGTGTCTTTAATCTCTCAACTAGAAACTACACCCAAAAGAGAGTAATAAGCATTGACTTGCAGCCTCATCACAACAAAATTTGTAATCCATAATCAAAATTGATTTGAATCTTTCCAAACAATCTTGATTGTGATGATTCAGTCTCTCTGGAAAATGGCTACTTTGCTATAAGATGACTACACCCCTGAATTATGTTCCACCCCTCCACTGAAGGCACAACTTCCTCAATCAAAATTGCTTCACATTAACTCAGCACTACACTCACAAATTCAAAATACCACCAACACTACAATTCGTCTCAGATCTATCAAGGCATTCCTTTGATTGCACCTCATTCAGAATCAAATACAGAGAATGGAGATCAAGGCCATGAAATCTTACATCCAAAAACACACTGACTTGCAATTCAAAATTCTCTCAATACTTGCAAGCACAGAAACACATAATTGATACTCGGAATTAAGCTCAAGCAATGAGCACTAAAATCAGAACTTCAATTTATCTATTCTTAGGAAAATGATATTGAACAACATTAGACTACAAATGCTTCCTTTAAATAAGAGAGCAATTGACAATTACTAACAAAAATACCGTTCTACAACTTTACCAACCTGCAAATCCAAAATGACAATGCATCTCTTCATATCTACCTCTTCAAATCTCCAATTTGTTTCTACTCAAATCCGATGTCAACCTCAACTTTGGCTTCTAAACCCAATGTTCCCTCAAGTATTTCTCCTTCTTTGGATCTACTTAATTCTACTTCTAACTCTTCTATTTCTACAATTTCTTCACTATGAACTACAATTGCATTCCTATCTACTATATCTACATCATTTTCTATTGACCGATTCCCTTTGACTATCTTAGGTGGCTCACCCGAAGACACTTGTATGCCTACTTCTACCACTATGGACTTCTTCTCTAACTTCATCTCATTATGAAGTTTATCCGTTTGATCTAATAAGATCTAATCTGAGACAAACATTGTCGCCTACTTCTAGCATCTTTCTATCTACACGATACTGCATACAAATCAGAAGATTATTCAACCCCATGTACTTTGCCTTCCTCTTCCTTGTCTCTTGCACCAACAACTTCAACTTGTGCAGTCTAGCTTCCTCCAACTTCCCTTCTACTTTTGTGCTGAGTAGCATCTTCATCTCGATTACCATTGCTGCTATGACATTGGATTCCACCATTGTCTCAACCTTCTCCTTCTTCTTTCCTCCTCCAACTCATTGCGATACATCTGCAACTCATCCTCAAACTCAGCCTTCATCGCCTCCTTCTCTTGTTGATTTAACATGAGTTGATCTTCAGCCACCCTCAACAATCCTTGCAATTGATCTTCCTCCTGACTATGTTCTGAACTCCCGCTGCCAGGCTTGATCTTTCTCGGCTGCCTTCTTCTTCAAACTCTCTAGTTCTTGCTCCATTATTGCCACACTTGCCTTCAAATGTATTAACTCCACTCGTGCATCAGCAATTTCTCCCTTCAGCACTGCTACCAATGTTGTCTTCTCCTTGGCTTCCTCACAACACTTCACCAAATCCTCCCTCATTGCTTCTAAGTGCTTACTCCAAAGAATTTCCTCTACCCAAAGTTCTTCAGCTTCCATCTCTACTTGCATTAACTTACTTCTCAATAGCAAGGTCTCTGCACTCTACTTTGCTACAACGACAACTCATCCAGATTAGTGCTTGCCATCTCACCCCTAAACTCCCGTCATATCTAGATTAGCGCTTGCATCTCTGCTTTCTTTTGCTACAGAAACACTAACAAAGGACATACAACTTTTGATAGGTATTTCATGCCATTGTACTTCCTATCATCGGCCTTGACTTCTTTGCCTTCCGCAGGTAACTCCTCTACTGGCACCTTACCCCAAAGTCAAGATCTTCATATCTTCAATGTCTCCTCATTTAAGCTCTCCTCCTCCTCAATGGTAACTTTACTGGGTCTGACATCGGCTGTTTGAACACTTCTCTTTCCCTTGGCAGCTCCTGGACACACAAAGACCTTGCTTTTTCCTTCTCACATCCTTGCTCAATGGTAGACACATGTGGACTTGGCTTCTCTTGGCATCCACAATCCTTCTTCTTGTTTGTTGAACCTCCTCCTTGCCATCACTACCAGTACTCGACTCCTTGCTTCGTAGTGTGAACTCTTCTTCTCCTCTCAAGGCTTCTCCCTTTGACTTGTTTTCTCCTTCTGACTCCTCCTCCTCTGATGTTGATTCCTTTGCCTTCACCAATATTGCCTTTGGATTAAGCTTTTGCATCTTTTGCGGTTGTATTGACACAATGTGACCTTTGGGTTTATCTCTCTTTCTTAGCATGGGGATGTCAACTGCTATGATCCTCTCCTTTCCACTCTTTGTGTAATAATCATCCCCTTCTTGCACCCTCTCCATGTAATATTGTTCATCCATAATCTGCCTCCTTGCATAGATCCAAATAAACATGCGACCGCATCCTATTTCTCTCCTCCAAAGTTAGCAAGTTCAGTCCAAAGTAGAAATGAGCTACAAAGGGCATGAATTAGTGTGGTTGCAAGTCCATCTTCCAACATGTAATCATCTGCTCCACTCACTGATGCAGACACATTGCCTAATCCACTACTTCTCTTGCAAACATTTGATGAAAGAACACTACCTTTTTGTGGTGCCCACATTTTTTGTTTTTTTCAAAATAAAGGAGAAGAAGTGTATAAAGAAGACGGATTGTGCTTGTATGGCCGAAGAAGGTGAAGAAAATTGTCTTCGGGATGAAACCCAAAGTAAAGTGACTTCAGGTCATAAGGTGAAGTACTCGGAAATGCCGTGTCAGCATACAATACGAAGTAAATTGTCTTCGGATCGGGGGGAGCTCAACCCGAGGCGAAGACAGTCTAACAACCTTTCGTCGGGGAGAGAAATTCAAGAAGGGGCTGTTTCAAAACTGGCGGCTCATATGCACGAAGGTTGATTGACAGTGACAAGTGCATGCCGGAGGTGTGATTTCTCGGTAGAAACTCGAAGTGACGGAAGACGAAGAAGTGCAACTCTATAAAAATCAAAACTGCAACGACAAAATGTTGAGCAATTTTCCTTCGCCGTTGAGGAGTCGTCTTGCAGGTGATCGGGGAAAGGGAAATAGAGTTGGACTCGTGTTAGTGCGCAAGGGAGAAGTCGCGAGAGAGAAATTGAGAGACAATAAGAAAGCAGAAGAGATGGGAGGAGGGAAGAAGAACTCTAAATTTGCAGTGAGAAATCATGCAATTTGGAGATTAGATGTAGTAGCGAGGATCGAAGTCTTGAGCCAACTTTGGATCACCTTTTTGGCATGGAACTGGAACGTAAGTTTTCCAGGATTCATGACAGAAATCATCAAGAGTAAGTGTCTCGATGGTCCCGAGGAAGAAGGAAAGATAGGAAATCCAGCTCGCTGGACAGAGTCGGATTGGAGACTCGTACTCGGGAAGGACGCGGGTTTGGAGCAGGGAGCCACGTTCTTGGGGAAAGGAGAGATAGCCCAAGAAACGTAGGAGGTGAGAGATGCCTTCTCGTCGAAGAGAACGAAGAATGGGTACAAAGTTGAGAGCTACAAAGACCCTGTGAGGAGAGGAATTGTGAGTGCACTAATGGCCATCCTGAAGCCAGAGAGAACCACTTATGTGATGAAACACCAAGCAATGTTCTTTCACAAGTTATTTGCAGGAGAACCGATCAATTGGGCAAGGTGCTTTCACGGGAGAACGCGGCAGATGGTGTGGAATCTGCGGGATAAGTCGCCTCCACACTACATCATACCATTTGCAGCACATTTCTACCTTGGGTTGAATTTGCTCAATATGGCGGAGTGCAATAGAATGGTGTCTCATTTCCATCCTGACTTGAGAAGAGAAGTCGACGCGGAGGAGCAGCAATACATTCTCCAAATCCGGAGCACGGACGATTACTACGCGAAGATAGGGAAAAACGTGGAGGTCATGGTAAGTACCCCGACGAAGAAGAGAACTCGGCACGCAGAAGCCGAAGAAAACAAGAAACCTCAGAAGATACAGAAAAATAACCCGAGGCAAGGAATGGTGGTGATTGAGTCAGAAGATGAAGACTCAGAAGGCGAAGCCAAGCTCAAGACAGAGGACTCGGAATGTGAGGAGGAACCTGAGTTGACACTGCAGAGTGGAGATCCTAGCAGTGACAGTGAAGACGGTGGAGAAATGACCTCGGCACCAGCGGCTGAAGAATACAAAGAAGAAGTGCAAGCCAAAGTAGAAGCCAAAGACAATGCGGCGCTGGAAGACGAAGTACCGGTGCTAGAGGAGAAGAAGATCGCAGTGCAGCGAGGAGTTCGCTCGAGATGTAAGGCAAAGTGTGAAGCGGGGCCGAGTAGAGTGAAGGAAGAGGTAGAAGAAAGCTCGGGCAGTGAGGCATCAATTCCGATACAAACACTCCAGAGAAGAAGGCGAGTATTGGGAGAACACAAAGAGAGAAGAGAGACCACTCCGTGGGAGGAAGAAGTTGCCAATAATGGAGTAGATTACCTGCAAGAAGTAGTGTGCCTGCTGTTAGTGAAGTTGGAGAAGAAGAAGAAGGAGATGCAGTTGACTTGTCTAGAGGTAAAGACTATATTGCAGGTGGTAGCGAGATTAGAAGAAGAAAACTCGGAGTTGAAGAAGAGTATAACCCGAGGTGAGAAGGAGAGAGAAGTACTGTGAGCGGAAGCAGTAGAGAGAAGTCAGGTAATCAAAGACCTGAAGAGAGAAGTGAGTTATCGAGAGGGTCTTGCGAGGAAGAGTGACATTGCAAGGGAGAGACAAGTAGCTGAATTCGAAATCTTGAAGCAGCAGTTTGCTGATTCAAGAGTAGAGCTTATCCATGCTATGGCAAGGGTAGCATCGAAGGATCAAGAGCTCGATCTAGTGATGGAGAGTATGGAGGAGAAGAAGCAACTCTGGCAAAGAGAGTTGTCTGTGTAGTATAGAGAAGAAGAGAGATTATGAGAATTACTTCGTAATCAGGAAGAGAAAATTGTACAGAAGGAGAAGGAAGCGGTGAAGGCCGAGTTCGCAAAAGAGTTGGCAATGTACAGAGAGGAATGGCTTGCAGATCGGGAACAAGAACAAAAGACAAGATTGGAGCCATTGAAGGAGATAGTCCTCAAAGTGAACGCAATGTTCAGTACAGAAGCCAGCGTTCGGATTGAAGAAACAAGGTTGCACGAGTTGAAGTTGTTGGTGCAAGAGACGAGGCGAAGACAAGCAAAAGATACAGATTTGAATGCCTTGTTGATTAGTCTTAGAACTCGTGTAGACAGGAAGATCTTAGAAGTAGAAGACAATATTGCGATTAGATTAGACTTAGTGAGAATAGAGTTAGAAAAGCTTCGGCAAGATGTTAAGGCAAACCCCGAAGTAGATAACATAGGAATCCAAATGTCTTCGGAGTTGCCCTCAGAGACATTAGAGAAGAGTGGGTCGAAAGATGAAGAGTTAGATAGGTTACCCACTAGTGCAATTTCAGAGCAGGAAAGAGAATTGCTGGATCTGGTCAAAGAAGTAGAAGATCTAAAACCCGAGGAAAAGATAGTAGGAAGTAAGATTACTTCGGGTTTGGGTTTGAAAGCCAAGGAAGAAGTAGACATCGGATCGGATTAGTAACTGATTTGAGATTTGAAGGGGCAGATATGAAGAGGTGCATTGTCATTTCGGATCTGCAGGTTAGAACAGTTGTTGTAGAAACGGTATAGTTGTTAGAACTGTTGATTGTTCACTATTTAAGAGTGGCATTTGTAGGAAATTGTTGTTCAGTGCTCATTATTTCTAAGAATAGATAAAGCGAAGTGCTATGAAGCAGTGCTCGTCGCTTGAGCTTGATTGCGAGTATCAATTTTGCAATTGTGTTTGTGAGTGTTCGGAGAAATTCGAAGTGCAAGTCAGAGTGCTTGTTGGATGTTGGATTCCACAACCTTGATCTTCATTTTGTGTGTTTGATCCTGAGTGAAGTGCAATCGAAGCAATGCTTTGACAGATCTGAGAGGAATTGTAGTGTTGGTAGTATTTTGCATTTGGGAGTGCAGTGCAAGGTTGATGTGAAGCAATTTTGATCAAGGAAGTTGTGCCTTCAGTGGAGGGGTAGAACACAATTCTGAGGCGAAGTCGTTTTGCAGTGAAGTGCCGTTTTTGGGAGAGCCTGAATCATCACAAATCAAGATTGTTTGGAAAGATTTGAAGGAGTTGTGATTATGGAGTGTTAATTTGTGACAAGATTGCGAGTCAGTGCTTGTTACTCTCTTCTGGATGTGGTTTCTACCTGAGAGACTAAAGAAGAACTCAAGAAGAACTACATTGTTACTTTGCTTCGTATTTGACCAATTCTGACTCGTATCTCTGCGGGAACAAACTTTACTTACCTGATTACCGCAAAAGTGATATTTGCCGGGTTGTCATACTTTTGCATCATGACATAGGTGGTTTGCTCTGCTTTGAACATTGCCATCATTGTGCTCATGAACCTTCTCCACTCTGGGTCTCTATAACTATCCACCTTATACATGTTCTTGGTGTGGTACCCACATTTTTTGTTTTTTTGAAATGAAGAAGAAGAAGTGTATAGAGAAGTCGGATTGCGCTTGTATAGCCAAAGAAGGCAAAGAAAATCATCTTCGGGATGAAACCCAAGGTAACGTGGCTTCGGGTCATAAGGCAAAGTACTCGGACTTTCCCTATCAGCATACAACCCAAAGTAAGAAGTCTTTGTATTGGGGGGAGCTCAACCCAAGGCAAACACAGTGTAACAACCTTTCTTCGGGGTGAGAAATTCAAGAAGGGACCGTTCAAAACCGGTGGTCATATGCGTGAAGTATACTTGACAATGGCAAGTGCATGCAAGAGGTGTGATTTCTTGATAGAAACTCAAATTGAAGAGAGACAAAGAAGGTGTGACTCTATAAAAATCGGGCTAACAACGAAGCAATATCGAGCAATTCTCCTTTGCCGTTGAGGAGTCACCTTGTAGGAGATTGTGGGAAAGGAAGTAGAGTTGAAGATGCGCTAGTGTGTAGAGGAGAATTCAAGAGAGTTAAACCAAGATACAATGAGGAAGCAGGAAAGATGGGAGGAGGAAAGAAGAACTCCAAATTTGCAGTGAGAAATCATGCGATTTGGAGGTTAGATGTGATCGCAAGAATTGAAGTTTTGAGCCGACTTTGGATCACATTCTTGGCGTGGAACTGGAACATAAGTTTTCCAGGTTTCATGATCGAGATAATCAAGAGTAAGTGTCTTGATGGCCCCAAGGAAGAGGGGAAGAGAGGAAATCCGGCTCACTGGATAGAGTCGGATTGGAGATTGGTGCTCGGAAGAGAAGTCGATGAGGAGGAGCAACAATATATTCTTCAAATCCGAAGCATTGATGAGTACTAGACGTAGACAGGCAAGAGTGCGGAGGTAGAAGTGAGTACTTTGAAGTTGAAGAAGCAGAGTTGACAAGGCAAAGGCAAAGATGTAGAGAAGACAAGACCTTGAAAGACCAGTAGAGGAAACCCAAGGAAAGGCATGGTGGTGATTGTATCATCAGAGGAAGACTCAAAAGGCAAAGCTGAGTGCAAGTCCAAAGACTCGGAACACGAGGAAGAACCTGAGCTTACGCTACAAAGTGGGGATACGAGTAGCAATAGTGATGAAGGTAGGGAGATGACGTCGGTACCTGCTGCAGAAGAAGAAGAAGAAGAAGAAGAAGAAGAAGAAGAAGAAGAAGAAGTTTGGGTGGAGCTCAAGGAAGAAAATAATGTGAAGTTGGAGGACGAGGTACTCAAGCCGGAGGAGAAGAAGATTATGATTCAAAGGGGAGTTTGGTCGAGACGCAAGGCGAAGTGTGAAGCAGGTCCAAGCAAGGCAAGGGAAGAGGAGAATGCTAGTTTGAGAAGTGAAGCGTCTATTCTGATACAACAACTACAGAGAAGAAGGCGAGTATTGGGAGAAGAAGGCGAGTATTGGGAGAAGAAGAGGTAAAGAAGGAGATCACTCCGCGGGTAGAAGTAGTTGCAAGTGATGGAGTGGAGTACCTGTAAGAAATTGTGTGCCCATTGTTAGTGAAGTTAGAGCACAAGAATAAAGAGATGCAGTCAAAATGTCCGGAGGTGAAGACTGTGTTGCAAGTATTAGCAAGACTAGACGAAGAGAACTTGAAGTTGAAGAGGAGTATAATCCGAGGTGAGGAGGAAAGGGAAGTACTATGAGGGGATGCAGTTGTGCAATGTCAAGTTATTGAGAACTTGAAGAGAGAAGCGAGGTATCGAGAAGAACTTGTGAAGAAGAGTGACATAGCAAGGGAGAGACAAGTAGCAGAGTACAAAATCTTGAAGCAATAGTTTGTTGATTCAAGACTAGAAATTATCTAGGCTATGGTGAGGGTAGTAGAGAAGGCACAAGAGCTTGATAGAGTGATGGAGAGTGTAGAAGAGAAGAAGCAACCGTGGCAACGGGAGTTGACAATGAGATATAGGGAAGAAGAGAGATTACGAGAGTTACTTCGTAATCAAGAGGAGAAGATTGTGCATAAGGAGAAGGAGAAGGAAACTATGAAAGCCGAGTTTGAGGCAGAGTTGGCAATGTACAGGGAAGATTGGCTTGCAGATCGGGAGCGTGAAGGAAGATGAGATTGGAGCCATTGAAGGAGATCATAATCAGGATGAATGCGATGTTGAGTACAAAGGCCAGTGTTTGTATTGAAGAGATGAGGCTGCACGAGTTGAAATTGTTGGTGCAGGAGATGAGGAGGAGACATGCAAAGGATATAAACTTGAATGTTAATTAGTCTCAGAACTTGGGTAGATAGGAAGATATTGGCAGTTGAAGACAATATCACAATAAGATTAGATGTAGTGAAGTTAGAGAAAGATAAACTACGGAAAGATGTTAGAGCAAAACCCGAAGTAGATGAAGTAGGAGTGCAGATGTCTTCGGAGTTACCATTGGAGACATTAGAGAAGAGTGGGTCAGCAGATAAAGAGTTAGATAGATTACCCACTAGTGAAATGTCAGATTTGGAAAGAGAATTGTTAGATCTGGTAGAGGATGTAGGAGTTGTGAACCCAAGGATAGAGGAGTAGGAAGTACAGTTACTTCGGGTTTGGGTATGAAAGCAGAGGAAGAAGTAGACATCGGATCGGATTAGTAACAGATTTGAGATTTGAATAGGCAGATATGAAGAGGTGCATTGTCATTTCGGATCTACAGGTTTGTAGAGTCATAAGGAAGAGGTGCATTAGGAAGATAACTGTTGATTGCTTCACTATTTAAGAGTGGCATTTGCATGGAATTATTGTTCAGTGCTCATTATTTCTGAGAGTAGATAAAGCAAAGTGTTGTGAAGCAGTGCTTCATGCTTGAGCTTGATTCCAAGTATCAACTTTGTGTCTATGTTTGTGAGTGTTTGGAGAAATTCAAAGTGCAAGTCAGAGTGCTTGTTGGATGCTGGATTCTGTAGCCTTGATCTTCATTCTGTGTGTTTGATCCTGAGTGAAGTGCAATCAAAGCAATGCCTTGACAAATCAGAGAGGAATTGTAGTGTTGGTAGTATTCTGCATTTGTGAGTGCAGTGCAAAGTTGATGTGAAGCAATTTCAATCAAGGAAGTTGTGCCTTCAGTAAAGGGGTGGAACACAATTCTGAGGCAAAGTTGTTTTGCAGTGAAGTGCTATTTTTGGGAGAGCCTGAATCATCACAATCAAGATTGTTTGGAAAAAATTGATGGATTTGTGATTAAGGAGTGCTAATTTGTGACAAGACTACAAGTCAGTGCTTGTTACTCTCTTCTAGGTGTGGTTTCTACCTGAGAGATTAAAGACGCAACCAAGAAGAACTACATTGTACCGTTTGACTTCATATTTGGACATTTCTGACTCGTATCTCTACGGGAACAAACTTTACTTACCTGATTACCGCAAAAGTGATATTTGTCGGGTTGTCACACTTGGTGCAAGGTCAATTAAAAGAAGTCCTCACCTTGGCAGTCTCTTTTGAGGCATCACACTTCCAATAGAAGGTGGTACCTCCTACCTCTCATGCTTCTCTCCCTAAGACTAATCTCCAATCCTACTCAGTCCATTGAGGTGGATTCCCTCTCTTCTCTTTGTGCTTTGGCCCATCATTGCAATCTCACAGCACTCTACTTACTCACTTTCAGGGCCATTGTGTGTTTCCTCACTCTCTTCTTGTGAAATATCATACTTGAGATTGAACCCACTCTTCTTCTTGCAAATTTGCAATTTGCATTCTTTTGGGTTTGACTTCAAATAGGAATAGGGTAGCGTCTGGACATTGCAACACTTCCTCATAGAAATCTCAATTTTAAAGCCCTTTGCTGATTGATCATTCTTCAATTGCTACTTTGTGCCACTCACGGATTCTGTAAAGTTATTTCTTATCACTATCAAGAACTTCTTGATCTTGAGGTAGTCACTTTCTTCTTGCATATTTCTTGATTGGCAAGCCCCAAATTTTTTATAGGTTCTTTGGATTAGGTTGCACTATCCACTACAAACTCCTTGTCTTTGTACTTCTCTCTTGTCCATCTTGGGTCCTTTGGACTTGATCCAAGGCCGACTTTGGGTTTATGCTAAACACACGATTCTTCTCATTTCTTCCCGGCTTAGCCCTCCTTTGGCTTTTCCAATGCACTTCTTCTTCAAAACTTTACCAAAAAGATCCAAAAGAAAAAATTTGGGTACTACAAGAAGAAAGTTATATCTCACTTCTATTGCAATCTATGTCAAGAAGCCAATGATGAGGAGCGATAGTACATTCGGCAGTTGAGAAGCAATGACAAATGAGCTATTGCTGACCATTATGCGGGAATGGGACAAGATAGAAGATGTCTATACCCTTGCCAAGCAAGAAGAAGAGAAATTAACTTGAGGTGGAGAGCTTGCTAGCGCAACCCCCAAAATTAAGAAGGATTGGACAGAGAGAAGGAAAGTAAATCTAGAAGATTGCACGAGAAGAGGAGGTTGAATCGGAAGGCAAAGCAGAGTCTACATCGGAGAAGTCAAAGGAAGAGGAAGAAGAATTAACCCTAGAAAGTGAAGAGTCCAACAAAGAGAGTGAGAGTGAAGCCAAGGTGCAAAAAGATCAAGAGAAGGTGATTTCTTTGTAGGAAGAACTTGAGCAGCAAGAGGCACAAGAAAGGACTGTGGCGGAGTTAGTGATCAAAGAAGAGGAAGGATTGGTGGCTAAGCCAAGGCAGTACACACAAAAAGGAGAAATTTCAAAGGTGGCATATCAAATCATCAATTTGGATGACAATGAAAGTTTGGAGGATGATGTATCGTTAATAGTACAAAGATCCCGACTTTGTAGTAAAGCATCGGACTCAAAAGGAAAGAGCAAGATTGATGAAGTCCCTGAAGAAAAGGAAGAAGAGGAAGTAGGGTGTGAGGGAGTATAGTACCATTGAGATGTGGTATGTCCATTGTTCTTGCAGATGGAGAAGAAGAAGGAGATGCAAAGTAGACATCCCAATGTGTAGATTGTATTGCAGGTGTTGGAGAGATTAGAATTTGAGAATCTGGAGTTGCAGGAGTCTGATTAGAGGAGAAGAAGAAGGAGAAATATTACAAGTAGATGTTGCATTGCAGGAGAAGATGAATGAAAATCTGCAAGAGAATTTTGAGAAGTAAGGAAGTAGTTTTGAGAGTTGGCACTGAAAGTGAAGGAAGTCACGCAAGAGAGACTTCGGGTACAGAAGTTACAAGCCAAAGTAATGTTAGAGCAATATAGTAGCAAGGAATTAGTTGAAGCTAAGGATGAAGAGCTCAATGCATTCTGACAGAGGGTAGAAGAGAAGACATCAGCCTGGCAATGGAAATTAACCAAGCGCCATCAAGAAGAAGGGAGGTTGAGAGATCTTGTGAAGACATTGGCGGTGAAGATCAATCAGTATGTGAAGGAGTTGGAGGATTGCACAGCGGAGTATGAGGAGGAGTTGAAGATAAGTAGAGCTATGATGGAGTAAGAGAGACAAAAAAAAGCAATCAGCGGAATCAATTGAAGAAGCAATCATAGAGATGAAGGTGAGGTTAATCACTGAAGCTAAAGTAAGAATGGAGGATTCGCGGTTACAAGAGTTACTATTGCTTGTGCAGGAGACATGGAGTAAGAATGTGAGGAAAAGGACTTGAATGCCTTGTTAATCAGTCTTAGAACACAAATAAATAGAAAGATGTTAGATGTAGAGAATAACATTTCTATCAGGCTGGGTTTGATTAAATTGGACTTAGATAATCATTGGAATACTGTATATATCAGACCCAAAGTAAGAGAGCTAGGAATGCAGGTGTCTTTGGATTTGACGCTTGATACTTTAGAGAAGAGTGGGTTGTGAGATAAGGAGGTAGATAGATTATCTATGAGTTTAATTGCAAATCAAAGTGAAGGTGTGGTAGAATTGGTAGAATAGTTATTAGTTGTAGAACCCAAAGTACATGAGGTGAAGGGATTTTCTTTGGGTTTGAATTTCAAAGTAGAAGTCGACATTGGATCAGATTAGGAATAGTATTGAGATAGGAAGAGGCAAATATGAAGAGGTGTTTTATCATTTTGGATCCGCAGGTTGGTAAAGTTGTTAGGAAATAGTTCTAGAAGTTATATAATTTCTGGAGAGCTTTTCCTATTTAGAGGAGGCCTTTACAATGAAATGTTGTTCAATTTTCATATTATTGAGAATAGATAGCAGTGCTTGTTGCTTGAGCTTAATTCCGAGTATCAATCTTATGTATGTGTTTGTGAGTGTTGGGAGAAATTCAAAGTGCAAGTCAATGTGCTTGTTGGATGTTGGATTCCATAGCCTTGGTCTTCATTCTATGTGTCTTGAGTGAAGTGCAATCATTTAGGGTGTACAAATCTTGACAAATCTGAGAGAAATTATAGTGTTGGTAATATTCTACATTTATGAGTGTAGGTGGTGTTGATGTGAAGCAATTTTGATCAAGGAATTTGTGCCTTTAGTGGAGGGGTGGAACACAATTTTGAGGTGAAGTTGTTTTGCAGCAAAGTAGCCATTTTTGGAAGAGACTAAATCATCACAATCAAGTTTGTTTGGACATAATTGAAATATTTGTCATTATGGGTGACAAATTGTTGTGACAAGACTGCGATCTAGTGCTTGTTACTCTCTTTTGGGTGTGGTTTCTACCTAAGAGATTGAAGAACTCAAGAAGAACTACATTGTTACTATTTGACTTCATATTTGACCAACTCTGACTCGTATCTTTGTGAGATCAAACTTTACTTGCCTGATTACCGCAAAAGTGATATTTGTTGGGTTATCACACAAAGCAATGAAGAAGAAGAAGAAGAAAAAGAAGAAGATTTTGGTGAAATATCACACTTATCCAATATTTTCTGTCCCTTGCTGATGATGTTGAAGAAGAAGAAGGAAGAATTGAAGAAAGATCATCCGGAGGTAAAGGATGAACTGTAGGTGGTGAAGTATCTAAATGAAGAGATAGTGCAATTGAAAGAGAAGTTAATCGAAGGCAGGAAGCAAGATGAGGAGCTTCAGATTGACAAAGTCCTACAACAAAGAGAGTTGAGAACTTGCAGGAGGCTTTCAAGAAGCAAGGAGGTGAGATTGAAATCCAGGTTGAAGAACTAAGTAAGTAAAAGATAGCTTGGGAGAAGTTGAAGGGAGAGTTTGATGAAGCACACATCAAGGTTATACATTTGAAAGCAATTGCTACTATGATGGAATAGGAGTTAGAGAGTTTGAAGTCCATGGCAGCACATAAGGATGAAGCCTAACAATGAGAGTTAGCAATGGGAGTTAGAAGAGCGTTTGCGAGACTTGTCATTAACATAGAAGCCCAACTTGCCCAATACATGGAGGAAAAGGAAGCATGAAAGCTGAGTTTGGAGATGCATTAAAGATGTATTGTGAAGAGTTGTAGTGGAGAGAGCTTGAGATCATACATCAAAGCAAGTGGAAGGAGTAGTAAAGAAGCTCAGTGTGATGTTGAAAGCCAAAGCCAAAGTGAAAGTAGAAGAAGTACGTCTACACAAGTTGAAATTGTTAGTGCAAGAGATGAGGAAGAGAAAGAGAAAGATATGGTTCTAAAAAATCTTTTGATTTTCCTGAGAGATAGAGTAGATAGAAAAAATAGTGAAGTAGGAGACAATGTTTATCTCTGATTAGATTTAGTGAAATTTGAGTTAGAGCAGATTCAAAGTAGTATGAAGTTAGGAACCAAAGGCAAAGTAAGAGAGGTAGGAGTGCAAGTGCCTTTAGGTGAGTTGTCTGAGATATGAAAGATAAGTGGGTTGGAAGATAAGGAGATAGATAGAATACCCATGAGTTCAATTGAAGTTCAGATTGAAGAACTAATAGAAATAGAAGAAGCTATAGAAGTTGATAGAGACAAAGTATAGGAAGCAAAGGAAGTTACATTGGGTTTAGTAGAAGAGGAAGAGATAGACATTGGATTGGATTCATAACCAATTTGAGATTTGAATTGATAGATATGAAGAGTGGGTTGCCATTTTGGATCTAGAGATTGTTAGGAAATAATATATTAGTTAGATAACTATTGAACTGCAGAGCCTATTTAAAGGAGTCATTTGCAATGTGTTGTTTAGTATTTGTATTTTTGAAGTTGAGAAAAGCAAAGTGTTCTAACTCAATGCTCATCATTTTAGCTTAACTCCAAGTATCAATCTTGTATGTGTGTTTGTGAGGTGTTTGGAGAAATTTGAATTGCAAGTTAGATTGTTGGATGTTAGATTTTGCAACTTTGATTTCATTCTATGTGTTTGATCCTAAGTGAATAGCAATCAAAGCAATGCCATGATAGATTTTTGAGGAACTCTAGTGTTGGTAGTATTCTACATTGGTGAGCATAGTATGGTGTTGATGCAAAGCAATTTTGATCAAGGAAGTTGTGCCTTCAGTGGAGGGATAAAACAAAATTTTGAAGCAAAGTTATTTTGTAGTGAAGAAGCCTTCTTTGAAAGAATTTGAATCATCACAACCAAGATTTTTTGAAAACATTTGACGGAGTTGTGATTATGTAGTGTTAATTTGTGATGAGATTATGATTAGTGCTTGTTGCTCTCCTCTGGGTGTGGTTTCTACTTGAGAGACTAAAGATGAACTAAAAAGAGCTAAATTGTGATTGTTTACTTTGTATTTGACCATTTTTGACTTGTATCTCTATGGAAACAAACTTTACTTACTAATTACCACAAAAATGATACTTGCCGGGTTGCCACATAGCCCATACTCAATGTTTTTCCTTCATGGATGGATATTCTGGGTACAATCAGATTGCTATTTGTGTCAACACAACATGGATAACTTTTGTAATAAGGTATGAGTAATCATATTTTCCCACAAAGATATAGGTCAAGAATGTTCAAATACAAAATGAAAGTAACTGTGTAATTCTCTTGATTACATCTTTAATCTCTTGGACAGAAACAACACCCAAAAGAGAGTAGCAAATGCTTGTTAGATGTCTTGCTATAAATAATTATCATTTAAAATTACAATTCTTCAATTTTAGTCCAAATTGACATCTATGAATCTATATGATGATTCTATTGATACAAAGAAGGCTACTTCACTATGAAGTGACTTTGGCTTGGAAATTGTGTTCCATCCCTCCATAAAAGGTACAACTTCCCAGTTCAATGTGATAACTTTGCCTCAATTTCTTGTCTATAGCTATGAATGACAATACTACAGTTCTCATAGATCTATACTCAAGGTATTGCTTCAAATGTGCTCCACTTAGGATCAAATACATAGAAATGAAATGCAAAGTCATAAGATCCAACATCTAATGACTTCTCAATTGACATCCAAATTTCTCCATACACTCATAAATGAGACATTCAACTAGTACTTTGTCATGCCATTTGTAGTATCACATCTAGATTGCTCAGACACTCAAGTTCTATTTATTTCAGCAGTTTCTCAGAGACTATTTTTTGACAATCAGATTTTGTGCTTGGAGTATTGACTTCATGGTGGGGCCCATTGTCACTTTGCATTATTTGCGCCGTCGAGTGTGCCATCAGTAAGACCGTTAGGGTTTCAGACCTAGCTCAAGTCCAAGGGGTATACTTTTGAAGTGCAGCTCCAGAGAGCTCACTTCTCTGATGTTGAGCCTTCAAGTTCTTGGCTATGGTGGACAGAGGCCGGCGAGCATGACCTGGATTCTCTTAGCTAGAGTGGGTGTGGCTTGATTGTAATCAGTGCCCAGTTGTTGGTAGTGTATAGAGTGATAGATCAAGTATTAATCTAAATTGAGTGGATTCAAGAGTTGTTAACAATCTGATTACATCAAAGAAGTGAAATCAGGGGGAAATCGGGTGAAGGAACTTTGAGTGTTGGTGGTATCTCCAAGCTTGGTGGATCGTTGTAGCTTCATTGAAGTTCAGTTTTTCCTTGGTGTGCAAAAGCTCGTTGCTTGATGAAGATTTGGCAGTAAGGCAGACAGTGTGCAAAACGGCTGGCCAATTTTTGAGCACAAAAAGAGCAAATTTTGAGGAGTGGTTGTGATTTTGAGCTCAAGAGGTGAAGGCAAGACCAATTTGTTGCGATTTGGGCTCTTTGAAAGTAAAACTGAAGGTGGAATTGGGAAGTTATTCTTGTGAATTTGTGATTTGGAGAAACTTGTGTTTTCAATTTAGCTCAAGTAAAGAGTTAGCAGGGATTTGGCGGTCAGCCAACTTTAGGGTTTATGTCAAATTTTATGTCAGATTTGGAGGAGTTTTGTTGGATGGCCAAATTTGGAGGAGTTTCACCAAGTTGGAGGACTGTTGCCAAATTTTGGAGGAGGTTCAACGTGGCAAGAAGAAAGGCCTCATGTGGCTGAATTCCGGCATTTAGAGGCTTTGAGGCATAGAGTTGTGGGCTATGAAAGGCTATGAAGACCTAGAAGGGCCAAAATGGCCAACAAGCCATTGGTTTAGAGTAGATCATGGTCATTGGTTGGCAACATTTGCCCATCCTACTAGATTGTGCGCAACAAGGTTTGACTCCTAAATCTCTTGTTCCTAAACTGGTGCCCTAGCCAACTGGTCCACCCTCACTTGTTGTCCTAGTGATTGTGCCACTATTATCTATACACTTGTAGCTTTGGTTGGTAGAGGCAGTTTGATCCCATTCTTGGTGATCTTGGTAGCTTAGGACTTAGACACAAACTTCTCTGATGTCAAATGCCAGATGGTGGCAGAGTCAATCCCGTATTGTTTTATGAGATGGAGGGTTTCTGTTTAGATTTCTTGTGATTAGAGCTCCTCCATTCTCCTGTTTGTGCACCACATTTGTGTGAGGTGCCCTGACTTTTGGAGCGTTGGTGCTCTAGTGTGCTCTCGATAGTGAGACTGGAGTGATGACCAATTAGACTACCTTTTTTTCTCTCCGGTGATGTAGGAAGTGATGACCTATAGACCATGAGAGTGCATGTTGTGATGGCAGGTTACAAGTTGCCCTTTTTTCCTAGTGTAGTTATCTCTGTTTGAGTTATATTAGCGGGTGGTTTTTTGTGGATATTGGCACTTGGTGGTGCTAAGTTGGTGTTGGCACTAGGTGGGGTACTTGCTGTTGCAGTTACTTTGGCATGATGGAGTTCTTTGGGGATTCTAGAGGAGATAGCCCTACAGTACATAGTGGGTTTACTTGGAGTGGTACTTTGTATCAGCTTGTATCTTAGGTCCCAATGAAGGAGGAGATTGACTCTAAGTTGGAGTTTGACACAAGAGCTGATTCAGTTGAGAGTGCACTTTGTGTGGACATAAACTAGATTTATGGGGCTTCCAAAGGCCCTAGGCATTATTCTGGTACAATAGGTACCATTGAGTTAGATGAATTCATCTAGGAGTTTGATAGTTGGTGTGATCTACAATAGATGCAAAACCCAACTCTGTTTACACCCTTCATGGCATAGAAGGGATTGTTTCAGCATCTAGAGGGTCTGTTGATAGATGACTACCATGAGTTCAGGAGAGCTCATTTGGAGGAGATCAAGTTATGAAGACAATATTGGTCTTTGAACTATGTCTCTATCACTTCAAGTTTGGTGGCCAAGAGTAGATTGGTTGTACCTACAAGTTCTAGCTCGAGTAGTGTTATTGGACCTAGTGGAGGTGCAGTAGCTAGAGATAGTGCTACTATGAGTGGGGGTACCACTACAAGAGGTGGTGTGGTATTGGGGTTTAACCCCATGGTGGAGTTCTTCTAATGTTTGAGGCAGAACTACCAGGGAGTGTGGACTATAACACCCATTTATGCATGTGTGTGGTATTGTGATATTTAGCTTGGTATTACAAGTACTTGAGAGATATTATTTATAAAGAGATAAAGGATGGTTCTACATTAGTCATGATTAGCTAAAGTTAGTCATACCTAAGATAGAGGGACCTTACTTTAGAGGAAGTAGAAAAGATGAGCACCACTATTTTGGCTTTTAGTGTGTTGACTTGGTATTATTCCTAGGTGTTTGGCTTTGAGGAAAGAGTAGAGAACTCTGGGGCCCGCAAGCCTTTTTGTTTTGGATTCTTCTTTAGTCCAAGGGTAGCCCATGTGAAGGAATCCTTGACTTAATGGTTGGGTCAAGATAAGACCACATGCTTAGGGGATTATGCCCATGTGAATGGATATTCCTTTCTACTTTTTGACTTTACTTGAATTTTAGTCTAGTAACTTGAGTTACTACGATAATTAGTAACTTTGGTACATAACTATTTCACAAGTATATAAACAAGGGGTGAGGAAGGACTCATCATCCTTTCATTTGCAACTATCTCTCTCTCATTGAGTTCTCTAGTGAGCAATGTCTTGAGTCTTGGAGTGTTAGCCTTGGAGGAGTATGATGGAGTTGGGGTTCCTTGCCTTCTTAGTCCATGGTGCACTACCATAATAGCCATCAGAGATTCATCTTGAGTGAGAGATAGGCCGGCTCACATTTTTGCTTCCGTTGCTGGGACCTCTCTAGAAGGCAAGATAATGTTCCGCATTCAATTCTACATTAGGAAGAAGGAGGCTATGAGAGCTCACTTGGAGAGAACATTAGGAAAGGAGAGGGCTGAATTTATGTTAGAGAACCAAGATCCATTTGTATACCCTATAGTTCATTATGATGTCTTTGAGGTGATTTTGTACATCTTGTACACATGAGAGGAATTGGAGAGATTGTGTGAGGTGGATTGCAGATTTTGGGGATTAAGGTGATTTTGGGCAAAATCTCAAGTTTGAGATCTGGACTTGAAATTTATACACATGATAGCTTGGGTTATCTTTCAGTTAGCAAACTTGAAATTATTGTGAGAGCTACTATGCACACTAGGCTAGATTTTTGAAAGTTGATAGGGTAAAGTGCTCCCGCAACTGCATGCTCTCTAGAAACTTGTACAAAGTCTGCCATTTCTTCAATTTTCAGTGAATTGTCCTGAAAATTTTATGGAAAAAGTCAGTTCATTGTATCCTACCTGCTGCCACAAAAATTAGAGAGAGATCATTCTTGCACAGGGAGTTATGAGTTTCTGAAGTGAGGGGGGTGGTTTTTAGACCAAATCTGAAATATGTGTGCTGAATAGAAAGGTGCCTAGGCCAAATGGCTTGATAAAAAGATCTTAAATTTTGCAGGGAGGGATGCCTTAGAGTTGTGATCAAGTGTGCAAAATTTCAGAGGACTAGGACATACTGGTTGGGAGATTTGAGTGACATTGTGAGGAAGTGTCAATTCTGCAGAGTGGAGATCTCATGCATGAGGAGTTTGAGATCAACAAAAAGCATGTTTGAGTATTTAGATTCATCTTGGGAACATGGAGGGTCATTAAGAGTGGAAATTGAGATTATGCAAGGTTCCCCAAGGGTTTGAGGTGATTTTAGAGGTGGATTTGAGGAAAGAGAGTTTATAATAGAATTTGAAGAGAGTGTTGAGAGGATCCAAAAACCTACATCACTTGGAAGAAAGAGTGAGTCTAAGTGCTTTCTGTGTGGAGAAAAGGAACATAAGGCAAGTTCATGTCCATTGACCTTTGAGAGCAAGAGATTGAGGGAAAGGAGATGCTTACTTGACTTGGGTTTGCATGTTGGACCTTCTTCACCAAGATTGGGAGGGAGAAGATCTAAGACCAAGGAGTTGTGTGAGGTTTGTGGAGTTGAAAGACTTCCAAAAGGACATGAATGTAGTGGAGTAACATCACTTTTGGAGACTTTGGTGAAGGATCTTGGAGAGAGTCTTAGTACAGCTACAGAAATACTACCACCTTCATCAGCTAGTTCTCAAGATTAGTGATGGAGATAATCTTTCAACTTAAGGATAAACTATCCATGAGGGTTCGATTAATATGCACTCTAGGATTTGATGTTGCTATAGAAATCTTGGAGCAACCTAGACCTTTCATGTTCCCTAGGGTGGATTACTCTCAAATGGTGTTAGTCATGTATATAGTCTATTAGTTATAGAGTGAGAGAAAAGAAAAGAGAAAAAGAAAAATTGAGAGAAAAGAAAGATAGTGAGAGGTTAAGATTGGGAAACTTCCGGTTTTCTTTGGCAAGGATAGAGAAGATGTGGAGGCCTTTGTGAGAGACTTCAAGAGAGCTTGCATAGGAAACAATGAGAGGAGGAAGAATGAGTGGGCCTCATTATTACCAGATTTCTTTGAGGATGCAGCACTTACATGGTATGAGTCAGAATACCAAAAGAGAGAGAGGAGAGATAGGCAAGAAGAGTATTGGGAGACTTTGACTTCAGCACTCATTGAGAACTTTCTTCTTGATGAGAGTTATGAGAGATTGATGAGTGAGGTTACCTTTCTCAAGCAAGGAGATGGAGAGAAAGTGAGGGTCTATGTGGAAAGAGTAGAAAAGTTAGAGTCCAGATTTTGCATAGTCTTGAGGAAGGGTGGGGATGATGTGGAGACTACTATGATTGGCATAGGGGCCATGCTCACCAAGAGTTTTGTGGGAGGGTTGAGACCACAAATTAGAAGCAAGGTGAGATATGAAAAACCTTCTTCCAAGGTTGAAGCTATCAAAATCGCAATTCGTATGGAGGAGAGTTTGGAAGGGGATGAGAGTGATTTGGTGGTGAAGGAGGTTGTGCATCCTCCTCAAGGCTACAAGTATGGTGGAACTTCTGATACTTTGGTGGCAAGGGTTGCACCACAAGTAGTAGTTGCTCCAATTCTTGCACCTCTACCAAAGGATCCACTTCAAACCATCACAGAACAACTTGCGGATCTCAAGATCAATGTGGTGCAACTATGGGAGAAGAGAGAGGTGGATCAGAATATAGGGAGAGGGCCTAGGATTTATGGAAACCATCCATATAAAGGAGGTCAACCAATCAACAATTTCAATGAGAGAAATTGTTTTGGCTGTGGAGGAAGAGGCCATATCCAAAGGAATTGCCTAAATTCCACTTACCATGGAGGAAGGGGTTATGAGGGAGCCAATAGAGGGCAAGAGGGAGGTAGTGAAACCCAAGTGGCTCCGAATCCAAACAAAGGTAAGGAGATAGCATCCATAGATGTGGTGGAGAGCAAGTATGAGAAGGGAGAGTGCTCAAACTCCAAGAGTCTTAATTTGGAGCTTTTGGCACAAGAGAAGAAAGAGCTCATTTTGTAGAGGATGTTCACTCTTCTCAAGGATTTACTCCAAGCAAAGATACTCCTATGTCTACTAGGAGCACTTGCACCTCAACACCATCAACAACAAAGACTCCAAGGAAGAAGTTGGGGATGGAGGATTTCTTGATTTCAAAGCAACAATGGAACTACAATGTGTTGGAGGATGTTGGTAGTCACAAGGCTAACATCACAGTGGGCCAATTGATTGCTTTGAACCCTACCTTGAGAAAGGAGCTTAGAGGTGGTTTGAGTTCTACAATGACCAAGAAGAAGAAGAAGGCAAAAGCTCCAGTATCAATGGGGGTGGTGGATGCCAAGCCAGCACCATGGGAGGCTTGTGAATATGCCACCAAGATTGATGTGAGAGTGAATGGTCACAACATCAAGGATGCATTGGTTGATGGAGGATCAGCAATGAATGCCATGTCAGAAAGGTTGATGAAGAATTTAGGTATGATACCTTCAAGACCTTCAACATTTGTGGTGAGCATGGAAAACAAGCAACAAGTTCAATCAGTAGGGATGATGGATAAAGTGGTAGTTTCAGTTATGGGAGTTCAAAATCTCACGACTTTCCAAGTCTTGAAGGATTCAAGCTATGACTTACTTCTTGGGAGGCCATGGTTGAGAGCAGCACGCACAACTGATAGATGGCACAAAGGGTACTTGAGGATTGGTTCATCAAACCATAGGGTCACAGTTCCTATGACTAACACCACCAACATTTCACATTCAGATACACCATCTTCTGATTATTGGGAATCAGATTCTGAAGAAGGAGCTTCAGGTGTGGACACAAGCATGGAGGAGGAGACTTCCACGGAGGAGGATGAATCTGAATCTGATTCAGATGTGTATCCCTTGTGTGCTATGGATTTTGCACCTAAGCTAGAGGTTTTGAAGGACCCAGACAAATCACCATTGACACTTGAGAAGGTAGAGAGAAGGTTAGCTACCCTCAAGTATGGCCCAAATGTTACCAAGGAGGGGAAGGTGAGATTTGAGGAGATTTTTTGCAAGTTCATCCATGTGTTTGCTTTTAGTTACAAGGATTTGAAGGAAGTCACCTTGGAGGAGCACAAGAAAGAGGTGGAGTCACATGCAAGACCAATCCGCCAAAAGCAACATTGCATTAGCCCACCAATATCTTTGGTTGTGAAGGAGGAGATTAATAAGCTCAAGGAAGCTAGATTTATCTTTGAGGTGGAGAATTCAGAATGTGTGTCTCCAATTGTCATTGTGAAGAAAAGGAATGGCAAGCTTTGGGTATGTGTGGATTACAAGAAGCTCAATGCTGTTACCAAGAAGGACTACTACCCATTGCCATTCATTGATGAGATCTTGGAGGAGGTTGTAGGTCATGAGAGGTACAATTTTGGAGATGGTTATAGTGGATACAACCAAATCAAGATTGCAACAGAGTATCAACAACTCACCATGTTCACCACACCTTGGGGAACTTACGCTTTCAAGGTCATACTTTTTGGGCTTTGCAATGCTCCAGCCACATTCCAACAGTTCATGAACAAGGTATTTGAACCTTTCATTGGGAAATTTGTGAGAGACTTCATTGATGACTTTTGTGTCTATGGGAGCAAGGAGGAGCACTTTGAGCACCTAATCAAAGTCTTGCAACGCTTGGATGAGGCAAATGCATCACTCAACCCAGAGAAGTGCATTTTTTGATGTGAAGAAGGTCTACTTTTAGAGCACATCATCTCCAAGGATGGAATAGCAGTTGATCCTGAGAAGGTGAGGAAAATCTCAGACCTTCCATTCCCTTCAAGCTTGACAAAGTTACACCAATTCTTGGGGATGGTTGGGTACTATAGGTGGTTCATCTTTTCATTTTCCAACAAGGCTTATGCATTGACCATCTACATGAAGAAGGGTGTAGATTACATGGTGATTTTGGAGGACAAGGATGCTCTCAAAGCTTTTAAGGAGCTCAAGCAATCCCTTGTTGTAGCTCCAATTCCTGCTGAACCTGATTGGAGTAAGCCTTCCATCCTCTACACTGATGCTTCTAATGTAACTATAGGATGCACTCTTAGTCAATTAGACCAAGATGGGCATGATCATCCAATAGCTTATGCTAGTAGGCAGATGGTTTCAGCAAAGAAGAACTACTCTGTCATGGAGAGAGAAGGGTTGGCAGTGATCTTTGGTCTCAAGAAGTTTAGACACTACTTGATTGGAGGGAAAGCCACCATTGTCACGGATCACAAGGCTTTGAAGTACATCTTCAACAAGCCTAATGTTGAAGTGAGACTAGCAAGGTGGATGATACTCTTGTCTGAGTATGACTACACCATTGAGGATAAGCCAGGAAAGAAATATGCAAATGCTAATTTGTTATCTAGAGCCTATGATCATGATGGAGATGAGCCAATGGATGATTCCTTCCCTGATGAGGAGCTCATGACAATCTTAGTCACTCAAGAGGTTCCAATGGAGTACAAGGAGATTGTGGATTTTGTGACAAGAGGTAACTATCCAGAAGGGATGCATGCTAGGGAGAAGAAGGCCCTTGCAACAAGATCTAGACCTTACACAATGGTAGAGGATATCCTTTTTCACCAAGGAGCAGATGGTCTACTTCAGAGAGAAGTGGGTAAGGAAGAATCTTTTCTACTCATAAAGGAGTTTCATGAAGGTTTAGAATGTGAAGGACACTTTGCAGGAAAGGTGACTGCTTTCAAGATTCTAGATGCAAGTTACCATTGGAGAAGGATTTTCAAGGATTGTCTTGATTATTGCAAAACTTGTCATGTTTGTCAAGCTTTTGTTAGAAAGTCTACATCCACTCCACCACTTAGATCAATTCTATTGCTAGGACCTTTTGAGAAGTGGGGAATTGATTTTGTAGGTCCTCTCTCAATAACACAACCCTTGGGGTTCTTTTGAGTGGTCTATTGTGGTAGTTACTGATTACCCTACCAAGTGGGTTGAGGCTAGACCATTGAGGGACAAGAATGAAGATGAAGTGGGTAGATTTCTTTATGAACGCATTATCACTAGGTTTGGATGCCCTTTGGAGTTGGTTTCTGAAAGAGGAGGAGAGTTTACTGGAAGCATTACTACAGCCATGCTACAACATTTCCCTATCACACATAGAGTAACTACATCCTATAAGCCAAATTCCAATGGCTTGGCAGAGAGAACCAATCAGACCTTGTGCATGATGTTGGCCAAAGATGAAAAAATGGAGGAGGCTAAACATCATTGGGACAAGAGGATTCATGCAGTTTTGTCGGAGTATAGGACAACCATGAAGACTTCCACCGGATATTCTCCATTTCAATTGGTGTATGGTATTGAGTCTACCTTACCTATTCACTTTGATCTTCCTACCTTCCAAATCATTCATAGGAGATTGAAGAAAGCACAAAGAGGTGATGCAGAGAAGTCAAGGAAGGATCAACTCATGGAGTTGGAAGAGGCAAGAGCAGTTGCTAGTTTGAGTGGAGCAAGCCCAAAGGAAACAAAAGGAGAGCTATGACAAGAGGCAAGGCAAGAAGAAGGTGGAGACTTTCAAAGAAGGTGATTGGGTAATGTTGTTTGATTCCATTCGATTCAAGAGAGTGCAAAAGAAGTTTTTTCCTAAGTACTTTGGACCTTTCATAGTGGAGAAGGTGTGGGCCAATTACACCTATGATCTCAAGGAGTTGGGAGGAAGACACTTTGATAGGATTAACCATGATAAGTTGAAGATATATCATAGAAGGTAGAGAGACCTTCACTTTGAGGACAAAGTGAAAACTTAGTCCGGGGGTAAATGTAACACCCATTTATGCATGTGTGTGGTATTGTGATATTTAGCTTGGTATTACAAGTACTTGAGAGATATTATTTATATAGAGATAAAGGATGGTTCTACATTAGTCATGATTAGCTAAAGTTAGTCATAGCTAAGATAGAGGGGACCTTCCTTTAGAGGAAGTAGAAAAGATGAGCACCACTATTTTGGATTTTAGTGTGTTGACTTGGTATTATTCCTAGGTGTTTGGCTTTGAGGAAAGAGTAGAGAACTCTAGGGCCCGCAAGCCTTTTTGTTTTGGATTCTTCTTTAGTCCAAGGATAGCCCATGTGAAGGAATCCTTGACTTAGTGGTTGGGTCAAGATAAGACCACATGCTTAGGGGAATATGCCCATGTGAATGGGTATTCCTTTCTACTCTTTGACTTTACTTGACTTTTAGTCTAGTAACTTGAGTTACTACAGTAATTAATAACTTTGGTATGTAACTATTTCACAAGTATATAAACAAGGGGTGAGGAGGGACTCATCATCCTTTCATTTGCAACTATCTCTCTCTCATTGAGTTCTCTAGTGAGCAATGTCTTGAGTCTTGGAGTGTTAGCCTTGGAGGAGTATGATGGAGTTGGGGTTCCTTGCCTTCTTAGTCCGTGGTGCGCTACCATAATAGCCATCAGAGGTTCATCCTGAGTGAGAGACAGGCCGGCTCACAGAATTGACAAGCTAAGGAGCTTGCAGGGGTTCCAGTGGAAGGCTGGAGAGAGCCTACATGAGGCATACACTCGCATGAGGCGGCTGATCAGTTTCACTCAAGGAGTTATTGAAGCCTAGGCAGTCTTGTTTTGGTATGGGATACTGGACAAGGAGTTGCGAAGTAGAGTTTGTGATGCTACATTGTTATAGGCTACTTTGCCTACTTTGGCAATGGTCTTTGGTTTGACTGAGCGTATTGAGCTCAACATGGTGGAGGAGAGAGTGGTGACATCTGGATTTGGTAGGGAGACCTCAACCATGGCTGTGACTTCTTCTAGAGTGCAGCAGAGTGCACCATGCCTAGTAGGTTTTTGAGGACAAGGTGGACAACCCAGATCCTACGGAACGAGTTGAGGGCGTAGTGGAGTTAGACCCTTACCTTCATTTTTGGGTCAACAGCAGCCAGTGAGTAGTGGTGTTGCTTGTTGGACTTATGGTGGACCTCACCATTGGAGAGAGTGTACTTAGGGTAGTGGACCTGATACGTTGGATGCATCACAACCAGCACAGAGATAATGCGAGCATTGCCATAGATTTGGTCACACTAGTAACCAATGTTTTGACCTACACCCAGAGTTACGGAGTGGTAGGGCTGCTATGGTAGGTAGTAGAGGAGCTCCAGTTCATGGAGGATGAGGTGGTGGTAGAGGATCTACACCTAGTAGGGGTGTAATACCTGCTCTTACTTCTGATACAACTATGGCTACTCGGATTGAGCAGTTGGAGCAGAGATTGGCTAGTATGGTCCTTGCTCAGAGGAGATCAGATTTGGGTGCTGAGGCTTCCACCTCATATGATGGTGATAGAGATACTTTGTACTTCATGTGCAGAGTAGCACAAGTAGATGCATCTACAATAGTAACTAGGAGTGCAGTACGTGCTCCTGAGCCTACAAGAGTATCAATGGAGTTGGACCCACAAAGGGGAGAGGTTGGGAGACAAGTCAGAATTCCCTAGTCTTTTACACTATTTGAGGCATTGTAGATGACATCCATGGCTCCTACACGTCCCAGTGCAGGTGTGGTAGGTGGTGATGGAGTGCACAATGGACTACTTACTAGTCAGCCACCTCCTACTACACAAACAACATCTAGCATGATGTTGGGGGCGGCTTGCTGATTATACGACATCCTTTGTTTTTTGCCACTGGTATGTTTACACTGGAAGTTGACCCAGCTCCATTTTTTTGGTTGGCTACCATGTTTTGTGAGAGTAGGGATGATGCAATTCCTACTACTAGAGCAGAGGTGGTTGATAATAGAGTTGACTTGGTTGAAGAGCATGGGATCCGTTCAACGACCAATGGTTTATGGCAGGCAGCAGCAGCTGGACTAGAGGAGTTGCCAACTAGACCGGCCTTTGAGAGAGTGCGGTTCACACCTGGTGTTGTCCTATTGGATAAGCAAAGGGGGATTTTCTATTTGGTGGGACCTTTAGGGAAGGTCTATACACCACAGAGAGTCTTGTTAGACTCTGGTGCGTAGCCCCTTATGTTTGAGAACGTTGTAATTGTTGGTCTGGAGTTACAAAAGACCAATGTGGAGAGGTGTCCATTATTGAGTCTTCATTGCTGGACCACAATTGCAAAATACATTGTTGCTCCTCATCATCTACTTCACATCAAAGATAGGGATGGAAATGCAAAACCATCTTATGCTTCTCCTTTATTGTCAGTAGATTTAACCCTAGGTAGAAATATGTTGCAAATGGTACAAAATAGAGTGGCAACAAATTTGTACTCCAATTAACAATCATCTACCTTGTTTCTTGATGGAAGCACTTTGCTCAATTCACCTTCTCTCCTGCAAACATTTGGAAGAAGACCGCTTGCTACATGTGACAACCCGGCAAATATCACTTTTGTGGTAATCAAGTAAGTAAAGTTTGTTCCCGCAGAGATACTGATAAGAATTGGTCAAATATGAAGTCAAATGTCACAATATAGTTCTTCTTGGTTGCGTCTTTAATCTCTCAGGTAGATACTACACCCAGAAGAGAATAATAAGCATTGATTTGCAGTTTGATAACAAATTAACACTTCTTAATCACAACTCCATCAAATCTTTCCAAACAATCTTGATTGTGATGATTCACGCTTTCCCAAAAATGGCACTTCACTGCAAAACAACTTTGCCTTAGAATTGTGTTCCACCTCTCCACTGAAGGCACAACTTCCCCAATCAAAATTGCTTCACATCAACACTACATTGCACTCATAAATGCAAAATACTACCAACACTACAATTCCTCTCAAATCTGTCAAGGCATTGCTCCGATTGCACTTCACTCAGGATCAAACACACAGAATGAAGATCAAAGCTGCGGAATCCAACATTCCACATGGACATTGTCGTGCGTATATACATCGCTACACAACATACATCGCTGTCAACATCATACACTATAAAAGCACAACTCACACATAAGTCATACATAGACTCTAAAGTGCCACAATAATCAGATTGCTTAACAATTCAACTCAACTCAACTCAGATCAGTACTTGATCTGTCACTCTATAAACTGCCAACAACTGGGCATTGATTACAGTCAAGCCACACCCACTCAAGCATAAAGAATCCAGGTGACGCTCGCCGGCCTCTGTCCACCATAGCCAGGAACTCGAAGGCTCAACATCAGAGAAGTGAGCTCTCTGGAGCTCACCTTCAAAACTATACCCCTTGGACTCGAGCTAGCCCTGAAACCCTAACGGTCCCGCTGACGGCACACTCGATGGTGCAAACGGTGCAAAGTGACGGTGGGCCCCACCGTGAAGTCAGTACCCTGAACACAAACCCTAACCATCGGAAAGTAGTCCTTGAGAAACTGCTAGAATAACTCTAACTACCATCACTGGAACTCCAGTGTCCGAGCATCTAGATGCGGAACTACAAATGGCGTGACAGCTGTCGTGCGTATATACATCGCTACACAACATACATTGCTGTCAACATCATACACTATAAAAGCACAACTCACACATAAGTCATACATAGACTCTAAAGTGCCACAATCGCCCCCCTAGCTGGCGGTTAGGTCCCTCTAACTCCAGATAGCCATCTACTCTAAGTATATGGTATACCCTCTAATGGGCAAAGATCAGGAGGCCGGGTGCTATGGAGCCCCATCGTTAGTCGCCTGTCTGCAATCTATACCATATAAAGAATGAACTAGCTATAGGTCAAGTACATCTAGGACATAACCACTATCCCTGAGGAACCACCGTGAGGGGAGGAGTCATACATGCCATATGCCATCCTCTCGAACAGCTATCACACACTAATATAGTAGCAGCTCCACCAGAAGAGCCACATAACATACACCTCAAGCCTGCACGTACAAGTGCCAAGCTTGGGTCCATAGTACCATCAATGTTTGGGAGGTGGCATGGCACACAATTGCGCACATGATCCTTCCAAACAACACCATCACGTCCTTCTAACACAAGGACTCCAGATGGCAAAACCTCGCGCACTCTCAAGATAGTGTGGCCTGTAGAAACATCAAGTGTCGTCGGTGCTGTTTGATGTAGATATACATAGTTGCCTGGATGAAATCGACGGATTGAGGGTCTATAACCTCCTCCTCGAATGGTAGCATAGCGTAAAGTATCTCTATGCTGAGTAATCGCCAAGTTCTCGAAGGCCATCGGCATCACTCTCCGAAAGATCTCTGCCCGCTGAGAACATGCGCTCATCCATACATCAGGGTCATCCAAGTCCAAAACTACAGTAGCATCTCAACGAATGGCTGCAGGTAAATCTGGATCTCATCCATAGAGTAGAAAGTATGGAGAGAAGGATGCTAAGGAGGCTTGCCGGCTGAACCGATAGCCCATGGCCAACCAAGGTAACTGGAGATCCCAATCTCCCAAGTGGCCTCTTTGCAAACCATACTTTTGCAATCCTCTCTTCACCGTCTGAACCACTCTCTCTGCTAAGCCATCTGCCTCAGGGTGATCTCGGGATGTAGTACAATGATCAATCAAAGCCTTGTCACACAAGACCTGAAACTCTCCCAAGAACTCTGTACCCTGATCAGTCAAAACCTCAGCTGGTGCACCAAAATGACTAAGAACTCGATCCAGGAACGAGTAAGTTGTCCCTTCACTAGACTTGTTAGGAAGTGCCACCAACTCAATCCACTTGGAGAAGTGCTCCACCATCACCAAAACATACCGATGATGTCTCATAGTCAGCGGTAAAGGTCCGGCGAAGTCCAAACTCCAACGGTAACCCAATCCCATGATAGGTAATGGGTGTAACTGTGGCGTAGGAGCATTGAATGATGCTCTAACTCGGTCACAAACCACACATCTGGCAACAAACTGCTGTACCTCGGTCTGCATACCGCGCCACCAATAATGACTCTGGAGTAAGCTATATGTACGCTTTACTCCAAAATGTCCTAGCTCCTCATGAGCATGACGGACCAACTATGGTCTATGTGATGGAAGTGGTACTACTCGCACTCTACCATCCTCCCATACACGCAAAAGGTGTCTACCCTCCAATCTGAACCGTCTGGCTCGCTGAAGAACACGGTCTCTCTCCTTGGCCCCAACTGTGCCACCCACAACACCAGTGCAAAGATAGTCCATCACGAAGACATCATCATGAATGTCTCGCTGAACTGTACCAATATCTTCACTCTCTGGATCTGTGACCTCAATAACTCCTCCTATATGCGCTGAGAGAGATACCACCAAAGTCTCTGCAAATATACACAGAAAGGCCGATGCATGCCAACCTGGCACCATCTCCTCATCTGTCTCACCATGCCAACGTGCTCCGGTCTGATCCTGCTGGCTGGGACATGGGTTTCTACTCAACCCATCTGCATCACGGTTCACCACTCCAGGTCTGTGAACAACCGTGAAATCATACTCCTGTAAAATCAGAGCCCATCGTGCAAGCTTCCCTGAAAGCTTGTCGGACTCCATCAACCACTTCAGCGGCTGATGATCAGTGATGAGAGTGAAGGGGTTACCAAATAGGTAACATCGGAAATGTGCTACTGCCCAAACTGCTGCCAAGCACTCTCCCTCATATGAACTATACTTTGCCTCCGCTGAATTGTTGGAGCGACTAGCATAGGCCACCACAAACTCCTTCTCCTCATCATCATGCTGGGTGAGCACCGCTCCAAGCCCCAACATACTCCAATCAGTGTGAACCTGAAATGGTCGTCCCCTGATCGGTCTCCTCAAAATAGGAGCAGATGTCAACCTCTCCTTGAGCTCTACAAAAGCTCTCTCCTGCTCATCTCCCCACCACCACTCCTGTGTAAGCTTGGTCAGCTTTGTCAAGGCCTTGGCAATGGCACTAAATCCTCTAACATAGCGGCGATAGAAGTTCGCCAACCCAAGGAATGCTCGCACTCTGCTCACATCCGTAGGCCGAGGAATACGTGCAATAGCCTCCACCTTGGTCTACTGGACACCAAGTCCTCCGGGGTAGATAGTGTGACCCAAATACTCAACCTGCTCATGGAAGAACCTACACTTCCCAGGATGTAATTTGAGTCCATGAGATCTCAACCTCTCAAACACCTCCAACAACTGTCGCTCATGCTCCTCCACAGTAGTGCTATACACCAAAATGTCATCAATATAGCACCGAGCAAAATCCAATCCAGCTAGGATCCTATCCATGACCCTCTGGAACTCAGCAAGAGCATTCTTCAACCCAAATGGTAAGAACCTCCACTGATATAACACATCCTTGCCGTGAGGATCAATAGCCCAAAATGTTGTCTTGGACTTATCCTCCTCCCTGATCGGCAACTGATGATATCCCACTCGAAGATCCAAAGTACTGAAGACCTTTGCATGCCCAATCACATCAAAAATCTCCTCCGGTGTAGGCATGGCATACCGATCAGCCCTGGTCTGTCGGTTGATAGGACAGTAATCTCCACACATCCGCCTATCTGTATAGTTGCCATGCATATCCTTCTTGGCTGGCATCACTGTCGCTGATGCATACTCTCCATGTGAAATCTCCACCAAACCAGCCTCAAAAAGGTCACTACTCCGGCTCTGAATCAATGTCCTCTCCATCTCACTATATCGATAAGGACGTCGGAAAACAGGTGTGTCGCTAGTCAGCTCAATCCGTATACCAGGTCCCTTCAGAGCACCCAAATCCTTCATACTGAAGGCAAAACAACTCGTGTGACTCCTCAAGAACCTCCAAACCCTCCGTCTTTCCTCTCCAGTAAGCTTGGGTCCAAGATCTGGCTCCCAAGTATCCTTTGTAACTGTAGTAGGAGTGGAAGACGTACTGACTGGCTGCTATACTGGGCCCTTGGGAGCAATGGTGTCATGCTCCCGACCACTAGAGGTCCCAACCTCTGTGTGAAAAACTCCCTCCACTCTGGCTGCAAGCTCCATACGTCTTCTGGCTGCATCCCATGTGGACCAAGGGTGTAATCCAAGTAGCCCACGCTCACCTGGATGGACTCCAAGTAGACCACTCTCCCTAGTAGCTACTGGATGTGTCCCAAGAATACCATGTCCACTCGGTCCATCGCCCCCAGCATGTGCCTGAATCGTCTTGATAGGCACAGGGCTCACAAGTGTCCGAGTGGTGATGCCTATCAAGCGCATCCTACGCTGCTCTGCCAAACCAAGGCTCACAATCCAGGTCAAACAGTTCAGGTCCATAGCCTGACCTAACACCTGATGCCTGGATGCCTCTGACACTGCTGGAACAGCGGTAATACCAGTGCGAAAACCCATCGCCCGCTCTCTCTCATCAGCATTGAGCTCCACCAACTGCTGTAACTGTGAGTCCCAAACAAGTCCAGGTCCTCCCTCTCGAAAAGCATGAGAGCCTGGGAAACTCATGAGTGTGGGAAATGCAGCTCTAGGCTGTCCAACTAGGTTCACCACTGCCATAGGTGACCTATCAGCCACTACCACTGTTTGAGACTGACGCCCAACATCCAAGATATCATCAACAAGGATGTGGTCAAGTCGCTGAATCCCATCATAACTACGTTGTAGAACCTCTTTGGGTAAAAGGTTCGTCCACCAAAGACGAAGACGATGAGCCCGTGATCCCACTCTGGCTGCATCTAACAATACAGCAGGTCCCATCCAAGAATGGACCTGATGTGTACTCGCCACCACTCTAGTGCGAGAATCACCCATCAATGGAACGTTCTCCAAAAGGTAAATTGGAGAAACAGACTGATGAACCTGGAGATGTCGTAGTATCCGTAACATCTCCCAAAACACACCAGAATGAGGATCCTGAAGACCCAAACCACGGCCCGCACGTGTATGTCCCTGACATGGCCATCCAGAAATCACCAAGTGAATAGGCCCATGTCTCTCTAGGTCATGCGCCCCCAATAAGGAAATGTCTCCTGGTAAGGCCTTCTGGTAACCTCTGACTGCTGACATCGGTAATAACTCCGGATACCGATAGGCCAAGTGTGCCACATGATGTAGAGAGACTCGCCTAGCAGTCTCATCTCTCTCTACATACAAGTACCTCTGTACTCGGATACCCGCCTGTAACACCGCAGCTAGTCCGGTGCTGATCCCACCAAACAACTCCAATAGGCATATCCCCTCTACTGGATACTGCCAAGCAATGAGTGTGGTATCCAGAGGTGTCAAAGCAATCGCCTTTGGAGGCTCATCCTCACACTCATCCCCTGATGGTACGAAGGCTCCACTCCAAGCCTGCTGCACCAACTGATCTGCATGCTGCTGCAATGCCTCCTCTGAACTCCACAATGGAACATCCAAGGTGGATGGAACAATCCCACTCGTACTCCATAGCCGAGTGATCTCCTCTGGTACTGGAGTATCCTCTGCATGGGCGTTCCCCTCCAACAAGTCACCAGGCCAAGTAACTACACCGCTGAAAGCTAAAACTGATGCTGCCATGGTCCCGGACTGTAGTGAGCCAAGACTGCCACTACTGAAATGTACTGGTAGGCGACATACTCGTCCCTCACCAGACTGCCAACCAGGTCTATAAGAGGCTGTCTCCTCCCAATAGTCAATACTGAAACCCATAGGGTATAACACTGCTCCCTCAACTAGCACATCATAGGACTCAGCTATCGTCGCAATAGCTTGAGCTCTCACCACCGAGCTATCAGTCGGATGACCAGGCTGAACCTGGACAACAAGCTCCCCACATGTGATGTACTGTGTCGAACCACCACCTAGAGATGTCTGGATCTGAAATGGACACCTCTCCACATCGGTCTTCCGTAACTCCACACCAACAACTGCAGCCTTCCCCAACATAAGGGGCTGCGCACCAGAGTCTAACAAGACTCTCTGTGGTGTATAGACCTTCCCTGAAGGTCCCACCAAATGAAAGATCCCCCTCTGGTTATCCAATAGGACAACACCAGGTGTAAACCGCGCTCTCTCAAAGGTCGGTCTAGCTGGCAACTCCTCCAGTCTAGCCGCTGCTGCCTGCCATAAACCACTGGTCGCTGAACGGATCCCATGCTCCTCAACCAAGTCAGCTCCACTACCAACCACCTCTGCTCTAGTAGTAGGAACTGCACCATCCCTACTCTCACACAATGTGGCAGCCAACCGAAACACTGGGGCTGGGTCAACTCCCAATGTAAACATGTCACTGGCTGAAAATAAAGGATGCCGCATAATCAGCTGAGCCACCCCCAACATCATGCTAGACTCCGTCTGTGTAGTAGCAGGTGGCTGACTAGCAGGTACTCCATCAGGTACTCCATCAGGTACTCCATCACCACCTACCACACTTGCACTGGGACGTCTAGGAACCATGGATGTCGTTTGCAATGCCTCAGATAGCGTGAAAGACTGGGGAAGTCTGACCTGTCTCCCAACCTCTCCTCTCTGTGGGTCCAACTCCACTGATGCTCCTCTAGGCTCTGGAGCACGTACTGCACTCCTAGTCACTGCTGCAGATGCATCCACTTGTGCTGCTCCGCACATGAAGTCCAAAGCATCTCTATCACCAGCATATGAGGTGGAAGCCTCAGCACCCGAATCTGATCTCCTATGAGCAATAGCCATACTAGCCAATCTCTGCTCCAACTGCTCAATCCGAGTAGCCATAGCTGTGTCAGAAGTAAGGGCAGGTACTGCACCCCTACTAGGTGTAGATCCTCTACCACCACCTCTACCACCTCGTCCTCCATGAACTGGAGCTCCTCTACTACCTGCCATAGCAGCCCTACCACTCCGTAACTACGGGTGTAGGTCAAAACACCGGTCACTAGTATGACCAAAACTATGGCAGTGCTCACACTGCCTCTGTGCTGGCTGTGATGCACCAGAGGTATCAGGTCCGCTGCCCTGAGTACACTCTCTCCTATGGTGAGGTCCACCACAAGTCCAACAAGCAACACCACCACTCACTGGCTGCTGCTGACCCGAAAATGAGGGTAAGGGTCTAACTCCACTAGGCCCTCCACTCGCTCCATAGGATCTAGGCTGTCCACCCTGTCCTCAAAAACCAACTGGGCGTGGTGCACTCTACTGCACTCTAGAAGAAGTCACAACCGTGGATGAGGTCTCTCTACCAAATCCAGCTGTCACCACTCTCTCCTCCACCATGTTGAGCTCAATACGCTCAGCCAAACCAAAGACTACTGCCAAAGTGGGCGAAGTAGCCTGCAACAACGTAGCATCACGAACTCTACGTCGCAACTCCCTGTCCAGTATCCCATACCAAAACTGGACTGCCTGGGCCTTAGTAACTCCCTGAGTGAAACTGATCAGCCGCCTCATGCGAGTGTATGCCTCGCGTAGGCTCTCTCCAGCCTTCCGCTGGAACTCTTGCAAGCTCCTCAGCTTGTCAGTCCGCACTCCCTGGTAGTTCTGCCTCAAACATAGGAAGAACTCAACCATGGGGTTAAACCCCGGTACCACACCACCTCCTGTAGCGGTACCTCCACTCGTAGTAGCACTATCTCCAGCTAGTGCACCTCCACTAGCTCCACCCACACTACTCGAGCTAGAACTCGTAGGTACAGCCGATCTACTCCTGGCCACCGAGCCTGAAGTGATGGAGACATAGTGTGGAGACCAATACTGTCTCCATAACTCAATCTCCTCCAAATGAGCTCTCCTGAACTCATGGTAATCATCCATCGGTGGACCCTCCAAGTGCTGAAACAACCCCTTCCATGCCATGAAGGGTGTGAGCAAAGTCGGGTTCCGCATCTGCTGCAGATCACACCAACTATCAAACTCCTGGATGAAGTCATCCAACTCAATGGTACCCACTGTACCAGAGTAACGCCTAGGGCCTTTGGAGGCCCCATAAATCTCGTCCATGTCCCACAACAACGGTGCGGACACACCAAGTGCACTCTCAACTGAATCAGCTCCTGTGTCGAACTCCAACTCAGAGTCAATCTCCTCCCTCACTGGGACCTGAGATACAGGCTGATATCGAGCACCACTGCGTACTGCAAGGCTAACTCCTCTGGAATATCCAAAGAACTCCGTCGTGACCACGTAACTGCAACAGCAAACCCAAACCACCAACTGCAACCGCAAGTCGCAACCGCAGGTACCCCACCAAGTGCCAACACCACCACGTGCCAACACCAACTAATGTAACTCTACCGAGATAACTACACTAGGGGAAGGGCAACCTGTAACCTGCCATCATAACACGCACTCTCATGGTCTGCAGGTCATCACTTCCTGCCTCACCGGAGAGAAACAAAGGTAGTCTGACTGGTCATCACTCCAGCCTCACCACCAAGAGCACACCAGAGCACCAACGCTCAAAAGTCAAGGCACCTCACACAAACATGGTGCACAAACAGGAAGCAGAGAATGGAGGGGATCCAATCACAAGAAATCTAAACAAAAACCCTCCATCTCATAACACAACACGGGACTGACTCTGCCACCATTTGGCATTTGACATAAGAGTAGTTCGTATCTAAGTCCTAAGCTACCAGGATCACCAAGAATGGGATCAAACTGCCTCTCCTAGCCAAAGCTACATGTGTATAGATAACAGTGGCAAAGTCACTATGACAACAAGTGAGGGTGGACCAGTTGGCTAGGGCACCAGTCTAGGAACAAGAGATCTAGGGGTCAAACCCTGTTTCACAATCTAGCAAGAAAGGCAGATTTTGCCAACCAATGACCAAGATCTACACTAAACTAGCTAGCCTCACGCCAGCAAGCTGGCTTGCTGGCCTTTCTGGCCCTTCTAGGCCTTCGTAGCCTCTCATAGCCCACAGCCCTATGCCTCGAAGCCTCTAAAGGCCAAATGAGGCCTTTCTTGTTGCCACTTCGAACCTCCTCCAAAATTGGCGAAACTTCTCCAAATCTGTGAAACTCCTCCAAACTAGCAAAACTTCTCCAAATCTGGCCAAACAGCGAAACTCCTCCAATTCTGGCCCTAAATCTGACGTAAATTTGACGTAAAATCTGACATAAACCCTAAAGATGGATGTCCGCCAAATCCCCCGCTAACTTTCCACTCGAGCCAAATTGACAAAACGGGTTTTTCCAAATCACAATTTCATGAGAAGAGCTTTCCAACTCCACCTTCAATTTCACTTTCTGAGCCCAACTCGCAGCAAATTGGTCCTGCCTTCACCTCCTGAGCTCAAAATCACAACACTGCTCGAAAATTGCTCCTTCTTTGCTCAAAATTTGGCCAGCGCTTCCGCACATCGTCCGCCTAACTGCCAAATTTGCATCAACTACACGAGCTTCTGCACACTAGGGAAACACAAAACCTGAATCGAGCTACCACGATCCACTGAGCTTGGAGATACCACCAACACTCAACGTTCCTGCACCCGATTTCCCCTTGACTTCACTTCTCTGATGTAATCAGATTGTTTAACAATTCAACTCAACTCAACTCAGATCAGTACTTGATTTGTCACTCTATAAACTGCCAACAACTGGGCACTGATTACAGTCAAGCCACACCCACTCAAGCATAAAGAATCCAGGTGACGCTCGCCGGCCTCTGTCCACCATAGCCAGGAACTCGAAGGCTCAACATCAGAGAAGTGAGCTCTCTAGAGCTCACCTTCGAAACTATACCCCTTGGACTCGAGCTAGCCCTGAAACCCTAACGGTCCCGCTGACGACACACTCGACGGTGCAAACGGTGCAAAGTGACGGTGGGCCCCACCGTGAAGTCAGTACCCCGAACACGAAATCTAACCATCGGAAAGTAGTCCTTGAGAAACTGCTAGAATAACTCTAACTACCATCACTGGAACTCCAGTGTCTGAGCATCTAGATGCGGAACTACAAATGGCGTGACAACATTGACTTGCACTTCAGAACTCACAATCACAAACACAGAGTTGATACTCGGAATTAAGCTTAAGCGATGAGCATTGAAATCAACACTTTGCTTTATCTATCTTCAGAAATTATGAATCTTGAACAACATAACATTGCAAATGCCTCCTTTAAATAGTAGAGCAATAGACAGTAAGATTGTCAAAAGACAAAGGCCGAGCCAATGACAATAAGTGCAAAGGAGTGGAGTATCTATCAAAGGTAGTTTGTCCAAAGTGCTAATCTCAATGCTCATTGCATAAGCTTAATTCCGGGTATCCACTTTGTGTGTGCTTGTGAGTAAGTGGAGAATTTTGAAGTGTTAGTTAGTGTGCTTGTTGGATGTTGGATTCCGTAGCCTTGATCTTCATTTTGTGTGTTTAATCCTGAGTGAATTGCAATCAAAGCAATGCCTTGATAGATCTAAGAGGAATTTTAGTGTTGGTAGTATTCTGCATTTGTGAGTTGTGGTACCCACATTTTCTTTTTTTTTTTAAATAGAGAAGAAGAAGTGTATAGAGAAGTCAGATTGTGCCTATATGGCCAAAGAAGGCAAAGAAAAAAGTCTTTGAGATGAAACCCAAGGTAACATGGCTTCAGGTCATAAGGCAAAGTACTCAAAATTGCCATGTTAGCATACAACCCAAAGTAAGGAGTCTTCGAACCGGGGATGCTCAACCCGAGGCAAGGACAATGTAACAACTTTCATTTGGGGCAAGAGATTCAAGAAGAGACCATTCAAAAATGGCGGTCATACGTGTGAAGGACACTTGACAGTGACAAGAGCATCCAAGAAGTGTGATTTCTTGGTAGAAAATTGAATTAAAGAGAGACAAAGAAGCGTGACTCTTTAAAAATCGGTCTAAAGACGAAGCGATGACAAGCAATTTTCCTTTGCCGTTAAGAAGTTGTCATGCAAGAGATCATGGGAAGGGAAGTAGAGTCAAAGACACATTGGTGTATAGAGGAGAATTTGAGAGAGCTAATCTGGGAGTCAATAGGAATAATAGTCCCTAGCCCAGTGAGGAAGAGAGAAAGATGGGAGGAAGGAAGAAGAACTCCAAATTCACAGTGAGAAATCATGCAATTCCGAGGTTAGATGCGATCCCAAGAATTGAAGTCCTCCACTCCTCCTTGTTACAATGATACCACTGTAGATTGTATAACACTTGAGGAGGAGAGACCTCAGGAAGGGAATCCGGCCTCAGAAGGAGAATGGCCGGACCTTGAAATTTTGAAGGTTGAGACACGCGCAAGTAAGAAGTAGCATGACCCCGAAGAGCTGAGTATGACCTCGTCATCTTCCAGAAAGGCAAAGAGGCTGCACCCAAAGGCGATCCTTTTTGCCAAGGAAGAAAAGATCCTTGCTAAAGCCAAAGCTAAAGCCTTGCAGAAAGAACTAAAGGAAGTGATACTCAGAACTCGAGAAATGAGTTTGGAGGAGGAAACAAAGACAAAGCCTCCAACTTCTCCGGCAGACATCCAATCCGAAGTAAAGGGTCTGATCCAAGCTGAAGTGGGCCAACCCAAGGAACCTTGGGTCAAGACTACTAGCAATCCCATCACCATTTTGAAGCATCCCAAAGTCAAAATTGAACATGGCGAGACTTCAAACCCAAAGCCAAAGGCAAAGATGATCAAATTGGGAAGAGTACTCCAATATGACATTGTAGTAGATTTGGCAGCCACAAATGCCAATGTCACATTTAAGCAATTGTGGGAAGACAACAAGTTGTACAAGAGGCAGCTGAATTCGGCCCTCAAGAAAGTAAGGTCAATGTCAAAGAAAGACCTGCCCGCTATATATCATATTGAGCAAGAAGATCTGGGATCTCTTGAGGTCGATGCGGAGATTGCAGGATGCATGATCACATTGATACCCATTGATTTGGGTTCTAGTGTGAATATCATGACCAAAGATACTGCAAATTGATTGGGGTATCATATGTTTGAGCCAACACCCTGAGTCTTTAAATTTGTAGACCAAACCAAGAGACGGCCCTTGGGCATGCTGTCAAACATTACCATGATCATTGGAGGGGTGCCCTTCAAGTTGAACTACATTGTGTTGCAACCATTTACTAAGACTAGTTACCCTGTATTAATCAAAAGACCCTAGTTGTACAGTGCCCAAGTTGTGGTGGATTGGCATGAGCAAAAGTTACGGTTCAAGGACATATTGTCTGAAGACCAGAAGGTGGTGACTATGAGTTGGACAAAGGTTCCCCATCTCGGGGAAACTAGTTTGTCAGAAGATGAGGATGAATCCGAAGACTCATTGTCTTCGTCCTCAAATGAATCCAAAGACAAAGTCCAAGTCAATTACTTGGAATGCTACGAGGTGGATGTCGAAGATGAAGATCCATATGACCTTGCCTTGGGTGAACCTGACTTGGAGGAAGGGGGTTTGATGGCAGCTTGCCTTGGGTTAAACCGAGTAAGCCACATTGAAGGAGTCATCAACCCCAATGACTGACAAAATGTTATTTTGACTGAAGTGAAAATTTTAAAAATTTAGAAGACAGTCACTTTGGAGGAGTTGGCAGGATACACTGCCCTATTTATAGAATTCCAGGATGTATTTGCCTAGTCTATTGATCAAATGCCGGGTATTCCACAAGAATTTGGAGAACACCGGATTGATTTGATTGAAGGTGCAGTTTTGGTTTGGTAGAGACAATACCGTTTGAATCCGAAGTACTCCTTTTTGGTGAAAGATGAAATCGTCAAGTACTTAGGGGCCAAAATCATCTTCCTTGTCTCAAGTAGTGAGTGGCTCTCCCCCATTGTCATTGTCCCGAAGAAGAAAACATGGAAGATCCAAGTGTGCCAAGACTTCCGTAAGTTGAATGCAGTCACAAGGAAGGATCATCATCCCTTGCCTTTTATCGATACAATTCTAGACCAAGTAGCTGGTCACCCTTGTTATAGTTTTCTCGATGGATTCTAAGGGTACAATAAAGTATCCATTCAAGAAGAGGACAAGGATAAAACCACATTCACAACCAATTGGGGCACTTTTGCCTACAATCAAATGCCCTTTGGGTTGTGTAATGCTCCCGCTACTTTCCAATGGATGATGAATTCAATCTTCAAGGATTTCCTGTGCGAATTTGTGGAAGTGTTCATTGATGATTTTTGTGTGTTTGGGCGGAGAGATGTACATTTGGATTACCTTCGCCAAACTTTTGAAAGGTGTCATTTTTCTGGTTTTTCATTACACCCGGAGAAATGCTTCTTTGCAATGAAGGAGGGAATTCTTCTACGGCATCGGGTGTCAAGCCAAGGTATTGAAGTCCATGTCGAGAAGGTTAAAGTAATCACAGCTTTGGAATCCCTAAAGAACATCCGGGAGCTAGAGCCTTCTTGGGACATGTCAGATACTACAGACGCTTTGTGTCAAACTATGCGGCGCTTGCTGCACCCCTTACAAAGCTTATGAAGAAATCCGAAGACTACTTGTGGGAAGCAAATCAAGAAGAAGCTTTCCAGGAAGCAACAAGTTGAAGCACCAATTATGAGGGCCCCAAATTGGGATGTCCCTTTTCATGTATATGTGGACACTTTGTCCATGGCCATCGGTGTTGTCTAAAGTCAGAAGGATGAGAAGAAGAAGGACTACCCAGTGTATTATGCCAACCAACAACTTTCAATTTCTGAAAAGAACTATTCCACGACTGAATGGGAAGCACTCAAAATGGTGTATGCCTGCAAGAAATTTTGCCACTACCTGCTGGGATACGAATTTGTCTTCTATGTTGACCATTGCACATTGCAACATTTGGTCAAGAAGGCAGATTTGTCTAGGCAAATTGCAAGATGGATCTTGTTGTTACAAGAATTCACATATACTGTACAAGTAAGGAAGGGAGCTTTGCATTTGAATGTGGACTTCTTGTCCAGTTTAGAAACTCAAGACCAAGAGTGGGAAATTGACAATTGGTTCCCTGATGAAGAGTTATATCAATTAACAACCATGCAAAGTACAAGGTATGCAGTAGAATATCATTATCTGCATACTCTCTATTGTCTTGAAGGGCTGGACCCGGAGCAGAGGGTAGTCTTTCTCAGGAAAATGGGGCTGTATGAGCTCAAATACAACATTTTATTCAAGATGGGCAAAGACAAAGTACTTTTGTGATGCTTGGAGTCATACGAAGTCGGAGGCGTAATTAGTCTTTACACTCCAAAGCATCGGGAGGACACTATGCTCTAAAGAATATTGTAAAGAAGATTTTTTCCTCGACATCTTGGTGGCCTATGATGTACAAAGACACACATGCTCATATCCAAAGTTGTGATGCTTGTCAGAGAACAGAGAAGCCAATGGCTACTTCTAAATGGCCTCTGAGACCAATTTTGCCATTGGTCCCATTTGAGAAATGGGGAATTGATTTTGTGGATCCCATTCAACTAGTGACCCGAGTCACAAGGAAGAGATACATTTTGGTTTGCATTGACTATGCTACCAAGATGGTCGAAGCTGAAGCAACTCGTAGAGATGATGCCAAAACTATGGCGGAATTTTTCTTATGAAACATCATCTCCCAATATGGGTGTCCTCTGGAATTGGTCAGTGATAGAGGGACACATTTTTTGAACTTTGTGATGGAGGCATTAACCAAGTACTTTCAGATTAAACATCAGAAGACGACTCCTTATAACCCAAAAGCAAATGGCTAACGGAAAAGGCAAATGGGTTACTTCGCAAAATTTTGAATAAGGTGACCGTCAATTATGCCTATGATTGGGATACAAAATTACCAGCCGCGTTGTGGGCATATAGAATGATAGAAAAGATTACAACCAAACAAACTCCATACTTCTTGACATACTGCTTGCATCCTATACTACCAGTTGAATTTGAAGTACCGACATATTGGATTCTTTGCAAAGAACGATTGTCGGAGGAAGAAAGTCAGGATCTTCAGATCCATCAACTAATGTGGTTAGAAGAGAAAAGAGACGATGCAATGCAAACCACAAAGGAAGTACAAGAGCAGAGGAAAGTCAAGCATGATAAGCATATCAAGCTTGTGGCTGTGTGGGAAGGAGATTTGGTTTTGTTATATGACAATTGCCAAATATTTTTCCCAGGCAAGTTGCATTTGAGATGGATGGGGCCTTATTGAGTTCTTCATCTTTATGAAAATGGGTCCATTCAACTTGTAGACCTGGAAGGCAATCCTTTTGCCACTTGAGTAAACGGGTGGAGAGTTCGGAGATATTGGACCATAGACTCGGAAGTCTCTAAGACACCCAAAGTCTATGTTTGCGGAGATGCTCACATTTGAGGGAGGGGGTATGTGGTACCCACATTTTTTATTTTTTTTTAAATAGAGAAGAAGAAGTGTATATAGACATTAGATTGCGCCTAAATAGCCAAAGAAAGCAAAGAAAAGAGTCTTTAGGATGAAACCCAAGGTAACGTAGCTTTGGGTCATAAGGCAAAGTACTTGGAATTGCTCTGTCAGCATACAACCCAAAGTAAGGGGTCTTTGTATTGGGGGTGCTTAACCCAAGGTGAGGACAATGTAACAACTTTCCTTTGGGGCGAGAGATTCAAGAAGGGACCATTCAAAAATGGTGGTCATATGTGTGAAGGACACTTGACAATGATAGGAGCATGCGAGAGGTGTGATTTCTCGGTAGAAATTTGAATTGAAGAGAGACAAAGCAATGACAAGCAATTTTCCTTTGCCATTATGAAGTCGTCCTACGGGAGATCATGGGAAGGGAAGTAGAGTCAAAGACACGTTGGTGTGTAGAGGAGAATTTGAGAGAGCTAATCCGGGAGTCAGTAGGAAGAATAGTCCCCAGCCCAATGAAGAAGAGAGAAAGATGGGAGGAGGGAAGAAGAACTCCAAATTCGTAGTGAGAAATCATGCAATGTGGAGGTTAGATGTGATTGCAAGAATTGAAGTCTTGAGCAGACTTTGGATCACATTCTTGGCGTGGAACAAGAATGTGAGCTTTCCAAGGTTCATGATTGAGATAATTGAGAGTAGATGTCTCAATGGCCCAGAGAAAGGAGGGAAGAGAGGTAATCCGGCTTGTTGGACGAAGTCAGATTGGAGGTTAGTACTTGGAAGAGAAGCAGGCACTGGGCAACGTGCCACATTCTTGGGGAAGGGAGAAGTAGCAGAAGAAACCCAGGAGGTGAGAGATGCTTTCTCTTTGAAGCGCACGAAGAATGGATACAAAGTAGAGAGTTACAAGGATCATATCAAGCAAGGGATCATGAGTGCTCTAATGGCAATCTTGAAGCCAGAGAGAACAACTTATGTGATGAAGCACCAAGCGGTGTTCTTCCATAAGATGTTTGCAGGAGAGCCGATTAACTAGGTGAAGTGCTTTCATGGGAGAACAAGACAGATGGTGTGGAATTTGCGGGATAAATTGCCTCCGCATTACATTGTGCCATTTGTAGCACATTTTATCTGGGGCTGAACTTGCTCAATGCGGTGGAGCACAACAGAATGATGTCGCATTCCATCTTGATTAAGAAAGGAGGTTGACGCGGAGGAACAATAGTACATTCTTCATATTAGGAGCAGCAATGAGTACTACACGCAAACAGGGACGAGTGTGCAATTGGACGTGAGTACTCTGAAGTCAAAGAAGAGGAGTCGACAAGGAGAAAAAGAAGATGTTGAGAAAATAGGACCTCGGAAGACCAGAAGGGTAAACCGAGGAAAGGCATGGTGGTAATTGCATCATCAAAGGAAGAATTGGAGGGCAAAGCCGAATGCAAGTCCAAAGACTCGGAAAGAGAAGAAGAACCCGAGCTCACACAATAGAGTGAAGACACGAGTAGTGACAATGATGATGGAGGAGAGATGACATCAGTACCCAAAGAAGAAGAAGCCAGGATGGAGATAGAGGAGAAAAGTAACTCAAAGTTAGAAGACAAAGTGCCAGAGCAGGAAGAGAGAAAGGTTGCCATTCAACAAGGAGTTCATTCCAAGCAGAAGGCAAAGTGTGAAGTGGGGCCAAGCAAGGTAAGAGAAGAGGAGAATACAAATTTGGGAAGTGAAGCATCCATTCCTATACGGCGGTTGCAGCTCAGAAGGCAAGTATTGAGAGAAGAAGAGGTGAAGGAGGAGATCACTCCGCAAGTTGAAGTAGCCACGAGTGAAGGAGTGAAGGTACCTACCGGAGGTTGTGTGTCCCTTATTGGTGAAGTTAGAACACAAGAAGAAGGAGATGCAGTCAAAGTTTCCGGAGGTGAAGACTGTGTTGCAGGTGTTAACCCGATTAGAAGAAGAGAACTTGGAATTGAAGAAGAGTTTAATTTGAGGTGAGGAGGAAAGGGAAGTACTATGAGTAGATGCAGTAGTACAGAATCAAGTGATTGAGAACTTAAAGAGAGAAGCAAGGAATCGAGAGGAACTCATAGAGCAGAGTGACATAGCAAGGGAAAGACAAGTAGTTGAGTATGAAATCTTGAAGCAATGGTTTGCTGATTCAAGATTAGAGATTATCCATGCTATGGCAAGAGTAGTCAAGAAGGAACAAGAGCTTGATAGGGTGATGGAGAGTGTAGAAGAGAAGAAGCAGCTATGACAACGAGAGTTGACAGTGCGGTATAGAGAAGAAGAGAGGTTGAGAGAGTTACTTTGCAATCATGAGGAGAAGATTGTACAAAAGGAGAAGGAGAAGGAGGCTATGAAAGCCAAGTTTGAAGGAGAATTGGCAATGTATTGAGAAGATTGGCTTGCAGATTGAGAACGGGAGAGGAAAATGAGATTGGAGACATTAAAAGAGATCATAATCAGGATAAATGTGATGCTAAGTACAAAGGCCAGTGTGCATATCAAAGAGATGAGGCTGCACGAGTTGAAGTTGTTGGTGCAAGAGATGAGGAGGAGACATGCAAAGGACAAAGACTTGAATGCTTTGTTGATCAGTCTAAGAACTCGTGTAGAAAAGAAGATATTGGAAGTAGAAGACAATATCATGATTAGATTAGACTTAGTGAAATTAAAAATTGATAAACTTTGGAAGGATGTCAGAGCAAAACCCAAAGTAGATGAAGTAGGAGTGCAGATGTCTTTGGAGTTACCATTGGATACATTAGAGAAGAGTGTGTTGGGAGATAAGAAGTTAGATAGATTACCCACTAGTGAAATTTCAGATCAAGAAAGAGAACTATTAGATTTGGTAGAGGAATTAGGAGTTGTGAAACCCGAGGATAGAGTAGTAGGAAGCAAAGTTACTTTGGGTTTGGGTTTGAAAGCCGAGGAAGAAGTAGACATTGGATCGGATTAGTAACAGATTTGAGATTTGAAGAGGCAGATATGAAGAGGTGCATTGTCATTTCGGATCTGCAGGTTTGTAGAGTTGTTAGGAAGAGGTACATTAGGAAGATAACTATCGATTGCTTCACTATTTAAGAGTGGCATTTGTAGTCTTATGTTGTTCAGTGCTCATTATTTCTGAGAATAGATAAAGCAAAGTGATGTGAAGCAGTGCTCATTGCTTGAGCTTGATTCCCCGTATCAACTTTGCGATTGTGTTTGTGAGTATGTGGAGAAATTCAAAGTGTAAGTCAATGTGCTTGTTGGATGTTGGATTCCGTAGCCTTGATACTCATTCTATGTGTTTGATCTTGAGTGAAGTGCAATCGAAGCAATGCCTTGACAAATCTGAGAGGAATTGTAGTGTTGGTAGTATTCTGCATTTGTGAGTGCAGTGTGAAGTTGATGTGAAGCAATTTTGATCCAAGAAGTTGTGCCTTCAATGGAGGGGTAGAACACTATTCTGAGGCAAAGTCATTTTGCATTGAAGTGCCATTTTTGGGAGAGCCTGAATCATCACAATCAAGATCATTTGGAAAGAGTTGAAGGTGCTGTGATTAAGGAGTGTTACTTTGTGACAAGACTGCAAATCAATGCTTGTTACTCTCTTCTAGGTGTGGTTTCTACCTAAGAGATTACAGACGCAACCAAGAAGAATTGGAATTGTTACTTTGCTTTGTATTTGACCAATTTTGACTTGTATTTGTGCGGGAACAAACTTTACTTACCTGATTACCGCAAAAGTGATATTTGCCGAGTTGTCACATGAGTGCAGCGCAGTGTTGATGTGAGCAATTTTGATTGAGGAATTTGTGCCTTTAGTGGAGGGGTAGAACACAATTCTGAGACAAAGTTGTTTTGCAGTGAAGTGCCATCTTTGGGAGAATCTGAATCATCACAATCAAGATTTGTTTGGACAAAATTTGCTATGTTGTGATTACAGAAGACTTTGATGGAGTGGAGTACTTTTCAAGAATCATGTGCTTGTTGTTGCTACAATTAAAGCAAAAGGAAGAGATACAAAAAGATGATTGGGTGAAGAACAAGCTGGAGGTGATGAAGTATCTGCTTGAAGAAACACTCAATTTGAAGGCAAGGTTAACCCAAAGGGAAGAAGAAGCCAAAGAACTTTGGGTGAATGCAATCTTAAAGAAGAAGTTGTAAGAGAACTTGCTTGAGAGTTTTGAGAGGCAAGGAAGAGATCTAGACTTTCAAGCCAAAGAGTTGAAGAACCAAAAGGCTGTAGTCAAGAAGCTGAAAAGTGAAGTGGGAGAAGCTTGCATTGAAGTAATACATGTAAAGGTGATTGCAATAGTGATGGAGCAAGAGTTAGAAAGTCCAGAGAAGAGCATGGCAGAAAAAGATCAAGCATGCCAGCGGGAATTGATGATTTGACACCAAGAAAAAGAAAGATTGCGAGGTCTAGTAAGAATTGTTGAAAGTCAGATTGCCTAGTATGCAAAGGAGAAGAAGATGCTAGCAGCTGAGTACAAAGACGAGTTGCAGATGGTCACAAGGAGTTGAAGGTGGAATGCTCTTGAGGGTATACATCTGAATAAGTAGGATAAATCATCATGAGAATGAGGGTGATGTTGAGCACAAAAGCTGAAGGAAAGTTAGAAGAAGCAAGACTACATGAATTAAAATTGCTTCTGCAAGGAAATTGAAAGAGGAAGGTGAAGGATGTGGATATGAACAGTTTGTTGATTTGTGTGAGAGATCAAGTAGATAGGAAAATGACAAAAGCAAGAGATAATGTTTGTCTCAGATTAAATTTAGTAAACTCAAAATAAGATAAATTTTGGAGTAGTGTGAAGGAAGATATGAAGTCCAAAGTTGTAGAAGTAGAAGTGCAAGTATCTTTGGGTGATTTGCTTGAGATATCATAAGAAAGTAGACTAGTAGATGAGAATGCAGATAGGTTAGATGTCATTCCAATTTTAGTTCCAATTGAAGAGATAGTAGAAATAGTGGAGGAAGAAGCAATATATAGATAAACCTAAAGAGGTAGAAGTACTTGAAGTAACATCAGGTTTGGAAGCTAAAATTGAGGTTGATATTGGATCATAGCAATAACAATTTTGAGATATGAAGAGATGGTTTGTCATTTCAAATCTATAAGTTGGTAAAGTTATTGTTGAATGGTATTTGTGTTCATAATTTTCAAGTGCTTTGCCTATTTAAAGGAGGCATTTGTAGTGTTTTATTGTTCAATATTCATATTTTTGAATTTGAGTAAAGCAAAGTGTTGTAACTCAATGCCTGTTCTTCCAGCTTAATTCTGAGTATCAACCTGTGGAAGTGTTTGGAGAAATTTGAAGTGCAAGTGAGTGAGCTTGTTGGATGTTGGATTCAGTAATGTTGATTTCATTCTATGTGTTTGATCTTGAGTGGATAGCAATCAAAGCAATGCCTTGAAAAATTTGAGAGGAATTGTAGTGTTGGTAATATTCTTCATTTGTGGGTGCAGTATGGGGTTGATGTGAAGCAATGTTAATCAAGGAAGTTGTGCTTTTAGTGGAGGGGTGGAACACAATTCTGAGGTGAAGTTTTTTGTAGTGAAGAAGCCTTCTTCAAGGAGAATTTGAATCATCACAATCAAGATTGTTTGGAAACATTTGATAGAGTTGTGATTATGGGTGTTATTAATTTGTGATGAAGCTCTAAAATAGTGCTTGGTACTCTCTTTTGGGTGTGGTTTCTACCTGAGAGATTAAAGATGCAACTAAGAAAAACTACATTGTTACTATTTGACTTTTTATTGGACCATTTTTTACTTATATTTCTATGGGAATGAACTTTACTTACTGATGTTGTGCGTATACACATTGCTATAGAACATATATCACTTACAACATATGTTACTGTCAACATCATACACTATAGAAACACAACTTACACATAAGTCATACATGAACTCTAAAGTGCTGCAATAATCAATTTTTTTACACAACTTGAATCACACTCAATCAAATTAGTACTTGATCTATCACTCAATAATTTACCAACAACTAGGCATTGATTACAAGCAAGCCACATTCAGTCATCATGCAGTAATACACATCAAGAAACTGATTGAGAGTCAAATTTTCCAAAGTCTAGAAGGGGTTAAAGTGTCACGTCTAGGAGAGGGGATAATCTTCTAATGCCGAAGAACTAGCAAGCAGGTCATGGTGCAGAAGACTAAGAACACACTCGTAGCGAGGAGTTGCAATTTGGTGATTAGATCTCATAGCTAGGATCAAAGTCTTGAATGAACTTCAGATCATGTTCATGGCATGGAACTAGAATGTTAGTTTTCCAAGCATCATGGCAGAGATAGCTGTCAATAATTGTGAGGAGGGCCCCAAAGTTATGGGGAAGAGAGGAAATCCGGCTTGATGGATTAAGTCAGATTGGAAGCTAGTATGGGAGAAGGAAGTAGGAGATGCAACTAGAGTCACCTTCTATAGGAAGTGTGACGCTATAGAAGAAATTGCTAAAACCAGAAACTTGTTCTTCACTTTGTGTACCAACAATGGCTACAAAGTGGAGTCCTATCGGGACCCAATTAAGCAAAGCATTGTAGGGGCAATCATGGAAATGTTCAAGCTCAAGTGAAAAACATACATGAACATGCAATAGGTGGTCTTCTTCCACCAACTATTTGCAGGAGAGAAGGTGAACTGGGCAAAGTGCTTTCATCAGATAACAAGGCAGATGAACATTGATTGGAGGACTAATTTTCCACCACACTACTTTGCACCATTTGCAACACATTCCTACTTGGTAAATCTGCTGACCACTGAGGAGAGGTAGCATATGGTTTTGCATTTCCATCCCAATCTTTGACAAGAAGCGGATGAAGAGGAGCAATGATACATTTTGCAATTGTGAGCCATTGATGATCATTTCATCAGAATGGGACCGAGAGAGATGGTGAAAGGAAGAAGTCCAAAGACAAAGAAGTGGAATAAACCCAAAGAAGTATCCTTACTCCAACCACAACAAAAAAACCCAAAGACTCAATCCGTGAGGTAAGAAGGCGGTGAAGGACAAGACTTTGGAGATAGAGTCCAAAAGAGAGACAGAGTCTAAGAGAGGAGATTCCAAAGAAGCTGAACTCAAATTACAAAGTGAGGAGTCTGGGAGTGAGAGTGAAGGTGAAGATAAAGTCCAACAATCAGTTGTGGTAAAAGATGATGAGGTGTTCTATGATGAGGCATTACATGCTCATACGGAGGGAGGAGATGGCCCTTGCTTAAAGTTGCCCATGGAGAAGATGGACAAAGAACCAAAGAAGGAAGACCAGAAGGAGGTAATGTCCAAGAGGTGAATGACAGCTGAACCAGTAGGTCCAAGCTCAGTCTATAAGGAAGAAGTAAGCTTGGAAGGAAGGTCATGGAAGGTACAAATATTGAGACTTCGGAGGAAGACTCTAGTGGAAGGAGCATCAACAGAGGCAAAGTATGAAGATGGAGCAAAAGATGAAGAAGACTTTGATGGGGAGGAGTACTTATCATAGATTGTGGATCTACTGTTAGTGTTGTTGAAAAAGCAGAAGAAGGTGATCTAGAAAGATCATATGGAGGTGAAGAATGAGTTGTAGGTGATGAAGTATCTACTTGACAAAACAAAGGAATTGAAGGAGGTTGTACCTTGGAGGGAAGAAGAAGTTGAAGAACTTTGTGGATGCAATCTTGAAGAAGAAGACTTTAGAGAACTTGCAAGAAAGTTTCAAGAAGCATGGAAGAGAGATGCATAATCAAGCCAAAGAGTTGAAAGAGCATAAAGTGTTGGTGTGACAACCTAGCAACTATCACTTTTGCGATAATCAAGTAAGTAAAGTTTGTTCCCTGCAGAGATATGATTCAGAATTGGTCAAATACAAAGCAAATAGTAACAATCTCAATTCTTCTTGGTTATGTCTTTAATTTCTTAGGTAGCAACTACAACCGAAAAGAGAGTAACAAGCACTGACTCACATTCTCGTCACAACAATTTGTCACCCATAATCACAAATCTTTCAAATCTTTCCAAACAATCTTGATTGTGATGATTTAATCTCTCTCAAAAACAACACTTTGCTTTATCTATTCTCAAGAAAATGAATACTAAACAACAACACATTGCACTTCAGTAGTTATGTAACTTCCTAAAATGCTTCCTAACAACTTTACCAACTTGTAGATCCAAAATGACAAACCACCTCTCATATCTACCTCTTCTTCTCTCAAAACTGTTCTAGTGTAATCCAATGTCTACCTCAACATTGGCGTGCAAACCCGATGAAGCCCCTACTCTTCTCTATCTTTGGGTTCTACCACTTCCAACTCTTCTCTAAAGTGTCACTCTGTTTTACATTTTAACCTCTCACTCTCACTCTGATTTACAATTAACCTCATAGGTAATCTGTCTACCTCCCTATCTCGCAACCCACTCTCCTCTAAAGTGTCAAGTGTCAAATCCAAAGACACCTACACTCCTAACTTTGATACTTTGGGTCTACTATGTATAGTATCCTGAAGACTTTCTAACTCTAACTTAATCAACCCAAGTCTGATAGAAATGTTATTCTCTACATCTAACATCTTCCTATCAATCTGAGTTCTAAGACTGATCAAAAAGGCATTCAAATCCTTGTTGTTCTTGTTCTTAGTTCACGTCTCCTTCACAAGCAATTGTAATTCATGTAAACGCAATTCCTCCACTCTCACTTTGGCTTTTGTGGTGAACTTCACCTTCAATTCCATGATTGCTCCTTCAAGTGATTTCTCCGATTGCCTCCTCTATCTTTCTTCCACCATCACAACTTTGTTGAGCTTCCACTCCTCCTAATTCTCCATTGTTGTGGTACCCACCTTTTTTGGGTTTGGATAGTTTTAGGAAAATTTGAAGAAGAAGTACATGAGTAAAGCCTAAAGAGGGCTAAATGGGAAAGAAATAAGAAGAAGCGTGTGTTTGGGGCAAACCCAAAGTTGACCTCCGGTCAAGATCAAAGGATCTAGGAGGGACAAGATACAAAGACAAAGACACAAAGATGAAGAAGGCAAGACTTTGTATCAGGCAGTGTGGGATGATCCAAAGAACCTGTAAAAAAACTTCTTTGGAGTTGACCCAATGAAGAAAGTAGGCAAGAAGAAAGTAATGGCCTTGGGATCAAGAAGTTCTTGATAGTGACAGGAAACCAATCCCACAAAATCAGTGACTGGAGAGGAGAAACAACAGAAGAATGACCGAGCAGCATAGGACTATACAATCAAGAGTTGTGTGAGGAAGCAACACAATGTCCAGTTGCTACCCTGTCCCTATTCAGAGTCGACCTAAAGTAATGCAAATTGCAAATCTGCAAGAAGAGGAGTGGGTTAGGATCTTGGGAATGATCTTCCACAAGAACAAGGTGAGGAAACACACGATGACCCTAAAAGTGAGTAAGCAGGGTATGGTGAGGGGACTTGCAATTCATAGGTTAGAAGTAATAGCATCGATCAAGGTCTTGGAGGCAAGACTTCGTATCACATTCCTAGCTTGGAACTGGAACTTCAGTTTTCCAGGTTTCATGGTAGAAATCGTAGTGAGTGATTGCAAGGATGGACCGAAGCATGAGGGGAAGAGAAGAAACCCAACTCAATGGAAGAAGTCAGATTGGAGAGAAGTCCTGGGGAGAGAGGCAAGAGAGGTAGGAGGTACCACCTTCTATCGGAAGTGTGATGCTCCATTGCTTCATAAGAGACTTCCGAAGTGAGGAATTCGTTCAATCAACCCCGAACCAAGAATGGGTATAAGATAGATAGTTATAGAGACCCCAAGTGGAGAGGGATTGTAAGCGCGATGATAGCAATGTTCAAGCTGGAGTGAACCACCTATGTTATGATGCAATAGGCAGTGTTCTTTTGCCAAATGTTTGCAAGAGAGGTAGTAGATTGGACAAAATGTCTGCATCAAAGAGTGGGGCCGATGATTTCAGGGTGGAGAATGGATATGCCACCTCATAATTTTGTGCCCTTCATAATGCATTTTTACTTGGGTTGAACTTGCTAACTTTGGAAGAAAGAAATTGAATGCACTCGCAATTTCATCTAGATCTGCAGAAGGAGGCAGATGCAGATGAATGATATTATATGGAGAGGGTGCGAGACAAAGATGAGTACTATAAGAAAAGTGGGAAGGAGAAAATTGTAGCAATTGACATTTTGAGAGCTAGAAAAGAGAGCCAAGCTTGAGAGTCACCTCGTGACAGTCTAGCCCTTGAAGGTGCCGAAGCTTAACCCAATAGTAGCAATGGTGAAGATGAAAGAATCCATGCCGGAATCCAAGGAAGAGTCGGAAGGTGAAACTGGATCGAAGGGAGAAGCATTGGGAGAAGAAGAGCAGTTCACTCTGCAAAGTGAAGGATCAAGTAGTGGCAGTGAAGGCAAGGTGGAGGTTAAGCAAACCCAAAGGCCGATAAGAGATGCAAGGAAGTTGAGTCTAGAAGTCGCTCCAATTGAACGGGGAGGTGAGAAGAAGTCGTGGCATGACCATGAATTGCTAGACAGAAGAACGGTGTGCATGTAGCCAAGGTGGAAGTGTGTTCGCTGTTGGTGTTTTTGCAGCAAAAGAAAGTAGAGATGGTAAGTGCCAATCTCGATGTGTGCAAAGAGTTGGCAGTAGTGAAGACTTAGAGTGCGAAAACCTCATTGTTACAAAGTAAGTTAACAAGGGTAGAGATGGAAGCCAAAGAACTTTGGGTTGAGGAGATTCTTCAAAGTAAGCACTTTGAAGTAATGAGGGAGGATTTTGTAAAGTGTCATGAGGAGGCAAAGGAGATGATGGCCTTGGTTGCGGTGTTGAAGGGAGAAATTATAGATGCTCGAGTAGAGTTAATACACTCAAAGGCAAGTACAGCAGTGACGGAGCAGGAATTGGAAAGTCTCAAGAAGAAGGCCACTAAGAAAGATCAAGCCTGGCAACAAGAGTTAGCAGAGTGTGGTAGAGAAGAAGATAGATTGCAAGGATTGATGAGGGTAGAAGAGGAACAAATCTCTTTGAATCAGAGGGAGAAGGAGGCATTGCAGGCTGAATTTGAAGATGACCTCCAGATGTATCATAATGTATTGGAGGAAGAAAGGAAGAAGGAGAAGCTCAAGATCATAGGAGAAGTTGATGAGGTAGTCGGTGTAGTAAATGAAATCAAGGTGATGTTGAGCACAGAAGTTGAAGGTAAACTCAAGGAAGCAAGATTGCATGAGCTGAAATTATTGGTGCAAGAGACGTGCAAGTGGAAGGCAAAGGACACAAAGTTGAACAATTTGTTAATTTGTCTGCAAGAACGTGTAGATTGGAAGATGTTAGAGGTAGGAAACAGTGTGTGTCTCAGACTGGATGTTGTTAGGACGGAGTTAGACGAACTTCATTCATAGTGAGGTACAAGAAGTAAGAAGACCCAAAGTCATAGAAATAGGAGTACAGGTGTCTTTGGAGTTGTCACTTGAGACATTAGAGAAGAGTGAGGTGGAAGATAATGAATTAGAAAAAGTACCCACTAGTGCAATTGTAGTTTGTAGTGAAGACATTGTAGAAATAGACGAGTTAGGAGTGGGATTGAGTAGACCCAAAGATGGTGAAATTCTCAAAAGATCATCGGGGTTGGAAGCTGAAGTTGAGGTTGACATTGGATCAGAGTAGAAATAGATTTGAGATTTGAAGAGGCAGAAGATACAAGAGGACAGAACAAGACAAAGATCTTGATGAATTTATCAAAGAATTCAAAGTCATCTCCTTTGCCAACAAGGAACATAACTTTGTGGATCATCTGTGAAATTTTCCAATTCTGCTCCAAAAGAAAGCTCAGAGTTGGTACACCCATGTAACCCAGAAGGGGTTCACACCAGCCGATTGGGCAGACTTATAAAATGGCTTCCTGGAACAATTCCGGGAAGTGAATTATGATAGGAATGTCTTTGCGGCACTCAATTATTTGGACTGAGGGAAGAAGGAAAAGTTGAGAGACTACTCCAAGCAGTTCATGGCCCTATTGAACCGAGTTCCAAAACAATCCGGTGTTGTGGGTTACTCCAATACCCAAGCCATTACTTGGTTCCTTGGTGGACTTTCACCAGAGATTTGTATCTTTGCCAAGGAGAGGAATGTAACTTCCTTGGACAAAGTACTCAAACATGTCACCCGATATGAGGCGGCTCACTCTCACTTGTCCAGCAACCAAAGAAATCAAGAGAAGAAAGGCAAGAAGCCAAGAAGGAGAGCTTCTCACAACACATCTCCTTCTTTGGAGAAATCCTCCACATCTTCAAGTTATTCTTTTGAATCCTAAGAAGAATCAAAGCTGAGAAGAATATGAAGATGTGGAGGAAAGAAACCAGTAACACCACCAGCAAAGAATGTACCTAAGGCGGATCAGAAGCTGGAGACTCTTATTAAAGAGTTTGTGGATTTCAAGATCTAGATGATTGGGGCTAAGGACCAAAGAGAGCCTCTGTCATTTGGCCGACCAAATGTATGGTGCACTACGTGCAGTAAATCTGGCCATGCTAATACGGAGTGTTTGACTCGCATTGCATTTCTAGTGCAACAAATTGATTTGGTTCCCGGTTGGGACCAAAGTGAGGAAGATAAAGTTGTGTACCAAACCCAAGAGGTACAGCCTCAGGTGAGCACATCATATCAATGTCCAATGTATGGACCAAGGGAGTATAACAATAATGCTCTCCCATAGGTTGTCACAATTGTGCAATCCTCTAATTCCTTCATGTATTGCACCAAATCTCTTAGCCTTTGTTCTTCTTGGTGGTGCTTAGCCAATTCCTGTTGCTAGGCTGCTGTCTTTTATTCTACCTTTTGGTGAAATGCATCGAGCTCTTCTTCCTTAGCTTCCACCATTTCCTTGCCTTTTTCTTGCTTTGCCTTCACTTTGTCTTGTAACTTCTCCACCCAAAGTCTTTCTTGTGTAACCTCCTTCACTTTCATTGCCAACTCTCTCCCTTGCTTCTCAAACTTCTCTTGTAGATTCTTGTTGATCTTCTTCTGCAACATTGCATCTACTTGCAAGGTTTCCCTTCCTTCTTCTCCTCTTCTCAGACTCTCTTGCAACTTCCAATTTTTAGTCTCTAACCTCTCCAACACCTGCAACACCATTTGTATGTTGGGATGTCTACTTTGCATCTCCTTCTTCTTCTTCTTCTCTATCTGCAATAACAATGGACATGCCACATCCCAAAGGTACTCTACTCCCTCACATCCTACTTCTTCTACTACCTTCTCTTTAATAACTGTAGCAATCTGAGTCTTCCCTTCTAAGTCCAATGCCTTACTATGAAGTTGAGATCTTTGTATTGTCAATGACACCTCGTCCTCCAAACTCTCTTCATCATCAAGATTGATGATCTGTCGGGGGGCCTTCGCACCTTCTCCTTTTGGTGGGTATTGCCTTGGTTTTGCCACAAATCCTTCTTCTGCCTCAATTGCTAACTCGGCCATGATCTCTTCTTCTGCATCTTGCAGCTCAATTTCTTCTTGCAAAGATATCTCCTTATCTTGATCTTGCTACACCTTGGGTTCACTTCACTCTCCTCACTTGACTCTTCATTCCGTAGGGTTAATTCTGCCTCTTCTTCCTCCAATCTCTCAGATGCAGACCCTGCTTTGCCTTTTGATTCAACTTCCTTTGTAGGTGCAATCCTTTGAACTTGCTTCCCTTCTCTCAACACAATTCTTCTTAATTTTTGGGGCTGCACTGGCAAGCTCTCCACCTTGGGTTATCTTCTCTTCTTCTTGCTTGGAAGGGCCATAACCATCTTCTGATCTTGTCCCTTTCTTGCATAAAGATAGTCATTGCTCCTCAATTGCCAAATGTACTGCCATTCTTTGTTGTCGGCTTCTTGTCATAGATCAAGATGGAAATGCAAAAAAATCTTCTTCTTCTTGTCATTGCTTAACCGGTTCAACCTGAGGTAGATATGTGCTACAAAAGGCACAAAGTAATGTGGTGGTGTCAACATCCTCCAATTCAACACCATCTACCTCATTTGCTAATTAAAGCACTTTGCCCAATTGATTGGTACTCCTACAAACATTTTGTGGAAGAATACCACCTACTGCTTCATCATGTAGGTGGTACGCTCGACTTAAATAACACCATCAATGCACCTACAATTCTTCTTTGCATAGGGTCTCAATACATCTCCACCTTGTACCCATTCTTTCTACACTTCAAGGTGAACAAATCTTTGATCTCTTAGGTTTCTTGTACAACTTCTTCCTTCCCCAGGAACATGGCCCCGTGCTCTTCTCCACTCTCTCTTTCTAACACTAACCTCCAAGAGCCCATGTCCATTGAGCTGGATTGCCTCTCCTCTTGACTATTGCCAGCCCATCTACACATTTATTGGCCGTGATCTCTACCATGAAATTTGGAAAACTCAGGTTCCAATTCCATGTGAGGAAAGTGATGTAAAGTCTACTGAGAACTTTTGAAACAAGCCATCACATCTGACCTCCTAATCATGGGTTGCTCAATACCAATGTAGGGAACTTCCTGATTCCCGTCATTCTACTCTCCTTTGTGATGTACTTCTGCAAGACAATTCCCCCGTCTCCTGGATGTGCAACTCTCAATTCTTCTGAATTCTTGATGACTTTACTCACTGCCACTCCTCTTCCCTGGTCTCTCTCAGATGACTCCACAATGGCAAAGGAAATTCACTTGTCATTTGTCTCATTCTTGACTTGAAACCTGAATTTATAGTCCGACATTTCTCAGTCATTCTTTGAAAGATTATCTATTCAGAAATCACACCTTTTGCATGCACTTCTCCTATCACTGTCAATTTCTCCTGCTTGTGCCTTAGCTGGTTTTGTGTGTGATATTGTTCTTGAATTTTTAACTCAAAGGAAATCTATTACTCTCTCTTTACATCAGGTTGATCAACCCGAGGCAAAGTCTCCTTACTTTGGATCGAACTCTAACAGATCCGATCCGAGTACTTTGCATTTGACACGAAGTCACTTTTCTTTGGGTTAACAAAGCAAAGACACAGTTCTTCTCCTTCCAATGCCATTAGGGTTCAATACAATCTTGTCTATATACTTCTTCTTCCAAATAGAAAAAAACTTTTTTTTTAAATGTGGGTACCACAATTGGTGGAGAAGATGCAAGGTGAAGTCAATGACGTTTGCATTGAAAGCATTGATGTGAAGATGATGGCAACTTTGATGGAGTAGTAGTTAGAGAGCCTGAAGGAGAGTGTGGCAAGGAAAGATCAAGCATGGCAGAGGGAGTTAGCAATCCAATACCAAGAGGAGGAAAGATTGAGAAGCTTGGTAAGAAGTGCTGAGGTGCATAATGCTCAATATACGGGAGGAAAAGAAGATGCTTGTAGTTGAGTACAAAGATGAGTTGAAGATGTATAGAGAAGAGTTGAAGGTAGAACGATCTTGAAGGTATGCATCAGAGTCAGCAGGAGAAGATGTTGGGAGACTATGAGCAATGTTGAGCACAAAGTGTGACAACTCGGAAAATATCACTTTTGCAGTAATCGGGCAAGTAAAGTTCGTTCCCGCAGAGATACGATTCAGAATTGGTCAAATATGAAGTCAAAAGTCACAATGTTGTTCTCCTTGATTTCTTCTTTAATCTCTCAGGTAGAAACTACACCCAGAAGAGAGTAACAAGCTCACAATCTTGACAACTTGTCACGAATACACACACACACATAATCACAACATAGCAAATTCTGTCCAAACAACTCTTGATTGTGATGATTCAGATTCTCCCGAAGATAGCACTTCACTGCAAAGAACGATTTCACCTCAGAATTGTGTTCCACCCCTCCACTGAAGGCACAACTTCCTCGATTGAAATTGCTTCACATCAACTTCGTGTTGCACTCACAAATGAAGAATACTACCAACACTACAATTCTTCTCAGATTTGTCAAGGCATTGCTCCAATGCACTTCACTCAAGATCAAACACACAAAATGAAGATCAAGGCTACAGAATCCAACATCCACAGACACACTGACTTGCTCTTCAGAATTCTCCACACACTCACAAACACCAACACGGAATTGACAATCGGAACACTCACAAACACCAATCAGAATTAAGCTCAAGCGACGAGCACTAAAAATAGCACTTCATTTTATCTATCTTCAGAAATATGAATATTGAACAATATTGTACTGTGAATGCTCCTCTTAAATATTGAAGCAAATAGTAGTTCTTCCTATGCACCGCTTCCTAACATCTCTTCCTACCTGCAGATCCCAATGGACAATCTATCTCTTCATATCTGCCTCTTCCTATCTCAAAATTGGTACTTATCCCGATCTGATGTCTACCTCATTATCGGCTTCCAAACCCGATGATCTTCCTATCACTTCTCCTTCTTCGGGTATAGCTAATTCTACTAATTCTTGCACTAATTCTACTACTTCTACACTAGGAACTACAATTGCACTAAGGAGTGGCTTATCTAACTCTTTATCTCCTAACCCACTCTTCTCTAATGTGTCAAATAACAAGTCCAATGACACCTGAATTCCTACTTCTGCAACATTGGGTTTCTTCTCCGCTGTCACGTTATTCCAAATTTTCTCTAACTCCGAATTGACTAAATCTAATCTAAGACTAACATTGTCTTCTACTTCTAACATCTTCCGGTCTACATGCTCTCTCAATGAAATCAGCAACGTGTTCATGTCCACATCCTTGGCTTTCCTCTTTCGAGTTTCCTACACAAGCAACTTCAACTCATGTAGGCGGGCTTCTTCCAATCTCCCTTCAGCCTCCGTGCTTACAATTGCTCTCAACTTCCCTGCAGCTTCTCCCATTGATTCTGATGCATATCCTCGAGAGCGCTCTACCTTCAATTCTTCAAGATACATCTTCAACTTGTCTTCTTACTCCGCAGTGAGCATCTTCTTCTCTTCCACATACTGCGTGCTCTGCAACTCTACACTTCTGAATAGCTCTCGTAATCCTTCTTCTTCTTCCTGCCTGGCTGCTAACTCCCTCTACCATGCTTGATCCTTCCCCGCTGCACTCTTCTTCAAGCTATCTAACTCCTGCTCCATTACGATGGTCATCGCCTTCAAATGAACATTCTCAATGCTCACATCACTCACTTCATTCTTCATTTTGCTCAGCCACATTGCCTGTTCCTTTTATTCTCCGCTTGCCTCTGCAGTTCTTTCTCTTTAACCTCGCAGCTCTCTTGTAACATTTTGAAAATCTTCTTCTTCAAGACTTCCTCCTTCCAAAGTTCTTCCATTTCTTCACTTTTGCAGACTTGTTGCTCATGCAACCCCTTTACTTCACTCAGCAAATGCATCACCACTTGCAACTCATTCATCCCCTTCCTATGATCTTGGGGAATTGCTTTCCGATGCTCCTTCAGTAGCTCTAGCAACAGGGTGACCATTTATGTCAGATAAGATATCCCACCAAAGTTTTCTTCATCTTCATCGTCATCTTTGTCTTGAGTCTTCACTTCCTTCATCAGCTCCTTCATCCAAAGTCGCAATCTTTGTATCTTCAGAGACATTGTTTCTGTACTTTCTTCTTCTTTACCTATTGAACTTGGCCCCGCTGGATGCTCCTTCTTCTCCTCTAGTCTTGGCTTGCTCACCACCATAGCTACGCAGTGACTCGTTGTTCTGAGTTCTCTATCCACCATCGCCTGACAAGCTTCATTGACTGCCACCAATTGCTGAACTTCAAGTTCCCCCTCGCTATCACTTCCGGACTCCTCACTTTTTAAGGTGAGCTCCTCTTCTTTGGATTCCTCCTCTTGCGACTTGGTTTCTTCCTCAGACTCAGATCCCAATGATGTTTCTCTCACCATCTTTGTATTCTTCATAACCAATCTTTGAGTCTTCATTTGAGTGGGAGGTGACTTAGCTTCTTCAGGTTTACCGCATTTCTTTGTCTTCAGACTGGTGACTTCTTCGACCTTCCACTATCCGGTCTTCAAGAAATACTCATCGTTGGCTCGCAGATGTATCATATACTGTCGCTCTTCTTTGTCCGCTTCCCGTCTTAAGTCAAGATGAACATGAGACACCATGCAATGACACTCCTCTACTGTAAGCAGGTTCAACCCAAAGTGAAAGTGTGCTGCAAACGGTGCAAAATAATGCGGCGGAGAACCTGTTTGCCAATTGATCACCATTTGTCTCGTTCGGTGGTGAAACACTTTGCCCAATTCACCGGAACTCTTGCAAACATTTGGTGGAAGAAGACTGCTTGCTGCATGTTCACATACATTGTTCATTCTGGCTTGAACATGGCCATCATCGGCCCCACGATACTTCTCCTAATTGGGTCCCAATAGGACTCCACCTTATAACCATTAGTAGTTCTCGGAGCAAAAAATGAGTTGTGAATTTCTGCCTTTTCTTTTGCAGCATCACACTTCCGATAGAAGGTGATCCCCATGGCTCTCCTGCTTCTCTCCCCAATACTAACCTCCAATCTGACTCAGTCCATCAAGCCGGATTTCCTCTCTTCCCTTCCACCTCGGGATCCTCCTCACAATTGCTGGCAGCTATACTGCCATCACTCTCGGGAAACTAAAATTCCAGTTCCATGCTAAGAAGGTAATACGAAGTCTAGTCAAGACTTCAATTCTAGCTACTACATCTAACCTACGAATTGCGATACTACGTACCACCAACGCATTGGCCACTTTCTTTGCCATAATCTGCTCTCTCGTTCTACGACGCTGAAAGATGATGCATTCTCTTGGACGAGACACTCTAACTCCCTCGGGATTTTAGAAATTTCACTCTCAATGGGCTTTCGGACACGCATTACTACATGACGACTACTCAAAGGAATTGGAAATTTAGTTGACATATTCAACTTGTCCATGCGCAGTCGCAATCTTATATTAACCCAAATTGCATTCATTCTTCAATCAATTTCAAATTCAACCTTCTCTCTTCTGCGTGTTGATCCCATTCACTGTCAAGACATGCTTCTTTTGCCTCCGCCGTTTCTTGAAGTGTACTTTCTTGCCACGTACTAAGGTTGTTAAATGGTCTTCGTATCTTCTGCACCTTCCAACCCGAAGATGGTGCTCTTTGGACTTTTTCTGCCGTACCCTTCTTCTGAGTACCTCCATCATTGGATCCAATGTTGTCTTCTTTGGATGTCCTCCAAAGTTACTTTCGTCCATTCTTCATCCGCATTTCAACTTCCAGTGCTTACTTCTTCTCTTAAACACTAATAAATAGAGAAAAACAAAAAATGTGGGTACCACACAAAGTCTAAGGGAAAGTTGGAGGAAGCGAGACTGCATGAATTGAAGTTGCTAGTGTAGGAGATGAGAAAGAGAAGAGCAAAAGGAGGTGGATATGAACACTATTGATTTGTTTGGTGAAAGAACACTGCATGTTGCATAGTAACATAGGTGGTTCGCTCTGGTCTGAACATGGCCATCATCGCGCTTACAATTCCTCTCTGCTTAGGGTCTCTATAGCTATCCACCTTATACCCATTCTTAGTGCGGGGTCAATTGAATGACTTCCTTACTTTGGCAGTTTCTAGGCCAGGAACGTGATATGAAGCTCGTTAAGACTTCGATCTACGCTATTACTTCTAATCGACAAATTGCAATCCCTCTCACCGCACTCTGCTTGCTCACTTTTGGTGCCATTGTGTGCTTCCTCGCTTTTCTCTTGTGGAAGATCGTCCTCAAAATCCTAACCCACTCCTCTTCCTGCGGATTTGCAATTTGCATTACTTTGGGTCAACTCTGAATAGGCATTGGGTAGCGACTGGACATTGCTCCTTCTTCTTGTGCACCGTGTAATTTAATATTCTTGCGCCAATCAGTTGCTCCTCCTCTCAAATTTCTGATTTGGTGAAGTTGTTGCCTGTCACTATCAAGAAGTTCTTGATCCCGAGGTCATAACTTTCTTCCCTTGTACTTTCTTGATTGTGCCGACTCCGAAGAAGTTTGTTATAGGTTCTTCGGATCCGCTTGCGCCACCCAATACAAAGTCTCTCTCTCTTTGTCTTTGTCTTCGGGTTCTTCTTCACGTCTTGACCCGAGGTCGACTTTGGGTTTTACTCCACCTCCTTGCTTCTTCTTATTTCTCCCTAGGGTAGCCCTCTTTAGGTTCTAACCCTCTATTTCTGCTTTAAAATGCGAATAAAACAATCAAAAACCAAAAATGTGGGTACCACAATAAGGTATCTCTATGCTTAACGATCACCTAGTTCTCAAAAGCCATGACATCACTCTCCAAAAGACCTTTGCTTGTTGAGAACATGGGTTCATCCATAAATTTGGATCATCCAAGTCTAACACTATAGTAGCATCTTGACAAATGACTAAAGGCAAATCTAGATCTCGTCCATAGAGTAGAAAGTAAGGAGAAAAGGATTCTAAGGATGCTTGCCAACTGAAGCAATAGCCCATTGCCAATCAGGGTAACTGGAGATCCCAATCTCCTAAGTGGTCTTTCTGGAAACCATACTTCTGCAATCCTCTCTTCACTCTCTAAATGACTCTCTCTACTAAGCCATCTGCCTCAAGGTGATCTTGGGAGGTAGTACAATGATCAATCAAAGCCTTGTCACACAAGACTTGAAACTTCCCAAGAACTTTATACCCTAATCAGTCAAAATCTTAGCTTGTGCCCAAAAATGATTGAGAACCCAATCCAAGAACGAGTAAGCAGTTTGTGGTACCCACATTTTTCATTTTGGACAAGTTTTAAAGACGAAGTGCATTATAGAAACCAAATTGAATCCAAATGGAAAAGAAGCAAGGAGAAGCATGTGTTTTGATCTGACCCAAGGAGGTTGACTTCATGTTAGAGGAAGAAGAACTTGGATTGGATTGGAAGGACACTAAGGATATTCGCATAAGAATGAAACTTGCAGGTCATGATGACTACGGGGCCTATATCTCAGTGAAAACATCTCCAAATCGTACATGTAATAACTTGTTGGAAGCGTCTTCCTTATGGCTTTCCGGTGCCACAAAAATCATAAAGTTTGGAGGTCTATAACAGAAGTTACAAGCATTTGAATTTTCTATAGTAGATGTATGGAGTAGTTGAGTGACTTTGGGTTGGGTTCTTTGAGTCTATGTGACTTTGGGTGTAGGTTCTTTGGGTTAGAAGCTACTTCATCTCAAGACAAAGGTGACTCAATCTAAGATAGTTAAACATCGGATGCAAGAGTCTTTGGGTCAAATATCTGAAGAGTTTGAAATAGTTAGGAGAGAGAAAGAAGAGATAGTTAGAATACCCATGACTTTAATTTCAATTTAGATTGAAGATCGAATAGAAATTGAAGGAGAAGTTGCAATAATGAATGAACCCAAAGTGCAAGATCAGATAATAAGTATCTTAGGGTGAGTTCTTTACGACATTAGAGAGGAGTGGGTCAGAAGATAATGATGTAGATAGATTAGATAGGAGTGCAATTGTAGTTTGTAGTGAAGAGATAGTAGAAATAGAAGATTTAGCAATAGTATTAGATAGACCCAAAGAAGGGAAAATCAAGTTTTTGGCAAAGCCAAAGAAATATAATTTCAGGTCAAAACTTGTCAATCATTGGTTCAAAATGGTCAGGGCCAAATTTGAGGTAAGGAGACTTCACCTTGGGGTGATGAACCCAATGCGAAGAAAGTGTAACAACTTTTCTTTGGACTACAAATCAAGAACTATTATGAAAAAGCAAAAATAGCATGCAAATTGACAGCAAGAGGAAGAAAGCTTGTTGCAGATCCAAAGATCCTTGACTTTGGAGCCAAGTTCAAGTAGAAGAAGTTGAAGGTAAAGCTGAAGAAGTATAGGAAGAAAGAGAAGAGAGTTGTGAAGGAGTGGAGTATATCCAAGTGGTTTTGTGTCCATTGTTGTGCAGCTAGAGAGAATGAAGAAAGAGATACAATGCACACAAAAAAATGTGAAGAATATGCTACAAGTGTGGAAGATAATGGAAGAGGAGAGTCTGGCTTCTTCCAACTTTCCTTCAACTTCATACTAAGCAGCACTCTAAACTTGTTTACCAACAAGTGAAGGTGGACCAGTTGGCTAGGGCACCAATCTAGGAACAAGAGATCTAGGAGTCAAACCCTATTGCGCACAATCTAGCAAGATGGGCAGATTTTAGGTCTTCCGGGCTTTATATTTCATTGTTCATTGTTCATTGTATTGCCTTCACGTCTAATTCCGCAACCGGCTCTACTTTCTCTTTCTTTCTCTCTTCTTTAAGCTCATTGCAATACATTGTCAACTCATCCCTGAATTCAGCCCTCATTGCTTCCTTCTCTTGTGGATTCAACATGAGTTGATCTTCCGTTACTCTCAACAATCCTCACAATCATTGTGGTACCCACATTTTTGTTTTTTTGTTATTTTGAAGAAGAAGTGTACATAAGAAGTTGTATTGTGCTTGTATGGCAAAAAAAGACAAAGAAAAGTGTCCTCGGGTTGTAACCCTTGGTAAAGTGACTTCGTGTCAGAAGGCAAAGTACTCGGAATTGCCCTATCAACATGCAACCCAAAGTAAGGAGACTTCGTCACGGGGGCGCTCAACCCGAGGCGAGGACAATGTAACAACTTTCCTTAGAGTGAGACGTTCAAGAAGATACCGCTCACAAAAATGGCAGTCATACGCATGAGGGAAATTTGACAATAACAAGAGCACGTAGGAGGTGTGATTCTTGGTAGACTCAAAGTGAAGAAAGACGGAAGAAGTGCGTCATTATAAAATTTGGGTTAGAGATGAAGCAATGACAAGTAATTTTCTATCACCATTAAGAAGTCGCCCTACAAGAGATTGTGGGAAGGGAAGTGTAGTCACAGACGCGTTGGTGTGTTGAGAGGAAGTCGAGAGAGTTAATCTGGGAATCAATAGGAAGAATGGCCCCCAATCAAGAGTGGAAGAGAGAAAGATGGGAGGTGGGGAGAAGAACTCCAAATTTGCAATGAGAAATCATGCAATTCGGAGGTTAGATGTGATCGCAAGAATTAAGGTCCTGAGCAAACTTTGGATCACATTCTTGGCATGGAACTGGAATGTTAGTTTTCCAAGTTTCATGACTAAGATCATCAAGAGTAAGTGTCTCAATGGCCTTGAGGAAGAAGGGAAGAGAGGAAATCCGACTCGATGGACAAAGTCAGGTTGGAGATTAGTACTCGGGAAAGAGGCAAGCACAGAGCATGATGCCACATGATGCCACGTTCTTGAGGAAGGGAGAAGTAGCAGAAGAAACCCAAGAAGTGAGAGATATCTTCTCTTCAAAGCGCACAAAAAATGGCTACAAGGTGGAGAGTTATAAAGATCCTATAAAGAGAGGGATTGTAAGTGCACTAATGGCGATCTTGAAGCCAGAGAGAACGACTTATGTGATGAAGCACCAAGCGGTGTTTTTTCCATAAGATGTTTGCAGGGTAGCCAATTAATTGGGCAAAGTGTCTCCATCAGAGGACAAGACAGATGGTGTAGAATTTGTGAGACAAGTCGCCTCCACATTACATTGTGCCATTTGTAGCCCACTTCTACCTGGGGCTGAAATTGCTCAATGCGGTGGAGAGACACAAGATGGTGTTCCATTTCCACCCCAACTTGAGAAGAGATGTCAATGCGGAGGAGGAGCAGTACATCCTGCAAATCAGGAACAACAACGAGTATTACACAGACGGGGCAGAGTGTGCAGTTGAAGGTGAGCACTCCAAAGTCGAAGAAGAGAAGTTGACAAGGGGACAAAGAAGAAGTAGCAATGGCGAGACCTCAGAAAGCTAGAAAGGTGAACCTGAGGAGAGACCTGGTGGTAATCACATTGTCGAACAAAGAGTCAGAAGGGGAGGCCGGGTGCAAGTCCAAAGACTCAGAGAAGGAGGAAGAACCCGAGTTCACACTGCAGAGTGGGGACACAAGCAGCAACAATGATGATGGAGTGGAGATGTCGTCGGTACCCAAAGAGAAGGAAACAAGGATGGAGACGGAGGAGAAAAGTAACCTGAACCCTGAAGATGAAGTTCCAAAACAAGAGGAGAAGACAATTACAATTCAAAGGGGAGTCCATTCCAAACATAAGGTGAAGTATGAAGCGGGGCTGTGTAAGGTGAGAGAAGGGAAGAGTGGAAGTTTGGGGAGCAAAGAATCCATTCCAATAAGGTGATTGCGGTTGAGAAGGCGAGTGTCAAGTGAGGACGATACAAAGAAGGAGATAAATCCGCAAGCCAAGGTAATTATGAGTGAAGGAGTGGAGTATCTGTGGGAGATTGTGTGCCCATTGTTAGTAAAATTGGAGCACAAGAGGAAGGAGATGCAGTCAAAGTGTCCAAAGGTGAAGATTGTATTGCAAGTGTTAGCTTGATTAGAAGAAGAGAACTCGGAATTGAAGCGGAGTATAATCCGAGGTGAGGAAGAAAAAGAAATGCTACGAGTCAATGCAGTAGTACAGAATCAAGTGATCAAGAACTTGAAGAGAGAAGTGGGAAGTAGAGAGAGGATAATAGAGCAGAACAACATAGCAAGAGAAAGACAAGTAGTTGAGTACAAAATCTTGAAGCAGCAATTTGTTGATTTGAGATTAGAAATTATCCATGCTATGGCAAGGGTAGCAGAGAAGGAGCAAGAGCTCGATAGAGTGATGGAGAGTGTAGAGGAGAAGAAGCAACTCTGGCAAAGAGAGTTGACAACGCGATACAGAGAGGAGGAAAGATTAAGAGAGTTACTTCGTAATCTGGAGGAGAAGATTGTGCAAAAAGAGAAGGAGAAGGAGACAGTGAAAGCCGAGTTTGAGGCGGAACTGGCAATGTATAGAGAAGATTGACTTGCAAATCAAGAATGGGAGAGAAAAATGCAACTGGAGCCATTGAAGGAGATCATGATAAAGATGAACATAATGTTGAGTATAGAAGCCAACGTGCAAATTGAAGAAACATGATTGCACAAGTTGAGGTTGTTGGTGTAGGAGACAAGGAGGAGAAATACAAAGGATAAAGATTTGAATACCTTGCTGATCAGTCTCAGAACTCATGTAGATAGGAAGATATTGGAAGTGGAAGACAATATCACGATTAGATTAGACTTAGTGAAATTAGAGATAGATAAACTTCGGAAGAAGGTAAAAGCGAAGTAGATGACAAAAGAGTACAAATATCTTCAAAATTACTATTGGAGATATTAGAGAAGAGTGGGTCGAAAGATAAAGAGTTAGATGGATTACCCACGAGAGTAATTGTAGATCAGAGTGAAGAAGTAGTAGAATTGGTAGAAGAGTTAGAAGTTGTGAAACCCGAGGACAGAGTAGTGAGTGAAGTTACTTCAAGATTGGTAGCCGAGGAAGAAGTAGACATCGGATCAGAGTAGAAACAGTTTTGAGATAGGAAGAGTCATATATGAAGAGTTGGATTGTCAATTCAGATCTGCAAGTAGGAAGAATTGTCAGGAAATTGTGACAACCCGGCAAATATCACTTTTGCGGTAATCGGGTAAATAAAATTCGTTCACACAAAGATACAAATCAGAATTGGTCAAATACGAAGTCAAACAATAACATGTAGTTCTTCTTGGTTGCGTCTTTAGTCTCTCAAGTAGAAACTACACCCAGAAGAGAGTAACAAGCTCACAATCTTGACAACTTGTCACGAAAACACACTCATAATCACAACATAGCAAATTCTATCCAAACAAATTTTGATTGTGATGATTCAAATTCTCCCGGAGACGGCACTTCATTGCAAAATGACCTTGCCTCAGAATTGTGTTCCACCCTTCCATTGAAAGCACAACTTCCTCAATCAAAATTTCTTCACATCAACTCAGCGTTGCATTCACTAATGCAAATTACTACCAACACTACAATTCCTCTCAGATCTGTCAAGGCATTACTCAGATTGCACTTCACTCAAGATCAAACATACAGAATAAAGATCAAGGTTATAGAATCCAACATCCAACAAGCACATTGACTTGCACTTCAAATTTCTCCACACACACTCACACACACAGAATTGACAATCAAAATTAAGTTGAAGCGACAAGCACTAAAAATAACACTCTGCTTTATCTATCTTTAAAAATATGAATACTGAACAACATTACAACACGAATGTTTCCCTTAAATAGTGAAGCAATCAACACTACTATCAAAAATATCGTTTCCTAACACACTTTCCTACTTGCAGACCAAGTAGGAAACTGAGCAACCACCTCTTCATATCTACCTCTTCTTATCTCAAAATCTATTTCTACTCCAATCTGATGTCTACCTCATCATCGGCTTTCAAACCCGATGATCTTCTTATTATTTCTCCTTCTTTAGGTATATCTAATTCTACTAATTCCTTCACTACTTGTTCTATTTCTACACTAGGACCTATAATTGAGGTCATGGGTAATCTTTCTATCTCCTTATCTTGCAACCCACTCTTCTCTAATGTCTCAAATAACAAGTCCGATGACACCTGAATTCCTACTTCTGCAACATCGAACTTTCTCTTCTTTGTCACACTACTCCTAATTTTCTCTAACTCTGAATTGACTAAATCTAATCTGAGACTGACATTGTCTCCTACTTCTGACAGCTTCCAATCTACTCTCTCTCTTAATCGGATCAGTAAAGTATTCATATCTACATCTTTGGCTTTCCTCTTCCGAGTTTCCTGCACAAGCAACTTTAACTTGTGTAATCTTCTTTCAGCCTTAGTGCACAACATACCTCTCAATTTTCCCACAACGTCTCCTATTGATTCCAACTCATACCCTCAAGATCGCTTTGCCTTCAACTCTTCTCGGTACATCTTCAATTCGTCTTTGTACTCATCAGCAAGCATCTTCTTCTCCTCCGCATACTGAGAACTTTGCAACTCAACACTTTGTGCCAACTCGCGCAATCTTTCTTCTTCTTGATTTCTGACTGCCAACTCTCTCTGCCATGCTTGATCCATCCCGACTGCACTTTTCCTCAAGCTTTCTAACTCCTGCTCCATACTGCGACCATCGCCTTCACATGAATACTCTCATTGACACTTCACTGACTTCCTCTTTCATCTTGGTCAGCAACATCGCCTGCTTCTTCAACTCTTCGGCTTGTTGCTATATTTCTCTCCCTCTTGACTCAAAACTCTCTTGCAACTTCTTGAAAGTTTTCTTCTTCAAGATTGTATCAACCCAAAGTTCTTCAACTTCCTTGTCTCTTTGGTTTGCGCTCCTGCAAACCCTTCACTTCAACCAACAGATATTTCACCACCTGCAACTCATTGTCACCTTCATACAATCTTGGGGAATTACCTTCTGGTGCTCTTTTAACAACCCCAATAATGGAATGACAACCTACGATAGATATTGTATTCCTCTAAAGTTCTCTTCGTCTTCGGCTCCATCTTTGTACTTTACCTCTTCCATCGGCTCCTTCTGCCAAAGTCACGATCTTTGTATCTTTAGCGACACTACTTCCGAGCTTCCTTCTTCCTTACCCACTAAACTCGGATCCGCAAGATACTCCTTTTGTCTTCCATCCCCCTTCTCCTCCACAACAAGGGCTACGTAGAGATTCGTCTTTCCTGGTACATTGTCAATCATCGCATGACCAACTTCATCCACTTCTTCTTCCCCAACCGATTGCTGAACCTCGTCTTCACCCTCACTCTCACTTCTGGATTCCTCACTTTGTAAAGTGATTTTGGCTTCTTTTGAGTCCTCTCCTCTAGACTCTATCTCCCCTTCAGACTTGGTTTCTAACGGTTCTTCTTTCACCACCTTCTTACCCTACAGAACCAATCTTTGGGTCTTCCTTTGTGCTGGCGGCAACTTTGCTTCTTCAGGTTTATTGTGCTTCTTTGTCTTTGAGCTTGTGACTTCTTCCGTCTTCCATTGTCCCGTCCTCAAGAAGTGATCATCACTTGCTCTCAGGTGTGCCATGTATTGTTGCTCTTCTTCATCCGCTTCTCGTCTCAAATCAGGATGGAAATGCGACACATGCGACGCCCTTCCTCCATTGTCAACAAGTTCAACCTGAAGTAGAAGGGTGTTGCAAATGGTGTGAAATAATGTGGATGTGAACTTGTCTTCCAATTGACCACCATCTGCCTCGTTTGTTGGTGGAAACACTTTGCTTAGTTCACCTTCACTCCTATAAACATCTGGTGAAAAAAGACCGCCTATTGCATGTTCACGTAAGTCGTTCGTTCTGGTTTGAACATGGCCATTATCATCCCCACGATACTTCATTTAATCGGGTCCCAATAGGACTCCACTTTGTAACCATTTGAGGTACGCAAAGCAAAGAACAAATTTTGTATGTCCGTCGCCTCCTCTGCAACATCACACTTTTGATGGAAGGTGATCCTTGTTGGTTCTCTTGCTTCCTTCCCCAATACTGACATCCAATCCGACTCAGTCCATCGAGCCAAATTTTCTCTCTTCCCCTCAAATTTAGGGGCTTCCTCGCAATTACTGGTAGTTACTTCTGCCATGATTCTTGGGAAACTGAAATTCTAATTCCATGCTAAAAAAGTAATATAAAGTCTATTCAAGACTTCAATCCTTGCTACGACATCCAACCTACGAATTGCAAAACTTCGTACTGACAGAGCGTTTGTGACCTTCTTTGCCATGATCTGCTCTCTTGTTCTTTGGCATTGGAAGACTATTCCTTCTCCTAGACGAGACACTCGAACCCCTTTTGGATTTTGGAAAATTTCACTCTCAATTGGCTTCTTGACACGCATTACTGCAGGATGACTACTCAGAGGGATAGGAAATCTACTTGACATACTCAACTTTCCCGTGTGCAGTCACAATTTTATATTTCCCCGAATTGCAATCATTCTTCAATCAATTTCAAAATCACTTCCCCCTTCTTCTGCGTGTTATTGTCCTGTCAAGACATGCTTCTTGTGCCTCCACCATTTCTTGAAGTGTACTTTCTTGCCACGTACAAAGGTTGTTAGACGGTCTTTGTATTAGCCTTTGTTTCCCTATCCAAAGACGATGCTCTTCGGACTGCTTCTTTGTACTTCTCTTCTGAGTACTTCCATCATCGGACCCGCAATCGACTTCTTCGGCTTTCCTCCAAAGACACTCCCATCCATTCTTCCTTTTGCAATTTGGCTTTTTTGTTTTCTTCTCATCCAAATGCTAACAAAACAGAAAAAAAACAAAAACTGTGGACACCACAGCAATGGTATAGTTGTTAGCAACTGTTATTTACTTCACTATTTAAAGGAAGGATTCGTAGCCAATGTTATTCAGTGCTCATAATTTTTGAAAATAAATAAAACAAAGAGTTATGAAACAATGTTCATTGCTTGAGTTTAATTCCGAGTATCAACATTGTGTGTATATGAAGAATTTTGAAGTGCAAGTCAATGTGTTTGTTGAATTTTGAATTCCGCAACCTTGATTTTCATTTTGTGTATTTGATCTTAAATGAAATGCAACCAAAACAATGTCTTGACAAATCTAAGAGGAATTGTAATGTTGATAGTATTCTACATTTGTAGATGCAGCACAATATTGATGTGAAGCAATTTTGATCGAGGAAGTAATACCTTCAATGGAAAGGTAAAACACAAATCTGAGACAAAGTTGTTTGACCGTGAAATGTCATTTTCAAGAGAACTTGAATTATTACAATCAAGATTATTTGAAAAGATTTGATGGAATTACGATTAAGAAATATTAATTTATGACAAGACTATGAATCAATGCTTGTTACTCTCTTCTAGGTGTGGTTTCTACCCAGAAACTAAAGACGTAACCAAGAAAAATTAAAGTTGTTACTTTGTTTCGTATTTGGACATTTCTGACTAATATCTCTTCAGGAACGAACTTTACTTACCTGATTACCGCAAAAGTGATATTTGCCGAGTTGTTACAATCATCCTTTCTCCCAACTATGTTCTGTTAACTCCCATGGCTAGACTTGGTCTTTATCGGTTGCTTTCTTCCTCATACTCTCCAACTCTTGCTCTATCACTATTGCACTATCCTTTGAATGTATCATCTCCACTTATGCATCAGTAATTTCATGTTTGCTAAACTTAAGCTTCTCCTTCATTGTCACTACTCAATTCCTCACTTCGCAATATGAACTCTTCTTCTTCTCTTGAGGCTTCTTCCTTTGACTTGGTTTCTCCTTCTGATTCTTCATCCGGAGTCAATTCCTTCACTTTCACCAACATTAGCTTCGGATTGGGCTTTTGTATCTTTTGTAGCTATATTGATGCCATTTGTCCTTTGGGTTTACTCCACTTTTTGGGCATGGGGAGGTCAACTACTACTATCCTCTCCTTCCCACTCTTCATGTAATACTCATCCCCTTTGTGAACCTGCTCCATGTAATATTATTCATCCGCATCCGCATCCTTGCACAAATCTAGATGAAAGTAAGATTGCATTCTACTTCTCTCCTCTAAAGTCACAAATTCAATCCAAAGTAGAAGTGAGCTGCAAAGGGTATCTAGTGTGGTTGTATGTCCATTTTCCAACCCGTAATCATCTGCTCCACTCGTTGGTGCAACATTTCGCCCAATCTACCATTTCTCCTACAAACATTTAGTGAAAGAATATTGCCTGCTACATCGTGGCATAGATGGTTTGCTCTGGCTTTAATATCACCATCATCATGCTCACAATCCCTCTTTGCACTAGGTCTCTATAACCATCTACCTTATACTCATTCTTTGTGTGTGGTCAATTATAGGAATTCCTAACCACGGCAATTTCTTTTGAAACATCACATTTCAAATAAAAGATGGTACGCCCTACCTCTCTTACTTGTCTACCCAAGATTAATCTCCAATCCAACTCAGTCCATCAAGCTAAATTTCTTTTCTTTTCTTTGTGTTTCGGCCCATCCTTGCAATCACTTGCGATAATCTTTGCCATGAAACTTGGAAAGCTAAAATTCCAATCCCAAGCCAAAAAAGTGATACAAAGTCTCAATAAGACCTCAATCCTTGCCACTACATCCAACCCATGCATTGCAAGACCCCTCACCGCACTCTGCTTACTCACTTTTTAGGCCATCGTGTGCTTCCTCACTCTTTGCTAATGAAAGATCATACCCAAGATTCTAACCCACTCCTCTTGTGTATTCAAAATTTGCAATTCCCTCGAATCAACTTTGAATAGGAACAGGATAGCATCTAGACATTGCAATGCTTCCTAACAAAAATCTCTATTTTATAGTCCTTCGGTGATCAGTCATCCTTAAGTCGCTGCTCGACGTCACTCACCAATTCTATGAAATAATTTCTTGTCACTTTCAAGAATATCTTGGTCTCGAGGTAGTCACTTTCTTCCCACATACTTTCTTGATTGGCAAAACCCAAAGAAGTTTGTTACAAGTTCTTGGATCAAGTTGCACTATCCGATATGAAGACCCTTGTCTTTGTATTTTATCTTGTCCCGAGTCCTTCAGACTTGACCCGAGGTCCATTTTGGGTTTATGCCAAACACATGATTCTTCACATTTCTTCCTCATTTAGCACTCCTTTGGCTTTACCAACATATTTCTACTTTAAAACTTTTTAAAACAAAATGTGGGTACCACATACAATTCCTTCAAATGTGAGCGTCCCCACAAACACCGACAGGAGGTTCTTATACAGGCCGGGTCCATGGTCTAGTATTTTCTAATTTTCCACCCATTCACTCGAGTGGCAAAAGGATTGCTTTCAAGGTTTGCAAGCTGAGTAGAGCCATTGTCATAAATGTGCATGGCACGATATAGCCCCATCCACTATAAATGCAGTTTGCTTGGAAAAAGTATTTAGTGATTGTCATATAGTAGCACCAAATCACCCTCCTAAATAGCAATATGCTTGATTTGCTTATTGTGCCTAACTTTCCTGTGTTCTTGCACTTCCTTTCTGATTTGCATTGCATCGTCTCTTTTTTCTTCTAACCACATCAGTTGATGGATTTCAAGATCCTGGCTTTCTTCCTCCAACAATCATTCCTTGCAAAGAATCCAATATGACGATACCTCAAATTCAATTGGTAGGATGGGATGCAATCCATATGTCAAGAAATATGGAGTTTGAAATATGAATTTGGTTGTAATCTTCTCAATCATTTTGTATGCCCATAAAGCTACAGGTAACTTTGTGTTCTAATCATAAGCATAATTGACTATCATCTTATTCAAAATTTTACATAATGCACCATTGGCCTTCTCTGTTAGTCCATTCACATTTTGATTATAAGGAGTCATCTTTTGATGTTTAATCTGGAAGTACATGGCTAATGCTTCCACCATGGAGTTGAAAAAATGAATTCCTGGACATTGACCAATTCCGGAGGACATCTATAACATGAAATGATGTTTTGGAAGAAAAAGTCTACAATTATTTCCACATCATCTCTCCTAGTTGCCTCAGCTTCCACCATCTTGGTAGCATAATTAGTGCACACCAAGATGTATCTCTTCCTTGTGAATTGATCACTTGTTGAATAAGGCACACAATATCAATACCCCATTTCTCAAATGAAACCAATAGCAAAATTGGTCTCAAGGGCCAATTCTGCCATTCGCATTTGAGAAATATACATCAGCTTTCTTGTTTTAAGACAAGCATCAAAACTTTGTATGTAAGTGTGAGTGTCCTTATACATCATAGGTCACCAATACCTTGATGAAAGAATTTGTTTATGGTATTCTTCAAGGCATAATGTCCTCTTGATGCTTCAAAATATAAGGATTCATTTACTCCTTTGACTTTGTATGCCTCCAAGCATCTCTAAAGTACTTCATCTTTGCCCATCTTAAACAAAAATGTTGTATTTTAGCTGGCCCGGTCCCATCTTCTTAAGGAAGACTGCCCCGTACTATGGGTCTAGCCCCTCAAGACAATGGCAAGTATGCAGGTAATGATATTTTGCCGCATACCTCATATTTCACATTGGCATTAAATGGTATAACTCTTCATCAAGAAACCAATCATTAACTTCCAAGTCTTGGTCTTGAGTTTCCAACTTGGATAGGAAATTTGCATTTGAATACGAAGCTCCCTCCCAATATAGTGTATGAGAATTCTTGTAACAACAAGGTCCATCTTGTAATCCATCCAAACAAATCCACCTTTTTGACCAAATGTTACAACCCATAATGATCAACATAGAAGACAAACTCGTATCCCAATAGATAGTGGCAAAACTTCTTGCAGGCGTATACCATTCTAAGTGTTTCTCTTTCAATCGTTGCATAATTCTTTTTGGAATTTAAAAGTTTTCGGATGGCATAGTAAATTGGGTAATCTTTCTTCTTCTCATCCTTTTGACTTAAGACAACTCTGATCGCCATGGATGAAGTGTCCACATGCACATGAAAGGGGCATCCCAATTTCGGACCCTCATAATTGATGCTTCAAATAGTTTCTTTTTCAATACTTGGAAAGCTTCTTCTTGTTCTACTTCCCCATATAGGCTTGGACTTCTTAGACACTTTGTTACGGGTGCGACAAGCACCATGTAATTTGACACAAAGCATCTATTGTATCCGATATTTCCCAAAAAGGCTCTCAACTCCTGAATGTTTATAGGGGATTCCAAAGCTAAGATTACTTTCACCTTCTCAACATTGACTTCAATACCTCAGCTTGACACTCACTGCCCCAAAAGAATACTCTCCTTCATTGCAAAGCAACATTTCTCTAGGTGTAAAGAAAAACAAGCAAAATAGCATCTTTCAAAAGTTTGGCGAGGATAATCCAAATGTACTTCTCTTTGCCCAAACACACAAAAATCATCAATGAAGACTTCCACAAATTTGTGTACAAAATCTTTGAAGATTACATTCATCATCCGCTGGAAAGTAATGGGAGCATTACACAACCCAAAGGGAATTTGATTGTAATTAAAAGTGCCCCAACTGGTAACGAATGGAATTTTGTCATTGTTTTCTTCTCCGATGGACACTTGATTATAGCCCAAAAATCCATGAGAAAATTGTAACAAGGATGACTTGCTACTTGGTAAAAATTGTATCAATGAAAGGCAAGGGATGATGATCCTTCCTCATGATTGCATTCAACTTGCAAAGATCTTGGCACACTCGATATTCCATGTCTTTTTCTCCGGGACAATGACAATGGGGGAAACCCACTCACTACTCAAAACAGAGAAGATTATTCCAACCCCTAAATACTTGTTGATTTCATCTTTCACTAAGAGTGATTACTTTGGGTTCAAGTGGTACTATCTTTGCCAAAGTGGAACTACACCTTTCAACCAGATCGATTTGATGTTCTGCAAATTGGCATGGAATACTCAACATTTGATCAGTACACCAAGCGAATACATCCTGGTACTCTATAAACGGGGCAATGTATCCTACGAACTCCTTTGAAGTGATTGTCTTTGTGAATCTTCAAAAAATTTCCTTCAATCAAGATGACATCTTGATAGTCATCAAGCTTAATGACTCCTTCAACATGACTGACTCGGCTTAACCCGAATCAAATTGCAATCAAACTCCCTTCCTCCAAATTGTATTCACCTGAGATGATGTCATATAGATCTTCTTCGATCTCTACCTCGTAGCACTCCAAGTAATTGCTTTGGACTTGGTCTTTGGAGTCGTCTGAAGACAAAGATGATGAATCTTTAGATTCATCTTCATCTTCTGATGAGGTTGTTTCCATCAGGTGGAGAACCTTTGTCCATCTCACATTTGATCTTCGGACAAAATGTCCTTGAACCTTAACTTTTATTGCTGCCCATCCATTATAAGTTGATCATTGCACAACCACGGTCTACTATCAACAGCGGGGAACCAATTTTAGTTACTGGTTGCAACACAATGTAGTTAACTTGAAGGGCACCCCTCCAATTATCGTAATAATATTTGACAACATGCCCAAAGGCCATCTCTTGGTCTGATCTGCAAACTTCAGAATTTAGGGTGTTGGCTCAAATGATGTATACCCCAATCAATGTGCACTGTCTTCTATCATGACATTCACACCCAACCCCAAATCAATGGGTATGGATGTGATCATTACAACTTGTGATCTCCATATCCACTTTGGGAGATCCCAAATCTTCTTGTGCAATCCGATAGATTGAAACAAGTCTTTCTTGCTCATTGCCCTTTCTTTCTTGAGGGTTGAACTCAATTGCTTCTTGTACATCTTATTATCCTCCCATAATTGCTTGAATGTGACATTTGTATTCATAGATGCCAAATTTGCCACAATATCGTATTGGGGTACTCTTCCTAACTTCACCTTCTTTGCTTGTCTTCGGGTTCTAAGTTTCTCCTTGTTCAAGTTGGACCTAGGAGCACTTCAAGATGGTGACCGAGGTGCCGGTGGTCTTGACCCAAGGTTCTTCGAGGTTTGCCCACCTTGGCTTGGATCAGATCTTTCACCTTGGATCTGATGTCCACCAGAAACACAGGAGGGTTTGTCTTTGTATCCTCTTGTAAACTCATTTCCTGAGCTCTGTGTACTGCTTCCTTGATTTCTTTCTGCAAAGCTTTAGCTTTTGCTAGAATATTCAAAGAGCATAAACAAAAGTTCAAAGAGCATACTTCAAAGAGCAGAAACAAAAGTTCTCATCACATTTTATAACAAGCAATGCTCATACCAGATTCAAGTCAATGGGAGTTGGTTGTGACAGAAGAGAAGAAATCTCTTCAGACTAACAGTACATTGGTACTAGCTGATTTACCACCAAGTAGGAAAGAAATTGGTTGTAAATGGGCTTTCAAGGTCAAACCTGGAGTTTTAAATGAGATTCTGAGGTACAAGGCAAGACTCGTTACAAAGGGCTTCAAACAGAAAGCATCAATAGATTTTTCAATAACTTTTGCACTTGTTACCAGGTTTGGATCTATTCACAAGCTTCTAGCTCTTGCAGCAAAAGAGATTGGGAAGTGGAGCAATTAGATGTGACAACAACCGCTCTCAATGGAGATTTGAGAGAGTCTATCTACATGCATGTTCCAGATAGATACACTGAAGGCAAAGGAAAAGTATGCTTGCTTAAGAAGGCTGTACATGGTCTTAAGCAAGCTCCTAGAGTTTGGTATGAGAAACTAGACTCATACCTGAGAGAGCAGGATTTCCAATGAGTAGATTCTGATATGAGAGTGTATACTAGAGATGATGTATACATAGCTACATATATTGGTAAATGAGAGCAGAAGCAGTTCGGGGTACGGGTTATCCAGAAGTCATGAAGTGCACAAGTGCGCATATTCGATAAACAACATGTACTTGAATTATAGTGCTAGTGTAGTATGAAAGCTTTAAATGTAAAATGCATCTAAAATAACCTGCAGCAAAAGCATAAGTGCAAAGAAGTAACCTACAGCAAAGGTATAAGTGCAAGAAATTGAAAATACCGTACTGCCAATGGACAAGAAAGAACATGAAATCGAGAGCAGCAAGGCCAACGTGAGCATGGGTTAGAAAGATTGATGTAAGAGTTCACCAGTAAAAAATAATGAAATCGAGAGCAGCAATGCAACTGACAGCAAGAGGCATAGGAAACGTGCTATGTGCTATAAGAGCCCGCCAGGGTGCAGTGCGTGGATGAAACGAGAGGAATAGGAAACTGGTTGTAAGAGCCCACCAGGATACAGAGCATAGATGAAGATTAAGAACGTGGGATGGAGTGGGGAGGAACACAGGAAACAATAGAGGGCGAGGCAGGAAGCAGTCAGAGAGCGAAGGGAAACAACTAGGGAGTGAAATAGTACAAGAACGTGTGGATGTGACAGGCATTTCGCAAAGGATAGGGCTGCAGAAACGGGTAGAAATGTAAGAGTGTAACTAGAGCGAAGCGTAAGAGGACAGGATAAAGTATATCACACCCAGCACTATGGACACTGGAGTCCGGATACGCTAAACAACTGAAGGAAGCAGAAAGCGGCCATAGTGAACCTCCACGATAACACCGATTGCTTCCAACAGCGCCGCTTGAAGTAATAAACAGCCATCTCTCAACAGTGCTACATGAAATAATGAACCGCCAAGGGAAGGTTACAGAAATGGAAGGCTACAGAAATGAACAACTGGAGCTTAAAGTCCTGAAAGAGCAGAAATCGGACGAATGCAGAATGTAGGCATGAACAAAATTGTGAACAAGGGAAAAAAGAAAATAAGATCAAAAGCAGGAGAATGTGAGTGATGTGAGACATCCCTACAAAATGCCTGCAAGGACAAAGTCTATCAGGGTGAGCAGTAAAACCAGAGAGCGATGCGCAACGAAACCCAGGAGGAGTTAATAACAAAACAAAGGAATGAGCCAAGTTAGAAGAGTGCCAAGCTGAGAGCTAGAGAGCAGAGAATAAAGCAGAACGGACAGGCATGAAAAGGTGGAACTAACGAGAGAACGCACTATAAGCTAAGCCAGACAAGCACATAGCTTGTTAGTTTAGTTAATCTCTAGTTTAGAGACTTCCCTTGACTTGAAGAATCCCCTAGAAGCCCTGCCAGATGTCCTCTACTTAGGGTAAAGAGGGGGCGCAGCCCTAATTAGGGTTATGCAAAGCAACCCCCTAGGGTTTGCTTAAGTGTATATAAGAGTGTTTTCTACTCCTGTTTCAGTCAGTTCTTCAACAAGGGTGATTCCCAACACCTCTTCCTTGCATTTCGTGAAGTCCTGAGTTGCCTAACATCATCTCAGGATTGTCTTTGGATATCTCAGTATTAGAGGCTACTAGTGCTGCGTGAGAGAACCTACTTGATGCTTGTGAGCTGTGATACAAGAGGAGAGATCTAGTATTGCAGTAGTGATGTCTGATACATCAGAGATCAGAGGGAGTGATAGACCTTCCACTTCAAAGGGTAGGAAGCTTGGTTCTTATCAGGTTATGGGCCCACAATCACCACTGGGGTTGATAGGAGAACTCAGAGAGATAGAGAAACTGGGGAAGACTAACTACAAAGCTTGGGCTTTGGATGTGAGGACTATCTTAGACAGTTATGACTGTCTAGAGTTTGCATTAGAAGCTCATGATATAGATGAGCTAGAGGCAAACAAGGAGGAGAGAGTCAAGCACTCTACTACTAGGAGGTTTCTGTTGAGGGCTATGGAAGAGCCAGCTAGAGACCTAGTAGATACTTATGTTTGGAGTTGGGAGATTTGGGAAAAGATCAGAAACTATTACACTGTTGAGAAGCAGGAGAGCTCCTACCGAGTCTGGTCTACAGTAAAGAACTTGAGACTGGAGGAAGGTGAAGATTTCATCTGTTATCTGTCAAAACTGCAAAAGCTTTTCAAGTGTATCAAGGAGGATGGGGTTGTACTTACAGAGAAGTATGAGATCAATCATCTCTTAGATAGTCTTCCTTCAAGCTATGACTCTGTCCTAGTAGCTCTGCAAGTTTTACCTGTTGAAACTGTCACATGGGATTTTGTGATACACAAATTGCTGGTGTTTAGCAGACACAGGAAAGACAAAGGGCTGAAGTTATATGAGCAGGGAGATGCTGCTCTGTTCAGTGCTTCTTCTCAGTCAAGAAGAGTGCCAGATGGAAGAGTGAGCAAACCAGAGCAAACCAGAGCAAACCAGAGTGAGTAACTCTGGTAAAGGAGTTAGTAGTGTTGATGACAGGACTTGTTATTTCTGTAATGAGAAAGGTCATATTGCACTCAGATGTCCCAAGAGAGGACAAAGGAGAGAACGAGAGCTGAAGATGGTAGGCAAGAGACCTCAACCAGTAAAGGGACGAAAATCTGGGAGTTCAGCTTACAACTCAGAGGAGTGCCATGAGATAGTCAGCGATGAGGAGGGGTACTCAGCAGAAGAGCTGGATTGTGGAATGTTGGCAGAATCACAATTGTCCTCAAACGGTTCTGGATGGTTCTTGGACTCAGGAGCCACCTCTCATATCTGTTATCAGAAGGAGCTGTTCTCAACTCTTCAACCTCTGAAGATTCCCAAGAGTGTTCGTTGTGGACCTGGGATTCTGAATCCAGTGTTAGGAACTGGCAAAGTTCCTATTGCCTTCATGGGATGTTCTGAAAAAGGCTATTTGGAAAATGTACTGTATGTTCCAGATTACACCAAGAACTTGATATCAGTACATAGCCTCATGGAGCATGGTGTGGATGTTCTGTTTGAAAGCCACAGAAATCAATGTACTTTGAAGAAAGGAGAGCTGGTCCTTGGGTATGGTACTGCCAAAGGGAAGCTGTTCAAGTTGATGGAAGCTGATGGTTCTGATTCTGCATTGGTAGCAGAAAACAGAAATGATATCCATCTCTGGCATTTGAGGTTAGGGCATTTGTCAGTGCAAAACCTATTTGCCCTGGAGAAGGTAGTGGATGGGTTGAAACTAGATCCCAAAGGAAAACTCGAGTTCTGCATTGGGTGTGCAGAAGGTAAGGCACACAAGGCTCCTATCCCCAAGAAATCTTCATCTAGAGCTTCTGGTATTCTAGATGTCATACATTCTGATGTATGGGGATACATGACTGAGAAGTCATTGAGTGGAGCAGCCTACTATATTTCTTTTGTGGATGATTACAGTAGAAAGAGCTTTATCTATCTCATGAAAAGCAAGGATGAAGTGCTGCGAAAATTCCAGAAGTTTGTAGCCATGGCTGAGTTGCAGACTGGGAGGAAAGTCAAGCGATTGAGAACAGATGGAGGCAGAGAGTACAGGAATGAGGAATTCCTCTCTTTTCTGTCCGAAAAAGGAATCCTCCTTGACTGTACTGCAAGAGACAGTCCTGCACAGAATGGAGTTGCAGAAAGGTTGAATAGGACACTGGTGGACAAAGCATTGGCAATGCTCCAACATGCCAAGCTGGAGAGAAAGTTTTGGGGTGCTGCAATTAGCACTGCAAATTTTCTTAGAAATATCAGTGGTACCACAGCATTGCAAGGAAGAACTCCTGAAGAATGCTGGAGTGGTAAGACACCTAATCTTTCAGCTTTGAAAGTCTTTGGATGTCCTGCCTATGTTCATATCCCCAAGGAGCAGAGGAGGAAGTTCACAAAGAAGGCTGAGAGAATGCTTTTTGTAGGATATGAAGAGGGATTGAAAGGATATCTTCTGTACAATCCTAAGTCTGGACAGATCATCAGAAGTAGAGATGTACTCTTTGATGAATTGAGGACTTGGAGTGAGAACAGTGATCAGTTGCAGAAGCAAGCTGATCAGTTTGATCAGCCTGATCAATCTATCTTCCCAAGCTGCAGAGTCAGTTTTTCGGATCAATCATCAGAAGAGCAATCTCTACCTGAAGCTGATGGTTCACCAAAGGAGAGTCTGAAGGTGTACAAAAGAAGGCCTAAACAGACAGTGGTTTCTGATTCTGATACTACAGAAGGTGACTCCCACAAGCAGTCTGCAGATGCAGAATCTCTGAGTGAGACTCCAGAGATGTCAAGAGACGGCATGAATCTTCTGGGCACAGAGCCAAGAAGATCACAGAGAGATAGAAAACCTATTGACAGACTTGGTCTTCTATCAGAAGAGATGTTAGATGAATCTTACATCTGTCATGAAGATTGTGATCCAGTCACTTTACAGCAAGCTATGCTCAGACCAGATTCGAGTCAGTGGGAGTTGGCTATAGCAGAAGAGAAGAAGTCTCTTCAGACAAATGGTACATGGGTACTAGCTGATTTGCCACCAGGTAGGAAAGCAATTGGCTGCAAATGGGTTTTCAGGGTCAAACGTGGAGCTGAGAATGAGATCCTGAAGTACAAGGCAAGACTTGTTGCAAAGGGCTTCAATCAGAAAGCACCAATAGATTATTCAGAAACTTTTGCACCAGTTGCCAGGTATGGATCTATTCGCATGCTTCTAGCTCTTGCAGCAGAGAGAGATTGGGAAGTGGAGCAGTTAGATGTGAAAACAGCCTTTCTCAATGGAGATTTGAGAAAGACTATTTACATGGATGTTCCAGATGGATATACTGAAGGCAAAGGAAAAGTATGCTTGCTTAAGAAGGCTTTATATGGCCTTAAGCAAGCTCCTAGAGCCTGGTATGAGAAACTAGACTCATACTTGAGAGAGCAGGATTTCAAACAAGCAGATTCTGACATGAGTGTGTATACTAGAGATGATGTATACATAGCTGTATATGTAGATGATCTGTTACTGTTGGGGAACAGTGAATCTATCAAAGGAGTGATAGATTTCTTGTGCTCTGTTTTTGAGATGACTATCCTTGGTGCTGTAAAACTCGTTTTGGGAATCAAAGTGAACAGAGACAGAGAAGCAGGATGGATCCGGATCAGCCAACCACAGTATGTGAGATCCATACTAGCTAAGTATCAGATGACAGAGGCAAATCCTGTCTCTACACCTCTTGATCTGGGGTGGAAGCACAGCAGAATCATAGATGGGGAGGTGAATCTCTGTGACAAAGTGTTGTATCAGAGTGCTCTTGGTTCTCTAATGTTTATCATGGTCTGTACAAGACCAGATATATGCTATGCAGTGGGAGCACTAGCTAGATATACTAGCAACCCTGCACAAGTACATTGGAAAGGTATAAAGAGAGTATTTAGGTACTTAAAGGGTACTCAAGATGCATTCTTGGAGTACAAAAGGCAAGGTAACATACTTGCTCCTACTCTTGAAGCATATACAGATGCTAGTTGGGGAGATGACACAGATAACAGCAGATCAACTAGTGGATATGTAGTTATGCTTAGTGGTGGAGCAATCAGTTGGCGTAGTAAGCAGCAAACATCTGTTGCACTGTCTACTACTGAGGCAGAATTTATGGCTGCCTCAAATGCTACTCAAGAAGTCATCTGGAACAGGAGACTTCTTAAGGAGCTGGGTTTTGAGCAGAAAAGTCCTACTACATTGTACTGTGACAATACAGGAAGTATAGCACTCAGCAAAAATCCTGTACATCACCCAAGGACTAAGCACATTGAGATTAGAAGAAGATTTGTAGAGGAGAAAGAAAAGGAGAATGTTGTGAAGTTAGTTTACTGTCCTACACAGGAGATGACAGCAGATGTGTTTACAAAAGCATTACCTAAAGATAAACACATGAAATGTGTAGTAGAAATGGGAATAGTCCTAAACTCTCATTAAGTGGGAGTGTTAGTTTAGTTAATCTCTAGTTTAGAGACTTCCCTTGACTTGAAGAATCCTCTAGAAGCCCTGCCAGATGTCCTCTACTTAGGGTAAAGAGTGGGCGCAGCCCTAATTAGGGTTATGCAAAGCAACCCCCTAGGGTTTGCTTAAGTGTATATAAGAGTGTTTTCTACTCCTGTTTCAGTCAGTTCTTCAACAAGGGTGATTCCCAACACCTCTTCCTTGCATTTCGTGAAGTCCTGAGTTGCCTAACATCATCTCAGGATTGTCTTTGGATATCTCAGTATTAGAGGCTACTAGTGCTGCGTGAGAGAACCTACTTGATGCTTGTGAGCTGTGATACAAGAGGAGAGATCTAGTATTGCAGTAGTGATGTCTGATACATCAGAGATCAGAGGGAGTGATAGACCTTCCACTTCAAAGGGTAGGAAGCTTGGTTCTTATCATAGCTACATATATAGGTCTATGAGAGCAAAAATTATTCTGGGAATGGGTTATCCAAACTGATGAAATGCAAACAATCGATAAGCAACATGTACATGATTCACAATGCTAGAGTAGTGTTAAAGCCCTAAGGTAGCATGCATCGAAGGTAACCTGGATCTCTATATATACTATCATTGGGCTTAATATATATAGAGATCCGAGAACATAAGTTCTTTCTACCAGGCGGGTAGTTCATTTTCGAGCCTACCAATATTTCTTCCCTTAGAATTGTACCATCTTGCCTCCTAAAGTGTATTTTATCTTACGGATACCACTAGTAGGGATTTTTATGCTATATGGACTTCCATCGAACGCTTATGGACATGTGTTTGAATGAACCTGGTCTTCACTTAACACGAGGCTGCATTTGCCTCCATTTTTTGCCCTTTCACAAGATCCCCTAATTTCGTTTCAATGGTCTTACTTGCTTCTCCCGTCGCTAGCATTTCTCCCACTTGGGTTCGCTGGGGTTTCCCGTTATCCTTTCTTGTGGTTTGTATGGGTTTCTCCCACGAGTCCTTTCTTGTGAAGCATTGTGATTTTTTGGTTCCCTGCTTGTCCCTTCTGGTGCAGTGCTAAGTTTCCTTGCGATGGGGTTTATTTCACTGGTCCTTTCCCATGCAATGCTGGGTTTTCTTGCGAGTAGATTTGTTTTGCTGATGCTTCTTGTATCTCACTGCTTCTAAGCGACACTGCAGGGGAGCAACCGAGTTTGCCTTGGCACTCATGAGTTTTCGAGCAGAAACTCGATATGAGGGGTACTGACTCTAGCTCAACTAGAGTTCCGTCTCCATAAAAACACATGCGACTTCATCAGAGCCTCACACAATGCCGAAGTAGCTGAGCTAGAGTCAATACCCCTCATACAGAGTTTCTGCTTGAAAACTCATGAGTGCCAAGGCAAACTAGGTTGCTCCCCTACAGTGCCGCTCAAAAATAGTGAGATAAGATAAACATCAGCAAAATAAATCTCCTTGTAAGAAAACGCAATGCTGCACGGGAAGGGACCAGCGAAATAAACAGAAATAGTGAGATGCAATAAGCATCAATGAAATAAACATCCTCGTAAGAAAACTCATCGCTACACGAGAAGGGACCTGCAAAATAAACCTCATCGCAAGAAAACTCAATGCTGCAAGGGAAGGGACAAGCAAAGAGCCAAAAAAATTGCTATCCTTCACAAGAAAGGACTAGTGGGAAAAACCCAAGCAAACCACAAGCAAAGAGCAAAAAACATGAATGCTACACAAAGAAGAGGTGTTTGTATGTGTGCTCTTTGTGCTTGTTTAAGTTAATCTTCCTACATGGTCATTCTCAACACCTTGTACCTTGTTTCAAGTGTGTTATATAACGTTGAACTTTGGAGTGTCTTTCATGCTCCGTGAGTGTCTACTTTGGTGAAACCGAGAAAGTTGAGGGCTAGGATATCTAATATATCATAAGTCAGAATGAGTGAAGATAAACCTTCTACTTCTAGGAGCAGAAAGAGCAGTTCTCACTAGGTTATGGACTAACAATCGCCCTTGGGATTGATAGGAGAACTCAAAGAGATAGAGAAATTAGAAAACACTAACTACAAAGCTTAAGCTGTGACTGTAAAATGTATCTTAGATAATTATGACTTTTTAGAATTGACATTAGAAGCTCATGATATAGATGAGCTAGAGTCAAGCATTCTACTACTAGGAGGTTTCTCCTAAGGGCTATGCAAGAGCAGATCCGAGACCTAGTAGACAATTGTGCTTAAAGTTGGTAGATTTGGCAGAAACTCAAGACTTATTACTCTGTTGAGAAGTTGGAGAATTTCCATTTAGAATTTCCATTTTCCAACAGGCAACTTAAACAGATGGAGATAAATTGGTGTCAAGAGACAAGAAGTAATCTGTAAATATCGCGGGTCAAGCAAGATATGAATCAGGAAATGAAAATCGTGGAAGGTGTATGAGAAAGAGCACTGGAAGTAGAACTCGCACAGAGAACGAGGGAAGATGAGCAAAGAATCCGAGGACTGGATATCGATCTATCACAGGAAGCGCTATGGACGTCTGTCTGAGTCCAAAGAAGCCAAACAACTGAGGGATGCAGAAGACAGCCATAGTTCGTCTCCATGAAAACACATGCGACTTCATCAGTGCCTCACACAGTGCCTAAGTAGCTGAGGTAGAGTCAGTACTCCTCATATCGAGCTTCTGCTCGAAAACTCAGAAGTGCCAAGGCAAACTCGATTGCTTCCAACAGTGTCGTTCATGGTAAAGAGAAAGGCTGTAATGAATGAAGCTTCAAGTCCAAACAAAGGGCAGCAACAGTAAGAATCGGAAAGGCTAAGTAATGTAAAGAAATCAACATCCTTTTGAAGAAAATGAAAACTTGAGCAGGAATAAGAAGGGGACTAGAGACATACCTGGTTAAAGCCTGAAAGCAAACATATGTTAGTATCAAAAGCAAATAACAACTAGTAGAACTACTCGATCAATTCACTTTTCCAACGCATCCAACACCACTAAGAAATAGCATGTCATTGCCCTAGAAATGGGGTCAAAAAAGCAAAGTAAAATAGAACGAACAGTAACCAAAAGTGAAAGGAAGGCAATCATCCTAAGAGGGGGAAGGAGAACAGGAAGGGCAGGAAGAGGCAGAAGGGGGAAGGGGATTTTCGAGAGTAAGGTCTGTGAGAAAATGAAGTGTGCAGTATGTACTCGATTGGTTGAACTAGTTGGTAATCCCAGAACTGGGATTTTATAAGTACATGAGCATACTCTTAGAGCACACCTTTGCATCTACAGTGTGAAATGTGTAACTTATGTGCTCTTAACTTAACTCTAAGGTGTTCACATGTAACTCATGTGAACAGTAGTCATGCGTGAAGAGGAACTAACATGTCTATTATAAATCTAACAAGGTCTCAGGGGGACTGGGAGGAGCGGAAGATGAGTGCGAACAGAGAAGAACGTTGAAAAATTAAGGTATCTCGCAAAGGGTCTCAACATGGAGGGAAGTTCCTCCTTGTATGAAATGAAGGACCCAAGTGCGGCCACGTGTCCATAAGCAGAGGCCCCGTGTCCCTAAGCATACAATCAAATCCACATGGCAGAAAATGCAAATAGCTGTATTTAGAGTGTATGTATCAAGAGGAGTAGGAGTCAAGAAAGTATTCAAGTTTAGGGGAATAAATGACATATATAACTCCAAAGTCATTTAAGGGGTGAAGAAACTCAACCTGCCCTGCATGGCGAAATCTCAAAGCCCTTAACGGTTGCAAAATGAGATCAAGGTCTGTAGAAAAATAACTGGTGAGCACTCCTGTCCAGACGTGTCATAATCATGAGCCAATCAATTCTACCCGGAGGTAAATGGAAAATCGGAGTAAGGTTAATTGTAGAGATGGACTTGAATGAGGTATTTCAATGCAGAGAGGTGCCCATTTGTGGTGTAAAGAAGAGTTGAGGTGCAGTCGAAAGAGTAACTAAGACTATAAATAAATGCCGGACACCAAACATAGGTGGAAAGGTGAGTCAGCAAGGACAGGAAGGCTGATGTGGACTGGAACATAAAGATGACATAGGTCCACTAAGGCCAAGACGCAAGCGAGGTTCAAAGAGGATAGAAGCAAAGACAAGACTAATGTGGAGGTTATCAAGGTCAAAAAATGTATAAATGAATGTGAAAATCAAATCTAGAGGCAAACATGGTTCAAGAAGGATATAACTTCAGAGCATCCAGAAGGCAGACATGGTTCGAGAAGGATGTAACTCCAGAGCATGAATAATAAGGGGCAGAGGTGGCCATAACAGTGGACCAGGGCTCGAAGGCCTTAAAGGGCTCGAGCCCTAAAGGGCTGACGGGCAAAGGTGCCAATGGACAGTGAGCATGGGGCAGGGTCCGAGGGCCTGATGACAGGGTGCCACAATGAAAGGTGACAGATGGAAATGTAGAAAAGAATTGGAGAAGGAGGTGACTGAATAGAAAGAGTAGCTAAGAAAGGAAGGTCGTAGCCAAGGATACCACGTGGCCTGTAGGACTGGCACAAAGTGAAAGAGGCGTGAGGGCATGAGGTCGGGTGCCACAATGAAAGGTGACAGGGGAATGTGGAAAAGAATAGGAGTAGGGAGGCCAAGGAAGAGAAGACGTAGGCAAATGGCAAGTCAGTAGCATAGATGACACATGGCCTGTGAGACAACCACTAAACAACCAAGTGAATGAGAGAATGGGAAATTCAACAAAGAACAATGAAAAGAGCGAGCACCCTAACACGAGAATCAGCTAAAATGGGAAGCATCCTAACACAAACAATGGAGTCTAAACTGTGAAATGAAGAACTGAAGACAAATGCCATTGTGAGAACACGAAATCCATACATGTAACTAAAAAATGTGCATATCAAGCAAGTCCTTGAATCTATGATGAATGAACCAGAGCTTACCATTCATAATTCGTCTATTGTAGTGGGGTCTTGAATGTTGTGTATATAGCTATATTGGTATATGAGAGCAGAAGCCATTCTGGGAACGAGCTATCCAGAACTCATGAAGTGCAAATATCCTATAAACAATATGTACTTGAATCACAATCCTAAAGTAGTATTAAATCTTTAATGTAAAATGCATTGAAAGTAACCTGCAACAAAGCCATAATTGAAACAAATTGAGAATACCAGATTGCCAATGGACAGTAAAGAACGTGAAATCGAGAGAAGCAACGCCAACGGTAGCGAGGAATAGAAAGCTTGATGTAAGAGTCCACCAGTAAAGAAAGTGTAAGAAAGTGAAATCGAGAGCAGCAATGCCAACGATAGCGAGAGAAATAGGAAACGTGCTGTAAGAGCCACCCGGGAAGCAATGCGTGGACAAAGATGATGACCGTGGACTGGAGTTGGGTATATTGGTATACGAGAACAGAAGCCGTTCCCAGAACGGGTTATCCAGAACTCGTGAAGTGCAACCGATCTATAAGCAATATGATAAGCAATATGTACATGAATCACAATGCAAGAGTAGTGTTAAAGTTCTAAGGTAGCATGCATCGAATGTAACCTGCAGCAAAAGCATCATTGAAACAAATTGAAAATAACTGATGGCCAACAGACTAATAAAGAACATTAAATTGAGAGCATCTATGCCACCGATAGCAAGGAATAGGAAACCATGATGTAAGAGGCCGCCATTAAGCAGTGCGTGAACAACAATGAAGAACCCGCCAGTAAGCCCTGCGTGAACAACTATAAAGACCATGGGCTGGTGTCGGGCAGGAACACTGTAGGCATGAGAGGGTGAAGCAGGAAGCAATCAGAGAGCAAAGGAAGGGAAAATACGATGGAGGGAATTAGTTGGGGAATGGAGGAGTGGAACAAAACAAGTCTCAGATGATGTGGGTACAGAAATGGGTCAAAGTGTAAAGGGGAACGGAGCAAAGAGTAAGAGGACAAGATATGAATAATATCACCACCAGCGCTATGGACGCTAGAGTGCTGTGACGCTAAACAGCTAAGGGAAACAGAAGGCGGCCCTAGTAAGCCTCCACGAAAGCACGAAAGCACCTGCAACTTCATCAGTCCCTCATGCAGTGCCACAGTAGCTGAACAATTGCCAGTACCCCTCGTTCTGAGTTTCTGGAGTTGGGTTGAGTTGAGTTGAGTTGAGTTGGGTTGGGTTTCTGGAGCTGGAGTTGAGTATATTGGTATATGAGAACAGAAGCCATTCGGGGAACGGGTTATCCAGAACTCATGAAGTGCAAATGATTAATAAGCAACATGTACATGAATCACAATGCGAGAGTAGTGTTAAAGCACTAAGGTAGCAGGCATCGGATGTAACCTGTAGCAAAAAGCATCATTGAAACAAATTGAAAAGAACTGATAGCCAACCGACTAGTAAAAGACATTAAATCGAGAGCATCTATGCAAACGATAGCAAGGAATAGGAAACCATGATGTAGGAGGCCAGCGGTATGCAGTGCCTGAAGACAATGAAGAACCCGCCAGTAAGTCGTGCGTGAACAACTAGAAAGAAGGTGGCTGGAGTTGGGTAAGAACACTTAAGGCATGAGAGGGTGAAGCAGGAAGCAATCAGAGAGCAAAGGAAGGGAAAGTACTATGGAGGGAATTAGTTGTGGAATGGAGGAGTGGAACAAAACAAGGGGTCTCAAATGATGTGGCTACAGAAATGAGTCTAAGTGTAAAAGGGAACAAGAGCGAGGCATAAGAGGACAGGATATGAATAATATCACAACATGGCGCTGGAGTCCTGAGACGATAAACAGCTAAGGGAAGCAGAAAGCGGCCATAGTAAACCTCCACAAAAGCACCTGTGACTTCATCAGTGCCTCGTGCAGTGCTGAAGTAGCTGGACAATTGCCAGTACCCCTCGCTCTGAGTTTCTGCTCGAACACTCATGAGTGCCAAGGCAAACTTGGTTGCTCCCCTAAAGTGCCGCTCAGAAGTAATGAGAAACAAGAAGCATCAACGAAAGAAACCTCCTCGCAAGAAAACTCAACGCTGCACTGGAAGGGACAAGCGGGGAGCCAAAAAACTACAATGCTACACAAGAATGGACTACCAGGAGAAAACCAAGCGGACCACGAGTGGGGAGCAAAAAACTTCACTGCTACACAAGCAAGGACAGTGGGAGAAACCCTGGCAAACAGAGAAGCAAATAAGAACACTGAAAAGAAATTAGGGGATCTGGCGATAGGGCAAACCATGGAGGCAAATGCAGCCTCGTATTAAGTGAAGGACCAGGAGGCCCATGTGTCCATAAGCCCTTGATGAAAATCCATATGGCAGAAAAAATCCCAAATAGTGCTATTCAATATATACAAACCACTTCACGAGTCAAGATGGTATACAAGTCTAAGGGAAAAACTACTGGTGGGCTTGAAAATGAGCTCCCCGACTGGCGGAAAGAACAGATGTTCTCAAATCTCTATATATACTAAGCCCATGATAACCATGGATATTATGTTCTTTCTGCAAGACAGTGCGGAATTTTTTCTGGATCAGGGTAAGAGGGTAATTTTCGGAGACAAAGCTATCTATAAGTTTTTTACATGCTGAAAGGTATGACTTTTTGGAATTACATATCCCTCTATATCTAACACACTCTGATTTTATAATCACTAATTTATAATTGGAAGAAATACCAGAAAGAACATGAAAGAGAGAGATTGTCTTGATGTGAGCAAAGTGAGACAGCTCTTTCTTATCATAGATAGAGACACAGATGTTGAAATCGTCTTGTGTAATGCGACAGTCAAATAATCACAGTGAGTGCCAACATAAGTTTGGACTAACTCACAGGAAAGTTTACGATATATTCCACCACTGCTGGCAGCATCATCCTTATACATGAAATCTGTAAAATGATCAAGTCCCAAGCTTACCACAAGAAGATCATCGCATATCTGCGAACTTGGGACAGGTCATGCAAACAGGGCAACATCATTGGCATCCAGTAATCTGCATATGAAATCTAGTTAATAGGTGAAGAGGTATAGGTTAGCCACAAAGACAGCACAAGGTGTCCCCATAGGAATCCCAATCTCTTGATGGAAGAGCTGATTCTCGAAAGTGATGTAGAGGTTATCAAAAAGGAATAACATTCATTTCCGCATCAACAGCCATTAATTTAGAGTGTTTTGCCAATGGAGAGATATTATTTCTGTTTTTAAGCCATCTATATTTGAAGTCAAGTGTAGAGGTCTCGACAAGCAACACAGTTTCCCAATTCAAAGTGAACCTGTAATGGAAGATAGATCTGATAAGAGTAGACAACCTTGTTTTGAGATCATAGAGGTGGATCTTTGTATAAAGGGTGGTGAAATCAAAACTCTGAAAAAGAACTTTCTCCAGAGTGGCATGAGTCTGCTGCGAACCAGAGGCTGGGGGAGTAGAGGATCTTGTCTTGCGTAATCTTTGCACCTTCTCAAGTAAAACTGGAACTCCATAAGAGTCGTCCAAGATCCAGCTGGAGTCGACCAACAGCCCCACACTCGAGAATTCATTCCTCCAGAGGTCGTTTGCAGAAGGTAGCAGTGCTTTGAAGAAGGAGCTGAGCCAGCGGGAAAATTCAGATAAATGAAGTAGAGTATCCTGCAGCAATGACCTAGGAACAACAGGAGACTTATGGAATTTCCAAGCATAGCACAAGTAGGGGAGTTTCTCAGAATCCTTGGAAGTGCGAAATCCCTGAGAAATATTGAAACTGTGGTGAGAAAGTAATAGCTGGGTTTGAGGAATCAGTGAGTGTTTATAGGTAGCTGAAGGAGAATGAAGCTCGTTAAGTAAAGTTTGAATCTACAATTGTCTACAAATGAATACAAAATTGTTAAGACACTTGTCCATATGAGTAATGATGAAATGAGACTTGAAGTGAGTAAGAAGTTTTCTGTCATGAGGAGAAAGGAAAATCGGATCTACAGATTTGAAATCATCCAAAACGGAAGGGAGATTAAGTAAAAGTTTAACTTTATGTAGAAGGGTGACTTTCCATTGGTCAAAAATACACTTTGGTGCCCAGGATCACTTCATAAGAAAGAGCAAAGTTCTGGATGCAAGTTTGAATAGCAATGAAAGTAGAGGGTGGAGAGGTGGGCGAAAGACGAAACTTGGTTCCTCTGGAGAAGAGAAGTGATATGGTGGAGGAAGGTAAAATCTGAAGCGAAGCTGTAATGACATGTCCATATGAAGAGTTAATGAAACCTGGATGATGAAGACAACTGGAGGGAGGAGGAGAAGAAAAATTTGATGACTTGCGTGATAGTGAAGCAAAGTTAAAGTGTAATCGGCCCAGCGTTTTCCCGTACTTAAAAGCAACAATGGAGATAGTAAATGGAGTACCTGGAGGTAAAGCCCGGAGGACTTTTGGGTCCCACAACAAAGATTGTAAACGAGCTTTGTCTATCTCCTTAGAGGCAAAAGAGAAGATGATAAGTGTGTGCCAAATGTCTGGAGAAGATCTTTGGTTCGAGAGGCATGGAGAGAGAAAAAGCAAATGGAGTTGGAGTTTAGTGATATCAGACTTGGTAAAATCGCGGAAGGAGTTGTTTTAAGGACATGAATGATCTACATCAAGTTCCAAACTCTAAGACGGGCAAGAAAGGAATCAGAGAGGGTATCAGAGTCAACCATCGTGAAAAGATGAGAAATTCTACATAAGTAGTCTCTGTATGCATATCTATGAGAAATGGGAGAGGTGGCCACAGGAGGTGTAGAAAGGGAATAACGATCCCAGGAAGAAGAAACGGAAGGTGTGATAGAAGAGAGGAAAAGGGTGTTTACTCTCAGATGACTTCGGGAGTGGATGTGAGAAGCTCTTCCACTGACGTTGTACCCTTGAGGAGTCCAAGAGTTGAGGAAATGGATCCAAAAGAGCTCTTCCACATTGGCAAAATCTCTAAAGCAAGTCCGTGGAGGTACCTTGACCATAAGGAATAGTCTGAAGCTGTGGAATCCAAATTTGGCCATCACTGCCATCAAAGGAGTAAATTCAAAAGCAGAAGAACGAAGAACCGAGAGAGATTTCCCCAGGTGGTAGTGTTGTTGGAAGCGACAAAAGCAGAACCCACCGTTTGGCCCACATAGCATTTGCCATTATGCAGGGAGTAAATGATGTATATCACTCCAAAGTCATTTAAGGGGTGAAGATGCAAAACATTTCCAATATGGCAAAATCTCAAAGCCCTTTACTGCTGCAGAATGGGGTCAAGGTTTGTAGAAAAATGACTGGTGAGTAACCATGTCCTAATCGTGAGCCAATCAATTCTTCCTGGAGGGAATGGGAAAGTATGCATCAGGTTCAGTGTAAAGATTGATCCAGAAATGGTATGTTCATGCAGAGAGGTCCCCATATGTGGCACATGGAAGAGGTAAGGTGTAGGTACAAGCGGGATGAGTAAACCTATAAATCCCATGAGGGGGAATAGGAGTTGTGTTGATGTGCCAAGGGGTGAGACACAGAGAAACGCCTAACATGGGCGGAATAGTGACTAAGAACCTTCAGTCTGACATGGACGGAGGTGAGTCAGCATGGTATGTAGGCAGAACAGTGACTATGCAAAGTAAGGCTGACATTGGCAGAGGTGCATCAGCAAGGCATGAAGACAAAACAATGACTATGCACAGTAAGGCTGATGTGGATGGAGGTGAGTCAGCATGGCACATAGACAAAACCGTGATTATGCACAGTAATGCTAACGTAGTACATATTGGTATGCGAGAACAGAAGCCGTTCTGGGAACGGGTTACCCAAAACTCATGAAGTGTAAATGATCGGTAAGCAAGATGTACTTGATTCACAATGCTAGAATAGTGAGAAATCCACAATGTAGAATGCATCGAATGTAACTTGATTCACAATGCTAGAATAGTGAGAAATCCACAATGTAGAATGCATCGAATGTAACTTGAAGCAAACGCATAATTGAAACAAATTGACAATAACATATGGCTAACAGACTAGTAAACCACCATGAAATCGAGAACTCTATGCAAACGACTGCGAGAAATAGGTAACACTATGTAAAAGACTGCCAGTAAGCAGTACATGAACAATAAAAATAAAAAACGTGGGCTGTAGTCAGGTAGGAACACTGTATACACCAGAGGTCCTATGAATCAGGCAAAGAGTGAAGGATAAATAATAGGGAGGGAATTAGCTGGGGAATGGAGGAGTGGAACAATGTGAGAGCTGTAGGATGGTGTGGCTGCAGAAACCTGTCCGAAGTGCAACAGGGTAACAAGAGCGAAGCGAAAAAGGACAGGATATAAAGTATATCTCAACATGCGCTATGGACGATTGAGTCCTGAGATGCTAAACAGCAAAGGGAAGCAGAAGATGGCCATAGTAAACCTTCATGAAAACACCTACGACTTCATCAGTGCCTCACGTAGTGCCGAAGTAGCTGAGCAATTGTCAATACCCCTCATACCGAGTTTCTGCTCAAAAACTCATGAGTGCCAAGGCAAACTCGGTTGTTCCCCTAAAGTGCCGCTCAAAAGGAGTGGGAATGTCAAAAAGAACAGAAGTGGAAGTGTGGAAAACAAGGGCTAGCAAAAGTGCAGGCACATACGTCAGTGCTGGAGTCTTAGCCACATAGTGAGGATCAGTCCAGAAAGGAAAGAATCCACATGAGTTAGATGAGGGAAGAAATCGAGACATACCTGATGGATCCCTGAAATCAAAAACATTCATTAGTAGAGAGAAAGTCCAGAAATCACAAACATTCATTAGTAGAGAGAAAGTCCAGGACACAACAATGAGAAAGAGTCAAGTAGAGGTTCGTTAGTTATATGAGAGTGGAGCAAGAAAACTTCAGCGCTGAACCGGAAGGGGACGAGTCAATGGGAAAAGCAGAGGTGAAGTGAATTAAGGTGAAGGTGAAGTATACAGTGTATATATGAATTCAGAAGTCAAGTAGGACTCCCAAACAACAGTATGGTATACAGGCCTCTGGGAAAAACTACTGGTGGGCTCGAACTGATGTACACATATGTGAGTCAGCATGGTCCGAGAAACAAAGGATGAAATGAATGCTATGAACAGGAAGTGGCCAACTAGAGGAGGTTGATGTGAACCTTAGGACAAGGACATCAATAAACAGACTGAGAAGGGCCTGTGAAAAAGACAATGTTCGTGGCCTTGGGCAGAACAGTAACTATGAACAGTAAGTCTGACATAGACGGGGTGAGTCAGCAAGGTCCGAGAAACGAGGATGAAACAATAAATGGCAGAACAACAACTATGAACAATATATAGGTATACAAGAACAAAAGCCGTTCTGGGAACAGGTTATCCAGAACTCATGAACTGCAAATGATCCATAAACACTATGTACATGATACGCAACACTAGGAGTATTAAATCCCGAGGGTAAAACCCATGGAAGGTAAGCTACACACAATGCTAGAGTAGTATTAAATCCCTAAGTTAGAATGCATCAAAGGTAACCTGCAGCAATGGCATAATCGAAACAAACACATTGAAACACCGGCATATATAGAGAAGAAACATCATCAAATGAACGGCGAAGTAAATGTCATGTGGAAACCATTAGATAGCAACACACATATTTGAGATGCAACCTTCAAAGAAGCGGATACAGGCCTCCCACATAAGTAAAGAAATAAACACATCAGGAAGAAACGGCCAGCTGAAAAGGATGAAGATAAACTGGTGGCAAGAGACAAGTAATAGTCTGTAAATATTGCGGGTCAAGGAAGAGCTGAGTCAGGAAACGGAAATCAGGGAAGGTGTATAAGACAGAGCACTGGCAGTAGAAATCGCTCAGCGAACAAGGGAAGACTAGCAAAGCATCCGAGGAATGGATATCGATATATCACAGCAAGCGCTATGGATGCCTGCGTCCAGAGAAGCCAAACAGCTAAGGGAAGCAGAAGACTGCCATAGTCCGTCTCCATGAAAACACATGCGACTTCATCAGTGCCTCACACAGTGCCGAAGTAGCTGAGCTAGAGTCAGTACCCCTCATACCTAGTTTCTGCTTGAAAACTCATGAGTGCTATCGTTTCTCTAATGTTTATCATAGTCTGTACAAGACCAGATATATTCGTATACGAGAACAAAAGCCGTTCTGGGGACGGATTATCCAGAACTCATGAAGTGCAAATGACCTGGGGACGGGTTATCCAGCACTCATGAAGTGCAAATGATCGATAACCAATATGTACAATAAGCAATAGGTACATGAATCACATTGCGAGAGCAATGTTAAAGCACTAAGGTAGCAGGCATCAAATGTAACCTATAACAAAAGCATCATGGAAACAAATTGAAAAGAACTGGTGGCCAACAGACTAGTAAAGGACATTAAATCTAGAACATCTATGCAAACGATAGCAAGGAATAGGAAACCATGGTGTAAGAGGCCGCCAGTAAGCCCACCAGTAAGTCGTGTGAGAAAATATGATGTAAGTAGGTGATCGAGTGAACCAACACATAATCCCACAACTGGGATTATATAGGTACATGATCAAGCTCGAGAAGAGCAAGAGTTATGTTTTGGATAACTGACTTAACGTGACTTAGCTAACTATAGTAGTCTAACATCTGAACAGATACATAACGAACAGTTATGTGAACAGTTACGTAATGTATGATCACAAGGCACAAAACACTCCATTATATATAGGTATACGAGAACGGAAGCCGTTCTGGGAACGGGTTATCCAGAACTCATGAAGTGCAAATGAGCGATAAACCATATGTACATGATACTCAACACTAGGAATATATAACCCCGAGGGTAGAATGCACAGAAGGTATGCGACACGCAAGACTAGAGTAGTGAAATCCTGAAGTTAGAATGCATCGTAGGTAACCTGCAGCAATGGCATAATCGAAATAAACATATTGAAACACCAGCATATCTATATGAGAAACATCATCGAATGAAACGCGAAATAACTGTCACGTGGAAACCCGTTAGATAGCAACTCGCATAGTTGAGATGCAGCCTGCAAAGAAACGGAGACAGTACTCCACATAAGTAAAAAAATTAAGACTCCATGAAGAAACGGACAGCTGAAAAGGATGGAGATGAACTGGTGGCAAGAGACAAGTAATAGTCGATAAATATCGCGGGTCAGGGAAGAGCTGAGTCAGGAAACGGAAATCGGAGAAGGTGGCAGGAGGCAGAGCACAGGAAGGATAAATCCATTATATATAGTGTTAGTTTAGTTAATCTCTAGTTTAGAGACTTCCCTTGACTTGAAGAATCCTCTAGAAGCCCTGCCAGATGTCCTCTACTTAGGGTAAAGAGTGGGCGCAGCCCTAATTAGGGTTATGCAAAGCAACCCCCTAGGGTTTGCTTAAGTGTATATAAGAGTGTTTTCTACTCCTGTTTCAGTCAGTTCTTCAACAAGGGTGATTCCCAACACCTCTTCCTTGCATTTCGTGAAGTCCTGAGTTGCCTAACATCATCTCAGGATTGTCTTTGGATATCTCAGTATTAGAGGCTACTAGTGCTGCGTGAGAGAACCTACTTGATGCTTGTGAGCTGTGATACAAGAGGAGAGATCTAGTATTGCAGTAGTGATGTCTGATACATCAGAGATCAGAGGGAGTGATAGACCTTCCACTTCAAAGGGTAGGAAGCTTGGTTCTTATCATATAGATGTTTATCTAACACCCCCTCTTAATGGACGTTTTGTAATTGTCTATTATCTATCACTCCTAGTGCATGACAAACCCTAGTATGCAGTTCTCAAGTCAATCCTTTAGTAAAAATGTCTGCAGTTTTATCTCTGGTGTCCACCTGTAAAACAGAGATCTCCTTGTCTTCCACCTTTTCTCTTACAAAGTGGAATCTGATATATATATGCTTTGTTCTCTCATGCTGCTTTGTTGGAGTTACAAGATCAATTCCGCTGTTGCTGTCACAGTACAGCTTCATTGTTTCTCCAGGAAAACCCAGGTCACTTAACAAGCGCTTAAGCCATACTGCTTCAGTAGCTGACTTTGACAAGGCCATGTATTCAGCTTCAGTGCTGGATAAAGAAACAGAAGCTTGCCTTTTGCTTGACCAACAGACAGCTGCATTACAGAAGATAAAACAATATCCTCCTGTAGATCTTCTTGTGTCTGGATCTCCTCCCCAATCTGAGTTGGAATACCCATGAATGGGAGTACTAGATGCACTGTAAGTTAGGCCATGTGACAGTGTACCTTGAATGTACCGGAAAATCCTTTTGACAGCCTTCCAATGGTTCAGGCCAGGATTTGCCATGTACTTGGCAACTGAACTGATAGCATAAGCCAGATCAGGCCTGGTGCTGACCATAGCCCACATCAAACTCCCGACTGCAGATTGGTAAGGTATTGTCTTCATATGCTCTCTCTCTTGATCAATTTTTGGACAATCCTGAAGACTGTAATCTCATTCCTGACTCTACAGGATTGTAAACAGGTTTACAGTCTTGCATATGAAAACGAGTAAGAATCTCTCTTAAATATCTCTCTTGAGATAGACTTATCTTTCTTTGTTTTCTGTGTCTTGTGACTTGCAACTCAAGACAACGACTAATCTCTCCCAGATCAGTCATCTCAAAACCCTGTTTAAGAGACTCTTTGACAGAAAGGAGAAGAGAAAGGTTATAGCTAGCAAGGATGCAGTCATCTACATGAAGAGGTAAGATGACAAAATGAGAACCAGAATGGAAGATATAGAGATTAGAATCAGCTCCAGAGCGCTCAAATCCCAAACCTAGTATAAACTGATCAAACTTGTGATACCACTGTCTGGCAGACTGTTTGAGACCATACAAAGCCTTGTAGAGCTGTAAAACCAATTGTCCTTGTTTATTGGCTTGTTGCTGCTCATGCTGATCAGGAGTCAGCAAGCCAAGAGGAATGTGCATGTAGATTGTCTCAGTCAATGTGCCATTGCGAAAAGCTGTTTTAACATCAAGAGCATGCATTTCCAAATCATTCTGAGCTGAGTAAGCAAGCAGCACGCAAATTATTGTCAATTTGACAACAGGAGAGTAGGTCTCTGTGTAGTCAATACCTGGGACTTGAGAGAAACCACGAGCAACAAGTCTAGCCTTGTACCTTTGGATCAAGCCTTGTGCATCATATTTCTTCTTTAAAATCCACTTACAGGTGGCTGCCTTGCAACCTGCTGGTAACTCAGTAATGACCCATGTTTGATTGCTCTCCATGAACTGAAGCTCTCTTGAATAGCCTCAAACCATTTACTGGAATCAGGTCCAGTGATAGCAACTTCATATGTGTCAGGATCAGGGTCAGATGCAGAAAAATGCACGCTTAGTGCATTAGCAGATTCCAACAGTGCATCATACTTTTGAACTTGAGTGCGAACCCTGGTGCCTTGACATACAGAAGGTGCTTGGACAGTATCTGGAAAAGGTAGAGGTTTTGGCCTTCTAGTATAAACAATGGTAGTGGATCCTGAGGACCTGTGTGGAGTACCAGAACTAGAAGGTAATGACAGTAGTGAAGAAGGTAATGGAGAAGGAATTGTTGGAGCTGGTAGGTTGTGGATAGGAGGTGACTCAGACAGAGTTGGAGTTGGTGGGGATATAATGTGGGTAGACGGAGAACAAGAAATAGGTGAGGAAATGAAAATTGTCGGATCATAGATGAAATCCAGTTGAACATCCTGAGTGTCAGAACACTATTGATGTTCATGAGCACAGATATGTTCCTGAAACTGAACATCTCTTGACAGGAAAATGGAGTTATCAGATATCTTCTGTACTCTGTAAGCTTTACTGTCCTGACTATAGCCAAAGGAAATACACTTGGAAGATTTAGAATCAAGTTTAGATCTGGAAGAAGATGGAACATGTGCATAACCAATGCACCCAAAAATGCAAAGTAGGGATAGATTAGGTTTATAACCCAACCAGAGTTGGAAGGGTGTGACTTTGGAGGAGATGGCTTTGGTAGGACTTCGATTTTGCACAAAGTTGGCGGTTTGTATTGCCTCTCCCCAGCTCTGATACCATGTGAGAAATATGATGTAAGTAGGTGATCGAGTGAACCAACAGATAATCCCACAACTGGGATTATATAGGTACATGATCAAGCTCGAGAAGAGCAAGAGTTATGTTTTGGGTAACTGACTTAACGTGACTTAGCTAACTATAGTAGTCTAACGTCTGAACAGTTGCATAACAAACAGTTATGTGAACAGTTCCGTAACGTATGATCACAAGGCACAAAACACTCCATTATATATAGATGTTTATCTAACAAGCCGTGCGTGCACAACTAGAAAGAACCTGGGCTGGAGTCGGGTAGGAACGCTTTAGGCATGAGAGGGTGAAGCAGGAAGCAATCAGAGAGCAAAGGAAGGGAAAGTACTATGGAGGGAATTAGTTGTGGAATGGAGGAGTGGAACAAAACAAGGGGTCTCAAGTGATGTGGCTACACAAATGGGTCAACGTGTAAAAGGCAAAGAGAGTGAAGCATAAGAGGACAAGATATGAATCATATCACAACCAGCACTATGGATGCTGGAGTCCTGAGATGCTAAACAGCTAAGGGAAGCAGAAAGTGGCCATAGTAAACCTCCATGAAAGCACCTGCGACTTCATCAGTGCCTCACGCAGTGCCAAAGTAGCTGAACAATTGCCAGTACCCCTCGTCCCGAATTTCTGCTCGAAAACTCATGAGTGCCAAGGTAAACTCAGATGCTTCCCTAAAGTGCTGCTCAGAAATAGTGAGAAACAAGAATCTTCAGCGAAAGAAACCTCCTTGCAAGAAAACTCAGCGCTGCATGGGAAGGGATGAGGGGAGCCATAAAACTGCAATGCTACACAAGAAAGGACTAGCAGCAGAAACCCAAGCGAACCACGAGCGGAGAGCAACAGTTTTCAATGCTACACAAGAAAGGACAGCGAACCAAACCCAAGCGGGAGAAACCCTGGTGGACAGATAAGCAAGTAAGAGCACTGAAAAGAAATTAGGGCATCTCGCAATAAAGCAAACCATGGAGGCAAATTGCAGCCTCTTATTACGTGAAAGACCAGGTGGGCCACTTGTCCATAAGCAGAGGCCACGTGTCCATAAGCCTTTGATGCAAATCCATATGGCAGAAAAGATCCCAAATAGTGGTATTCGATCTATATAAAACAGTTCAGGAGTGAAGATGGTATACAAGTCTAAGAAAAAAACTAAGACCAGATATATTGGTATACGAGACCAGATATATAGGTAAATGAGAGCAGAAGCCGTTCTGGGAACGGGTTATCCAGAAGTCATGAAGTGCACAAGTGCACATATTCAATAAACAACATGTACTTGAATTACAGTGCTAGTGTAGTATAAAAGCTTTAGTGTAAAATGCATCGAAAATAACCTGCAGCAAAAGTATAAGTGCAAAAAAGTAACCTGCAACAAAAGCATAAGTGCAAGAAATTGAGAATACCGTACTGCCAATGGACAATAATGAAATTGAAATCGAGAGCAGCAAGGCCAACGTGAGCGTGGGTTAGAAAGCTTGATGTAAGAGTTCACCAAAAAATAATGAAGTCAGAGAGCTGCAATGCAACCGAAAGCGAGAGGCATAGGAAACATGCTTTGTGCTGTAAGAGCCCGCCAGGATGCACTGCGTGGATGAAGCGAGAGGAATAGGAAACTTGCTATAAGAGCCCACCAGGATATAGTGCGCAGATGAAGATGAAGAACGTGGGATGGAGTGGGGGAGGAACACAGGAAACAGTAGAGGGCGAGGCAGGAAGCAGTCAGAGAGCTAAGGGAAAAGACTAGGGAGTGAAATAGTACAGGAATGTGTGGATGTGGCAGGCATTTCGCGAACGGTATGGCTGCAGAAACGGGTAGAAATGTAAGAGTGTAACTATAGCGTAGCATAAGAGGACAGGATAAAGTATATCACTCCCAGTGCTATGGACACTGGAGTCCAGATACACTAAACAACTGAAGGAAGCAGAAGGCGGCCATAGTAAACCTCCATGATAACACCAACGACTTCATCAGTGCCTCATGCAGTGCCGAAGTAGCTGAACAATTGTCAATACCCCAGTATTCCCGAGTTTCTGCTAAAAAACTCATGAGTGCCAAGGCAAACTCGGTTGCTTCCAACAGCGCCGCTTGAAGTAATAAACAGCCATCTATCAGCAGTACTAAATGAAATAACGAACCGCCAGGGGAAGGTTACAGAAATGGAAGGCTACAGAAATGAACAACTGGAGCTTAAAGTCCTAAAAGAGCAGAAATCGGACAAATGCATAATGTAGGCATGAACGAAATTGTGAACCAGGGAAAGAAGAAAAAGATCAAAATCAGGAAAATGTGAGTGATGTGAGACATCCCTAGAAAAACACCTGCAAGGACAAAGTCTATCAGGGTGAGCAGTAAAAGAGAGCGAAGCACAAAGAAACCAGGAGGAGTTAGTAAGAAAACAAAGGAATGAGCCAGTTAGAAGAGTGTGAAGCTGAGAGCTAGAGAGCAGAAAAGAAGGCAGAGAGCAGAGAATCATTCAGAACGGACAGGCATGAAAACGTGGACTAACGAGGGAACGCACTATGAGCTAAGCAAGAACTATAACCCAAATGAGCAGAAAGTAAAGGAGAAGAAGAGGGTTTCCGAGGGAAGGATGGCCTGGGGGCTGACAGAGCCACATGTATATATGTATATGAGAACAGAAAGTGTTCTGACCAGTGCCTAAATAAACAGTCAGGAATAAGTCCTGATCAGGGCTATGGTAAACAAGCCTACAGTGAAATCTAATGGTGGGCTCGAACGAGAGCTCCCTGCCTGGAAGAAAAACGGATGTTCTTAAATCTCTATAGATACTAAACCCAGGAAAACCATGGATATCTTTTCCCATACGTAAGACAGCGAAATTTTTTCTGGATCATATGAGGAGGGTAATGTTCAGAGATGAAGCTATTATAAGTTTCCTACAAGCTGAAAGGAATGACTTTTTGGAATTACATATCCTTCGATGTCTAACACACTCCGATTTTATAATACCTAATTTACATTTAGAAGAAATGTCGGAAAGAGCGTGAGGGAGCGAGATTGTCTTGATTTGAGCAAAGTGAGGTAGCTCTTTCTTATCATAGATAGAGACAAAGATATTGAAGTCGTCCTGGGTAATGCGACAGTCGAGGTAATCACAGTGAGTGCCAAAATGAGTTCGAACTAGCTCGCAGGAAAGTCTGGGATAGATCCCTCCTCCTCTAACTGCATCCTAAGACCAGATATATTGGTAAATGAGAGCAGAAGCTGTTCGGGGAACGGGTTATCCAGAACTCATGAAGTGCACAAGTGCACATATTCGATAAACAACATTTACATGAATTACAGTGCTAGTGTAGTATGAAAGCTTTAGTGTAAAATGCATCGAAAATAACCTGCAGCAAAAGTATAGGTGCAAAAAAGTAACCTGTAGCAAAGGCAAAAGTGCAAGAAATTGAGAACACAGTACTGCTAATGGACAATAACGAACTTGAAATCGAGAGCAGCAAGGCCAACGCGAGCGTGGGTTAGAGAGCTTGATGTAAGAGTTCACCAAAAAATAATGAAGTCAGAGAGCAGCAATGCAACCAAAAGCGAGAGGAATAGGAAACGTGCTATGTGCTGTAAGAGCCCGCCAGGATGCGGTGCGTGGATGAAGCGAGAGGAATAGAAAACTTGCTATAAGAGCCCACCAGGATACAGTGCGCAGATGAAGATAAAGAACGTGGGATGGAGTGGGGGAGGAACACAGGAAACAGTAGAGAGCGAGGCAGGAACCAGTCAGAGAGCGATTGGAAAAGGCTAGGGAGTGAAATAGTACAGGAATGTGTGGATGTAGCAGGCATTTCGCGATTATGGCTGCAGAAACGGGTAGAAATTTAAGAGTGTAACTATAGCGGAGCGTAAGAGGACAGGATGAAGTATATCACTCCCAGTGCTATGGACACTGGAGTCCGGATACGCTAAACAACTGAAGGAAGCAGAAGGCAGCCATAGTAAATCTCCACGATAACACCAACGACTTCATCAGTGCCTCACGCAGTGCCGAAGTAGCTGAACAATTGTCAGTACTCCTCGTCCCGAGTTTCTGCTCGAAAACTCATGAGTGCCAAGGCAAACTCGGTTGCTTCCAACAGCGCCGCTATCAGCAGTAAAACAACCAGCTATCAGCAGTACTAAATGAAACAACGAATCGCCAGGGGAAGGTTACAGAAATGGAAGGCTACAGAAATGAGCAACTGGAGCTTAAAGTCTTAAAAGAGCAGAAATCGGAAGAATGCATAATGTAGGCATGAACAAAATTTTGAAAGGAAAGAAGAAAAAGATCAAAACGCAGGAGAATGTGATTGATGTGAGACATCCCTCGAAAAACACCTGCAAGGACAAAGTCTATCAGGGTGAGCAGTGAAAGAGAGCGAAGCACAAAGAAACCAGGAGGAGGTAGTAAGAAAACAAAGGAATGAGCCAGTTAGAAGAGTGTGAAGCTGAGAATTAGAGAGCAGAAAATAAAGCAGAGAGCAGAGAACAAGGCAGAACGGACAGGCATGAAAAGGTGGACTAACGAAAGAACGCACTATGAGCTAAGCAAGACCTAGAACCCAGATGAGCAGAAAGCAAAGGAGAAGGAGAGGGTTTCCGAGGGAAGGATGGCCTCGGGTACTGAGAGAGCCTTGGGAACTGCGAAGGAACCAGGCGAGATTGTCACACGTGTGAGATGATGCCACGTGTAACTATGCTACATATTACTCTGCTTATAACTCTGCTTATAATATCGATGTATCCTGGTGTATCCTTATCAACAGGAGAGAACAAATATACTGAAACGCGCAGTCATGTAAGGAGTGTGAGTAACAAGCTGTAATGGAAGACCTACAACTCAACAATACACCATTCCGTTCGAGGGAAACTGAAAATAACAGACTGTTGAGAACACATACAAGGGAACCGTGAAGTAAAACAACAGATGTGAATTGGGGCCAAAGGGAAGAAAGTGGATAGTCACATAGCTGAGAATGGGCGATGCATCAAACATGAGACATGTATATATGTATATGAGAACAGAAACTGTTCTGACCAGTGCCTAAAGAAACAGTCAGGAATAAGTCCTGATCACCGCTATGGTAAACAAGCCTACAGAGCTAGAACCTAGAACTCATGAGGTGCAAAAGATCATGAAGCAAGATGTAATGATACGCAACGCTAGAGTAGTATTAAATCCCTAAGTTAGAATGCATCGAAGGTAACCTACAGCAATGGCACAATCGAAGCAAACATATTGAAGTAAATGTGACTTAGAAACCAGTAGATAGCAACACGCATTTTTTAGATGAAGCCATCAAAGAAGCGGATGCCGACCTCCCACATAAGTAGAGAAAAAATACATCAAGAAGAAACGGCCAACTTAAACGGATGGAGAAAAACTGGTGACAAGAGACAAGAAGTAAATGTCACTCCTAAGTGCATTAGTGCTATAGGCTGACATACAATGGCAAGTGAGGCTTGGAAAGATTTATGAAGGCACAGATGATGTCACTGTAATCAACCTACTCAATACAGTAACGTCAATGAAGATTCGTGAAGGTGCTACTGTTGCTAAACACATATCAAAGTGTAACGAGAGCGAAGCGGAAGAGAACAGGATATCTAGGTATATAAGAGCAGAAGCCATTCTGGGAACAGGTTATCCAGAACTCATGAAATGCAAATGGTCGGTAACCAAGATGTCTGTGATGCACAATGCTAGAATAGCGTAAATCCATAAGGTAGAATGCATCGAATGTAACCTGAAGCAAAGCCATAATTGAAACAAATTGAGAATAACATATATCTAAGGGACTGGTAAACACCTTGAAATTGATAACAGCTATGCAAACACGAGAATAGAAAACGTTATGTAATAGACCACCAGTAAGCAGTGCATGATGAAAAATTAAAGCGTAGGCTGGACCGCAAGAATAGAAAACGTTATGTAATAGACCACCAGTAAGCAGTCCATGATGAAATTAAAACGTAGGCTGGAGTCGGGTAGGAATACTGTAGACGCGGGGAGGTTGAACCATGAATCAGGCAAAGGCATAATTGCAACAAATTGAGAAAAACATTTATCTAAAGGACTAGTAAACAACTTGAAATCGAAAACAGCTATGCAATCGACTGCGAGAGATAGAAAACGTGAGGTAATAGACCACCAGTAAGCAGTGCATGAATGATGAAAATTAAAAACGTGGGCTGGAGTCAGGTGGGAACACTGTAGCCATGGGAGGTCGAACCATGAATCAGGCAATCAGCGAAGGAAAAATAAGAGGGAGGGAATTAGCTGGGGCATGGAGGAGTGGAACAATGTGAGAGCTTATAGATGTGTGGTTGCAGAGACATGTCTAAGTGTAACAGGGTAATGTCTAAGTGTAACAGGGTAACGAGAGCGAAGCAAAAGAGAACAGGATATAAAGTATACCGCAACAAACTCTATGGATGCTTGAGTCCTGAGACACTACACAGCAAAGGGAAGCAGAAGGCAGCCATAGTAAACCTCCACGAAAACACATGCCACTTCATCACTACCTCACGCAGTGCCAGAGTAGCTGAGCAAGTGTCAGTACCCCTCATACTGAGTTTCTGCTCAGAAACCCATGATTGCCAAGGCAAACTCAGTTGCTCCCGTAAAATGCCACTCATAAGTAATGGGAATGTAGAAAAAACAGAAGAACAGAAGTGGAAGTGTGGAAAGAAAGAGCAAGCAGAAGTGCAGGTACATAAATAAACGCAGGAGTCTCAGCCGCATAATGAGGATCAGGCAAGAAAGAAGTTTGAGTAAGAGGAGAGAAGGAATCGAGACATACCTGATGGATCCCTGAAATCAAAAACCTCCATTAGTAGGGAGAAAATCCAGTAGGGAGAAAATCCAGGACACATCAATGAGAAATTGTCAAGCAAGAGGTTCGTTAGTAATATGAGAGGGGAGCAAGAAACATCAGTGCTGCATGGCAAGGGGCAAGTCTACTCAAACAGGAAAAGCAAAGGCGAAATGTAAGAAGGAAAGAACAGAGAAGCAAGGAAAAACCTGAAAGGACCCAGAGCACAACAGGAAAGGGCCAAGAAAAGAGGCAAAATCTGCCTCAGATGAAGTGATGGACAAGGTGGGGCCACATGTCCATAACCAAACCTTCAACGACCACATGGCAAAAAGCCATATGTGAATTAAAATATTGATAGACAGTAAATATACAAATCCAGAAGTCAAGTAGAACTCCCGTTCAACGGTCTGGTATACAAGCCTATGGGAGAAATTACTGGTGAGCTCGAACATGAGCTCCCCGCCTGTCAGAAAGAACAGATGTTCTTAAATCCCTATAGATACTAAGCCCATGATAACCATGGATATTTCTTTCCATTTGCAAGACAGAGCGGAATTTTTTCTGGAGCAGGTGAAGAGGGTGACTTTTGGAGACAAAGCTTTTATAAGTTTCCTACAAGCTGAAAGGTATGACTTTCTGGAAATACATATTTGTCTGTATCTAACACACTCCGATTTTATAATCCCTAATTTACATAGGAAGTGTCTGAACATGAGGGAGTGAGATTGTCTTGATGTGAGCAAAGTGAAGCAGCTCTTTCTTATCATAGATAGAGACAAAGATATTGAAATCGTCCTGGGTAATGCGACAGTCAAGATAATCACAGTGAATGCCAAAATGAGTTCGTACTAACTCACAGGAAAGCCTGGGATATATCCCATCACCTCTGGTGGCATCACCCTTATAAATGAAGTTCATGCAATGATCAAGTCCTGAGCCTACCACAACAAGAGCATTGACATATCTACCAACTTGGGACATGTCACGCAACAGGGCAACATCATTTGCATCCAGTACTCTGTGTATGAATTCAAGTTCATAGGTGAAAAGGTATAAGTTAGCCACAAAGACAGCATGTGTCCCCATAGGAATCCCAGTCTCTTGACGGAAGAGCTGATTCCTGAAAGTGATGTAGAGGTTATCGAAAAGGAATAGCATCCAACAAATAAGAAATTACCTGGTAAAGCAATAAATGAAGAAGGACCTGTAAAAGGAATATGGTTATTGAGGTGAATAAATAGACAGTCAATGTGAGACTCAAAACTAGGACTGAACAAAGACCAAGACCCAACAGAGTCATACGTGGTTTGAGGTGGATAGAACAGGGTAACGAGAGCGAAGCGAAAAAGGACAGGATATAAAGTATATCACAAGAAGCGCTATGGACGCTTGAGTCCTGAGTCGCTAAACAGCAAAGGGCGTCTCAGCTACATAATGAGAACCAGGCCGGAAAGAAATGAATTAACATGAGGAATAGGAGAGAAGGAATCAAGACATACCTGATGGAACCCTGAAATCACAAACATCTGTTAGTAGAGATAAAATCCAGAACACACCAATGTGAAATTGTCAAGCAAAGGATAGTTAGTATTACAAGAGGGGAGAAAGAAGCATCGGGAGTGCACGGGAAGGGGCGAGCCTCCTCAAACAGGAAAAGCATGAAAGGACATCAAGCAACGTAAGCAAGAGCAAAGTAAAGAGGCAATATCTGCCCCAGATGAAGTGATGGACAAGGTGGGCCCATGTGTCAATAAGCAAACACTCGATGACCACATGGCATGGTCATCGAGTGTAGCAGATGCTGGTCATTTCTTTATAGCCAGTCCTCTAACGCTCCTCCTCCTGCCACCCTAGAAAAAGTCCTTGGTCACGTGTCAGCAAATCAACAGAAGGGGTCCGAGCACTTGTGAGAATCACAACTGGTGGGCTCGGACAGGAGCTCCCTTCCTGGTTGAGAGAAGAGAGTTTCTCAGATCTCTATAGATGCTAAGACCATGATAACCATAGATGTCTTTTCCTCTTTGTAAGACTGAGTGAAACTTTCTACCAATGAGGTGAATAGGGGACTTTTCAGCGACAAAGTTGTCAATTAGTTTCCTGCACGTTGTAATATATGGTTTTTTGGTTTTACAAACTCTCCTGTATCTAACACACGCTGATTTGATAATACCTAATTTGCATTTGTAGGATGTCAGCGAGAAAATGAGTTGGCGAGATGGTCTTAATTTTAGCAAAATGGTGCAGCTCTTTCTGGTCATAGATGGAGACGAACATGTGGTAAGTTGCCCTGAGTAATTCTATAGTAAAGATAATTACAATGAGTGCCAACATGGGTGCATACCAACCCGCAGAAAAGCCTGGGATAGATCCCACCTCCTCTGGCAGTGTCATCCTTATACATGAAATCCATAAAGTTAACAAGACCAGAGCCTACAAGTAGAACATCATCAACATATTTACTAACGATAGTGTATACCACACCCATGTTCTAAGAGTGCATGACTTCTAAAACGATGAACATTGACTGAAGCAAGCAGGCAGTCATAGTAAGCCTGCATGAAACCAGTAACGAGTTCATGAATGCCCAATGCACTAACCAAAATAGCCGGAGGGCATTCGCTCAGTATCCCTTGTACAGAGTTTCTGTTCGAAAGTTTAATTTTTGGTATATTCAGACATGAGAGCAGAAACCATTCGAAGAACGCGGGATCCAGCACTCCAATATCATGTTGACATTTCATATGCAAATGGTGTGCATATGAAATGTAAACATGATATTGGAGTTATGTGGACAGAAGCAGTTTGAACAACGGGAGATCCAAAACTCATTAAACGCAAATGAAATGTAGATGAAATGGCAATAAAATGAAAGCAGAACTGTAAACACCATATTGGACTTATGAAGACAGAAGCCGCTCGGAGAACGGGGGATCCAGAACTCATTCAAACAAAATGAAATGTAGATGAAATGGCAATAAAATGAAAGCAGAACTGACTACCAAACATGCGAATAGTAGATGAAATCCAGATCATAAAAAGCATGTATTTGCAAGTGACTCTCATATGTAACTACATATAGAGAAACCATGCACCAATGTGTACTGAGAAATGAAGAATCATCTCATATCAAGAAATCTAGAAATAAGCAAATGTGAAACAATTGAAAACAAAACTGAATAGATGGAGAATTAATTGATTGAAACCAAACCCAGGAGTTCGGGTATGAGAAAGTAGAGAGGAAATCTTTCTTTGAAAGATTTCCACTCTGCTTCTTCAATTTACTTCCCCGTTTGGGGAAGTAAATTAGAGTATGGAGTTAGGGGATAGGCGACTGGATATAGAGAACTGAGGACAGAAGCCGTTCCTCGAAGGGGGGATCCAGAACTCATTATATGCAAATGATATGCAAGATATGTAAAGTAAGCAATATTTCAATCATTTGATCTACCGATAGCATGAAACAAATGGAAATAAGTCTAACATGGAAACAAATGGAGAGTAAAACCTTTATACCAAAGACCTGCAATTCACGCAGCAGAAACATAACCAAAGTGCAAGAAGAGAAATGAAATCAACATGACGCGAAAGATAAATATAGACCCAAATAGAAAAGGGATGTAGCAGCAAGTAAAATGTGAGATCACACAGAGGCTGACGGAAGGAAAATCGAGGACGATCCGTGAGACTGCCTGAATGTATGAAGACTGGAAAAATAAATGAGCTCGTTCAGAGAACGAGGGAAGAAGAGCGAAGCATCATAGGACTGGATATCGATAATACCAGAGCATGTGCTATGAACACATTAGTGCTAAAACCAAAAACACAGAGGGAAGCAGATAGGCGGTCATAGTCCGATGACCCGGAAACACAAGCGAGTTCACCAGTACCAAACATAGTGCCAAAGGCTACTACTCCTCATACTGTTCGAAGGCTCATGAGTCCCAAGGCAAACTCGGTTGGCCCCTTCAGTGCTGCTTAAAATGAAAACAAATGTTCTGGAAAGAAAACTGGCTAGGGTTTATGTTGGGCAATGTGCACTGGTGATGGCAAGTGGAATCTGTCAAGGATAGTTAGCGAGTGGAAAGGAGCAAACTAATCGCGAGAGGAACATACAGATCAAAGAAATCAAAATGAAATGATCAATTGACAGAGGATGTGCAAAGAAAAACATCAACAGTGAGCAATCGAAGGAGGAGCAACTAAAAAGTACCTGGAGGAGCCCTGAAAAACACAGCTTAGAAGAGAAGCAAGTATCACAAGGCATAGTTCTCCAAAGCGGTAATTCAAAAGGAGAACCTCCTTCAAGATACGAGGGGTGAGATTCAGACAACGCGAATGCAGGAAAGGGGGTGAGGCAACTCCAAATGGGCGAAGAGCCAGAATGAAAGGAAAAACAGGTGACTAACAAAAACGTAAGAAAGAATCAGGATGTAAGTACCGGAAGAAGCGAGGAAGCCTGCAGGGGGGACCAGGTGTCAGAACTCTGACAGCCTGGAATGGCTTGTGTAGGTATGTTAATGCTGTAACCGAAAATTTAGGGTATAAAAGAATATTAGAACCGAATGCAGAAGCCATGGGAATATAAAACACACAAGTGTGTGAGTAACTACTGGCGGGTCGGACTGGAGCTCCCCCCTTGAAAAAGAGAACTGAGTTTCTCAGATCTCTATAAATGCTAAGACCATGATAACCATGAATATTTATTTCTTCTTGAAGGACTGAGCGAAACTTCTTGTGAATGAGGTGAAGAGGGTAGTTTTCTGCTACAAATTTATCAATGAGTGTCCTACAAGCTGCAAGATAAGATTTTTGCTACTATAGACTCTCCTGTATCTTACACATTCCGATTTGATGACGCCTAATTTGCAAGTAAAGGAAAGGTCAGAAAGAACATGAGGTAATAAGATGGTCTTAGTGTTAGCACAATGAGGCAGTTCTTTCTTATCATAGATGGAGTCGAAGATCTTGAAGTCGTCTTGAGTTATCCTACAGTCCAGGTAATTGCACAGGAGTGCCGATATGGGTACGAACTAACTTGCAGGATAGCTTAATCTACAGATGCTAATCTACAGATGAAATCCAGCTCGTAGGTGAAGATGTACAAATTAACCAAGAAAGACAGCACAAAGTGTCCCCATGGGGATTCCAACCATTTGATGGAAAAGTTGACTCCCGAAAGTGATGTACAGGTTATCAAATAAGAACAGCATCTACCCAGTAAGGTCACTCTCAACAGCAGCCGTAAACTTGAGATGTCTTGCTGATGGAAGAATGTTGTTTCTACTTTTAAGCTATCTATATTAAAGCCAAAGTTTCAACTAGCAGTACTGACTCCCTGTTTAGAGAGAACTTATATTAAAGATAGACCGGATCCTTTGAGTTGCGAAAACCATTAGAACAGTTGAAGGCATTGTGAGAGAGTAAAAGCTGAGATTGAGGAAACTGTGTCGGTTTGTAGGTGGCAGAGGGAGAATAAAGTTCATAGAGTAAAGTTTGGACATAAAATTGTCTGAAGACGAAAACGAAGTTATTAGGACACTTATCCATATATGTAATGGTGAAATTGGTCTTGAAATGCAAAAGGAAGTTGATATCTTCACGAGACACGAAGAAAGGATCAGTAGCAACGAAGTCATCACAAGTTGGAAGGAGGTTGAGAGGGCCGTTCAGTTTCTGAAGAAGGATACCCTTCAAATGATCTAAAATACCCTTGGTAACCAAAAGAGCTTCCTGTGAAAGCACAAAATCGCGAATGCAAGCATGAATAGCATCGAAAGTAAAGGGCGGAGACATGGAAGAAAGACGGACCTTAGTACATCTAGCGAAGAGCAGCGATAAGTTGGCAGATGGCAGGATTTGTAGGGAAGCAGTAATGACATGCCCGTAAGCAGGGATGATAAACGCAGAATGATGAAGACGGCTACAAAGGGAAATAGGGGGATTTAAGCTCTGCTGTTTCTTGGAAATAGAAGCAAAATTGAAATGTAAATGGCATAGAGTTTTCCTGTACCTGTAAGCCACTAAGGGAATTCTGAAAGGAATGTTAGAAGGAATGGCTTCCAATACCACTCTGTCACGGAGAATAGACTGTAGTTTGGCTTTATCTCTCTCTTTGGAAGTAAATCGGAAGATAATGAGAGTCGGTTGAAATTCATGGGTAGATTGAACTGCGGAAAGAAAGGATGCGAGGAAGAGAAGGAGCAAATTCATGAGCGAGTTTACATCATGGTCATTCCAAAGAAGCACAGATGATGGAGTAGATTTAAGGACATAAAAGATAAACAGGTTCCTAATTCTGAAACGGCCGAGGTAAGAAATGGTGAGCTTATCATTGTCAAGCAAAGAAAAAAATGCTGCAAATCTGCGCAGGTAATCTCTGTAAGCGAAGGTCCTGGAAGGAAGAGGGCAGTGTGAAGGAGGTAAGGTAGGAGAAGAAATCTTCAGAGAAGAAGATGAGGAAGGGGCTGCCATGTGTGAAAACAGGTAAGGAGGGAGGTACGAGAACTCAACTTAACAAAGTGTGAGGACTTGGCGGCTGTGCAACGAGGGTACATGGACGGTACTGTATGAGCAGGAGGGCAAAGGCATAGAGTGACAGAAGGACACCGAAACTCATTAAATGCAAAAAAAATGCAAGATATGTAAAGTAAGTAATATATCATTCCTCTCATCTAACGATAGCAGAAATAAATCTAACATGGAAAGAAATGGAGAGTAAGACCTAGATATCAAAGACCTGCAATTACACCACGGAAACATAACCAAAGTGCCAGAAGAGAAATGAAATCGACATGAAGAGCCAGGAGTGAAAGATAAATAAAGACACTGATAGAAAAGCCATGTAGCAGCAAGTAAAATGTGAGATCTCACAGAGGACGACCACCGAAGGATAATCAAGGGAGATCCGTGAGACTGCCTCAACGTTTGAAAACTGGAAAAATAAATGAGCTCGTTCAGAGACCGAAGAAGAGCGATGAGTTATCGTACTGGATATCGATAATATCACAGCATGTGAACAGCTACAGTTGCTGCAGTTGATAAACGCAGAATGATGAAGACAGCTATAAGGGGAAATAGGGGGATTTAAGCTCTGGTGTTTCTAAGAAATAGAAGCAAAATGTAAACGGGCTAGAGTTTTGCTGTACCTGTAAGCCACTAAGGGAGTTCTGAAAGGAATGTCAGAAGGAATGGCTTCCAATATCCCTCTATCACTGAACAGATTGTAGTTTGGCTTGATCTATTTTTTTGGAAGTAAATCGGAAGATAATGAGAGTCGGTCAAATTTACGGTTCTGCAGAACGATAGGGTGTGAGGAAGAGAAGGAGCATATTCATGAACGAGTTTATATCATGGTTATTCCTAAGAAGCCCGGATGATGGAGTAGATTTAAGGACATAAGAGATGCGAAATAGGATGAATGAATGCAATGTAAACAAAAACTGAATGCAATGTAAACAAAAACACAATAAGGAACAAGCAGTCTTCTCATAGTTAGTCTGCACGATACCACCAACGACTTGGTTGGGCTTTCTTAGTTAGTCTGCACAGTAACACCCATGAGTGTATCAATCCCTTCTCAACCCCCTGCTTGGTGTCAATATTACTGGATAAAATGCAAATATCTTCCGTCCTGAGTTTGTGTTCTTTTGCTTACGGGTGCCAAAGCAATCATGAGTTTCAGGTATCTGGGTGATCCGACATATCATGACAGCCATAAAAGAATGTCACAGGTTTTGCGTGGTAAATGCAATCAGATTGGGTACATGAAGACTGTGTTCTCCAACACGCTGTTCCCATGGTGTTTGACTAAAGCATCGACTTTGTGACTATTATGCTACGATGTAACTTGAGAAACAGTCCTGAGAATAACTGACTTAAGGCTAGCATTAACAATCCAGATAATGTAAACAGTAGATGCTTTTGTCAAGACCTTTCGTTCAAAGAACATTCTCTACAACCCATCATCAATCCAGCCAACAATAACGCTCTGTATTCTTGTATACGATTTAATTTGGCCACCAGAAGCCAGGCAGGTTTCACCACCCCACAATGCTGAGCGTTTATACAATTTAGTCCTGTCTATGTGCCCGTTTATCCCCACAAGTACCCCATGGTAGACAGCGAAATTATGCAACTGACACTTCAACATGAAAGGATACTTAAGGGCTGCGCTTTGTCAAGTTTTAATGGGAAGGAACTGCATTAAATTGTACAACATCTATACAAAGCCCTGTCCTGCGTACGTAACTCCATGGCCGTAATAGACATCGGTCACCTAATTATTGCCAAACTCTTCTCTTTAATGAATGTCACACTTACTATTTTCTGCTTTCCCTTCCGCCAGGTATGGATCTTGAGTTCTGACGGAAGAGAAGTTGGTAAGGTTGTATGACTTTTCGATCGCACTTATCAGCTGCCCTTCCGTAGACAGATTGTCTTCCTTCATCTGCATGTGAGGAAAGTGTTAATGTCTTTTCCCGTTACTTGCTAGCATTTAGTAGGAAAATAATAGAACGCGAAGTGATTTTAGCAAATCTCCATGAAAAATGTCAATACTTACCCTTTACTCACGATAAAGACTGGCGAAACGAAAAGAACTCGAACAAGTCTAGGGGACAGCATGGGCATAAAAATTTCATTCGATCAAACATAAGTTCGTGGCCTATTACACAACCTGGAGTTCAACCACTGATTAGTTCAGTTTCATTTTGTGTTGAATATGGTAATTTCTAGTTTGGGATAAAGTTAGGTTCAGCCACTTTTAGGATTTTACCAAGCACCACCTCTGCTTATGCTCTTGTGTATACAATTGAGTTCTGAGTGTTTGGAATGCTAAGTTTCCCTACAATAGTTATCCTTTGCATCTCACTTTAGGTGTGTTCTATGCTGCTTAACTTCACTTCAGGTGTATCCTATGTTGCCTGGCTTTCGGTATTTGGAATACTAGGTTTTCCTGCAATAGTTATCCTCTGCACCTTACTTCAGGTGTGTTCTATGTTGCGCCAGTGAAATGTTATGTTCTATCTTTGGATGATCTCAGTGTAGTGAGTCGAGTATTACTGTGTGCTGTCAGGGGCATCTACCCTGGTTAGATTGAGAGAGCTGATTGTTAAGATGTCTGATACATTAGAAATCAGAGGATAGAACTTCAAGTCTATTCTAAGATAATAATGTTTCTAGTTTAATGGGCCCATACTTAAGACTATCGTTGATGGAAGAACTGAGAGAACTAGAGAAATTGAGTGTCATAATTATGTGTCCTGGTCTGCACATGTGCAATCTATTTTAAACAGTTATGTCTGTTTGGACTTAGTATTATAGATCCATAATACCAATCTCATAGAATCTAACAGAATGGAGAAAGTGAAACACTATACAACTAAAAGACTTCTCTCGTGTGTTCTGCAAGAGCCAATCAAAGACATAGTAGACAGATACCCGTGATATTCAGAAATTTGAGAGAAACTCAAAGATATAGGTAGGGTTGAGAGATTGGAAAGGTCTGGTCAAAATTGGATAGAGATCCTAACCATGAAGATACAAGAGGGTGCTAAGTTCACCAAGCACTTGTCAAGAGGTCAGAAAGACTTCAAGAGACTACGGGATGGGTTAAAGAGCAGAGAAATGTGAGATTAACCATCTCTTATATATTTTTCCTTCAAGCTATAAACCCATTTGGGTAGTTCCGAAAATTTTTGGGAACATCGAACATGGAATTATGTGACAACCATGCTAATAGCGTTCAGCAAAGACAAAAGACCAAAACGACGAAGTAAGATGAAATGAGCAGTTGGATGTTACTCTACTTAGCATTTCTTCAAAGTCACCAAAATGACCAATTAGAACTCTAATATACCTTCATTTTTCCTACGCGGTCGCCTTTTTTCGATTCCTAGGAAGGAAGCTGACTGTAACAACAAAACTTGCTATTTCTGCAATGAGAAGGATCATATTTCATCTCCTTGTCCTAAGGAAAGTGAAAGAAGAGACTGAGAGCTAAAAAAGGTATGAAGGAGATCATATCTAAGAAAGGGACGCAAACCTACAATACAGAAGATTACGAAGAACACTCAGTAGAAAAGTTGGATTAGGATTGATTGTAGAATCCCAAAAGGATTCAAATGTTTCAAAATGGTTCTTGGATGTTGGAGCTATTTCTCACATCTGCTAACAGAGAGATGTTCTCATCTCTTCAACCTGTGAAGATTCCCAAGAGTGTGGACCTGGGGTTCCAAATTCGTTCTAAGAGTTGGCAAAGTTTCTATTGCATTCATGGGAGAACCTATCACAAATCTTTGTAACAGTTATTCGGAAAACGTTATTCGGAAAACATTCTTTATATTCTTGAATAAACAAAGAATTTTATGTCAATCCTCCTCCACCTATTAGAATATGGACAAGATGCTTTGATTCAGAGCAATGCAAAACAATGCATTCTAAAGAAAAGATCGTTGGTATTTGGACATGGAATTGCAAAAGATAAGTTATTCAAGTTGGTGGAAGTTGATTGTCCAAATACTGCCTTAGATGCAGAGAGCTGTAGTGCCACCCGTCTTTGGCATCTTTAGTTGGAATATTTCTCAAAGCTTCATATCCAAGTTCTAGGAAGACCATAGAGGGTCTGATATTGTATCCGAAAGGAGAAAAAACTCACTTTGTCCAGTGATTGTGCAGATGGAAAGACGCTCAAAGCTCCTATTCCCAAAAAATCCTCAAGTAGGACTTCTTATCTACTAGAGGTCATACACTCAGATATTGGTAGATGAGAGCAGAAGCCGTTCCTAGAACGGGTGATTCAGAACTCACTAAAGAGACAAAACTATCTATAAGTTTCCTACAAGCTGAAAGGTATGACTTTTTGAAATTACATATCCGTCTATATCTAACACACTCTGATTTTATAATCCCTAATTTACAATTGGAGGAAATATCAGAAAGAACATGAAAGAGAGAGATTGTCTTGATGTCAGCAAAGTGAAGCAGCTCTTTCTTATCATAGATAGAGACAAAGATGTTGAAGTCGTCCTGTGTAATGGGACAGTCGAGATAATCACAGTGAGTGCCAACATAAGTTCGGACTAATTCACAGGAAAGTTTAGGATATATTCCACCACCTCTGGCAGCATCTTCCTTATACATGAAATCTGTAAAATGATCAAGTCCTGAGCCTACCACAAGAAGATCATTGACATATCTGCAAACTTGGGATAGGTCGTGCAACAGGGCAACATCATTGGCATCCAGTACTCTGCGTATGAAATCCAGTTCATAGGTGAAGAGGTATAGGTTAGCCACAAAGACAGCACAAGGTGTCCCCATAGGAATCCCAATCTCTCGAAGTGATGTAGAGGTTATCAAAAAGGAATAGCATCAAACAGATAAGCAATTCCGCATCAACAACCATTAATTTCAGGTGCTTTGCCGATGGAAAGATATTGTTTCTGTTTTAAGCCATCTATATTTGAAGTCAAGTGTAGAGGTCTCGACAAGCAACACAGTTCCTGATTCAGAGTGAACCCGTAATTGAAAATAGATCTTATGACAGTAGACAGTCTTGTTTTGAGATCATGGAGGTGGATCTTGGTATAAAGGGTGGTGAAATCAAAACTCTGAAAAAGAACTTTCTCCAGGGTCGCTTGAGTCTGCTGCAAACCGGAGGCTGGGGGAGTAGAGGATCTTGTCTTGCATAATCTTTGCACCTTCTGAAGTAAAACTGGAACTCCAGAAGAGTCGTCCAAGATCCAGCTGGAGTCGACCAACAGCCCCACCAGTCTGAATTCTTTCCTCCGGAGGTCATTAGCAGAAGGTAGCAGTGCTTTGAAGAAGGAGCTGAGCCAGCGGGAAAGTTCAGATAATGAAGTGGAGTATCCTGCAGCAATGAACCTAGGAACAACAAGAGACTTATGGAATTTCCAAGCACAGCACAAGTAGGGGAGTTTCTCAGAATCCTTGGAAGTGCGAAATCCCTGAGAAGTAGTGAAACTGTGGTGAGAAAGTAAGAGCTGGGTTTGAGGAATCAGTGAGTTTTTATAGGTAGCTGAAGGAGAATGAAGCTCATTAAGTAAAGTCTGAATATAAAATTGTCTACAAACAAATACAAAATAGTTAGGACACTTGTCCATATAAGTAATAATGAAATGGAACTTGAAGTGAGTAAGAAGTTTTCTGTCATGAGGGGAAAGGAAAATCGGATCTACAGAGTTGAAATCATCCAAAATGGAAGGGAGATTGAGTAAAAGTTTAACTTTATGTAGAAGGGTGACTTTCCATTGGTCAAAAATACCTTTAGTGCCCAGGATCGCTTCATAAGAAAGACCAAAGTCCCGAAAGCAAATTTGAATAGCAATGAAAGTAGAGGGGGGAGATGTGGGCAAAAGACAAAACTTGGTTCCTCTGGAGAAGAGAAGTGATATGGTGGAGGAAGGTAAAATCTGAAGCAAAGCTGTAATGACATGTCCATATGAAGGGTTAATGAAACCTGGATGATGAGGACAACAGCAGGGAGAAGGAGTAGAAGAAAAATTAGATAACTTGCGTGATAATGAGGCAAAGTCAAAATGTAAACGGCCCAAAGTTTTCCCGTACTTAAAAGCAACAATGGTGATAGTAAATGGAGTACCTGGAGATAAAGCCCGGAGGACTTAGTCAGACAAATATTCAGACACGAGAACAACATATTGGTATACGAGAACAGAAGCCGTTCTGGGAACGGGTTATCCAGAACTCATGAAGTGTAAATGATCGGTAAGCAAGATGTACATGATTCACAATGCTAGAATAGTGAGAAATCCACAATGTAGAATGCATCGAATGTAACTTGAACGGGTTATCCAGAACTCATGAAGTGTAAATGATCGGTATGCAAGATGTACATGATTCACAATGCTAGAATAGTGAGAAATCCACAATGTAGAATGCATCGAATGTAACTTGAAGCAAACGCATAATTGAAACAAATTGACAATAACATATGGCTAACAGACTAGTAAACCACCGTGAAATCGAGAACTCTATGCAAACGACTGCGAGTAATAGGTAACACTATGTAAAAGACTGCCGGTAAGCAGTGCGTGAACAATAAAAATAAAAAACGTGGGCTGTAGTCTGGTAGGAACACTGTATACACCAGAGGTCCTATGAATCAGGCAAAGAGAGAAGGATAAATAATAGGGACGGAATTAGCTGGGGAATGGAGGAGTGGAACAATGTGAGAGCTATAGGATGGTGTGGCTGCAGAAACCTGTCGAAGTGTAAAAGGGTAACGAGAGCAATGCGAAAAAGGACAGGATATAAAGTAAATCGCAACAAGCGCTATGGATGCTTGAGTCCTGAGACGCTAAACAGCAAAGGGAAGCAGAAGATGGCCATAGTAAACCTTCATGAAAACACCTGCGACTTCATCAGTGCCTCACGCAGTGCCGAAGTAGCTGAGCAGGAGAACAACATATAAATCTAGGAAAAAGAACTAGTAATCAGCATATATAAGGTGACTGCAATGCAACCGAATTCAACAGAATTTGAAAAATATGATACATTGGGCAATTGACCACCTCTCAGCAACGCGTGCAGGAAGAAAATAGGCTACACTCGGGGGGACGGGCAACAACACTGGAGATCGCAAGTCAAGTATCAACCATGAATCAGGTAAAGAGCACGAGAGGGAATTAGTTGAGGACGGGAGGAGTGGAGCAAGGTATATGGATGGTATTCTTTGAGGCTGATTGAACCATCACAGCATAACGCAACTTGATATGAGGAGACGAGAGTGAAGCGCAAGAGGACTGGATATAAACCAATGAAGGACAGAAGCCGTTCATCAAACGGGAGATCTAGCACTTGAACGTGAGATCCAGAAAGAGGACTGGATTTAGGTCGACGAGAGCAGAAGCCATTCTAGGAACGGGTGATCCAGACCTCATTAAATGCATCTGATCGGCTACCAAGATGTACTGTCTGCACAATGCTAGAATAGTGAGAAATCCATAAAGTAGAATGTATCGAATGTAACCTGAAGCAAAGGATAATTGCAACAAATTGAGAACAGCATAGATCTAAAGGACTAGTAAACAACTTGAAATCGATACCACCTACTCAAACAAATTCGAGAAATATAATTCACACGAATTCATAAATATAAAAATTTATGTAATTGAACACCAGTAAGCAGTGCATGAACGATGAAATTAAACTCCCGGCTGGAGTCCGGTAGCAACACTGGAGGCAATAGCTGCCACAGATGAAGTGATGGACAAGGTAGACCCCTGTGTTAATAAGTGAACACTCAATGACCTCATTGCAAAAAACCGTATGTCAATTAAAGTCGTGGTAGACTGTATATATAAAAATCCAGAAGTCAAGTAAAACTCTTGTACAACTGCATGGTATGCAAGCCTATAGCAGAAACTACTGGTGCACTCGAACAGGATCAAGAAGAGAAATGAAATCGACGTGAAGAGCCAGAAGCGAACTATAAATATAGACCCAAATAGAAAAGCCATGTGACAGCAAGTAAAATGTGAGATCGCACAGAGGACGAAGGAAGGAAAATCGACGAAGATCCCTAAGACAGCCTGAACGTATGAAAACTTGAATAATACAGGAGCTGGTTCAGAGAACGAGGGAAGACGAGCGAAGCGTTATAAGACTGGATATTGATAATATCACAGCATGAACTATGAGCACATGAGTCCTAAAACCAGAAAGACAGAGGCAAGCAGAAAGGCAGTCATCGTACGCCTCCACTGAAGCCATGTGACAGCAAGAAAAATGTGAGATCGCACAGAGGATGAAGGAAGGAAAATCGAGGAAGATCCGTGAGACAGCCTGAACATATGAAAACTCGAAAAATACAGGAGCTGGTTCAGAGAACGAGGGAAGAAGAGCAAAGCGTTATAGAACTGGATATCAATAATATCACAGCATGAGCTATGAATACATGAGTCCTAAAACCAAAAACACAGAGGGAAGCAGAAAGGTAGTCATCGTTCGCCTCTGCGGAAGCACAAACGCCTTCATCATTGCCAAACGTAGTGCTGAAGTAGCTGGACGAATGCCAGTACTCCTCAAACCGAGTTTCTGTTCAAAGGATCATGAGTACCAAGTCATAGGGTCCACAAATCAAGGCATAGGGTCCATAGGGTCGCCATAAACTGGATAGAGTATATCACTGGCGTTAGGGGACTGGATATAGGTAGATGAGTGCAGAGGCCGTTCTGGGAATGGGTAATCCAGCACCCACTACATGCAAATGATCAGTAACCAAGATGTACTTTATGCACAATGCTAGAATAATAACCAATCCATAAAGGTAATCCAGCACCCATTGCATGCAAATGATCAGTAACCAAGATGTTCTTTATGCACAATGCTAGAATAATAACCAATCCATAAAGTAGAATGCATCGGATGTAACCTGAAGCAAAGGCATAATTGCAACCAATTGAGAATAACATATATCTAAAGGACTAGTAAACAACTTGAAATCAATAACAGCTATTCATACGAATACGAGAAATATAACACATTATGTAATTGACCACCAGTAAGTGTAGCTGAGCAAGTGTCAATACCCCTTATACCGAGTTTCTGCTCGAAAACTCATGAGTGCCAAGGCAAACTCAGTTGTCCCCTAAAGTGCCACTTAGGTTCATTAGTAATACAAGAGGAGAGCAAGAAACGTCAGCGCTGCACGGGAAGGGACAAGTCTACTCAAACAGGAAAAGCAAAGGCGAAATGTAAGAAGGAAAGAACAGAGAAGCAAGGAAAAGCCTGAAAGGACCTGGAGCACTGCGGGAAAGGCAAAGAAAACAGGCAAAATTTACCTTGGATCAAGTGATGGACAAGGTGGGTCCACGTGTCTATAAGCAATGGCCACGTTGTCCATAAGCAAACCTTTGAAGACACATGGCAGAAAGCCATATTGGTATACGAGAACAGAAGCCGTTCCCATGGCATGACCACATGGCAGAAAGCCATATGTGAATGAAAATAATGGTAGACAGTATATACAATTCAGAAGTCAAGTAGAACTCCCATACAACTGTATGGTATGCGAGCCTATGGGAAGACCTCATATATGTAAAGAACTAGTACACACCTTGTCTTCGATAACGCCTATGCAATATGAATAACAGTTCCTTCCCTTCTCCCATGAACAAATTCATCAAAGCTCCACGAAGTGTCAAAAGTCATGACCCTTCGCATTTTGGTTCAAGAGCTGATGAATGCCAAGGCATAACAAGATATTTAGGGAGCGGAGGCGCTCGCAGAACTGGGGATCCACACCCACTTAGGACGAAACGACCGCAGATTGAACACATGCAAATCTAAGCAAGTACACATAACTCAGAATTGCCAAAACTGGCGTTCAAGATCAACAAAAAGCGGAAATAAACAACTCGCATATTTGAGCTGCACTCGACACAAACTAAGCCCATATGCGCATGTAAGCAACAAGGACTTGCTTAAGAAAGTGTCAGATGAGTACGACCAGAGCTACAAGTTGATGGAAGAAAACAAGAAGTGCCACCCATCCAGGATCAAATCTGCGTTTATCTACGAAGTAGCAAAAGAATCACCCTGACAGAAGGAATCAAGATGTGAAGAATGGATAAGATAAGCAAGCAGAGAAAGAGCAAGGAATCTGACAGTTCCCAAAATGAACAGAGTAGATTCGTACTCCCAACAACGAATTAACCTTCGGTCTATGTGATGCTTGTTAGAAGCTAGCTCTGTCTAGATCGCTAAAACCCAGCTGGATCAGTCATGCCGAAAACGGGTCACATAAGCGTCTGTGCTAACGGGCCTTCATGTATGTCAATCCAATTTGCAATGAGCAAAAACTTCAATATACGCATGAGTTATTCGGAAGGTCGTGAATGGAACTGGTCAGAATATCGGACAGAGACGAAAATATTTAACGAACAACTCCTTTAAGTATGCTTAACTCACTGCACATAAGAAACCACAAGAATACTCGTATGTAAGGAAAAGATCACTTACTTTCACCAAGATAATGTGGACCATTGAATCTTCCAGAATTGAAAGGTTAGCATGTTGGACCTCTAACTTCAGTTCTTCGAGCGTAAACATCAAGTTTGCCAACGCATATGACTCTTTCATGCAGTGTAGTCGAATCATAGCTTCGTGTCCTAAGGTGTGAACCGCAATTGTTGGTTTTAGATCCGCGGAAAGTCTTGATCCAGAAGGCACTGAACATCCACTAAGAACTGTTGACGGATGTAAGATATCCCTGAAGCCGTTACTCAAATTTCCCCTGGATGTTTCTGGATCAGAGGACTTCTCTCTTAACATCTTTGCCTGAGCCTCGAGACCTTTGATCTGGAACTCCATTTCTTGTACCTTGCAGTGGAGCTCTTGAATGTGAGCAATAGCATCACCCAGTAAAGATGCCTTATCCATCTGGAAAACCAACAATAAATGCACAATAAGCCATGACGAACTCCCAGTCCTTGTCGAGAAACTGTATATCACAAGACGCCATTACAGGTTTGCTACCTCCCAAAAAGGACTCTATATCACCTTGATTCTGAGGGCTGCGACAGACAAACCCTTCTGGGAACAGGTTATCAAGAACTCATGAAGTAAAAATGATCGATAAATAATATGTACATGAATCACAATGCTAGAGTAGTGTTAAATCCCTAAGGTAGAATGCATCGAATGTAACCTGCAGCAAAGGCATAATTGAAACGATTTGAGAATAACAGATGGCCAACAAACTAGTGAAGAATCTAGAGCATCTATGCAAACAATAGCAAGGAATAGGAAAAGTGATCTAATAAGAGCCAGCTAGTAAGCAGTGCGTGAATGAAGATTAAGAACGTCAGCTGGAGTTGGGTATATATAGGTATACGAGAACAGATGCCGTTCTGGGAACGGGTTATCCAGAACTCATGAAGTGCAAAAGATCGTTAAGCAAGATCTACATGATACGCAACTCTAGAGTAGTATGAAATCCCTAAGTGAGAATGCATCGAAGGTAACCTACAGCAATGGCATAATCGAAGCAAAGCTATTGGAACAACTGCATAGATATAGAGAAGAAACATCATCAAATGAAAGGCGAAGTAAATGTCATTGAGAAACCAGTAGATAGCAATACACATATTTGAGAGGCAGCCATCAAAGAAGCGGATGCCCACATCAGTAGAGAAAAGATACGTCAGGAATAAACGGCCAACTTAAACGGATGGAGAAAAACTGGTGTCAAGAGACAACAAGTAATCTGTAAATATCACGGGTCAAGGAAGATCTGAGTCAGGAAAAAGGAAGATCTGAGTCAGGAAACGCACCATCGTGGAAGGTGTAGGAGAAAGAGCACTGTAAGTAGAATATATCGCAGGGCAAGGAAGATCTTAGTCAGGGAACGAAAATCGTGGAAGGTGTAGGAGAAAGAGCACTGGAAGTAGAAATCGCTCAGAGAACGAGGGAAGACAAGCAAAGCATCCAAGGACTGTATATCGATATGTCACAGCAAGCGCTATGGACGCCTGAGTCTAGACAAACCAAACCACTGAGAGAAGCAGAAGACGGCCACAGTACGTCTCCATGAAAACACATGCGACTTCATCAGTGCCTCACGCAGTGCCGAAGTAGCTGAGATAGAGTCAGTACCCCTCATATCGAGTTTCTGCTCGAAAACTCATGAGTTGGGTATATATACTGGTATATGAGGGCAGAAGCCGTTATGGGAACGGGTTATCCGGAACTCATGAAGTGCACATATCCGATCAACAACATGTACTTGAATCACAATGCTATCATGTACTTGAATCATAATTAGTAATATGTCAATCACAATGCTAAAGTAGTAAAGGGGAAAGGAGTACGGAGTGAAATAGTAGGGGAATGGAGGAGTGGAACAAAACAAGAATTCTTGAAGGATGTGGCTGCAGAAACGGGTCTAAATGTAAGAGTGTAACTAGAGCGAAGCGTAAGAGGACAGGATATATAGGTATACGAGAACAGATGCCGTTCCCAGAACGGGTTATCCAGAACTCATCAGGTGCAAATGATCTGTAAGCAAGATGTACAAAATTGACAATGCTAGAATAGTGAGAAATCCATAAGGTAGAATGCATCGAATACAACGTGAAGCAAAGGCATAATTGAAATAAATTGACAATAACATATGGCTAACAGACTAGTAAACCACCATGAAATCAAGAACTCTATGCAAACAACTCCGAGAAATAGGTAACCCTATGTAAAAGACTGCCAGTAAGCAGTGCGTGAACGATAAAAATAGAAAACATGGGCTGGAGTCGGGTAGGAACACTGTATGCACAAGAGGTCCCAATAATCAGGCAAAGAGCGCAGGAAAAATAATAGAGAGGGAGTTAGCTGGGGAATGGAGGAATGGAACAATGCGAGAGCTATAGGATAGTGTGGCTGCCTGTCGAACTGTAACAGGGTAACGAGAGCGAAGCGAAAAAGGACAGGATATAAAGTATCACAACAAGCGCTATGGACGCTTGAGTCCTGAGACGCTAAACAATGAAGGGAAGCAGAAGGCGGCCATAGTAAACCTTCACAAAAACACCTGCGACTTCATCAGTGCCTCATGCAGTGCCGAAGTAGCTGAGCAATTGCCGGTACCCCTCAAACCGAGTTTACGCTCGAAAACTCATGAGTGCCCAGGCAAACTCGGTTGCTCCCCTAAAGTGCCGCTCAAAAGTAATGGGAATGTCAAAAAGACCAGAGGTAGAAGTGTGGAAAGCAAGGGCAAGCAAAAGTGCAGGCACGCACTTAAGCGCTGGAGTCTTAACCGTATAATGAGGATCAATCCAGAAAGAAAAGAATCCACATGAGTAAGATGAGGGAAGAAATCAAGAATACCTGATGGATCCCTGAAATCACAAACATTCATTAGTAGAGAGAAAGTCCAGGACACAACAATGAGAAAGCGTAGAGCAGAGGTTCGCTAGTGATACGAGAGTGGAGCAAGAAAACTTCAGCACTGCACGGGAAGGGGATGAGTCAACTGAAGCGGAAAAAGCAGAGGTGACATGAATGAAGGTGAAGGTGAAGTATACAGTATATATAGGTATACGAGAACACATGCCGTTCTGGGAACGGGTTATCCAGAACTCATGAGTTGCAAACGATCGTTAAGCAAGATGTACATGGAACGCAACGCTAGAGTAGTATGAAATCCCTAAGTTAGAATGCATTGAAGGTATCTGACAGCAATGGCAGAATCGAAGCAAACCTAATGGAACAATGGCATATATAGAGAAGAAACATCAGCAAATGAAAGGCGGAGTAAATGTCATTGAGAAACCAGTAGATAGCAATACACATATTTGAGAGGCAGCCATCAAAGAAGCGGATGCTGACCTCCCACATCAGTAGCGGAAAAAATACATCAGGAATAAACGGCCAACTTAAACGGATGGAGAAAAACTGGTAGCAAGAGACAAGAAGTAAGCTGTAAATATCGCAGGTCAAGGAAGATCAGAGTCAGGAAACGACAATCATGGAAGGTGCAGGAGAAAGAGCACGGGAAGTAGAATATATCGTGGGGCAAGGAAGATCTTTGTCAGGAAACAAAAGTCGTGGAAGGTGAAGGAGAAAGAGCACTGGAAGTAGAAATCGCTCAGAGAACGAGGGAAGACGAGCAAAGCATCCAAGGACTGGATATCGATATATCACAGCAAGCGCTATGGACGCCTGAGTCCAGAGAAACCAAACCACTCAGGGAAGCAGAAGACGGCCATAGTACGTCTCCATGAAAACACATGCGACTTCATCAGTGCCTCACGCAGTGCCGAAGTAGCTGAGATAGAGTCAGTACCCCTCATATCGAGTTTCTGCTCGAAAACTCATGAATATATACAGTATATATAGGTATACGAGAACAGATGCCGTTGTGGGAAAGGGTTATCCAGAACTCATGAGGTGCGAAAAATCGTTAAGCAAGATATTCATGATACGCAACGCTAGAGTAGTATGAAATCCCTAAGTTAGAATTCATCGAATCTAATCTACAGCAATTGCATGATCGAAGCAAACATATTGAAACACCTGCATATATAGAGAAGAAACATCATCAAATGAAAGGCGAAGTAAATGTCACTTAGAAACCAATAGATAGCAACATGCATATTAGAGATGCAGCCATCAAAGACGCAGATGCCGACCTCCCACAGAGGTAGAGAAAAAATACATCAGGAAGAAACTGCCAACTTAAACGAATGGTGTCAAGAGACAAGAAGTAGTCTGTAAATATCGTGGGTCAAGGATGATCTGAGTCAGGAAACGGAAGTCGTGGAAGGTGTAGCAGAAAGAGCCATGGAAGGAGAAAATAACATGGGGCAAGGAAGATTGTAGTCAGGAAACGAAAATCGTGGAAGGTGTAGGAGAAAGAGCACTGGAAGTAGAACTCAGAATCGCTCAGCGAAACGTGGGAAGTCGAGCAAAGCATCCAAGGACTGGATATTGAGATATTATAGTACGCACTATGGATGCCTGTGTCCAGAGAAACCAAACAGCTAAGGGAAGCAGAAGACGGCCATAGTTTGTCTCCATGAAAACACATGCAACTTCATCAGTGCCTCACGCAATGCCAAAGTAACTGAGGTAGAGTCAGTACCCCTCATATCGAGTTTCCGCCCAAAAACTCATCAGTGCCAAGGCATACAGTATATATTGGTAAATGAGAGCAGAAGCCATTCTGGGAACGGGTTATGCAGAACTCATGAAGTGCACAAGTGCACATATTCGAGAAACAACATGTACTTGAAGTACAGTGCTAGTGTAGTATGAAAGCTTTAATGTAAAATGCATCGGAAATAACCTGCAGCAAAAGTATAAGTGCAAAAAGGTAACCTGTAGCAAAGGCATAAGTGCAAGAAATTGAGAATACCGTACTGTCAATGGACAATAATGAACTTGAAATCGAGAGCAGCAAGGCCAACGTGAGCGTGGGTTAGAAAGCTTGATGTAAGAGTTCACCAGTAAGAAATAATGAAGTCGAGAGCAGCAATGCAACCGAAAGCGAGAGGCATAGGAAACGTGCTATGTGCTGTAAGAGCCCGCCAGGATGTAGTGCGTGGATGAAGCGAGAGGAATAGGAAACTTGTTTTAAGGGATACAGTATATATAGGTATACGAGAACGGAAGCCGTTTTGGGAACGGGTTATCCAGAACTCATGAAGTGCAAATGAGCGATAAACAATATGTACATGATACTGAACAATAGGAATATGTAACCCCGAGGGTAGAATGCACGGGAAGGTCAGCGACACGCAAGACTAGAGTAGTGAAATCCTGAAGTTAGAATGCATTGAAGGTAACCTGAAGCAATGGCAGAATCAAAATAAACATATTGAAACACCAGCATATCTATATGAGAAACATCATCGAATGAAATGCGAAATAACTGTCACGTGGAAACCGTTAGATAGCAACTCGCGTTAGATAGCAACTCGCATAGTTGAGATGCAGCATACAGTATATATATGAGTTCAGAAGTCAAGAAGGACTCCCAAACAACAGTATGGTATACAGGCCTCCGGGAAAAACTACTGGTGGGATCGAACTGGAGCTCCCCGCCTGGCAGAAAGCAGGGATGCTCTTAAGTCTCGCTAGATACTAAGCCCATGATAAGCATGGAAATTTTTTCATTTGTAAGATAGCGAAATCTAACAAAAAACAATGAATTGGGCATGCACTCTAACACGGAAATCCACTAAATCAGCTAAAATGGGAATCAGTCCAACCCCATACAATGAAATATAAAGTATAGGATATATAAAGGACAGGAGGAAAGGATATATAAAGTATATCACAACCAGCACTATGGACACTGGAGTCCGGAGATGCTAAACAACTGAAGGATGCAGAAGGCGGCCATAGTAACCCTCCACGATAACACCAACGACTTCATCAGTGCCTCACGCAGTACTGAAGAAGCTGAACAAATGTCAGTACTCCTCGTCTCAAGTTTCTACTCGAAAACTCATGAGTGCCAAGGTATATTGGTATATGAGAGCAGAAGCCATTCTAGGAACGGGTTATCCAGAACTCATGAGGTGCACATATCTGATAAACAGCATGTACATGAAGCACAATGCTAGAGTAGTATTAAAGCTGTAATGTAAAATGCATCGAAAGTAACCTGCAGCAAAGGCACAAGTGCAACAAAGTAACAAGCAGCAAAGGCATAAGTGCAAGAAATAAATACATCAGGAAGAAACAGCAAACTTAAACGGATGGAGATACACTGGTGTCAAGAGACAAGAAGTAATCTGTAAATATCGCGGGTCAAGGAAGATCTCAGTCAGGAAACGAAAATCGTGGAAGGTGTATGAGACAGAGCACTGGAAGTAGAAATCGCTCAGAGAACGAGGGAAGATGTGCAAAGCAACCGAGGACTTGGATATTGATATATCACAGCAAGCGCTATGGACGCCTAAGTCCAGAGAAACCAAATGACTGAGGGAAGCAGAAGACAGCCATAGTACATCTCCATGAAAGCACATGCGACTTCATCAGTGCCGAAGTAGTTGAGCTAGAGTCAGTACCCCTCATACTGAGTTTCTGCTTGAAAACTCATGAGTGCCAAGGCAAACTCTGTTGCTTCCAACGGTGCTGCTCAGGGTAAGGGAAAAGCTGTAACGAATGAAGTTTCAAGTCCAAACAAAGGGCAGCAACAGTAATAACCAGAAAGGCTAAGTAATGTAAAGAAATCAGCATCCTCTTGAAGAAAATGAAAACGTGAGGAGGAATAAGAAAGGGACTCACGACATACCTGGTTAAAGTCTGAAAGCAAACAGATGTTAGTATCAAAAGCAAATAAAAACTAATAGAAACTACTCGATGATTTATTATCAATATATACAGATCAACAGGGGAGAACATGTATTATCAATATATAGGTATATGAGAACAGAAGCCAACAGAAGCCGTTCTGGGAACGGGTTATCCAGAACTCATGAAGTGCAAATGAGCGATAAACAATATGTACATGATACTCAACACTAGGAATATGAAAACCCGAGGGTAGAATGCACGGAAGGTAAGCGACACGCAAGACTAGAGTAGTATGAAATCCCGAAGTTAGAATGCATCGAAGGTAACCTGCAGCAATGGCATAATCGAAATAAACATATTGAAACACCAGCATATCTATATGAGAAACATCATCGAATGAAACGCGAAATAACTGTCACGTGGAAACAGTTAGATATGTATTATCAATATATACTGATTAACAGGAGAACAGATATACCGAAACGCGAGGTAATGTAAGGAGTGAAATAAACAAGCTGTAATTGAAGACTCACAAATCAAAAGTAAACCATTCTGGGGGAACTGAAATTGACAGACTGTTCAGAACACATAAAAGGGAACCATGAAGCAAAACAACAGATGTGAGTTGGGGCGAAGGGGAAGAGAGTGGATAGTCACAGGTCTGAGAATGGGCAAAGCGTCAAACATGAGACATATGTATATAGGTATATGAGACAGGATCTGCTCTAACCAGTGACTACATAAAAAGTCAAGAATAAATCGTAATCACTGGTATGGTAAACAAGCCTACAGTAAAAACTACTGGTGGGCTCGAACTAGAGCTCCCCGCCTGGCAGAAAGAAAGTTCAGAGATAAAGCTATTTATAAGTTTCTTACAAGCTGAAAGGTATGACTTTTTGGAATTACATATCCGTCTATATCTAACACACTCCGATTTTATAATCCCTAATTTACATTTAGAGTAAATGTCTGAAAGACCGTGAGGGAGCGAAATTGTCTTGATGTGAGCAAAGTCAGGCAGCTCTTTCTTATCATAGATAGAGACAAAGATATTAAAGTCATCCTGGGTAATGCGCCAGTCGAGTGGGTGTCAAAATGAGTTCGAACTAGCTCACAGGAAAGTCTGGGATAGATCCCTCCTCCTCTAGCAGCATCCTCCATATACATGAAATCCTTGAAATGATCAAGTCCGGAGCCAACCTCCATGAATCACAATGCTAAAGTAGTATTAAATCTTTAATGTAAAAGGCATTGAAAGTAACCTGCAGCAAAGGCATAATTGAAACAAATTGAGAATAACCAATGGCTAACAGACTAGTAAAGAACATGAAATCGAGAGCAGCTATGCAAACAATGGCGAGGAATAGGAAACACGCTGTAAGAGCCCGCCAGTAAGCAGTGCGTGAACAAAGATGAAGAACACACCAGTAAGCAGTGCATGAACAAAAAAGAAGAACCCGCCAGTATGCAATGCGTGAACAAAGATGAAGAAACCGCCAGTAAGCAGTGCGTGAATAAAGATGATGAACGTGGGCTGGAGGTGGGTAGGAACACTGTAGACGCAAGAGGGCGAAGCAGGAAGCAGGCAAAGAGCGAAGGGAACATAATAGGGAGGCAACTAGTCGGGGAATGGAGGAGTGGAACCAAACAAGAAGTCTCGGAAGATGTGGCTGCAGAAACGGGTCTAAGTGTAACATGGTAACGAGAGCGAAGCAGAATAGGACCGGATATAAAGTATATCACAACCAGCACTATGGATGCTGGAGTCCTGAGAGGCTACACAGCTAAGGGTAGCAGAAGGCGGCCGTAGTAAACCTCCACGAAAACACCTGCGACTTCATCAGTGCCTCACGCAGTGCCGAAGTAGCTGAGCAATTGTCAGTACCCCTCGTAGCAAGTTCCTGCTCGAAAACTCATGAGTGCCAAGGTCAACTCGGTTGCTTCTAACAGTGCCGCTCAGGGTAAGGGAAAAGCTAAAACGTATGAAGCCTAAAATCCAAACAATGGGTAGCAACAATAATCAACAGAATGAGTATGTGATGCAAATAAATCAGCCTGCGAATGAAGAGAATTAAGAAAATGAAAACGTGAGCATGAATTGTTAGTTGTGATAATCTCTAGTTTAGTGACTAGATACATGACTAGGCTCGATACATGATTAGGCTAGATACATGATTAAGGTGAAGTGAGGGCGCAGCCTCAATTAGGGCTCTGCAAAGCAACCTGCTAGAGCTTGCTTGTGTATATATATGAGTGCTCTCTGCTCATGTTTAGGTAAGTTCTCATACAAGGATCATTCCCAGGACCTTGTACCTTGTTTAAGGTGTGTTCTATGCTGCTTCCCACTGGGGTACCTTTCATGCTGCGTGAGTGCTGCTGTGTACTATCTTTGAAGGCTCTGAGAGAGAGTGAGTTGAATATTGCCGAGTGCAATCAGAAGTGTCTACTCTGGTGAGACTAGGAAGCTGAGTACTAGGATGTCTGATACATCAGAAGTCAGAATGACTGAGGATAGACCATCTACTTCAAAGACTAGGAAGAAAGGTTCTCATCATGAATAAGTAAGGGACTCGAGAAATACCTGGTTAAAGCCTGAAAGAAAACAAATGTTCATATCGAAAAGCAGATGAAAACTAATAGAAGTAAACGATGATGCAACAGATGAAGAAGGTAGTAAATTCAGAGTGAAAGCAACGAAGAAAGAGTAAGGAGGTAAGTCAGAAGGCTCGGGAGAGACCAAGTTGTTTGACACCCAACTAAGGTAGTAGGGAGCGAATCCCACCATGCAGGGAAAGAGCAGGTCAGGTGACATAGAAACGGGGGTCGAAAGTGCAGAGTAAAGTAGAACGAGCAGCAACTATAAGTGAAAAGAAAATAATAATCCATAGAGGGGAACAGGAAGAGGCAGAAGATGAGGACGAACAGAGAAACAAAAAAGAGCACTGAAAAATTAGGGCATCTCACGGAAGGTCAAAGCATGGAGGGAAGTTCAACCTCGTATGAAGTGAAGGACCAGGTGGGCCCATGTGTCCATAAGCAGAGGCCACGTGTCCATAAGCATACAATCAAGCCCACATGGCAGAAGACACAAATAGGGTACTCAGAGTGTATATGTCACTGAAGGAGTCAAGATGGTATTTGAGTCTAGGGAAAAATTACTGGTGGGCTCGAAAATGAGCTCCCTGCCTGGCAGAAAGAACAGATGTTCTCAGATCTATCTAGACAATAGATAGTATATTGGTATACGAGAACAGAAGCCGTTCCCAGAACAGAAGCCGTTCTGGGAACGGGTTATCCAGAACTCATTTTAGTGTAAATGATCGGTAACCAAAATGTACTAGATTCACAATGCTAGTATAGTGAGAAATCCACAATGTAGAATGCATCGAATGTAACTTGAAGCAAACGCATAATTGAAACAAATTGACAATAACATATGGCTAACAGACTAGTAAACCATCATGAAATCGAGAACTCTATGCAAACTACTGCGAGAAATAGGTAACACAATGTAAAAGACTGCCAGTAAGCAGTGCGTGTACAAAAATAATAAAAAACGTGGGCTGTAGTCTAGTAGGAACACTGTATACACCAGAGGTCCTATGAATCAGGCAAAGAGCGAAGGATAAATAATAAGGAGGGAATTAGCTGGGGAATGGAACAATGTAAGAGCTATAGGATAGTGTGGCTGCAGAAACCTGTCGAAGTGTAACAGGGTAATGAGAGCGAAGCGAAAAAGGACAGGATATAAAGTATATCGCAACAAGCGCTATGGACGCTTGAGTCCTGAGACGCTAAACAGCAAAGGGGAAGCAGAAGGCGGCCATAGTAAACCTTCACGAAAACACCTGCGACTTCATCAGTGCCTCACACAGTGCCGAAGTAGCTGAGCAATTGTCAGCACCCCTCATACCGAGTTTCTGCTCGAAAACTCATGAGTGCCAAGGCAAACTCTGTTGCTCCCCTAAAGTGCCGCTCAAAAGTAATGGGAATGTCAAAAAGAACAAGGGTGGAAATGTGGAAAGCAAGGGCAAGCAAAAGTGCAGGCATGCACTTAAGCGCTGGAGTCTTAGCCGCATAATGAAGATCAGTCCAGAAAGAAAAGAATCCACATGAGTAAGATGAGGGAAGAAATCGAGACATACCTGATGGATCCCTGAAATCACAAACATTCATTAGTAGAGAGAAAGTCCAGGACACAACAATGGGAAAGAGTCAAGCAGAGGTTCCCTAGTGATACGAGAGTGGAGCAAGAAAACTTCAGCGCTGCAAGGGAAGGGGATGAGTCAACTGAAGCGGGAAAAGCAGAGGTGAAGTGAATGAAGGTGAAGGTGAAGTATACCATATATATAGGTATACGAGAACGGAAGTATCCAGTATATATATGAATTCAGAAGTCAAGAAGGACTCCCAAACAACACTATGGTATACAGGCCTCCGGGATACATAGTAGGACAATAGATAGTATATATAGATATACAAGAACAGAAATCGTGTCCAGAATTCATGAATTGCAAATGACCAGTAAGCAAGATGTACATGATTCACAATGCTAGAATAGTGAAAAATGCATAATGTAGAATGCATCAAATGTAACTTGAAGCAAAGGCATAATTGAAACAAATTAACAATAACATATGGCTAACAGACTAGAAAACCACCATGAAATCAAGAACTCTATACAAACAACTGCGAGAAATAGGTAACACTATGTAAAAGACTGCCAGTAAGTAGTGCATGAACGATAAAAATAAAAACGTGGGCTGGAGTCGGGTAGGAACACGGTATACACCAGAGGTCCCGTGAATCAGGCAAAGTGCAAAGGAAAAATAATAGGGAGGGAATTAGCTGGGGAATGGAGCAGTGGAACAATGCAAGAGCTATAGGATGGTGTGGCTGCAGAAACCTGTCAAAGTGTAACAGGGTAACGAGAGTGAAGCGAAAAAGGACAGGATAAAAAGTATATTGCAACAAGCGCTATGGACACTTGAGTCCTGAGACGCTAAACAGCGAAGGGAAGCAGAAGGTGGCCATAATAAACCTTCACGAAAACACCTACGACTTCATCAGTGCCTCATTAGTGGGTGGATATAGGTATATGAGTGGGTGGATATTGCTCTCGGGGTAGGCGCATTGAAGTGTAGCTGACCCAGTGTCCTACTGTACCTGTAAGCACTGATGGGGACTCTGAAGGGGATTACTGGAGGTATGGCGTCCAAAAATTAGAGACCGCAGAGCAGGAACTGTAATCTAGCTTTGTCCATTCTCTTAGAGGGGAATGGGAATATAATGAGTGTATGTTAGGAGTAGATGTGTTGAGACGTTAATAGGGTGAGAGAAAAGTAACAATCTGTCAATTAGAGCGTGGACCTCTGCTTCATTCTAAGTAGCACTGCAGTGGGGTGGTTTTGAAGACATGGAGAATTTGGAGAAGGACCCGGAAGCATGAGAGGAAAGCATCAGTAAGATTGTCAGAGTCCAACGTAGTGAATAGATAAAAGATTGTCCAGAGGTAGTCTCTGTAAGCGAATCTTCTGAAATGTGTAGTACTACCCAACGATAGTGCAGGGGGGGGAGTGGGATCCGGAGAAGAAGAATGGAAGACGGGTGAAGCCTATGGGAGTCTAAGGTCTGGAAAGCCGAATCCATAAAAGCTCCTCTACATTGGCGGGGTCCCTGAAATGATGCCTATATATATAGGTATACGAGAACAGATGCCGTTCTGGGAACGGGTTATCCAGAACTCATGAGGTGCAAATGATTGATAAGCAAGATGTACATAATTGACAATGCTAGAATAGTGAGAAATCCATAAGGTAGAATTCATCAAATGTAACTAGAAGCAAAGGCATAATTGAAACAAATTGAGAATAACATATGGCTAACAGACTAGTAAACCACCATGAAATTGAGAACACTATGCAAACAACTCCGAGAAATAGGTAACGCTTCGTAAAAGACTGCCAGTAAGCAGTGTGTGAACGATAAAAATAAAAAACGTGGGCTGGAGTCGGGTAGGAACACTGTATACACAAGAGGTCCCATGAATCAGGCAAAGAGCGAAGGAAAAATAATAGAGAGGGAATTAGCTGGGGAATGGAGGAGTGGAACAATGCGAGAGCTCTAGCTCTAGCTCTAGCTCTAGGGTTGTGTGGCTGCAGAAACCTGTCTAAGTGTAACAGGGTAACGAGAGCGAAGCGAAAAAGGACAGGATATAAAGTATATCACAACAAGCGCTATGGACGCTTGAGTCCTGAGACGCTAAACAGCAAAGGGGAAGCAGAAGGCGGCCATAGTAAACCTTCACGAAAACACCTGCGACTTCATCAGTGCCTCACGCAGTGCCGAAGTAGCTGAGCAATTGTCAGTACCCCTCATACCAAGTTTCTGCTCGAAAACTCATGAGTGCCCAGGCAAACTCGGTTGCTCCCCTAAAGTGCTGCTCAAAAGTAATGGGAATGTCAAAAAGAACAAGGGTGGAAATGTGGAAAGCAAGGGCAAGCAAAAGTGCAGGCATGCACTTAAGCGCTGGAGTCTTAGCCGCATAATGAAGATCAGTCCAGAAAGAAAAGAATCCACATGAGTAAGATGAGGGAAGAAATCGAGACATACCTGATGGATCCCTGAAATCACAAACATTCATCAGTAGAGAGAAAGTCCAGGACACAACAATGAGAAAGAGTCAAGCAGAGGTTCGCTAGTGATACGAGAGTGGAGCAAGAAAACTTCAGCGCTGCATGGGAAGGGGATGAGTCAACTGAAGCGGGAAAAGCAGAGGTGAAGTGAATGAAGGTGAAGGTGAAGTATACCGTATATATAGGTATACGAGAACGGAAGTATACAGTATATATATGAATTCAGAAGTCAAGAAGGACTCCCAAACAACACTATGGTATACAGGCCTCCGGGAAAAGTGTTAAAGCCCTAAGGTAGAATGCATCGAAGGTAACCTGCAGCAAAGGCATAATTGAAACGAATTGAGAATCACATATGGCCAACAGACGATGCAAACGACTGTGAGAAAGTAGGAGACTGTATGTAAGAGCCCACAAGTAAGCAGTGCATAAACGATAAAGATGAAGAACGTGGGCTGGAGTCGGGTAGGAACACTGTAGACGCAAGAGGTCAAACCATGAAACAGTCAAAGAGTGAAGGAAAAATACTATGGAGGGAATTAGCTGGGGAATGGAGGAGAGGAACAATACAAGAGTTCTTGGATGGTGTGGCTGCAGAAACGAGTCGAAATGTAAAAGGGTAACGAGAGTGAGGTGTAAGAGGACAGGATATGAAGTATATCACAACAAGCTCTATGGACGCTTGAGTCCTGAGACACTAAACGCTAAACACTGATGCCTATATCTACATTTACCACAGGGAACACTCTGAAACCATAGAAAAGCAATTTGCCATTGCAACTATCAGAGGGGTGTACTTGGATGCCATAGAAGGGAGCGCAGCAAGAGCTTTATTATTGCACCAGTGTTGTTGAGGTCTACTAAAAGCAAAGCCAAGGGTTTGGCCCACGTTGCATTTAGTGTTGCTCAAAGAGTACGTAATGTAGATAACTCCTTCGTCCTCTAATGGGTCGAGGAGAGAATTGTCATGTGTGTGATCGACCCTCAGGTCGTTTAAGTTCCTGACCATAGGATTGGGGTCAGTGGAATAGTAAGAGGTAAGGTGGAGCATGGGATCAAGGTCAGAGGAGAAGCATGAGGTAAGGATGCGGGTGCGGATAGGAGGCCAATGAATTCAATCCGGGAGAAAGGAGAAGTGCTCCTTCGATTGAGTGAAGATTCAGCTTGGAACACTGTACTCACTTAAGAGGTGTGGGTTGTCACCATTGCTAAGAAAGTTATCCTGTATAGAGAAAGTGGTGGGAGACAAAGTGTGTAAGATATGGATGACGGGTAAGATTAAGAAGAAGTGGAAAAAAGGAAACCTGAAGCATCGAAGAAAGATTGAACAATGTAGTCATAACCAGTCGGAATAAGCGAAATGAACAGTGCCAAGAAGAAAGTTGGAACAAAAATGAATCAAAGGAGAAAAGAATCTATGAACAGCCATGAAGCGATGCAGGGGTGAAGAATCTGATAACCTCGAGATACAGCAAAGAGGGGATGTGCTCCATTAAGTAAACGCCAGCTTTAATGAGGACTTTAGAAATGAAAGCAGAGTAAGGACAGGCATCCTAAAGGAAATATTAATAAGTCGAAGACGTGAGGATCTAGTAAACTAAGGCATGACACAGAGTGGACTTATGCTATCGTACGCAAAACCTAGTTTAAATCGAAACCATGCGAAATTAATACATGCAAGCAAGAATCCAAGTAAACATGCTAGATATAGTTTCTCAATGTGGTCAGAACGGTTTTCGAAACTCACCTTAGAGACATTTGGTACCACAGATCGCAAGGTGTAAAACCGTTGATTGAGCTTCTCCCGTCTTTGACGTTCAGCTTGGACATGGTTCAACGGTTCTTCCCTGTCATTGGCAGGCTTTCTTCCGCGCTTTCTTGGAGGTTTTTGTCCCACAGTGAAACTACACTCTACTTCTTTATATGAAACTTCTGCTTCTGAGTCAATGTCCTGTTCAGACTCAATGCTGGAGCGTACATACGCACTGGCGAGTGTTCCTATGCCTTCTTGATGTTGCGATTTCAGAGATGAAGCTAACTTGTGTTTTGATGCCTTGATCGTTCCTTCTTCTTTGATGCGAGTTGTAGCAATATTATTCACTTGCAAAAGGTCGCTACCCTGCCGAAGGTCTGGAGGATTCAATATTTCTCCTGTCTCCATTCCCCGAGTAAGATTCTGATGTTGCCCTGCAGGTTGAGTTTTCTTGACGACCCCAATAGATGAGATCTTATCTTCTTGACTACTTACTTTTCCCCGGTAAGACCCTGAAAAAGTACTTGCACTTTGCAGCTCCTTCTCATTGTCAATGGAAACATCACCGAACGCGAAGTCTTCCGAGAAAAGATAGTCAAACGAGTCCACGTTCGTACATACTGATGAATTCATTTTGTCCAGATGAATGGGTCTAAACGATGAGCTAGCGTCTGGACCTCTCTCCAGTAACAGATGTCTTGTAGACCCATGTATGCTAGTCAAAGGGCTTGTTGGGCAGGGCAGGAAGGAGGAGTCCTCATTTAGAAGCAGTGCTTGGGAGGTGCAATTGCTATCGCTCATATCACAGAAGACCATCTTCACGTTCTCGATGATGTCTAGACTCTCTGCAATCTAACATAACAATTCAATCAATCAATTACAACTCACCACATTTGGGAGCAGATGCCGTTCTTCGAACGGGGGATCCAGAACCCACTTAGTAAGGAACCGATAACATGCATATTCGGACATGAGAGTAGAAACCGTTCGAAGACCGGGGGATCCAGAACTCATCACGTGCAAATGGAGTGCGGATAAATAACATGCATATGTATAATTAAATGCAAGCATGAACGTACGTAAGTTGAATTGAAGTTAATCTGAGAAAAAAATTAGACAACGGAAAATAAGCGGAAGTGCTAGCAAGCAGGAACGCAAGTAGGTACACTTCATACGAACGACTAAGAGAGAAAACACAACCTCCTAGAAAGGTAACAGAGGAAGCATCTAAAATTGAAAGGGAAGGAGAATGATCGAGCGAGTAGGAAGATCGGTTCGGAAGCAAAGGGGAAAACATAGAGCGAGTAGAGACACATATTTGAGTAATGCTATGCAGAAGCAGTTCCGAGAACGGAGTTCCACAGTTCGCGTAACTGACTTGGCTCTACGATGTGACATATTTACTATAGCAATTCAGGAACTATTGATCAAAACACTTAAAAATTCAATCAGCTACAAGCGAAAATGAAGCCCTACACGGTAACATAGGTATATGAGAGCACAAGCCGTTCTGGGAACGGGTTATCCAGAACTCATGAAATGCAAATGATCAATAAACAATATGTAGATGATTCACAATGCTCGAGTAGTGTTAAATTCCTAAGGTAGAATGCATCGAAAGTAGCATGCAGCAAAGGCATAATTGAAACAAATTGAGAATAACAGATGGCGGTTATATACACATTTTTAGCATGGAATACAAAACTCGTAGCGAAAACTCAGGCTATGCACACGTGGCATGGTTGCAAACAGCTTGAGTACTGGAAAACATGCTGGTTGTATACATATCGAGTAATGGAATATAGAAGACGTTGTAAGCAACCCAGTTCCATACCCACATCTGACCGGACTGTCTCTTGTACGAGAAGTATGTTTTTGCATTAAAGGACAAGTTTTCTAACAGAGACTTCTTACCAAGTCAGTGGAGCCAAGCTCAACCACTCCGCTCCGTGAAGGCACACAAACGAGCGTCTGTAACAAAATAATTTCCACGTGACAAACCACGATGCCAGACAGCTCAAGTTCCCGAATTTAGGACCATAACACGAAATTAATCCATGCTCAGCACAGTTGCTCTGCACTACATTGTCTTCAAGAATCTCAACTCCACCTTTCATTTGACCCTAAGTCGATCAGGGGGACAAATAATTCTAGTACAAAACTATTTCTGCTTGCGAGACATCAACTCAAATGAAATTCTGCCTTCACTGTAAGGGGTCCATCACTGGCAGGATTGCAAATTTCTTGTAATCCATGGAGCACATGCACACACGGATTACCTGAATTCCAGCCATCTGCAACACAGACATACTAGGGTCAAAACGTAACCGACTTGATATGATGTACATGTCCATGCTTCAGAATGTGACTCCCCAGATTCACATCATATGTGCAGTGTACAAGATAAAATTTATAGGTAAGAACTTCGAAGAGATTCCACTGATCAAAGACAGCAGCATCCTCTCACTGTTACAAATTGCATGCGCTCAATCTTGTGCGGCTTCCCAGAGCATCAAGCCTTGTCGAACCTAAATGTATTAAACCAAGTCAACATTTTCAGGAACCAGCAAAAATTGTCCTAAATTTTCTAAAACCCCAAAGAGTCTATATGTATTTGAGCAATGGTGTGCAAAAGTCGTTCGAAGAAAGGGGTATCCACACCCACGAATGACTGCATTACATGAGTAATGGGAGCCGGTCGCGAAACGGAGGATCTATACCCACTTAGGACCGATCCGATGCAAACAAAACACATACAGATCTGAGTAGGTAAAATGCATGCAACAATCGATACAAACCGACGACTTGCTGATCTAAGCAAGTACAGACTGACAAATACGAGGGGTATTGGCATTCGCCAGCTGAGCCGACTGCCAATACCCTTCCTACCGAATTTCTGTTATCGTAATGCTCATATAAATACATAATTGAGTCAAGTTGTATATATTAATCGCAAAGATAGACTGGATATAGGAGATGAGAGCAGAAGCCATTCGGAGCACGGAAGATCCAGAATTAAATGCATATGAAGTGCAGATGGAATGTAAACATGATATTGGATATTGGTAGATGAGAGCAGAAGCCGTTGCTAGAACGGGTGATCCAGAACTCATTAAGTGCATATGACAGGTACCAAGATATAGGTAGATGAGAGCAGAAGCCGTTCTAGGAAAGGGTGATCCAGAACTCACTAAATGCAACTGATCGGTAACCGAGACGTACTTTATGCACAATGCTAGAATAGTGATAAATCCATAAAGTAGAATGCATCGAATGTAACCTGAAGCAAAGGCATAATTGCAACAAATTGAGTATAATATATATCTAAAGGACTAGTAAACAACTTGAAATCGATAACAGCTATTCAACCGAATGCGAGAAATATAAAACATTATGTAATCGACCATCAGTAAGCAGTGCATGAAGGATGAAAACTAAAACGTAGGCTGGAGTCAGGTAGGAACACTGTAGACACTGGAGGTCAAACCATGAAGCAGGCAAAGAGCAAGGGAAAAATAATAGGGAGGGAATTAGCTAAGGAAGGGAGGGTGGAACAATGCAGGAACTAAGTGAATGGTGCTGCTGCAGAGACATATTGGGGCGTAACAGGGTGACGAGGGCGAAGCGAAAGAGGACAGGATATAAAGTATATTGCAGCCAGCGCTATGGATGGTTGAGTCCTGAGACACTAAACAGCAAAGGGAAGCAGAAGGTGACCATAGTAGTCACTGGATATAGAGAAATGAGGACAGAAACCGAACTCACTAAATGCAAATGAGATGCAAGATATGTAAAGTAAGCAATATGTCAATCCTCTGATCTAACGATAGCAGAAATAAACTTAACATGGAAACAAATGGAGAGTAAAACCTATATACCAAAGACCTGCAATTACACAGCGGAAACATAACAAAAGTGCAAGAAGAGAAATGAAATCGATATGAAGAGCCAGAAGCGAAAGATAAATATAGACCCGAGTAGAAAAACCATGTAGCAGCAAGCAAAACGCAAGTTGATGAACTTAGAGTCAGCCCGGTCGAATGAAACCATGAAAATGTGAGATCGCACAGAGGACAAAGTAAGGAAAATCAAAGAAGATCCGTGAGACATCCTGAACGTTTGAAAACTGGAAAAAGATAAATGAGTTCGTTCAGAGAACGAGAGAAGAAGAGTGAAGCGTGATAGGACTGGATAGGACTGGATATCGATAATATACACAGCATGTGCTATGAACACATGAGTCCTAAAGCCGAAAACACAGAGGGAAGCAGAAAGGCGGTCATAGTATGCCACCACGAAATCACAAACGACTTCATCAGTGCCAAACGTAGTGCCAAAGTAGCTGGGTGAATGCCAGTACTTCTCGTACCGAGTTTCTGTACGAAGGATAGAGTATATCACAGCAAGAATGCCAGTACTTTTCGTATCGAGTTTCTGTATGAAGGATAGAGTATATCACAGCAAGAAGGAAAGAGTATATCATGGCAGGCGTTATGGCAGCTTGAGGCCTGAGACACTAAACAACTGAAACAAGCAGAAGGCGGCCACAGTAACCTCCACGATAGCACATGCAACTTCAATTTTGCCTTGCGCAGTGCCGAAGTAGCCGAGGCCCACAGAGAACAGATGCGATAGGAAAGGTATGAACCATGAATCAGGCAAAGGGCGAGAAAATTAATACGGAGGGAATTAGTTAAGGACTGGAGGAGTGGAGCAATGCTGGACTGGAGTGGATGGTATTTTTTGGGACTGATTGACGCATAACAGTGTAATGCAACTGGATAAGGTATATCGCAGCAAGCGCTTGAGTCCTGAACCCGAAACACCAAACCACTGAAGGAAGCAGGAGGCAGCCATAGTAAACCTCCATGAAAGCACATACTACTTCATCAGTGCCTCACGCAGAGCCAAAGTAGCTGAGCATATGAACAAGACTTTGTTTCACACAGTGTACGCATATGTTTACTTCACCAGAGCCCTCAGAGTACCCAAGTAGCTGAAAAGAAGTGCCACCGACCCCAGTCACCGTGAGCTCCAGAGTGCAAGAATCATATTTTGAATTATCTTGCATTGATTATGAGAGTGAACCATTGCTCTCTGCTGATTTTGTGGTGTTCTGTGCCTCTTGTTAGTGAAAGGAATTCTGAAATAACAAGCAGTTAGCGACTTAGCTGCAGTAAACTCAGCAATGCATGACATATCCAAACCTAGTCTACAGGGAAATAGTGAAGTTGAAGAATTTACCTTAGCAAGATCAGCTCGCGTGCAGATGTGACTAGGAGCCTTGTTGGCTTCCATCAACCAAACATAGTTTCTGCTAGCCAATGCTTGTCCAGGTGTCCTGCATACAAAGAAGCAGCTCATAGTAAATTATATGCCCCATTGGTATGGTACTGCAGGTCGTCAAATTTACTGTGATCGAGTCAGGAAATGTCTGTCTACATCCCGGAAGCGTTCGAATGGTGGAGGATCCACAAACACGGATGACAGGCACGACAATACATAGCCACGAAAGAAGTAACTATAAATGTCAATTTATATAAATATTGGAGTAGTAGGAGCAGAAGGCGTTCATGAAACGGGTGTCTCAAAAACCCACTTAGGACCGGACTTGATGCATGCATAAGCAAGCAAGAAGAAATGCAAGCAAGCAAGGGATGGTAATGCCAGAAATCCAAGTAAGGTAGGAGAAATAAGCATAAAAGCGAGATAAGTCAGCAAAGACAGAGTGGAACTTAATCTAAATTGCAAGAGGACAGAAGCAAAAACGAAGTACTTCTATGTTCTGAAATAATTCTGAGATACTCCATGCGACAGGAAAACATCCAAGAAAGAATTCGGTAGAAACCAGAAACGAAAAATGATAGTTTCCTGAACCGCATACATAGTTTACGATAACCACCGTAATTTGAGAAAACATGCGAGCCCTGTCAAACAACTAAGCACGAAACAAGGAGAAACAAGGAAGAACCAACGAAAAAGTAGGGAAAATAGTGTGCATAAATATATAAATAATGAGTAACGAAAATAAAAAGCTGTTGATATAATGCGGTCTATATTAATACATATTGAATGTATGAATATGGAAACTGTTCTTCAGAACCCGGTTCCATACCCCCATAAGACTCGATAGAACCTGACATAGTGATCAAGCTATGAGAAGTAAATTCCGTATATATTTGAGAAATAGGAGCAAAAGCCGTTCGAAGGATGGGCGATCCAGAACCCACTAAGTATGGAACCGAGAACGTGCATATGAAGTGCATATGCATTGGAATTGAAGTGAATCTAACATGACTACAATACGCGGAAGCAACAACATAATTGATACATTCATAAGTAGCGCCTGCAGGGAACTACTATACATCATGAAAGAAGAACAAGGTGACAACAGATTAAGCATCTGAAATTGAAAGCAGAGGACGACCATCAAGAACAGAAACATCGAGTAAGTAGGAAAAAAACAAAGCTTTCGTGGAGGATGGGTGGAGTAGAGTGATGCGTGAGAGATGTTTCTATTCTGAGAGGGGATATTGGGACATCAGAGCAGAAGCCGTTCCAAGAACGGGGGATCCAGAACTCATTAAATACGTACGAAGTGCCGATGAATGTAAACATGATATTAGGAATGTAAACGTAAACCTGATATTGGATATTGGTAGATGAGGTGCTTAAATGCGTGACCACTGATGAAGTGCAGATGAAATGTAAACATTGATAGGTGCAGATCGAGATGAGTAATAAATTCATAAGGAGATAAAGAATCTAACACATCAAATATAAGGTTAAGCACAAACGAAATATCAATATTTCCTGATCAATAGCAGTGGAGAACTGATATACATCATGTAGTCGATCAGCACTAAGCAAAGCATGTAGCTAAATAGAGAGGACAACATGAAATTGAAGACCAACCAGCCAAACTTAAAAGATTAAGTGAACTGAAATGGGAAGACTGGGCAGAAATCATGTATAGGAACCATGAAACAGATCAGCAAATGTGGGGTGCAGCAAAGTGGGAGAAGAGTGGATGGTGTATTTGCTGAGATGGAGCGATGCGTCAAAGGACTGGATATTAGGGATATTGGTAGATGAGAGCAGAAGCCATTCTAGGAACAGGTGATCCAGAACTCATTTAGTACATATTGTTAGTTATGATAATCTCTAGTTTAGTGACTAGATACATGACTAGGCTAGATACATGATTAGGATAGATACATGATTAGGCTAGATACATGATTAAGGTTTAGGGAGCCCTAATTAGGGCTCTGCAAAGCAACCTGCTAAAGCTTGCTTGAGCATATATATGAGTGCTCTCTGCTCATGTTAAGGTAAGTTCTCATACAAGGATCATTCCCAGCACCTTGTACCTTGTTCTTACAAGGTACAAGGTGTGTTCTATGCTGCTTACCACTGGGGTACCTTTCATGCTGCGTGAGCGCTGCTGTGTACTATCTTTGAAGGCTCTGAGAGAGAGTGAGTTGAATGTGTACTATCTTTGAAGGCTCTGAGAGAGAGTGAGTTGAATGTGTACTATCTTTGAAGGCTCTGAGAGAGAGTGAGTTGAATATTGCTGAGTGCAATTAGGAGTGTCTACTCTGGTGAGACTAGGAAAGCTGAGTGCTAGGATGTCTGATACATTAGAAGTCAGAATGACTGAGGATAGACCATCTACTTCAAAGACTAGGAAGAAAGGTTCTCATCTGAGATGGGGCGATGCGTCAAAGGACTGGATATTAGGGATATTGGTAGATGAGAGCAGAAGCCATTCTAGGAACAGGTGATCCAGAACTCATTTAGTACATATGAACAGTAACCAAGATATGCTCAATGTTCAATACGAGAATAGTGATAAATCCATAAAGTAAAATGCATCGAATGTAACCTGCAGCAAAGGCATAATTGCAACAAATCGAGAACCATATATATATTGGTATATGAGAACAGAAGCGGTTCTGGGAACAGGTTATCCTGAACTCATGAGGTGCAAATGATCAATAAGCAAGATGTACATGAATCACAATGCTAGAGTAATGTTAAAGCCCTAAGGTAGAATGCATGGAATGTAACCTGCAGCAAAAACATAATTGAAACCAATTGAGAAGAACCGATGGCCAACCAACTAGCACAGAACATGAAATCGAGAGCATCTATGCAAACGATCGCGAGGAATAGGAAACTTGAAGTAATAGCCCGCCAGTAAGCAGTGCGTGAACAAAGATGAAGACCATGGGCCGGAGTAGGGTAGGAACACTGTAGACATGAGAGGGCGAAGCAGGAAGCAGTCAAAGAGCGAAAGGAAAATACTATGGAGGGAATCAGTTGGGGAATAGAGGAGTGGACCAAAACAAGAGTTCTCAGATGATGTATCAAATCAAGAACCACATATATATATAGGTATACGAGAACAGAAGCCGTTCTGGGAACGGGTTATCGAGAACTCATGAAGTGCAAATGATCTGTAAGATGTACATAATTCACAATGCTAGAAATCCATAAGGTAGAATACATCGAATGTAACTTGAAGAGAAGGCATAATTGAAACAAATTGACAATAACATATGGCTAACAGACTAGTAAACCACCATGAAATCGAGAACTCTATGCAAACAACTGCGAGAAATAGGTAACACTATGTAAAAGACTGCCAGTAAACAGTGCGTGAATGATAAAAATAAAAAACGTGGGCTGGAGTCGGGTAGGAATACTGTATACACAAGAGGTCCCATGAATCAGGCAAAGAGCGAAGGAAAAATAATAGGGAGCTGGGGAATGGAGGAGTGGAACAATCCGAGAGCTATAGGATGGTGTGGCTGCAGAAACCTGTCGAAGTGTAACAGGGTAACGAGAGCAAAGCGAAAAAGGACAGGATATAAAGTATATCACAACAAGCGCTACGGACGCTTGAGTCCTGAGACACTAAACAGCAAAGGGGAAGCAGAAGGCGGCCATAGTAGACCTTCACGAAAACACCTGCTACTTGATCAGTGCCTCATGCAGTGCCGAAGTAGCTGAGCAATTGTCAGTACCCCTCATACCGAGTTTCTGCTCAAAAACTCATGAGTGCCAACGCAAACTTGGTTGCTCCTCTAAAGTGCCGCTCAAAAGTAATGGGAATGTCAAAAAGAACAGAGGACCAGAGGTTCTGGATAGCCCGTTCTGGGAACGGGCTATCTAGAACTCATGAAGTGCAAATGATCGGTAAGCAAATGTACATGATTCACAATGCTAGAATAGTGAGAAACCCATAAGGTAGAATGCATCGAATGTAACTTGAAGCAAAGGCATAATTGAAACAAATTGAGAATAACATATGGTTAACAGACTAGCAAACAACCATGAAATTGAGAACTCTATGCAAACAAACTGCAAGAAATAGGAAACTCAATGTAAAAGACTGCAAGTGCACAGTGCACAAACGAAAAAAATTAAAAACGTGGGCTGGAGTCAGGTAGGAACACTGTATACACGAGAGGCCGACCCCAGGAATCAGGCAAAGAGTGAAGGAAAAATAATAGCGAGGGAAGTGGCTGGGGAATGGAGGAGTGGAAGAATGCGAGAGCTATAGGATGGTGTGGCTGCAGAAACCTGTCGAAGTGTAACAGGGTAACAAGAGCAAAGCGAAATAGGACAGGATATAAAGAATATCACAACAAGCGCTATGGACGCTTGAGTCCTGAGATGCTAAACAGCAAAGGGAACCACATATATAGGTATACGAGAACAGAAGCCATTCTGGGAACGGGTTATCCAGAACTCATGAATTGCAAATGATCGGTAAGCAAGATGTACATGATTCACAATGCTAGAATAGTGAGAAATCCATAATGTTGACTGCGTAGAATGTAAATTGAAGCAAAGGCATAATTGAAACAAATTGAGAATAACATATGGCTAACAGACTAGTAAACCACCATGAAATCAAGAACTCTATGCTAATGACTGCGAGAAATAGGCATCACTATCTAAAAGACTGCCAGTACGCAGTGCGTGAACAATAAAAACAATAACGTGGGCTGGAGTCGGGTAGGAACACGGTATACACCAGAGGTCCCATGAATCAGACAAAGGGCAAAGGAAAAGTAATAGTGAGGGAATTAGCTGGGGAATGGAGTGGAACAATGCGAGAGCTATAGGATGGTGTGGCTGCAGAAACCTGTCGTAGTGTAACAGGGTGACGAGAGCGAAGCAAAAAAAGACAGCATATAAAGTATATCGCAACAAGCGCTATGGACACTTGAGTCCTGAGACACTAAACAATGAAGGGAAGCAGAAGGCGGCCATAGTAAACCTTCACAAAAACACCTGCGACTTCATCAGTGCCTCACGCAGTGCCGAAGTAGCTGAGCAAATTGCCAGTACCCCTCATACCGAGTTTCTGCTCGAAAACTCATGAGTGCCAAGGCAAACTCGGGTTCCTCCCCTAAAGTGCCGCAGTGAGAATGTCAAAAAGACCAGAGGTGGAAGTGTGGAAAGCAAGGGCAAGCAAAAGTGCAGGCACACACTTAAGTGCTGGAGTCTTAACCGCATAATGAGGATCAGTCCAGAAAGAAAAGAATCCACATGAGTAAGATGTGGGAAGAAATCAAGACATACCGGATGGATCCCTGAAATCACAAACATTCATTAGTAGAGAGAAAGTCCAGGACACAACAATGAGAAAGAGTCAAGCAGAGGTTCGCTAGTGATACGAGAGTGGAGCAAGAAAACTTCAGCGCTGCATGGGAAGGGGACAAGTCAACTGAAACGGGAAAAGCAGAGGTGAAGTGAATTAAGGTGAAGGGGAAGTATACAGTATACATATGAATTCAGAAGTCAAGAAGGACTCCGAAACAACAGTGTGGTATACAGGCCTCTGGGAAAAGGGAACCACACATATAGGTATATGCATGCAGAAGCCGTTCTGGGAACGGGTTATCCAGAACTCATTAAGTGCAAATGATTGATAAGCGATATGTACATGAATCACAATGCAAGTTTAAACCCTAAATCCCTAAGGTAGAATGCATCAAATGTAACCTGCAGCAAAGGCATAAGTGAACCGAATTGAGAATAACAGATGGCCAACGGACTAGTAAAGAACGTGAAATCGAGAGCATCTACGCAACAGAACAGAAGCCGTTCTGGGAACGGGTTATCCAGAACTCATGAGGTGTAAATGATCAGTAAGCAATATGTACATGATACGCAACACTAGAGTAGTATTAAATTGATAAGAACCAAGCTTCCTACTCTTTGAAGTGGAAGGTCTATCACTCCCTCTTATCTCTGATGTATCAGACATCACTACTGCAATACTAGATCTCTCTCCTTGTATCACAGTTTACAAGCATCAAGTAGGTTCTCTCACGCAGCACTAGTAACCTCTAATACTGAGATATCCAAAGACAATCCTGAGATGATGTTAGGCAACTCAGGACTTCACGAAATGCAAGGAAGAGGTGTTGGGAATCACCCTTGTTGAAGAACTAACTGAAACAGGAGTAGAAAACACTCTTATATACACTTAAGCAAACCCTAGGGGGTTGCTTTGCTTAACCCTAATTAGGGCTGCGCCCACTCTTTACCCTAAGTAGAGGACATTTGGCAGGGCTTCTAGAGGATTCTAACAAAACCTTCAAGTCAAGGGAAGTCTCTAAACTAGAGATTAACTAAACTAACACTCCCACTTAATGAGAGTTTAGGACTATTCCCATTTCTACTACACATTTCATGTGTTTATCTTTAGGTAATGCTTTTGTAAACACATCTGTGTCATCTCCTGTGTAGGACAGTAAACTAACTTCACAACATTCTCCTTTTCTTTCTCCTCTACAAATCTTCTTCTAATCTCAATGTGCTTAGTCCTGGGTTGATGTACAGGATTTTTGCTGAGTGCTATACTTCCTGTATTGTCACAGTACAATGTAGTAGGACTTTCCTGCTCAAAACCCAGCTCCTTAAGAAGTCTCCTGTTCCAGATGACTTCTTGAGTAGCATATGAGGCAGCCATAAATTCTGCCTCAGAAAAGACAATGCAACAGATGTTTGCTGTTTACTACGCCAACTGATTGTTCCACCACTAAGCATACTTACATATCCACTAGTTGATCTGCTGTTATCTGTGCCATCTCCCCAACTAGCATCTGTATATGCTTCAAGAGTAGGAGCAAGTATGTTACCTTTCCTTTTGTACTCCAAGAATGCATCTTGAGTACCTTTTAAGTACCTAAATACTCTCTTTATACCTCTTCAATGTACTTGTGCAGGGTTGCTAGTATATCTAGCTAGTGCTCCCACTGCATAGCATATATCTGGTCTTGTACAGACCATGATAAACATTAGAGAACCAAGAGCACTCTGATACAACACTTTGTCACCAGAGATTCACCTCCCCATCTATGATTCTGTTGTGCTTCCACCCCAGATCAAGAGGTGTAGAGACTGGATTTGCCTCTGTCATCTGATACTTAGCTAGTATGGATCTCACATACTGTGGTTGGCTGATCCGGAGCCATCCTGCTTCTCTGTCTCTGCTCACTTTGATTCCCAAAACGAGTTTTACAGGACCAAGGATAGTCATCTCAAAAACAGAGCACAAAAAATCTATCACTCCTGTGATAGCTTCATTGTTCCCCAACAGTAACAGATCATCTACATATACAGCTATGTATACATCATCTCTAGTATACACACTCATGTCAGAATCTGCTCGTTTGAAATCCTGCTCTCTCAAGTATGAGTCCAGTTTCTCATACCAGGCTCTAGGAGCTTGCTTAAGGCCATATAAAGCCTTCTTAAGCAAGCATACTTTTCCTTTGCCTTCAGTATATCCATCTGGAACATCCATGTAAATAGTCTTTCTCATATCTCCATTGAGAAAGGCTGTTTTCACATCTAACTGCTCCACTTCCCAATCTCTCTCTGCTGCAAGAGCTAGAAGCATTCGAATAGATCCATACCTGGCAAATGGTGCAAAAGTTTCTGAATAATCTATTGATGCTTTCTGATTGAAAGCCCTTTGCAACAAGTCTTGCTTTGTACTTCAGGATCTCATTCTCAGCTCCCCGTTTGACCCTGAAAACCCATTTGCAGCCAATTGCTTTCCTACCTGGTGGTAAATCAGCTAGTACCCATGTACCATTAGTCTGAAGAGACTTCTTCTCTTCTGCTATAGCCAACTCCCACTGACTCGAATCTGGTCTGAGCATAGCTTGCTGTAAAGTGTCTGGATCACAATCTTCATGACAGATGTAAGATTCATCTAACATCTCTTCTGATAGAAGACCAAGTCTGTCAATAGGTTTTCTATCTCTCTGTGATCTTCTTGGCTCTGTGCCCAGAAGATTCATGCCGTCTCTTGCCATCTCTGGAGTCTCACTCAGAGATTCTGCATCTGCAGACTGCTTGTGGGAGTCACCTTCTGTAGTATCAGAATCAGAAACCACTGTCTGTTTAGGCCTTCTTTTGTACACCTTCAGACTCTCCTTTGGTGAGCCATCAGCTTCAGGTAGAGATTGCTCTTCTGATGATTGATCTGACAAACTGACTCTGCAGCTTGGGAAGATAGATTGATCAGGCTGATCAGACTGATCAGCTTGCTTCTGCAGCTCATCACTGTTCTCACTCCAAGTCCTCAATTCATCAAAGAGTACATCTCTACTTCTGATGATCTGTCCAGACTTAGGATTGTACAGAAGATATCCTTTCAATCCCTCTTCATATCCTACAAAAAGCATTCTCTCAGCCTTCTTTGTGAACTTCCTCCTCTGCTCCTTGGGGATATGAACATAGGCAGGACATCCAAAGACTTTCAAAGCTGAAAGATTAGGTGTCTTACCACTCCAGCATTCTTCAGGAGTTCTTCCTTGCAATGCTGTGGTACCACTGATATTCCTAAGAAAATTTGCAGTGCTAATTGCAGCACCCCAAAACTTTCTCTCCAGCTCGGCATGTTGGAGCATTGCCAATGCTTTGTCCACCAGTGTCCTATTTAACCTTTCTGCAACTCCATTCTGTGCAGGACTGTCTCTTGCAGTACAGTCAAGGAGGATTCTTTTTTCGGACAGAAAAGAGAGGAATTCCTCATTCCTGTACTCTCTGCCTCCATCTGTTCTCAATCGCTTGACTTTCCTCCCAGTCTGCAACTCAGCCATGGCTACAAACTTCTGGAATTTTCGCAGCACTTCATCCTTGCTTTTCATGAGATAGATAAAGCTCTTTCTACTGTAATCATCCACAAAGGAAATATAGAAGGCTGCTCCACTCAATGACTTCTCAGTCATGTATCCCCATACATCAGAATGTATGACATCTAGAATACCAGAAGCTCTAGATGAAGATTTCTTGGGAATAGGAGCCTTGTGTGCCTTACCTTCTGCACACCCAATGCAGAACTCGAGTTTTCCTTTGGGATCTAGTTTCAACGCATCCACTACCTTCTCTAGGGCAAATAGGTTTTGCACTGACAAGTGCCCTAACCTCAAATGCCAGAGATGGATATCATTTCTGTTTTCTGCTACCAATGCAGAATCAGAACCATCAGCTTCCATCAACTTGAACAGCTTCCCTTTGGCAGTACCATACCCAAGGACCAGCTCTCCTTTCTTCAAAGTACATTGATTTCTGTGGCTTTCAAACAGAACATCCACACCATGCTCCATGAGGCTATGTACTGATATCAAGTTCTTGGTGTAATCTGGAACATACAGTACATTTTCCAAATAGCCTTTTTCAGAACATCCCATGAAGGCAATAGGAACTTTGCCAGTTCCTAACACTGGATTCAGAATCCCAGGTCCACAACGAACACTCTTGGGAATCTTCAGAGGTTGAAGAGTTGAGAACAGCTCCTTCTGATAACAGATATGAGAGGTGGCTCCTGAGTCCAAGAACCATCCAGAACCGTTTGAGGACAACTGTGATTCTGCCTACATTCCACAATCCAGCTCTTCTGCTGAGTACCCCTCCTCATCGCTGACTATCTCATGGCACTCCTCTGAGTTGTAAGCTGAACTCCCAGATTTTCGTCCCTTTACTGGTTGAGGTCTCTTGCCTACCATCTTCAGCTCTCGTTCTCTCCTTTGTCCTCTCTTGGGACATCTGAGTGCAATATGACCTTTCTCATTACAGAAATAACAAGTCCTGTCATCAACACTACTAACTCCTTTACCAGAGTTATTCACTCTGGTTTGCTCTGGTTTGCTCACTCTTCTATCTGGCACTCTTCTTGACTGAGAAGAAGCACTGAACAGAGCAGCATCTCCCTGGTCATATAACTTCAGCTCTTTGTCTTTCCTGTGTCTGCTAAACACCAGCAATTTGTGTATCACAAAATCCCATGTGACAGTTTCAACAGGTAAAACTTGCAGAGCTACTAGGACAGAGTCATAGCTTGAAGGAAGACTATCTAAGAGATGATTGATCTCATACTTCTCTGTAAGTACAACCCCATCCTCCTTGATACACTTGAAAAGCTTCTGCAGTTTTGACAGATAACAGATGAAATCTTCACCTTCCTCCAGTTTCAAGTTCTTTACTGTAGACCAGTATCGGTAGGAGCTCTCCTGCTTCTCAACAGTGTAATAGTTCCTGATCTTTTCCCAAATCTCCCAACTCCAAACATAAGTATCTACTAGGTCTCTAGCTGGCTCTTCCATAGCCCTCAGCAGAAACCTCCTAGTAGTAGAGTGCTTGACTCTCTCCTCCTTGTTTGCCTCTAGCTCATCTATATCATGAGCTTCTAATGCAAACTCTAGACAGTCATAACTGTCTAAGATAGTCCTCACATCCAAAGCCCAAGCTTTGTAGTTAGTCTTCCCCAGTTTCTCTATCTCTCTGAGTTCTCCTATCAACCCCAGTGGTGATTGTGGGCCCATAACCTGATAAGAACCAAGCTTCCTACTCTTTGAAGTGGAAGGTCTATCACTCCCTCTTATCTCTGATGTATCAGACATCACTACTGCAATACTAGATCTCTCTCCTTTTATCACAGCTCACAAGCATCAAGTAGGTTCTCTCACGCAGCACTAGTAGCCTCTAATACTGAGATATCCAAAGACAATCCTGAGATGATGTTAGGCAACTCAGGACTTCACGAAATGCAAGGAAGAGGTGTTGGGAATCACCCTTGTTGAAGAACTAACTGAACAGGAGTAGAAAACACTCTTATATACACTTAAGCAAACCCTAGGGGGTTGCTTTGCTTAACCCTAATTAGGGCTGCGCCCACTCTTTACCCTAAGTAGAGGACATTTGGCAGGGCTTCTAGAGGATTCTAACAAAACCTTCAAGTCAAGGGAAGTCTCTAAACTAGAGATTAACTAAACTAACATAAATCACTAGGGTAGAATGCATGGAAGTTAAGCTACACGCAATGCTAGAGTAGTATGAAACCACTAAGTTAGAATGCATCGAAGGTAACCTACAGCAATGGCATAATCGAAGCAAACATATTGAAACACCTGCATATATAGAGAAGAAACATTAGCAAATGAAAGGCGAAGTAAATGTCACTTGGAAACCAGTAGATAGCAACACGCATATTTGAGATGCAGCCATCAAAGATGCGGATGCTGACCTCCCACATAAGTAGAGAAATAAATACATCAGGAAGAAACGGCCAACTTAAACAACTTAAACGGATGGAGATAAACTGGTGTCAAGAGACAAGAAGTAATCTGTAAATATCGCGGGTCAAGGAAGTTCTGAGTCAGGAAACGAAAATCGTGGAAGGTATATGAGACAGAGCACTGGAAATAGAAATCGCTCAGAAAACAAGGCACGACGAGCAAAGCAGCCGAGGACTGGATATCGATATATCACAGCAAGCGCTATGGACACCTAAGTCCAGAGAAACCAAACAACTGAGGGAAGCAGAAGACGTCCATAGTACATCTCCATGAAAACACAAGCGACTTCATCAGTACCTCACGCAGTGCCGAAGTAGCTGAGCTAGAGTCAGTACCCCTCATACCGAGTTTCTGCTCGAAAACTCATGAGTGCCATGGACACATCAGTCCTGAAACGCTGCCACAGCCACAGGAAGCAGAAGGCGGCCGTAGAAAGCCTCCCCAAAAGCACATGCGACTTCAGTGCCAATCATAGAGCCGAAGTAGCTAAGCAAATGTCAGTACTCAAACCGCGTTTCTGCTCGAAAGCTCATGAGTGCCAAGGCAAACTCTGTTGCTCAAAAGTCAGTAATCATATTGAGAGGAGAACTGAGAAAAGATTGCTGAAAATGCAATTAGGTCTGCGATGTCAGATGAGCAGAGGAAGAAATCTGACATAGAAATGAGCCATACCTGGTGACAACCTGAAAACTAACCAAGCTTAGTAAAGCAAAAGCAAAGAAATTAGATGAAATCCATACAGGCTGTAGAAAAAACACATCGGAAGCTAAGAGAGTACAATGAGACAGGAACCAAACCAAATGAAAAACGAGAGAAAAGGGGAATGGAAAGAGGATGTTCGAAAAGGAGGACAGCCTTGAATTCTCTTTGTGATTAGGTGATCAGCCACGTGGAGTAGGGTAAAAACTCCTTGTCATATAAACAGACAAAATCACATGCTATTTAAAGGGACATGAGAACATGATATTGGAGATATGAGGACAGACGCCGTTCGAGGAACAGGGGATCCAGAACTCATGAAATGCAAATGAAATGTAGATGAAATGGCAATAAATGAAAGCAGAACTGATTAACAAATATGCGAATAGGAGATGAAATCTAATTCATAAAAAGCATGTATTGTCAAGCAACGAACATATATAACTACATGTAGAGAATCCGTGAACCAATGTGTACTGAGGAAACGAGGAGTCAACTCATATCAAGAAATATTGACATAAGCGAATGTGAAACAATTGAAAACAAACTGAATAAATTGAGAACAAATTGATTGAAACCAAACCCGGGTTTTGAGGCATGAAAAAGTAGAGTGGAAATCATCTTTGAACGATTTCCACTCTGCTTTACTTCCCCCTTTCGGGGAAGTAAAGTAGAGCATGGCGTTAGGGGACTGGATATAGAGAAATGAGGACAAAAGCCGTTCATCAAAGGGAGATGTAGAACTCATTGAATACAAATGCTGTGCACGATATGTAATGTAAACAAGATAATGAACATCTGGTCGAATTAAAGCATAAGAAAATGTAACCTGGAAGCAATGTAATAACACCTATATGCTAGTTGCATGTACCGAATAAACAGAAACAGGACACCTGCATATATAGAGAAAAACTACCATCGATTGAAAGCCTAAGTAAATGTCACTTGGAAACAATTTAATAGCAACACCTATATCTATATCTGAGATTCATGCATCGAAGAAGCGGAAACAGAACACCCACATAAGTAGAGAAATAAAAATCAACAGGAAGAAACGGCGACTTTACGAGCCAAATTAAAAAGATTGAGATAAACAGGAGTCGGGAGACAAGTAGAAGTCTGGAAATCCCAAATCAAGGAAGATCTGAGAGTCAGGAAACGAAATTCGTCGAAGAGAGACAGAGCACCGGAAGTATGAAATCGCTCAGAGAACGAGTGAAGACTAGCAAAGCGTCGGGGGACTGGATATAGTATATCACTGCATAAACTACGGACGCATGAGTCCTGAAACGCTGAAACAGCCAGAGGAAGCAGAGGGCGTCCATACAAAGCCCCCCCGAAAGCCCGTACGACTTCATCAGTGCCAAACGTAGTGCCAAAGTAGCTGAGCGAATGTCACTCAGTAGAAAAGTAGTAATGTCAACGAGTCGTAGAGAGTGAGTTGCTTCTGTCTCTTCGAAGCAGTAATAAGATCGTGGAAACCAATGCCTGTTTACCTACTGGTGGGCTTTATCATAAGCTCCTAAGCAGTAGGAATTGCAAAGCGTGGTAAAGCCCACCCATGGTATCAGGCGCCAACGAAACCTTAAAGATTACAATAAGTTGGGCCAAAACTGAAATTTTGCAAAGTACTTGACACACGTGATGTCGGCTAGATAATTCACCGTAGCATAGAAGACAAAAATCAGTTTGGGACCACATTGCATAAAAGAGTAGCATGCTCGATAAGCCCCGGTAGATTGACGGTATAAAGTGATATGCCAAGAAAGTGATAACCAACATTCACGAACACGATCTAATTCTATATCATTTTCAAATAGCAACGAATGGTCGATGGAGGGATGATAGGAAAAGAAGATACCCAACACCATGAGCAAAGAAACAGGACATCGAGACAAGGTAGAACCACTCTGTGTCCGTTACATAATCAAGCCCCGCAGATGCTGCAGCATCCTCTTCCGTGTTGCAGACGAGAGCTTGCAACTCTCGAAGAACTTTTCGCCTGAGCTGCTGGTCCTCTTCTCTATCACCTCTCTCTAAATGCTTCAAGTCATTGACCTCACTTTCTTTTGGACCCTTGAAATATCCATCACCCCATCCCAGCATCCTGCACGACAGGAAATGTGTAAGATCCTCTCCTATCACAAGAGCTGTTTCCAATCTCACCACGAGGGAAATTCTCACACAGAAAACCTCGGAAAGTTGTCCAAGTCAGAAGAGCTTCCAATCACCGTCACTACTGGCTTTCATTATTCAAGCATTCTACAGCAAAGTTTCCACAGGGTTGCTTGAACCAACCTAACTCATGATTAAGATAATTTGATAGAATTATGATGATGCCGACACTTCACAAGCGCTGAATATTTATCAACGTTCTTTCTTTGAAGTATGTCTTGTTGCCCATACTTCCCTTGCACCCCCTGGAAAATCCTACAGACACGCCGCATCGAATGGAGAGAAAAGAAGACATTTTGGAGAGGAAGAAAACCTGCTCACCCCCGTTCGGACTCTTTCGTTAACTACAGAAGTAGATATTACTTATCACTCCAAAAAGCCACAAATGGTCCCGAAGTGACTACCTTCGCCGGTATTCTAAACTTGACAACCGAGACAGGGACACGTAGGCTTCAGACTTGTGTCAAAAACTAAACGCGGTGTTCGGACTGGGCAAATATGTCCGTAGACCAAAACAGAACTGGGACAGTATGAGGAATTAGTCACTGATGTCTTCAACTTACATCTCTCCGCTTGAAGAGTTTGATAGTTGCCAGAATATTGCATAGGTCCAGTTTACAGTCGACGATTCAACTAGGAGTTGGAGCTTCTGCTGTAGGGCAGTTTCGCTGTATGCTGGTCGTTCGCCTCCCGGCAGTTCAACTTGAGAGTTGCATGAAAGGTTATACACCGCGGATCCCATGAAAGCCTCGATCATCGCATTGTCCTCGTCCCATAGACTTCGGATACCTCCATCTGTTCCCATGAGAGTCACAGAGAAAAGGTTCTCGCACGAGTACAATTCTGATATAAGTGGTCCCAATTAGCTGGATTGGAGCGTCACGTCTCCAACAGTGGCAACTCAGAAACATCGGCCATGACATGAGAGGCTAACAAACGGCATTTAGCAACTTCTCTCCTGAATGAGAAATCTCTGTCTGAATACTGTAAAAGCCAATTTCCGAATCAAGTAGATAATTGCATCAAGACATCGAAGTCCGCCTCTTGTTCCACTGTCCTGGAACCTTCACAATCACCTTGAAAAGTGGATCTGCAGAACAGCGAAACATAGACTAATCAAACCTGGTGCCGTGGTGTCTTTCTAAGCATAGGTTGTATCCCACGAATTAAGCCACCAGGTTATTTGAGTACTAGAACAGAAAATCCCTAACGAGGGCAAGAATAGCGTGTCCTGTGCACAGCTTGGTTTGTACACGGGACCTGACGCCTAGACGAAGTTTGTGTTGTCCGTGTGGAAACAATCCCAGGGATGTACAGAATTTATGATAGAGTACCTAGGGATAAGTTTGGACCACTCCCGCGACGCCAGGGTTTTGTAATTTCGTTAGTGGTTTTAGTTTAATTTGAGTTTAACTTTTCTCCTAGAAAGCTATCTTGGAGTAAAGGGTATTTTTTAAACGAAATACGTAAAACGTCAATGAGCGAAAATCCCAATCTCTTATAAAAACTTTACTTTTATTCGTTAGTTTGTCTAACTAGTTTTCATACAATTCCTTTGGTTCCCTTTTGGGGTTCATGGTAGAAATTACTCCCATCCATTGCAAAAACAATCCACCCAACTAGGGGAAGTGAGGAAATCCCGCTCTATGGACTAAGTCAGATTGAAGATTAATGTTGGAGAGAGAAGCATGAGGAGGGAGTAGGAGGAGTCACCTTCTATAGGAAATGTGATTCTTCATGAGAAACAACCGAGGTGATGACTTCTTCATGTGCACCTTGCACTAAGAATGGGTACAAGGTGGATAGCTATAAAGACCCAATAAGAAAGGGTATAATCAGTGCAATGATAGCCATGTTTAAACTAGAGCAAACCACCTAAGTGATGATGCAACAAGTTGTGTTTTTTGGCAAGATGTTTGTTGGAGAAGCGGTGAATTGGGCTAAGTGTTTACACCAACGAGTAGGTTAGATGATTAATAGTTGGAGAATGTACCTACCATCCCATTATTTTGTGTCTTTTTCCGCCCATTTCTATTTCGGACTAAACCTACTCAACTCGGAGTAGAGGAGAAGGATGGTGTCACAATTTCACCTCGAATTAAGATGAGTAGCAAATGCGGACAAGCAATTTTACATATATAGAGATACAAGTCAGAATGGTCAAATATGATGTAAAATGTAACAAACATTTTTTCTTGAGTTCATCTTTAATCTCTCAAGTAGAAACCATACCCAGAAGAGAATAACAAGCACTGATTCACAATCTCGTCATAATAAAATATCATCTATAATCACAATTCTTCAAATCCTTTCCAAATTGACATTGATTGTGATGATTCAATTTTTCCCAAAGAAGGATACTTCACCACAAAACTACTTTGCCTCAAGATTGTGTTCCACTCCTCCATTGAAAGCACAACTTCCTCAATCAAAATTGTTTTGCATCAATCTAGGATCGTGATCACAAATGATGAATACTACCAACATTACAATTCTTCATAGAGTCATCAAGGCATTGCTTTGATTGTTATCCACTCAAGATCAAACACATAGAATGAACAGCAATGTTCCTGAATTCAACATCCAACACACACTAATTGCAATTCAAATCTCTCCTAACACTCACAAACACACAAGATTGGTACTCAAAATTAAGTTGAAATAACAAGCATTGAGTTACATGACTTTGCTTTACTCAACTTTAGAAATATGAATACTAAACAAAAAAATGCTACAAATGCCTCCTTTAATTAAGTAGAGCACTTTGACCATTATTGAACTATATACTGTTTCTTAACACCTTTACCAACCTACAGATCCAAAATGACATTCATCCTCTTAATATCTGCCTTTTCATATCTCAAATATGTTACATCAAAATATCTTCATAGCAAAGTGTTCATCGCTCGACCAAATTTGTAAGATGTAACATTGCTTGTCTTCATATGCTTCTAGATGCAAATCATGGTGGAAATGCAAGACCATTCTTTGTTTCTCCTTTTTTTCACCAAGTTTAACCCTAGATAGAAATGTGCTACAAATGGCACAAAGTAGTGAGGTGGCATATTCATCTTCTAGTTAACAATCATTTGCTTCGTCCTTTAGTAGAAACATTTTTCCTAATTCACCTTCTCTCTTGTGAAAACTTGATGAAAGAATACCACCTTATTCATCATCATATGTGTGGTTTGTTTGTACTTGAACATTGCCATCATTTACCCGAACAATACTTCACTTCATCAGGTCTTGATAGGTATCCACCGTGTAACCATTGTTGGTGTGTGGAGCAAAGAAAGAATTTCTCACATTTGTGGTCTCTTCCAAAGACTCACACTTTTGATAGAAGGTGACTCTAGCCTTATCCCCTACTTCCTTTCCAAGGACTAACTTCCAATCCAACTTTGTCTATCAAGCTGGATTTCCTCTTTTCCCCACTACTTTAGGACCATCCTCACAATTGTAGCTATCTTTGCCATGAAACCTAAAAAACTCAAGTTCCAATTTGATGCCAAAGACAAAATCCAAAGTCTATTCAAGACCTCTATTCATGCCACTACATCTAATCTTTGAATTGTGAGACTCCTTACTACAAGCTCTTCGTCTCACCCTTCTTTGCTATTGTATGCTCACGGACTCTACAACATTGGAACAATATCTCCTCTCTTGGACATAAGATTCTAACTCCCTATAGACTTTGGAAAATTAGACTCTCATTTGGCTTTGTGACGCATTCCTTTGGGACAGCTACTGAGATGAACAAGATATCATCTTGATATTTCCAATTTCCCTTGATGATGTCTTTACTTTATAATGCTCAAGGAAAAAATCATTCTTTAGTCAATTTGAAATTGACACTCACAACTTTTGCATTTTTGTGTCTTGCCACTCTTAGATTATCTTCATCCACTTCTCAACTGTTTCTTTAATTGTACCTTCTTGATTGGCATGACCCAAAGAAAATTTGTTACTTCTTTGGATTGGATCAAGTGTAATACCAATAGCTAGATGTAATAACTAGAGGGTGAATATTGGCTTGGTAACATATGGGAAGATGTTATGTATGATGGGCTAGGTAGATCAGATAGAGGTGTCACCAAAAGAGTATTTCTACTAATAGGGAAAAAGCCAAAAATAGCCTAAAGTTGTAATACTAATAGCTAGACATATTAGCTAGAGGTGAAAATTGGCTTGGTAACATCTAGAGGGATGTTATGTATGATGGGCTAGGTAGACCAGATAGAGGTGTCACCAAAACAAGACTTCTACTAATAGGGTAGGAGCCAAAAATAGCCTAGAAACTTCAAAGCTAATTTTGATGGCCTAAACGGATGAATTAGGCCTAAAACATGTGAAGCTCATTCTCAATAGAGAGAGGCATAGCCTTCCCTCCCTCTCAAATTGTCTCATCAAGAGCTTTCCAATAATACCTCACCATGCAATTTGGAGATTCCTACAAGAAGATTCTCTTTGGTCAAAGGTGATTTGACCAACCAGATAGCATCAGGACCGACATGTCACCCATACATGCAACTAATCAAAAGGTAGAGATTAGCGACATATCACCCATCCATGTGTCTGATCCAAGGGTGAAGCTTCCTTCAAAGTCCCCTTTGCTATAAAATACAGTCAAGGTGCTCTTTTGGTGCATGAGAGGTTTGAGTGTGGAATTGAGTTTCTCATTGTAAATTTCTCTTTAGGTCTCCTATCCTCAGAGTATTACATTAAGTCTCCCAATATGAAGTCACACTACTTCAGGTCTACCACTCTTTAAGTCAATCTGAGTACTACTTTCTTTGACCTAAAGTCTACATCTTTGGGTCTACTCCAAACACACAATTCTTCTCTTTTCCTCTTCATTTGGTTGCAATCTGGTTTCAGCAATACACTTCTTCTTTAAAACTTGTAAACACAAAAAATGTGGGTAACACCACAATGAACAAAAGCTCCAAAAAGCAATACTCTTTATATTATTTTACTACATATTATAAGACTTGTCCAAAGGGCGTGCCAATTACTAATCAATGTTTTTTAGAAAGCAAAAAACCTTACAAGATAAGATAAAATGAAAAGAAAGGGGATTGTAATAAATAGTCAAGCTTGATTAGATCAACAAGACTAGACAACCCTAAACCCTAAACCCTAACTCTCATTGCCAAGCTTGATCTTTCTCCACTGCCTTCTTCTTGAGACTCTCCTACTCTTGCTCCATCACCGCAATAATTGCTTTGGAGTGTATCAACTATACACGCACATCTACAAGTTCTCCTTTCAACACTGCAACCATCATGGTCATCTCCTTTGCCTCCTCGTGACTCTTTACTAATTCCTCCCTCGTCACCTCAAAGTGCTTACTCCAAAGAACCTCCTCAACCCAAAGTTCTTTGACTTCCATCTCCACCCTTGTCAACTTACTTTGCAGCAACGATGTTTTTGCACTTCAAGTCTTTACTGTTGCCAATTCATCCGACACCTTGAGATTGGCACTTACTATCTCCATCTTCTTCTGCTGCAACATCAACAGGGGACATACTACTCTGGAAAAATAGTCCACTCCTTTGCACCTTGCATCATTGGCTTGGACTTCAGGTTCCAACCACTCTACGTCTTGCACCTTGCCTTGAAGTCGTGATCTTTGCACCTTCAAAGTTTCTTCTTCTGAACTTTCTCCTCCTTCCAGAGTAACTTTACTGGGCCCCACTTCAAATACATTCATAGCATTCTTACCCTTGATAGTTTAGGGTTGTGCCACGACTTCCTCTTCCTTCTTCCTCTCACTTCCTCATTCAAGCATGGAAACTTTGGGACTCAGCTTTCCTGCCTCAATCATCGGTTGTCGTGTTTGCTGAACCTCCGCTTTGCCTTCACTATCACTACTTGATTCTTCACTTTGCAGCGTGAACTCCTCTTCTTCTCTCGACATTCCTTCCTTCAATCTGGTTTCTCCTTCCGACTCTTCTTCTTCTTCTTGCATGGCTTCCTTTGACTTCACTACCACCGCCGTTGGGTTAAGCTTTGGAACTTTCTAGAGCTGGACTATTGCAACACGACTCTCAGGCTTGGCTCTCTTTCTTGCTCTTGAAAGGTCAATTGCTACAATCTTCTCCTTACCACACTCCTTGTAGTATGCATCCCCATCTCATACTCTCTCCATATAAAATCGCTCATCCACATGTGCCTCCTTTCGTAAATCTAGATGAAAGTGCAAATGCATTTGACTTCGTTCTTCCAAAGTCAACAAATTCAACCCAAAATAAAAGTGGGTAACTGGACATTTCTCTACTTCCTCATACCACTCACAATTTTATAGTCTTGCACCGATCAATCATTCTTCAATTGCTCCTCCTCTCCTATCTCCAATTCGGTGAAGTTGTTTCCTATCACTATTAAGAAGTTCTTGATCCCGAGGTCATTACTTTCTTCTCATGTACTTTCTTGATTGCACCAACTTCAAAGAAGTTTGTTACAGGTTCTTTGGATCCACTCACGCCGCCCAATATAACGTTTCTCCTTCTTCTTCTATTCTTCGTCTTCTTGTCTTTGGGTTCTACTTCATGTCTTCACCCAAGGTCAACTCCGGGTTTTTACTTCAAACCCCCCCTTCTTCTTATTCCTTCCAGGTTAGCACTCTTTAGGCTCTATCCACATACTTCTGCTTCAAATGCTAACAAAATAGAAAAAATGAAAAATGTGTGTACCACAAAACAATTTGAAAGCTTCTCAAACATTTTAAAAGTTTCATAGCTATGTGCTAATTCTTCTACATGTTAGCTATATTGAACTTCTAATCACTTTATATTGTTATATTTCTCTACCACTAATTAGTGATATCTTCATGACCATTGAATTTTTGAACTCTATTCTACTAGCTTGGAGAGGATAAATAGGTTCTCATGTAGCATTGTGAAGAAGATACCCTTTCCAAAGGATCCTATATTTGGTGTGTTATTGGCAATCACATTGAATGTTGTGATATAGAAGTATATAGTCAACTTCATATTTGTCATGATCATTATTGAGATTGGAGGAAGGAGAGGTTGGATACAAGTAAAGCAAGATGATGAGTTAGAAACAAAGTGTTCTAACTTTGGGATAAGGAAGATAAAATGGATCTTCATGCAACTAGGAAGGAGAAGTATGTAGACAATAATAGAAATGATTTGAATAATATCAAATCGGTTTATCCATTTGGAAGCAAGATGTAATACCATGAGCTAAATATATTATCTAGAGGTGAAATTTGGCTTGGTAACATCTAGGAAGATGTTATATATGATCTACAAAGTAGATTAGATAGAGGTGGTCCCCAAAAGAGGACTTTCACTAATAGAGCAAGAGCTGAAAACACCATGAGAACTTCAAAGCCAATTTTGGAGGCCTGGATGGATGAATTAGGCCTCAAAAATAGGAAGAATAAACTCTTCCTAATTGGTAAGGCTTGCCTTCTCCCCCTCCTCCCAATTGTTTGTCTTGTCAAGATTTTTCCAATGGCACCTCACCTATATGATTTTGAGCTCTCCACAAGAAGATTCCCTAAACATTCCCTCCAATCAAACTTTTCTAACCAACTAGATAGAACAAGAATAAACATATCACCCATCCATGCAAATAATGCAAGGGTGGAGCTCAATGACATGTCACCAATCCATGTCTCTACTCCAAGGGTGGAGTTTCATTCAAGGGAATCCTCTTTGTCATATAATGAAGACAAGGTGCTCCTTTGGAGCATCAGAGTATTGAGTATGAAGTATTGTGTTTCTTCTCATGTATTTCTCTTGAGAGTTCTCCTATCCTTGAAATGTTATACAAGCTTTCAAACTTGGGTGCCAAGGAGAGGAAAATTACTCAAACATAACATAACCTTATCACTTATATGATAGGTGAGATCACAATAATGTCAATCAATATACTAATTTTGCTTATTTTGAGAAAGAAGAGAATGAGTCTTGGCTTGGTATAAGGACATAGACATATAACATGGACAAGAATGAGGGACATGAGATAATGATGGAGCAAGAAGAGAATCTAAAACAAGTGGATCTTGCCATAACTAAGGAAGAAGAGAGAGAATCCAATACTTGCCTACTTGGAATTATTATAGGTAAACTTAGCAACCACAAGACAAGTATCTCAATTGGTGTGAGGAACATTTATAAAAGTACAAAGCATATTTTCCAAGGTGTGATTTGCTTGTTGGATTTGCACATTAGTTTGAGGATAATAGGCTATAGGCAAGGAAAGCTTAGTTCCAAGTAGCTTGAAAATTGCTTGCCAAAATTTTCTAGTGAATCAAGGATCACAATCAAAATGGTGTTTGGTGTTAAAAGACTAAACCAAATTAGACCTTCCCAAACATCACAACATTGACTTAACCACAATAAGTGGCAATGGGATTTGCTTATTGAGCTTATCAACAAATACCAAGATTGTTATATGATCTTGGTCCATCTTTTGCAAGGATATAATGAACTCTAAGCTCACATCCTCTTATCAAACCCATAGAATTGGTAGTGGTTGCAATTTTCCATTTGGTTTCTAGTTGCCTATCTTGTTGCATTGGTAGTTCTCACACAATCAAACAAATTATTGAACTTCTTGTGCCATATTAGATCCCTACCATTGAAATTATAGGGTTCCTAATATCTTTTCCACACCCATGGTACAAGTGATTGGTAGATCATGCACCTCTTGAAGTCACACAAGCCATAGATCTTCCATAGTTGCAACATAGATTTTGTTTTCATAAAATAGAAAGTCATCATTGAATAAAAAGGTGTTGTACTTCTTATCATGTGTTGAAAGATGACTTTTCACAACATGAAATAAGGGGTAGTATCTATTTGGACCTTTGTGTCAATTACCATCATAATGATGATTGTTGTTATGATAGATTCAATAGGAATCTCTTCACTTGTTGTGATCAAGTATTAGGAATGACATGGAACTTTCTTGGTTTGTACTCAAGCTTGATATCAAAAATTTGGAGTTTCTCCTCCCATTGAGTATACCAATTCTTTGTGTGCTCCAAATATAAGATCTATAGCAAGGTTAATACACATTATGACTTGTTTCCCCACAAAAAAGTATCTTAACACCTTTATTGCATATATCATTGCAAATTTGTTTGTGATTTAGAGCTTAATTATTCCTTTCTCTTACCTTTGGTTGTCAAAATACTAATTTCTAATACCTTTAGTTGTCAATGGGATGCAATCTACTTGAGAATTCCTATTGTAACACAACTTCAACTACAAGGTTAGAAGTATCAACATCAACCACAAAACTTAGTTAATAAAATGGTTGGATGATGTGTTATAAAGACACCATACCCTTAAGTTTCCTAAGTTTTCTATTGCTTCTTCTCACTTGATGGTCTACTCACATCTTTATATCTGATTGAACATATTAGTCAAAAGTGCATCATAACAACGGATGAACCATTGGTAAAAGCTTACCAATCCATCAAATCTCCAAACTTATATCATATCCATAATAGTATGCCAATAAGTAATGGCCTTGATTTTCTCCTCTTCAATTTTGGTCCTCTCCATTGAAAGCTTATGGTCCAAGAAGGTAACTTACTTCTACAAAAGGGCACACTTGGACTTCTTGTTGCAAAACTCTCATTGTCTTAGTTCTCTAAAAACTTCTTGTATGTGATTATTATGTTTTAACTTTGTTTTATTATAAATTAAAATGTAATCAAAGATTTCTTGAAGAAAGACCAACAAAGTATGCTTTGAACCAATGGCATAGGTATCTTATCCTTGGTTGGACTAGAGTTTCCAAGATATGGCTATATTTTTCTGTGTAAGCTACTATCTCCACAAATCACTTGGTAACACCAAAAGCATTTGATCCATGAAAATTTACAAAACATTAGTAAACACAAAAGGTAAAACTCTTTGATTTAAATACATATACCTTGTATGAAAGGCAATTTTCTATATGTCTTCTTAATGAATAGGAATCTACCACCACTTCAAAGGTCCAACTTTGAGAAGCATCCTGCACCACTTAATTGATCCAGTTTGAGACAAGGGATATGCATTTGTCATGGTTTGTTTTGTGGAACCTACATTTTATTGTTGGTTTGTTGTTGTTTTACATATTTCTTGATAAGAAGTGTATAGTTGAAGGCGGATTGAAATCAAATGGTAAAGAAAGAAGAAGAATTGGGTCTTTGGGTCAGACCCAAAGAAGTATACTTTGTGTCATGTGAAGGAGAACTTGGATTGGACTCATTGGAGGTGAAACCCAAAGTAAGAAGACTTTGCCTTGGGATAATTAACCTGATGCAAAGACAAGTCAACAACCTTTCTTTTGGTACGCCTGTCAATAATGTATGACCAAGAAAATGGCTGAGTCTTGAGTAGGATAAAATTGACAATGATAGGAGGAACACATGTAGAATGTATGATTATCAAATGAAGAGTGATCAAGGAATGACCGCACAACAAAGAATTAAAAGATTGAGACTTTGTTGAGGGATTTTTGAATGTCACACAAGTATCCTATACCACTAAGTAGTCATCTTAAAGGAGTGCTTGTTAGGAAGCCAGGCAAGAGTTCAATTTTCAAGAACCATAAAGGAGTGAAGATCTTGTGTCTTAGGGAAGTGATATTCTTCTAGAATCTACGAGTGAGAGATTACACGATGCCAATGATGGGTAAGAAGAAGAATCCCTCACTTGTAGTGAGAAATCTTGTAGTAAAGAGGTTAGATGTTATTGCAAGGATCTAAGTTTGACTAGAATTTAGATCACATTTTTGGCATGGAATTGGAATTTGAGCTTGCCACGGTTTCTGGCAAAGTTTGTTACAAGTGAATGTAAAGAGGGTCTAGAAGGAGTAGGGAAGAGAACCAATTTGGCTCAATGGATAGAGTTGGATTGGAGACTAGTCTTGGAGAAAGAGGCTAGTGAGGAGATCGGGGCCTATAACACCCATTTGTGCATGTGTGTGGTATTGTGATATTTAGCTTGGTATTACAAATACTTGAGAGATATTATTTATATAGAGATAAAGGACAGTTCTACATTAGTCATGATTAGCTAAAGTTAGTAATAGATAAGATAGTGGGGACCTTACTTTAGAGGAAGTGGAAAAGATGAGCACCACTATTTTGGATTCTAGTGTATTGACTTGGTACTATTCTTAGGTGTTTTACTATGAGGAAAGAGTTGAAATTCTTGGGCCCGGAAGCCTTTTTCCTTTGGATTCTTCTATATTCCAATGATAGCCCATATGAAGGAATCCTTGAATTAGTGGTTGGGTCAAGATAAGATCATATGCTTAGTGGAATATACCCATGTGGAGGGATATTCCTTTATACTTTTTGACTTTACTTGACTTTTAGCCTACTAACTTGAGTTATTATGGTAAATAGCAACTTTAATGCTTAACTATTTCACAAGTATATAAACAAGGGGTGAGGAGGTACTCATCATCATTTCATTTGTAACTATATCTCTCTCATTGAGTTCTCTAATGAGTTGTAAAAGACCCAGACCAAGGAGAGAAATAGGAGAATAGAAACTCCCATTGGGACACTTGAATGAGGGAAAACTCCAAATGCCTAGCATGAGCTTCGGCTTTTGTATTATAGGTAACATACAAGGCCCTTGAGAACCTTCTCAAGAAGCTTCCTTGAGTCACTTTCTTAGAGTGCAAGCCAAGTTAACTAGGAATCTTCTCAAGAAGCTTCTTTCTAGAAATTGCCTACTTGGCATGCAAGCTAAGCTAGTTAGAAGCTTCTAGAAGCTTCATTTTAGAAGCTACCTGCTTGGAGCGCAAGTTTACTAGTTGGGAAGCTTCCCAAGAAGCTACCTAGATGCTTTTTGGATTATTCTAGGCTAATTTGGCTTATTCTCTACTTCATTAGCCTTATTAACTATGTCACTAAACTCCATACTGTTACATATTCCCCCATGCTAGTTGGGGACGTCCTTATCGCCATTGAAGCTTCAAACTCTTGGATGGCCGTCTATGCATTCTGGAGGTGAGAAAGAGGTTCCTAAGTGGCATCATGAAGGGGATGCCCTTTCCAAAGGACCTTATACTCCGTATGTTGGCCGCGTCCATGTTGGATGTAGCAACGTGCAAGGATACGATCAACTTCATACTCCTCATGATCATTGATAGGGATAGGGAAGGAGGAGGTTGGACTTGAGAGAAGAAAGAAGAGGGTTTAGGAACAAAGGGTTTCAACTTGGAAACATGAAAGGCAGGATGGATGTGAATATGACAAGGCAAGGCAAGTCAAGTCGATGAGCAACAAGAGAGACAATTTGGGTGATATCAAAAGGTCCTATCTAATTAGGGGCAAGTTTACAAACTTGGGTATCAAGTGGGGGGGGAAGGGGGTAGATTACTAGAGGATAACATAACTTTATCACCGACTTCAAAGGTGAGATCATGACGATGATGGTATGCATATTGTTTTTGATGATTCTGAGAAATAAGGAGGTGAGCTTGTTGGAGAGATTTGGATATGGTGGTCAAGAAGGTTGAAGTATGAGAGAACGGAGATGGAGGAGGAGCAAGAAGAGAATATGGGACAAGCGGATCTTGGACAAAATTGAGAAAGAAAGGAGAGAATCCGGTGCTTGCCTATTTAGAATTGCTGTACACAAACTCCGTAGTTGCAAGACATTCATCCCAATCGATATGGTGAATTTTAAAAAATGCACAAAGTATATCTTCCAAGGTGTGATTTGCACATTCAGTTTGTCCATTGGTTTGAGGGTGATAGGCTATGGACAAAGCAAGCTTGGTGCCAAGTATTTGAAAGAGGGCTTGCCAAAACTTTCCGGTAAAGCAAGGATCACAGTCAAAGATGAGTACACATGGCATACCATGATGTTTGAATACATTATTGAAGTAGAGTTGTGCCAAGGTTGGAGCATCCACAATATCAACCATCGGTGCCAAATGGATTTGCTCACTAAGCTTATCCACAAACAACAAAATTATTGTGTGACCTTGTTGTGTCTTGGGCAAGGAGGTGACGAGATCTAAGCTCACATGTTCCCAATGAGTTGTTGCAATAGGAAGTGGTTGAAGGAGTCTACTCGGCTTCTGGTTAATGGCCTTGTTGCATTGTCAACTCTCACATGACCAGACAAACTCCTAAACATATTGTGTCATATTGGGCCACTACCATTGGTGTTAGGGGGTACCCAAGGTCTTGTCCACCCCCATGTGACCAACTATTGGTAAATCATGGGCTTCTTGAAGGCGCACAAGTCGGAAATCACCTTTGGCTAGAACATAGATTTAGTCTGCATAGAATAGAAGGCCTTCCTTGAAGGAGAAGATGTTGTACTCCTTGTCACCTACTATCAGACGACCATGTACCATTTGAAAGAAGGGATCTTGTTGTAGAGCTGACCGAAACTCGTTATGGACCTTGGAGTCAATTGACACCATCGTAATTGTTGGGGTCAATTGACACCATCAATGAGAGGAAAAGACTTCAAATTAGGTCGTCATGATAGAGCATCAAGGATGACATGGAACCAACCTGGTTTGTACTCAAGTTTGATGTCAAACAATTGGAGTTGCTCTTCCCATCGATGATGTCGACTCTTCATGTGTTCCAAGTGTAGGGTCTGTAACAATGGCTTGTGATCAATTTGCATGACCACTTGTTCCCCAAGAGGTAATGCCTCCATACCTTGGTGGCATATACCATTGCAAGTTGTTCCAGGTCTTGAGCAAAGTAATTTCTTTTAGTTGTATTTAGTCGACAAGACACAAAGGCAATGGAATGTAGTCCATCTGAGAATTCTTGTTGCAACATAGCTCCAATTGCAAAGTTAGAAGCATCAAAATCAACCACACAAGGTAGTTTAGGATCATATGATTGAAGAATGGGTCTTGAAGACACCATATGCTTTAACTTCTAAAATGCTTCTTCATGCTTGGTGGTCCACTGGAAACTTGAGTTCTTTCCCAATAGGTCAATCAATGGTGCAACCACATAAGCATAATAAGGGATGAACCGTAGATAAAAACTAGCCAATCCATTGAATGCTTGTACTTTTGTAGCATCCTTTGGGGTAGGCCAATCAATAATGGCCTTGATCTTCTCTTCTTCTGTCTTGATTCCCTCTGATGAGATCTTATGACCCAAGAAGGTAACCTCCTTTTGCCAAAAGGAACACTTCAACTTCTTGCAGTAAAATTTCCATCGTCGTAGTTGTCTTAGGACTTCTCGCACATGATTCATGTGTTCTTCCTCTATCTTGCTATAGATTAGGATATCATCCAAGAACACCACCATGGACCAATCCAATAGTCCCTCCAACACCCAATACATGTGATCCATGAAGGTTGCTGGAGCATTAGTGAGTCCGAAAGGTAGGACTCTCTACTCAAAATGCCTATACCTTGTGCAAAAGGTAGTCTTTTGCATGTCCTCTCCTTCAATAGGAATTTGCCAATAGTTGTTGCAAAGGTCTAGCTTGGAAAAGTAGCGTGCTCCACTTAGTTGATCAAGCAGGTCATTGATCCAAGGCAAGGGATATGCGTTCTTCACGGTTTGCTTATTGAGCCCACGGTAATCAATACAGAAACAAAGTCCTCCATCCTTCTTTGGAACAAATAGTACCGGTGCTCCCTAAGGAGAGGTATTATGTCATATGAAATCCTTCTCCAACAACTCTGTAAGTGTTGTTTGCAACTCCTCTAACTCCTTTGGTGAGAGCCAATAGATCGGTCTACTCACTAGAATAATCCTTAGCAATAACTCAATCTTGAAGGGCATACCTCAATCAAAGGGTAATCCCTTTGGTAGATCATCCGAAAAAATGTCTGCAAACTCTTGAACTATCCAATCAACCATTGCTTGATGAGGCTCTTGGTCCTCCTCAGATTGTTCTTGTGCAATTGGCTTGATCCACACCGCAAATATAGACTTATCTTCCTCCAAAGCTTGCTCTATGGCTGCTTCATTAACAAACTTCCCTCCTAGGGACTCATCTCTCTTCCAAGCTTGCTCCATGGTTGCCTTCTTGGCAAACTTCCCATCTTGGGACTCATCTCCCTTCCAGAATTGCTCTATGGCTATCTTCTCAACAAACTTCCCATCTTGGGACTAACTGTTCTTAGGTGTCTTACTCATAGGTGCCCAGACAACCTAATCGGAAATTTCTACCTTGGTATTGTACTTGAATTTGTTGTCGGGTCCAATCAAATTGAACCTTATGATGTTCAAGCCAAGGTAGACCCATAATGATATCATAGTGTAGAGGTGCCACTACAAACCTCATACACTCCAAATACTCCTTCCCAATCTTGAAGGTAATAAGATGTCAAGTGCGGAATGAAGAACCCTTTCTACCATCCGCCATCATCAAACTACTCCCAAACATTGGCTTGATAGGAATACCCAATTCCTTTGCTACTTGCATAGACATGCAATTCTTTGAACTTCCAGAATCAACAAAAATCCTACAACCTTGATTAGATATCATACCTTGCAAGTGAAGCAAACTTGCATAGGTCTAGCCTCTAATCCCATTGGAACTAATCAAGCTCCCAATAGATTGCTTTAAATCTCATATTGGGATTCTTCATTTCCTTGATCCTTTTGTTCCACAAACCTCCATCTGGGCAACTTGTTGAGATCACCCATTCCTTAGTGGGCATTGAGCAATGCAATGTCCAACTTGGCGACAATAAAAGCAACCTCCATTTTGTCGCAATCTTTCTCTATCCACTGTACCAAGTGGTCTCCGTTGGATAGCATCAATCTCCATTGGTATTGGTTCTTCCACTTGTGCATAGTGTACTAGTAGGCTTTGTGTAGGTCGAAGTCGAGACCTAGTTGTCGCAACCAAGGAATCAAAACGCTAAGCCAATTGCATGGCTTCTTCTATGTTTTGTGGCTCCCGCATGGTCACTTCCAATTTGGTTCATGACTCCAATCCTTGCACAAATCGATCTAGAACTTCACCTTCTTGGATATCTAGAATCTGCATGATGATGTTTTGAAATTGTATGATGTAGCTTCTTACTAAGCCAATCTGCTTCAACTTTGCCAATTTATCTCGTGCGGTGTGGGTGACATTTATAATTTGAAATCGACCAAGTTTTGCATCCTTGAATTTTGCCTATGTCAAAATTGGTGCAACAATCTGTCATTCATCTCTCTCTACTCAGAATTGCCACCAAAGTTTTGCCATGCCATCCAATTAGCTATAAGCTAAGAGACTTTATTTCCGCTCGTCTTGAAGATTGGTGGCTTCAAAGTAACGTTCGTAGTCAAACACAAAATTCTCCATTGTGCTTGGAAGATTCTTGCCTTCAAACACCTTGGGTTTTTGAAATCAAATGTGATCTTCTCCATCTCAAACTAGCGCTCTCTTTATAGGTTCTCGTCATTACTGGTCTCTTTCATCCAACAATTGAGTAAGATGCTCGATTTGTTGTTGCATTGCAAGGATAATATCCGGTATTGCCGCCATCATTACTAATCTACTGCACTACCCTCAATTTATCTAATTGATTACACATAGATATAACATGTCCATCGGTCTCCATAAGTTACAATTGGAAGTATCAAGGGTTCCTCAGACACGGTGATCATATGTAGAAAATCCTGCCTAAAGCACAAGGTGATGAATTGTGTGAAACAATGCTTTGTTAATATTTGGCCATGAAAATCCTAATGGTATGGCGGATGTGGATTTGGTGGTCCATAAATTCCATCCATCCCATTCCTTCTCTAATACCAATGTAAAAGACCCAAACCAAGGAGAGAAATAGGAGAATGCAAACTCATATTGGGACACTTGAATGAGGGAAAACTCCGAATGCCTAGCATGAGCTTTGGCTTTGGTATTATAGATAACATAAAAGGCCCTTGAGAAGCTTCTCAATAAGCTTCCTTGAGCCGCTTTCTTAGAGTGCAAGCCAAGTTAACTAGGAAGCTTCTCAAGAAGCTTCTTTCTAGAAGTCGCGTACTTGGCATGCAAGCTAAGCTAGTTAGAAGCTTCTAGAAACTTCCTTCTAGAAGCTATCTGCTTGGAGCACAAGTTAACTAGTCGGGAAGCTTCCTAAGAAACTAACTAGATGCTTTTTGGAATATTCTAGGCTAATTTGGCTTATTCCCTACTTTGTTAGCCTTACTACTAGCCTTACTACGTCACTAAACTCCATACCGTTACATGAGCAATGTCTTGAGTCTTGGAGTGTTAGCCTAGAGGATATGATGGAGTTGAGGTTTCTTTCCTTCTAAGTCCATGGTGCGCTACCATAATAGCCATCAAAGGCTCATCTTGAGTGAGAGACAGGCCAGCTCAAAGGCCACATTCTATGAGAAGGGAGAGTCTACAAAAGAGATTGTAGTACAAAATTCCTTTAGTGCTCTGTGTACAAAGAATGGATACAAAGTGGATGCCTATCAAGACCTGATAAGGCAAAGTATTTTCAAGGCAATAATAATAATCTTCAAGTCAGAGTAGAGCACTTATGTAATGAAGCACCATGCCGTGTTCCTCCACCAAATATTTGCAAGAGAGCTGGTGAATTGCTCAAAGTGTTTTAATCAGTAGATGAGACTGATGGTATGGAATTGGAGGGATCAATCACCTCCACATTATCTAGTACCACTTGTAGCACACTTCTACTTTAACTTGAATTTTATGAAGGAGGAGGAGAGATAGAAGATGGTATCTCACTTCCATCCCAATTTGCAAAGAGAAGTGGATGATGACAAGAAGCAACAATACATTCAACAAATCCAATGAAGTGATGAGCACTATGCCAGGATAAGACAAGAAAGTTGAAGGATGTGACTACTCCAAAGATGAAGAAGCAGAGTCAACCCAAAGAGATGTTGTCACAAGTCCATCCAAGGAAGACAAGGAAAGTTCACAAGAATGAAATAATAGTTTGGGACCTGTCATTGTGAGCAAAATTGGAGGAAGAAGCTACGCATAAGTTAGAGGACACAAAAGGAGAAGAAGTAGAAGTCACACTATAGAGTGACGAGTCAAGTAGTGGATGTGATAATGAACTTGAAGTGGAGTAGCTAGTGGAGAAGGAGGTTGAGGAGGAAGATTAGGGGTTCCATGTGGCAATAGATTGTATAGGAGGAGGAGAAATTCTTTGTTTGGAATTGGCAACAATCAAAATAGAAGAGAAGTCTTGGGCTCTTAAGAGTAATAAGATCAAAGAGAAGTCTACAAATTGAAGTTGCAAGTTGAGCAAAGTGAGTAAAGCTGATGAAGAGGAAGAAAGCATTGAGGAGATGACTCTAAAGGTAAGAAAATTGAGACTTTGGGGTAAGGCTCCTATTGAAGAATCAGTTGAATAAAGATTATCTGAAAGTGCAGGATGAACTGCAAGTAGTAACTTATTGGAGGGAAGAAGTCTTGAAGTTAAAGAAGAGTTAACTTGAGGAGAAGAGCAAGCCAAAGAACTTTGGGTCAATAAATTAGTTTGGAGGAAGATACTCAATAACTTGCACAAAGAATTTTGAAGTGGGGAGGTGAGATAGAAAGGCAAGCCAAAGACATGAGGAAGCAAAATATATTGGTTGAGAAATTGAAGGGAGAATTTGATGATGCTTGAGTTGAGGTTTTGCATTTGAAAGCCATCATACCAATATGGAGCAGGACTTTGGAGAGCTTGAAGTCAAAGGTGGAAGAGAAAGATGAAGCATGGCAGCGTGAGTTGTTAGGGAGACATCAAGAAGAAGACAAGCTATGCACTTTGATCAAAAGTATGGAAGTTCAGCTTGGGTAGTACATGAGGGAGAAGGAAGCATTGAAAGCTGAATTTGAACATGAGTTACAAATGTATCAAGAGGAGTTGTAGATGAGGAGTAGAGAGGAGAGAGAAGGGGAATCAATCCGAGTAAATAGATGAAGATGTGAGAGTGAATGTGATGCTCAATACTGTGGCCAAGGTTCAAATTGAGGAAGCCTGATTGCATGAGTTAATGTTGTTAGTGCATAAGATGAGGAAGAAGAAAGCAAAGGATGTGAATATGAACCATTTATTGATTCGCTTAAGAGGTTGAGTAGATAGGAAAATTACTAAGGTAGGAGATAATGTTTGTCTTAGACTAGATTTGGTTAGATCCAAGTTAGAGCAGATTTGAAGTAGCATAAAGGTAGGAACCCTATGCAAAGTAAGAGAAGTAGGAGTGCAATTATCTTCAAGGGAGTTTACTGAGCGATTAGGAGCAGGTGGGTTGGATGATAAGAAGGTAGATAGAGTGCCCATGACTTCAATTGCAATTCAGATAGAAGATGTGAGAGAAATAGAAGAAGATGTAGAAGAGGATGGAGCCATAATACAAGGTGCAAAGGAAGTTACATCAAGTGTAGAAGAAGAAGAGATAGATATTGGATCATTTTCATACCGATTTGAGATTTGAATCAACAAATATGAAGAGTGGGTTGCCATTTTAGATCTGGAGATTGGTAGGAAATGGTATATTAGTTAGATAATTTTTGAAGTCTTTTCTTATTTAAAGGAAGCATTTGTAGTGTGTTGTTGTTTAGTATTTGTATTTTTGGAGTTGAATAAAGCAAAGTGCTATAACTCTATGCTCATCATTTCAGCTTAATTTTGAGTATCAATCCTCTATGTGTGTTTGTGAGTGTTTGGAAAAATTCAAAATGCAAGTCAATAAGCTTGTTGGATGTTGGATTCCACAACTTTGGTTTCATTTTGCATTTTGATCATGAGTGAACAGCAATCAAAGCAATGCCTTGACAGGTTTGAGAGGAATTGTAGTGTTGGTAGTATTCTACATTGGTGAACAAAATAGGGGGTTGATGTGAAACAATTTTTATTGAGGAAGTTCTGCCTTCAATGGAAGGGTGGAACACAATTCTAATGCAAAGTTGTTTTGTAGTGAAGTAGCCTTCTTCAAGAAAATTTGAATCATCACAATCAAAGTTTGTAGGAAAGATTTGAAGTATTGTAATTATGGGAGTGTAATTTATGAGAAGAATTGTTGTTGAGAGCTTGTTACTCTCTTTTGGGTGTGGTTTCTACTTCAGAGACTAAAGATGCAACCAAGAAGAACTACATTGTTACTATTTACTTCATATTTGATCATTTCTTAATTGTATCTCTATAGGAACAGAGTTTACTTATTATTTATCATAAAAGTGATATTTGCCAGGATGTCACATTGCTTATTAAGACCATGGTATTCAAACCACATCATAGAAATCCATCCCTTTTTGGTATAAAGAAACTAGTGCTGTCCAAATGCATATACTATGTTATATAAAATTGTTCTTTAAACAACTTGGTCAACATTATTCAAGTTCTTCTAATTTCCTAGGTGATAGCTAATAGATTGGTCTAAATATTTGAATACTTCCTAGCAATAGCTTAATCTTGAAGGGCATATCCCAATCAGAAGGTAATAGAATCATAAAAAGGTATCTATGAATTCTTGAACTATCTAATCAACCATTGCTTCTTTAGGCTTGTTATTATTGGGGAGGAAAATCCAAAATTCATAGTCCACTTTGCTAGAAAGTGCTCCAAAGGTTGATGTTGACCAAAAGCAAGTTCTTACACTCCAATATGGTTGATAAGAAGTAGGTTAGCTACACTAGAAGATCCACTATTGCAAGTCTACCTTTGTTCATAATGAAGTTCTACAAGGGAAGGGAGGGGAGGGGGTACTTTTGGTGTAGAGCAATTTTGGTTCAAGATCATAACCTTGACCCAAACCACAACCTAATGATACTTGCCTTGGAATTTGCAACCCATTGCCATACCGCAATATGCAAAATGGGAATACCAAGTCCATGTAGTTCCTTGTTAGGAAGTTGAGAGTTTCCACAATTGGTCATCTTGCATGTGCTTATGTTTCCCAAGTCATAGCTTACTTTTGGAGAGGTTTGTGAGTGTAGGTCAACAAAGGTTCTAGGAAAAAGACCTTAGAGGTTTTTATTGATCTAGAGTAGTAGCATCCAAACCAAAGGAAGGGATGAGCCACCAAATTGGTAAGTGAAGGTCGGGTCAACCTACTCACAAATACAAGGATATTGGGATGGAGGAAGAGGTACTTTCTATTAAGTGTGGAGTCTGATTAATTATAGGAATGCACTCAAGAATACAATACCAAAATGTTGAAGAGTTAGTATGGGATAGATCTTGTATGGGAGTGTAGAATTGTTAGTATGGGACACATTCATATTACAAGATTCCATTTATGGGTTTGAAAAAAAAGATAGATCAAGCCAAGACCCATATTTTTGCAAGTATAGATGCAAGTGAGGTGTGGCTTATCTCATTGGAAGTCTTCTCAAGGTCTTTCCTTCAACACTAAGATCATGGAAAATGAAACTCTAGAAAAGAAATCACACTCACCTAAAGTGGGGATAAATGTCTTATGGGACCCATGGGATTCTATTACAAGAGTTGTGGGATTGTGGGTATGGGACCTATGGGATGGTTGCGGGACTTGCAGGAACGGCTCTTCTGTGCATGGCTATGGAGACAAATCCCTTTTGTAGAACAAAGTGAAGTGACATGTATCAATTGGTTCCTAAAAGTCAAAGATTAGATATGAATTTCAATTTATTCCATATATATAATATCAATGATTAGTTGAGACTTTGATAGTTCTTTTTTGTTAGTTCTTAATCTACAATTCAAGAGTGAATAAAAATCCTTTGTAGTTGTGGACATCAACAGACCTGTAGTTGTGAGACATTGGCCAAACCATATTAAATTTGGTCATAACTTCTATGCATGCCTTTCTTGACCTGATTGACTGATGAATTTTGCCCCATTCCTAGTTAAGAACTATGAACAACTAGGAATTTTCAAGAGGATCCTTCACGTAGTAACAAAGCTCTTTTGAGTATAATAATGGAGATAGACATCTCATAACAACCTTCTTCCCAAAGGTCTTGGGATTGCTCCTCAATCCATTGCTCAACACAACCCCCTTATGTCTCAAAAATGTTTACTTCTTGCACTTCACCAACTTTCTATAATAGACAAAAACCAGATTTTGTGCAATTTCATCAAGAGGCCTATCCATAGCTTTTATACTTACCATTTACAATCAGCATTATACCACCTATTTCAAGTGAGATGAAGTTTGTTCCTCTGAAATGCTCCAAATATAGTAGTTGATGTAGATTGAAGAAGTTCAACCAACTGATCAGTCCATTGTTGAAAATCAAAACTCCACTCAATAGTGCTTAATGAAGTGGAAAAAGAGCCCTTATGTTGGTCACCTTTTCTTCCTCAGCCTAACTTGATGTAGGATATAGAAAGGGAGGTATTTTCTTGTTTTAGTTGGTTACAATAGGAAATGTTGGTTTTTACCTTGGTAGACCAAATCTATCATTTTGACCTTGGCCTCATTACTTAAGGAGCAACCATTAATTGGCATGTAAAATCTTTACAAGAAACAATTAGCTATGAATATTTTTCCATGCTATGTGCATATGGTATCAATTATTTGGAACTTTGGGTGACCAAATGTGTAATGGTGAAGACAATACTGCAAGGTGATAGATGGTTGGAAATCCTCACAAACCAAATTACATGGCAATAAATCACTTGTACTTCACCTTGAGGTATTTGGTGGACTGCCTTAAATCTAGGGCTTGCTTTGAAGCCACAAGTATGTCCAATGCAAGAATATATCAAATTAGCTCAAGTGTCTAATAAGAAGATTGCTAGGATTTACCATTAGCTTTTTTACTCTTTGGGTCTTCTAGGCTTTATATTGCATTGTTCATTGTACAAAGACATTAGATTTCAAGGCATCCACAATACCAGCATCAGCATGATCTTGAATCACCAACCATTTAAATCAACACACTGATCTAAGAGCTTAAGACCACCTTCAAGTAGTTGGGAAAACAAATCCTACATAGATCTTGCTCCCTTTTGACTATCAAAAAGCACCAGATAGACCTTGTGGAGGGGGTGGTCTAAGTCCTATAGAGATAATACTATTTAACTTATAGTACTCCCTACTTGTGAAGGAGTAAGTCAACATGTACCTTTAGGCCAACATTATTTCTACAATTTGTGAGTACCAGAAGGGTTTCTTTGTTTGTGATCATCCCTAAGAAGGAGACTTGAAAGATTAGTGTGTGTCAAGACTTCAAGAAGGTAAACGTAATCATTAAGAATGATCACCACTTTCTACCATTATGGATGCAATACTAGATCAAAAGGTTGGCCATGAAAATTATAGTTTCTTCAATAACTTCTTAGTATACAACTAGGAATCCACCCAAGAGGAAGATAAAGATAAAACCATGTTCACAATGGATTGGAAAACATATGCCTACAATCAAATACCATTTGGGTTATCTAAAACAACCACAGATTTTCAACATATGATGAATGAAATATTCAAAGACTACCTCCAAAAATTTGTAGAGGTCTCCATCAATGACTTTTGTGTCATATTTTATCTTGGAGAAGGGTCAAACATTTGAGAGTTAATAGGTAGCAAAAGTTTTTGGGATTTTATCTTTGAAAATAATTTACCAAATGCAATCTGCTTTAATGCTTTGGAATTATCATGTTGTAAGCTTTCCATAGCTACCAAATTTATGGAGTTTGGGTATGTGTGCACAAACTTATGATCATTTGAAATTTTGGGTTCCCCCAAGGTCTTGGAGTTGAACAAGAGTAGATTTGGTGAATGTTTCCCTTGTTAATATAAGTCCAAATCTAAAGAGATTTATGTGGTACCCACATTTTTTGTTTTTTTCAAAATAAAGGAGAAGAAGTGTATAGAGAAGTTGGATTGAGCCTGTATGGCCAAAGAAAGCGAAGAAAGCAAAGAAAAGAGTCTTCGGGATGAAACCCAAAGTAAAGTGACTTTGGGTCATAAGGTGAAGTACTCGAAAATGCCCTATCAGCATACAACCCGAAGTAAATTGTCTTTGTATCAGGGGGAGCTCAACCCGAGGCAAAGACAATCTAACAACCTTTCGTCGGGGCGAGGAATTCAAGAAGGGGCCGTTTGAAAACTAGCGGCCCATACGCACGAAGGTTTATTGACAGCGACAGGTGCATGCTAGAGGTGTGATTTCTTGGTAGAAACTCAAAGTGACAAAAGACGAAGAAGTGCAACTCTATAAAAATTGAAACTGCAATGACGAAATGTCGAGTAATTTTCCTTCGCCATTGAGAAGCCGTCTTGCACGTGATCGGGGAAAGGGAAATAGAGTTGGGATCGTGTTAGTGCGCAAGGGAGAAGTTGCAAGAGTGAAATCGAGAGAAAGTGAGAAGGTAGAAGAGATGGGAGGAGGGAAGAAGAACTCTGAATTTGCAATGAGAAATCATGCAATTCGGAGGTTAGATGTGATAGCGAGGATCAAAGTCTTGAGCCGACTTTGGATCACATTTCTGGCATGGAAGTAGAATGTGAGTTTTCCAAGATTCTTGACAAAAATCATCAAGAGTAAGTGTCTCGATGGACCCAAGGAAGAAGGGAAGAGAGGAAATCCGGCTCACTGGATAGAGTCGGATTGGAGACTCGTACTTGGGAAGGAGGTAGGCTTGGAGCAGGGAGCCACGTTCTTGGGGAAAGGAGAGATAGCTTAGGAGACGCAAGAGGTGAGAGATGCCTTCTCATCAAAAAGAACAAAGAATGGGTACAAAGTTGAGAGTTACAAGGATCCAGTGAAGAGAGGGATTGTGAGTGCTCTCATGGCGATCTTGAAGCCGGAAAGAACGACTTATGTGTTGAAACACCAAGCGGTGTTCTTCCAAAGTTTTTTGCAGGAGAACCTATCAATTGGGTGAGGTGTTTTCACAGGAGAACAAGGTAGATGGTGTGGAATTTGCGGGATAAGTTGCCTCCACACTACATTGTGCCGTTTGCAACACACTTCTACTTTGGGCTCAATTTACTGAACTTGGCGGAGCGGACTCGGATGGTGTCGCAGTTCCATCCTGATGTGCAAAAGGAGCTTGATGTCGAGGAGCAGCAGTACATTCTCCAAATCCGGAGCACAGACGACTACTATGTGAAGACAGAGAAGAACGTGGAGGTCGTAGTGAGTACCCCGACGAAGAAGAGGAGTCGGCAAGGAGAAGCCAAAGACAGCAAGAAACCTCGGAAGATGCAGCGAAGTAACCCAAGGCAAAGTATGATGGTGATTGAGTCGAAAGATGAAGACTCAGAAGGCAAGGCTGAGCTCAAGACTTAAGACTTTGAACATGAGGAGGAATCTAAGCTAACACTGCAGAGCGGAGATACGAGCAGTGACAGTGAAGAAGGGGGAGAGATGACATCAGTGCCAACGGCTAACGAAGAAGAAGAAGAAGTGCCAGCCGAGTTGGAGGCCGAAGACAATTGCCATTGGAAGACAAAGTACCGGTGCCAAAAGAGAAGAAAATCGCAGTACAGCGAGGGGTTTGCTCGAGATGTAAGGCAAAGTGTGAAGCGGGGCCGAGTAAAGTGAAGGAAGAAGTAGGAGAAAGCTTGGGAAGCAAAGCCTCAATCCCGATACGAAGACTGCAGCGGAGAAGGCGAGTATCGGGTGAAGAAGAGGTAAGGAAGGAGATATCTTTGCAGGAAGATGTAGGTGCGAGGAATGGAGTGGAGTACCAACAAGAAATCATGTGTCCATTGCTGGTGAAGTTGGAGCACAAGAAGAGAGAAATGTAGTTGACTTGTCCAGAGGTGAAGATTGTTTTGCAGGTCGTATCAAGATTAGAAGAAGAGAACTCGGAGTTGAAGAGAAGTATAACCCGAGGTGAGGAGGAGAGAGAAGTACTACAAGCGGAGGTAGTAGAGAGGAGTTAGGTAATTGAAGACCTGAAGAGGGAAGTGAACTATCGAGAGGATCTTGCAAGGAAGAGTGACATAGCAAGGGAAAGACAAGTTGCTGAATATGAGATCTTGAAGCAGCAATTTGCTGATTCAAGAGTAGAAATTATCCATGCTATGGCGAGGATAGCAGAGAAGGAGTAGGAGACAGAAAGAGTGAGGGAGAGTATGGAAGAGAAGAAGCAACTCTGGCAAAGAGAATTGGCTGCCCGATATAGAGAAGAAGAGAAATTACAAGAGTTACTTCATACTCAAGAGGAGAAGGTTGTGCAGAAGGAGAAGGAGAAGGAGACGGTGAAAGCTGAATTCGAAGCGGGGTTGGCAATGTACAAGGAGGATTGGCTTGCAGATCGAGAGCATGAAAGGAAAACCAGATTGGAGCCATTGAAGGAGATTGTTCTCCAAATGAACGTGATGTTAAGTACAGAGGCCAACGTTCAAATTGAAGAAGCAAGACTGCACGAGCTGAAGTTGCTCGTGCAGGAGACAAGGCGAAGACAGGCAAAAGACACAAAGATGAATGCCTTGTTGATTAAATTGAGAACTCGTGTAGATAGGAAGATCTTAGAGGTAGAAGATAACATTGCAATTAGACTAGACTTAGTGAAAATTGAGATAGAGAAACTTCGGAAAGAAGTTAGAGCAAAACCTGAAGTAGATAACATAGGAGTACAAATGTCTTTGGAGTTACCATCAGAGACATTAGAGAAGAGTGGGTTGGGAGATAAGGAGTTGGATAGATTACCCACTAGTGCAATTTCAGATCAGGAAAGAGAATTACTGGAATTGGTAGATGAAGTAGGAGATGTGAAACCCGAGGAAAATGTAGTAGGTAGTAAGATTACTTTGGGTTTGGGTTTGAAAGCCGAAGAAGAAGTAGACATTGGATCGGAGTAGAAACCGATTTGAGATTTGAAGGGGCAGATATGAAGAGGTGCATTGTCATTTCGGATCTGCAGGTTAGAAAAGTTGTTGTAGAATGGTATTGTTGTTAGAACTGTCAATTTGTTCACTATTTAAGAGTGGCATTCACAGTCAGATGTTGTTTAGTGCTCATTATTTCTGAGAATAGATAAAGCAAAGTGCTATGAAGCAGTGCTCGTCACTTGAGCTTGATTCCGAGTATCAACTTTGTATTTGTGTTTGTAAGTGTTTGGAGAAATTTGAAGTGCAAGTCAGTGTGTTTGTTGGATGTTGGATTCCACAGCCTTGATCTTCATTCTGTGTGTTTGATCCTGAGTGAAGTGCAATCAAAGCAATGCCTTGACAGATCTGAGAGGAATTGTAGTGTTGGTAGTATTCTACATTTGTGAGTGCAGTGCGAGGTTGATGTGAAGCAAATTCGATCAAGGAAGTTGTGCCTTCAGTGGAGGGGTGGTACACAATTCTGAGGCGAAGTCGTTTTGCAGTGAAGTGCCATTTTTGGGAGAGCCTGAATCATCACAATCAAGATTGTTTGGAAAGATTTGATGGAGTTGTGATTATGGAGTGTTAATTTGTGACAAGACTGCGAATCAGTGCTTGTTACTCTCTTTTGGGTGTGGTTTCTACCTGAGAGACTAAAGAAGAACTCAAGAAGAACTGAAATTGGTACTATTTGACTTTGTATTTGACCAATTCTGACTCGTATCTCTGCGGGAACAAACTTTACTTACCCAATTACCGCAAAAGTGATATTTTCCGGGTTGTCACATGATTTTTGGTGCCGCTGCTGGGGATACAAATCTCGGAAGTGGAAGAATACGAAGCCAAATTGGAAATTGGGTATCCATGCAATATGAATGTCTACATTGAGAGAACAATGGGAAGAGAGAGCTCGAAGACGAGCACTTCAGCGTGAAGAAGACAAACGTCTAGACGTCCCATCCATAGTTGAAAAAACTGAACAAGAGGCATTGGATTTTCAACTCCTTCACGAAGTGCAAGAAGCCCTGCAAGAACTTGACCACAAGAAACGCGAAGGCGGTTGGCAAGGCTACTTCGCATCTCCCTCTACTTCCAAGAAGAAGAAAGAATCGAGTGGGCAAACATATGCATTGCGGCCCAATACACCAACTTCCCCTAGAGCTATAAAGGAAGTTGTTTCCTTGAAGAACTTTGTTCGAGAAAAGACAGCAAGAACACTTACTAAAGACGAGTGTCAACATCTTCTAAGAACGATTCCTCGGATGTCCCGAAGGAATTTTGAAGAACCAATCGAAGGTGTTGATCCTGAATCTTCCACTCGGGTTGAAGTCGACACGCTCATAGCAGAAATTGTCAAAGAAGACTCCACCTTGAATTTGACGAATTGGAACCCCTGGGCTGATAACACGGCGTCGATACTAGCCAATCCTTCAGTTCCATCAAGTTCAACACTACCTCAGCCGATCCCAGTGCATTAAATGATGACTTTGTTGCATGTCACCCGACATGCATATCAAAAGTACAAGGGGACAGAACAAGACGAAGACCCCAATGAATTCATTGAAGAATTCGAAGTCATCTCCTTTGCTAACAAGGAGCATGACTTGGCGGATTGACTGAGAATTTTCCCAAGTTTGCTCTGCAAGAAAGCTTTGAGCTGGTACACCCATGTGACCCAGAAGAGGTTTGTACCAGTGGACTGGGCAGACTTGAGAAACAACTTCCTGGAACGATTCCGGGAGGTTGATTACAACACGAGTGTCTTTGCGGCACTCAACAATTTGGACCGAGGCAAGAAGGAGAAGTTGAGAGACTACTCTGAGCGGTTCATGGCACTACTGAACCGAGTTCCCAAGCAATTGGGGGTGGTGGGTTACTCCGATGCCCAAGCCATTACCTGGTTCCTCGGGGGACTTTCACCAGAGATACGCATCTTTGCCAAGGAGAGGAATGTAACTTCCTTGGACAAAGTACTCAAACATGTCACTCGTTATGAAGTGGCCCACTCTCACTCTGCCAGAAACCAGAGAAACCGGGAGAAGAAAGGCAAGAAGCCCAGAAGAAGAGCTTTGTGCAGTACCTCCCCTTCTTCGGACGAATCCTCCACGACTTTGAGCTCTTCTTTGGAATCCAAAGAAGAATCCAAGCCAAGACGAGCCCGAAGACGTGGAGGCAAGAAACCAGTGACTCCTCCAGCCAAGAGTGTACATAAGGCGGATACCAAGCTGGATGCCCTCATCAAGGAGTTTTCGGATTTCAAGATCCAGATGATTGGGGCCAAGGACCAAAGGAAGGCCTCAGCGTTTGGACGATCTAATGTATGGTGCACCGCATGTGGCAAATCAGGCCACACCAACACAAAATGCAATACTCGTAATGCATTCCCGGTGCAGCAAATTGATTGGGTTCCGGGATGGAACCAAGACGAGGACAAAGAGGCTGTGTACCAAACGTAGGAAGTGCAGCCTCAAGCAAGCACATTGTACCAAGGTCCGAGGTATGGACCCAGGGAGTATAACCCCAATGCTCCTCCATGAAGACCACCGATGAGCAACCAAAATCGGCCTCAGAATGTTGCACTCGGAGCCTGTTATAATTGTGGCTCGATGGGACATTGGTCTCCAAAGTATCCCGAGCCAAGAAGGCAAATTGGGTACATTCCCCTGTGCAGAAATTGTAAAGGGTCGGGGCATACGGGCAACCAATGTCCTCACCCACCAAACCCAAAGCCGCCTATAAAGTATGTACAGACCCTCGCTGAGCGTGCAACACTTCAGCAAAAGGAGGATACGAATGTAAATTGTATCACTCTTGAGGAAGAGAGACCTCAAGAAGAGAGTCTAGCCTCAGAAGGAGAATGGCCAGACCTAGAAATTTTGAAAGTTGAGACACGCTCCAGCAAGAAGAAGCGTGATCTCAAAGAATTGAGTACGACCTCGTCGTCTTCCAGAAAGGCAAAGAGACTGCGCACAAAGGCAATTCTTTCTGCCAAGGAGGAAAAGATCCTTGCAAAAGGTAAAGCTAAAGCCTTGCAGAAAGAACTAAAGGAGGCACTACTCATGACTCGGGAATTGAGTTTGGAAGAAGAGACGAAGATGAAGTCTCCAGTTTTTCCGGCAGACATCCGATCCAAAGTAAAGGGTCTAATCCAAGCCAAGGTGGGCCAACCCGAGGAACCTCAGGTTAAGGGCATCAGCAAGCCCGTCACCATTTTGAAGCATCCCGAAGTCAAAAGGGAACATGGAGAGACTTCGGACCCAAAGCCGAAGTCGAAAGATGGTCAAATTGGGAGGAGTTCCCCAATATGATATTGTAGCAGATATAGCAACCACAAATGCCAACGTTACATTTAAGCAATTGTGGGAAGATAACAAGCTGTACAAGAGATAGCTGAATTCAGCCCTCAAGAAGGTGAGGTCGATGTCAAAGAAGGACCTGCCAGCTATTTATTGTATTGAGCAAGAAGATTTGTGATCTTCCAAGATAGACACGGAGATTGAAGGATGCATGATCACATCAATACCCATTGACTTTGGGTCTGGTGTGAATGTCATGACCGAGGATACTATGAATCGACTCGGGTATCACACTTTTGAACCAACACCCCGAGTGTTGAAGTTTGCAGACCAAACCAGGAGACGGCCTTTGGGCATGCTCTCAAACATTACCATGATCATTGGAGGGGTACCCTTCAAGTTGAATTACATTGTGTTGCGACTAGTGACAAAGACTGGTTACCCTCTGTTGATCGGTAGACCCTAGTTGTACAGTGCCCAAGTTGTGGTGGATTGGCATCAGAAAAAATTAAAATTCAAGGACATTTTGTCCGAAGATCAGAAGCTGGTGACTGTGAGTTGGATGAAGGTTCCCCATCTCGGGGAAACAAGTTTGTCGGAAGAGGAGGACAAATCCAAAGACTCATCGTCTTCGTCCTCAGACGAATCCAAAGATGAAGTCCAAGTTAATTACTTGGAATGCTACGGGGTGGATGTTGAAGACAAAGATCCATATGACCTCGCCTCGGGTGAACCTGACTTGGAGGAAGGGGGTTTGATGGCAGCTCACCTCGGATTCAGCCAAGTAAGTCACGTTGAAGGAGTCATCAACCCCGATGACTGTCAAGATGTTGTATTAACTGAAGGAAAAATTTTAAAAATCTCGAAGATAGTTACTTAGGAGGAGTTGGCAAGATACACTGCCCTGTTTATAGAATTCCAGGATGTATTTGCCTGGTCGATTGATCAAATGCCAGGTATTCCACAAGAATTTGGGGAACACTGGATTGATCTGGTTGAAGGTGCAGTTCCGGTTTGGCAGCGACAATACCGCCTGACCCAAAGTACTCGCTTTTGGTGAAAGATGAGATCGACAAGTACTTAGGGGCCAGAATCATCTTCCCTGTCTTAAGCAGTGAATGGGTCTCCCCCATTGTCATTGTCCCGAAGAAGAAAATAGGGAAGATCCGAGTGTGCCAAGACTTTTGTAAATTGAACGCAGTCACAAGGAAAGATCACCATCCCTTGCCTTTTACCAATACAATTTTAGATCAAGTAGCTGGGCATCCTTGTTATAGTTTTCTCGATGGATTTTCAGGGTACAATCAAGTATCCATCCGAGAAGAAGACAAGGATAAAACTACATTCACGACCAATTGGAGCACTTTTGCTTACAATCAAATGCCCTTTGGGTTGTGTAATGCTCCCGCTACTTTTTAGTAAATGATGAATTCAATCTTCAAACATTTCCTGCGTAAATTTGTGGAAGTCTTCATTGATGATTTTTGCGTGTTTGGGCGAAGAGAGGTACATATAAATTATCTTTGCCAAACGTTTAAAAGGTGTCGTTTTGCCGGCTTGTCATTACACCCGAAGAAATGCTTCTTCGCAATGAAGGAGGGAATTCTTCCGGAGCATCGGGTGTCAAGCCGAGGTATTGAAGTTGATGTTGAGAAGGTCAAGATAATCGCAGCTTTGGAATCCCCAAAGAACATCCGGGAGCTGAGAGCCTTCTTGGGACATGTCAGATATTACTGACGCTTCATGTCAAACTATGCAGTGCTTGCTGCACCACTTACAAAGCTTCTAAAGACATCTGAAGACTATTTGTGGGAAGCAAATCAAGAAGAAGCTTTCCAGGTGTTGAAGAAGAAGCTGGTTGAAGCACCAGTTATGAGGGCCCCGAATTGGGACATCCCTTTTCATGTATATGTGGACACTTTGTCCATGGCCATCGGAGTCGTCTTAAGTCAGAAGGACGAGAAGAAGAAGGACTACCCGGTGTATTATGTCAACCAACAACTTTCAGTTTCTGAAAAGAACTATTCGACGAATGAAAGAGAAGCACTTGGAATGGTGTATGCCTGCAAGAAATTTCATCATTATTTGTTGGGGTATGAGTTTGTCTTCTATGTTGACCATTACGCATTGCAACATTTGGTCAAGAAGGCAGATTTATCAAGGCAAATTGCAAGATGGATCGTGTTGTTACAAGAGTTCACGTATATGGTACAAGTAAGGAAGGGAGCTTTGCATTCAAATGCGGACTACCTGTCCAGGTTAGAGACTCAAGACCAGGAGTGGGAAATTGACGATCAGTTCCCTGACAAAGAGTTGTATCACTTATCAGCAATGCGAAGTACAAGGTATGCAGCTGAATATAATTATCTGAATACTCTCCATTGTCTTGAGGGGATGGACCCGAAACAGCAGGCAGTCTTTCTCAGGAAGATGGGGCCGTACCAGCTTAAACACAACATTTTATTTAAGATGGGCGAAGACAAAGTACTTCGGCAATGCTTGGAGACATACGAAGTAGGAGGAGTGATTGAATCTTTACACTCCAAAGCATCGGGAGGACACTATGCTCTGAAGAATACTATAAAGAAAATTCTTTCGGCAGGGTATTGGTGGCCTACAATGTACAAAGATGTACATGCTCATATTCAAAGCTGTGATGCTTGTCAGAGAACGGGGAAGCCGATGGCTACTTCTCAATGGCCTTTGAGACCAATTTTGCCATTGGCCCCATTCGAGAAATGGGGGATTGATTTTGTGGGTCCCATTCCACCAGTGACCCGAGTCACAAGAAAGCAATACATTTTGGTTTGCACTGACTATGCTACCAAGATGGTCGAAGCTGAAGCAACTCGTAGAGATGATGTTGAAACTGTGGCGGAATTTTTCTTTCAAAACATCATCTCCCGATATGGGTGTCCTTTGGAATTGGTCAGTGACCGGGGAACACATTTTTTGAACTTTGTAATGGAGGCATTAACCAAGTACTTTCAGATTAAACATCGAAAGACAACTCCTTACAACCCAAAAGCAAATGGCTCAACGGAAAAAGCGAATGGGTTACTTTGTAAAATTTTGAATAAGGTGACTGTCAATTATGCCTATGACTGGGATACAAAATTACCAGCCGCGTTGTGGGCATACCGAATGATAGAAAAGATTACAACCAAACAAACTCCATACTTCTTGACATATGGCTTGCATCCCATACTGCCAGTTGAATTTGAAGTTCCGACATATCGAATTCTGTGCAAAGAACAAATGTCGGAAGAAGAAAGTCAGGATCTTTGGATTCATCAACTGATGTGGTTAGAAGAGAAAAGAGACGAAGCAATGCAAACCACAAAAGAAGTACAAGCACAGAGGAAAGTTAGGCACGATAAGAGAATCAAGCCTGTGACTATACGAGAAGAGGATTTGGTTTTGTTATATGACAATCACCAAATATTGTTTCCAAGCAAGTTGCATTTGAGATGGATGGGTCCCTATCGAGTTCTTCATCTTTACAAAAATGAGTCCATGCAGCTTGTAGACTTGGAAGGTAATCCTTTTGCCACTCGAGCAAACGGGTGGAGAGTTTGGAGATATTGGACCATAGACTTGGAAGTTTCTAAAACACCCGAGGTCTATGTTTGCGAGGACGCTCACATTTGAGGGAAGGGGTATGTGGTGCCCACATTTTTTTGTTTTTTTCAAAATAAAGGAGAAGAAGTGTATAGAGAAGTCGGATTGAGCCTGTATGGCCAAAGAAAGCAAAGAAAGCAAAGAAAAGAGTCTTCGGGTTGAAACCCAAAGTAAAGTGACTTTGGGTCATAAGGTGAAGTACTCGGAAATGCCATGTCAGCATACAACCCAAAGTAAATTTTCTTCATATCAAGGGGAGCTCAACCCGAGGCAAAGACAATCTAACAACCTTTTGTCGGGGCGAGGAATTCAAGAAGAGGCCGTTTGAAAACTGGCGGCCCTTACGCTCGAAGGTTGATTGACAGTGACAGGTGCATGCCGGAGGTGTGATTTCTCAGTAGAAACTCGAAGTGATGAAAGACGAAGAAGCGCAACTCTATAAAAATTGAAATTGCAACCACGAAATGTCGAGTAATTTTCCTTGAGAAGTCGTCTTGTAGGTGATTGGGGAAAGGGAAATAGAGTTGGGATTGTGTTAGTGCGCAAGGGAGAAGTTGCAAGAGTGAAATCAAGAGAAAGTGAGAAGGTAGAAGAGATGGGAGGAGGGAAGAAGAACTCTGAATTTGCAGTGAGAAATCATGCGATTCGGAGGTTAGATGTGATAGCGAGGATCAAAGTCTTGAGCCGACTTCAGATCACATTTCTGGCATGGAACTGGAACGTGAGTTTTCCAGGATTCATGACAAAAATCATCAAGAGTAAGTGTCTCGATGGACCCAAGGAAGAAGGGAAGAGAGGAAATCTGGCTTGCTGGACAGAGTCGGATTGGAGACTCATACTCGAGAAGGAGGCAGGCTTGGAGCAAGGAGCCAAGTTCTTGGGGAAAGGAGAGATAGCTCAAGAGACCAAAGAGGTGAGAGATGCCTTCTCTTGGAGCCATTGAAGGAGATTGTTCTCCAAATGAACGTGATGTTAAGTACAGAGGCCAACGTTCAAATTGAAGAAGCAAGACTACACGAGTTGAAGTTGCTGGTGCAGGAGACGAGGCAAAGACAGGCGAAAGACACAAAGATGAATGCCTTGTTGATTAAATTGAGAACTCATGTAGATAGGAAGATCTTAGAGGTAGAAGATAACATTGCGATTAGACTAGACTTAGTGAAAATTGAGATAGAGAAACTTCGGAAAGAAGTTAGAGCAAAACCCAAAGTAGATAACATAGGAGTACAAATTTCTTCGAAGTTACCATCAGAGACATTAGAGAAGAGTGGGTTGGGAGATAAGGAGTTGGATAGATTACCCACTAGTGCAATTTCAGATCAGGAAAGAGAATTACTGGAATTGGTAGATGAAGTAGGAGATGTGAAACCCGAGGAAAATGTAGTAGGAAGTAAGATTACTTTGGATTCAGGTTTGAAAGCCAAAGAAGAAGTAGACATTGGATCGGAGTAGAAACCGATTTGAGATTTGAAGGGGCAGATATGAAGAGGTGCATTGTCATTTTGGATCTGCAGGTTAGAAAAGTTGTTGTAGAACGGTATTTTTGTTAGAACTGTCAATTTGTTCACTATTTAAGAGTGGCATTCACAGTCAGATGTTGTTTAGTGCTCATTATTTCTGAGAATAGATAAAGCAAAGTGCTGTGAAGCAGTGCTCGTCACTTGAGCTTGATTCCAAGTATCAACTTTGTATTTGTGTTTGTGAGTGTTTGGAGAAATTTGAAGTGCAAGTTAGTGTGTTTGTTGGATGTTGGATTCCACAGCCTTGATCTTCATTCTGTGTGTTTGATCCTGAGTGAAGTGCAATCGAAGCAATGCCTTGACAGATCTGAGAGGAATTGTAGTGTTGGTAGTATTCTGCATTTGTGAGTGCAGTGCGAGGTTGATGTGAAGCAATTTCGATCGAGGAAGTTGTGCGTTTAGTGGAGGGGTGGAACACAATTCTGAGGTGAATTTGTTTTGTAGTGAGGTGCCATTTTTGGGAGAGCCTGAATCATCACAATCAAGATTGTTTGGAAAGATTTGATGGAGTTGTGATTATGGAGTGTTAATTTGTGACAAGACTGCGAATCAATGCTTGTTACTCTCTTTTGGGTGTGGTTTCTACTTGAGAGACTAAAGAAGAACTCAAGAAGAACTGAAATTGTTACTATTTGACTTCATATTTGACCAATTCTGACTCGTATTTCTACGGGAATGAACTTTACTTACCCGATTACCGCAAAAGTGATATTTTCCGGGTTGTCACAATTTACCTTTTTGGAAAGATCTCTCCAAGGGCCTTTGATTGAGACCAACCCAACATTCAATGGAGATACAAGGTGAAAGTTATGAACATTTGTATATACTTAAATAGTTCTTGATTTTGAAGTTTTGATAGCACGTACTCAAATGATTGTATCTCTTCCAATACTTGAGCAAATAGAGTGCTTGACTTCTCATTAGAAGCGCCATGTTAAGTCTTTTTATTTAAAAGAAGATCTTGCTTAGTTTGGAGTAGTATACAAGGAGTTATGGATTTGTGAGTTATGAGGAAGTTTTGAGAAGTCTATGTGATTGAGCACAAATTTGGAGTGTTATTGCTCTGCAATCTCAAGCACAAATCTAGTGACATTTTTTGCATCAAAATCTTTGTTTTACAATCTCTCTTTAAAGCCAAAGCTCATGGCATATGGGAGTCTTAGCCAACAATGGTGACAATTGTCATTTTGTGATCTCTCTTATATCTTGGTGTTTGGAGAACCAAATTTGCAGAGCAAGTTTTCTTCACTCATAGACCCAATCCAAGTGACTCTTGTGTTATAAGAACCCTCTGATCATAAGCTTGCTATTGAATCATTTTTTGCAGCATTTGGATATCCAGGCAAATAATATGGCCATTTGATTCCCAATGACACTTCCAAGTACTTGGTGTTAATATCAACATGTGTAAAGTGCAATTTCTCTGTACTTATAAGTCCAAATCAGCTTATTTTATGCAATTAAAACCAATATTTTGCAAGTTTCTCTTGAGGCCAACAAGGAAATTTGACAATCTGAAATTTCTGACTCTTCATACAACATAGTATGGGGTAAATGCTCATTTGGCAGCTTGTTTCTTAGTCAATGCACATCCAAATGAGGTCATTTTTTAATCATATAGAGCAAGTATCTCAAGGCCTCTCAATCAATTGTTGGATTGTGGACTTTAGATCTGTCAACAAGCTTTTACAACTTGTTGCTACTCTATAAGGTTTTAAAGATTCTAGTTGAGGAATTTTTAAGTTCAAGCTATTGTATTGTGGCAACCCGGCAAATATCCCTTTTGCGGTAATCAAGTAAGTAGAGTTGGTTCTTATGGTACCCACATTTTTGGTTTTTTTTTGAAACGGAGAAGAAGAATTGTATAAAGAAGTTGGATTGTGCCTGTATGGCCAAAGAAGGCAAAGAAAAGAGTCTTCGGGATGAAACTTGAGGTAACGTGGCTTTGGGTCATAAGGCAAAGTACTTGGACTTGCCCTGTCAGCATACAACCCAAAGTAAGAAGTCTTCGTATCCGGGGGAGCTCAACCCGAGGCGAAGACAATGTAACAACTTTTCTTCGGGGTGAGAAATTCAAGAAAGGATTGTTCAAAAACTGGCAGTCATACGCGTGAAGTACACTTGACAGTGATAGGCGCATGCAAGCGGTGTGATTTCATGGTAGAAACTCAAATTGAAGAGAGATGAAGAAGGCACAACTCTATAAAAATCAGGCTTACAATGAAGCAATGTTCAGCAATTTTCCTTTGCTGTTTAGAAGTTGTCCTACAGGAGATCACGGGAAGGGAAGTAGAGTTGAAGACGCGCTAGTGTGTAGAGGAGAATTCAAGAGAGTTAACCCGAGAGACAGTGAGGAAGTAGGAAAGATGGGAGGAGAAGAAGATTACGATTTAGAGGGGAGTTGGGTTGAGGCGCAAAGCGAAGTGTGAAGCGGGTCCGAGCAAGGCAAGGGAAGAGGAGAATGCTAGTTCGGGAAGTGAAGCGTCTATTCTGATACAATGACTGCAGAGAAGAAGGTGAGTATCAAGAGAAGAAGAGGTGAAGAAGGAGATCAATCTGCAAGTTGAAGTAGTTGCAAGTAATGGAGTGGAGTACCTATGAGAAATTGTGTGCCTGTTTTTAATGAAGCTAGAGCACAAGAAGAAAGAGATGCAGCCAAAGTGTCCAGAGGTATAGACTATGTTGCAGGTATTGGCAAGACTGGAAGAAGAGAACTTGGAGTTGAAGAAGAGTATAATCCAAGGTAAGGAGGAAAGGGAAATACTGTGAGGGGATGCAATAGTGTAGAGTCAAGCGATTGAGAATTTGAAGAGAGAAGCGAGGTATTGAGAGGAACTTGTGAAGAAGAGTGACATAGCAAGGGAGAGACAAGTAGTTGAGTACAAAATCTCAAAGTAGTAATTTGCTGATTCAAGACTAGAAATTATCCATGCTATGGCAAGGGTAGCAGAGAAGGAACAAGAACTCGATATAGTGATGGAGAGTGTAGAAGAGAAGAAGCAATTGTGGCAACGGGAGTTGACAGTGAGATATAGGGAAGAAGAGAGATTACAAGAGTTACTTCGTAATCAAGAGGAGAAGATTATGTAGAAGGAGAAGGAGAAGGAAACTGTGAAAGCCACGTTCAAGGCAGAATTGGCAATATACAGGGAAGATTGGCTTGCAGATCGGGAGTGTGAAAGGAAGATGAGATTGGAGCCATTGAAGGAGATTGTAATCAAGATGAATGCGATGCTGAGTACAAGGGCCAGTGTTTGTATTGAAGAAACAAGGTTGCAAGAGTTGAAGTTGTTGGTGCAGGAGAAGAGGAGGAGACATGCAAAGGATACAAACTTGAATGCTCGATTAATTAGTCTCAAAACTCATGTAGATAGGAAAATATAAGAAGTAGAAGACAATATCATGATTAGATTAGATCTAGTGAAGTTAGAGATAGATAAACTTTGGAAAGATGTTAGAGCAAAACCCAAAGTAGATGAAGTAGGAGTGCAGATGTCTTCAGAGTTACCATTGGAGACATTAGAGAAGAGTGGGTCAGAAGACAAGGAGTTAGATAGATTACCCACTAGTGAAATATCAGATTAGGAAAGAGAATTGTTAGATCTGGTAGAAGATGTAGGAATTATAAACCCGAGGATAGAATAGTAAGAAGTAAAATTACTTCGGGTTCGGGTTTGAAAGCCAAGGAAGAAGTAGACATCGGATTGGATTAGTAACAGATTTGAGATTTGAATAGGTAGATATGAAGAGATGCATTGTCATTTGAGATCTATAGGTTTGTAGAGTCATCAGGAAGAGGTACATTAGGAAGATAATTGTCGATTGCTTCACTACTTAAGAGTGGCATTCACAGTCTTATGTTGTTCAGTGCTCATAATTATGAGAATAGATATAACAAAGTGTTGTGAAGCAGTGCTCGTCACTTAAGCTTGATTCTGAGTATCAACTTTGTGTTTGTGGTTGTGAGTGTGTGAAGAATCTTGAAGTGCAAGTCAGAGTGCTTGTTGGATGTTGGATTCCGCAGCCTTGATCTTCATTCTGTGTGTTTGATCCTAAGTGAAGTGCAATCATAGCAATGCCTTGACAAATCTAAGAGGAATTGTAGTGTTGGTAGTATTCTACATTTGTGAGTGCAGTGCAGTGTTGATGTGAAGCAATTTCGATTGAGGAAGTTGTCCGCCTCTCTCACTCTCTTCGTATAATATTGCTCATCTTCATCGGCCTCCTTGCGTAATTCTGGATGAAAGTGCAAACGCATTCGACTTTGTTCTTCCGAAGTCAGCAAGTTCAACCCTAAATAAAAGTATGCTACAAATGGCAGAAAGTAATGTGGTGGCATATCCATTCTCCATCCTAAGATCATCTGCCCCACTCTCTGATGTAGACATTTTGCCTAATCTACTACCTCTCTCGCAAAAATTTGGTGAAAGAACACCGCTTGTTGCATAGTACTATAGGTGGTTTGCTCTAGTTTGAACATGGCCATCATCACTCCGCTCAGGGTCTCTATAACCTTATATCCACCTTATACCCATTCTTAGTGCGGGGTTGATTGAACAACTTCCTTACTTTGGCAATCTCTTCTTCAGCATCACACTTCCAATAGAAGGTGGTACCTCCTACCTCTCTTGCTTCTCTTCCCAACACTACTTTCCAATCCACCTCTGTCCATTGAGTGGGATTCCCTTTCTTCCCTTCATGTTTCGGCCCATCTTTACAATTGCTTGCTGCAATTTCTACCATGAAACCTAGAAAACTGAAGTTCTAGTTCCAAGCCAGGAACGTGATGCAAAGTCTCGTCAAGACTTTGATCCGTGCTATTACTTCTAATCTACAAATTGCAAGCCCTCTCACCGCACTCTGCTTGCTCACTTTTGGAGTCATCGTGTGCTTCCTCACTTTCCTCTTGTGGAAGATCGTCTCAAAATCCTAACCCACTCCTCTTCTTATGGATTTGCAATTTGCATCACTTTGGGTCGACTCTGAATAGGCACCGAGTAGCGATTGGACATTGCTCCTCCTCCTTGTGCAACTTGTAATTTTATAGTCCTATGCCAATCAGTCACTCTCTAGTTGCTCCTCCTCTCAAATTTCCAATTTGGTGAAGTGGTTGCTTGTCACTATCAAGAAGTTCTTGATCCCAAGGTCATTACTTTCTTCCTGCATATTTTCTTGATTGCGCCGACTCCAAAGACATTTGTTATAGGTTCTTTGGATACGCTCACGACGCTCAATATGAAATCTCTCATCTCCTTCTTCTTCTTTGTGTCTTTAGGTTCTTACTTCATGTCTTGACCCAAGCGTCGACTTCAGGTTTTACTTCACCACCCCACTTCTTATTTCTTCCCATGTTAGCCCTCTTTAGGTTCTAGCCATCTACTTCTACTTTAAAATGCTAACAAAACAATCAAAAATGAAAAATGTGGGTACCACATGTATCTTTGGACTCAATAATCCAAATGAAGTGATCTTTGTGTCATTAGTACTAGCACTCTTAGACCTTTACACTAAGAACTAAAAGACAAAGGTTAGAGGAAATATTAGAAGCTCTAGGTCCTCAAAATTTTCCAATGTCTCTATGCAATGCAGATTTTGAAGATAATATCTTTGCACCCACATGTCTAAATGAGATGATTCGTATCCCATTAGAATCAACTTCTTGAGATCCTTACTTCAGCACTTTGCTAGTAGTGCTTACAACTATATATTACAAGCTTTTTCTATTTGAATATCTTGAAGTTTTGTGTTGAAAGTAAAACTTCTAGATTGATTGTGAGTGATTAGTGATTGGCACGGTTGGCACAATGGAGGATTTTAAGGTGATGAATGATTTGCTGATATATCCATGAAGCAACAACAATTAGCTGAAACATATAGGAAAACCAATGACTTCTACAAAGAGCTAAGAAGCTTCTTTACGCCTATGTCCCAATGCATAAATACTCTCATGGCTGATATGGAAATTGTAAAGGTCAAGATCACCACTCTAAAAGAGTCATTGAACTTGGTCAACCAAGAGATTTAAGAACTGAAGAAGAGTACTATCTCATAGTTAACATCAACCAAGGGGATGGTTGATGCTACAAAGATAGATGCTTCTTGAGGAGCATATGCCACCAACATTGCTACACAAAGCATGGGGCTCCAACAAATTGTGAACACATTAGAAATGAAGATGAAAGCCATATGTTGAAGCCACTAAGGTGGTTCAAATCTTTTACTTGCAAGATCATGAGGTTGAGATGGAGAACCAACTAGTCATAATTAAGAACTTGAGCATTTAAGGTTTAAAATATATAAAGGAGGAAGACACCAAGGCTATAGTATGTGAGTTTACTGCTAATTCTTTGAGAGTCCATGATCATCAGATTTTGCAAGCATATAGATGAGCACAACAAGATGCACAAACAAGAAGCATCTTGGTGAGGTTTGGTTCAAAAACTCAAAGGAATTCAATGATAGCAAACAAGGCTATACTCAAGTGGAGGTGGATCTTTTTGGAGATCAAGGAATTTAGTGAGATCAAGGGATCTCACTAAATTAAAATCTGAAGTATAAAGCACGGAAGACCCAAAAAGTCAAAAGGCTAAAAGTACAAAACAAATCGTAGGAAATGTAAGCCTAGAGAAGAGCCCATGACATTGGACCAATCTATTGTGGACTGATCCAATAAAGACTAATCTTGGTCATATACTTCCCTAACACTAAAATCTCAATTTGTAAGAGCTAAGAAATCACTAATACTAATTATGATCTATGAGCAAAGTTGAGGATGAGCACCATATTTTTGTTGAGTGCCCTTGATACCAATAAATCAGAGTTAAACATCAGAGTGATAACATTAGTGATTTCTCAACTCTCCTTTAGATTGAGGCTTTAGTGTCATGGAGTTATATGACCAAAATTAGTCTTTATTAGATCAATTTTTATAGATTGGTCAGATGCCCTAGGCTCTTGCCTAGGCACACATTTCATGTGACTTGTATTGTGTTTAAAACCTTTTCTCCTTGGTCTTTTGGGCTTTATATTTTGTTATTGTTCTTAGCCTCTTGTTTTCATACCTTTTGCAAAGCTTCTAATCCTCTTGGCTAGCTTAAGAAGTAGTCTGTGCTAAGTTGATATAGAGGAAACAATGATTTCTCATCCTCATCTAATAGAAATACCCATACCTTTGTGTATTGTGTTTTGTCATGTTCAACTCTTTATTTTTCTGGGCTTTATATTTCACATTTCAGGTATGTTGAAATCAATGGCAAAAAGCATCAAGAATTGAGGCCCCTTATCCCTTAAGAAGTGATACATTTATTGTACATGTTGGTACAGAATGAAAGCCCAAACTATTGTCCACATGTAGATATCCTCCCAATGGTTAAATGTGTGGAGGATAGCTAAGACTACTTCTCTTTGGGTTGGGTCTCAAGAGGTATTCATATTCCACCCAATTAAAAAGTTAAAGTCAAGAAAGAAAGTTAAGAACTCTTGGCATTCTTCTTAACTTTGAACTGGTGTTCCAGAATATAAACCAACTTCTTGGTCTTAAGAAAGGTATGTCTAGCATGATTCCTCTATCTACTCTTACATCATTTGCTAACACTTGGTGACAATGATGGGTAATGCATCCAAAGGTGTAGGTTCCCTCTTAAATCTTTTGTCATTTAAAACATACTTGATTGTATCTCCTCTCCCATTAACATCAAATTATCACTCCAATTCCATGTCAAAAAGGACAAGCATTTTTTGTCCAAGTACTCCTTCCTTGCACACATTCCCCATAGCTCTATCTTAGGTGATTCAATTCAAAGGTCTAGGTTGTGCCAATCTTTCCCTTGCTACTTGATTGTAAACCAAGATAATCTTAATAACACACCATGCTCCAAATTGTTGTTTTCTGATGAGAAATTTGTCATCTCTTCAAGGATATGATAAGAAATAGAGATAGTAAGTAAATTTCACACCTTCAATTATTATCCCATCTTTCATTAGAGAAAACTTTCAAAATAAGGTAATATGCACATTAAGGCACAACATAGAAATTCACAAAGATAAACTCACTAACACTTGGAATAAATCCATTAAACTCTTGAAAGTGATGTTTCAATTCACTTACCCCATCTCCTACAAGAGACACTCCTTTAACTTCTACTTGGAAATTCTATAACTAAACTCCAAAGTTCTAATGCCAAAGGACTACCTCTCTTGTCCAAAGATCATACTATGCTTGAAAGGAATGAACTTCTTGTCCAAAGGATGGAGGATCATCCCTAAGGAATAAAAACTCCTCTACAAAGGTAAGAACAATATGGTATGATCCAATCAAAGATTAAAGGTGATTCTTATAGGCTCTCTTGCATCTCTACCCAACACAACTCTCCAATCTGAATTTGTCTATCGAGTTGGACTTCCTCTCTTCCTTATGTCTAGAGAATTATCTATAAAATTACTAATTATGATTTCTACCATGCACCTTGGAAGCCTCAAGTCCTAGTTCCATGCTAGAAATGAAATCCAAAGTCAGCTCAAGACGTTGATTCTTGCTAACATGTCTAATCTCTGAACTATAGGAGTCCAAACAGAAAGTGCCCAAACCTATTTACTTCCCTTCATCGACATCATGTGCTCACTTGTTTTTGAATTCTCACAAAACAATCTCATGACTTGGCTCCTTATTCTTACTCTCTCAAGACAACTATTTAGAGGACAAGATATCTCTTCAACATTCTAGAGTTCCTTGACAAAGTCTAAATTTATACTTCTCAGATTTTCAATCATTCTTTAGTCAAGTGTAGTCTAAACTCACATCTATTGCATGACTTACCCTTGTCACTCTCACATTTATCCTCACACAACGTAGCCATTTTTATCGAGTGGACCTTCTTGGTTGGTATGGCACGAGTTAAAGTGGTTAATGTGTCTTTGGATCAGGTTGATCATTCAGATCCAAAGTATCCTTACTTTGAGTATCTGATCTGATTCCTTCTTCCTTTGACAAAAATTCAACTTCCTTGAGTTGGATCAGATTGCATTTCCTTCTTCTGATCCCAACACACAATTTTTCTTTTCTTTGAAATAATGAAAGAATGAAACTTAAATCTCGGAATACCTAAAGAGTCAAAATACTTAAATACAAAACACAATGAAATATGAGCATAGGCAAAAACCTAGGGCATCTGACCAATTTGTAACAAACAAGTCCAATGCATACTAATCTTGGTCATATACTTCCCTAACGCTAAAGTCTCAATCTGTAAGAGAGTTGAGAATTCAATACAACTAATCATCTGTCTAACTTTGATCTGATGGTAAGGACACTCAACAAAGACATGGTGCTCATCCTCAAATTTGCTCATAGAACACAATATCCAAAGGTGCATGGAATGCTCTATTTGATGCCAACATCATTGTTCTACTTATGGTCTATGAAAGATAGTTCTATAGTGAGCAATAACATGTCTAAGTGAAGTAGAAATCCTAACCAAGTGATAATCTTGCTCACAATGTACTAACATAGGATGTACAAACAATTGATAAAACATCCTCTTGGTATCAAGATCTTGCAATAAGCAAAGTAAGAATTGCTCCTTGATCACCTCTTAGAGTGCAATAGGCTCCACCATGTCTTCCTAGTACTTGGCCCCAAATCTAAGCACCATAGAGAACCACCGGCTCTACAAAAGATCTTAACAACAATTTATTCAACTCCCATATGGTAAGATGAGCAAGTCTAAAGCAATTCATGAGTGAAGAAAAAGCTCTAAACCTTGAATTGATTTGCTTCTTCATACAAGTGGACCGAATTTAGTCATGAGAAAACTCAAGGCCTAAGTATTTATAAGAAGAAACCTATTCCAAGCGCTTTCCATCAAAAAAGAAAGATGTGACACCTTTAGAACTCACCATAATCACCTTGGAATTGTTAAGGTTCACCTCCATCTTTGTTTGATTGCAAAACCAAAGGAGAGAATCCAAAAACTTCTATAAATTCTCTAGATTGGTGGAGAGGAGCACTACATCATCTGCATAAAGGAGTGCGTGTATCATCAAAGAGTTAAGTTGTACACCGGTGGCTCTAGCTTCCATGAGTAGTCCCTGTAGGTTATTGATAAAGATTCCAAACAAAGTTGGGGATAGAAAGCAACCTTGAATCACACCCATTGTGCTGAAGACATCTTGAGAGCTCAAAGATGAAAGTCTCAGAAACACTTGCTCATAGAGTCTAAAGATAGCAACAATTAGATCCTATCAAACACAAACTTCAATGAGTCTCCCACTTAGAGATTTCCTAAGCACCTTATCAAAGGCCTTCATGAAATCAATAAATGAAGCATACTTAGCTCTCCCAACCCTTAGATTTATGTGGTACACACATTTTTTGAACGAGTTTTGAAGAAGAAGTGTCTTGCTGAAACCAAATTGAAACCAAATGGAGAAGAAATGAGAGGAAATTTGTATTTTGATCAAGCCCAAAGAAGTTGACTTTGTGTCCGATGAAGACGGACTCAGCCAGGATTGAAAGAGGGTAGACCCGAAGAAGGAATGGAAGTTACAGGTCGAGATTCTTGCGGGAGCTATATCTCAATGTTCCCGAGTCTAAATCAAGCGTGCTATATCTTGTTGGAAGCATCTTGTTTAGGGCTTTCCATTGCCACAAAAAACGTAAAGTTTGAAGGTCTGTAGAAGAAGTTGTAAGTATTTGAAGTTTTGGGAGTAAATTTACAAAGGAGTTTAGTGTCATCGGACTTCGGGTTGGCACAACTTCGGGTTAGAAGCTTCTTCGACTCAAGACGAAGATGACTGTATCTGAGATAGTCAGAACTCGGAGTGCAATGAAGATGACTTCGAGAATCTTGCCAGAGGCATTAGAGAGAATTAGGATAGAGAAAGAATATATAGTTAGGATACCCGTGACTTCAATTTCAGTTCCGATTGAAGATGGAACAAGAATTGAAGGAGAAGTAGCAATACTGAATAAACCCAAAGTGCAAGATCAGAGTGTAAGGGTCTTCGGGTCAGTAACATGAGAGATTATAGGAACGTGGGTTACTAATTGAAGGCATAGATAGTGTACCCATGCTTTCAATTACAATTTGTGATGAGGATATAGTAGAATTAGCAAAAGAATTGATTGTAATTAGACCCGATGTTGCAGAGGTAGGAATTCAGGTGTCATCGGACTTGTTATTTGACACATTAGAGAAGAGTGGGTCAGAAGATAGAGAGTTAGATAAGTCACTCCTTAGTGCAATTGTAGTTCCTAGTGAAGAAGTCGTAGAATTAATGAAGGAATTGGTAGAATCAACTATACCCGAAGAAGGAGTAGTAGTAGGAAGATCATCGGGTTTGGAAGCCGATGATGATGTAGACATCAGATCGGGATAAAAGTCCATTTTGAGATAGGAAGAGGCAGATATGGAGAGATAGATTGTCACTTGGGATCTGTAGGTAGGAAGAGATGTTAGGAAGCGGTGCCTAGGTAGGCAAGTCTGCCATTTGCTTTAGTATTTAAATGGAGCATTCACAATACGATGTTATTCAGTATTCAAATTTATGAAGATAGATAAAGTGAAGTGTTGTTCTCAGTACTCATTGCTTAAGCTTAATTCCAATTGTCAATTTCGTGTTTATGTTTGTGAGCGTGTGGAGAATTCCGAAGAGCAAGTTAGTGTGTTTGTGGATGTTGGAATCTGCAGCCTTGATCTTCATTCTGTGTGTTTGATCTTGAGTGAAGTGCATCAAAGCAATGCCTTGACAGGTCTGAGAGGAATTGTAGTGTTGTTAGTATTCTGCATTGGTGAGTGCAGCACAAAGTTGATGTGAAGTGATTTTGATCAAGGAAGTTATGCCTTCAATGGAGGGGTGGAACACAATTTTGAGGCAAAATCGGTCTTTGTAGTGAAGTGCCGTCTTCGGAAGAATATGAATCATCACAATCAAGAGTTGTTTGGACAGAATTTGCTATGTTGTGATTATGTGTGTGTGTATTCGTGACAAGTTGTCAAGATTGTGAGCTTGTTACTCTCTTCTGGGTGTAGTTTCTACCTGAGAGATTAAAGAAGCTATCAAGAAGAACTGCCATTGTGACTTTTGACTTTGTATTTGACCAATTCTGGATAGTATCTCTGTGAGAACAAACTTTATTGACCCGATTACTACAAAAGTGATATTTGTTGGGTTGTCACAATTTACACTACAAAACATGGAGTACTAATAGATGGTCAAAAGTACTAGAGCCTGATTTCTAACCAACTTGGCACATGGCCCAAATTTTGTACTTTTCAGCCCAAGTACTCAACCTAGACTCCAAAATTCAACCATACAACTTGACGAAGATACTTCCTACACGTATGGTATGGTAATTTGTGAGGACATCTTTGGCCAAAGTGGTGAAGAGGACCTACCTTCTTCAAATACCATCTAAAACAAAAACTAGACCTGATTGCCTCATTTAAGAGGGAAGTGAGGACAAGAATCAGATGGATACTACCCCATTTCAGAAGTTCAACACAAAGTCCATCAAGGTCTTCAGCCTTACCATTGGCCCACTTCTTGAGTTGGTTTGTGACATCAGCTTCAGAGATGGTGAAAATAGATCCAAGGCTATGTGCCATGCTTGGGAGCATCAAGGAATAAAGCCTCATTTCATAACAAAGCCTCACAAAGCCCCAATTAAGAAGTTCAACACAAAGTCCATCAAGGTCTTTGGCCTCACCATTAGCCAACTTCTTGAGTTGGTACTTGACATCAACTTCAGAGATGGTAAAAGTAGTTTCAAGGCTAAGTGACATGCTTGGAGCATCCTCTTTTTTGCCTCCACTTTTTTTAGTTTGAACCAACAAGAGTGAAACCTTCAATTTCTTGAATGGTGCTCCTTTCATGTTCCCATATCTCCACAACATTGATCAGATTAGCATCATCCCACACAAGTTTAGTGCTTGTGAACCCATGAACATTCTGAAACAACACTCTAAAGGTCAGGTCTTTCTATAGAGTAGCTAACAATCTCTTTTGATTGGTCACAACTCTATTATCTCTCAAGAATGCAACAGAAACTACTTGTTTAGCCTCCTTCACTTTTGCTAATTCTCCCTTCTTTGCTTGCCATAGGAGAGATGTGAGATTAGGGTCCAACTAGATAAACCTTACCTTGACTATAGCCTTGTTTTCCATCAATAAGTTCCTCTTAGTTTTTGAGTCAAATCTCACCAAAATGCTTTGGGGTTGTGTACCTTGTTGTTCCAATCTAAATGCTTGCAAATCTAAGGATCATGGACTCTCAAAGAATCAGCAATAAATTCACACAATGTGGCCTTTCTATCTTCTTTCTCTTTCTTTGGTAAACCCAAAATCCTCAAGTTCTTCATTTTTACAAGTTGGTTCTCCCTCTCAATCTCATGGTCTTGCAAGTAAGAGATTTGAGCCACCTTTGTAGGTTCAGCATATGACTTCATCTTGACCTCTAATGCCTCAACAATCTCAACAACTTTCTTCCAATTTAGCTTTAATTTGGATTCAAATATATACTTCTTCTCTAAAACCTACCAAAACAAAAAAATGTTGGTATCACAAACACCATTCAAGACATTGAAGGTATTACTCTTGTTGGTTCAATTGGAATAGAGGAAGGGGCTTTGGAGGTCTTGCTACTTATGTCATATTTTGCTTTGAAAAATCAGGCTCTTTGATAGGTCAAGACTCAAGTGAACAATACCAATGATTCAAGATTGGAAGAGTTGAATACTTGGGCCTTGAGTTTTCTCATGACTATAACCTATCTACTTGTGTGAAGATTAGAATTACGGCAAGGTATAAAGATATGTATTCACTCATGAATCACTCTAGACTTGCTCATCTTACAACATGGGAGTTGAAGGTGTTGTTCAGATCTCTTGTACAGCCAGTGGTTCTCTATAGTACTGAAATGTAGGGTTCATGTACTAAGAAGTTATGATGGTAAAAGTTAGATAAAGTTTAGGGTTTAGAATCTTGAGTTTTGGGGAGAGTTTGATCATTTTGAGACCGAGACTGAGGAAGTGCAAAATGTAGAGTTTGGTGAGAAGTCTTGCCATTTATGACAACCTGGCAAATATCACTTTTGCGGTAATAAGGTAAGTAAAGTTTGTTCCCATAGAGATACAATTCAGAATTGATCAAATACGAAGTCAAACAGTAATATGTAGTTCTTCTTGGGCTCCTCTTTAATCTCTCAGGTAGAAACTACACCCAAAAGAGAGTAACAAGCTCATAATCTTGACAACTTGTCATGAATACACACACCCATAATCACAACATAGCAAATTCTATCCAAACAAATGTTGATTGTGATGATTCAGATTCTCCCAAAAATAGCACTACATTGCAAAACGACTTTGCCTCAAAATTGTGTACTACTCCTCCACTCAAGGCACAACTTCCTCGATCAAAATTGCTTCACATCAACTCAATGCTGCAGTCACAAATATAGAATACTACCAACAATACAATTCCTCTCAGATCTATCAAGGCATTGCTCAGATTGCACTTCACTCAAGATCTAACACACAGAATGAAGATCAAGGCTGCAGAATCTAACATCCATGAAGCACACTAACTTGCCAATTGAAATTCTCCAAACACTCACAAACCCACACGTAGAGTTGATACCCAAAATTAAGCTCAAGCAAAGAGCATTGAAATCATCACTTAGCTTTATCTATCTTTGGAATTATGAATACTGAACAATATAATATTGTGAATGCCTCCTTTAAATAGTAGAGAAATCAATAGTTGCTAACAACTATACCATTCTATAACAACTCTTCCTACCTATAGATCCAAAATGCAAACCACCTCCTCATATCTACCTCTTCAAATTTCAAAACTGTTTCTACTTTTATCTGATGTCAATCTCCTCATTGGCTTTTAAACCCGATGATCTTCCTATTACTTCTCCTTCTTTGCGTATTTCTGATTCTACAAATTCCTTCACTATTTCTACTACCTCTTCACTAAGAACTACAATTGAGGTGATGTGTAATCCATCTACTTCTTTATGTTGCAACCCACTCTTTTCTAATGTCTTGAAGACAAGTCTGAAAACACCTGAATTCCTACTTCTACAACATCTAAACACCCTAAACTCCTATGTCACACTACTGCTAATTCTCTCTAACTCTAAATTCACTAAATCTAATCTGAGACTTACATTGTCTCCTACTTCTCACATCATTCTATCTACTCGCTCCCTCAATCGGATTAGTAGAGTGTTCATATCAACATCTTTGGCTCTCCTCCTCTGAGTTTCTTGCACAAGCACTTTAACTTGTGTAGTCTTGCTTCTTCCAATCTTCCTTCAGCCTCAGTGCTCAACATTTATCTCAACTTTCCCACACCATCTCTTATTGACTTAGATGCACACCCTCAAGATTGCTCTGCCTTCAACTCCTCCCGGTACATCTTCAACTCATCTTTGTACTCAGCAGCAAGCATCTTCTTCTCCTCCGCATATTGAGAACTCTGTAACTCAGCACTTTGTACCAACTCTCTAAGCCTTTCTTCTTCTTGATATCTGACCGCCAACTCTCTCGGCCATGCCTGATCCTTCCTGGCTGCACTCTTCCTCAAGCTTTCTAACTCTTGCTCCATCATTGATGCCATCACTTTCACATGAATACTCTCCATGCACACTTCACTGACCTCCTCTTTCATCTTGGTCAGCAACATTGTCTGCTCCTTCAACTCTTTGGCTTGCCACTGCATTTCTCTCCCTCTTGACTCAAAACTCTCTTGCAACTTCTTGAAAGTCTTCTTCCTCAAGATTGTATCCACCCGAAGCTCTTCGACTTCCTTGTCTCTTCGGGTTACACGCTCCTGCAATCCCTTCACTTCAGCCAGTAGATACTTCACCACCTACAACTCACTCATCACCTTCATACAATCACCTTGTGGGGTTACCTTCTGGTGCTCTTTCAACAGCTCCAACAATGGAGTTACAACATGCAATAAATACTATATTCCTCCAAATTTCTCTTTGTCTTCAGCCCCATCTTTGTACTTCACACCTCTTCCGCCGCCTCCTTCTTCCAAAGTCTCGATCTTTGTACCTTCAGCAATACTATGTTCGAGCTTCCTTCTTCCTTACCTGCTGAACTTAGGCCCATAGGGTTCTCCTTTTGCTCAGCCCCCTTCTCTTCCATGACCAAGGCTACATAGGGATTAGCATTTCCCTTTATAATATCAATCATTGCATGAAAAGCTTCATCTTCTTCTACTTCAGCCAATTGTTGAACTTTGTCTTCACCCTCATTCACACTTCCGGATTCCCCACTTTGTAACGTGAGTTCAGCTTCTTCTGAGTCTTCTCCTCTAGACTCTATCTCCCCTTTAGACTCAGTTTCTAAAGGTTCTTATTTCATCACCTTCTTACCCCGCAAAACAAGTCTTCCGGTCTTTCTTTGTGCTGGAGGCAAATCTACTTCTTTGGATTTATTCCACTTCTTTGCCTTCGGGCTTATGACTTCTTCCATCTCCTATTGTCCCTTTCTCAAGAAATGATCATTAGTGGCTCGTAGGTATGCCATGTATTGCTATTCTTCTTCATCCGCTTCCCATCTCAAATCAGGATGAAAATGTGACACCATGCGACACCGCTCCTTTGCTATCAGCAAATTCAACCCAAAGTAGAAATATGTTGCAAATGGTGAAAAATAATGTGGAGGTGAATTTGTCCTCCAATTGACAACCATCTTCCTCGTTTGCTGGTGGAAACACTTTGCCTTGTTCACCTTCACTCCTGCAAACATCTAGTGAAAAAAGACCACTTGTTGCATATTCACATAAGTTGTTTGTTCTGGTTTGAACATTGCCATTATCATCTCCACGATGCTTTGTTTAATCGGGTCCCAATAGGACCCCACCTTGTTACCATTTGTATGTGGAACAAAGAACGAATTGCATATGTCCACAGTCTCCTTTGTAGCATCACACTCCCAATAGAAGGTGATCCCTGTCGGTTCTCCTGCTTCCTTCCCCAACACTAACCTCCAATTTGACTCAATCCATTGAGCCGGATTTCCTCTCTTCTCCTTGACTTCAAGACCTTCCTCACAATTATTGGCACCCATGACTCGTGGGAGACTAAAATTCCAATTCCATGCTAAAAAAGTAATATGAAGTCTATTCAAGACCTCGATCCTTGCTAGGACATCCAACCTCTGAATTGCAAAACTTCTTACTACAAGAGTGTTCTTGACCTTCTTTGCCATGATCTACTCTCTCGTTCTTTGGCACTGGAAGACTATTCCCTCTCTTGGACGAGACACTCTAACCCCTTCTAGATTTCAGAAAATTTCACTCTCAATCGGCTTCTTGACATGCATTATTGCAGGACGACTACTCAAAGGAATAGGAAATCTACTTGGCATATTCAATTTTCCCCTATGCAATTGCAATTTTATATTACCCCAAATTGCAGTCATTTTTTAGTCAATTTCAAAATCAACTCCCCTTTCTTCAAGTGTTGACGTCTTGTCATTGTCAAGACATGCTTCTTCTGCCTCTGCCATTTCTTGAAGTGTACTTTCTTGCCATGTAGAAAGGTTTCTCCAAGTTCAATTTTCCAAACCTAAGTCGACTTCTTTGGATTCCCTCTGAAGACACTCCCATCTATTCTTTTCTTCATAATTCGGCTTTCTTGCTTACTTCTTCTACAATTGCTTACAAAACAGAAAAATAAAATAAAATGTGTGCACCATACCATTCATGAATTAGACATATTGGCAAGGATCAAAGTCATGACTTTGTCTTACCTTTTTGGCATGGAATTGGAATTTGACCTTTTGAGGGTTCATGGCACAAATTGTTGCATGTAATTGCAAAGAAAATCCCAAGACAAAGGGAAAGAGAGGAAATTTGACTCAATAGATTGAGTCGCATTGGAGATTTGTCTTTGCAAGAGAAGTAAGAGGAGTCACCTTCTATCAAAAGTCTGATTCTTTGGAAAAAATACTCAAGGTGAGGAATTCTTGTAGTACTTCTCGGTACAAGGTAGAGAGCTATCAGGATCCAATATGAAAGGGTATAGTCATCATGATGATGCCATTTAAGCTAGAGAAAACCACCTATATGATGAAGCAATAGGTTTTGTTTTTCACTAGAGGTTTATAGGAGAGGCGGTGAATTGGGCAAAGTGTTTCAACCAAAGAGTCGGTCAAATGATCAATAGTTGGAGAATGGATCTGCCACCCCATTACTTTGTACACTTTTCAACCCATTTCTATTTGGGACTGAATCTTCTAAGCTCAAAGGAAGGATGGTCTCATACTTTCACCCCAATTTACATTGAGTGGCGGATGTAGACAAGCAATACTTCATTATGAAAATCCATGAAGGCAATGAGCACTACCTCAAGATAAGGAAGGAGAAGAAAGTGTGGGTGGATATCCCAAGGCCAAGGAAGTATGGTACACCCAAAGAAAGAGTGTTGCCAATGAAGGCATGAAAATTCAGGAGGTTGAATCCAAGGCACGAGATGGTGGTAGTGAAGAACCAGTCATCAAAAGAAGAATCAGAAGAAAAAGCCGAGTTGAGTGTGAAGACTCAAGAGACAAAGAAGAAGAGCTCACTCTATAGAGTAAGGATTCTAGGAATGACAATGAGGGAAACCCAAAGTCTAGCAATCAGTGGACAAAGTGGCTAGAGAAGAGGATGAGGAATTCCATGCGGCAATTGATTGTATGGAAGAGGATATATGCCGTATTTGGAATTACCTATAGTGAAGCTAGAGGGAGAAAGAGCAAGGGAGGTAGCCTAGGTGTTTCCAAGATTAGCAAGATGAAAGAGAAGTTTGCAAGCCGTAGCTGCAAGGATTGAGTAAAGTCAAGAAGAAAGAAGAAAGCTTGGAAGAGGTAACACTTAAGGTGAGAAGATCAAGACTTTGGGTTAAGGCACCAGTCAAAGAAGCACCGACGGAAGAGAAGACAATGATAGAGAGTTCTATGGAGTAGAATACATATCAAAGATCATATGTCCCTTGTTGTTGCAATTGCAAAAGAAGAAGGAATAGTTGAAGAGAGCACATCTTGAAGTGAAGGATGAACTAGAAGTAGTGAAGTTCTTGAGTAAAGAAACCTCAAAGTTGCAAAAGAAGATAACCCAAGGTGATGAAGAAGCCAAAATACTTTGGGTGGATGTTGTTCTTTGGAGGAAGAGCTTTGAAAATTTGCAAGAGAGTTTTGTGAAGTGCAACAACAAAGTTGAATGACAAGCTATAGAATTTAAGGACCAAAAGGCAACATTTGAGAAATTGAAAGGAGAATTTGTTGGTGCACAACTGAAGATGATACATTCAAAGGCAGTGGCAGTTGTGATGGACCAAGAGATGGAGAGCCTAAGGAAGAGCACACATGAAAATAATTGGGCCTAGCAATGTGAGTTGACAAATTGAAATTGAGAGGAAGAGAGGTTGCAAAGACTGATCAGAAGTGTAGAGACTCATCTTTTCCAATATGTGGGGGAGAAGGAAGCACTAAAAGCAGAATTTGAAGAGAAGTTGAAGATGTATCAAAATGGGTTGGAGACAAAAGGGAGTCAAGAGAAGATAGTTATGAGAAATGAGTCAGATTCAATTAGAGAAGTTGTCATGAAAGTAAAGGTGGAAGAAACCAGATTGCACAAATTGAAGTTCTTAGTGCAATAGACAAGGAAGTAGAAAGCAAAGAATGTAGATATGAATAAGTTATTGATTTGCTTAAGAGAGAATGTGGATAGGAAGATGTTGGAAGTAAGAAATAATGTTTGTCTTAGATTAGATTTGGTGAAATTAGAACTTAGGAGTAATGAGAAAGAAGAAACCCAATGTGAGGATCACAAGTAGGAGAACAAGTATCTTTGGGTGAGTTACTCGATGTCATTGAAGTTGTTAAAGCCAAGAAGGAGGAAGTAATTAGTAGACCCATGACCTTCAATTTTAGTTTAGGCTAAAGATAGGATAGAGATTGAAGAAGTTGTAGTTGAACCCAAAGTGCAAGAGAACATTGTAGTTACATTAGATGTCAAAGCTTAAGTAGAGGAAGACATTGGATAGAAGTAGGAGTAATGGATTTCATATCTAAAGAGGTAGATATGAATTAGTAGAGTGTTGATTTGGATTTGGAGATTGTGAAGGAATGGTGTATAGTTAGATAATGGTCATAGTGATTTGCTTATTTAAAGGGGGCATTCATAGTTTGTTATTATTTAGTACTATTATTTTGAAGTTGAGTAAAGCAAATTGTTGTAACTCAATGCTTGTTGTTTTAGCTTAATTATGACTATCACTCCTCTATCTTTTTATGAGTGTTTGGAGAAGTTTGAATTGCAAGTTTGATAGCAATTGAAGCAATGCCTTGACAAATCCGTGAAGAGTCATAGTGTTGGTGATATTTTGCATTTGTGATCACAATAATGGATTGATGCAAAGCAACTTTGATTGAGGAAATTATGCCTTCAATGGGGGAGTAGAACAAAACTCCATGGAAATTTTTTTCATGTAAAGTGGACAACTTCAAGAAGAAATGAATCATCACAATGAAACAACAATGAAAAAATGAAATATAAAGCCCAAAAGACCCCAAAGTGTCAAAAGGCTGAAAACACAATACAAAACACATGAAATGTGAGCCTAGGCATTTGACCAATTTGTAACAAATTGGTCAAATTTAAACTAATCTTGGTCTTATACTTCCTTAATACTAAATTTTCAATCTATAAGAGAATTGAGAAATCAATACAAGTAATTTGAAGTCTAACTTTGATCTGTTGGTAACAAGGGCACTCAACAAAGGCATGGTGCTCATCCTCACTGTGGTGCCCACATTTTTCCATTTTTATTGTTGATTAGTGTTTAAGGGAAGAAGTAAGCACTGGAAGCTGAATTGCGGAAGAAGAATGGACGGAAGTGACTTTGGAGGACATCCTAACAAGGCAAGATCAGATCCAATGATGGAGGTACTCAAAAGAAGGGTACATTGGAAAAAAGTCTGAAGAGCACCGTCTTTGGGTTGGAAGGCGTAGGTGATACAAAGACCGTCTAACAACCTTGGTACATGGCAAGAAAGTACACTTCAAGAAACGGTAGAGGCAGAAGAAGCATGTCTTGATTGTGACCGGACATCAACACGTAGAAGAAGGGAAGTCGAATTTGAAATCGACTGAAGAATGATGCAATTTGGGGTAATATAAGATTGCAATTGTGCACGGACAAGTTGAATATGCCAAGTAAATTTCCAATTCCTTTGAGCAGTCGTCATGTAGTAATGCGTGTTCAAAAGCCGATTGAGAGTGAAATTTTCTGAAATCCAGAAGGGGTTAGAGTGTCTCATCTAGGAGAGTGCATTGTCTTTTAGTGTCATAGAACACGAGAGCAGATTAAGGCAAAGAAGGTCACAAATGTGCTAGCGGTGCATAGTTTTGCAATTCATAGGTTAGATGTAGTAGCCAGAATCAAAGTCTTGAATAGACTTCATATTACGTTTTTAGCATGGAACTGGAATTTCAGTTTCTGAGGAGTGATGGCAAAGATAGCTGCCAGTAATTGTGAGGAGGGTCCCAAAGTTGAAGGGAAGAGAGGAAATCCGGCTCAATGGACTGAGTTAGATTGGAGGTTAGTATTGGGGAAGGAAGCAAGAGAGCCGATGAGATCACCTTCTATCGGAAGTGTGATGTTGCAGAAAGACGGCAAAAATTCAAAACTTGTTCTTTGCTTCGAGAACCACGAATGGCTATAAGGTGGAGTCCTATCGGGATCCAATTAGGAGAAGTATCTTGGGGCAATGATGGTCATGTTCAAGCTAGAACAAACAACATATGTGAACATGCAGCAAGCGGTCTTCTTCCACCAGATGTTTGCAAGAGTCCCAGTGAATTGGGCAAAGTGTTTTCACCACCAAACAAGGCAGATGGTGATCAATTGGCAAATAGGTTCTCCGCCTCATTATTTTGCACCATTTGTAGCGCATTTCTACTTCAGGGTGAACTTGCTAATAGTAGAAGAGCGGCATCGCATGATGTCCCATTTCCATCCTGACTTAAGACGAGAAGCGGACGACAAAGAGTGACAATATATGATACACCTGCGAGCCAACGACAAAAATTTCTTGAAGACCGGACAGTGGCAGATAGAAGAAGTCACAAGTCCAAAGACGAAGAAGCGTAGTAAACCCAAAGAAGCAAAGTCACCTCCTGCTCAAAGGAAGACTCAAAGACTGGTTGTGCAGAATAAGAAGATGGTGAGAGAAGCATCATTGGAATTAGAGTCTGAAGAAGAAACCGAGTCGCAAGAGGAGGAATCCATAGAAGAAGAGCTCTCACCTTAAAACGTGAGGAGTCTGGAAGTGATAGCAAGGGGGAACCTAAGGTTCAGTAGTTGGTGGCGGTCAGTGAAGCTTGTCCTACAATGATTGACAGAGTACCCAAAACAACGAGTCATTGCATAGCTATAGTGGTGAATAAGCAGAGACCAGAGGAAAAGGAGGAGTATCCTGCGGGGCCGAGTTCAATTGGTAAAGAAGAAGAAAGTTCTGATGCGGTGTCTTTGAAGATACAAAGATTGCGACTTCGGATGAAGGAGCCAATGAAGGAGGTGAAGACTGAAGATGAAGACGGCGATGAAGATAAAGAAAGCTTCGGTGGGATATCATATCTGACAAAAGTGGTCACCCCATTGCTAGAGCTGTTAAAGGAGCATCGGAGGGTAATTCCCTAAGATTGTAGGAAGGGAATGAATGAGTTGCAAGTGGTGAAGCATCTATTGAAGGGGTTGTAGGAGCAACAAGTCCGAAGAAATGAAGAAATTGAAGAACTTCAGAGGGAGGAAGTCTTGAAGAAGAAGACTTTTGAGATGTTACAAGAGAGCTGCGAATCAAAAGAGAAAGAACTATAGAGGCAAGCCGGAGAATTGAAGGCGCAGGCAATGTGGCTGAGAAAAATGAAGGAGGAAGTGAGTGATGTGCACATCAAGAATATTCATTTGAAGGTGATGGCAATCGTAATGGAGTAGGAGTTGGGCAACTTGAAGAAGAGTGCAACGGGGAAGGATCAAGCATGGCAAAGGGAGTTAGCAGTCAAGCAGGAAGAAGAAGAATGATTATGAGAGCTAGTCAAAAGTGTTGAGTTACAAAGTACATAGTATGCGGAGGAGAAGAAGATGCTTGCTACGGAGTATGAAGACGAGCTGAAGATGTATGAAGAAGAATTGAAGGTAGCACGCTCTCGAGGATATGAGTCGGAATCAATAGGAGAAGTTGCGGGCAAGTTGAGAGCAATCTTAAGCACGGAGGCTGAAGGGAGATTGGAAGAAGCCCGTCTACATGAGTTGAAGTTGCTTGTGTAGGAAACTCAGAGGAGAAAAGCCAAAGATGTGGACATGAATACATTGCTGATTTGATTGAGAGAGCGTGTGGACCGGAAGATGTTAGAAGTAGAAGACAATGTTAGTCTCAGATCAGATTTAGTCAAATTGGAGTTAGAGAAAATTAGGAATAGTGTGACAGCGGAGCGGAAGTCAGATGTTGTAGAAGTAGGAGTACAAGTGTCATCGGATTTGTTATTTGACACATTAGATAAGAGTAGGTTAGGAGATAAAGAGTTAGATAAGTCACTCCTTAGTGCAATTGTAGTTCCTAGTGTAGAAGTAGTAGAATTAGTGACGGAATTAGTAGAATTAGCTATACCCAAAGAAAAAGAAGTAGTAGGAAGATCATCGGGTTTGGAAGCCGATGATGAGGTAGACATTGGATCGGGATAAGTACCAATTTTGAGATAGGAAGAGGCAGATATGAAGAGATGGATTGTCAATTTGGATCTACAGGTAGGAAGAGATGTTAGGGAGCGATGCATAGGTAGGAAGAACTGCTATTGCTTCAGTATTTAAGGGGAGCATTTGTAGTACTCTGTTGTTCAGTATTCATATTTCTGAAGATAGATAAAAAGAAGTGTTGTTTTCAGTGCTCGTTGCTTGAGCTTAATTCCGATTGTCAATTCCGTGTTTGTGTTTGTGAGTGTGTGGAGAACTCCAAAGTGCAAGTCAGTGTGTCTATGGATGTTGGATTCTACAGCCTTGATCTTCATTATGTGTGTTTGATCCTGAGTGAAGTGCATCGGAGCAATGCCTTACAGATTTGAGAAGAATTGTAGTGTTGGGAGTATTCTGCATTTGTGAGTGCAGCATGAAGTTGATGTGAAGCAATTTTGATCAAGGAAGTTGTGCCTTTAGTGGCGGGGTGGAACACAATTTTGAGGCAAAATTGTTATTTGCAGTGAAGTGCCATCTTTGGGAGAATCTGAATCATCATAATCAAGAGTTGTTTGGGCAGAATTTGCTATGTTGTGATTATGTATGTGTGTGTGTGTATTTGTGACAAATTGTCAAGATTGTGAGCTTGTTACTCTCTTCTGGGTGTAGTTTCTACTTGAGAGATTAAGCAATCAAGAAGAACTACAAGTTACTATTTGACTTTGCATTTGACCAATTCTGAATCGTATCTCTACAGGGACAAACTTTACTTACCCGATTACTGCAAAAGTGATATTTGCCAAGTTGTCACACTCACGTTTGCTCATACTACAAAATATCCAAAGTTGCATGGAGTGCTCTATTTGATGCTAGCATCCTTGTTCTACTTCTAGCCTATGAGAGCTAATTCTATATTGAGCAACATGTTTATGTGAAGTAGAAATCCTAGCCAAGAGATAATCTTGCTCATAATACACCAACATAGGATTTACAAACTGTTGGTAGAACACCATCTTGGTACCATGTTCCTACAATAAGCAAAGTAATAACTGCTCCTTGATGACCTCCCATAGTGCAACAGGCTCCAATCTCCTATATTACTCATAAACATTCCACCTTGTAAACCATTCAATTAGATTTGTATACCAACCAATAGATAGATTGGCACAAAAAGCTTGGTAGGAAAGTCTTTCATGCTCCATGGACCTCACCTTAGTGGCATATGTAAGAGCTAAGAAGAAAGCTTTAGCCTCAAGAGGCAAAAGCCCTAGTTTAGCAAGTAGCAATACATAAGGAGTTTGAGTCCTCACTCCAAGTTCATCACATAAAAAAAATTCTGAACTTTCTCTACCTTTTGCCACCATTTCTCCTTAGAACCTAGACCCCAAATCTGAGCACAATAAAGAATTATTGGTTGTAGGAGAGATTTGAACAATACCCTCTTCAACTCCTATGTGGTAAGATGAGCAAGTCTAGAGCAATTCATGAGTGAATACAAATTTGTAAACCTTGCATTGATTCAATTCTTCACACAAGTAGACTAATTATAGTCATGAGAAAACTCAAGGCCCAAGTACTTATAAGAAGAAACCTTCTCCAAACACTATCCATAAAAAAGAAAGGTGTGATACCTTTAGAACCCACCATAATCACCTTAGACTTATCAAGGTTCACTTTCATCTTTGTTTGCTTGCAAAACCAAAGAAGAGAATCAAAGAACTTCTATAAGCTTTGTAGCTTGGTGGAGTTAGAGCACTACATCACCTGCACATCACCTTTTATCGGAAGTGTGAATCTTCAGAAGAAACTGCCATGGTGAAGAATTTGTTTACCAGATACAAGGTGGATAACTAGACACCAATTATAAAGGAGGATAGTCAATGCGCTGATGGTCATGTTTAAGCCAAAGGGAACCACCTTTATAATGATGCAACAGGTGGTATTCTTTCACTAGATGTTTGCAAGAAGGTGATAGACTGGGCAAAGTACTTACACCAACAAGTAGGATAGATGATTACTTATTGGAGAATGGATATGTTGCCTCCTTACTTTGTACCCTTTGTAGCCCACTTATACTTTGGATTAATCTTATTCATCTTGGAGTAGAGAGGGAGGATGATGTCTCTCTTTCATCCCAATTTACAAAGAGAAGCGGATGGAGATAAGCAATACTACATCAAATGGGTCCATGAAGGCGATGACTACTATCTCAAGAGCAGGAAGGAGAAGATAGTATTAATGTCAAGGAAGGAGGAGATAGTGTTACCAAGAAAGAGAAGTAGACCCAAAGAAATAATATTGTCAATATAGCCACAAAAGACAAGAAGGTTGAATCCAAAGCCATTGCTGGTAGTAATGAAGGACAAATTGTTAGATGAAAAAATTAGAACAAGAATCCAAGTCAAAGTGTGAAGACTCAAGAGCAAAAGAAGAGTTCACTCTATAGAGTGGGGAGTCCAGCAATAAGAGTGAGGGAGAACCCAAAGTCCAACAATTGGTGGAAGAGGTTGTTGAAGAAGAAGAATGGGAATTCCACAAGGCAATTGACTGTGTGGAGAGGAGAGGCGATCCTTGCCTAGAGTTACCTACAGTTGAGCTAAAAGATGAACAAGCAAGAGAGACCACCTTGACATTTTTGAGTGCAACAAGATCAAAGAGAAGTACTCAAGTTGTAGTTGTATGGCCGAGCAACGTAGAAGAAGAAGAAGGTGAAAGCTATGACAAAGTAACTTTGAAGGTACAAAGACATGCCTTCGGATTAAAGCACCAATATAAGAAGTGCAGACCAAAGGCAAGGATGGGAAGATAGAGTTGATAGAGTTGACTATCTATCAAAGATCATTTGACCTTTGTTGGTGGAGCTCTAGAGGAAGAAAGTGGAGTTGAAGAAGGATCATCCCAAAGTAAGGGATGAGCTACAAGTAGTGAGGTACTTGAGTGAAGAGACCTTAGGGTTGCGGAGTAAGATAACCTGAGGAGCAAAGGAAGCCAAAGAACTTTAGAATGAGGTAGTTCTTTGGGAGAAGAATTTAGAGACCTTGCAAGAGAACTTCTTGAACCATGGTGACGAGTTGAAGGAGCAAAATGCATTGCTTGAGAGGATGAAGAGTGAAGTACTGATGTGAGGCTGGAAAGCATACACTCAAAGGCAATCGTAGCAATGATGGATCAAGAGTTGGAGAGTTTGAAAAAGAGTGCAACGGAGAAGGATCAAGCCTAGCAATGCAAATTATTGCAAGAGGAAGATTAATTGTGGGGGTTGATCAGAAGTGTAAAGCCCAACTAGGCTAGTATGTGGAAGAGAAGGAAGCACTAAAGGCAGAATTCAAGGATGAGTTGATAATGTACCAAAACGAGTTGGAATAAAGAGAAGTAAGGAGAAGATAGTTCTAAGGAAGGACTTGGAGTCAATAAAAGAAGCCATTGTGGAGTTAAAGGTGATGTTGAGTACTAAAACTAAGGTTAAGATGAAAGGATGAGGCTGCACAAATTAAAAGAATTTGGTGCAGGGAAACTCGGAAGAGGAAGGTTAAAGACATTGACTTGAATAATCTTTTGATTCACTTGAGAGATCATGTAGATAGAAAGATGCTAGAGGTAGGAGACAATGTACTTCTCAGACTACATCTTGTTAGATAAGAGTTAGATACAATTTACAATGAGGTGAAGACAAATGTGAAATGCAAAGTTGTAGAGGTAAGAGTGCAGGTGTCTTCAGGTGAGTTGCCTAAGACACTAGAGGAGATTGGGTTAGGGAATAAGAATGTAGATAGATGCCTATCTTCAATTGTCTTCAATTGCAGTCCATACTAAAGAGGTGATAGAAGATAGAAGATGTAGAAGTTGTAGATAAGCCCAAAGTATAGGATACAAAGGAAGAGCATAATGTTTGGAAGTTGAAGTCAAAGTAGACATTGGATCGGATTAGTAACAATTTTGAGATATGACAAGGTGGCTTGTCATTTTGGATCTATAGGTTGGTAAAGTTGTTATAGAATGGTATTTTTAGTTAGGTAATTGTCAAGTGCTTTGCCTATTCAAAAGGAAGAATTTGGAAGGAGTTTTTGTTCAATATTCATATTTTTGAAGTTGAGTAAAGCAAAGTGTTGTAATTTAGTGCTTGTCATTTTAACTTAATTTCAAGTATGAATCCTCTATGTATGTTTGGGAGAAATTTGAAGTGTAAGTCTGTGAGCTTGTTGGATGTTGGATTTCACAACTCTAACTTCATTTTATGTGTTTGATCTTAAGTGGATAGCAATCAAAGCAACACCTTGACAAATTTATGAGGAATTATAGTGTTGGTAATTTTCTGTTTTTGTGAGTGCCATACTAGATTGATGCAAAGTAACTTTTTTTGAGGAAGTTTTGCCTTCAATGGAGAGGTGGAACACAATTTTAATGTGAAGTTATTTTTTAGTGAAGTTGCCTTCTTAGAATAAAATGAATCATCACAATCAAGATTTGTTTGGAAAGAATTGGATGAATTGTGATTATTGGTGTTGTTAATTTGTGATGAGACTATGAACTAGTGCTTGTTACTCTCTTTTGGGTTTTTTTTCTAGTTGAGAGATTAAAGATGAACTCAAGAAGAACTGTTTGTTACATTTTACTTTGTATTTGACCATTTCTAACTTGTATCTCTCTAGGAACAAACTTTACTTACTAATTATCGCAAAAGAAATACTTTCTGGGTTATCACATTGAGCCTCCTTTACTTTTGTTAATTGTTCTTCTTTTACTTGCCATTGTAAAGATGTGAGATCAAGGTCCAACCAAAGGTGCTGCCCTTTGAGTATAGCCTTGTTTGCCATCAATGGATTCCTTTGAGTTTCTAAGCCAAACCTCACAAAAATGCTTCTAGGTTGTCCACCTTGTGTCCCAATCTATATATTTGCAAAATTTGAGGATCATGGACTCTCAAAGAATTAGCAATAAACTCACACAATATGGCCTTGGTGTCTTCCTTCTCTATCTCTAGCAAACTTGAAATCCCCAAGTTCTTTATTCTTACGAGTTGGTTCTCCTTGTCAACCTCATGCTCTTGCAAGTAAGAGATTTGAGCCACCTTTGTAGCTTCAGCACATGACATCATCTTGACCTTTAATACCTCAACAATCTCTTGGAGTCTCTATTTTGTGAAACAATGTTGGTGGCATGTGCTCCCAAAGAAGCAACCTTCTTGGTAGCATCAACCATCCCCTTGGTTGATGTTGATAGTGAGATAGTACTCTTCTTCAAGTCTTGAATCTCTTGGTTGACCAGAGATTCATTCATAGTCATGACCTCTACTCTTATGGTTTCCATATCTACCATAAGAGTGCTCATGTTTTGAGACATAGGGGCAAAGAAGCTCTTGAGTTCCTTGTAGAAGTCATTCACTTTTTTGTACATTTGGGCAAGTTGTTGCTATTTTGAGGCTATATCAGCAATGTCTTGCACTATCTTGGAAGTTTCCATGCTGGAATATCCAAAATGCTATCCTGAGAATATATCTTCTACCTTCACTCAAGCTTGATGAATTGGTAGAAAGCTCTTGAGATTTTAGTTTGCAAAATCTAAGAAAATTTTACAAATTATAAACTCCCATGGTTTTGATTCTACATAATGAGATTTTATTTAACTCAAAATCCACCAATAGCTCTACAAATACTTGTTTTTTGAACCAAAGATCCACTAATTTAGAGATGGAATCAAAAGTTATAAGCTTTTGATGTGCACTTTATAACTTGAAATTTTTGAAATCATACAGATTTTGAAATCACAAAACCTACACCCAAGGGCCTCAAGTTCTGCAAGTGATGTCTCAATCAAAAGGTCTTGAAGACTATTTTCAAATGAATCAAATATCAACTCATTTGAACAAATAGGTACAAAGTTATGGCCTCAAGAATTTGTTATGCTTAGCCATAGAATTCAAATACTTATAACTTTGAGCACACCGATTCAAATTATATGAGAACAGTTTCAATCAATAGCCCTTAACAAGATGCTTCTTGTAAGACTAGGACCAACTTATTTGAAGATGTGAGTGTGAAGTTCTAACCTCTGAAAGTTGTAGATGTGAGCACCACCAAGCGCACATGATCATAGAATGATGAAACTCAAAAATTGCTCAATATAACTCCAATTTCAGCAAACAAGGACTCAATAGAAAGCTAGTTCATAGGCACTTCTAATGAGACTAAGATTGAAGCATTTGGACATGGAACCAAAAATTTATAGTATTTTGAAAATGAAGTTCCAACCCTAAAATCTTCCAAAGATGACATAATTTGAATCTTTGTTTCTTTGTGTACAATTGTGATTGCTGAGTGCTCTTGGTATAAAAAATAAACTTCCCAAATTGCATCCATGGCCACAAAAATTGCTCCATTTGGACTCCATGTGGCAAAGACACAAACTCTTGAATATGAACCCCTTGTTAGGAAATTCAATCATCAATAGCTTTCGCCACATAGCTCAGCATGTCACCATCTTCGTAGCTATGGAAAGCTCTTGGAAAAGCACTTCTAACAAGGCAAAAGAACATTATTTCTGGACAAGTATGTGCAGAAATATGACATGAAAAACTTTCCTAACTTCTCTCCTCTTAGAATTTAGAGTTGGTCTTGTGCAACACCAACCTTCACAAGCAATGTCTATTTGGAAAGGATTTGAAAAACTGTGTGATTATGGCTGTTTTGACTTGTGACAAGATTATGATTCAGTGCTTGTTAATATTTTTTGGGTGGAGTTTTCACCCAAGAGATTAAAGATGCAATCAAGAAGAATCAATTGATGACTTTTACTTCATATTTGACCATTTTTGACTTGTATCTCAATGGTAACAAATTGTTAATTGTTGATTAGAGAAAAAGTGATACTTGTTGGATGTCACATGATTTTTGGTGCCATTGCCAAGGTTATAAATTTTGGGAGTGGAAGAATATGAAGCCAAATCCTAAGTTGATCATCCCACCAATAAGAATATTTGTATTGAGAGAACAACAGGAAAAGAGTTTTTGTGTACAAACTTTGCACTATAAAGAAGAAGAATTCCAAAGGTAGATATGAAGTAGTAGAGTGTTGATTTAGATCTGGAGGTTGTTAAGGAAAAATGTATAGTTAGATAATTGTTGCAATGCTTTGCTTATTTAAAGGAGGCATTTGCAATATGCATTATTCCATTATTATGTTGTTATTACCATTATTCTTAAGTTGAGTAAAGCAAAGTGTTGTAACTCAATGCTCATTATTTGAACTTAATTCTGAGTATCAATCATATGTGTGTGTTTGTGAGTGTTTGGAGAAGTTTGAATTGCAAGTTTGTAACAATATGCGTTTAGCAATGAAGTTAGTTAGGACTAGCAAAGTAGCAAATGGGCCAAATTAACCTAGAATATTCTAGAAGTATCTAGTAAGCTTCTTGTGAAGCCTCCTGACTAGTTTAGCTTACACCCTAAATAGGTAGTTTCTAGAAGGAAGCTTTTAGAAGGTTCCAACTAGCTTAGCTTGCACGCCAAGTATACGGCTTCTAGAAGGAAGCTTCTTGAGAAACTTCACGGTTAACTTGGCTTGCATTCCAAGAAGCGGCTCAAGAAAGCTTCTTGAGAAGCTTCTCAAGAGCCTTGTATGATCACAATAAATACCAAAGCCAAATCTAATGCTACGCATTTGGAGTTTTCTCATACTCAAGTGTCCCAATGTGATCTTCCATTCTCTTATTTCTCTCCTTGGTCTTGATCTTTTACATTTGTATTAGAGCAAGAATGGGATGGATAGAATTTATAGACCACCAATCCATTTCCACCAAACCATTGGGATTTCACATCTTGGCATCATTTCAGACATTTCATCATCTCATGCTTTGGGCAAGATTTTTTAATTACAATCACCTTGTTTGAAGAACCCTTGGTACTTCATGTTGTAACTCATGGAGAATAATGAATTTATTGCATCTATGTGTTAGATAGATTGCGGGTGGTGTGATAGAGTACAAACTATGGTGGCAATGCATGAGGTTATTATCATTATGCATCAACAAATTGAGCTTCTTACTTGATTTTTGGATGAATGAGATCATCGATGAAAAGAGCACATAGAGAGAGTACTAGTTTGAGAAGACCAAATCTGATTTCCAAAACCAATGGTTTTCAAAGGCAAGAATCTCTTGGGTGCGGTGGAGAATTTTGTGTTTAACTACAAACTTAATTTTGAAGCTACTAACCTTCAAGATGAACAAAAATTGATTCTCTTGGCTTCCAATCTATTGGATGGAGTAGCAAAGCTATGGTGGCCATTCCGAGTGGAGCAAACTAAATGGCAAATTGTTGCATCAATCCTGACATTTGTAGAATTCAAGAGTGCAATAATTGGTTAAATTTTCAAAGCTATAAATGCCACACGAGTTCCATGAGATAAGTTGGCAGAGTTGAAGAAAGTTGGCTTTGTAAGAAGTTACATCATGCAATTCCAAAACACAATCATGCAAATTCCATATATATTGAAAGGTGAAGCTCTGGATCAATTTGTGAGGGGTTTGAAGTCACAAACCAAATAAGAGATAACTATGCAAGAACCACAACACTTGGAAGAAGCCATGTGGTTGGCCAAACCCTTTGATCCTTGCTCGCAACAACTTGGTCTCGACCTTGACCTCAACAAAAACTACCAATATACTACACACGGGTAGAGGAGCCAGCACCAATGTAGATTGATGCCATTCAATAGAGACCACTTGGCATTATAGATAAAGAAAAATTACAACAAAATGGTGGTTGTTTTTTATTGTCACCAAATGAGACATCGCATTATTGAATGTCTACTCAAGAATGGGCAAGTTTGACAAGTTACTCTAATGGTGTTTGTGGAGCAGAATGATCAAGGAAATGAAGAATCCCAATAGGGGATTTCAAGCCACTTGTTGGGAACTTGATTAGTTCCAATGGGATTGAAAGCTTGACCTATGCAAGTTTGCTTCACTTGCAAGGTGTGATATCTGATCATGGTTATAGGATTTTGGTTAATTTGGAAGTTTAAAAAGTTGCTTGTCCATGCGTTTAGCAAAGGAATATTGTATCCTTATCAAGCCAATAATTGGAAATAGATTGATCATGGCAGATGGTAGAAATGGTTTTGCATTCCGTACCTTGCATATTGTTACCTTCAAGATTGGTAAGGAGTATTTGGAGTGTATGAGCTTTGTAGTGGCATTGCTACACTATGATGTCACTTTGGGTTTTCTTTAGCTTAAACGTCATAAGCTTCAATCTGATTAGAACCAATGACAAATTCAAGTACAACACCAAGGTAAGAATTTCCGATTAGGTTGTCTAGCACCTTTGAGTAAGACACTCAATAATAGTCAGTCCCAAGACAGAAAGTTTTTCAAGAAAGTAGCCATAGAGAGAGCTTTGAAGAAAGAGAAGTCCCAAGATGGGAAGTTTGTCAAGAAAGCAGCCATAGTGCAAGCTTTGAAGGAAGATAAATCTCTAGATGGGAATTTTGTCACTAAAGCAACTATAAAGCAAACATTGGAGGAAGATAAGTTTTTTTGTGGTATGGATCAAGCCGGTTGCACAAGGTGAATCTAAGGAGGGTGAAGAGCCTATCAAGCAATGGTTGATCAATTAGTTCTGGAGTTTGTAGACATTTTTCTGGATAATCTACCAAAGGGATTACCCTCCAATCATGGTATGCCCCTCAAGATTGAGTTATTGTCAAGGAGTACTCCAATGAGCCTACCAACCTATTGTCTCCCACCAAAAGAGTTGGAGGAGTTGTAAACAACACTTACAGAGTTGTTGGAGAAGGATTTTATTTGACATTGTACATCTCCTTGGGAACCATCAGTATATTTGTTCTATTCCAAAGAAGGATGGAGGACTTCATTTTTGTATTGATTATCATGGGCTCAATAAACAAATGGTGAAGAATGCATAACCCTTGCCTTGAGTTGATGACTTGCTTGATCAATTGAGTAGAGCACAATACTTCTCCAAGTTGGATCTTTGTAGCGGCTATTGGCAAATCTCCATTGATAGGAAGATGTGCAAAAGACTACCTTTGCACAAGGTATGGGCATTTTGAATAGAGAGTTTGACCTTTTGGGCTCACAATGCTCTAATAGTCTTCATGGATTAGATGCATTAGGTGTTGGATGGACTACTAGATCAATACATAGTGGTGTTCTTGGATGATATCTTAATCTATAGAAAGATAATAATAGAAGACATGAATCACATGAAAGAAGTCCTAAGACGACTTTGATAATGGAAGTTTTATTGCAAGAAGTCAAAGTGTACCTTTTTGCAGAAAGAAATCACTTCTTGGGTCACAAAATCTCATCAAAGGAAATCAAGATAGAAGAGGAGAAAATCAAGGCCATTACTGATTGGCCTATTCTAAAGGATATTATAAAAGTACATGCATGTAATGGATTAGCCAGTTTTTTCCAATGGTTCATCCATTATTATGCTCAAGTGGTTGTACCATTGATTGATCTCTTGGGGAAGAACTCAAGCTTTCAATGGCCCACCAAGCATAAAAAGCATTCCAAAAGCAAAAACATATGGTATCTTCAAGACCTATTCTTCAACCATATGACCCTCAACTACCTTGTGTGGTTGATTTTGATGCTTTTAACTTTGCCATTGGAGCCATGTTGCAACAACAATTCCTAGATGGGTTACATCTAATTGTCTTTGTGTCTTGCTGATTTAATGCTGCAGAAAGGAATTACTCAACATGAGATCGAGAACAAATAGTAATGGTATATGCCACCAAGCTATGGAGGGATTATCTCTTGGGGGAAACAAGTGATCATGAAAACTGATCACAAGTGTTTGTTGTAGACATTACACTTGGAACACATAAAGAGTTGACATCATCGATGGGAGGAACAACTATAGTTGTTTGACATCAAATTGGAGTACAAACCCGTGTCATCCATCAGTTCCATGTCATCCCAGGTGCCCTATCACAACAACCTGATTTGAAGCCTCTTCCTCTCATCATGGTAGCAATTGTGACGGTGTGAGTCAACTCCAAAGTCCAAATTGAGTTTAAGATAGCTCTACAACAAGATCCCTTCTTTCAAATGGTACAAGGTTATCTTGTAGCATGCAACAAGGAGTACAACACCTTCTCCTTCAAGGGAGGCCTTCTATTCCATGAGAACCTGATTTATATCCCAGCCAAACATAATCTTTGACTTGTGTGCCTTCAAGAAGCCCATGATTTACCAATTGCTGGTCATATGAGTGTGGACAAGACCTTGGATACCCCCCAATGTGTTTAGGAGTTTGTATGATTGTGTGAGAGCTACCTGTGGTACCCACAATTTTATTTTATTTTTTTTGTTTTAAGGAAGAGGTGCATTGGTCAAGCCAAAGAAAGGCTAAATGGGGATGAAACATGAGGAATCATATGTTTTGGTGTAAACCCAAAGTCAATCTTGGGTCAAAGTTAGAAGGACTCGGGTCAAACAAACAAAAGTGTGAAGCCAAACATTGAGGACTTTACATAAAGATGTGCAACCTAATCCGAAGAACCTATAACAACTTTTCCTTGGGTTTTGCCAATCAAGAAAGTACATGGGAAGAAAGTGACTACCTTGGGACCAAGATAATTTTGAAAGTGATAGAAAACCAACCCATAGAAGTGATGGGTAAGCAAAGAAATGACTAAAGAATGACCAATCAGAAAAGGACTATAAAATTGAGATTTCATTGAGGAGGCATTGCAATGTCTAGAAGGTATTCTATGTCAACCCAAAGTCAACCCAAAGGAACACAAATTGTGAATAAGCAAGAAGAGTGGGTTGGAGTCTTGGGTTTGATCTTTCATAAGTAGAAAGTGAGGAAGCATATGATGGCCCCAAAGGGAACTGAGAAGAGTGTAGTGGGGTGTCTTGCAATTTGCCAATTAGATGTAGTGGTACGGATCAAAGTCTTGTCCAAACTTTGTATCATATTTTTGGCCTGGAATTTGAGTTTCCCAAGGTTCATGGCATAGATTACTGCCAACAATTGTAAGGATGGGCCTAAGCACAAGGGAAAGAGAGGAAATCCAACTCAATGGACTGAGTCAGATTGGAGATTAGTCTTGGGAAGAGAAGCAAGAGAGGTAGGTGATGTCACCTTCTATTGGAAGTGTGATATTATGGAAGAAACTGTTGAGGTGAGGAACTCTTTTAGTAGACCTTGCACCAAGAACGTGTACAAGGTAGATAGTTACAAGGATCCAGTGCAAATAGAGGTAACACTATGTTCAAGCCAGAGCAAACCACCTATGTAACCATGCAACAAGTGATGTTTTTCCATCAAATGTTTGTAGGCGAAGCGGTGGACTAGACAAATTGTTTGCACTAACAAATGAGGCATATGATCACCAATTGGAGGATGGATATGCCGCACCACTACTTCATACCCTTTGCAGCCTACTTCTACTTTGGATCAAACTTATTGAGCTCAAGGGACAGGGGATGGATAGTATCCCATTTTCAACTCGATCTGCAAAGAGACGCAGATGGGGATGAATGATATTACATCAAGTAGGTTTGTGAAGGTGATGACCACTACCTGAAGAGAGAGAGAAGGAGAAGACAGTTGTAGTGGAAATCCCCATGCCCAGAAAGAGAACTAGACCCAAAGAACAAATCACACCGGTGTAGCCTCAAAAGATACAAAGACTCAATTTGAAGCCTTCACTAGTGGAAGTGAACAAATTGACCTTGGAGGAAGAGTCAAAAGGAGAAATAGAGTTGAAGGAAGAAGCCTTGGGAGCCAAAGAAGATTTTACACTACAAAGTGGATAGTCAAGCAATGGCAGTGAGGGAGAAGCAAAAGTTCAATAATCAAGAGAAGGTCTTGCTGGAGAAGAAGAAAGGTAGTTCCATGAGGCAATTGACCACATAGAAGGAGGATATAAGCCATGTTTGGAGTTGCAAGCAAACTATCTAGGCAATGGCAGTGTAGTAAAGGGTGCCTTGGTCTTTCCAAGGGCAGAAAGAACAAAGGGAAGTGCTCAAGTGGTGGTTGCCAGACCAAGAAAAGTTGAGAAGGAAGAAGAGAGCTCAAAGGGCAAGATGTTGAAGATACAAAGATTGCATCTTTGGAGTAAGGCACCCGTTAAAGAGATGCCTACCATCAACAACGGCAGATTGGACAAAGAAAGAAGAGCTGATGGGGTTGAGTACCTATCAAAGATTTTCTGTCCTTTGTTGGTGTTGTTGCAATAGAAGAGAGTAGATCTGAGGAGCTAGCATTTGGAAGTGAGGGATGGGTTGGATGCTATGAAGAAGTGGAGTAAGGAGACCTTGGCATTGAAGAGTAAGCTAACCCAAGGAGAGAAGGAAGCTAAAGAACTTTGGGCTAAAGCAGTTCTTTGGAAAAAAAGCTCAGAAGTTGTGCATGAGAGTTTTGAGAAGTGTAGCAAATAATTGAAGGAGCATAAGGGGTTGGTTGAGATTATGAATCAAGAAATCATTGATGTATGGGTTGAGGTCATACACTCAAACGCAATTACTGCTACGATGGAACAAGAGTTGGAGAGTTTGAGGAAAAGTGTGGCAGAGAAGGACCAAGGCTAGCAACAAGAATTGGTAGAACGTGCTTGGGAGGAAGAATACTCGCAGGAGTTGTTGCAGAGAGTTGAAGGTCAATTAGTTTAGTATGCACAAGAGAAGGAGGCATTGAAGGCTGAATTTGAAGACAAATTGATGCTATATTGGAATGAATAAGAAGTGGAGAGGAGTAAGGAGAAGGTAGTTTTGAGGGTGGAATAAGATGAAGCAACAACAATTGTGAAGGAGTTGAAAGTGATGTTGAGTACAAAAGCTGAAGGGAAGCTAGAGGAACCGAGACTGCATGAGCTGAAGTCTATTGTGCAGGAAACTTGGAAGAGGAAGGTGAAGGATGTAGATATGAATAGTTTGATGATTCACTTGATAGATAGAGTAGACAGGAAGATGTTAATGGTAGGAGACAATGTTTGTCTTAGGTTAGATTTTGTTAAATCAAATTTAGATCAACTTTGTATTGAGATGAAGTTAAGTACAAAGTCCAAAGTTATAAAATTAGGAGTGAGTTACCTAAGACATTAGAGAAGAGTGGGTTAGCAGATAAAGAAGTAGATAGGTTACCCATGAGTGCAATTGTAGTTCAAAGTGAAGAAGTAGTAGCAATAGAAGATGTAGGAGTAGTATAAGAGAGACCCAAAGAATGAGAAATACTTGAAGGAGCATTGGGTTTGGAAGCCAAAGTCGAGCTGGACATCAAATTGGGTTATGTGGTACCCACATTTTTTGTTTTTTTAAGTTTTTGTTCTATTTGGAAGAAGAAGTGAACAGACAAAGTCGTATTGAACCCAAACGGCATTGGAAGGAGAAGAATTGTGCCTTCAGTTTATAACCTGAAGTAAAGTGACTTCATGTCAGACGCAAAGTACTCAAATTGGATCTATCAAAGTTCAATCCAAAGTAAGGAGACTTTACCTCGAGGTGATCAACCTGATGTGAAGACAGAGTAATAGATTTCCTTCAGGTTGGAAATTCAAGAATTGTACCACATACAAAAATAGCTAAGGCACAAGTGGGAGAGGTTGACAATGACAGGGGAAGTGCATGCAAAAGGTGTGATTTCTCCATAGACAAGCATTCGAAGAATGATTGAGAAACGTCGGACTATAAAGTTAGGTTCCAAATCAAGAAGGAGATGAATGACAAGTGAAGTTCCTTTGCCTTTGTGGAGTCATCCTAAGGGAGACTAGGGAAGAGGAGTGGTAGTGAGTGAATTTTTGAGGAATCCAAAGGGATTGAGAATTGCATGTCTTGAGGACAAGAGAATTGTCTTGTGGAAGCATATCACAAAGGATAGTAGAATAAAGGGAATCAAGAAGTGCTCTACACTAGTAGTGAGGAACCCAATGATTAGGAGGTTAGACATGATGGCTCACATCAAAGTTCTCAATAGACTTTGTATTACTTTCCTTGCATGGAATTAGAACTTGAGTTTTCCTAATTTCATGGTAGAGATCACAGCCAAAAAGTGTGTAGATAGGCCGGCAATAGTAGAGAAGAGAGGCAATCCGGCTTGATGGACAAAGTCAGATTGGAGACTGGTGTTAGGAAGAAAGAGTGGGGAAGAGCATGGAGCCATGTTCTTGGGGAAGGGAGAAGTCGCAAAAGAAACCCAAGGGATCAAAAATTTGTTCACCTCAAAGGGTACAAAGAATGGGTACAAGGTTGAGACTTATCAGGACCCAATGTAGAGAAGTATTGTAAGAGCAATGATGGTGTTGTTTAAATTTGCGTGCACTTCCTATATTACAAAGCAACAAGTGGTGTTCTTCCACAAGATGTTTGTAGGGGAGCCGATCAATTGGGCAAAGTGTTTTTATTAGCAAACAAGGTAGATGGTGTTGAATTAGAGGACTTTGACACCACCACACTATTTCATTCCTTTTGCAGTGCACTTCTACCTCAGGTTGAATTTGTTAAGTAGCAATGAGAAGAAGAAGGTTGTCTTGCATTTCCATTCTGATCTGCATCAAAAAGCCGATGACAAAGAAAGATAGTACATTCGGCAATTGAGAAGCAATGATGATCATTATTTGAGAATAGGACAGGATCAAAAGATGTCTATACCTTTGCTAAGTAAGAAGAAGAGAAGTCAACTTGAGGTGGAGAGCTCACCAATGCAACCCCAAAAATTAAGAAGAATTGGGCAGAGAGAAGGAAAGCAAGTCTAGAAGATTGCACCAAAAGAGGATGTCAAATCAAAACGTGAAGTAGAGTTTGTGTTGGAGAGGTCGGAGGAAGAAGAAGTGGAATTATCCCTATAGAGTAAAGAGTCCAGTGAGGAGAGCAAGAGTGAAGCTGAGGTGCGAAAAGATCAAGGGAAGGAGGCAGAAGAAAGGACTATGGAGGAGTTAGTGATCAAAGAATAGGAAGGATTAGTGGTCAAGCCAAGGCAATTCATGCAAGAAGGAGAAAGTTCAAAGGTAGCACATCAAATCATCAACTTGGATGAGGAAGAAAGTTTGGAGGACAATGTATCATTGACAATACGAACATCTTGAATTCATAATAAAGCATCAGATTGGGAAGGGAAGAGCAAAATCAATGAAGTCCCAAAAGAGAAGGAAGAAGAGGAAGTAGGGTATGGGAGAGTAGAGTACCTTCAAGATGTGGTATGTTTGTTGTTGCTGCTATGGAGAAGAAGAAGAAGGAGATGCAAAGTAGACATCCTGATGTGCAGATTGTATTCCATGTGTTGGAGAAATTAGAATCTGAAGTCGCAGGAGAGTCTGATTAGAGGAGAGGAAGAAGCAGAAATATTGCGAGTAGATGCAGCGTTGCAGAAGAAGATAAACTAGAATCTGCAAGAGAAGTTTGAGAAGCATGGAAGAGAGTTGGCATTGAAAGTAGAGGAAGTTATGCAAGAAAGACTTTGGGTGGAGAAGTTACAAGCCAAAGTAAAATCCAAGCAAGACAATAGACGGGAATGGGTTGAAGCTAAGGAAGAAGAGCTTGATGCATTCTAATAAAAGGTAGAAGAGAAGACAACAACATGACAATGGGAATTGACCAAGTGCCATTCAAGAAGAAGGGAGGCTGAGAGATCTTGTGAAGATACTAGAGGCCAAGATTAATCAGTATGTGAAGGAGTTGGAGGATCACATAGCGGAATATGAGGAGGAGTTGAAGTTAAGTAAAGTTGTGATGGAGGAGAGAGACAAAAGAAGCAATTGGCGGAATCAATTGAAGAAGTGATCGTAGAGATGAAGGTGAGGTTAACCACTAAAGCCAAAGTAAGAATGGAGGAATCAATATTACACAAGTTATGATTGTTTGTGCATGAGACAAGGAGTAAGAATGCAAAGGACAAAGACTTGAATGCCTTGTTAATCAGTTTTAGAACTTGGATAGATAGGAAGATGTTAGATGTGGAGAATAACATTTCTATCAAGCTCGGTTTGATTAAGTTGGAGTTAGATCATCTTTGAAATATTGTATATATCAGACCCGAAGTAAGAGAGATAGGAGTGTAAGTGTTTTTGGATTTGGCATTTGAGCTATTAGAGAAGAGTGTGTTATGAGATAAGGAGGTAGATAGAATACTTATGAGGTTAATTGTAAATCAGAGTGAAGATATGTTAGAATTTGTAGAAGAGTTGGAAGCTATAGAACCCAAAGTACATGAGGTGAAAGGATTTTCTTTGGGTTGGAAGCGGAAGTAGAAGTAAATATTGGATTGGATTAGGACCAATTTTGAGATAGGAGGAGATAGATATGAAGAGGTGCATTGTCATTTTGGATCTATAGGTTGGTAAAGGTGTTAGGAAATAGTTTAAGGAGTTAGATAACTATCAAAAGCTCAGTCTATTTAAAGGAGGCCTTTGTAGCAAAATGTTGTTCAGTGTTCATATTCCTAAGAATAGATAAAGCAAAGTGCTATGAAGTAGAGCTCATTGCTTGAGCTAAATTCTGAGTATCAACTCTATGGGTTGTTTGTGAGTGTTGGGAGAATTTGTACAAGTCTAAGTCCATGGTCCAATATTTTGAACTCTCCACCCGTTCACTCAAGTGGCAAAGAGGTTGCCCTCTTGGTTTGCAAGTTGAATAGATGTCACGCCATTTGTAGTTCTGCATCTAGATGCTCGGACACTGGAGTTCTAGTGATGGTAGTTAGAGTTATTCTAGCAGTTTCTCAGGGACTACTTTCCGACGCTTAGATTTTGTGTTCGGGGTGCTGACTTCACGGTGGGGCCCACCGTCACTTTGCACCGTTTGCACCATCGAGTGTGCCGTCAGCAGGACCGTTAGGGTTTCAGGGCTAGCTCGAGTCCAGGGGGTATAGTTTTGAAGTGAGCTCCAGAGAGCTCACTTCTCTGATGTTGAGCTTTCGAGTTCCTGGCTATGGTGGACAGAGGCCGGCGAGCATCACCTGGATTCTCTATGCTTGAGTGGGTGTGGCTTGACTGTAATCAGTGCCCAGTTGTTGGCAGTTTATAGAGTGACAGATCAAGTACTGATCTGAGTTGAGTTGAGTTGAGAATGTTAAGCAATCTGATTACATCAGAGAAGTGAAGTCAGGGGGAAATCGGGTGCAAGAATGTTGAGTGTTGGTGGTATCTCCAAGCTCGGTGGATCGTGGTAGCTCAATTCAGGTTCTGTGTTTCCCTAGTGTGCAGAAGCTCGTGTAGTTGATGCAAATTTGGCAGTTAGGCGGACGGTGTGCGGAAGCGCTGGCCAAATTTTGAGCAAAGAAGGAGCAATTTTCGAGCAGTGTTGTGATTTTGAGCTCAGGAGGTGAAGGCAAGACCAATTTGCTGCGAGTTGGACTCAGAAAGTGAAATTGAAGGTGGAGTTGGAAAGCTCTTCTCATGAAATTGTGATTTGGAAAAACCCGTTTTGTCAATTTGGCTCGAGTGGAAAGTTAGCGGGGGATTTGGCGGACATCCATCTTTAGGGTTTATGTCAGATTTTACGTCAGATTTTACGTCAGATTTACGTCAGATTTTGGGCCAGAATTGGAGGAGTTTCGCTGTTTGGCCAGATTTGGAGAAGTTTTGCAGATTTGGAGAAGTTTCGCCAATTTTGGAGGAGGTTCGAAGTGGCAACAAGAAAGGCCTCATTTGGCTGAATTTTGGCGTTTAGAGGCTTCGAGGCATAGGGCTGTGGGCTATGAGAGGCTATGAAGGCCTAGAAGGGCCAGCAAGCCAACTTGCTGGCGTGAGGCTAGCTAGTTTAGTGTAGATCTTGGTCATTGGTGGGCAAAATCTGCCTTTCTTGCTAGATTGTGCGCGACAGGGTTTGACCCCTAGATCTCTTGTTCCTAGACTGGTGCCCTAGCCAACTGGTCCACCCTCACTTGTTGTCATAGTGACTGTGCCACTGTTATCTATACACATGTAGCTTTGGCTAGGAGAGGCAGTTTGATCCCATTCTTGGTGATCCTGGTAGCTTAAGACTTAGATACGAATTACTCTTATGTCAAATGCCAAATGGTGGCAGAGTCAGTCCCGTGTTGTGTTATGAGATGGACGGTTTTTGTTTAGATTTCTTGTGATTGGATCCCCTCCATTCTTTGCTTCTTGTTTGTGCACCACGTTTGTGTGAGGTGCCCTGACCTTGTGTGAGAGTAGGGATGGTGCAGTTCCTACTACTAGAGCAGAGGTGGTTGGTAGTGGAGCTGACTTGGTTGAGGAGCATGGGATCCGTTCAGCGACCAGTGGGTTGTGGCAGGCAGCAACGGCTAGACTGGAGGAGTTGCCAGCTAGACCGGCCTTTGAGAGAGCGCGGTTTACACCTGGTGTTGTCCTATTGGATAACCAGAGGGGGATCTTTCGTTTAGTGGGACCTTCAGGGAAGGTCTATACACCACAGAGAGTCTTGTTAGACTCTGGTGCGCAGCCCCTTATGTTGGGGAAGGCTGCAGTTGTTGGTCTGGAGTTATGGAAGACCAATGTGGAGAGGTGTCCATTTCAGATCCAGACATCTCTTGGTGGTGGTTCGACACAGTACATCACACGTGGAGAGCTTGTTGTCCAGGTTCAGCCTGGTCATCCGACTGATAGCTCGGTGGTGAGAGCTCAGGCTATTGCGACGATAGCTGAGTCCTATGATGTGCTAGTTGGGGGAGCAGTGTTATACCCTATGGGTTTCAGTATTGACTATTGGGAGGAGACAGCCTCTTATAGACCTGGTTGGCAGTCTGGTGAGGGATGGGTATGTCGCCTACCAGTACGCTTCAGTAGTGGCAGTCTTGGCTCACTACAGTCTGGGACCATGGTAGCATCAGTTTTGGCTTTCAGCGGTGCAGTTACTTGGCCTGGTGACTTGTTGGAGGGGAACGCCCATGCAGAGGATACTCCAGTACCAGAGGAGATCACTCGGCTATGGAGTACGAGTGGGATTGTTCCATCCACCTTGGATGTTCCATTGTGGAGTTCAGAGGAGGCATTGCAGCAGCATGTAGATCAGTTGGTGCAGCAAGCTTGGAGTGGAGCCTTCGTACCATCAGAAGATAAGTGTGTGGATGAGCCTCCAGAGGCGATTGCTTTGACACCTCTGGATACCACACTCATTGCTTGGCAGTACCCAGTAGAGGTGTGGTGCCCACATTTTTTGTTTTTTTAAAATAAAGCCGAAGAAGTGTATAGAGAGGTCGGATTGCGCCTGGTTGGTCGAAGAAGACGACGAAAACTGTCTTCGGGGTGAAACCCGAAGTAAAGTGGCCTCGGGTCATAAGGCAAAGTACTCTGAAATGCCGTATCAGCAAACGATACGAAGTAAATTGTCTTCGGATCGGGAAGGGGAGCTCAACCTGAGGCAAAGACAGTCTAACAACCTTTCGTCGGGGCGAGAAACTCAAGAAGGGGCGATTTCAAAATTGGCGGCTCATACATGTGAAGGTGAGGCGACAGTAACGGGTGCATGCAGCAGGTGTGATTTCTTGGTAGAAACTCGAAGTGACGGAAGACGAAGAAGTGCAACTCTATAAAAATCAAGACTGCAACGACGAAATGTCGAGCAATTTTCCTTCGCCGCTGAGGAGTCGTCTTGCAGGTGATTGGGGAAAGGGAAATAGAGTTGGACTTGTATTAGTGCGCAAGGGGGAATTCGAGAGAGAGAAATCGAGAGACCGAAAGAAAGCAGAAGAGATGGGAGGAGGGAAGAAGAACTCCAAATTTGCAGTGAGAAACCATGCAATTTGGAGATTAGATGTAGTAGCGAGGATTGAAGTCTTGAGCCGACTTCGGATCACCTTTCTGGCATGGAATTGGAACATAAGCTTTCCAGGATTCATGACAGAAATCATCGAGAGTAAATGTCTCGATGGTCCCGAGGACAAAGGGAAGAGAGGAAATCCGGCTCGTTGGACAGAGTCGGATTGGAGACTTGTACTCGGGAAGGAGGCAGGCTCGGAGCAGGGGGCCACGTTCTTGGGGAAAGGGGAGATAGCCCAAGAAACTCAGGAGGTGAGAGATGCCTTCTCGTCAAAGAGAACGAAGAATGGGTACAAGGTAGAAAGTTACAAAGACCCTGTCAAGAGAGGAATTGTGAGTGCTTTGATGGCAATCCTGAAGCCGGAGAGAACTACCTATGTGATGAAACACCAAGCGGTGTTCTGTCACAAATTGTTTGCAGGAGAACCAATTAATTGGGCACGGTGTTTTTACGGGAGAATGAGGCAGATGGTGTGGAATCTGCGGAATAAGTCCCCCCCACATTATATTGTGCCGTTTGCAGTGCATTTCTATCTCGGGCTCAATTTGCTGAACTCGGCAGAGCAGAATCGGATGGTGTCGCACTTTCATCCGGATGTGCGAAAGGAAGTCGATGCGGAGGAGCAGCAATACATTCTTCAAATCTGGAGCGCAGACGATTACTACTCGAAGACGGGGAAGAACGTGGAGGTCGTTGAAAGTACCCCGACGAAGAAGAGAACTCGGCAAGCAGACGCCGAAGAAAACAAGAAACCTCAGAAGGTGCAGAGAAATAACCCGAGGCAAGGAATGGTGGTGATCGAGTCGGAAGATGAAGACTCAGAAGGCGAAGCCGAGCTCAAGACGGAGGACTCGGAACGTGAGGAGGAACCTGAGCTGACACTGCAGAGTGGAGATACAAGCAGTGATAGTGAAGTCGGTGGAGAAATGACCTCGGCACCAACGCCTGAAGAATACGAAGAAGAAATTCAAGCCGAGGTAAAAGCCAAAGACAATGCAGCGGTGGAAGACGAAGTACCGGTGCTCAAGAAGAAGAAGATCGCAGTACAGCGAGGAATTCGCTCGAGATGTAAGGCGAAGGGGGAAGCGGGACCGAGTAGAGTGACAGAAGAAGTAGAAGGAAGCTCGGGCAGTGAAGCATCAATTCCGATACAAAGACTGCAGAGAAGAAGGCAAGTATCGGATGAACACAAAGTACAAAGAGAAGTAGCCGCACGAGAAGAAGTGATCCCGAGTGATGGAGTGGGGTACCTGCGGGAAGTGGTGTGTCCGTTGTTGGTAAAGTTAGAACATAAGAAGAAGGAGATGCAGTCCACATGTCCGGAGGTAAAAACTGTATTGCAAGTGTTGGCAAGATTAGAAGAAGAAAACTCGGAGTTGAAGAAGAGTATGACCCGAGGTGAGAAGGAGAGAGAAGTACTGCAATTGGAGGCAGTGGAGAGAAGTCAGGTAATCAAAGACCTGAGGAGAGAATTGAGCTATCGAGAGGATCTTGCAAGGAAGAGTGACATCGCAAGGGAGAGACAGGTAGCGGAGCATGAAATCTTGAAGCAGCAGTTTGCTGATTCAAGAGTAGAGCTCATCTATGCTATGGCGAGAGTATCATCGAAGGATCAAGAGCTCGATCAAGTGATGGAGAGTATGGAGGAGAAGAAGCAACTTTGGCAGCGAGAGTTGGCTACGAGATATGGAGAAGAAGAGAGATTACAAGACTTACTTCGTAATCAGGAAGAAAAGGTTGCACAGAAGGAGAAAGAGAAGGACGCGGTGAAGGCCGAATTCGAAGAGGAGTTGGCGATGTACAGAGAGGAATGGCTTGCAGATCGGGAACGAGAAAGGAAGACAAGATTAGAGCCATTGCAGGAAATAGTCCTCAGAGTAAATGCGATGCTAAGTACAGAGGCCAGCGTTCGAATTGAAGAAACGCGTCTGCACGAGTTGAAGTTGTTAGTGCAGGAGACGAGGCGGAGGCAAGCGAAAGATACAGATCTAAATGCTTTGTTGATTAAGTTGAGAACTCGTGTAGATAGGAAGATCTTAGAAGTAGAAGACAATATTACCATTAGATTAGACTTAGTAAGAATAGAGTTAGAAAAGCTTCGGCAGGATGTTAAAGCAAAACCCGACGTAGATAACATCGGGATCCAAATGTCTTTGGAGTTGGTCTCAGGAATAGTAGAGAAGAGTGGGTCGAAAGATGAAGAGTTAGATAGATTACCTATTAGTACAATTTCAGATCAGGAAAGAGAATTGTTAAATCTGGTAGAAGAAGTAGAAGATATGAAACCCGAGGAAAATGCAGTAGGAAGTAAGATTACTTAGGGTTCGGGTTTGAAAGCCGAGGAAGAAGTAGACATCGGATCGGATTAGTAACCGATTTGAGATTTGAAGGGGCAGATATGAAGAGGTGCATTGTCATTTTGGATCTGCAGGTTAGAACAGTTGTTGTAGAACGGTATAGTTGTTAGAACTGTCAATTGCTTCACTACTTAAGAGTGGCATTCGCAGGAAATTGTTGTTCAGTGCTCATTATTTCTAAGAATAGATAAAGCGAAGTGCTGTGAAGTAGTGCTCGTCGCTTGAGCTTGATTCCGAGTATCAACTTTGTAATTGTGTTTGTGAATGTTTGGAGAAATTTGAAGTGCAAGTCAGAGTGCTTGTTGGATGTTGGATTCCACAGCCTTGATCTTCATTCTGTGTGTTTGATCCTGAGTGAAGTGCAATCGAAGCAATGCCTTGACAGATCTGAGAGGAATTGTAGTGTTGGTAGTATTCTGCATTTGTGAGTGCAGTGCGAAGTTGATGTGATTTTGGAGTGTGAATTTGTGACAAGACTGCGAGTCAGTGCTTGTTACTCTCTTCTGGGTGTGGTTTCTACCTGAGAGACTAAAGAAGAACTCAAGAAGAACTGAAATTGTTACTTTGCTTCGTATTTGGACATTTCTGACTCGTATCTCTGCGGGAACGAACTTTACTTACCCGATTACCGCAAAAGTGATATTTGCCGGGTTGTCACATGATTTTTGGCGCCGCTGCCGGGGATACAAATCTTGGAAGTGGAAGAATACGAAGCCAAATTGAACACTGGGTATCAAGGCAATATGAATGTCTGGATTGAAAGAACAACGGGAAGAGAGAGCCCAAAGACGAGCACTTCAGCGTGAAGAAGACAAACGTCTGAACGCCCCATCCATTGTTGACAAAACTGAGCGAGAGGCATTGGAGTTTCAACTCCTTCACGAAGTGCAAGAAGCCCTTCGAGACCTTGATCACAAGAAACGCGAAGGCGGTTGGCAAGGCTACTTCGCATCTCCCTCTTCTTCCAAGAAGAAGAAAGAATCGAGTGGGCAAACATATGCATTGCGGCCCAGTACCCCAACTTCCCCTAGAGCTATAAAGGAAGTTGTTTCCTTGAAGACCTTTGTTCAAGAAAAGACAGCACGCACACTTACTGAAGACAAGTGTCAACATCTTCTACGAGCGATTCCTCGGTTGTCCCGAAGGAATTTGGAAGAACTTATTGAAGGTGTTGATCCTGAATCTTCCACTCGGGTTGAAGTTGACCCTCTCAGAGTAGAAATTGTCGAAGAAGACCTTGTGTTGAATTTGACGAATTGGAATCCTTGGGCTGACAACACGGCTTCAATTCCAGCCAATTCTTCCGTTCCGTCAAGTTCTACCTTCCCTCAGCCGATCCCAGTGCATCAAACGATGACTTCCGCATTTGGACGATCTAATGTGTGGTGCACCGCCTGTGGAAAATCTGGCCACGCCAACACAGAATGCAATACTCGTAATGCATTCCCGGTGCAGCAAATTGATTGGGTTCCGGGATGGGACCAAGACGATGACAAAGAGGTGGTGTATCAAACTCAGGAGGTACAGCCTCAACCGAGCACATCATATCAAGGTCCGAGGTTGGGACCCAGGGAGTATAACCCCAATGCTCCTGCACGAAGACCACTGATGAGCAACCAAAATCGCCCTCAAAATGTTGCGCCCGGAGCCTGTTATAATTGTGGCTCGATGGGACATTGGTCTCCAAATTGTCCCGAGCCAAGAAGGCAAATTGGGTACGTTCCCCTGTGTGGAAATTGTAAAGGATCGGGGCATACGGGCAACCAATGCCCTCACCCGCCGACCCCGAAGCCTCTTGTAAAATATGTACAGACCCCCGCTAAGCGTGCAGCACTTCAGCCGAAGGGGGATACAAATGTGAATTGTATAACTCTTGAGGAAGAAAGACCTCACGAAGGGAGTCCGGCCTCAGAAGGAGAATGGCCAGACCTTGAAATTTTGAAAGTTGAGACACGCTCCACCAAGAAGAAGCGTGATCCCGAAGAACTGAGTACGACCTCGTCGTCTTCCCGAAAGGCGAAGAGACAACGCCCAAAAGCAACTCTTTCGGCCAAGGAGGAAAAGATCCTTGCAAAAGCTAAAGCTAAAGCCTTGCAGAAAGAATTAACGGAGGCATTACTCAGGACTCGGGAACTAAGTTTGGAAGAAGAGACGAAGACGAAGACGAAGTCTCCAATTTTTCCGGCAGACATCCGATCCGAAGTAAAGGGTCTGATTCAAGCCGAGGTAGGCCAACTCGAGGAAGCTCGGGTTGAGGCCATCAGCAAGCCCGTCACCATTTTGAAGCGTCCCGACGTCAAAAGGGAGCATGGAGAGTCCTCGGACTCAAAGCCGAAGACGAAGACGGTCAAATTGGGAGGAGTTCCCCAATATGATATTATAGCCAACTTGGCCACCACAAATGCCAATGTTACATTTAAGCAATTGTGGGAAGATAACAAGTTGTACAAGAGACAGCTTAACTCGGCCCTCAGGAAGGTGAGGTTGATGTCAAAGAAGGACCTGCCTGCTATCTATTGTATTGAACAAGAAGATTTGGGATCTCCCGAGGTAGACGCGGAGATTGCAGGTTGCATGATCACATCGATACCCATTGACTCTGGGTCCGGTGTGAATGTCATGACCGAAGATACTGCGAATCGACTCCGGTATCATACGTTTGAACCAACACCCCGAGTTTTGAAGTTCGCAGACCAAACCAGGAGACGGCCCTTGGGTATGCTGTCGAACATTACCACGATCATTGGAGGGGTACCCTTCAAGTTGAATTACATCGTGTTGCGGCCAGTGACAAAAACTGGTTACCCTCTGTTGATCGGCAGACCCTGGTTGTATAGTGCCCAAGTTGTAGTAGATTGGCATCAACAGAAGTTAAGATTCAAGGACCTTGCGTCCAAAGATCAGAAGCTGGTGACTGTGAGTTGGACAAAGGTTCCCCATCTCGGGGAAACAAGTTCGTCAGAGGAGGAGGACGAGTCCGAAGATTCTTTGTCTTTGTCTTCAGACGAATCCGAAGAAGAAGTCCAAGTTAATTACTTGGAAATGCTACGAGGTAGAGGCTGACGACGAAGATCCATATGACCTCGCCTCGGGTGAACCTGACTTGGAGGAAGGGGGTTTGATGGCCGCTTGCCTCGGGATAAGCCGAGTAAGCCACATTGAAGGAGTCATCAACCTCGATGACTGTCAAGAGGTGTTAGTCACTGAAGGAAAAATTTTAAAAATCTCGAAGACAGTTACTTCGGAGGAGTTGGCAGGATACACTGCCCTGTTTATAGAATTCCAGGATGTATTCGCCTGGTCGATTGATCAAATGCCGGGTATTCCACGAGAATTTGGAGAACACCGGATTGATTTGATTGAAGGTGCAGTTCCGGTTTGGCAGCGACAATACCGCTTGAACCCGAAGTACTCGCTCTTGGTAAAAGATGAAATCGATAAGTACTTAGGGGCCGGAATCATCTTCCCTGTCTTAAGCAGTGAATGGGTCTCCCCCATTGTCATTGTCCCGAAGAAGAAAACAGGGAAGATCCGAGTGTGCCAAGACTTTCAAAAATTGAACGCAGTCACAAGGAAAGATCATCATCCCTTGCCTTTTACTGATACAATCTTAGACCAGGTGGCTAGGCATCCTTGTTATAGTTTTCTTGATGGATTTTCAGGGTACAATCAAGTATCCATTTGGGAAGAAGACAAGGATAAAACTACATTCACGACCGATTGGGGCACTTTCGCTTACAATCAAATGCCCTTTGGGTTGTGTAATGCTCCCGCTACTTTCTAGCGGATGATGAATTTGATCTTTAAAGATTTCCTGCGTAAATTTGTCGAAGTTTTTATTGATGACTTTTGTGTGTTTGGACGACGGGATGTACATTGAGATTACCTTCGCCAAACGTTTGAAAGGTGTCATTTTGCCGGCTTGTCATTACACCCAAAGAAATGCTTCTTCGCAATGAAGGAGGGAATTCTTCTGGGGCATCGGGTGTCAAGCCGAGGTATTGAAGTCGATGTTGAGAAGGTTAAAATAATCACAGCTTTGGAATCCCCGAGGAACATCCGGGAGCTGAGAGCCTTCTTGGGACATGTCGGATATTAAAGACGCTTCGTGTCAAACTATGCAGTGCTTTCTGCACCACTTACAAAGCTTCTGAAGAAATCCGAAGACTATCTGTGGGAAGCACATCAAGAAGAAGCCTTCCAGGTGTTGAAGAAGAAACTGGTTGAAGCACCAGTCATGAGGGCCCCGAATTGGGACGTCCCTTTTCATGTGTATGTGGATACTTCGTCCATGGCCATTGGGGTTGTCTTAAGTCAAAAGGACGAGAAGAAGAAAGATTACCCGGTGTATTACGCCAGCAGACAACTTTCAGTTTCTGAAAAGAATTATTCAACAACGGAAAGAGAAGCACTCGGAATGGTGTATGCCTGCAAGAAATTTCGGCATTATTTGTTGGGGTATGAGTTTGTCTTCTATGTTGACCATTATGCATTGCAACATCTGGTCAAGAAGGCAGATTTATCGGGACAAATTGCAAGATGGATCTTGTTATTACAAGAGTTCACGTATACTGTACAAGTAAGGAAGGGAGTTTCGCATTCGAATGCGGATTTCCTGTCCAAGTTAGACACTCAAGACCAGGAGTGGGAAATTGACGATCGGTTCCCTGACAAAGAGTTGTATCACTTATCAGCAATGAGAAGTACGAGGTATGCAGATGAATATAATTATCTGAATACTCTCCATTGTCCTGAGGGGATGGATCCGGAACAGCGGGCAGTCTTTCTCCGGAAAATGGGGCCGTACCAGCTTAAACACAGCATTTTATTTAAGATGGGTGAAAATGAAGTACTTCGGTGATGCTTGGAGTCATATGAAGTAGGAGGAGTAATTGAATCTTTACACTCCGAGGCATCGGGAGGACACTATGCTCTGAAGAATACTGTAAAGAAAATTCTTTCGGCAGGGTATTGGTGGCCTACAATGTACAAAGATGTACATGCTCATATTCAAAGCTGTGATGCGTGTCAAAGAATGGGGAAGCCGACGGCCACTTCTCAATGGCCTTTGAAACCAATTTTGCCTTTGGCCCCATTTGAGAAATGGGGTATTGATTTTGTGGGTCCCATTCAACCAGTAACCCGACTTACAAGAAAGCGATATATTTTGGTTTGCACTGATTACGCTACCAAGATGGTTGAAGCGGAAGCAACTCGCAGAGATGATGCGGAAACTGTGGCGGAATTTTTCTTTCAAAACATCATCTCCCGATATGGGTGTCCTCTGGAATTGGTCAGTGACCGAGGAACACATTTTTTGAACTCTGTAATGGAGGAGTTAACCAAGTATTTTCAGATTAAACATCGGAAGACGACTCCTTATAACCGAAAATCGAATGGCTTAACGGAAAAAGCAAATGGGTTACTTTGTAAAATTTTGAATAAGGTGACTGTCAATTATGCCTATGACTGGGATACAAAATTACCAGCCGCGTTATGGGCCTATCGGACAACAAAGAAGATTACAACCAAACAAACTCCATACTTCTTGACATATGGCTTCCACCCCATAATGCCAGTTGAATTTGAAGTTCCGACTTATCGGGTCCTGTGCGAAGAACGAATGTCGGAAGAGGAAAGTTAGGATCTTTGGATTCAACAACTGATGTGGTTACAAGAGAAAAGAGACGATGCAATGCAAACCACGAAAGAAGTACAAGCACAGCGGAAAGTCAGGCACGATCAAAGAATCAAGCCTGTGACTGTACGAGAAGGGGATTTGGTTTTGTTATATGATAATCGCCGAATATTTTTTCCAGGCAAGTTGCATTTGCGATGGATGGGTCCCTATCGAGTTTGTCATCTTTACTAAAATGGATCCCTGCAACTCGTCGATTTGGAAGGTAATCCTTTTGCCACTCGAGTAAACGGGTGGAGAGTTCGGAGATATTGGACCATAGACTCGGAAGTTTCTAAAACACCCGAGGTCTATGTTTGCGGGGACGCTCACATTTGAGGGAGGGGGTATGTGGTGCCCACATTTTTTGTTTTTTTAAAATAAAGCCGAAGAAGTGTATAGAGAGGTCGGATTGCGCCTGGTTGGTCGAAGAAGACGACGAAAACTGTCTTCGGGGTGAAACCCGAAGTAAAGTGGCCTTGGGTCATAAGGCGAAGTACTCTAAAATGCCGTATCAGCAAACGATACGAAGTAAATTGTCTTCGGATCGGGAAGGGGAGCTCAACCTGAGGCAAAGACAGTCTAACAACCTTTCGTCGTGGCGAGAAACTCAAGAAGGGGCGGTTTCAAAATTGGCGGCTCATACGCGTGAAGGTGAGGCGACAGTAACGGGTGCATGCAGCAGGTGTGATTTCTTGGTAGAAACTTGAAGTGACGGAAGACAAAGAAGTGCAACTCTATAAAAATCGAGACTGCAACGACAAAATGTCGAGCAATTTTCCTTCGCCGCTGAGGAGTCGTCTTGCAGGTGATCGGGGAAAGGGAAATAGAGTTGGACTTGTGTTAGTGCGCAAGGGGGAATTCGAGAGAGAGAAATCGAGAGACCGAAAGAAAGCAGAAGAGATGGGAGGAGGGAAGAAGAACTCCGAATTTGCAGTGAGAAATCATGCAATTCGGAGATTAGATGTAGTAGCGAGGATCGAAGTCTTGAGCCGACTTCGGATCACCTTTCTGGCATGGAATTGGAACATAAGCTTTCCAGGATTCATGACAGAAATCATCAAGAGTAAATGTCTCGATGGTCCCGAGGACGAAGGGAAGAGAGGAAATCCGGCTCGCTGGACAGAGTCGGATTGGAGACTTGTACTCGGGAAGGAGGCAGGCTCGGAGCAGGGGGCCACGTTCTTGGGGAAAGGGGAGATAGCCCAAGAAACTCAGGAGGTGAGAGATGCCTTCTCGTCGAAGAGAACGAAGAATGGGTACAAGGTAGAAAGTTACAAAGACCTTGTCAAGAGAGGAATTGTGAGTGCTTTGATGGCAATCCTGAAGCCGGAGAGAACTACCTATGTGATGAAACACCAAGCGGTGTTCTATCACAAATTGTTTGCAGGAGAACCAATTAATTGGGCACGGTGTTTTTACGGGAGAACGAGGCAGATGGTGTGGAATCTGCGGGATAAGTCCCCCCCACATTATATTGTGCCGTTTGCAGCGCATTTCTATCTCGGGCTCAATTTGCTGAACTCAGTGGAGCAGAATCGGATGGTGTCGCACTTTCATCCGGATGTGCGAAAGGAAGTCGATGCAGAGGAGCAGCAATACATTCTTCAAATCCGGAGCGCAGACAATTACTACTCGAAGACGGGGAAGAACGTGGAGGTCGTTGAAAGTACCCCGACAAAGAAGAGAACTCGGCAAGCAGACGCCAAAGAAAACAAGAAACCTCGGAAGGTGCAGAGAAATAACCCGAGGCGAGGAATGGTGGTGATCGAGTCGGAAGATGAAGACTCAGAAGGCGAAGCCGAGCTCAAGACGGAGGACTCGGAACGTGAGGAGGAACCTGAGCTGACACTGCAGAGTGGAGATACAAGCAGTGATAGTGAAGTCGGTGGAGAAATGACCTCGGCACCAACGCCTAAAGAATACGAAGAAGAAATTCAAGCCGAGGTAAAAGCCAAAGACAATGCAGCGCTGGAAGACGAAGTACCGGTGCTCAAGAAGAAGAAGATTGCAGTACAGCGAGGAATTCGCTCGAGACGTAAGGCGAAGGGGGAAGCGGGACCAAGTAGAGTGACAGAAGAAGTAGAAGGAAGCTCGGGCAGTGAAGCATCAATTCCGATACGAAGACTGCAGAGAAGAAGGCAAGTATCGGATGAACACGAAGTACAAAGAGAAGTAGCCGCACGAGAAGAAGTGATCCCGAGTGATGGAGTGGGGTACCTGCGGGAAGTGGTGTGTCCGTTGTTGGTAAAGTTAGAACATAAGAAGAAGGAGATGCAGTCCACATGTCCGGAGGTAAAAACTGTATTGCAAGTGTTGGCAAGATTAGAAGAAGAAAACTCGGAGTTGAAGAAGAGTATGACCCGAGGTGAGAAGGAGAGAGAAGTACTGCAATTGGAGGCAGTGGAGAGAAGTCAGGTAATCGAAGACCTGAGGAGAGAATTGAGCTATCGAGAGGATCTTGCGAGGAAGAGTGACATCGCAAGGGAGAGACAGGTAGCGGAGCATGAAATCTTGAAGCAGCAGTTTGCTGATTCAAGAGTAGAGCTCATCTATGCTATGGCGAGAGTATCATCGAAGGATCAAGAGCTCGATCGAGTGATGGAGAGTATGGAGGAGAAGAAGCAACTTTGGCAGCAAGAGTTGGCTGCGAGATATGGAGAAGAAGAGAGATTACGAGACTTACTTCGTAATCAGGAAGAAAAGGTTGCACAGAAGGAGAAAGAGAAGGACGCGGTGAAGGCCGAATTCGAAGAGGAGTTGGCGATGTACAGAGAGGAATGGCTTGCAGATCGAGAACGAGAAAGGAAGACAAGATTAGAGCCATTGCAGGAAATAGTCCTCAGAGTAAATGCGATGCTAAGTACAGAGGCCAGCGTTCGAATTGAAGAAACGCGTCTACACGAGTTGAAGTTGTTAGTGCAGGAGACGAGGCGGAGGCAAGCGAAAGATACAGATCTAAATGCTTTGTTGATTAAGTTGAGAACTCGTGTAGATAGGAAGATCTTAGAAGTAGAAGACAATATTGCCATTAGATTAGACTTAGTAAGAATAGAGTTAGAAAAGCTTCGGCAGGATGTTAAAGCAAAACCCGACGTAGATAACATTGGGATCCAAATGTCTTTGGAGTTGGTCTCAAGAATAGTAGAGAAGAGTGGGTCGAAAGATGAAGAGTTAGATAGATTACCTATTAGTACAATTTCAGATCAAGAAAGAGAATTGTTAAATCTGGTAGAAGAAGTAGAAGATATGAAACCCGAGGAAAATGCAGTAGGAAGTAAGATTACTTCGGGTTCGGGTTTGAAAGCCGAGGAAGAAGTAGACATCGGATCGGATTAGTAACCGATTTGAGATTTGAAGGGGCAGATATGAAGAGATGCATTGTCATTTTGGATCTGTAGGTTAGAACAGTTGTTGTAGAACGGTATAGTTGTTAGAACTGTCGATTGCTTCACTACTTAAGAGTGGCATTTGCAGGAAATTGTTGTTCAGTGCTCATTATTTCTGAGAATAGATAAAGCGAAGTGCTGTGAAGCAGTGCTCGTCGCTTGAGCTTGATTCCGAGTATCAACTTTGTAATTGTGTTTGTGAATGTTTGGAGAAATTTGAAGTGCAAGTCAGAGTGCTTGTTGGATGTTGGATTCCACAGCCTTGATCTTCATTCTGTGTGTTTGATCCTGAGTGAAGTGCAATCGAAGCAATGCCTTGACAGATCTGAGAGGAATTGTAGTGTTGGTAGTATTCTGCATTTGTGAGTGCAGTGCGAAGTTGATGTGAAGCAATTCGATTGAGGAAGTTGTGCCTTCAGTGGAAGGGTGGAACACAATTCTGAGGCGAAGTCGTTTTGCAGTGAAGTGCCGTTTTCGGGAGAGCCTAAATCATCACAAATCAAGATTGTTTGGAAATAATTGATGGAGTTGTGATTTTGGAGTGTGAATTTGTGACAAGACTGCGATTCAGTGCTTGTTACTCTCTTCTGGGTGTGGTTTCTACCTGAGAGACTAAAGAAGAACTCAAGAAGAACTGAAATTGTTACTTTGCTTCGTATTTGGACATTTCTGACTCGTATCTCTGCGGGAACGAACTTTACTTACCCGATTACCGCAAAAGTGATATTTGCCAGGTTGTCACAAGAGGGGATATGCCTATTGGAGTTGTTTGGTGGGATCAGCATCGGACTAGCTGCGGTGTTACAGGCGGGTATCCGAGTATAGAGGTACTTGTATGTAGAGAGAGATGAGACTGCTAGGCGAGTCTCTCTACATCATGTGGCACACTTGGCCTATCGGTATCCGGAGTTATTACCGATGTCAGTAGTCAAAGGTTACCAAAAGGCCTTACCAAGAGACATTTCCTTACTGGGGGCGCATGACCTAGAGAGACATGGGCCTGTTCACTTGGTGATTTTTGGATGGCCATGTCAGGGACATACACGTGCGGGCCACGGTTTGGGTCTTTAGGATCCTCGTTCTGGTGTGTTTTGGGAGATGTTACGGATACTACGACATCTCCAGGTTCATCAGTCTGTTTCTCCAACATACCTTTTGGAGAACGTTCCATTAATGGGTGATTCTCGCACTAGAGTGGTGGCAAGTACACATCAGGTCCATTCTTGGATGGGACCTACTGTATTGTTAGATGCAGCCAGAGTGGGATCACGGGCTCATCGTCTTTGTCTTTGGTGGACGAACCTTTTACCCAGAGAGGTTCTACAGCGTAGTTATGATGGGATTCAGCGACTTGACCACATCCTTGTTGATGATATCTTGGATGTTGGGCGTCAGTCTCAAACAGTGGTAGTGGCTGATAGGTCACCTATGGCAATGGTGAACCTAGTTGGACAGCCTAGAGCTGCATTTCCCACACTCATGAGTTTCCCAGGCTCTCATGCTTTTTGAGAGGGAGGACCTGGACTTGTTTGGGACTCACAGTTATAGCAGTTGGTGGAGCCCAATGCTGATGAGAGAGAGCGGGCGATAGGTTTTTGCACCAGTATTACCATTGTTCCAGCAGTGTCAGAGGCATCCAGGCGTCAGGTGTTAGGTTAGGCTATGGACCTGAACTGTTTGACCTGGATTGTGAGCCTTGGTTTGGCAGAGCAGCGTAGGATGCGCTTGATAGGCATCACCACTCGGACACTTGTGAGCCTTGTGCCTATCGAGACGATTCAAGCACATGCTAGGGGCGATGGACCGAGTGGACATGGTATTCTTGGGACACATCCAGTAGCTACTAGGGAGAGTGGTCTACTTGGAGTCCATCCAGGTGAGCATGGGCTACTTGGATTACACCCTTGGTCCACATGGGATGCAGCCAAAGGACGTATGGAGCTTGCAGCCAGAGTGGAGGGAGTTTTTCACACAGAGGTTGGGACCTCTAGTGGTCGGGAGCATGACACCATTACTCCCAAGGGCCCAGTGTAGCAGCCAGTCAGTACGTCTTCCACTCCTACTACAGTTACAGAGGATACTTGGGAGCCAGATCTTGGACCCAAGCTTACTGGAGAGGAAAGACGGAGGGTTTGGAGGTTCTTGAGGAGTCACACGAGTTGTTTTGCCTTCAGTATGAAGGATTTGGGTGCTCTGAAGGGACCTGGTATATGGATTGAGCTGACTAGCAATACACCTGTTTTCCGACGTCCTTATCAATATAGTGAGATGGAGAGGACATTGATTCAAAGCCGGAGTAGTGACCTTTTTGAGGCTGGTTTGGTGGAGATTTCACATGGAGAGTATGCATCAGCGACAGTGATGCCAGCCAAGAAGGATATGCATGGCAACTATACAGATAGGCGGATGTGTGGAGATTACCGTCCTATCAACCGACAGACTAGGGCTGATCGGTATGCCATGCCTACACCGGAGGAGATTTTTGATGCGATTGGGCATGCAAAGGTCTTCAGTACTTTGGATCTTTGAGCGGGATATCATCAGTTGCCGATCAGGAAGGAGGATAAGTCCAAGACAGCATTTTGGGCTATTGATCCTCACGGCAAGGATGTGTTATATCAGTGGAGGTTCTTACCATTTGGGTTAAAGAACGCTCCTGCTGAGTTCCAGAGGGTCATGGATAGGATCCTAGCTGGATTGGATTTTGCTCGGTGCTATATTGATGACATTTTGGTTTATAGCACTATTGTGGAGGAGCATGAGAGACAGTTGTTGGAGGTGTCTGAGAGGTTGAGATCTCATGGACTCAAATTACATCCTGGGAAGTGTAGGTTCTTCCATGAGCAGGTTGAGTATTTGGGTCACACTATCTACCCCGGAGGACTTGGTGTTCAGCAGACCAAGGTGGAGGCTATTGCACGTATTCCTTGGCCTACGGATGTGAGCAGAGTGCAAGCATTCCTTGGGTTGGCGAACTTCTATCGCCGCTATGTTAGAGGATTTAGTGCCATTGCCAAGGCCTTGACGAAGCTGACCAAGCTTACACAGGAGTGGTGTTGGGGAGATGAGCAGGAGAGAGCTTTTGTAGAGCTCAAGAAGAGGTTAACATCTGCTCCTATTTTGAGGAGACCGATCAAGGGACGACCATTTCAGGTTCACACTGATTGGAGTATGTTGGGGCTTGGAGCGGTGCTCACCCAACATGATGATGAGGAGAAGGAGTTTGTGGTGGCCTATGCTAGTCGCTCCAACAATTCAGCGGAGGCAAAGTATAGTTCATATGAGGGAGAGTGCTTGGCAGCAGTTTGGGCAGTAGCACATTTCCGATGTTACCTATTTGGTAACCCCTTCACTCTCATCACTGATCATCAGCCGCTGAAGTGGTTGATGGAGTCCGACAAGCTTTCAGGGAAGCTTGCACGATGGGCTCTGATTTTACATGAGTATGATTTCACGGTTGTTCATAGACCTGGAGTGGTGAACCGTGATGCAGATGGGTTGAGTAGAAACCCATGTCCCAGCCAGCAAGATCAGACCGGAGCACGTTGGCATGGTAAGACAAATGAGGAGATGGTGCCAGGTTGGCATGCATAGGCCTTTCTGTGTATATTTGCAAAGACTTTGGTGGTATCTCTCTCAGCACATACAGGAGGAGTTATTGAGGTCACAGATCCAGAGAGTGAAGATATTGGTACAGTTCAGCGAGACATTCATGATGATATCTTAGTGATGGACTATCTTTGCACTGGTGTTGTGGGTGGCACAGTTGGGGCCAAGGAGAGAGACCGTGTTCTTCAGCAAGCCAGACGGTTCAGATTGGAGGGTAGATACCTTTTGCGTGTATGGGAGGATGGTAGAGTGCGAGTAGTACCACTTCCATCACAGAGACCACAGTTGGTCCGTCATGCTCATGAGGAGCTAGGACATTTTGGAGTAAAGCGTACATATAGCTTACTCCAGAGTCATTATTGGTGGCGCGGTATGCAGACCGAGGTACAGCAGTTTGTTGCCAGATGTATGGTTTGTGACCAAGTTAGAGCATCATTCAATGCTCCTACGCCACAGTTACACCCATTACCTATCATGGGATTGGGTTACCGTTGGAGTTTGGACTTTGCCGGACCTTTACCGCTGACTGTGAGACATCATTGGTATGTTTTGGTGATGGTGGAGCACTTCTCCAAGTGGATTGAGTTGGTGGCACTTCCTGACAAGTCTAGTGAAGGGATAGCTTACTCGTTTCTGGATCGAGTTCTTAGTCATTTTGGTGCACCAGCTGAGGTTTTGACTGATCAAGGTACAGAGTTCTTGGGAGAGTTTCAGGTCTTGTGTGACAAGGCTTTGATTGATCATCGTACTACATCCCGAGATCACCCTGAGGCAGATGGCTTAGCAAAGAGAGTGGTTCAGATGGTGAAGAGAGGATTGCGAAAGTATGGTTTGCAGAGAGGCCACTTGGGAGATTGGGATCTCCAGTTACCTTGGTTGGCCATGGGCTATCGGTTCAGCCGACAAGCCTCCTTAGCATCCTTCTCTCCATACTTCCTACTCTATGGACGAGATCCAGATTTACCTGCAGCCATTCGTCGAGATGCTACTATAGTTTTGGACTTGGATGACCCCGATGTATGGATGAGCGCATGTTCTCAGCGGGCAGAGATCTTTCGGAGAGTGATGCCGATGGCCTTTGAGAACTTGGCGATTGCTCAACATAGAGATACTTTACGCTATGCTACCATTCAAGGAGGAGGTTATAGACCCTCGATCCGTCGATTTCATCCAGGGGACTATGTATATCTACAGCAGACAGCACCGACGACACTTGATGTTTCTACAGGCCACACTATCTTGAGAGTGCGTGAGGTTTTGCCATCTAGAGTCCTTGTGTTAGAAGGACGTGATGGTGTTGTTTGGAAGGATCATGTGCGCAATTGTGCGCCATGCCACCTCCCAAACATTGATGGTACTATGGACCCAAGCTTGGCACTTGTACGTGCAGGCTTGAGGTGTATGTTATGTGGCTCTTCTGGTGGAGCTGCTACTATGTTAGTGTGTGATAGCTGTTCGAGAGGATGGCATATGGCATGTATGACTCCTATCCTCACGGTGGTTCCTCAGGGACAGTGGTTATGTCCTAGATGTACTTGACCTATAGCTAGTTCATTCTTTATATGGTATAGATTGCAGACAGGCGACTAACGATGGGGCTCCATAGCACCCGGCCTCCTGATCTTTGCCCATTAAAGGGTATACCATATACTTAGAGTAGATGGCTATCTGGAGTTAGAGGGACCTAACCGCCAGCTAGGGGGCGATTGTGGCACTTTAGAGTCTATGTATGACTTATGTGTGAGTTGTGCTTTTATAGTGTATGATGTTGACAGCGATGTATGTTGTGTAGCGATGTATATACGCACGACAACTGTCACGCCATTTGTAGTTCCGCATCTAGATGCTCGGACACTGGAGTTCCAGTGATGGTAGTTAGAGTTATTCTAGCAGTTTCTCAGGGACTACTTTCTGACGGTTAGATTTTGTGTTTGAGGTGCTGACTTCACGGTGGGGCCCACCGTCACTTTGCACCGTTTGCACCGTCGAGTGTGCCGTCAGCAGGACCGTTAGGGTTTCAGGGCTAGCTCGAGTCCAGGGGGTATAGTTTTGAAGTGAGCTCCAGAGAGCTCACTTCTCTGATGTTGAGCTTTCGAGTTCCTGGCTATGGTGGACAGAGGCCGGCGAGCGCCACCTGGATTCTCTATGCTTGAGTGGGTGTGGCTTGACTGTAATCAATGCCCAGTTGTTGGCAGTTTATAGAGTGACAGATCAAGTACTGATCTGAGTTGAGTTGAGTTGAGAATGTTAAGCAATCTGATTATTGTGGCACTTTAGAGTCTATGTATGACTTATGTGTGAGTTGTGCTTTTATAGTGTATGATGTTGACAGCGATGTATGTTGTGTAGTGATGTATATACGCATGACATAGAACTATTGTCATAAATGTGCATCACATGGTATGGCCCCATCCACCTAAGGTGAAACTTGCCTAGAAAAAATATCCAATTATTGTCATATATGTAGCACCAAATTGCCCTCCTAAACAATAACATGCTTTATTCACTTATTGTGCCTGACTTTCTGTTGTTCTTGTACTTCCTTCATGGTTTGCATTGCATTGTCTCTTTTCTCTTGTAACCACATTAGTTGATGGATCCAAAGATCCTAACTTTCTTCCTCTAACAATCATTCCTCACAAAGAATCCAATATGTCAGTACTTCAAATTCAATTGGTAGTATGAAATGCAAGCCGTATGTCAAGAAGTAGGGATTTTTTTTGGTTGTGATATCTTCAGTCATTCTATATGCCCACAAAGTTGTTGGTAACTTTGTGTCCCAATTGTAGGTATAATTGACCGTCACTTTATTCAAAATTTTGCACAAAAATCCATTTGCTTTCTCTGTTAGGCCATTCACTTTTGGATTGTAAGGAATTGCATTTTGATGTTTAATCTAGAATTAATTGGTTAATGCTTTCACCACAATGTTCAAAAAAAAAGTTCCTTGATCACTGACCAATTCTAGAGGTCATCTATAATGTGAAATGATGTTTTAAAAGAAAAATTCTACAACTATTTTTGCATCATCTCTCTTAGTTGCCTTGGCCTCAACCATCTTGGTCATAATTGGCACACTAAGATGTATCTCTTCCTCATGAATTGAATCATTGGTTGGACCCACAAAACCAATTCCCCATTTCTCACATGGGGTCAAGGGTGAAATTGGTCTCAAAGGCCATTGGGAAGTAGCTGTTGGGTTTCATGTTCTTTGACAAGCATCACAACTTTGGATATGGGCACAAGTGTCCTTATACATCATAGGCCACCAATACCCTGTTGAAAGAATCTTCTTTATAGTATTCTTTAGGGCATAGTGTCCTCTTGATGCTTTTGAGTGCAAGGACTCAATTACTCCTCCAACTTTATATGCCTCTAAGCATCTCCAGAGTACTTTGTCTTTGCCCATTCTAAATAGAATGTTGTGTTTTAGCTGGTATGGTCCCATCTTCTTGAGGAAGACTGCCCTCTGCTTTGGGTCCAATCTCTCAAGATAATGGCAAGTATGTAGATAGTGATATTAAACCGCATACCTTGTACTTTTCATTGCCATTAAATGATACAGCTCTTCATCAAGAAACATATCATCAACCTCCAAGTCTTGGTCTTGAGTTTCCAACCTAGATAGGAAGTCCACATTTGAATGCAAAGCTCCCTTCCTTACTTGTACAATGTATGTAAATTCTTGTAACAACAAGATCCATCTTGCAATTTGCCAAAACAAATCCGCTTTCTTGATAATAGTCCACATAGAAGACAAACTAGTATCCTAACAAATAATGGCAAAACTCCTTGCAAGCATACACCATTCTGGGTGCTTCTCTTTCAGTCATTGAAGAGTTCTTTTCTACACCTGAAAGTTGTTGATTGGCATAGTAAATTGGATAGTCTTTTCTTGTCATCCTTTTGACTTAAGATGACTACAATTACCATGGACAAAGTGTCCACATACACATGAAAAAGGGCATCCCAATTTGGGATCATAATTAGTGCTTTAACTAGTTTCTTCTTCAACACTTGGAAAGTTTCTTTTTGTTCTACTTCCCACAAGTAACCTTTGGACTTATTTAGACACTTTGTGAGGGGTGCAGCTAGCACCCCATAGTTTGATATGAAGCGTCTGTAATATCCGACATGTCTCAAGAAGGCCCTCAGCTCCAAAATGTTTTTAGAGGATTCCAAAGCTAAGATGACTTTCACCTAATGACATTAACTTCAATACCTCGGCTTGACACACAATGCCCTAGAAGAATACCTTATTTCATGCAAAGAAGCATTTCCTAAGGTGTAATGAAAAGCTAGAAAAATTACACCTTTCAAGATTTTAGCAAAGGTAATCCAAATGTAATTCTCTTTGCTCAAACACACAAAAATCATCAAAGAAGACTTCCACAAATTTGTGTATAAAATCTTTGAAGATTGCATTCATCATCCATTGGAAAGTAGTAGGAGCATTATACAACCTGAAGGGCATTTGATTGTAAGAAAAAGTGTCCCAATTGGTGGTGAATGTGGTTTTGTCCTCATCTTCTTCTTCATTGGATACTTGATTATAGCTTGAAAATCCATCAAGAAAACTATAGCAAGGATGACTAACTACTTGGTCCAAAATTTTATTGATAAAAGGTAAGGGATGATGATCCTTCCTTGTGATTGCATTCAGCTTGAAAAAGTGTTGGCACACTCAAATATTTCAAGTTTTCTTCTTTGGAACAATGACAATGGAGGAAACTCAATCATTGCTCAAGATGGGAAAGATTATTTTTGCCTTTAAGTACTTGTTCATTTCATCTTTCACTAAGAGTGAGTACTTTGTGTTCAGGTGATACCACCTTTGCTAAACTAGAATTGCACCTTCAACAAGATCAATCCAATGTTCTTCAAGTTGGCATGGAATAACCCACATTTGATCAATCTACCAAGAAAATACATCCTAGTATTTTATAAATAGGGCAGTGTATCTTGCCAACTCCTCCAAAGTGATTGTGTTCAAAATCTTCAAAAAAAATTCTTTGGACAAGACAATGCCTTCACAATCATTGGGGTTGATGACTCCTTCAATGTGAATGACTCAGCTTAACCTGAGTCAAACTACAATCAACCCACTTCCTCCAAATCATTTTCACTTGAGGTGATGTCATATGGGTCTTTGTCTTTGACCTCTACCTCATAGCATTCCAAGTAATTGACTTGGACTTTGTCTTTGGAGTCTTTGGAAGACAAAGATAATGAATCTTCAGATTCATCTTTGTTTTTTGACAAAGTTGTTTCCCTAAGGTAGGGAACCTTTTTCCAACTCACAATCACCAACTTTGGATGCAATGTCCTTAAACCGTAGCTTCTATTGGTGCCAATCCATGACAAATTGTAGCTTCTATTGGTGCCATCCATGACAACTTGGACATTGTATAACTTGGGTCCTCCAATCAACAATGGGTAACCAATTTTTGTTACTGGTCTCAACACAATGTAATTTAACTTGAAGGGCACCCCTCCAATGATCATAGTAATGTTTGACAATATGCCCAATGGTCATCTCTTGGTTTGATCCACAAATTTCAAAATTTGGAGTGTAGGCTCAAACATATGATACCTCAAATGACATGCGGTGTTTTCTATCATGACATTCACCACAGACCCTGAATCAATGTATATGGATGTGATCATGCAGCCCGCAACCTCCGCATCTACTTCAGGAGAACCTAAATCTTCTTGCTCAATACGATTAATTGCAACCAAGTCCTTCTTAGTCATCACACTTACTTTCTTGAGGGCTAAACTCAGTTGCTTCTTGTGTAGCTTGTTGTCCTCCCACAATTGCTTAAATGTGACATTAGCATTCATGGATGCCAAATCTACCACAATATCATATTGGGGTACTCCTCTTAACTTCTCCTTCTTCACCTTTGTCTTTGGGTTCAAAGTCTCTCCTTGTTCAAATTGGACTTCATGATGCTTCAAGATGGTGACCAGAGTATCGGTGCTCTTGACTTGAGGTTCTTCAAGTTTACTCACATTAGCTTGGATCAAATCCTTTACTTTAGATCTGATGTCCATTAATAATCTAGAGGCTTCATCTTTTTATCCTCCTCCAAACTCATCTCCCAAGTTCTTTGTATTGCCTCTTTGATTTCTTTCTGCAAGGCCTTGGCTTTAGCTTTTGCTAGGATCTTCTCTACCTTTTCAAAAAGGATTGCTCAGCCTCTTTGCCTTTTGTCAAGATGAAGAAGTAGTGCTCACTTGTTTGGGATCACGCTTCTTCTTACCCAAGCGTGTCTCAACTTTCAAAATTTTGAGGTCCGACCATTCTCCTTCACATGCCAGACTCCCTTCTTGAGGTCTTTCTTCCTCTATTTTGCATCAGTATCCTCTTTCAACTGAAGCACAATGCGCTCAGCTGGTGTCTATACATACTTCACCAATGGCTTTGGGTTAGGTGGTTACGAGCATTGATTTCTAGTGTGGCCCAATCCTTTACAATTTCAACATAGTGGAACATAGTGGAACATACCCAACCTGATGCCTTGACTCAAGGCAATTTGGAGACCAATGGCCCATAGAGCCACAATTATAACATGCACCTGGTGGACCATTTTGAGGTTGATTCTGGTTGCCCATTGGTGATCTTTGTTGAAGAGCATTGTTGTTATTATACTCCTTGGGTCCATACCTTGGACCTTGTATGATGTGCTGGCTTGAGGCTATACTTCTTGTGTTAGGTACACTACCTCTTCCTTGTCATTTTTGTCCCATCTCAAAACCCAATCGATTTGTTGTATTGGAAATGCAGTTTGGGTCAAACACTCCATGTTGGCATGGCCTGACTTGCCACACACAATGCACCATACATTTGGTCTGCCAAACAAAGGAGGCTTTCTTTGGTCCTTTGCCCCAATTATTTGGATCTTGAAATCTGCAAACTCTTTAATAAGAGTCTCCATCTTATTGTTGGTCTTATTTACACTTTTTGTTTGAGGTGTCGATGGTTTCTTTCCTCCTTGTCTTTTTATTCTTCTTGGCTTTGATTCTTCTTTTGATTTTGAAGAAGAACTTGAAGACATGGAGGATTCTTCCAAAGAAGGGGAGGTGCTACAAGAAGCTCTTTGTTTGGGCTTCTTGCCTTTCTTCTCCCGATTCCTTTGGTTATCAAAATATTGAGAGAGGGCCATCTCATATCTAGTGATATGTTTGAGCACTTTGTCCAAGGAAGTTACATTCCTCTCCCTGGCAAAGATAAAAATCTCTTGTGACAATCCACAAAGTAACCAGGTGATGGATTGGGCATCGGAGTAACCCCCCTCACCACATTGCTTTGGAACTTGGTTCAATAAGGCCATGAACCGCTTAGAGTAGTCTCTCAACTTCTCCTTCTTTACTCAATCCAAATCATTGAGTGCCACAAAGACACTCGTATCATAATCAACTTCCCAAAATCACTCCAAGAAATTGTTTCTTAAGTCCACCCAGTCTATTGGTCTGAACCAAGCCTTTTTTCAAAGTAGACTCGGGAAAATTCACAATCAGTTGGCAGAGTCATGCTCCTTATCAGCAAAGGAGATGATTTCAAATTCTTTGATGAATTGACTAGTGTCTTCATCTTGTTCTATCCCCTTGTACTTTTGATAGGCATGTTGGGTAACAAGTAGCAAAGTCATTCTATAACTTTGGAAAACAAGCTCTGGTAATGTGGAGCTTAATGGACCCAAGGTACTAGTTGGGTTTGTGCATCAAATTCAGCCCAAGGGTTCACCAAATTCATGGTGGGATCTTTGTCAATAGATGGATCTTTTGTTGATATGTCAAATTCAACCCAAGTTGGAGACATAGGCTCAATTTCTTTAGTTGGCTCTTTCAAATCCCTTCAACCAAGTCAAGGAATCATATGGAGAAGATATTGACACTCTCATTCCATCAAGATTTGTGCTATCTTCTCATGAATGAATTCTTTTATGACACAAGCTCCCTTGACAACTCTAGAGGGAGTTAATGTACTAGGTCGTAATGAATATGTTTGTCCACTTGCATCTTTCTTCTTCTTGAGATTTGGAGATGCAAAGTAACCCCACCACCCGGTCTCTTGTTTCTTCTACTCGAGGTCTTTCAAGGTTTCTTGAACTTTGTGAAGAGGTTGCAAGTCCAACGCCTCCTCCTCAATTTTGTCAAAGGTGATATGGCTCTTTTGGCTTTCTTTGCTTCACGGTGCAAAGTTTGCTTACAAACTCTCTCTTCCCATTGTTCTCTTGATGTAGATATTCATATTTGTTGGAGACTCAATTTCAGATTTGGCTTAGTATTCTTCCACTCCTAAGATTTGTATTCTTGGTAGTGGCACCAAAAATCATGTGATAACTTGGCAAGTATCATTTTTGCGGTAATCAATAAGTAAAGTTTGTTCCCACGGAGATACAAGTCAAGAAAGGTCAAATACAAAGTAAACAATAACACTTTCTTCTTCTTGGTTGCATCTTCAATCTCTTAGGTAGAAACCACACCCAAAAGAGAGTAACAAGTACTAATTTGCAATCTTGACACAAATTAACAACTCTCTTAATCACAACTCCATCAAATATTTCCAAACAATCTTGATTGTGATGATTCAAATTCTCCCAAAGATGACTACTTCACTATGAAACTACTTTGTCTCAAAATTGCATTCCACTCCTCCATTGAAGGCACAATTTCCTCAATTGAACGTGCTTCACATCAAACTTACGTTGCACTCACAAATGCAAAATACTACCAACACTACAATTCCTCTCAAATCTGTCAAGGCATTGCTTTGATTACACTTCACTCAAGATCAAACACACAGAATGAAGATCAGCACTGTGGAATCCAACATCCAACAAGCAGATTGACTTGCAATTCAAAATTCTCCAAGCACTCACAAACACAAACACAAACTTGATACTTGGAATTAAGCTTAAATGACAAGCACTAAGATACAATACTTTGCTTTATCTATGTTCATAAATATGAATACTGAACAACAACATAGTACAAATGCTTCCTTTCAATAGCAAAGCACTTATAGTTATCTAACAAATATACCATAGTATAACAATTTTACCAACCTACGAATCCAAAATGACAAACCACCTCTGAATGAATCTGCTTCTTTCAATTTCAAATCTAGTACTCATCTGTGACGACTTGGTAAGTACCACTTTTGCAGTAATCAGGTAAGTAAACTTTGTTCCCACAGAGATACGAGTTAGAGATGTTCAAATACAAAGAAAAGTAATAATGTAGTTCTTCATGAGTTCTTCTTTAATATCTTAGGTAGAAACTACACCTTGAAGAGAGTAAGAAACACTAATCCTAGTCTCATCACAACAATTTGTCACCCATAATCACAAAATTTTCAATTTTGTCCAAAAAATCTCAATTGTGGTGATTCAGTCTCTCTCAAAAATGGCTTCTTTTTTGCAAAACAACTTTGCCTTAGAATTGTGTTCCATCCCTCCACTAAAGGCACAACTTCCTTGATCAAAATTACTTCACGTCAACTCAACCCTGCACTCACAACTGCAAAATACTACCAACACTACATTTTCTTTCACATCCATCAAGGCATTGTTTTGATTGCACTTCACTCAAGATCAGACACATAAATTGAAGATTAAAGCTATGGAATCCAACATCCAACAAACACATTGACTTGCACTTTGAAACACCTAAAGTCCGTGTTCATGGGGATATTGACATTTGAGAGAAGGGTTATGTGGTACCCACATTTTATTTTATTTTAGTTTTAAAGAAGAAGTGTGTTGGTAAAGCTGAATAAAGGCTAAATGTGAAGAAACACAACATGCAAAGAATCATGTGAGTTGGTGTAAACCCGAAGTCAACCTTATGTCAAAGCTAGAAGGACTCAAGTCAGACAAGCAAAAGTGTGAAGCCAAAGACAAAGGACTTTGCATTGGGATGGACAACCTGATCCGAAGAACCTATATCAACTTTTCCTTGGGTTTTGCCAATCAAGAAAGTATGTGGGAAGAAAGTGACTACCTCAAGTTTGCAAACAAAAGCAAATGGGGATGAATGATATTACATCAAGTGGGTTCATGAAGGTGATGACTATTACTTGAAGGGTGGAAAGGAGAAGATAGTAGTGGATATCTCTATGCTAAGAAAGAGAAGTAGACCCAAAGGACAAATTATGTTGGTGCAGCCCCAAAAGATACAAAGACTCAATCCAAAGCCTGCATTGGTAAAAGTGAAGGAATTGACCTCAAAGGAAGAATCAGAAGGAGAAATGGAGTCAAAGGGAGAAGCCTCAAGAGCCAAAGAAGAATTTACACTATGAATCAAAGTAACAAGTAGTGGTAATGAAGGAGAGGCCAAAGTTCAGCAATTGAGAGAAGAGATTGCTGGAGAAGAAGAATAAGAGTTCCATGAGGCGATTGACCACATGGAAGGAAGAGACAAGCTATGTCTGGAGTTGCTAGTAGATGAGCTAGATGATGAATGTGTAAAGAGTGTGCCTTGATCTTTCCAAGGGTGGCAAGAATGAAGAGAATTGCTCACGTGGTGGTTGCCATACCAAGTAAAGTTGAGAACAAATAAGAGAGCTTAGAGTGCAAGACATGGAAGATACAAAGATCACATCTTTGGGGTAAGGCACCAGCTGAAGAAATGTCTACTTATGACAAAGATAGAAAGGATGATGAAGGAAGAGATGGCAGAGTCAAGTACCTATCAAAGATTGTTTGTCCTTTGTTGGTGCTTATGCAACATAAGAAAGCAAAGTTGAGGAGCCACCATACAAAAGTGAGGGATGAGTTGGAGGTAGCAAAGAAGTGGAGATATCAGACCTCAAAGTTGAGGAGTAAGCTAACACAAGGAGAGAAGGAAGCCAAAGAACTTTGGGCTGAAGTAGGTCTTTGAAAGAAAAGCTTAGATGCCTTGTAGGAGAATTTTGTGAAATGTAGCAAAGAATTGAAGGAGTAGAAAGCATTGGTCAAGACTATGAAATAAGAAGTTGTTGGTATACAATTCAAGGTCATACACTTAAAGGTGATTGCAGCAATGATGGAAGAGCTAGAGAGTTGAAGAAGAGCACGGCAAAGAAGGACCAAGCTTGGCAACAAGAATTAGTAGAATGTACTTGGGGAGAAGAACGATTGTGGGAGTTGCTTAAAGGAGTTGAAGGTTAGTTAGTCTAGTATGTGCAAGAGAAGGAGGCATTGAAGGCTGAATTTGTGACAACCTGGCAAATCTCACTTTTGCGGTAATCAGGTAAATAAAGTTTGTTCCTGCAGAGATACTAGTCAAAATTAGTCAAATACAAAGTCAAATGTCACAATGTAGTTCTTCTTGATTGTGTCTTTAATCTCTCAGGTAGAAACCACACCCAGAAGAGAGTAACAAGCATTGATTCACAATCTTGTCATGAATTCATGCTTCTTAATCACAACTCCATCAAATCTTTCCAAACAATCTTGATTGTAATGTTTAGGCTCTCCCAAAAATGACATTTCATTGCAAAATGACTTTGCCTTAGAATTGTGTTCCATCCCTCCAATGAACGTACAACTTCCTCGATTGAAATTGCTTCACATCAACTTCACGTTGCACTCACAAATGCAGAATACTACCAACACTACAATTCCTCTCAGATCTGTCAAGGCATTGCTTTGATTGCACTTCACTCAAGATCAAACATATAGAATGAAGATCAAGGCTGCGGAATCCAACATCCAACAAGCACATTGACTTGCACTTCAAATTTCTCCCAACACTCACAATTATAGACACAAAGTTGATACTTGGAATCAAGCTCAAGTGACGAGCATTGCTTCACAACACTTTGCTTTATCTATTCTCATAAATAATGAGCACTGAACAATATATGTCTGTGAATGTCATTTTTAAATAGTGAAGCAAACTACAGTTCTAACAACTATACCGTTCTACAACAACTCTTCTAACTTGTAGATCCAAACTAACAATGCACCTCTTCATATCTGCCTCTTCATATCTGCCTCTTCAAATCTCAAATCTGTTACTAATCCGATCCGATGTCAACTTCTTCCTCGGATTTCAAACCTGATCCCAAAATAACCTCACTCACTACTACTCTATCCTCAAGTTTCACAACTCCTAATTCCTCCACCAATTCTAACAGTTCTCTTTCCTGATCTGCAATTCCACAAGAAGGTAATCCTTCTAAATCTTTATTTCTCGACCCACTCTTCTCTAAAGTGTCAAATGTTAAATCCAAAGACACCTGCACTCCTATGTTATCTACTTCGGGTTTTGCTACTATAAATTCCTTTGTTAATTCTATTATGTCCTCATCAAGAATTGTAATTGAAAGCATGGGTACACTATCTACGCCTTTAATTTGCAACCCATTTTCCCTTAATCACTCATGTAAGTGACCCGAAGACACTTACTATCTGATCTTGCACTTTGGGTTCATTCACTATTGCTATTTCTCCTTCAATTTCTATCCCCATCCTTCAATTTCTATCCCATCCTCAATCAAAACTGAAATTGAAGTCATGGGTATCCTAAATATCTTCTTTCCTTACTCTAACTTCCTCTAATGCCTCTGGCAAGACTCCCGAAGTCACCTTTACTGCACTCTGAGGTCCGCCTATCTTGGGTTGAATCATATTTGTCTTGGGGCAAAGTCTTTAGACCCAAAGTCATGGAACCCCAAAGTCTGAAGTCTGAAGTCCAAAGTCCGAAGTCTTATAGACCCGAAGACCTTCAACTACTCTATACATCTATTACAAAAACTTCAAATGCTTGTTACTTCTGCTATAGACCTTCAAACTCTATGATTTTGGTGGCAACGAAAAGCCCTGAACAAGATGCTTCCAACGAGATATAGCACGCATGATTTGAATTTGTCATCATTGAGATATAGCCCCCGCAAGAATCCTGACCTACAACTTCCATTCCTCCTTTGGGTCTGCCTTCCTTCAACGTCTTATCTGAGTTTTTCCCTCCTCTGACACAAATTAAGCTTCTTTGGGTCTGATCAAATCCGAGTACTTCTTCCTCCAATACAAAGTCTACTTCCTTGGGCTTGATCGAAACACAAGTTTCCACACATTTCTTCTCCATTTAATTTCAATTTGGTTTCACCAAGGCACTTCTTCTTCAAAACTCGTCCAAAATGAAAAATATGGGTACCACAGAATTCAAGGATGAATTGAAAATATATTAAATGAATTGGAAGTGGAACAAAGTAAGGAGAAAGTAGTTTTGAGTGTGGAGTTGGATGCAGTAGGAGCAAGGATTGTGAAGGAGGTGAAAGTGATGTTGAGTACAAAAGTTGAAGGGAAACTAGAAGAAGCAAGAATGCATGAGTTGAAGCTTGTTGTGCAAGAAACTTGGAAAAGGAGGCAAAGGATGTAAAATTGAATAATCTTTTTATTTGCTTGAGAGATAGAGTAAATAGGAAGATGTTAGAGGTAGGAGACAATGTTTGTCTTAGATTAGATTAGATTAGATTTTGTTAAATCAAATTTAGACAGACTTTGTAGTGAGATGAGGATGAATATGAAGTATGAAGTTGTAGAAGTAGGAGTGCAAGTATCTTCAAGTGAGTTACTTGAGAATTAAAGAAGAGTAGGTCATAGGATAAAGACTTAAGTAGGTTACCCATGTCTATATTGTAGTTTAAAGTGAAAAGATAGTAGAAATAGAAGATGTAGGAGTAATATTAAAGAGACCCAAAGAAGGAGAAGTGATAGGAGTAACATAGGGTTGGAAGGCAAAGTTGAGGTTGACATCAGATCAGATTAAAAACACATTTGAGATAAGAAAAGATAGATATGAAAAGGTGGTTTGTCATTTTGGATCTATAGGTTGGTAAAGTTGTTGTAGAACAGTATTTTTGTTAGTTAACTTTCAATGCTCAACCTATTTAAAGGAGGCATTTGCAATGAGTTGTTGTTCAATATATATATTTTCAAAGTTGAGTAAAGCAAAGTGTTGTAGGGTTTAGTGTTTATCATTTTAGCTTAATCTTGAGTATCAATCATGTGTGTGTTTGTGAGTGTTTGGAGAATTTCAAAGTTCAAGTCAGTGAGCTTGTTGGATGTTAGATTCCACAACTCTGATTTCATTCTATGTGTTTGATCTTGAGTGAATAGCAATCAAAGCAATACCTTGATAGATTTGAGAGGAATTGTAGTGTTGGTAGTATTCTACATTGGTGAGTGTAGTACATGGTTGATGCAAAGCAATTTTGATCAAGCAAGTTGTGCCTTCAATGGAAGGGTGAAACATAGTTCTAAGATGAAGTTGTTTTGTAGTGAAGTAGCCTATTTTGAAAGAATTTGAATCATCATAATCAAAGTTGGTTTTGACATATTTGATAGTATTGTGATTATGGAGTGTTAATTTGTGATGAGAGTACAAATCAATACTTGTTACTCTCTTTTGGGTGTGGTTTCTACTTGAGAGATTAAAGATGAAATCAAGAAGAACTACATTGTTATTGTTTACTTTGTCTTTGACTATTTCTAACTTGTATCTTTATGAGAATGAACTTTACTTACTAATTATTACAAGATTATTACAATTACTTATTGGATTGTCACATTGATCTTGAGTGGATAGCAATTGAAGCCTTGACAAATCTATGAAGAATCATATTGTTGGTAATATTTTATATTTGTGATCACAATACTAGATTGATGCGAACCAACTTTGATTGAGGAATTTTTGCCTTCATTGGAGGGAGTAGAACCCAATTCCAAGGCAAAATCATTTCATATTGAAATGGCCTACTTTAGGAAGAATTGAATCATCACAATCAATGTCAATTTGGAAAGGATTTGAAGAATTGTGATAAGAGGTGTTTTGATTTGTGACAAGATTGTGATTTTGTGCTTGTTCTTCTCTTTTAGGTGTATTTTCTACGCAAGAGATTATAGATACAATGAAGAAGAATTGGTTGGTGACTTTTACTGTATATGGACCATTTTTGACTCATATGTCTATGAGAATGAATTATTAATTTCTGATTACCTCAAACGTGATACTTGTTGGATTGTCACATGATTTTTAGCACTATTGTTGAGGATACAAATCTTGAGAGTGGAAGAATATGAAACCAAATCCTAAGCTGATTGTCCAACCAATATGAATGTTTGCATTGAGACAACAATAGGAAGAGAGGGCTCATAGACAAAATTTGCACCATGAAGAAGAAGAACACCAAAAGATCCAACTTACGAGTGAAGAACTTGAGAAGGAGGCATTGCAATTACAACTTCTTCACAAATTTCAAGATGCCTTGAAAGACCTCAAACAAAAGAAATGTGAAGTTGGGTGACTGAGGCTACTTTACATCCCCTCATTCCAAGAAGCAAAAATGTTCAAGCAAGTAGACATATTCATCAAGACATAGCACACCTACTTCCTCCAAAGTTGTTATGGGAGCTGATTATTTAATGGAATTTATTTGTGAGAGTACAACATGGAAAAAGAGAGTATCAATACATCCTCCATGTAATTCCTCAACTAGTTCAAAGGTGTTCTTAAAGAGCAATTTGACAATATTGACTCTCTTCCTCCATCTTGGGTTGAAGTCAACACACCCTTGGAAGAAGAACCATTGTCAAATTTGGTACCTCGGAACCCCTAGATTGACATTGATGCACAATCACCAACCAATACCTCGGGCTAAACCAGTTTGGCACCACCACAACTTATTCATCAAACTTACAACATGACTTTGTTATCCATTACCAGACATGCATATCAAAAGTACAAGGGGACAGAACTTGATGAAGACCTTGATGAAGACCTTGATGAGTTTATCGAGGAGTTTGAAATGATTTCCTTTCCCAATAAGGAATAAGACTCCACCAATTAGCTATGCATTTTTCCAAGTTTGCTCTAGAAGAAAGCCAAGAGTTAGTACACCATGTAACCCAAAAGGGGTTCAAACCAACTGGCTGGATAGACTTGCAAGACAACTTCTTGGAATGATTCTGAGAGGTTGATTATGATATAAGTATCTTTATGAGATTAAATGTTTTGGACCAGGGCAAGAACAAGAAGAGACTACTCTAAGCGGTTCATTGCTCTATTGAACCCAAGTGCCAAAGCAATCTAGTGTGGTGAGTTACTCCAATGCCCAAGCCATCACCTAGTTCCCTGGTGGATTGTCACCAGAGATTTGTATCTTTGCCAAGGAGAGGAATGTAACTTCCCTAAATAAAGTACTCAAACACGTGCACAATATGAGGCAACCCACTCTCATTTGAAAATAGAATTTGAAGATGAGTTGAAGATGTATTGGAACAAGTTGGAAGCAGAAAGGAGTGGAGGGAAGATAGTTCCAAGGAGTGAGTCAAATTTAGTCATCATAGAGATAAAAGTGATGTTAAGTATTGAGGCAAAAGTAAAGATGGAGGAATATAGATTGCACGAGTTGAATTTGTTACTATAAGAGACAAGGAAGCAGAAAGCAAAGGATGTAGATATGAATAAGTTATTGATTTGCTTAGAGAGAGAGTGGATAGGATGATGTTGGAAGTAGGAGATGATGTTTGTCTCATATTAGATTTGGTGAAATTAGAATTAAAGAAGCTTTAGAGTATTGAGAAAGAAGAAACTTGATGTGAGGTACCAAAAGTAGGAATACAAGTGTCTTTGGTGAGTTACTCAATGTCATTAAGGTAGTTAGAGCAGAGAAGAAGGAAGTAATTAGTAGATCTATGACTTCAATTTCACTTTAGGCTCGAGATAAGATAGAGATTGAAGAAGTTGTAGTTGAACCAAAGTGCAGAAGAAGATTGTAGTTACAATGGGTGTAGAAGCTGAAGTAGAAGTAGAAGTAGACATTGAATCGGAGTAGCAATAATAGATTTCAGATCTAAAGAGGTAGATATGAAGTAGTAGAGTGTTGATTTAGATATGGAGATATGAAGGAATGATATATAGTTAGATAACTATCATAGTGCTTTGCTTATTTAAAGGAGGCATTCATAATATGTTGTTATTTAGTACTATTATTCTAAAGTTGACTAAAGCGAAGCGTTATAACTCAATGCTCATTGTTTCAACTAAATTTTGAGTATCAATCCTACGTGTGTGTTGGTTAATATTTGAAGAAGTTTGAATTGCAAGTTGTTGAGTGTTGGATGTTGGATTCCACAACACTGATGTTCACTCTGTGTGTTTGATCTTGAGTGGGTAGCAATTGAAGCAATGCCTTGATGAATATATGAAGAATCATAATGTTGGTAGTATTTTGCATTTTTTATCACAATACTAGATTGATCAAAGCAACTTTAATTGAGGAAGTTGTGATTTCAATGGAGGGGTGGAACACAATTTTGAGGCAAAGTCGTTTTGTGGTGAAGTGGCCTACTTTGAGAAGAATTGAATCATCACAATCAGTGTTAGTTTGAAAAGGATTTGAAGAATTATGATTATGGGTGTTTTGATTTGTGACAATATTGTGATTTAGTGCTTGTTACTTTCTTCTAGGTGTAGTTTCTATCCAAGCAATTAAAGACAAAATCAAGAAGAATTGATTGGTGACTTTTACAAAGCTCAAACCATTACAATCTTTGTAGTTGTGGCGTGATCTTAGCAAGGCACTTCTAAAAAGACCAAAACCATGATTTTTAGACAAATAAGTAGTGAGATATGGCATGCAAAAGTTTCCTATTCTCTCCTCTCAAAACTACTCCTTGATCAATGCTTATGAAACTTGGTTTGATCAACAACTTGATCAAACCAAAAGTTGATTATTGGAAAAAATACGTTTTTATGGTGAATGATATAATTGTTAATATGATAAACTCAATGAGAAATGAAAATTCAGGAAAAAATAAAAGAAAGTTTATAGGTCTATGAGATCTTTTTATATTTGAAGCTCTGTACAAATCTCAAGCATAACAAGAGAAATTAAGGATATTACTTAAATGTTATTGCATGTGCATGTGAAGAAATGCTTAAAAGAGCAGCATGTGGTAGAGAATTAGTCGTACCTATCAACATTCCAATAATAGTACATGTATCTGTCATAAGGCTAATTTAGCAACAAATTAGTTATCTTAAATAATATAAGCTTTAAGTTATAATATACAATGCAATAGCTTAAAGTATTACAAATCCACCAATCTACATATGATGTGTAAAAAGAGACAATTGAGTACCATAATCAATAGCTAAATATAGATTAAGAGGCATAGAAACTTAGTTAATAGAATTTGTAACATTTTGCAAGTTAAAATGGCCTTCAATCTAGTATTAAACTAGGTTGTGCACCATGTAAATCCCAAAAGATGGGTTCATTTACATACCATCAAACAATCAAGTTGCTTTTGTCCCACTCTAATAGTTCATTGCCATCAAAATTGATGTATCTTGTAGCATTCTCCGTGTTATTCGCATTATCCTTCTTATTCATTGACAATTTTCAATGTTTGGAGGAAGCTCAAGGAATCTAGTTAACTTTCCATTATGTGCATGACCAAGCTTCATCTTCAAAGTTACTCTTCATATAGAATTGTCCACCAAAACCTAAAGCAGTCGTTGTATAAATAAATTCAAAGAAGTTAGCTAAAGATATTGTCAAAGAACTTAACTTAAAATATTGACACAAACAATTAAATTGAAAACTTTGTAAGGAAAAAATGCTTTAGTACAAACTTTCCATACAAATGTGAATTAACACTCCAATTGTAGCTGTAAATTCACTCCAATTATGAGAACTCAATTTACAGACCATTAAGGTTTCTGACCAAAAAGAACATTCTTTATTACAAAGTAATTGGTCAACGTTGCCAACAAGGTTGCCAAGCTGGTCAAGTAGATATAATGCTAGTAAAATCATGTCCCTTCTTGCCAACATATCTCTATCTCTTTGTTTAAATTGCTCGTTGGATAAAACTAGTTAGTATCCAAATTCTTATTATTGTTTTTTACTTTTTTTATAATTAAATTAAATTAAATTTAAAATAAATATATATTTGAAATACAAAAATTATTCCTATATATAATATAATTTGAGGGTAACATAATATCTAATCCACATGATATACAAGACCATAAAATTGATCTAAGCACATCTTAATAAAATTGTGTGCCATAATAATAACAACATATAAATAATAATCATATGTTATTTTTACTATTTATCTAAATAATTCTTAGAAGAGTCTAGATAGTAACTACAAAAAATCTATGCTATAATGGTTAACAAGATGAGCTCTAACATGAATGCATGTTAAAATTTCTATATAAATAACCAATATGAATATTGTAATTAAATTTAGTATGTATTCCTTAAAATTAATAATAACAAAATAATTTAATATAAATAATATTTAAATACAAATAATACATCCTCTCATACAAATACAGTAGTGATACCATTGTTTGGTCTTTAAGTCGTACTAAATATAGCATGTCATCTTCAAATTGTATATAATTTCATATTTATGAGATCAAACATAGTTTCATTAACTACATTTTAGGATGTGATATATACGCTTGATTGTAGAAATAGATTTATGTAATCATTTATAATCAATTTATTACAAAATAAAATTAGTTGTATTAAGTAAGATATTGTTTTAGTCAAATCCCCAAGCTTTAAATGACACATCAGCAACGCATGCACTACATGAGCACCTACCAGTCTATATTATTAGGAAATCAGGTTTATGAAAAGCCAAAGGAATAGGAAGTTAGGGAGACATTTTGTAAACACCTATAAATCTATAGAATGTATCAATTTGTAGCTTCATATGTCTTATGAACTTAAAAAAAAGTAGTATAGATGTTGGGATTTAATTTTCAATTGATGTTCAATATATACATGGACATCCAGTGCATAGCATGTGTATCCATCTAGCATGGTATTCCACTATGCTAGAGGCAAAACAAACTTGCATAAACAGTTTGTTCGATATCATATCACGATACCAAAGAATTCTAAAATTTAATAATAATATAAATTTCTATGCTGAGATGTGGGAGTGCTACTTGGAGTGAAGGAGGTTGATCTTGGCTGCGTGGAGAGGACCTTGCTTATTTGATAGTTTATTAAGTTGGAATATCTAAAAAAACATTTTTCTTGTAAAATGCATCATAACATGAACTTTAAACTAACACCATTTCTTTTCGTATTATTTAGTTAGTTTTAGCTTCATATGCGTGTAAGCTTGCTAGTCCAAGTTACCCAATCCATACGATGAACTTTAAACTAAAATTACTTTTCTTTTTCTATTATTAATTATTACTTACCTTCTTATATGTAAGATTGTTAGTCCAAGTTGCCAAAAACTAGTGATTAGAACTTTAATTGACCAAAATTATATCAAAAATCAATGTTTTTAATATAAATCATTATTATTTTTATTTTGAATTTGGGACCAAAAAAGGTTTAATATTCATTGTTATTTCAGTTTAAAGGAAATATAAATTATTCCATGTATTCTAACTAATAATGTCTATAACATGGACTCTAAAGTATATCAGTTGAAAATCTATATGCAAAAGTATATTCTCTTAATTTTCCAATATTAGTTCACAAACACAAGTTATACAGTTATACTGTATCATTTATAGTTTAGCTTGAAACATAGATAATATAGTAAAATTTCAAAACTTATTTATTCTTCACAAGTTGTCTAGAATCAATGATGTCAAAGATATATCCTTCTAAAGTTTATCTCATTTAGTCAATTGATGTCTAACATTGTTTATTTAGATGCAACTTCCCTCACAAGATTAAATACACCTTGATATTTATGACATTAAATTTGTCAAAAAGAAGCAATGGAAAATATATAGCTTTGATAGTAAAAGATATTGAAGAATTTCTAAAGATAATATTTAGTAAAAGTCTTAGTAATACTATTTCAAATATTATGGGAATCTACTCAAGAATTTCAAGATGTACTAGCCAATACATTATATGAGGACTCAATCAAAATCAAAAGACGTTGTGCGAAATCATGGTAGGGGTATCATAAGTTGGACGCAATTAACATCATATGAGGTATAATTCACCAAAATTGATAATTTCAAGGATAAAGAAAGAAACATTAGTCCACCAATTTTCGTAATTAGCTACTCCTGTTAGTTATATTGCCTATATATGTATGGTAATCGTAATAAACCATAATAATTGTGGTTGTGAATGAGTAACTCATCATAATACTTTCTAGTTTGGAATTGTCTATTCAAAAGTGCAATCCATTATATGTAAGATATGCTCTTCGTACTCTTATAACACACGGAAGCTCTTAAGATACAAATTAAATACAAATACAACCCACCTTCTTGGTATATACATCAATGTGCAACACTAGTTCTTACAAATCTTGAAACCTATAGTTTCTACTAAATTTTGGAACCTGCAGTTTCTTTTCAGTAGGTCTATGAAATTAATAAGAAAATTCAACTTGAGATAAACATAGAGCTTTAGATCTAGACAAAACACAGTATTTTTTTTACAAGAATATGCATTTTATTTTCTTGAAACTAGGAAAAACTACACAGGTATGGATGTCATATAGAGAAGTGTGATCTAAAAGCACTTTCTGTAAACCATTTTACGTAGAATAACACAAATACTAAACAAAATTTGAATTACACTACAAGGTTTGCCAACTCATATCAGTCCATGGATTGTGGTTTGAAGCCTTGATTGATCTTTTGGATTTTCAATTTAAATTTAGGTTTTTAATAGGATTAAAAAAGATTGCATTAGAAAAGTAAAATTGGTATCTGAAGATTTGATAACCCTTATTAGTCTAAAAGGGATATGCCATATCCTATAGTTCCTGGATAAAAAGTTAGTAGTTTTGGAAATGAAATACTATTCTTGAGATTAAAACCATGTGAATAAAACTAAATTTGATATCCCAATTGGTCGATATGAAAGAAGAAAGTGCAATCTTATGTATTGAATAATGCAATGATACTTAATATGAAAAAAAACTTTATTCTCTATTATTGCATTTATTTAGTTTTTCTTTTTTTATTTACAAAAGTTAGAGATCTTATGATCTAAGTAAAGAAAATCACACTACATCTGGTTGTAAGTTGAAACGGTAGCAAGAGTATTAACTATCGAATCTAATGCGTGTAGAATTGGCATATTACAAAAGAATAAGTTGTTTAACTTTGTTTCATTTGTTTCTTAACTGAAATCAAGATAATAAAACCAAAAGATGAAAAATGGATAATATAAAATTTAAAAATAAAAATAAAAATAGAACAAAAAATATAGTCAAATAGATATAGAATTATAAAATAGATATGACCAAATCAAATAAAAAATAAAAAATAAAATTTAGAATAAAATATTTATTTATTGAATATTTGAGAATTATGTACTATGATAAATAAAAATATAAAGCTGACAAGATAAAAAATACAATATAAAATATATAAAATGTGAATCCAGACAGAAATTTAGAACATACTACCACTCTATAACAAAATGGTTCGATATGAAGTAACTTCAATCACTAAAAATCACATGTGCCTTTATCATTGAAATAGAATGCACCTCTCCGTATCTTCATTTTAGTTACCTTATGTGTCATTTTTGAAAAGAAAGAGAAAAAAAATTTGAACATTTTATTTAAAAAAGAATTAATTTAATAAATTATATATATTAAATAAAATATTATTTATAAAATTAAATATATTTTTTGAAATTAAAACATATCTACTAAAAAATTAAATAATAAAATTAAATAACTTTATAATATAAATAAAATTTATTAACTTTAATAAGTTTATCTAGCTAAATCTCCAAAAACCCTCCAAAATTAATAAGGCACACTAGCCCAAGCATTGTTTGTGGTACCTAACTAGTACCTTTTGTTTGATGAGGTTGACTGAAATTAGGACGTACAGAAAGGCGCCGCGAGTCGACTCGCACATGCACAGAGTCGAGTTCATTGCTTGGAGTGGTGCTTACCTTCAGAACTTACTGCACTCCCTGCTGGCGTATCAAAATGTTAATCCGGTGCGATCTTGTTGAAAGGGCATGCGTGTGAGTTAACGCCAGTAGTTATCGGTTTCTGAAGTAGCTTGATTGCGGCAGTCTCCAACAAAGATTCGAACTGGACCTCACAAGCTCTTAGAGACGGTGTGTCGAGAAGTACCGATAGACGTTCGTCGTGTCGTGCTTGGATGAAAGATATTGGAGATTTTCCTACACCGAGGAAGTCTGGATATGCTGTGCAACCTTACGTACATTTGGACGCATATCAATTTACACCTTCTTTCGTGCATCCTTGAATGCATCGGTCCTGGAACAACTTTCGCCAGTTAGGGTCTGATCACTTTAATGGGACATCAACTTGCTGCACTGGTCATGCATGATGGCTGCTGCACCTCCTGTGGACTCAACCTCAAGGTGGCCGGAAGATGGTAGAGAAAGCCTGCAGTTAAGTGGTCCGTCCCCAGCGTCAGATAAGGCTCTTGCTTCCACTGGTCCTCAGCCAATGGATGGACTTCAGAGTAGCGGGCCTCCTCCTTTCCTCAATAAAACTTACGATATGGTGGATGATTCGGCAACAGATGCAGTAGTGTCATGGAGCAGTAGTAGTAACAGCTTCATCGTATGGAACCCTCCGGAGTTTGCTCGGGACCTCTTACCGAAGTATTTTAAGCATAACAATTTTTCAAGTTTTGTGCGGCAACTCAACACCTATGTAAGATTTACGCTTGGCTTCCGTACTCTATGTTTCACTTCTTTGAACGCTTTCTTTGCATGAATTTGATAGGGTTTGACACTGCTTGAATCTATAAATCGTTTGACAAGAGTAGGTGCGGCTGGCTCAACAACATATTGCACGTTTGTACTACACCGATGAGTTGGTTGGGCTATACTTATCGTGCAGGGTTTCCGCAAAGTGGATCCAGATCGGTGGGAGTTTGCCAATGAAGGGTTTCTACGTGGACAGAGGCATCTACTGAAGAACATACACCGCCGAAAGCCTGTTTCTCACAACCAACCTCAGCCGCAAGCCCAATCACAAAGTTCAACTCTTGGGCCCTGTGTAGAGGTAGGCAAATTTGGTTTGGAAGGGGAGATCGAACGACTCAAAAGAGACAAGAACGTGTTGATGCTGGAGTTGGTAAGATTGAGACAACAACAACAGGCAACAGAGCGGGAATTGCAGGTTATGGGCCAACGATTACAGGTGACAGAGCAGAGGCAGCAGCAGATGATGTCGTTCTTGGCGAAAGCTATGCAGAACCCCAGCTTTCTCGCTCAGCTTGTTCAACAAAATGAAAACAGCAAACGCATCGCCACAGATAGGAAAAGAAGGCGGCTCCCAAAGCAAGAGGGGGCTGGGGACTCCGGGAGTTCTGGGTCTGCTTCTGAGGGTCAAATTGTCAAATATCAGCCCAATACGTCAACCGAGTCTGCCCGTGCGGTCCTATTACATTTGTTTAACAACACTGAGTCTTCAACGAAGATGGAAGGAAACAGCTCCTTTGACGCTCTATTCCGTGACATGGGATCAGGGCTTGCAGAGGATTTGCAAGAAGACAATCCACTAAATCGACAATCGGGTGTAACTCTTACAGAGATGCACGTTCCTGTGACCGATGGCTTTCCAGTTTCAGCGGTAGATGATATACCGGAAGAGGCGGTTGCCTGTCTAACTCCTTCCTCGCCCATCAGCGTTTCAAGATTGGGAGCAACTGCAAGTGTCAATGTATTGGATGGTGGGGGTTATCATAGTCAATCAACAGTTACAGATGTTGGCTCCAGAGAGAGCAATGGGAAGTCCATGGCAGTGGATTGTGGTCTTAGCAGTAATTCTGTTCGTGTATCATCTGCAGAAGTAGGAACTGGATTAGATAGTGCAGGAGTAACCCCTGGTATCAATGACGTCTTCTGGGAGCAGTTTCTGCGGGGGAACCCCGATTCTTCAGAGACTGAGACAGAAGAAACCGAACTCGCAGAGAATGGTACTCGTGAAGGAGAAGGTGAACATGTGGCCAGTGTACAGTGGTGGAGTAACAAGCCGAGTGTGGATCAGCTCGCTGAACAAATGGAGCAGCTTGCTCCTGGGTCAAAGCCGTGAGATAGAGTTTTGGAGGAAACAGGACGGAAAGTTGCCTTGGGAGACAGAAATATTCCGGCATCGGAGCTCAGCATTATTATCTGTCATCAGCACCCGAGAGAATTGGTGACACTCGGTAGACTGAGGAAAGTAGGTGATGAATGAGAAGATGAGAAAACTTGTATCATGTGGAGCTAGGCACTGTAATTACACTTTAGGTCCAGTGTTTCAAGGCATCTCTTAACACTCCTGACGCTTCATTCCGTTTACTCTTGTAATTACTTTGGTTTTTCTGTGAATGGTTGAAAACTTTGTCCAAGTCAATCTTCCATATCTGTTCAGATCTCTCAGGAGAAGTTCCGAAATTGGTAGTAAGGAGGTCACGTGCAGCATGGTTTTCTGTAATCTGGCATAGACGTCACCGTACGATAAGCCTACAATCACTTTCTTGATATGCTGTCAAAGTTGGTCATATTCAGCAACGTACAGCTCAATGTCTTTGTGTCTACAGCTTGAGTTTCTGAGTTGCTGGAGTTTTGCGTTTGATGGTTATACCTTTGGAGTTTCTAGTGTTCTTCCCCTACGGCTTGAGAACGTTAAAATACCAAAGTTCTTACTTCACAACTAGTGGAGTTCCTGCACACAAGTTGTCAACTTCGAACCTTGTGATTATCTTCGTACAACGTACATAGCAAGAAAGTAAGGGCCCTTTGTCGTTCTGAATGGATCCAGTAGGACTTTTGCAGATTCCGATTCCGAGTAGACAGAATCAGGGGTCTTTAACTAATTCACGCAATGCATAACCTCGTTACAGTTTGGAGAAAGAACATTGAGCTTCCCAATCGTTCGGAACTGCGAGGAACTCTAGTGTGATGGGTACTAATAGCCAATGTTGGGAGCTGATGACGGTTGCTGGTTGATTGAGGTACAAGTGGACGCGTGTTTGCGTGTATCGAGGTCCCTGGAATTGTGCTTCTCAACCAAGAGGGTCACCCTCATTATTTGTAGCCTCTATGGGTTATTTCCTAACACCTATCCCTTTTCTATTCTGGTCGCTTTTGTTGTTCTGTGTTTCTTCTTGTCTTGTTATCTGCTCTCTTGTTGGCCTGGCCTGTCATCCTTCAGCACTATTCAATGCAATCGCGTGGGATCATGAGCTTACTCACTAGGCCTCTTCTTTATGTTGACTTCATACAGCCTAGATAAATCTTCCAGATGGATAAACTTGATAGCAGTAGCACCACAGTCGTATTGAGTATCTTGAAGCTCAAAGAGTATGAGAGGGGTAAATATAACGGTTCTAATGTGCTTCACAGCTTTGCAGTTGGCTCCAGCCATAAACTATAACACTCTTTAACAGAACAGACTAACAGCCCTCGAAACTTTCACTACTTGTGTAAAGAACGTTTCTTTTATGTAACACATTTTCCGTCCTTCTTTGTTATTTTTTGTATAAAATACATACTCTGTATATTGTATAGTATGAGTGCTTGCTGTTTACCTGCGGGAGACCCACTCGTTTTATGGCCCCTATCTTCACATGACCTCGCGCAGACAAGTCTCTCGTGCTCGCTTTTTCTCATCTCTTTCTGTTCTTCAAGATCTTTTCCTCTCGTCTTCCTAATCTTCACTATCTCTTTCGTCTGCTTGTATCTCTCTCGCTCAAGCTATCTTTCTCATTGGCATCTTGCAATTCTGCTTTCTTTGCTTCTCTACTAATCGATGTTTTCTTTCAGGTATTGCCAAGGTGCGTCTTGATTCCTGTCGTTGCTCATTCTTTCTATTCTGCATCCTTTCCTTGTGCATGGTTTGTATTCTGGATTTTCAGTGGTCATTTTCTTCCAGTTTCTTCCATCTTACCTCCAGGGAACCTTTTATTCTTTCTGCTCTACAGATGTTCCGACATGGCCTGCTCGTTTCTGCATAAGCTCCAACGTTCCTTACTTCTCAATGCTATCATTTTCTGAGCGGCACTTCTTGAAGCAACCGAGTTTGCCTTAGCACTCCATGAACTTTTGAACAGGAACTCAGTACGAGGGGTACTGGGATTTGCCCAGGTACTTCGGCACTGATGAAGTTGTACGTTCTTTCGTTTTTCGCTTACTCTGACCGCCTTTCTTCTTCCTTCAGTTGTTTAATGTTTTAGGACTTGTGTGTTCATAGTGCCTGTTGCGATATACACTATGCAGTCCTCTGACATTTCTCTCCGACTCAGCCAACACACCATCCACTCCTCTCCCACTTCACCCCACTCCACCCATCCTCAACTAATGATCTTACGATGTTTGTCTGCTTCTGATGTCATGTCTGTTTCACGTTCGACTTCGTGGTTTCTGCCCGACTTCCAATTTCAGATTTGCTTAATCGTTCAAGTCTTGCTTATGGGTCTTCAATTGCACTTTGCATACTATTTCTCTACATGCGTTGCTTACCGCATATCGATCACTCCATGTATAATAGTTCTCTACATGTATTGATCATGAAAAATATATATTATGTCTTTGCTTCGCCTTACATTCGATTTGTTAGATTCACTTCATCGCCTTTGTGCATTTACTATTCATTTCGATTTGTACATATTATGTTTACATTCCATTCCAGGCGGGGAAGCTCCTGTTCGGGCCCACCAGTAGTTTCTCCTATAGGCTTGCATACCATGCACTTGTATTTGAGTTATACTTGACTACTGGACTTGTATGTGTAATACAGTTTACTGCGAATTTTAATTGACATTTTAATTGATGGTATTCTGCCATGTGGTCATCGAGTGTTTGCTTATTGACACTTGAGCCCACCTTGTCCATCACTCATCCGAGGCAGATTTTACCTCTTTTTCCTTTGCTCTATCCTATGCTGCTCTATGTCCTTTCATACTTTTCCTTACTTCTCTGTTCTTTCCTTCTTACACTTTGCCTTTGCTTTTACTGTTTCAGTGGACTCACCCCTTCCCGTGCATCCCTGATGCTTCTTTCTCCCCTCTCGAATTACTATCTTCTTTCTCCCTTCTCGTATTACTATCGAACCTTTGCTTGACAATTTCACATTGCTGTGTCCTGGATTTTATCTCTACTAACGGATGTTTGTGATTTCAGGGATCCATCAGGTATGTGTTCCTTCCCTCCTCTAACTCATGTTGATTCATTTCTTTCTTGCCTGGTTCTCATTATGTGGCTGAGGCTCCTGCGATTACTCATTTGCCTACACTTCTGCCTGCTTCTTCTTTCCACACTTCTTCTTCTGTTCTTCCCTCAACAGTCCCACTACTTTGGCACATATGGGGAGCAACTGAGTTTGCAGTGGCAGTCATGAGTGGTCGAGCTGAAACTCGGTACAAGGGGTACTGACACTTGCTCAGCTACATCGGCGCTGATGAAGCAGCATGTGTTGTCGTGGAAATTTTCTATGGGCCAACCAAATTTTGAATTTCGCCCATCTCTCCCCCCTCTACTTTCATTGTGATTCACACCTGCATTTGCAACTTTGTTCTTTATTATGAAGCCATATTGGGCACCAAAGGCACTTTTGACCAATTGAAAGTCACCCTTCTACAAAAACTTCTACTCAATCTTCATCCCATTGCTGACAATTTCAATTCTGTAGATCCTATTTTCCTTTCCTCTCATGAAAGTAAACTTCTTGTTCATTCCAAGCCCATTTCATTATTACCTGTATGGACAAGTGTCCCAACGATTCTGTATTCGGTTGTAGTCAATTTTACATTCTAATTTTGCTCAACGAGCTTCATTCTCTTTCAACAATCTATAAACTCTCATTGATTCCTCAAAACCAGCACTTATTTTCTCACCACAATTTCAATACCTCTTAGGGATATCGCTCTTCCAAGGTTCTGAGAAATTCCTTTATTTCTGCTGCGCTTGGAAATTGCTGTGCTTGGAAATTACACAAGTCTCCCGTTGTTCCTAGGTTCATTGCTGCAGGCTACTCTACTTCCATATCTGAACTCTCTCGCTGGCTGAGTTCATTCTTCAAAGCACTGTTACCTGCAAATGACCTTTGGAAGAATGAATTCTTATGAGTGTGCCTGATGGTGGACTCTAGCTGGATCTTGGATTACTTTGTGGGAGTTATTGTTTTACTTTAACAGGTGCAAAGATTGTGCAAGAGGAGATTCTCTTCTCCCCCAAACTTTGGTGGTCCGCAGCAGACTCTTGCCACCTTGAAAAAGTTTATTTTCAAATTTTGATTTCACCACCCTTAATACAAAGATCCACTTCCAGGATCTCAACACGGCCAGCTACTCTCATCAGATCTAGTTTCCATTATAGGTTCATTCTGAATAGGGAAATTGTGTTATTGGAAGAGACCTTTACATTTGACTTAAAATATTAATGGTTCAAAAACAGAAACAATATCTTTCACTCAGCAAAACACCTCAAATTCATGGTTGTTGATGAGGAATTTCTCATCATTTGGATGTTATTCCTTTTTGATAACCTCTACATCACTTTTAGTTGGATGCTATTCCTTTTTGATAACTTCTAGATCACTTTTGGGAATCAGCTCTTTTGTCAAGAGATTGGGATTCCTATGGGGACACCTTGTGCTGTCTTCGGGGCTAATCTATCCTCTTCACCTATGAACTTGATTTCATATGCAAATTATTGCATGCCAATGATGTTGCATTGTTGCACGACATGTCTTAAGTCCAAAGATATGTTGATGATCTTCTTGTGGTTGGCTCTGGACTTGATCATTTCATGGATTTCATGTATATGGATGATGCTACTAGAGGAGGGATCTATCCCAGACTTTTATGTGAACTAGTTTGGACTCATTTTGGCATTCATTGTGATTATCTCAATTGTCACATTTCCCAAGATGATTTGAATATCTTTGTCTATATCTATGATAAGAAAGAGTTACCTCACTTTGCTCACATCAAGACAATCTTGCTCACTCACATTCTTTCAGACATTTCCTTTAAATGTAAATTAATTATAGACTATAAAATCAGAGTGTCTTAGATATAGACGGATATGTAATTCCATAAAGTCATACCTTTCAACTTGTAGGAAAATTATAAATAACTTTATCTTCAAAAATTATCCCCTTCACAAGATCCAAAAAAATAGTTTGCTCTACCTTACAAATGGAAAAGATATCCATGGTTATCATGGACTTAGTATCTATAGAGATATAAAAACATCCGTTCTTTCTACCAGGCGGGGAGCTCAAGTTCAAGCACACCAATAGTTTTTACTATAGGTTTGTTTACCATACCGTTGATCATGAGTTCTACTTGACTTTTTATTTGATGTATTTACTATCTACTTTGTTCCCATCGTATTGAATTTGTAATATTCCGAGGATAGAGAAACACAATAGAGAAAACATGAATTCCACACTCAAACTCCGATCCCCCAAAGGAGCACATTCTCTTTATTATATAGCCAAAGAGGATCTCCTCCAAGGAAGCTCCACCATAGGATTAGGTACATGGATAAGTGACCTATCAGCGAGCTCCACCCTTAGATTACTTGCTTGGATGAGTGACATGTAAGTCTTGGTCCCATCTGGTTGGTCAAATAGGCTTTGATAAGAAGGAATCTTTAAGGAATCTTCTTGTAAGAATCTCAAAATCACGTGGGTGAGGTATTGTTGAAAAGCTCTTGGCAAGACAAACCAAGGGGGAGAAAAGACAAGCTCTTTGTTGGGAGTTGGGGGGGGGGGGGGGGGGGGGGACCTTTACTTTTTTTGAGACCTAAATCATCCGTTTAGGCCTTCAAAATTGCCTTTGAAGTTTTCAAACCTATTTTGGCTTTTTCCCTATTAGTAGAAGTGCTCTTTGGTGATACCTCTATCTGATCTACTTTCTGCATAATGTGTAAAATCTTTCTAGATATCACCACCCCAAGTTTCACCTTTAGATCATATGCCTAACTATTGATTCTAAAGTTTCCAAGCATGTTCTGATTTCTGGCCTATTAGTAGAAGTACTCTTTTGGTGATACCTCTGTCTGATCTACTTAGTATAACATCCTTCCAAATGTTACCAAACTAAATTTCATCTCTAGATCATGTGTCTAGCTATTGGTATTACAAACCCCCTTCCTTTTAAGACAAAATGTCCTCGTTGCAAAGCTATTGCTCAAATGATTTCACTAACACTGGTGCGTGGGTCAAGTTGGCTGCTGGCTCCCATGTTGCCTCATACAAGGGGTACCCTTTCCAATGTACCAAGTATTCCAGACACGGATGGTGAGCACCCTAGATGTGCTTCTAGAGAATGCATTTGACTTCATACTCCTCGGTGCCATCAATGACTGATGGACAAGGTCAAATTTCCTATAAGGAAGGAAATTTTTTGGTTAGGGTGCATATCTATGTAACAAGGAAACATGGAATATTGGATGAATCTTGATGTGAGCCGGTAGTTTGAGGTGGTAGGCTACTTCGCAAATTCAAAAAGTATGGAAAAAGGTCTAATAAAACATGGTCTAAGCTTGCAAGGGCCAACTAATACAAGGTTGGTTGTTGATAACCAGAATTGATCCCCCATATCAAACTCCAAGTGTCAGAGGTGTGCATTTGCATATTGTTTCTATTGATTTTGAGCAATATGCAACTTGTTTTTGGTGCTCTCCACTCCTTGTTGGATTCTAGAAACAAACTGTTGACAACCTCCAGTTTGCTTCCACCGAGTGGATCTTCATCAAGCTTGATGGTGGCATAGGATATTCTCCATATATTAGGAAGAATGGTGTGACCTATGTGGATGCATTCATTGAATTTTTGTACCCAAACTCCACCAGTGGAAGTAAGGTGTCCCACCTTTCTTGCTCTTCTAGAGTGAAGCCCCTGAGCATGTCCTCAATAGTACGATTAGCCCGCTCTATCTATGGATGGTAGGCCATGGACATGGCTAATTTGGTTTTGAAGAGTGTTTTCCAAACAAATTGGTGAATTGAGTGCCCCTATCAATGATGAGCACCCGAGATAGGCCATGATGAGAAAACACAACATCTAAGTACAATTTGAGCTAATTGTGGAGCCGTCACATCCTTGGTGGTAGGACGTATATGGATCATTTTGCTAAGCTGATCAACAAAGACAATAATGGAGTCAAATCTTGAGGTGGTCTTGGGCAATTCAAAAACCAGATCCATGCTTACTTGTTCCTAATGATGTACAAGAGTAGGAAGGGGTTGAAGGAGTCCTATGGGAGCTTGATTGGATGCTTTATTTTATTGGTAGAGGATGTACCTTTGAACATACTCCATCACATCATTGCTCATCTTAGGCCAATAATAATTGCATTTGGTTGCATCTAAGGTTTTTTACTCCAACGTGACCTACAATAGTAGAGTCATGACATTTTGCTCGGATTGTGGTCCTTAGGTCCTTAGGTCCTTATCATCCAGGATCCATAACCTGCCATCCCAAAACATGAATCCTCAAGTATTAGTGACACCCTTGGATGATTGAGCTCCTACAATCTGTGGGTTAGTTTTTATCACAACAAGCATCCTTGACCAAAATTCAGGGTTCATGTTTACCTCTACCACCAGATTGTTTACCATAGGTATTTAGGTGAATGCATCTATGAGTTGTCTCTTGCCTTCCACATACATGATTGTCATGTTGAACGTTATTTGCACTTTGCCCACCAAATCTATTGAGGGGAGAGATCTTTTTGTGTCTCAAGATAGAGTAGAGGTTTGTGATCTATCTCCACTACAAATGTCTTCTTGCCAAGATAGTGCTTCCAATGCTTGGTTGCAAGGATAATGGTCAACTCTTCTCGTTTGGTGGTATGATAGTTACGTTATGTTGGTAATAACTTTTGAAAGAAATATGCAACAAGGTGCCATCTGTCATGCCACTCTTGTTGTAGAATTGCTCCTATTGCTACGCTTGATGCATCCGTAGCCAACTTGATTGGATCTTTTGGGTCATACCATTTCAAGATTGGTGCATGTAGTAATGCGTCTTTCAATTCTTGAAAGGCCAATTCTTGTGTGGTTCTCCACATCCACTTTTTCTTGCCAAGAAATACCATTAGAGGCTAAGCCACCTTGGAGAATCCTTGATAAATTGACAATAAAACCCTATCAACCCCAAGAAGCTCTTGAGTTGAGTCTGATCTTCTAGAGTATACATTTTTGAATGACTTCTATTTTGTCTATCAACACTTGGATATCTACTACACTTACTCTATGCCCCAAATAGTCTACTTTAGACTTTCCAAACTCACACTTTGAGATTTTGGCATACAATTGATTCTATCAAAGAATTTGGAGGACTCCTCGTTAATGTTACTTATGTTCCATCATCATCCTATTTAGGCAAGAATATCATCTAGGAAAACAATAACAGATTTATTCAAGTATGGATGAATATGTCATTCATCAAACTCATGAAAGTGGCTGGTGCGTTTAGGTCAAACCTGGTTAGGCCAAACGGCATCACCAGGTACTCAAAGTGACCATACCTTATTTGAAAGGCAGTTTTGTGAACATCTTCCTCCACAATTCAAATCTGGTTGTAGTTGCTTTGCAGATCCAATTTGGTGAAGTATTTTGCCCTATTGAGTTGATCAAACAAGTCTTTCATGCAAGGTAAGGGGTATTTGTTCTTCATTGTCTGTTGATTTAGGCCCCAATAGTCAATGCACATGCGCATTGTACCATCCTTTTTCTTTACAAACAAGACAAGAGTCCTATATGGTGATACTTTGGGTTTGGATAAACCCTTTTTGCAATATATCTTGAATTTGAGCCTTACACTCCTCCAACTCCTGAGGTGATAGATGATATGGGGCCTTACAAGGAGGTGTCTTCCAAGGAATTATCTTGATTTTATGGTCTACTCTCCTTTTTGGTGGTGATCCTGATGGAAGGTCATCAGTGAAGACATCTTGGAACTCATTAACCACATCTTTCAATTTCCAAGAACTTGTCTGTCGAGTTGTGCACTCTAGACTTGTGACAACCTCGCAAATATCACTTTTGCGGTAATCAGGTAAGTAAAGTTTGTTCCCGTAGAGATACTGATCAAAATTGGTCAAATACAAAGTCAAATAGTAATAATTAATTCTTCTTAGTTGCATCTTTAATCTCTCAGGTAGAAACCACACCCAAAAGAGAGTAACAAGCATTGACTTGCAATCTCGTCACAATAATTGGTCACACTTAATCACAACTCCATCAAATCTTTCCAAACAATCTTGATTGTGATGATTCAATCTCTCTTGAAAATGGCACTTCATTGCAAACCGACTTCACCTCAAAATTGTGTTCCACCCCTCCACTGAAGGCACAACTTCCTCAATCAAAATTGCTTCACATCAACTCAACGCTACACTCACAAATGCATAATATTACCAACACTACAATTCCTCTCAGATCTATCAAGGCATTGCTTTGATTGAAGTTCACTCAGGATCAAACACATAGAATGAAGATCAAGGCTGTGGAATCCAACATCTAACACACACACTTAAATCTTTACTTTTTTGGGAGGGGGGGAATCTTTACTTTTTTGAGACCTAAATCATCCGTTTAGGCCTTCAAAATTGCCTTTGAAGTTTTCAAACCTATTTTGGATTTTTCCCTATTAGTAGAAGTGCTCTTTTGGTGATACCTCTATCTGATCTACTTTCTGCATAATGTGTAAAATCTTTCTAGATATCACCACCCCAAGTTTCACCTTTAGATCATATGCCTAACTATTGATTCTAAAGTTTCCAAGCATGTTCTGATTTCTGGCCTATTAGTAGAAGTACTCTTTTGGTGATACCTCTGTCTGATCTACTTAGTATAACATCCTTCCAAATGTTACCAAACTAAATTTCATCTCTAGATCATGTGTCTAGCTATTGGTATTACAAACCCCCTTCCTTTTAAGACAAAATGTCCTCGTTGCAAAGCTATTGCTCAAATGATTTCACTAACACTGGTGCGTGGGTCAAGTTGGCTGCTGGCTCCCATGTTGCCTCATACAAGGGGTACACTTTCCAATGTACCAAGTATTCCAGACACGGATGGTGAGCACCCTAGATGTGCTTCTAGAGAATGCATTTGACTTCATACTCCTCGGTGCCATCAATGACTGATGGACAAGGTCAAATTTCTTATAAGGAAGGAAATTTTTTTGTAGTACTTCCCTTTCCTCCTCACCTCGGATTATACTCTTCTTCAACTCCATTCTCTTCTTCTAATTGCACTAACACTTGCAATATAGTCTTCACCTCTGGCCACTTTGACTGCATTTCCTTCTTCTTGTGCTCTAACTTTACTAACAACGGGCACACAATCTCCTTCAGATACTCCACTCCTTCACTCAAGGTTAGTTTGACTTGCGGACTTGTCTCCTTCTTTGCCTCTTCTTCTCTTGATACTCGTCTTCTTAGCCGTAATTGCCTTTGGGAATGGATTCTTTGCTCCCCAAAATTCCACTCTCCACTTCTCTTACCTTACTCGGCCTCACTTCATCCTTCACCTTTCATCTGGAATGTACTCCCTTCTGAATAATCACCTTCTTCTCTTCTTGCTCTGGAACTTTGTCTTCAGGTCTCGGGTTACCTTCTTCCTCCATCTCCATCTTTACTTCCTCCTCTTTGGTTACTGACTGCATCTCCACTCCATCCTCACTGTCGCTACTTGTGTCCCCACTTTGCAGCATGAACTCGGGTTCTTCCTCCTTATCCGAATCTTTGGACTTGCACTCGGCTTCCCTATCCAACTCTTCACCCAACAACGCAATTACCACCAACTCTCTCCTTGGGTTCACCTATCTAGCTTTCCGAGGTCGTGCCGCCACTACTTCTTCTTCTTCTCCTTGTTGACTCCTCTTCTTCAACTTTGGAGTACTCTCCTTCAACTACACACTCTGCCCCATCTGTGCATAGTATTCATTGCTACTCCTGATTTGCAAGATGTATTGCTGCTCCTCCGGATCGACCTCTCTTCTCAAATCGGGATAGAAGTGTAACACCATCTTGTGTCTCTCCGCCGCGTTCAACAAGTTCAGCCCCAAATAGAAATGGGATGCAAACGGCACAACGTAGTGTGGAGGCAACTTGTCTTGTAAATTCCACACCATCTATCTCATCCTCTGATGGAAACACTTTGCCCAATTGATTGGATCTCTTGCAAACATCTTGTGGAAAAACACCGCTTGATGTTTCATCACATAGGTCATTCTCTCTGGCTTCAAGATTGCCATCAGTGCACTGACAATACCTCTCCTCATAGGATCTTTATAACCCTCTACTTTATAGCCATTCTTTCTGCGCTTCAAAGAGAAGGCATCTCTCACTTCTTAGGTCTCTTCAGCTACTTCTCCCTTCCCCAAGAATGTGGCCCCATGCTCTACGCTTGCCTCTCTTCCGAGTACTAATCTCCAATCCGACTTTGTCCATTGAGCCGGATTTCCTCTCTTCCCTTCTTCCTTGGGGCTATTAAGACACTTACTCTTGATGATCTCAGTCATGAAACCTAAAAAGCTAACGTTCCAGTTCCATGCCAAGAATGTGATCCGAAGCCTGCTCAAGACTTCGATTCTTGCAATCACATCTAACCTCCGAATTGCATGATTTCTCACTACGAATTTAGAATTCTTCTTCCCACCTCCTATCTTTCTCTCTTCCACTCTTGGTTGGGGTCTATTCTTCCTATTGATTCTTGGACTAACTCTCCTGACTTCCTCTCGGCACACCAGCACGTCTTTGACTACACTTCCCTTCCCACGATCTCCCACAGGACGACTTCTTAACAGCAATGGAAAATTACTTATCATTGCTTTGTCTTTAACCCAAATTTTATAGTGGTGTGCCTTCCTTGTCTTTCTTCACTTTGAGTGTCTACCGAGAAATCACACCTCATGCATGCTCTATCACTATCAATTTTCTCTCATGCGTATGACCGCTATTTTTGTGAGCGGTACCTTCTTGAATGTATCACCCCAAAGGAAAGTTGTTACACTGTCCTCACCTTGGGTTGAGCACCCCAAGCCAAAGTCTCCTTACTTCGGGTTGTATGCTAACAAGGCAATTTTGAGAACCTCACCTTTTGACACGAGGTCACTTTACCTTGGGTTACAACCCGATGACACCTTTCTTTGCCTTCTTCCGCCATACAAGTACAATTCAACTTCTTTTGTACACTTCTTCTTCCAAAATAAGAAAAAAACAAAAATGTGGGTACCACACACTTTTTCTTTGTGTTTCGGGTTACCTTCTTCTTCTATCTCCATCTTTACTTCTTCTTCCTTGGGTACCGACTACATCTCCATTCCATCTTCACTTTTGCTGCTCATTTCACCACTCTACAACATGAATTTGGGTTCTTCCTGCTTCTCCAAGTCTTCTAACTTGCACTTGGCCTCCTCTTCTAACTCTTCACCCAACGACGTGATTACCGCCAAGTCTTTCCTTGGGTTCACCTTTCTTGTCTTCCAAGGTCTTGCCGTCGCTATTTCTTCTTCTTCTTCTTGTCGACTCCTCTTCTTCAACTTTGGAGTGTTCACCTTCAACTGCACGCTCTGCCCCGTTTGTGTGTAGTACTCATTACTGCTCCTTATTTTCAAGATATACTGCTGCTCCTCAGCATCAGCATCTTGTCTCAAATTGGGGTGGAAGTGCAACACCATCTTGTGTCTCTCCGGCGCATTCAGCAAGTTCAGTCCCAAGTAGAAGTGGGCTGCAAATGGCATAATGTAGTGTGGAAGCAACCTGTCTTGCAAGTTCCACACCATCTACCTCATCCTCTGATGAAAGCACTTGGCCCAATTGATTGGCTCTCCTGCAAACATCTTGTGGAAGAACACTGCTTGACGTTTCATTACATAAGTCATTCTCTCCGGCTTGAAGATAGCCATCATTGCACTTACAATGCTTATCCTCACAAGATCTTTATAACTTTCCAATTTGTAGCCATTCTTTGTGTGCTTTGAAGAGAAGGTGTCTCTCACTTCTTGGGTTTCTTTGCTACTTCTCCCTTCCTCAAGAACGTTGCTCTGTGCTCTTTGACCGCCTCTCTTCTGAGTACTAATCTCCAATCTGATCTATCCATTGAGCTGGATTTCCTCTCTTCCCTTCTTCCTTGAGTCCATCAAGACACTTACTCTTGATGATCTCTGTCATGAAACCTGGAAAACTAATATTCAAATTCCATGCAAAGAATGTGATCCAAAGCCTGCTCAAGACTTTGATTCTTGCAATCGCATCTAATCTCCAAATTGCATGATTTCTCACTACAAATTCAAAGTTCTTCTTCCTACCTCCCATCTTACTCTCCTCCACTCTGGGTTGGTGGCTACTCTTTTGACTAATTCCCAAACTTCTCCTGACTTCCTCTTGACACACCAACGCATCTCTCACTACACTTCCCTTTCCACGATCTCCCTCAGGATGACTTCTTAACGGCAATGGAAAATTACTCATCATCCCTTCGTCTCTATCTCGAGTCTTATAGAGGCATGCCTTCTCCGTCTTTCTTCACTTTGAGTTTCTACCGAGAAATCATACCTCCTGCATGCTGCTGTCATTGTTAATTCTTCCCCACTTGTATGACCACCATGTTTGTGTACGGTACCTTCTTGAATGTCCAACCCCAAAGGAAAGTTATACACTGTCCTTGCCTCGGGTTGAGCACTCCGAGCCAAAGTCTCCTTACTTTGGGTTGCATGCTAATAGTGCATATCCAATTACTTCGTCTTCTAACACAAAGTCACTTACTTTGGGTTTCACCCTGAAGACACCATTCTTTGCCTTTTGCTGCCATACAGGCACAATATGACTTCTTTTGTACACTTTTTCTTCACAAATACAAAAAAACATAAAATGTGTGTACCATAAGACTTCTCTTATTAGACCCATGAAACATCTATTTGTATTACAAATCGCTATTTTCCTTATGACATAGAGAGGTACTTCTTGCATGCGTGCTTTATCTTTAACTCTAATGATCTTCCATTGGTGAGTTCTCACTACTTTCTTTCTTCAATTGACCATAGGATTGTAGTGCTCCATCCACAACATGCCTAAGATTGCATCATAATGAGCGAATTGTAACACTCACCACTCAATTGGTTCCTAATATTCTCATATAGAGAGTGCTACTTTTCTAGATAATGATTCAATCCTCTCTATCTGTCCATTAAGTAACTCGACTTCTTCACTCTCATCCTTCTTTAGGTCCAACCCCAATCTTAGTGCAATAGAGTGAGACAAGAAATTCTCTGTTGCTCCAGGACTATCCAAAGTAGTGATGAGCACTATGCAAGAAGAGGCCAACACATGAAGGTATCAATTAATATCCTAAAGACAAGGAAGTGAAGTCATCATGAGGAGAGTGCATCACCGATCCACCCCAAAAAGACAAGGAAGGTGAATCTGAAGCAAGACATTGTAGTGATTGTGAGTCATTGCATGAATTAGAAGGCAAAGTCAAATTAGAAGAATTAGAAGGCAAAGTCAAATACAAGACAAAAGACTTGGGAGAAGAAGAGGAACCAAAGCTTATGCTGCAAAGTGAAGGGTCAAGTAGCGGAAGTGATGATGAAATGGAAGTTCAACAACAAGGTGAAGATGATGATGACATAGAAGGATAAGAGTTTCATGTTGTGATTGACTGCATGGGAGGAGGAGACATTCTATGTCTAGAATTGCCAAGAATAGAGATAGAAGAGACTCCAGAAGCAAAGCTAAAGTTGGAGTTTTAGAAGGGTAGGAGATCAAAGAGAAGTATTCTACTATTGGTGTGGAAATAAGCAAAGCAAGCCCAATAGAAGAAGAGGGAGAAAGCTCAAAGGAAATGCACTTGAGAGTGAGGAGATTGAGACTTTGGAGTAAAGCTCCAATAGAAAAGTGAGAAGCACAAAACCTGAAGAACCATATATTGCAAGAGCCTTTGATGGAGTAGAGTACTTGTCAGAAATAGTTTATCCCTTACAATTGAAAAAGAAAAGAGAAGAGAAGAGTTGAGAGGAAATCACTCAGAATTGAAAGATAATTGGCAATAATGAAGTACATGAGTGAAGAAAGTTTGAAGTTGAGAAGGAAGTTAATTCATGGAGAGAGGGAATTAGAAGAGCTTTGGACTGAAGTAGAGCTTAGGAGGAAGGAATTGAGAGCCTGACTGAAGACTTTGTAAAGAGAGGCAAAGAAATGACAAAGCAAGAAGAAGATTGGAAGGAGCAGATGACAAAGACTAAGACCTTGAGGGTAGAAATGTGTGACATGGAGAAAGATCAAGACATGTATGGTGGAGAAAGATTGAGCTTGGCAAAGAGAGTTAACTGCACAAAATCATGAGGAGGAGCGATTGCATGGGTTGACTAGAGGAATGGAAGAGCAACTTAGGTAGAGTGTGAAGGAGAAGGAAGCATTAAAGGCCAAGTTGGAAAATGAGGTGAAGATGTATCAGGAGGAGTTTTAGTGGAGAGAGAGAAGATGTAGATACCTAGGCAGGAGATGGTTGAGGAAATAGTCATGAGGGTGAAGATGATGCTCAACATGGTATCTGAGGTTTAGTTGGAAGAAGCAAGATTGCATGAATTGAAATTGCTAGTGCAAGAGACGAGGAAAAAGAAAGCTAAGGGTGTATAATTGAAAAAATTATTAATTAGTTTGAGAGATCAAGTAGATAGAAAGATGTTAGAGGTAGGAGAGAATGTTTCTCTCAGATTAGATATAGCAAGATAGGAGTTAGATGAGATTCAAAAAGGAAAGGAAAAGGAAAATCTGATGTGAAGAAGTAGAAATAGGAGTGCAGGTATCTTTGGATCAATCATCTGAGACATTAGAGAAGAGTGGGTCAGAAGATAGTGATGTAAATAGATTACCCATGATCTCAATTGCATATTGTAGTAAAGAAGTGATAGAATTAGTAAAGGATGTAGTAGTATTAGATAGTCTCAAAGAAGGGGAAATACTTGAAGGAACCTTGGGTTTGGAAGCCAAAGTTGAGGTTGACATCAGATTGGAGTAGAAATAGTTTTGAGATTTGAAGAGGTAGATATGAAGAGGTACATTGTCATTTTGGATCTACAGGTTGGTAGAGTTGATATACAATGGTATTTTAGTTAGTTAACTATCAAAGTGCTTAGCCTATTTAAAGGAGGCATTTGTAGCAAAATGTTGTTTAGTATCCTTAATTTTTGAAGATAGATAAAGCAAAGTGTTGTATCTTAGTGCTCATTGCTTAATCTTATTTCAAGTATCAAATTTGTGTTTGTGAGTGTTTGGAGAAATTTGAAGTGCAAGTCAATGTGCTTGTTGGATGTTGGATTCCATAGCATTGATCTTCATTCTGTGTGTTTGATTTTGAGTGAATTGCTATTGAAGTAATGCTCTGATAGATTTAAGAGGAACAATAGTGTTGGTAGTATTTTGCAACTATGAGTGCAATGTGAGTTTGATGTCAAGCAATTTTGATCAAGGAAGTTGTGCCTTCAATGGAAGTGTGGAATGCAATTCTGAGGTGAAGTCATTTTACAATGAAGTAGCCATCTTCAAGAGAATCTGAATCATCACAATCAAAGTTGGTTTCAAAAGATTGGATAGTATTGTGATTATGGAGTTTTAATTTATGATGTGATTGTGATCAGTGCTTGTTACTCTCTTCTGGGTGTGGTTTCTACCTAAGAGACTAAAGACAAACTCAAGAAGAACTACATTGTTACTATTTACTTTATATTTGACCATTTTTGACTTGTATCTATGTGAGAACAAACTTTATTTACCTGTTTACCACAAAAGTGATACTTCTTGGGTTGTCACATGATTTTTGGCACCACTGCTAGGGATACAAATCTTGGAAGTGGAAGGATATAAAGCCAAATCTCACACTAAGGTTGCAATCAATATGTCTGCATCAAGAGAATAACATGGAGAGAGCTCGTAAGCAAATGTTGCAACATGAAGAAGAAGAATACCAAAAGAGCCCAACCACAAGTGAAGCATCTGAAAAGGAGGCATTGGATCTATAGCATTGGATCTTCTTACAATGTTTCAAGAAGCCTTGCGAGAACTCAAAAAAAAGAAATGAAAATTTGGGTGGCAAGGATACATCATGTCTCTTAATCCCAAGAAGAAGAAAGACTCCAATGGACAAACATATTCATTATGACCCAATACACCAACTTCCTCTAAAGCTATCAAGGGAGTCAAATTTGTAAAAGAATTTATTCATGAGAAGATAGCACGAGTCTTAACAGAAGAAGAGTGTCAACACCTCCTACATACAATTCCTTGGTTGGCTTGATGGAATCTTGAAGAGCACTCTAAGGGTGTTGAACCTCTTCCTCCAGCTTGGGTTGAAGTCAACATAACCAAAGAAGAAGAATCTATCAACGACAACTCCACTTTGAAATTGACAAATTGGAACCCCTAGGCTAACAACATGATGTCAATACCAGCTAGTTCCTTGGGGCCATCAAGTTCAACATTACCGCAGTCTGTTCCACAGAGCCAAAGAATGACTTTGTTACCCATCACCCGACACACCTATCAGAAGTATAAGAGGACAGAACAAGATGAAGATCCTAATGAATTCATCAAAGAATTTGAGGTCATTTCCTTCACCAACAATGAACATGACTCTACAGATTTCTTCTGCATTTTTCCCAAGTCTGCTCCAAAAGAAAGCTCAGAGCTGGTATGTGCATGTAAACTAGAAGGAGTTCAACCAGCTGACTAGCCGGACTTGCAAAATGGCTTCTTGGGATGATCTTGAGAAGTAGATTACAACACAAGTGTCTTTGCGGCACTCAATGAATTGGATAGAGGGAAGAAGAAGAAATTAAGAGACTACTCCAAGAGGTTCATGGCCCTTTTGAACTGAGTTCCAAAGCAATTGGGTGTGGTGGGTTACTTTGATGCCCAAGCCATCACTTGGTTCCTTGGTTGCTTATCACCAGATATTTGGATTTTCGCCAAGGAAAGGAACATAACTTCCCTGAATAAAGTACTCAAACATGTTGCCCAATACAAGGCGGCCCACTTTCATTCTTATGGAAACCAAAGAAATCAGGAGAAGAAAGGCAAGAAGCCTAGACGAAGAGCTTCTTGCAATACATCCCTTTCTTTGGAGGAATCCTCCACATCTTCTAGTTCTTCTGCAAAATTCAAAGAAGATTCAAAGCCAAGAAGAATATGAAAATGAGGAGGAAAGAAGCCATTAACACCCCCAAAAAAGAGTGTAAATAAGGCTAATAATAAGCTGGAGACTCTTATTAAAGATGTCACGCCATTTGTAGTTCCGCATCTAGTTGCTCGGACATTGGAGTTCCAGTGATAGTAGTTAGAGTTATTTCAGTAGTATTTCAGAGACTACTTTCCGACGGTCAGATTTGGTGTTCAGGGTACTGACTTCACGGTGGGGCCCACCGTCACTTTGCACCGTTTGCACCGTCGAGTGTGCCATCAGCGGGACCGTTAGGGTTTTAGGGCTAGCTCGAGTCCAGGGGTATAGTTTTGAAGGTGAGCTCCAGAGAGCTCACTTCTCTGATGTTGAGCCTTCGAGTTCCTGGCTATGGTGGACAGAGGCCGGCGAGCGTCACCTGGATTCTCTATGCTTGAGTGGGTGTGGCTTGACTGTAATCAGTGCCCAATTGTTGGCAGTTTATAGAGTGACAGATCAAGTACTGATCTGAGTTGAGTTGAGTTGAGAGTGTTAAGCAATCTGAATACATCAGAGAAGTGAAGTCAAGGGGAAATCGGGTGCAGGAACGTTGAGTGTTGGTGGTATCTCCAAGCTCGGTGGATCGTGGTAGCTCGATTCAGGTTCTGTGTTTCCCTAGTGTGCAGAAGCTCGTGTAGTTGATGCAAATTTGGCAGTTAGGCGGACGGTGTGCGGAAGCGCTGGCCAAATTTTGAGCAAAGAAGGAGCAATTTTCGAGCAGTGTTATGATTTTGAGCTCAAGAGGTGAAGATAGGACCAATTTGCTGCGAGTTGGGCTCAGAAAGTGAAATTGAAGGTGGAGTTGGAAAGCTCTTCTCATGAAATTGTGATTTGGAAAAACCCGTTTTGTCAATTTGGCTCAAGTAGAAAGTTAGCGGGGGATTTGGCGGACATCCATCTTTAGGGTTTATGTCAGATTTTGGGCCAGAATTGGAAGAGTTTTGCTGTTTGGCCAGATTTGGAGAAGTTTTGCTAGTTTGGAGGAGTTTCGCAGATTTGGAGAAGTTTTGCCAATTTTGGAGGAGGTTCGAAGTGGCAACAAGAAAGGCCTCATTTGTCAATTTGGCTCGAGTGGAAAGTTAGTGGGGGATTTGGCGGACATCCATCTTTAGGGTTTACGTCAGATTTTACGTCAGATTTTGGGCCAGAATTGGAGGAGTTTTGCTGTTTGGCCAGATTTGGAGAAGTTTTGCTAGTTTGGAGGAGTTTTTCAGATTTGGAAAAGTTTCGCCAATTTTGGAGGAGGTTCGAAGTGGCAACAAGAAAGGCCTCATTTGGGCGTTTAGAGGCTTCGAGGCATAGGGCTGTGGGCTATGAGAGGCTACGAAGGCCTAGAAGGGCCAGCAAGCCAGCTTGCTGGCGTGAGGCTAGCTAGTTTAGTGTAGATCTTGGTCATTGGTTGGCAAAATCTGCCTTTCTTGCTAGATTGTGCGCAACAGGGTTTGACCCCTAGATCTCTTGTTCCTAGACTGGTGCCCTAGCCAACTGGTCCACCCTCACTTGTTGTCATAGTGATTGTGCCACTGTTATCTATACACATGTAGCTTTGGCTAGGAGAGGCAGTTTGATCCCATTCTTGGTGATCCTAGTAGCTTAGGACTTAGATACAAACTACTTTTATGTCAAATGCCAAATGGTGGCAGAGTCAGTCCCGTGTTGTGTTATGAGATGGAGGGTTTTCGTTTAGATTTCTTGTGATTGGATCCCCTCCAGTCTCTGCTTCCTGTTTGTGCACCACGTTTGTGTGAGGTGCCCTGACTTCTGAGCGTTGGTGCTCTGGTGTGCTCTCGGTGGTGAGGCTGGAGTGATGACCAGTCAGACTACCTTTGTTTCTCTCCGGTGAGGCAGGAAGTGATGACCTGCAGACCGTGAGAGTGCGTGTTATGATGGCAGGTTACAGGTTGCCTTTCCCCTAGTGTAGTTATCTTGGTTAGAGTTACATTAGTGGGTGGTGTTTAGTTGGTGTTGGCACGCGGTGGTATTGGCACTTGGTGGGGTACTTGTGGTTGCGACTTGCGGTTGCAGTTGGTGGTTCGGGTTTGCTGTTGCAGTTACGTGGTCACGACGGAGTTCTTTGGAGATTCCAGAGGAGTTAGCCCTGCAGTACGCAGTGGGTTTACTCGGAGCGGGGCTCGATATCAGCCTGTATCTCAGGTCCCAATGAGGGAGGAGATTGACTCTGAGTTGGAGTTTGACACAGGAGCTGATTCAATTGAGAGTGCACTTGGTGTGTCCGCACCGTTGTTGTGGGACATGGACAAGATTTATGGGGCCTCCAAAGGCCCTAGGCGTTACTCTGGTACAGTGGGTACCATTGAGTTGGATGACTTCATCCAGGAGTTCGAAAATTGGTGTGATCTACAGCAAATGCGGAACCCGACTTTGTTCACACCCTTCATGGCATGGAAGGGGTTGTTTCAGCACTTGGAGGGTCCACCGATGGACGACTACCATGAGTTCAAAAGAGCTCATTTGGAGGAGATTGAGTTATGGAGATAATATTGGTCTCCACACTATGTCTCCATCACTTCAGGCTCGGTGGCCAGGAGTAGATCGGCTGTACCTACGAGTTCTAGCTCGAGTAGTGTGGGTGGAGCTAGTGGAGGTGCACTAGCTGGAGATAGTGCTACTATGAGTGGAGGTACCGCTGCAGGAGGTGGTGTGGTACCGGGGTTTAACCCCATGGTTGAGTTCTTCCTATGTTTGAGGCAGAACTACCAGGGAGTGTGGACTGACAAGCTGAGGAGCTTGCAGGAGTTCCAGCGGAAGGCTGGAGAGAGCCTACGTGAGGCATATATTCGCATGAGGCGGCTGATCAGTTTCACTCAGGGAGTTACTGAGGCCCAGGCAGTCCAATTTTGGTATGGGATACTGGCAGGGAGTTGCGACGTAGAGTTCGTGATGCTACGTTGTTGCAGGCTACTTCGCCCACTTTGGCAGTAGTCTTTGGTTTGGCTGAGCGTATTGAGCTCAACATGGTGGAGGAGAGAGTGGTGACAGCTCGATTTGGTAGAAAGACCTCATCCACGGTTGTGACTTCTTCTAGAGTGCAGCAGAGTGCACCACGCCTAGTTAGTTTTCGAGGACAAGGTGGACAGCCCAGATCTTATGGAGCGAGTGGAGGGCCTAGTGGAGTTAGACCCTTACCCTCATTTTTGGGTCAGTAGCAGCCAGTGAGTGGTGGTGTTGCTTGTTGGACTTGTGGTGGACCTCACCATAGGAGAGAGTGTACTCAGGGCAGCGGACCTGATACCTCTGGTGCATCACAGCCAGCATAGAGGCAGTGTGAGCATTGCCACAGATTTGGTCACACTAGTGACCGGTGTTTTGACCTACACCCAGAGTTACGGAGTGGTAGGGCTGCTATGGCAGGTAGTAGAGGAGCTCCAGTTCATGGAGGACGAGGTGGTAGAGGTGGTGGTAGAGGATCTACACCTAGTAGGGGTGCGGTACCTGCCCTTACTTCTGACACAGCTATGGCTACTCGGATTGAGCAGTTGGAGCAGAGATTGGCTAGTATGGCTATTGCTCAGAGGAGATCAGATTCGGGTGCTGAGGCTTCCACCTCATATGCTGGTGATAGAGATGCTTTGGACTTCATGTGCGGAGCAGCACAGGTGGATGCATCTGCAGCAGTGACTAGGAGTGCAATACGTGCTCTAGAGCCTAGAGGAGCATCAGTGGAGTTGGACCCACAGGGAGGAGAGGTTGGGAGACAGGTCAGACTTCCCCAGTCTTTCACGCTATCTGAGGCATTACAGACGACATCCATGGTTCCTAGACATCCCAGTGCAGGTGTGGTAGGTGGTGATGGAGTACATGATGGACTACCTGCTAGTCAGCCACACGCTACTACACAGATTGAGTCTAGCATGATGTTGGGGGCGGCTCAGCTGATTATGCGGCATCCTTTATTTTCAGCCAGTGACATGTTTACATTGGGAGTTGATCCAGCCCCAGTGTTCCGGTTGGCTGCCATGTTGTGTGAGAGTATGGATGGTGCAGTTCCTACTACTAGAGCAGAGGTGGTTGGTAGTGGAGCTGACTTGGTTGAGGAGCATGGGATCCGTTCAGCGACCAATGGTTTATGGCAGGCAGCAGCGGCTAGACTGGAGGAGTTGCCAGCTAGACCGGCCTTTGAGAGAGCGCGGTTTACACCTGGTGTTGTCCTATTGGATAACCAAAGGGGGATCTTTCGTTTAGTGGGACCTTTAGGGAAGGTCTATACACCACAGAGAGTCTTGTTAGACTCTGGTGCACAGCCCCTTATGTTGAGGAAGGCTGCAGTTGTCGATCTGGAGTTACGGAAGACCGATGTGGAGAGGTGTCCATTTCAGATCCAGACATCTCTTGGTGGTGGTTCGACACAATACATCACATGTGGAGAGCTCGTTGTCCAGGTTCAGCCTGGTCATCCGACTAATATTGAGAGAGCTCAGGCTATTGCGACAATAGCTGAGTCATATGATGTGCTAGTTGGGGGAGCAGTGTTATACCCTATGGGTTTCAGCATTGACTATTGGGAGGAGACAGCCTCTTATAGACCTGGTTGGCAGTCTGGTGAGGGACGGGTATGTCGCCTACCAGTACGCTTCAGTAGTGGCAGTCTTGGCTCACTACAGTTCGGGACCATGGCAGCATCAGTTTTAGCTTTCAGCGGTGCAGTTACTTGGCCTGGTGACTTGTTGGAGGGGAATGCCCATGCAGAGAATACTCCAGTACCAGAGGAGATCACTTGGCTATGGAGTACGAGTGGGATTGTTCCATCCACCTTGGATGTTCCATTGTGGAGTTCAGAGGAGGCATTGCAGCAGCATGCGGATCAGTTGGTGCAGCAGGCTTGGAGTGGAGCCTTCGTACCATCAGGGGATGAGTGTGAGGATGAGCCTCCAGAGGCGATTGCTTTGACACCTCTGGATACCACACTCATTGCTTGGCAGTATCTAGTAGAGAGGATATGTCTATTGGAGTTGTTTGGTGGGATCAGCACCGGACTAGCTGTGGTGTTACAGGCGGGTATCCGAGTATAGAGGTACTTGTATGTAGAGAGAGATGAGACTGCTAGGCAAGTCTCTCTACATCATGTGGCACACTTGGCCTATCGGTATCCGGAGTTATTACCGATGTCAGCAGTCAGAGGTTACCAGAAGGCCTTACTAGGAGACATTTCCTTACTGGGGGCGCATGACCTAGAGAGACATGGGCCTATTCACTTGGTGATTTTTGGATGGCCATGTTAGGGACATACACGTGCGGGCCGTGGTTTGGGTCTTCAGGATCCTCGTTCTGGTGTGTTTTGGGAGATGTTACGGATATTACGACATCTCCAGGTTCATCAGTCTGTTTCTCCAGCTTACCTTTTGGAGAACGTTCCTTTGTTGGGTGATTCTCGCACTAGAGTGGTGGCGAGTACACATCAGGTCCATTCTTGGATGGGACCTGCTGTATTGTTAGATGCAGCCAGAGTGGGATCACGGGCTCATCGTCTTCGTCTTTGGTGGACGAACCTTTTACCCAGATAGGTTCTACAACGTAGTTATGATGGGATTTAGCGACTAGACCACATTCTTGTTGATGATATCTTGGATGCTGGACGTCAGTCTCAGACAGTGGTAGTGGCTGATAGGTCACCTATGGCAGTGATGAACCTAGTTGGACAGCCTAGAGCTGCATTTCCCACACTCATGAGTTTCCCAGGCTCTCATGCTTTTTGAGAGGGAGGACCTGGACTTGTTTGGGACTCACAGTTACAGCAGTTGGTGGAGCCCAATGTTGATGAGAGAGAGCGGGCGATGGGTTTTTGCACCGGTATTACCACTGTTCCAGCAGTGTCAGAGGCATCCAGGCGTCAGGTGTTAGGTCAGGCTATGGACCTGAATTGTTTGACCTGGATTGTGAGCCTTGGTTTGGCAGAGCAACATAGGATGCGCTTGATAGGCATCACTACTCGGACACTTGTGAGCCCTGTGCCTATCAAGACAATTCAAGCACATGCTGGGGGCGATGGACCGAGTGGACATGGTATTCTTGGGACACATCCAGTAGCTACTAGGGAGAGTGGTCTACTTGGAGTCCATCCAGGTGAGCGTGGGCTACTTGGATTACACCCTTGGTCCACATGGGATGCAGCTAGAGGACGTATGGAGCTTGCAGCCAGAGTGGAGGGAGTTTTTCACACAGAGGTTGGGACCTCTAGTGGTCGGGAGCATGACACTATTGCTCCCAAGGGCCCAGTGTAGCAGCCAGTCAGTACATCTTCCACTCCTACTACAGTTACAAAGGATACTTGGGAGCCAGATCTTGGACCCAAGCTTACTGGAGAGGAAAGACGGAGGGTTTGGAGGTTCTTGAGGAGTCACACGAGTTGTTTTGCCTTCAGTATGAAGGATTTGGGTGCTCTGAAGGGACCTGGTATACGGATTGAGCTGACTAGCGACACACCAGTTTTCCGACGTCCTTATCGATATAGTGATATGGAGAGGACATTCATTCAGAGCCGGAGTAGTGACCTTTTTGAGGCTGGTTTGGTGGAGATTTCACATGGAGAGTATGCATCAGCAACAGTGATGCCAGCCAAGAAGGATATGCATGGCAACTATACAGATAGGCAGATGTGTGGAGATTACCGTCCTATCAACCGACAGACCAGGGCTGATCGGTATGCCATGCCTACACCGGAGGAGATTTTTGATGCGATTGGGCATGCAAAGGTCTTTAGTACTTTGGATCTTTGAGCGGGATATCATCAGTTGCCGATCAGCAAGGAAGATAAGTCCAAGACAGCATTTTAGGCTATTGATCCTCACGGCAAGGATGTGTTATATCAGTGGAGGTTCTTACCATTTGGGTTGAAGAATGCTCCTGCTGAGTTCCAGAGGGTCATGGATAGGATCCTAGCTGGATTGGATTTTGCTCGGTGCTATATTGATGACATTTTGGTTTATAGCACTACTGTGGAGGAGCATGAGAGATAGTTGTTGGAGGTGTTTGAGAGGTTGAGATCTCATGGACTCAAATTACATCCTGGGAAGTGTAGGTTCTTCCATGAGCAGGTTGAGTATTTGGGTCACACTATCTACCCCAGAGGACTTGGTGTTCAGCAGACCAAGGTGGAGGCTATTGCACAAATTCCTCGGCCTACGGATGTGAGCAGAGTGCGAGCATTCCTTACGTTGGCGAACTTCTATCGCTGCTATGTTAGAGGATTTAGTGCCATTGCCAAGGCCTTGACGAAGCTGACTAAGCTTACACAGGAGTGGTGTTGGGGAGATGAGCAGGAGAGAGCTTTTGTAGAGCTCAAGGAGAGGTTGACATCTGCTCCTATTTTGAGGAGACCGATCAGGGGATGACCATTTCAGGTTCACACTGATTGGAGTATGTTGGGGCTTGGAGCGGTGCTCACCCAACATGATGATGAGGAGAAGGAGTTTGTGGTGGCCTATGCTAGTCGCTCCAACAATTCAGCAGAGGCGAAGTATAGTTCATATGAGGGAGAGTGCTTGGCAGCAATTTGGGCAGTAGCACATTTCTGATGTTACCTATTTGGTAACCCCTTCACTCTCATCACTGATCATCAGCCGCTGAAGTGGTTGATGGAGTCCGACAAGCTTTCAAGGAAGCTTGCATGATGGGCTCTAATTTTACAGGAGTATGATTTCACGGTTGTTCACAGACCTGGAGTGGTGAACCGTGATGCAGATGGGTTGAGTAGAAACCCATGTCCCAGCCAGCAGGATCAGACCGGAGCACGTTGGCATGGTGAGACAGATGAGGAGATGGTGCCAGGTTGGCATGCATCGGCCTTTCTGTGTATATTTGCAGAGACTTTGGTGGTATCTCTCTCAGCGCATACAAGAGGAGTTATTGAGGTCACAGATCCAGAAAGTGAAGATATTGGTACAGTTCAGCGAGACATTCATGATGATGTCTTAGTGATGGACTATCTTCGCACTGGTGTTGTGGGTGGCACAGTTGGGGCCAAGGAGAGAGACCGTGTTCTTCAGCGAGCTAGACGGTTCAGATTGGAGGGTAGACACCTTTTGCGTGTATGGGAGGATGGTAGAGTGCGAGTAGTACCACTTCCATCACAGAGACCACAATTGGTCCGTCATGCTCATGAGGAGCTAGGACATTTTGGAGTAAAGCGTACATATAGCTTACTCCAGAGTCATTATTGGTGGCGCGGTATGCAGACCGAGGTACAGCAGTTTGTTGCCAGATGTATGGTTTGTGACCGAGTTAGAGCATCATTCAATGCTCCTACGCCACAGTTACATCCATTACCTATCATGGGATTGGGTTACCGTTGGAGTTTGGACTTCGCCGGACCTTTACCGCTGACTGTGAGACATCATCGGTATGTTTTGGTGATGGTGGAGCACTTCTCCAAGTGGATTGAGTTGGTGGCACTTCCTGACAAGTCTAGTGAAGGGACAACTTACTCGTTCCTAGATCGAGTTCTTAGTCATTTTGGTGCACCAGCTGAGGTTTTGACTGATCAGGGTACAGAGTTCTTGGGAGAGTTTCAGGTCTTGTGTGACAAGGCTTTGATTGATCATCGTACTACATCCCGAGATCACCCTGAGGCAGATGGCTTAGCAGAGAGAGTGGTTCAAACGGTGAAGAGAGGATTGCAGAGAGGCCACTTGGGAGATTGGGATCTCCAGTTACCTTGGTTGGCCATGGGCTATCGGTTCAGCCGGCAAGCCTCCTTAGCATCCTTCTCTCCATACTTTCTACTCTATGGACGAGATCCAGATTTACCTACAGCCATTCGTCGAGATGCTACTATAGTTTTGGACTTGGATGACCCCGATGTATGGATGAGCGCATGTTCTCAGCGGGCAGAGATCTTTTGGAGAGTGATGCCAATTGCCTTTGAGAACTTGGCGATTGCTCAGCATAGAGATACTTTACGCTATGCTACCATTCGAGGAGGAGGTTATAGACCCTCGATCCGTCGATTTCATCCAGGCGACTATGTATATCTACAGCAGACAGCACCGACGACACTTGATGTTTCTACATGCCGCACTATCTTGAGAGTGCGCGAGGTTTTGCCATCTGGAGTCCTTGTGTTAGAGGGACGTGATGGTGTTGTTTGGAAGGATCATGTGCGCAATTGTGCGCCATGCCACCTTCCAAACATTGATGGTACTATGGACCCAAGCTTGGCACTTGTACGTGCAGGCTTGAGGTGTATGTTATGTGGCTCTTCTGGTGGAGCTGCTACTATGTTAGTGTGTGATAGCTGTTCGAGAGGATGGCATAGGCATGTATGACTCCTCCCCTCACGGTGGTTCCTCAAGGACAGTGGTTATGTTCTAGATGTACTTGACTTATAGCTAGTTCATTCTTTATATGGTATAGATTGCAGACAGGCGACTAACGATGGGGCTCCATAGCACCCGGCCTCCTGATCTTTGCCCATTAGAGGGTATACCATATATTTAGAATTGATGGCTATCTGGAGTTAGAGGGACCTAACCGCCAGCTAGGGAGGCGATTGTGGCACTTTAGAGTCTATGTATGGCTTATGTGTGAGTTGTGCTTCTATAGTGTATGATGTTGACAGCAATGTATGTTGTGTAGCGATGTATATACGCACGACAGCTGTCACGCCATTTGTAGTTCCGCATCTAGTTGCTCGGACACTGGAGTTCCAGTGATAGTAGTTAGGGTTATTTCAGTAGTATCTCAGAGACTACTTTCCGACGGTCAGATTTGGTGTTCGGGGTACTGACTTCACGGTGGGGCCCACCGTCACTTTGCACCGTTTGCATCGTCGAGTGTGCCGTCAGCGGGACCGTTAGGGTTTCAGGGCTAGCTCGAGTCCAGGGGTATAGTTTCGAAGGTGAGCTCTAGAGAGCTCACTTCTTTGATGTTGAGCCTTCGAGTTCCTGGCTATGGTGGACAGAGGCCGGCGAGCGTCACCTAGATTCTCTATGCTTGAGTGGGTGTGGCTTGACTGTAATCAGTGCCCAATTGTTGGCAGTTTATAGAGTGACAGATCAAGTACTGATCTGAGTTGAGTTGAGTTGAGAGTGTTAAGCAATCTGATTATTGTGGCACTTTAGAGTCTATGTATGGCTTATGTGTGAGTTGTGCTTCTATAGTGTATGATGTTGACAGCGATGTATGTTGTGTAGCGATGTATATACGCACGACAAAGAGTTTGCAGATTTCAAGATCCGGATCATTAGGGCAAAGGACCGAAGAAAGCCTCTTTCATTTAGCAAACCAAATGTATGGTGCACTATGTGTGGCATAGGCCATGCCAATATGGAGTGCTTGAATTGCAATGCATTTCAAGTGCAACAAATTGATTGGATTCCATGCTAGGACCAAAGTGAGGAAGAAGAGGTAATGTACCAAACCTAAGACGTACAGCCTCAAGCGAGCACATCGTATCAAGGTCCAAGGTATAGACCAACGGAGTACAACAACAATGCTCCCCAATAAAGAGCACTGATGGGTGGTCAAAATAGGCATCAAAATGTTGCATCAAGTGCCTGTTATAATTGTGGCTCTATGGGCCATTGGTCTCCAAATTACCGTAAACCGGGGCGTCAGGTTGGGTACGTTCCATTTTGTGGAAATTGTAAAGGATTGGGCCACATTGGAAATCAGTGCCCACAACCACCTAACCTAAAGCCACCAGTGAAGTATGTATAGACCCCAATTGAGCGTGCTATGCTACAATCAAAAGGGAATACAAATGTAAATTGTATAATACTTGAGGAGAGACCTCAAGAAAGGAATCCGGATTTTGAAGACAAATGGCCAGACCTCAAAATATTGAAGGTTGAGACACGCTTGGGTAAGAAGAAGCATGATCTTGTAGTACTTGCTACAAGAAGTAGTACTTGCCAAAGCAAGTACTACTTCTTTGTCTTCATGAAAGGCAAAGAGACTACACTCAAAATCTATTCTTTCTACAAAGGAGGAGAAGATCCTAGCCAAAGCTAAAGACAAAGCCTCCCACTTTTGATAGAAATCAGATTCAAAGTAAAGGATCTGATCCAAGCCAAGGTGGGTAAACTCAAAGAACCTTAGGTCAAGACCACCAATACTCCGGTCACTATCATGAAGTGCCGCCAAGTCCAATTTGAATGAGGAGAGACTTTGAACCCAAAGACAAAGGTGAAGAAGGTGAAATTGGGAAGAGTACTCCAATACAATATTGTGGCAGATTTAGTGTCTACAAATGCAAATGTAACATTTAAGCAATTGTTGGAGGACAAGAAGATGTACAAGAAACAGCTAAGTTCAACCTTCAAGAAAGTAAGGGCAATGACCAAGCAGGACTTGCGAGCAATCTATCATATTGAACAAGAAGATTTGGGATCTCCCAAAGTAGATGCGGAGATTGCAAGTTGCATGATAACATTGATACCCATTGATTTGGGTTCCGATGTAAATGTCATGACCAAGGACACTAAAAATCAGTTGGGGTACCATACATTTGAGCCAACACCCCAAATTTTGAGTTTGCGGATCAAACCAACAAAAAACCTTTGGTATGATGTCAAATATCACTACAATCATTAGAGGGATGCCCTTCAAATTGAATTACACTGTGTTGCAACTAGTAACCAAAATTGGTTGCCCTCTGTAGATTGGAAGACCTTGGTTGTATAGTGCCCAAGTGTTGTGGATTGGCACCAATAGAAGTTGAGGTTCAAGGACATCTCATCCAAAGACCAGATGCTGGTGACTATAAGTTGGACAAAGGTTCCTCCCTTGGGGAGATAACTTTGTTAGAAGAGAAAGATGAATCCAAAGATTCATTGTCTTTGTCTTCAGATGACTCCAAAGACAAAGTCCAAGTCAATTACTTGGAGTGCTACAAGGTAGAGGTCAAAGACAAAGACCCATATGACATCACCTTGAGTGAAAACAATTTGGAGGAAGGGGGTTTGACTGCCATTCAACTTAAGTTAAGTTGGGTCAGTCATGTTAAAGGACTCATCAACCCTAATGATTGTCAAGATGCTAGCTTGTCTAAAGAAATTCTTTTGAAGATTTTGAAGACAGTCACTTTGGAGGAGTTGGCAAGATACACTACCTTGTTTATAGAGTACTAGGACGTATTTTCTTGGTCTATTGATCAAATGCCGAGTATTTCACACCAATTTGGAGAACATTGGATTGCTCTTGTGGAAGGTGCAATTCCGATTTGGCAAAGATAGTACCACTTGAACCCGAAGTACTTACTTTTGGTGAAAGATGAAATTGACAAGTACTTAGAGGCCTGAATAATCTTTCCAAACTTGAGCACTGAGTGGTTTCCCCCATGTCATTGTTCCAAAGAAGAAGATTGGGAAGATTTGAGTGTGCTAAGATTTTTGCCAGTTGAATATAGTCATGAGGAAGGATCATCATCCCTTGCCTTTCAATGATACCATTTTGGACCAAGTAGTAGGTCATCCTTGCTATAGTCTCTTGATGGACTTTTAGGCTATAATCAAGTATCCATTTGAGAAGAGGACAAGGACAAAACTACATTCACTACCGATTGGAGCACTTTCCCTACAATCAAATGCCCTTTGGGTTTTGTAATGCTCATGCTACTTTCCGACAATGATGAATGCAATTTTCAAAGATTTTTTGCACAAATTTGTGGAAGTCTTCATTGATGATTTTTGTGTGTTTGGACAAAGAGAGGTACATTTGGATTACCTTTGCCAAAATTTTGAAAGGTGTCAATTTGCCAATTTGTAATTGCACCCGAAGAAATTTTTCTTCACACTGAAGGAGGGTATTCTTCTAGGGCATCGCATGTCAAGCCAAGGTATTGAAGTCGATGTCCAGAAGGTGAAAGTCATCTCAGCTTTGGAATCCCTTAAAAACATTTGGGAGCTAAGGGCCTTCTTGGGACATGTCGAATACTACAGATGCTTTGTATCAAACTATGTGGTGCTTGTTGTACCCTAACAAATCTTCTAAAGCAGTCCAAAGACTACTTGTGGGAAACAAAACAAGAAAAAGATTTCCAAGAATTGAAGAAGAAATTGATTGAAGCACAAGTTATGAGGGCCTTGAATTAGGATGCCCTTTCTATGTGTATGTAGGCACTTCATCCATGGCAATCAATGTCATATTAAGTCAAAAGGACAAGAAGAAAAAATATTATTCAATTTACTATGCCAATTAACAACTCTTAGTTGCAAAAAAGAACTATTCGACAACTGAATTCTGAGAAGCACTCAGAATGGCATACACTTGAAAGAAGTTTTGACCATTATTGGGATACATGTTTGTCTTCTATGTGGACCATTATGCTTTGCAACATTTGGTCAAGAAGGTGGATTTGTTTGGGCAAATTGCAAGATGGATCTTGTTGTTACAAGAATTTGAATACACTCTACAAGTAAGGAAGAGAGAGCTTTGCATTTGAATGCAAACTTCCTATCCAGGTTGGAAATTCAAGACCAAGACTTGGAAGTTGATGATTGGTTACTTGATGAAGCATTATATCATGTAATGGTAATGCAAAGTACAAGGTATGCGGCAAAATATCATTATCTACATACTTGCCATTGTCTTCAGAGATTGGACCTGGAGGAGAGGGCAGTCTTCCTCAGGAAGATGGGACCATACCAGCTAAAACACAACATTTTATTTAAAATGGGTGAAGACGAACAAGCTTGGAAACTTTAGAATCAATAGTTAGGCATATGATCTAGAAGTGAAACTTGGGGTGGTGACATCTGGAAAGATGTTACACATGAGCAAAAAGTAGATCAGATAGAGGTATTGCCATATTAGTAGAACAACACTTCTACTATTAGGGCCAATGCCAAAATAGGCCTGAAAACTTCAAAGGCAATTTTGAAGGCCTAAACGGATGAATTAGGCCTCAAGAAACTACAAATTTCCCCTCCCCAAAAAAGGAAAGGCTTGTCTTTCCTCCCCTTTGGATTGTCTCACCAAGAGCTTTCCAATGGTACCTCACCCACATGACTTTGAGATTCTTACAAGAAGATTCTCTAAAAGATTCCCTTTGATCAAAGCCTATTTGACCAACCAGATGAGATCAAGATCGACATGTCACCCATCCAAGCAAGTAATCTAAGGGTGGAGTTTGCTGACAAGTAACCTATCCATGTACCTAATCCTATGGTGGAGCTTCCTTGGAGAAGATCCTCTTTGGCTATATAATAAAGAGAAGGTGCTCCTTTAGGGCATCGGAGTTTGAGTGTGGAATTTTTATTTTCATTATTGTGTTTCTCTATAATTGGAATATTACAATGGTATTAGAGCAGGTGTTTCAATCCAAGAGAGTGGATCTCTTGGAAGGACATGGGCTATTGAGACTGAGTAATTTTGGAGAGAAAAATCACAATACAATTGATAGGTTAGGAGTGTATTAAAGAGAGGATAGGATGGAGGCTTTTGGTGGATAATTTCTTGCACCTTGCTTTCCATTCTTGAATCCATTTCACATTAAGGTTATGTACATCTAGCAAGAGCAAGTGAGCACGATGCAAACCCGGTCAACAATGAAGCCACACTTGCTACTATGGATTAAGAAGACCTACAACATTGAGCCATACAAAAGGCAACATTCTATATGAGTAGTGGAGAATTGGATTTCAAGGATGAATCAATACTTCAGATTGTTCTCAATGGAGATCATCAAGCAGTCCACAAGTGTGTTTGCATGTGGGTACTTGACCGATAAAGCCCTCAAATGGTATGATGCTTGGGAACAATCAAGGTTGGCAGAAGGAAGAGAGGTCACATGGACAGCAATGCAAGAAGGACTGTTGAATAATTTCTAGTCTATGGACTCTGTGCAGACCCAAACCCAACTATGGGGATTGAGGTAGAAGAATAACATACAAGAGTATGTGGAGGCCTTCCTTGATCTGCAAGTCATAATAATTGACATGAGCCCAATAGAGGCAATAGACAATTTCAGACAAGGGTTGAAGGAGTGGATTCACCAAGAAGTCATGGTACAAAATCCCCATACTATATTTGAGGCCATTGCTTGCACTCAAAGAATAGTTGGGGCACTTGGAAGAGGTGAAGGAGTAGTTCTATCTCAACATTATTGGGCTGAAATGCCGTATGTGGGTGGACCAATCCCTATGGAATTGGAAAACCTTTAGTTTAAAGATTGAGAAGCATGACCAATCCAAGGAGAACAAGGACGAGTGGCAGAATGGAGAGAGGGAGTTGCATAAGGAGAAGGACCTCAAGGAGAACAAAAGTCATTGTTACAATTGTGGCCATATTGGGCACATATCCATCAACTATCATGCCCATCTTCTTAGAGGCCCTTGGCCTCCATACAAGCAATCTTTGAACAACATGGAGAGACAAACTCAAGAGGAGGATGCAAAAATCATCTCAAAAAATGAAGATCACAAGTAGATGTACCTTACGGCCTTATTGGCTCAATTGGGAAGCAAAAAAGTGAGAGGAGGAAGTGGATGAGTACGCAAAGATCTAGAAAGGTAAACTCACACTTGATTGTTTTGAATGGAGTCCTAGAAGGAAATCAGGTGAGATTATTGATATGTCAGATGTACTACTCCTCCTCCTCATCCGCTTCTTTTTGTAGATCAAGATGAAAGTGAGACCCCATCTTTCTTTGCTCTGTCTCCTTCATCAAGTTCAAACTAAAGTAGAAATGTGTAGCAAATGGCACTAAGTAGTAGGGAGCAGTGCGATCTCTCCAACACCACACCATCTGCCGTGTTCTTTGGTGAAAACACTTTGCCCAAGTCACTAACATTCTTGCAAACATATCATGGAAGAAAACCACATGATGCTTCATTACATATATGGTGCAATTAGGTTTGAAGAATGCCATCATCACCGTAATGATACTTTGCCTTATTGGGTCCTAATAGGTATCAACTTTATACCCGTTCTTTGTATGTGGCCTAGTGAAGGAATTGCGGATTTTGTCAATCTCCTCCGTAGGCTCTCCTTTCTTGCAAAAGGTAGTCCTGGTTTCCTCACCAGGCTCTCTTCCTAGCACCAATCTCCAATCCGACTCTGTCCATCAAGCCAGATTGCCTTGCTTCCCTTCATTCTCACTCCTCACAATCACTCAAAGCTACTTTTGCCATGAACCCAAGAAAATTGAAGTTCCAATTCCAGACCAAAAAAGTGATCTAAAGTCTATTCAGCACTTTGATCCCCACTATCATGTCTAACTTTTGAATTATTGGATTTCTCATTGCAAGTGAGGGACTCTTTTTCTCACCCTTCTTTGACATCATGCGATCTCTAACTCATAGTAGCTAGAAGATAATTCTATTATCTCTTGGTCTTGAGATCCTAACTCCTTCAGAATTGTTAAACATCAAATTATTGAATGGGCTTTTCTATAGGCACTCCTTCGGGTTAAGTACTCAGTGACTTAGGATACTTGTGTGACATTTCAAAATCTCCTTGACAAATTCTTGATTTTATAGTTCTTTGTTGTGCGGGCATTCCTTTGTCACTCTTCATTGAAAATCACACCTTTTGCATGAGTTTATCTTGGCAATGTCAAGTTTAGTCATTCACACCTTGGCCATTTTCTTACTTGTACTTTCTTGATTTGAAAAATCTAAAGGAAAGTTGTTATGCCGTCTTTGCATCGGGTTGATCATCCTAAGGTGAAATTTCCTTACTTTGGGTTTCTTTGTGACAAGTTTGATCCATGTACTTCTATCCTGACATGAAGTCACTTTACGTTAGGTTTCAATCCAAAGACACTATACACTATTCTTTTAATACTATTTGGGTTCAATATGACTTCATCTACACAGAAAGTTCGAAAGTTTGAGAGGAGAGGAGTCCTGCAAGTTTGAGAAGCTATATCTCTCTACATACATGTCCAAACGTTGCGATTTTGGTCTTGTTTAAAGCGCCTTGCCAAGAGCTTTCTATAGCTACCAAGATTGCATCATTCTGAGCTTTGTGCGAAACGTTATGAGTGATTGAAATTTCTGACACAAGAGCCAGACTAGAGAGTTTGAATCTTCATCATATGGTGTCCAAATGGAGTTATTTTTGTGGCATTAGAAGCGACTTTAGAAGTTCTTTCGATTGATACTAAGCACACTTGCAGAGCATATACACACAGAAAGTTATGAAGATTTGAATTCTGCCATCTCTCGGAGATTTTAGGGTTTGAGCTCAATTTTCAACACCTTGTAATTTTTTGGTTCCATGTCCAAATCTTTCAATCTTGGCCTCATTGGAAACACCTGTGAAAAGGATTTCTTTTGAATACCTGCTTGCTGAAGTTGGAGTTCTGTGGAAGAAGTTTCAAATTTCATCAATCTGTGTTCTTGTGCGGTTAGTGGTGCTCAAAGCTGCAACTTTCAGCGGCTAGAACTTTGGACTCACATCTTCAAATGAGGTGATCTTGGTCTCATTAGAAGCATCTTGTCAATAGCTATTGATTGAAATTGTTTTTATACAATTTGAATCTTTGTGCTTGAAATTATAAGCATTTTAATTCTGTGACTCAATGAGGTTTAGAAGTTTACCATAGATAACTCTAGAGGCCATAACTCCATGTCTATTGGCTCAAATGAATTGATTTTTGGTTTATTGAATAGAATTTATCAAGAGCTTTTGATTGAGTCATCACTTGTAGATTTTGAAGTATTGTAGCCAAGGTTGTGAATTCTTGAAATGTGTAGGAATTCAAAATTTTCATGTAGGAAAAGTTCAAATTCAAAAGTTTGTAACTTTTGATTTACAAGTCCAAAGGAGTAGATTTTTGGTTCATGAGAAAAAGTAATTGTAGAGCTATTGGTGTTCACATAACTTGAGTGAACCAGAGGATACATTCTCATAGTATCTTTTTAGAGCCTTTAGAATGGAAGCTTCCAAGATGATGCAAGACATTGCTGAGATAGCTTCAAAACAACAATAGCTTGATGAAATGTATAGAAAAGCAAATGATTTTCACAAGGAACTCAAGAGCTTTTTTGCCCCCATGTCTCAATGAATGAACACTCTTATGGCAGATTTTCAAACCATAAGAGATGATGTCTTGATTGTGAAAGAATCTCTGAATTCGATCACCGTAGATATCCAAGAACTCAAGAAGAGTAGCAATTTGATATTAGACTACACAAAGGGTATGGTGGATGCTATTAAGAAGGTTGCTTCCTTGGGAGCACAAGCCACCAACATTGCTTCACAAAATGGAGGGCTACAAGAGATGGTTGACACATTAGAGGTCAAGATGAAGTCATATGCTGAAGCTACGAAGGTGGCTCAAATCTCTTACTTGCAAGAGCATGAGATTGAGAAGGAGAACAAATTGGTCAGAATGAAGAACTTGAGGATTTTAGGTTTGCTTGAGACTGAGAAGGAAGACACCAAGGCCATAGTGTATGAGTTTATTGCTGATTCTTTGAGAGTCCATGATCCTCAGATTTTGCAAGCATATAGATTGGGACAACAAGGTGCACAACCAAGAAGCATTTTGGTCAGGTTTGGCTCAGAAACTCAAAGGAATGCAGTGATGGGGAACAAAGCTATACTAAAAGGGCGGCGTATCTGGTTGGACCCTAATCTCACACCTCTCCAATGGCAAGCAAAGAAGGGAGAATTAGCAAAATTGAAGGAGGCTCAACAAGCAGGCTTTGTTGCATTCTTGAGAGATAATAGAGTTGTGATTACTCAAAAGAAATTGTCAGCTACTGCATAGCAATTCCAGACCCTTAGAGTGCTGTTTTGGAATGTTCATGGGCTCACACATACCAAGTACTCTAGTGCTAAGCCTTTATGGGATGATGCTGATCTGATCAGTCTTGTGGAGACATGAGAACATGAAGGAAACACCATTCAAGATATTGAAGGATTCACTCTTGTTGGTTCAACCTGGAACAAGCGGAGACAACACAAAGGAAGGGGCTTTGGAGGTATTGCTACTTACATCAGATTTGGCTTTGAGAAATCAGTCTCTTTTATAGGTCAAGATTCAAGTGGACAATATCAATGGCTGAGGATTGGAGGAGTTTCCACACCTTGCTTCATTGCTGTTTGTTACTTTGCCCCGTTCACATCACCAATCTATCCAAGTGGAGTTCTCAACACCATTCAGCCTTTCCATTCCTTGACGAAGGATGTGTTAGAGTTTCAAAGTAAAGGTGCAGTACTTGTTCTTGGTGATTTCAACGCTAGGATCCAAGCCTCTCAGATCCCTGAGTTGAGTGAACTTGAGAATGATCCTTTCCTCAACTTGATAGACCATTCTAGTGCTTGGTCACGCTCTTCCAAAGATCCTATGTCCAACTCCATGAGTGAGCACTTTTTGAGCTTTGGTGCCAATTGTAGCTTGAAGATCTTGAATGGCCTTTCTCAATTTCCAGAAACTTGTAAAAGCACATGCTTTGCCTCTGGTGGATCAAGCACCATAGATTATATGCTCACTTCAGCTAATGATATCCATCTTGTCTCAGATTTTGCTGTTTTAGATCCTCAACCAGAATCAGACCATGCACCTCTATCTTGTACCATCCTTCTTCCTTGCCTCAATAGAACCACATTATCTATTGACCATGCCTTTAGAGGAAAACTTTGTCTAGATTTTCACAAGAGAGACTTGTACCAACAAGCTATCCAAGAGAAATTGAGTTCTATGGAGTGGAGTTCTGATTTTCATCAACGTAGTGATCAATTGGTTGAACTTCTTCAATCCACATCTACTTCTTTATTTCCAAGAGGCTCTCACAGGAAGAGACTTGGTCTCCCTTGCAATAGGTGGTATGATGCTGATTGCAAAATGGCAAGGATCAAAGCTATGGATAGGTCTCTTGATCAGATTGCACAAAATCAGGCCTTTGTTTCATACAGAAAGTTGGTGAAGTGCAAAAAGCGAGCATTTTTGAGACTGAAGGGGGTTGAGTTGAGCACTGAACTGAGGAGCAATCCCAAGGCTTTTTGGAAGAAGGTAACCATCAGATCTCCATCTCCATCGTTGGACCTGAATGAGCTTTGTGACTATGTGGAGGATCTGTACTTTTTCCCTAATGCTCCAAGCATGGCACCTTGCCTTGGATCTGCTCTCACCATCTCTGAAGCTGATGTCAAGTACCAATTGAAGAAGTTGGCCAATGGTAAGGCTGAAGACCTTGATGGACTATGTGTTGAACTTCTGAAGTGGGGCGGTAGCCAACTGATTTCAGTACTCACTTCTCATTTGAATGAGGCAATCAAGTGTGGCTTTCTTGATAGATGGTGCTTCAAGAAGGTAGTTCTTATTCACAAGTCTGGCCAGAGAGATGTTGTCACCAATTACCATACCATACTTGTTGGTAGTGTCTTTGCCAAGTTGTATGGTCAAATTTTGGAGTCAAGGTTGAGCACTTGGGCTGAAAAGCACAAAATTTGAGCTAAGTGCCAAGCTGGTTTCAGATCAGGCTTTAGTACTTTGGACCACCTATTGGTACTCCATGTTTTGTGGTGGAAATCCAAGGGTGTTGGGAGAGCTCTCTATGTTGCCTTTATTGATTTCAGGAAGGCCTTTGATAAGGTGCTGAGGAAATCTCTAAGTGAGAGACTCATTGAAGTGGGTGTTTCAGCTGATCTGATTGGTGCTATCTCTAGACTCTATGAGAAAGTGATTGTGAAACTTTCATCTTTGAGCTCTCAAGATGTCCATAGCACAATGGGTGTGATTCAAGGCTGCTCTCTATCTCCAACTCTGTTCGGAATCTTCATTGATGATCTAGAGAGTCTACTCATGGAAGTAGGAGCTACAGGTGTACAGGTTGGCTCTTTGATGATACATGCACTCCTTTATATAGATGATGTAGTGCTTCTCTCCACAAATCCATAGAGTTTACAGAAGCTATTGGATTCTCTACTTTGCTTTTGCAATCAAACAAAGATGGAGGTGAACCTTGACAAGTCCAAGGTGATTGTGGTGGGTTCTAAAGGTGTCACACCTTTCTTTTTTGATGGACAGCAATTGGAGCAGGTTTCTTCTTATAAGTACTTGGGCCTTGAGTTTTCTCATGACTATAGTTGGTCTACTTGTGTGAAGATGAGAATCAATGCAGGCTTTAGAGCTTTGTATTCACTCATGAATTGCTCTAGACTTGCTCATCTTACCACATGGGAGTTGAAGAAGGTGTTGTTCAGATCTCTTATGCAGCCGTTGGTTCTCTATGGTACTCAGATTTGGGGTCCAGGTACTAAGAAGGCATGGTGGCAAAAGGTGGAGAAAATTCAGAAACTGTTTTTGTGTGATGAACTTGGAGTGAGGACTCAAACTCCTTATGTATTGCTGCTTGCTGAAACTGGGTTTTTGCCTCTTGACGCTGAAGCTTTGTTCTTGGCTCTCACATATGCCACTAAGGTGAGGTCCATGGAGCATGAGAGACTTCCCTACCAAGCTTTTTGTGCCACTCTATCTATTGGTTGGTATACAGATCTGATTGCATGGGCCACAAGGTGGAATGTTTGTGAGCGACATTGGAGATTGGAGCCTATTGCACTTCGAGAAGTGATCAAGGAGCAGTTCTTACTACGCTTATGGCAGCAACCCGGTACCACGATGGTGTTCTATCAACAGTTTGTAAATCCTATGTTGGTGTATTGTGAGCAAGATTATCTCTTGGCTAGGATTTCTACTTCACTTAGACATGTTATTGCTCAATATAGAACTAGTTCTCATAGACTAGAAGTAGAACAAGGACGTTGGCAGCAAATAGAGCACTCCATGCAACTTGGCAAATTGTGTATTATGAGCAAAGTTGAGGATGAGCATCATGTGTTTGTTAATTGCCCTTGTTACATGCAGATTAGAGTTAGACATTAGATTACTTGTAGTGATTTCTCAACTCTCTTAGAGGTTGAAGCTTTAGCGCTAGGGAAGTACATGACAGAGGTTAGTTTACATTGGAACAATTTGTTACAGATTGGTCAGATGCCCTAGGCCCTTGCCTAGGCTCACATTTCATGTGTTTTGTATTGTGTTTCTAGCCTTTTGACTCTTTGGGTCTTTCGGGCTTTATATTTCATTGTTCATTGTTCATTGTTCTTCTTCAAAATAGAACAAAAAAAAATGTGGGTCCCTGACTTTATTGATTTCACTCAATTAATTTACTACCTTCTTCATTTGTTGTATCATTGAGTTCTTCTACTATTTTCAATTGCTTTTGATACTCATATTTGTTTTCTTTCAAGCTTTAACCAGGTATGTCTTAACTCCCTTACTTACTCATGCTCATGTCTTCATTTTCTTCATTTGGATGTTGATTTATTTGCATCACATAGTCATTTTGCTTATTATTGTTGCTGCTCATTCTTTGGATTTATGCTTCATACTTGACAACTTTTCCCTTACCATGAGCAGCATTGTTGGGAGCAACCAAGTTTGCCTTGGCACTCATGAGTTTTAAGCAGAAAATCAGTACAAGGGGACTGACAATTGCTCAGCTATACTGGCACTGATGAAGTTGCAGGTGTTTTTGTGGAGGTTTATTATGGCCGCCTTATGCTTCCTTTAGCTATTTAGCGTCTCAAGACTCCAATGTCCATAGTGCTGGTTGTGATATACTTTATATCCTGTCCTCTTATACTTTGCTCTTGTTACCCTTTTACACTTTGACCTGTTTATGCAGCCACATCCTCCAAGAACTCTATTTTGTTCCACTCCTCTATTCCCCAACTAATTCACTCCCTAGTATTTTCCCCTCGCTCTTTGCTTGCTTCCTACTTTGACCTCTTGTGTCTACAATGTTCCTACTTGACTCCAGCCTACATTCTTAATCTTTGTTCATGCACTGCTTACTAGCGGACTCTTACATCACATTTCATATTCATCATTATTGTTTGCATAGATGCTCTTGATTTCATGTTTTTTACTAGACCATTTGCTATCTATTATTCTTAATTTGTTTCAATTATGCCTTTGTTATAAGTTACATTTGATGCATTCTACCTTTAACACTACTCTAGCATTGTGATTCATGTACTTATTGGTTATTAATCATTTTCACTTAATGAGTTTTGGATAAACCATTCCCAGATGTGGTACCCACATTTTTGTTTTTTTTCAATTTTGAAGAAGAAGTGTACAAAAGAGTCAAATTGCGCCTATATGGCCAAAGAAGGCAAAGAAAAGTGTCCTCAGGGTGTAACCAAGGTAAAGTAACTTTGTGTTAGAAGGTGAGGTACTCAAAATTGCCTTATCAGCATACAACCCAAAGTAAGGAGTCTTTGTCTCGGTGGTGCTCAACCCAAGGCAAGGATAGTGTAACAAATTTCCTTTGGGATGAGACATTCAAGAAGGTACTATTCAAAAATGGTGGTCATACACGTGAAGGACACTTGATAGTGACAGGAACATGTAGGAGGTGTGATTTCTTGGTAGAAACTAGAATTGAAGAAAGATGGAGAAGGCACGACTCTTTAAAATTTGGGCTAAAGACGAAGCGATTACAAGCAATTTTCCATCGCCATTAAGAAGTCATCCTGCAGGAGATTGTTGGAAGGGAACTGTAGTCATAGATGCGCTAGTGTGTTGAGAGGAAGTCGAGAGAGTTAAGCCAGGAATCAGTAGGAAGAATAGTCCCCAACCCAGAGTGGAAGGGAGAAATATGGGAAGTTGGAAGTAGAACTCCAAATTCATAGTGAGAAATCATGCAATTTGGAGGTTAGATGTGATCAAAAGAATTGAGGTCCTGAGCAGGCTTCGGATCAGATTCTTGGCATGGAACTGGAATGTTAGCTTTCCAGGTTTCATGATTGAGATCATTGAGAGTAAGTGCCTCGATGGCCCTGAGGAAGAAGGGAAGAGAGGAAATCCGGCTCGATGGACAGAGTCGGATTGGAGGTTAGTACTCGAGAGCGAAGCAGGCATAGAGCATGGTACCACGTTCTTGGGGAAGGGAGAAGTAGCCAAAGAAACCCAAGAAGATTCTTTCTCTTCAAACCACACAAAGAATGGCTACAAGGTGGAGAGCTATAAAGATCCTATCAAGAGGAGGATTGTAAGTGCTCTAATGGCAATCTTGAAGCTGGAGAGAACGACTTATGTGATGAAGCACCAAGCGGTGTTCTTCTATAAGATGTTTGCATGAGAGCCAATTAACTAGGCAAAGTGTCTTCATCAGAGGATGAGACAGATGGTGTGGAATTTGCGGGACAAGTCACCTCTACATTACATTGTGCCATTTGCAGCCCATTTCTATCTAGGGTTGAATTTGCTCAATGCGGCGGAGAGGCACAAGATGGTGTCTCATTTCCATCCCAACTTGAGAAGAGATGTCAATGCGGAGGAGCAACAAAACATTCTTCAGATCAGGAGCAGTGATGAGTACTACGTGCAGACAGGGCAAAGTGTCCAAGTGAAGGTGAGTACTCTAAAGTCAAAGAAGAGGAGTCAACAAGGAGAGGAAGAAGAAGTAGAGAAAATGCAACCTCAAAAAGCTAGAAGAGTGAAACCGAGGAAAGAATTGTTGGTGATCGTGTCGTCGGGATGAAGAGTCGGAAGGGGAAGTTGAGTGCAAGTCCAAAGACTCAAAGAAGGAGGAAGAACCCAAGTTCACGCTTTAGAGTGGGAACACTAGTAGTGATAGTGATGATGGTAGAGAGATGCAGTCGGTACCAAAGGGGAGGAAGCTAAGATGGAAATGGCAAAGAAAGATAGCTCAAAACTGGAAGATGAAGTTCTAGAGCAAGAGGAAAGGAGAGTTACAATTCAGAAGGGAGTCCATTCTAGACAAAGGGCAAAGTATGAAGTGGGGCCGAGTAAGGTAAGAGAAGAGGAGGATGGAAGTTCGGGAAGCAATGAATCCATTCCTATAAGGCGATTGCGGCTAAGAAGGCAAGTATCGAGCAAGGAAGAGAAGAAGAAGGAGATAAGTCCGCAAGCCGAAGTAATTCCGAGTGAAGGAGTAGAGTATTTCTGGGAGATTGTGTGCCCATTGTTGGTGAAGTTAGAGCACAAGAAGAAGGAGATGCAGTCAAAGTGTCCGGAGTTGAAGACTGTATTGCAAGTGTTAGCTTGATTGGAAGAAGAGAACTCGGAGTTGAAGAAGAGTATAACTTGAGACGAGGAGGAAAGGGAAGTACTACAAGTAGATGCCATAGTACAGAATCAAGTCATCTAGAACTTAAAGAGAGAAGTCATGAAAAATAACTTTAAGTAAAGTTAGATCTTGTTCATAGATTAAAAAGTAGAGAAAGAAGGATGCTAAGAAGGCTTGCCAACTAAACCAATAGCCCATAGCCAACCAAGGTAACTAGAGATCCAAATCTCCCAAGTGATCTCTCTACAAACTATACTTATGCAATCCTCTCTTTACTATACAAACAACTCTCTTTGCCAAACAATCTACCTCATGTTGATCTTGAGATGTATGGTAAGCAATCAAGGCTTTGTCACACAAGACCTAAAATTCTCCCAAGAAATTTCTACCTTGATCAATCAAGACCTCAGCTAATGTACCAAAATGACCAAGAACATGATCCAAGAACAAATAAGTTGTCCCTTTGTTGGACTTGTTGAGAATTGTCACCAACTCAATCCACTTGAGAAATGCTTCACCATTACCAAAACATACCAATAATATCTCACAATCAATAGTAAAGGTCCAACAAAGTCCAAACTCCAACGGTAGCACAATCCCATGATATGTAGTGGATATAATTATGATATAAGAGCATTGAATGATGTTCTAACATGGTCACAAAGCATACATCTAACAATAAGCTACTACAATTTGTTTGCATATTGCACCAGCAAAAATGACTTTAAAGTAAGCTATATGTCTATTTCACTCCAAAATGTCCTAGCTTCCTATGAACATGATGCATTAATTGTAGTTTTTGAGATGGAAAGTGTACTACCTACATCCTACCATACTCCTACATCCAAAGAAGATGTTTTTAATCCAATCTAAATTGCTTGGCTTGTTGAAGAACACAATTTTTCTCCTTGGCAATAATTGTGCCACCTACAATACCAATACAAAGATAGTCCATCACTAAGATATTATCGTTAATATCTCACTAACATGTGTCAGTATCTCCACTCTCTAGATCAAAGACCTCAATAACTCATCCCATTTGCATTGTAAAGATACCACGAGAGCTCCAATCAACATACATAAAAAGGCAAATGCATGCAAACCTAGAACCATTTCCTCATCTATCTCACCACGCAAACATGCTCTTGTCTCATCATGTTGGTTGGTACATGGTTTCTACTCAACCCATCTACATCATGATTCACTACATCATGGTTCACTACTACAAGTCTTTGACTAACCATGAAAGTGGAGAGTAGAGTGACATAGCAAGGGAAAGACAAGTAGCTAAGTATGAAATCTTGAGGCAGCAGTTTGCTGATTCAAGATTAGAAATTATCCATGCTCTGGCAAGAGGAGCGGAAAAGGAGCAAGAGCTTGATAGAGTGATGGCAAGTGTAGAAGAGAAGAAGCAACTCTGGCAAAGAGAGTTGACAATGAGATATAGAGAGGAGGAAAGGTTAAGAGAGTTACTTTGCAATCAGGAAGAGAAGATTGTGCAGAAGGAGAAAGAGAAGGAGACTATGAAAGCTGAGTTTGAAGCGGAATTGGCAATGTACAGAGAAGATTGCTTGTAGATCGAGAACGAGAGAGAAAAATGGGACTGGAGCCATTGCATGAGATTGTGATCAAGATGAACGCAATGCTGAGTATAGAAGCTAGTGTGCAAATTGAAGAGACAAGGTTGCACAACTTGAAGTTGTTGGTGCAGGAGACAAGGAGGAAAAAATGCAAAGGACAAAGATTTGAATGCTTTACTTATCAGTCTCAAAACTTATGTAGATAGGAAGATATTAGAAGTGGAAGATAAAATCACGATTAGACTAGAATTAGTGAAATTAGGGATAGATAAACTTTGGAAGGATGTAAAAGCTAAACCTGAAGTAGATGACATAGGAGTCCAATTATCCTCGGAGTTACCGGTGGAGATATTAGAGAAGAATGTATCGGGAAATAGAGGTTTAGAAGGATTACCTATGATAGGAATTGTAAATCAGAATGAAGAAGTAGTAGAATTAGTGGAGGAATTGGTAGTTATGAAACCCAAGGACAGAGTAGTAAATGAAGTTACTTTGGGTTTGGAAGCTGAGGAAGAAGTAGATATCGGATCGGTGTAGTAACAATTTTGAGATATAAAGAGGCAGATGTGAAGAGGTGGTCTGTCATTTCGGATCTGTAGGTAGGAAGAGTTGTTGTAGAACGGTGTAGTTGTTAGATACTTGTTGTTTGCTTCACTATTTAAGAGTGGCATGCACATTCAAATGTTGTTTAGTGCTCATAATTTCTGAGAAGAGATAAAGCAAAGTGCTGTGAAGCAGTGCTTGTTGCTTGAGCTTGAATTTGAGTATCAATGTTGTGTTTGTGTTTGTGCGTGTGTGGAGAATTTTGAAGTGCAAATCAGTGTGCTTGTTGGATGTTGGATTCCGTAGCCTTGATCTTCATTCTGTGTGTTTGATCCTGAGTGAAGTGCAATTGAAGCAATGCCTTGACAGATCTGAGAGGAATTGTAGTGTTGGTTATATTTTGCAATTGTGAGTGTAGCGCAATGTTGATGTAAAGCAATTTTGATCAAGGAATTTGTGTCTTCAGTGGAGGGGTGGAACACAATTCTGAGGCAAAGTTGTTTTGTAGTGAAGTGCCATTTCAAGAGAGATTGAATCATCACAATCAAGATTGTTTGGAACAAATTGAAAGAGTTGTGATTAAGAAGTGTTAATTTGTGATGAGACTGTGAGTCAGTGCTTGTTACTCTCTTTTGGGTGTGGTTTCCACGTGAGAGACTAAAGATGCAACCAAGAAGAACTGAAGTTGCTACTTTGCTTTGTATTTGACCAATTCTGAATAGTATCTCAGCGGGAACAAACTTTACTTACCCGATTACCGCAAAAGTGATACTTGCCGGGTTGTCACACCAGAACAGCTTTTGCTCTCATATACTTATATATATATCTTGTACCTATTTCCCCTCTTTGGATTATTTTTTATTCCACCTTTGGTTGCTGCTTGCTTTGCTTTACTTTGTGAGCTTTTGGCCATCATTTCTATGGCAAATGACCTACACTCTTTCCCTGTGTCTTTGAACTCGCTCCCTCCTATATCTTTGGGTGTCAAATGACTTGCTTCTTCTTGTGCCTTTTAACTCAGCTCCTTATTATCTCTTTGTTGATTTCATGTATTTAATTTACTACCTTCTTCATTAGTTTGCATCATTGAGTAGTTTTGCTAGTTTTTAGTTGATTTTGATACTAATATTTGTTTCCTTTTAGGTTTTAACCATGTATGTCTTGAGTCCTTTACTTTCTCTTGCTCATGATTTCATATTCTTTCTTCAAATGCTGATTTATTTGGATTGCACAATCATTTTGTTCATTACTATTGCTGCTCTTTGTTTGGATTTTAAGCTTCATATGTTGCAACTTTTTCCCTTACCATGAGTAGTATTGTTGGAAGCAACCAAGTTTGCCTTGGCACTCTTGAGTTTTTGAGCAAAAACTCAATACAAGGGATACCGACACTTGCTCAATTACTATGGCACTACGTGAGGCATTGATGAAGTCATGGATGTTTATGTGGAAGTTTACTATGGCCGACTTTTGCTTCCTTTACTATTTAGTGTCTCAAAAAACTCAAGTGACCATAGTGCTTGTTGCAATATACTTTATATCTTGTACTCTTTCACTTTGCTCTCATTACACTATTACACTTTGATATGTCTCTATAGCCACTCCATCCATAAGCTCTTACATTGTTCCACTCCTCCATTCCCTCCCTACTATTTTTTCTTTGCTCATTGCTTGCTTCATGGTTCTGATTCATGGTTTGACCTCATGGGGCAATAGAGTTCCTACCCAACTCCAGCTTATGTTTTCATTTCCATTGTTCAAGCACTGCTTACTGGTGGTCTATTACATAACATTTTATATTTCTTGCATTGTTTAATAGTTATTACCATTTTCAAGTTGTTTACTGGTCTGTTAGATATATGCTATTCTCAATTTGTTGCAATTATGCCTAAGCTTTAGGTTACATTTGATGCTTTCTACGTTACAGATTTATCACTATTCTAGCATTGTGCATAATGCACATCTTGGTTATCATTCATCTATGTTTCATGAGTTCTGGATCACCCATTCCTAGAACAACTTCTGCTCTTATATACCTATATATATATCCTATCCTATGCAATAGTAATTGGTTTAGGGCAGGTAAACTCATGATATATTGGTTCATTCATCATCTATTTATGTTGTTGCATGAGATACATATTTTCTAGTTATATAAATGATTTTGAGTTCTAACAATTGCATTTGTCTTCAACTCTTTATTTGATAGCTTAAATCTCATTGAATGTGGTTTGAATGATTCTTATTTTAGTTGATTTTTGTGTTTGATAACACACGCAATTCATTGTTCTTTGTTGGATTTCTTGTCATATCATTCACATGGTTTGGTGACAATCTTATAGGTCTAGTGTATTCTATGTTTCAAACATACTTTTGCTCCTTGAGTCCCTCAAGCCATGCTCCATGTCCATAGTTGTCAGTCCTTTTAGTCCCTTGAGCCCTATTCCATGGCCACCTTTTAGTCTCTTGAGTCCTGCTCCATGTCCACTTTTTATGCTCTTGAGCCTTGCTCCATGTCCACCATTACATGCCACCCTCTTACTGTTCATAGTCTATGGTTCTATTTGTCTCAAACCACATCAGACTCTATTGGGTCTTGGTCTTTGTTCAATCTTTGTTTTGATTCTCACATTGACTCTCTATTTACTCATATTGATAACCATGTTTGTTTTAAAAATCCTTCTTCTCATTCTCTTCATTGCTTTACCAATTCCAAGCTCCACATCAGCCTCCTCTGGTCAGCCACTTCCTGTTTGTAACCAAGTTTCATCCTCATTTCTTGTTCCATGCTGACTCACCTCCATCCACATCAAACTTATTGTTTGTAGTCATGTTCCGCCCATGTTTGGCATTACTATTTGACTCACCTTGTGGTAAGTCAAGACTACTCCTATTTCCCATCCTAAGATCTATAACGTTACCCATCCCTCTTTTGCTTACATCTTACCTCTTCAACATGGCACACATGGGGGCCTCTTTGCATGGAACCAAAGAGCCATTTTTGCTAGGCCAAGAGCTCATGTTTGAGCCCACCAGTAGTTTCTCTTGTTTCTCCCAATATGGGAGTTCTACTTGACTTTGGGACTTGTATATATAGTTTACCACTATTTTAATTCACATATTGCTTTCTGCTATGTGGTCTTTGAAGGTTTGCTTATAGATACATGGCTCCACCTTGTCCATCACTTCATCTGAGGCAGATTTTACCTATTTTCTTTTCCCTTTCCTACGGTGCTCTATGTTCTTTCATGATTTTCCTAGCTTCTTTATTCTTTCCTTCTTACACTTCTGCTTTGATTTTCTTGTTTGAGTAGACTCGCCCTTTCCAATGCAGCACCAATGTTTCTTGCTTCCCTCTCATATTACTAACAAACCTTTGCTTGAGAATTTCTCATTGCTGTGTCCTGGATTTTCTCTCTACTAATGGATGTTACACAATCTAGGGATTCATGAGGTATGTCTTGATTCCTTCCCTCCTCTTACTCATGTTGATTCATTTCTTTCTTGCCTGATCCTCATCATGCGGCTAAGACTCCTGCATTTATTTGATGTGCCTGCACTTTTGCTTGCTCTTTCTTTCCACACTTCCACTTCTGTTCTTTAGTTTTAGACATTCCCACTACTTATGAGCAGCACTTTAGGGGAGCAACCAAGTTTTCTTTGGCACTCTTGAGATTTCAAGTAGAAACTCAATACAAGGGGTAATGACACTTACTCAACTACTTCAGCACTGCATGAGGCACTGATGAAGTCACATGTTTTTTGTGGAGGTTTACTATGGCCGCCTCATGCTTCCTTTTGCTGTTTAGTATCTCAAGACTCAAGTGTCCAAATCACTTGTTGAGATATACTTTATATCCTATCCTCTTTTGCTTTGCTCTTGTCACCCTGTTACACCTTGAAAAGTCTCCGCAGCCACCATCCATAAGCTCTTGTATTGTTCCACTCCTCCATTCCCCAACTACTTCCCCCCTTATTATTTTTCCTTCTCTCTTTGCCTGATTCATGATTTGACCTCCCATGTCTACAATGTCCCGTAGTCTCCCGAGTCCTGACTCCAGCACACATTTTAAATTTTCATCGTTCAAGCACTCGTTCAAGCACTGCTTACTGGTGGTCTATTACATAACGTTTTATATTTCACACGATTGTTTGCATACCTGTTATTGATTTCAAGTTGTTTACTTGTCATGTAGATACATATTATTATCAATTTGTTGCAATTATGCCTTTGCCTTAGGTTACAATCGATGCATTCTACTTTATGGGATTATCACTATTCTAGCATTGTGCAT